>JASDDO010000028.1:18550372-19942953 GCA_030015575.1 Agapanthus africanus
CGCGACCAGATCGTCTCCAGATCGCGTCCAGACCATGCACCAGAACGTCTCCAGATCGTGCCCAGACCATGCACCGGATCGTGTCCAGATCGCGACCAGACCACCACCAGATCGTGAATAGACCCAGTACCTTGTCGTGCCGTTTCACACACTGTATCGTGTCGTGTCGCACCAGGCCGCCTGCATATCGAATTTTGTTCTGAAGCAAGTTTACCTTGCTACATGCTACATTACATTTTGTGCATCTATTTTAATAAGTATAATTATTGAATCGATAACCGTACATCTATATAGTTTATTCTGTACCTACTTGCATATCATACTACATGTTTCAGTTTATTGTTCTGTTAGTATCCATGCTTGTTTATTTATACCCATGCGTACGTTAGTTGATTATGAGCACCCACACGACACTCTGTGCACCCTGACATAAATTGTTACACCTATTTCTTGACACGACATGGTACCGTGCACCTCTCGACATGACATGATACCTATATTACCTGGCTTGACCAGATGTACCATGGCTTTACCTGTTACCTGATCTTGTGTCTAATGCCGAAAACCTGACCTGTTGTCCTAACGGACCGTTCCTGTTGTCTATCCAGACAAACCTGTACCTGCCTGATCCTGTGTTGAAATTAGCTCTAGATTACTCAATACCTGACTTGAATACACATAACCTGGGGGTATGGGGAAATTAATGATAAAACCTGACTTGTAACTCGACAGTTCTATACCTGTTCTGATCAGTCTTACGGGCTAGGCCAGCCCCGGAGTGATGCTATGGACATCACTCGTCATACTTACCATCCTTTACTGCCTTGCGGCACGTCTCGGGTTCAGCCCGAGAGTCATCGACCATGATCCCAGGCACTCACGGGATACTATTGAGTTACATCGATGATTCATCAAATTGATTTCAAAGACTTGAGAGTAGTTAACCCAATAGACCAGTTTAGATTACTCACCGCACACCACCCTTCACTGCCCTGATTTATATTGCTGTTACACTTGCTTTACCTTTATGATCATACTTGCATGTCTTGCTACCATATTTATATAGTATTGCTTGATGTTATGACGCGCTGACGTCTGGGTTTTGCATGGCCCAGATCCTCTACCTTTGTTGCAGACTGATCAGGAGTATTGCAGCTGTTAGACCGAGCGATGAAGATCCTGTTGGTATGCAGTTTTACTTTCCAGGTGTTTCATTTATTGTATCTTTTGCTTTCGCATATTATCATTCCTTGACTCTTTTATTCTGGATCATGGACATGTACTAGATAGTTTAGGTTACTTTCCTGTTCTTGATATCTCTACAGCCGTAATGTGACTGTGGAGGGATTTTTCCTATCCCCTGGTAGCATGGTTGGCTATGTCATGTGCCCATCTTAGCGTACTCTGGGAAGCGGGGCGTGACATGGTTCTTTTGGTATCAGAGCCATAGGATATAGGTTAATCGAGTTTGATTCTTTTGTAGTTATGTATTGGACCCAATACACGAATCAGAATACTCGTGATTAGGAACATGTCCTGCCACCTTGTTATCGTGACTCTTGAATCATATCTTTCTTTTATCCTTCATCTTGACGTTATGCAAACCACTTTGCATCTCTTCTTGAAACACTTTTGGTTCTCTATTGTTCCTCCCTATTTCTTGATTCAGATACTAGGATTTGGGCGACTTGAGTGGAGTTATGTAATTGTACCCATGAACTGCAGCATATGTACAATGCGGTACTCTATTTAAGTAACTTGGAGTTCTAGTCTTGATTCACTTCCTTATTCCATGATCGTTATATTACCTTGTTTTTCTCGGTTTCATTGCTTATCAGTTATTGTTTTATCGCCAGCTTGAATCATGTTTCCCGTGCTTAATCCTCTTCGGTATCTTTACTTCGGATGAAGTCATCTCGGTATCTTACTTGTTCATGTTGTCCCCGCATTAGAATTATTCAATTCCGGTGCATCTCTTTGTTTGTTGTTGTCTTGGGAATGGATTTTCGCGACACTTTCCACGCTCATATTGATTGTAAGGAAAGGAAAGTGATTCTCCAGATTCCCGGACATCCAGAGCTTGTTTTGCTGGAGGAAGCGGTTCTGTCGGACCAGTCAAGTTTAGGGCTAGACCGACAAACAAGGTTCTTTCATCGACAGAAGTTGATAAGGAAGAAGCGCCGGCTATAGTTCGAGAATTCATGGACGTGTTCGAAGACATCTCGGGCTTATCGCCAAAACGAGATGTGGAGTTCGCGTTTAATCTTGTTTCTGGTGCAACGTCAATCTCAAAGACGTACTATCCAATGGCACCGGTAGAGTTGGAAGAAGTCATGAAGTGGGTTACCGAATTGCTTAAAAAAGGTTGGATTCGCAGCAGAAATTTAATTTGGGAAGCTCCAGTTCTTCTAGTAAAGAAGATGATGTCATAAGAAGGATGTGCATCAATTATCGAGAATTAAACCGGGTGACTATTAAGAACAAGTACCCGATCCCTCGCATTGGTGAATTAATTGAGCAGCTTTATGGTGCGAGGGTATTCTCGAAGTTGGATTTGCGATCCGGATATCATCAGGTCCGAGTTAAATCAGAAGATATTTGGAAGACTGCGTTCTGACCTTGGTATGGACATTACGAGTATTTAGTGATGCCCTTCAGAGTAACGAATGCACCGATGATATTTATGGACTTGATGAACCGAATCTTTCACCGTTCATGGACCAGTTTATAGTGGTGATCATCGATGATATTCTGGTCTACTTAGGGAGCAAGGAAGAGCGTGCATAACACTTGAAGATCGCATTGCAGACATTGAGGCAAGGAAGATTGTATGCTAAGATGAGCAGGTGCAAGTTTTGGCTTGAAGAAGCGAAGTTTTTGGGTATGTTGTATCCGGTGATGGAATCGCTATTGATCCCGAGAGGATTGCAGCAGTTTGAGATTAGCCGATTCCGAAGAATGTTGCGAAGATAAGAAGCTTTCTTGGACTTGCCGGGTATTACAGGAGGTTCGTGGATAACTTTGCTCGTCTGGCAGAGCCTTTGACCAAGCTTATACGCAAGGAAGTACCATTTGAGTGGACGGATAGGGCTGCATCAGCTTTTGAGGCGTTGAAGCAAGGATGGATAACCGCTCTTATTTTAACCGTACCAGACGGTTCCGGAGAATTGGTGATTCATAGCGACGCATCTGGAAAAAGGATTTGGATGTGTTTTGATACAGCATAGGAAGGTTATAACTTACGCATTGAGACAGTTGAAGACCCATGAGGAGAACTACCCAACTCATGATTTGGAGCTTGCAGTAGTTATTTTTTCGCTTTGAAGATTTGGAGATACTAGTTATTGGGCGAAAGGGTCGAAATATTCACCGATCACCAAAGCCTAAAGTACGTGTTCACTCAGAAGGAGCTTAATATGAGGCAGCGCAGATGGTTGGAGCTGGTGGCTGACTATGATCTTGATCTTAAGTACCATCCGAGAAAAGTTAATGTTGTGCCGGCTGCGCTTAGTCGGTTGCCAGCAATTCAGATGTTGGCTGCACAGAAGGAATTTATTGAAGATTTTTCGGAGATTCGAGTTGGAGATTGTGCTACCGCATTCTTCGGGACAGTTGATGCAGCTGCAAGTACAGTCTGTAGGGTTCCTAGGCACACTAATGAGGTCTCACAAGTAATCAAACATGGCCAATTAAAATTTTACAAGTGCCGAGAAACCCTAATACGGATCGTTAACTAGATGTATAGGTGATGCGAAGCAAGTAAACAACTTTAACTTAAAAGGAAAGAGGCTACAACCTTTGTAGATCCGGTCCTCCACCTCCTAGGTTCCATGATGACGTCCCTCCACTGTCCAAATCGAATCCCGGACTCTAGCATCAGCGTCATCGGAGAAATGGGCGGGCTAGGTCGTCGGCTTCGATACCGAAGATGATCTACGTCGAGGCAACACAAGATCAAGCTCCAACTTCACCAAGTCATGAAACTTGTGAAGAAAACATCCTATACTACTTGGCAAGAGGTAGAGAATGAAGAAATAGGAGGTGGGTTCACTTTAGAATTGGATTTCTCACTCATTTGCTCAAGTTGCCATTGATGGAGGCAAGCTTTTCTTCTTGTTGAAGATGAAGAAGAAGAAGAAAGAATATGATAAGTATTATTCCAAAATTGAGCAAATAAATGAATACTTATCATATAGCAACCATAGTTAGGTGTAGAGAATAAATCATGGTTAGTTTGAATGGTTAGGATTAAGCATGAAGACAAAATGGTCACTTAGTCAAAGCTTCATGAAGCTTCAACTACAAACAAAGAAAGCCACCTTTTTCTCTTTATCATTTCAAAAAGGATAATAAATAAATAAATAGATAATAAAAAGAAAACCCTAACCATTACACAACCATGGTTTAATCTTTACACAAACCCAAGTGAGCATGTATCATCAAACATGATGCAAACAAGTGCACAAAAATATATCACATATACAATGTGCATTTCAAGTGAGAAAATCCATTTAAAGTGAACCAATACTAGATAATGCAAAGTAATATATCAAATATATAATTATACATTAAATCATTAAATCAATACTTGATTCAATGATCCGGTCATGCCGCATATAACCGACTAGTATCCAATGTATCGACTTATCGAATCATTCTTCGATTCGATATCTAGGTTATATCACATACAACCAATCGATACATTCATCGTGAGAATGGAATACGGTATCACATACACGCATTATTCTCGGTCCCGCACATATCTCATATGCGCTCCTATTTCGTTTCGCTTGAGCCAGGAAACCTCTGTGTAGGACTCTAAAGACTCGTCAATACGCCGGCAGCAGATGATGATCATATCAAACACCCACAAGCCGCAAGCGGTCTGCTAAACGTAACGGCCACCCGGGTATTGAGCGATCAGAAGATCGACAAGCAAGCCCGCTCACACTCCTGTGAATCCAACCAGTAACACTTATCGTACAGTCCGGTCTGTTCGTCTGATATGTCGCATATCTCGCCTAGGGGTGGTAAACGTCAGACCCCAGTAGCTTGATAAGTCATGCCGACGTAAGGTCCATAACATTCGTGAAACTACTGATAACTCTTACCAGTATATCACTGCAACCCTGGCCAGGGATTTCCTGTTATGGCCAGTCGAGCATAGCGCAACATCCACCCCCAATACCGGGAGAGACGAATCCCCTCCTATCGCTCATTGCCTCCATGTGAATCGGGACTGTACCCAAAAACTACCTGTTTGCACGACTCTGTAGAGCCGTGGTAGGGTGAAAATCAAAGCACAGTGGGAGACACATAAGACTCTATGACGATCTCGGGTCAACAGACTAAGCTGTACCAGTGTCACCAGAGAACTGCCATCTGACGTGAGGTATAATACCATCTGGGAGTTCTCGGCGAGTCCGTTCAGTGTACCCAGTCTCCACTGAGCACCCGCATACCATCTCTGATGTCAAACACCAATGGATATGGGATCATCCATCGCCCATCACATGGGTCGAGAAGATATACGCTAGTCTACTCGGGAATATCGATGCCCCGTCTCGATATTCCCACGACTAGGAACAATGAAGGATATACTCATTGACTACCCAGGCCCCACTAGTATGATCTTCATCATAGTCCTGGAAGTCGAGTACACATCCTAAGGGCTTTATCAACATGTAATCAGAGAGACAGAAAGTATACATGTTAAGATAAAGAGCAACCAGATAGCGTACTATCATGTCGAGCAAGAAAGTCCTACCTATATATGTCCCAGCATCCACTACAATATACATCCAATGTACAGTAATGGCCTCTAGGGCATACATATAACTAACAATCTCCCACTTGCACTAGGGCCATCTGTAGCAGTGGTTGCAGTATCACATACTCAACCATCCCATAAAAGTCTCTCTTTGGGAAAAGGCCTTCGTGAGTGGATCCGCTGTGTTGTCCTCTGAGTCTACTCTCCTAACCTCGATCACCCTGGAGATTAACTATCTCCATGATCAGGTGATGCTTCCTCAGAATATGTCTGGGTCACTGATGGGACCAGCCAGGGCCAAAGCCACACTTCCATTGTCATACAATGGAAGGAACCAAGTTCATCTTATGAACCAATATACACCCAAACTGCCTCTTTGGTAGTATCTGTAATAGCGATGTTACCTGCCTTTATCGTCTAGTTTGCCACGGTATCTAGCTTGGAACTCTTCCAACATACCGTCCCTTTACTGAGGGTAAAGACAATGCCTGCGACTGACACTCAGTCGTCCTTATCACCCTGGAACGTTTCCAGTGATTCTCCCCAGGATCAACTGATACTGTCTCACTATAGTTAGTGAGAATCCTAACATCCATTTAGATCTATCTCATAGATCCAAATCCCAGGATTTAGGAGGTATCGCCTTTATCCTATTGGAGAATCCATGTGATAAGAAGAGATTGACCAATCGTAGCATAGGAAACTCCTTTCCTATCAAGAGTATGTTGTCCACGTACAATACGAGGATCATTACCATACTCCATACTACCCTTTTGTACATACAAGGTTCATCTATCATTTTGATGAAGTCAAACTCTTTGACTACTACATCAAAACAGATGTTCCAACTTCGTGATGCCTGCTTTATCCTGTAAAGCAACTTGCACACGTTTTCGCTGCTCCCACTGTTTACGAAGCCCTCTGGCTGTGTTCTTATAGACGTTCTCTTCTAAATCATTATTTAGAAAAGTAGTCATGGCACCCAACCACCAGATATCGTAGTCATGGTATGTAGCAATGGTAAGTAGGATCTGGATGGACTTAAGCATAGTCCCTGGAAAAGGTTTCATCATTATCCACGCTTGGTTGATGACGAAAACCCTTAACAAGTCTAGCTTTGAAAGTCTCAACTTTTCCATCTACACCAAGTAATCTTCTCAAGATATACTTGCTCCTGACGGGGATTTAACCCTTCAGATATCACAACCAAAGTCCATACTTTGTTGGTGTACATGGATTCCATCTCAGATCGCTAAGCATCTAGCCATTCTTACAGAGTCCCTACTCTCGATGGCCTGCTCGATACTAGATGGGTCATCATCTCATGATGCATTCCTCGCTCCCACTGTCATCGAGAAACTGAGGTATCTCTCAGGCGGATGAGGAACCCTACTAGATCGGCGGAGAGGCTGAGGTTCATCGGAAACTATTGAATCCTTTGGTTCTGTCAAATCATCAGTTGTAGTTTTGTATAGCTGGAACCTTTCCAGTTCTACAGAACTGACCTTGCCTCGATCTTGTCCGGATTTTGCTTTAGACATAAGCCGGATAACCCCAAATCTTAACTTACTTAAGAGATAGTCTCTTCCCATACCATATCTCATATGGAGTGGTAGGCACTGATTTGATTCGAACCCAATTCAATAGGTATGCAGCTTTTCAAGTGCACAACCCCAAAAGGAAATAGGTAACTCAGTAATACTCATCATAGAGCACACCATATCTAATATTGTGCGATTGCTCCGCCCTGATACACCATTGTGCTGTGGTGTATTCAGAGGAGTAATACGGAGAGAGAATCTCATTCTCCTTTAGAATGGTCCAGGAATGCCATGCACAAGTATTCTCCTCCCTGATCTTATCATAGGACATAATACTTATACCCGGTTTTTGGTTCTCTATTTCTAACTTATATTCTGTGAATATCTCAAAAGGTTCGGACTTGTGTTTCAACAGGAACATATGTCTGAATCTTGAGAGATTATCAGAGAATGTAATGAAATACAAAGAACCGATCTTGGCATGTGTAGACAGGGGATCTTACATACATCATCATGTATCAATCCCAAGGGTTTACTAACTTTTTCTCTGTTTTCAGTAAACGGAGCTATGGTCATCTAATCTTTGTGACATGACTGGCAAGTTTCACAAGATGTAAATTCAAACTGATTTAAATATGCATCTTAAATGTAACTTCATCCAGTCGGGTCGTATTGATATGACCTAGTCTACAATGCCTCAAGAAGGATTCATTCATTTATGAACTCTTCCTCTTTTGTGTGTTCTGTATACTAGGAACTGTAGTTTGATTTAGAACGTCAATGCTTTTAGATAACGTGCCTGAACCGATCAACTTTTGATATAGGAAATGTTCAAAACATTATCCAGCAATACAAAATTTTATCATTACTTTAATAAATAAAGAGATTGATATGATTTTGTATATCAGGTTCAGTATCTAATAGCATTTGTTCAGAATCAATGTATTAGTAATACAGGGTGACAGTGACCAACAGACTTGGCTGCAACACTTGCCCCGGTTTCTGTCTCATGAAACTTATCACCCTTTCTCAGTTTTTCTACCTTTTTGTAGCCCTATGTAACAGATTACATATCTGGGATCTTGATCCGGTATCAAATACCCAGGATGCGGAGGATACTGAGTAACAGTTCTTTGTAATGAACACACCCGAAGAAGATGCATCATATGCACTTTCTTCGTTTGGGCGGCATAGGAATTCTGGTATTCCCCTATTTCCTGCTCTGTCTTATAACAATTATAAGTTGGAGCGGGACCAACGTTCCCCAGCACAGTATAACAAGCGGGTTCGGTCAATACATCCATATTATTATCTTGATTAAGGCGTGATATGGTCGCTACCTGGAGAGAGAGAGAAGAAAACACTCTGCGTGCGCTCTTGCAAGATTAGATCGGTTATATATTTTATCTAATCAGGATGGCTCCCACTGTTTTTATCAAATCTTCCTTCAAACCTTAAAAGGAAAGACTAGCCGGGATTAATTACACTCTACAAGTTCGCCAATCTTTCAGCCAGGCCAGTGTCGGTACTTTGAGGGAGGTTTCCCATGCTATCGCACGGACCTAATTACAATAAACCTCGTTTTCCCAGAGGCGTAACCCCGTTGACACCTTTCTAGACACCTACTTGATCGGCTAATTGCAAAGTGCAAAACTCTCCCAGGAGTAACAATTACTCGCAGTGGGTATCGGAATCCAACTATCACATAGAAGGTACGCAATCTCATTGCAAATTTCAACACTTGAAACTCCCGATAAAGGTTTTTACCCCTAGCACTTATGACCTTAACTATGGTCAACAAATCATAAGTACTAGTCAAGTTCTACCCGTCATTTCGTGATTAATTAGACCCACCCACATGACCCTTAACTAAGGTCAACAAAGTCACGCGACTGTCCTAACTAATCGCATCATATGCGGTGTAGGAAGACATCACTTAGCTACCGTACACTGTGCCTTAACTAAAGTCAACAAACACAGCACGAATACTAAGTACTCTACTTCCTAAAATGACGGAGGGTTGCAGATGGTTTTTATGAAAACCTTTAACGCTTTGAACTTGATCTCGTTGCGGAATCAAATGGTTTTTAAATGGAATGTTTTTGAGGCTTTTCTAGTTTTGCTAAAGGGGTCACTCCCGGTGAAGGGATCGTCGGCCCTTTCCTCGTCGAATGAGGTGCGGGATATATCATATATATCACTGTGCAAAGCAGAAACTATAGAAGCAATCAAAAGACAAACCGAGTGTTATAGCATCTGCCAGTTATTGCTAAAGGAGTCACTCCCGGTGAAGGGATCTCGGTCCTTTCCTTATCGAATAAGGTGCAGGATGTTCTACAAGGAACACCGCGATGTAAAGCAAGAACTGTAGCTACCTGTTTTTATTTAGAAATTTGATTCCACAACATCAATTAGGTTTATTTTCTTTCATTAATCTCATTAATGAATATCCCATCATTTAAGTCCACCTAATCATCACAGATAAATATAACGTATGCTTCTGCCATCTGCATTCGCCTCGATGTCCCGTCTGCATCGTTAGGTTAGGTAATTAACGGCAGAGCGGGGCAGGGCTAGCGCGGGTGTAAAACATAAGCAATGTCTATATAATATATACTATCTATCTGAATAAATCACATAATCATATCACAGATAACGCAGCAGAAGAATCATATGAAACATTAGATATACTAGGACGTCCGTGTTTTTAATACAAGACAGTATAAAACACAGATTCCACGGTCGCGATGAATAGCCAATCCCACACCCCTAGACCCCTACGAGAGCGGCAAGCAACCCTACCAATTCTAGGGTTAGGAGACCCGAACTCGACTCCTCGAGATGGTCTCCCACTGGACCCCAGAACCCGGTTACTTGTGCTCCCCTCCTTGGGTCTATCCTAATGCGGAAAAGTAAATAATATACAAATGGTGATATCTTCCGCAACCTGGAAGTGCCCCAATAAAAGAATATTACATACAAGTTTTTACATGAATAAAAATGAAAAACACTCATCTCACATAAAAAAAACCCCGGCTATTCAACCACGACGATCCAATATAACATATCCAGCAACACATAACATCACATGTCATCAACGTAAGTAAATATGCACATCCCAATTGTCGTTGACATATAGCAACGAAACCGGCGACATCACATATTACACTTACGGTCACAGAAAAGAAAGTGTAAAACTACAACAGTTAGAATCCGCAACCTCTTTAGACATCGCATGCCTAATCAAATGAATTCCTTAGACATCACATGCCTAACAATTATAAACCCCGCATTTCAGTCTCATTTATCGAAAACTCTTTTCAATATCGAGTCGGGCAATTCAACAAGATTCCCGGCATCCAGAAAGAATGCTCGTCGCAAACTTTAGTGGACGGCCGCACCCCCGATACCGTCGACGAAGTCCACTAAGGCGGAACACCGCTGCCGCGAGCACCCGGACGGATGCTTTCGGCGACGGGGTTCTCCTACAGTCACTTCGTCGGGGCTATGGGGTGAGGCTGTCTATTAAGTTTACCCGGCGAGTATCCGCGTACGCTACGTGATTGCGACAGACTTTTGATCACATCAAAATTCCGTGGCAACCGATCAAGTGAGACTAAACCGCTAGATTTATAACATTCATTTAGTTATCTCATAACTGCTTGTGAATTCCAATTATTGTATCACATTCCGGATAAATAGGAAAAATGTTAAACTTTCCGATCGAACAATCGAACACCCAAGTTTTCCCGATACAGCTTAACATATGAAATAAGTTTAAAAACATTCACTTCGTGCCTCAGTACCAACGGTCCAGCCGTAGAAGGGTCAAGCCAACGCCTCACATGTGGCACGCCGTACTGCCCCAAACCCTAAGGTTCAAAGGGCAGTTCAAGACGGTCACATAATTGAGTTAAGGTTTGTTATCTTCTAGAGGGACCATCGTGTTACTTGCACTACTTAGAACGTCTTTAAACTACGGAAAAGTCCAACAATTGGAAATTTCCCGGCAGGGGAAAAAGTGGGTATTTATATCCGGTCGAACTTTTTAACATATTCTAAAATTACCCGGAAAAACACTTAGACAAAGTTTGATAATCCGATCGAATCTACGAACTCCCAATACAACCCAGAAAACTCAACTCTTGAGTAAATATTAAAAATTCCCATAAAACTCAGCATTTAAATAAAGAAGTTACTGTGTAAAAATGGTTGACTGAAGAGACTAAATGGGCGCGGAACCGCCGCATTAGGCGGCTAATGCCGCGGTTCCGCCGCGCTTTAGACACATCATTAGGTAATTTTTGCACCGTAATTCTTAGAATTTCCTGCTGAATTTTTTAAGCATTTTTAATCAGGAAAAAACCCAGTTTTTGAAAAAAGTCCAGAGAGCAACTTTGAATTAGGGTTTCGGTTCGATCGGACTTCTAACTCCGTCTACGCATCGCCTAAGGCTCTAGCTAGGCTCTGATACCACTTTAGGGTTCCTAGGCACACTAATGAAGTCTCACAAGTAATCAAACATGGCCAATTAAAATTTTACAAGTGCCGAGAAACCCTAATACGGATCGTTAACTAGATGTATAGGTGATGCGAAGCAAGTAAACAACTTTAACTTAAAAGGAAAGAGGCTACAACCTTTATAGATCCGGTCCTCCACCTCCTAGGCTCCATGATGACGTCCCTCCGCTGTCCAAATCGAATCCCGGACTCTAGCATCGGCGTCATCGGAGAAATGGGCGGGCTAGGTCGTCGGCTTCGATGCCGAAGATGATCTACGTCGAGGCAACACAAGATCAAGCTCCAACTTCACCAAGTCATGAAACTTGTGAAGAAAACATCCTATACTACTTGGCAAGAGGTAGAGGATGAAGAAATAGGAGGTGGGTTCACTTTAGAATTGAATTTCTCACTCATTTGCTCAAGTTGCCATTGATGGAGGCAAGCTTTTCTTCTTGTTGAAGATGAAGAAGAAGAAGAAAGAATATGATAAGTATTATTCCAAAATTGAGCAAATAAATGAATACTTATCATATAGCAACCATAGTTAGGTGTAGAGAATAAATCATGGTTAGATTGAATGGTTAGGGTTAAGCATGAAGACAAAATGGTCACTTAGTCAAAGCTTCATGAAGCTTCAACTACAAACAAAGAAAGCCCCCATTTTCTCTTTATCATTTCAAAAAGGATAATAAATAAATAAATAAATAGATAATAAAAATAAAACCCTAACCATTACACAACCATGGTTTAATCTTTACACAAACCTAAGTGAGCATGTATCATCAAACATGATACAAACAAGTGCACAAAAATATATCACATATACAATGTGCATTTCAAGTGAGAAAATCCATTTAAAGTGAACCAATACTAGTTAATGCAAAGTAATATATCAAATATATAATTATACATTAAATCATTAAATCAATACTTGATTCAATGATCATGTCGCATATAACCGACTAGTATCTAATGTATCGACTTATCGAATCATTCTTCGATTCGATATCTAGGTTATATCACATACAACCAATCGATACATTCATCGCGAGAATGGAATACGGTATTACATACACGCATTATTCTCAGTCCCGCACATATCTCATATGCGCTCCTATTTCGTTTCGCTTGAGCCAGGAAACCTCTGTGTAGGACTCTAAAGACTCGTCAATACGCCGGCAGCAGATGATGATCATATCAAACACCCACAAGCCGTAAGCGATCTGCTAAACGTAACGGCCACCCGGGTATTGAGTGATCAGAAGATCGACGAGCAAGCCCGCTCACACTCCTGTGAATCCAACCAGTAATACTTATCGTACAGTCCGGTCTGTTCGTCTGATATGTCGCATATCTCGCCTAGGGGTGGTAAACGTCAGACCCCAGTAGCTTGATAAGTCATGCCGACGTAAGGTCCATAACATTCGTGAAACTACTAATAACTCTTACCAGTATATCACTACAACCCTGGCCAGGGATTTCCTGTTATGGCGAGTCGAGCATAGCGCAACATCCACCCCCAATACCGGGAGAGACGAATCCCCTCCTATCGCTCATTGCCTCCATGTGAATCAGGACTCTACCCAAAAACCACCTGTTTGCACGACTCTGTAGAGCCGTGGTAGGGTGGAAATCAAAGCACGGTGGGAGACACATAAGACTCTATGACGATCTCGGGTCAACAGACTAAGCTGTACCAGTGTCACCAGAGAACTGCCATCTGACGTGAAGTAAAATACCATCTGGGAGTTCTCGGCGAGTCCGTTCAGTGTACCCAGTCTCCACTGAGCACCCGCATACCATCTCTGATGTCAAACACCAATGGATATGGGATCATCCATCGCCCATCACATGGGTCGAGAAGATATACGCTAGTCTACTCTGGAATATCGATGCCCCATCTCGATATTCCCACGACTAGGAACAATGAAGGATGTACTCATTGACTACCCAGGCCCCACTAGTATAATCTTCATCATAGTCCTGGAAGTCGAGTACACATCCTAAGGGCTTTATCAACATGTAATCAGAGAGACAGAAAGTATACATGTTAAGATAAAGAGCAACCAGATAGCGTACTATCATGTCGAGCAAGAAAGTCCTACCTATATATGTCCCAGCATCCACTACAATATACATCCAATGTACAGTAATGGCCTCTAAGGCATACATATAACTAACACAGTCGTCATTGATCGAGAGTATTAAAGCAGCGCAATTGCAGGACCTAAGATTGCAGAAGTTCAAGAACAGGTTGAAGTTGTACTTCGAACGGACTTATTGGTTCCTGAAGATGGTTCGTTGCGATATGGTAGTCGTTTGTGTGTGCCAAAGGGAGACATCCGCGAAGAAGTATGAAGAGGGCGGACAGTTCCGCATATTCCGTACATCCATGAGGTACAAAGATGTACCGAGATCTACGACAACATTTCTGATGGGAAGGCATGAACCGGGAGGTTGCCCGCTTTGTAGCAAAGTGCTTGGTGTGTCAGCAAGTTAAGGCTGAACATCAACGGGTTGCTGGTTATTGCAACCACTTCCAATTCCACAATGAAGTGGGAACGTATAACCATGGATTTCGTGAAGGCTCTAAAGCGGAGTCCAAATGGGCAACAATGCAGTTTGAGTGATTGTTGATCGATTGATCAGGGCAGCTCTTTTCATCCCATTTCGAGTTGGTCAATCAACAGAAGTTTGACAGAACGGTACATACAAAAGATTGTAAGATTTCATGGAGTACCGGTGAGCATCGTGTCCGACCATGACACCCGCTTTTATCATACTTTTGGAGGAGCTTACAGGAAAGTTTGGGGACTCGATTGAAGTTTATCACAGCTTATCATCCTCAGACAGATGGCCTGTCGGAGAGGACGATCTAAACTATTGAAGACATATTGAGAGCTTACATGTTAGACTTCAAGGGATCATGGGAGGATCATATACACTTGGTGGAGTTTCGTACGACAACAGCATTATATGGTTGCAAGTGTCATTCACCTGTCTGTTGCTACGATGTTGGAGAACGAAGATTGTTGGAATCGGATTTGATCGTGCACACGGTGGAGAAAGTTAACACTATCCGGAGTCATATGAAGGAAGCACAAGACCGACAAAAGAGTTGGGTCGATACATCGAGAAGACCTCTAGAGTTCGCTATTGGTGATCTAGTATTCTTGAAGATATCTCCGATTAGAGGAGTGATTCGTTTTGGGAGTCGAGTAAAGCTTAGTCCTCGATTCGTTGGACCTCCGAGATTTTGGAGCATGTTTGAGAAGTGGCATATCGTTTGGCGTTACCGCAACCCTTGGCGAATGTTCATGACGTGTTTTACGTACCTCAACTCCGTAGGTATGTTCGAGATGAAGTACATGTGTTGAATCAATCGGAGATAACCGTACGTGAAGATTTGACTTTTTAGGAACGACCGATGTCGAATGCGGATCGAAGGGGAAAGGTTCTTAAGAACAAAGTTATCCCTCTTGTACTTCTTTCTTGGGGGTAATCGCTCACATGGAGAGTCAACTTGGGAACGAGAAGATGAAGTCCGACAGATTTTTCCCCCCCATCTTTTCTTATAGTTTCTTGATTGTTTATCCTTTCTTGATCTTGGAATTTCGATGACGAAATTCTTTTTGTAGTTGGGTATAATGTAACACCCGAGTTCATTTATACCAATTCCAGTTCTCGTATTTCTTTATTCGTGATATTCTTGATTTATCGTATCGAGGGTGTGAATGGTATTTTACACTTTACATTGCATTCGACCCGACCCACTTGCTTGAACTTGTTTGATTCTTATTTATAGATTACCTTGACTTGTTGCATGGACGCGTGCATCTCATGTTTAGTACATGCTGGTATTTTATCTAGTATCGCATATTTTATCATATAACATTTTAGGTCACAGGAAATAATTTAAAATTTCATTTCTTAGCCTGCTTGATACCCCAAACCCCATGGTAGCATCCACACATCTTGTTCTCGTCCCGTTCAGTGAAACGGACGTGTTTGGATGGCTACGCGAATGTACGTGCATCCATTCTTGGGGGTATGCTTTTCTTTAACTGAGCATTCATTTTGAAATTTGGAAGTCGCATATATTTTTCGTATTTTAAAACCGGATTTTTAGACCCGACCCGGGTATGTTTTGGAGTAAGTTCATATTTTGCCAAATCTCAAAACGGACTAATATTATAATATTATATTCTAATATTTTTCAAACTATTTATAATCTTTAAAAACTAACGAAAATATTCCTATAACAAATTTCAGTCTCTCTCTCTTCCCCTCTTTCTTTATATAAGTATTTTATATATATTAAATATTTTTTAACTGAAGGATCATAACTCCTTCTCTCTTTCTATCCCTTTCTCTTTCTATCTCTCTCTCTCTTGACTCTCTCTTTCTCTCTCTCTCGTTATTCACGCCATGTTTCTTCCTCTTCTTCCTTTACAAATTTTTTCGCCCGCCGCTTCATCTCTCGCGAACCCTAGCCCTGCCTTCGTTTCACGCTCGTCGCCGTCGCGATCTCAGACGACCCTCGCCGGCATCCTCGTCCATGCCTCAACCGACGTCCCACACCTCCTTCTTCTTTCTTCATCCCCCGCCTCGCCACCAGACCCATAACAAAAAGAACCCACGCCTCACCCGATCTCGCCTCCGTCCTCTCCTCAACCCTGTCGTCATCCCCCATCTCTCCTCACCTCCTAACTCACCTCCTTTCCCTGCATGAACCCGAGCCCTTCCCTGCACACACCCGCATCGCCAGAGCCTCGCCTGCACACCCTCACGCCGGCCACCCCCGTCACCATCCTTCATGTTCCTCTCCCCGAATCCTCCTCAACCATCTCCTCCTCTTCTCGCCCTCTCTTTACCCGACACTTAACCGACATACCCCTGCACCCTAAGAATCCGGCCACTGCAACCCTCGCCTTAACCCTCATCGCCGGAGCTACAACCGCGTTGTCACCCTAGCCTTCTGATTTGTTCTCAAAAATATATGTTACCCGCAATCAAGAACGGCGTCGCTTTGCAGCTAGCCGGTGAGTACGGGTCGGTCCACAGGGATGTTGTGAATCTCCTATTCGCTCTTACGAGTTAATTCCGAAGGGTGTTCGGAGTGATTATTAAATCTAAAAACCTAATTATTCTATATTACGATTATCTAGATCTAGTCTTGTTAGGGTTAGGTTTAGGGATGATTTGGAAATGCATATAAATCTCAACGCTTTCTATACCCGAATGAAGTTCTATGAGGAGTTATGGTAATTATCAATAAAGGGGATTAGATCCATTCGGGAAGGTGTTCCTTCCTCTAGGTTCTTATCCTTCCTTTAGAGATCCTTACCCTAACCTCCATGGAAAACGCGCACAACCGGGCCTTTATACTACGGTATCACTGCTACCTCGAGGGATAGGGTGCCGTAGGACGCGATGTGTGCGTGTATGCATGGAGTCCTATTGAGAATATATTATGGGTAAGAAAAGGATGAGAGATCTCATCTCTCAAAATCCTTCCCCAAAGCTAACTCTAAACAATTATCTACGGCAATGAATTAAATCTACCTAGGGCAAATAATTAAAATCTAAACTAGAGCAATTAATTAAAACAACTTACAAATCCCACTCTCCAAACATCAATGCAGTGTTGTCAGATCTGAATTCATGAATTGAAAAGAGGCACCGATGCTCTCCATAAAGAATTCTGAAATTTATTATTAAAAGGATGTATAAAAAGAATACAAGCTTTAGAGTTCCTATTTATAGAGAATAGGAAACCCTAGGTTACATTTTGACCCGCACATCTGCTTTTACGAAAATACCCTTAAGAAAAGACCTAGTCAACTATTCAGCGTCGTCTCAAGTTTTAGTAAAAAATTCGCGAAGCCCGGGCACCAGATGGCCGCGGAACCGCGGCCTGGGTAGGCTTTGGGCCGCGGTTTCGCGGCCCATTGATGAGTTCATCTTGTAATTTTCTGTGGGCTGCCTCTTGGTTCTTTGGGCTTTTTATTTCTTTAGTTCTTTTCTCTGTTTGGCTTCTGGTCTTCTCCAGATCTTTCAGTGAAACTTTTAGTGGTCTTTTAACCATTTGCCTTGACATTTTGGACCTTGCGTTGCCTTGTTAATTGTGAATTTTATCTTTGATATAGGCTTGATTAAGAGTCTTTTGTTTGTTGGTCAAAGTTCACTTTTTCATCGTCTTTACATCATTTTCACTGTTTTCTGATCAAGAACCTGTAACCTGTAACATGTAGCAGACATGCGTCAAAAGCACCTGTTTATTTATAAAAAGAATAAGAATGGGGAATATAATAATGCAATATTATGGTGTGAACATCGTCCGAAAAAGTGAAACACTCGTAAGTGTTAATGTCTGTAAGAACTGTGTTAGATTCAAAGGAAAATTTTTCAAGCTCACAGTCTTCAAGCGTGATATTAGGCGTGGTCGGAACGATGGAAAGGAGGGAGGGTGATTTAGTTAAAGGTTCAAGAGGATGAATTGAAAAATCCAACACATCAAATAAGAATGGTTCAACCTCAATATGATCCTCAAAACTCTCCTTGATACTATCCTCATAATTCTCCTCAATATTTATCTCATCCATGCCATTATCATCAAAATCAAGACGCATATGAAGTTCGGGAGAAACATTTAATGACTCGGGATGATGACTTGAACATAAAATTTCAATCAAATCTATTGGTTCATCATCCAAAATATTCCCGGCGTCTATATCCTCAATCAAGTGAAAATCAATTTTTTCTGACACCTCATCAAAAGTATGTATATTTATCAAGTCAGGTTCTAGAGTGGAGGTGTAAAGGTCAAACAGATTAGGTTCGGTTTCACTCGAAAGGGATTCTTCACAATTTGGCAAATCAAGCACTACAAAATCACACAACTCATTTTTATCCTTAACTGATGAATCATTTGGGACAATCGATGAAAAACCGGAGTTGTAGGCTTCAATTGGGTATGGGTAGGTTTGATTTGGAAATCCTCTCTCATTCTCACTCATTCCAACCGTCTCTTTATACATTGAAAAATTTGAAGCTAGCGGGAAACTAGCTACCGGTTCACTAGGTTGCATAAGGGTGGCCACAGACGCTTCCACATTCCTAACCATTTTGTTTGTTGCTGCAATATAAGCCTCCAACGACTCTTCCAAACTAGACTTGGGTGGTGAGGGGGTTTCGGTAAAAGATTCGAAATCGTGTGGATATGCAAAACTCCCTAATGGCTGTATAGAAACAGGGTCTAGTGAAGGTGGGAAAGTCGGGTAGGAATGGTAGGAATTAGATGGTTGGACAGGAGTAGGGTCAACATATGGATAAAAAGGTAAATGGACTTGTTGATCCCTAAAACTAGATGAGTGGAGAGGGGTGAAAGATCGGCTACGAGATTGAGCGATATGCTCAGCAATGGACATCGGTTTAGGAGTTACAGCAGGACTTGAAAAAGTGGTATCAACATATGAAGGTCATAAAGGTTGACTTGGTTGACACAAAGTGGGTTGCAAAGTCAAACTGTTTCTCCTAGACGCTTCTATTTGATCTTTCAAAGATATTTTGGGGCAAGGAAGGATCGTCTTTAAATTGACCGAACAAATTGACGTACGACGCAAAATTAGGTTCGGGATACCAAAGTTCGGCAAGTGATTTATTATGTGGGGTACCCATGTTAGAAGAAAGGGTGAAAGAAAGAAAGATGGGTGGTGGTGCAAGGATTTATTTGCGGCAAAAGTGTACAAGTTTTCTAATAAAAATTTTCCTTTTTTTTCTTTTTCTCTTTATTTGGAAAAATTGTTGCAAAATGATATTCGAGAAAAGATATGCAACAAAAAAGATTACTTGCAATCAATTTCTAGTTTAAACGAGGCGCAAAAATCCTGCACAAGATTGTTATTTGGAAAGAGAAAGATTTTTAAAGCGCACAAAATCTTGCAGGAATTTTTCAGAAAATATATGGAAATTTTTGCAGAGGAGGAACAGAGAAGCTTACAGAGCTTTTTTTCACGAGCTGAAGACACGAGAATACCGCCGTTTCCGCGGCTTTATGTGGGTTCCCGCGGTGGAAGGGCGACGGTCGAAGTGGCGCGGGACCCCAAATTTTTTTTCAAGCGACGACTCAACAAGTAGGCCGCGGTTCCGCGGCCTAAAGCAGGTAATGGCCGCGGAAAGCCGACGCTTTGGGGGGTTCAATGCTCCAAAAATTTTCTATTGTTCTGTTTTGAAAATCCCCCTCTGTTTTGATCTTCTGATTTCTGTTTCGCTTTCTGGAAATTTTCAGATCCGTCTCGATTGTCCCTGCAAGATTCACACAACAAAGTACCCTTTCCAAAAAATAACAATTGATATATTTTTATAATTTTTGGATATTTTAGATTTTTATGATTTTTTTAAATTTAAGATTAACCCGAAATTGCAAAAAGGAAAGTTCTACGCCATCCCCGGCAACGGCGCCATTTGATTTGTTCTCAAAAATATATGTTACCCGCAATCAGAAACGGCGTCGCTTTGCAGTTTGCCGGTGAGTACGGGTCGGTCCACATGGATGTTGTGAATCTCCTATTCGCTCTTACGAGTTAATTCCGAAGGGTGTTCGGAGTGATTATTAAATCTAAAAACCTAATTATTCTATACTACGATTATCTAGATCTAGTCTTGTTAGGGTTAGGTTTAGAGATGGTTTGGAAATGCAAGTAAATCTCAACGCTTTCTATACCCGAATGAAGTTCTATGAGGAGTTATGGTAATTATCAATAAAGGGGATTAGATCCATTCGGGAAGGTGTTCCTTCCTCTAGGTTCTTGTCCTTCCTTTAGAGATCCTTACCCTAACCTCCATGGAAAACGCGCACAACCGAGCCTTTATACTACGGTATCACCGCTACCTCGAGGGATAGGGTGCCGTAGGGCGCGATGTGTGCGTGTATGCATGGAGTCCTATTGAGAATATATTATGGGTAAGAAAGGGATGAGAGATCTCATCTCTCAAAATCCTTCCCCAAAGCTAACTCAAAACAATTATCTACGGCAATGAATTAAATCTACCTAGGGCAAAGAATTAAAATCTAAACTAGAGCAATTAATTAAAACAACTTACAGATCCCTCTCTCCAAACATCAATGCAGGGTTGTCAGATCTGAATCATGAATTGAAAAGAGGCACCGATGCTCTCTATAAAGAATTCTGAAATTTATTATTAAGAGGAGGCATAAAAAGAATACAAGCTTTAGAGTTCCTATTTATAGAGAATAGGAAACCCTAGGTTACATTTTGACCCGCACATCTGCTTTTACGAAAATACCCTTAAGAAAAGACCTAGTCAACTATTCAGCACCGTCTCAAGTTTTAGTAAAAAATTCGCGAAGCCCGGTCACCAGATGGCCGCGAAACCGCGGCCTGGGTAGGCTTTGGGCCGCGGTTCTGCGGCCCATTGATGAGTTCATCTTGTAATTTTCTGTGGGCTGCTTCTTGGTTCTTTGGGCTTTTTATTTCTTTAGTTCTTTTCTCTGTTTGGCTTCTGGTCTTCTCCAGATCTTTCAGTGAAACTTTTAGTGGTCTTTTAACCGTTCGTCTTGACATTTTGGACCTTACGTTGCCTTGTTAATTGTGAATTTTATCTTTGATGTAGGCTTGATCAAGAGTTTTCTGTTTGTTGGTCAAAGTCCACTTTTTCATCATCTTTACATCGTTTTAGCTGTTTTCTGATCAAGAACCTGTAACCTGTAACATGTAGCAGACATGCGTCAAAAGCACCTGTTTATTTATAAAAAGAATAAGAATGGAGAATACAATAATGCAATATTATGGTGTGAACACCTTCGCCTCCTATGTTCCAAACCCAGAGAACCTATCTTCTCTTCTTCTCCTTCTTCATCTTCTTTCTTGTTTCTTGTTCTTGATCTTATTTCACATTTTTCTAGTGATCACCGCCGGAGCCGTGCCGCCGCCGATGATCCGGACGAACCATAACATCACCATAGTACCACTACAATACCAAAATCATACCATCACCACTTCCATGTCACGACCGTGTCGCGACCAGATCGTCTCCAGATCGCGCCCAGACCATGCACCAAATCGCGCCCAGACCATGCACCGGATCGTGTCCAGATCGCGACCAGACCGCCACCAGATCGTGTCCAGATCGTGACTAGACCCAGTACCGTGTCGTGCCGTTTCACACACTGTATCGTGTCATATCGCACCAGGCCTCCTGCATATTGACCTTTGTTCTGAGGCAAGTTTACCTTGCTACATGCTACATTACATTTTATGCATCTATTTTAATAAGTATAATTATTGAATCGATAACCGTACATCTATATAGTTTATTCTGTACCTACTCGCATATCATACTACATGTTCCAGTTTATTGTTCTGTTAGTATCCATGCTTGTTTATTTATACCCATGCGTACGTTAGTTGATTATGAGCACCCACACGACACTCTGTGCACCCTGACATGACTTGTTACACCTAATTCTTGACACTACATGGTACCGTGCACCTCTCGACATGACATGATACCTATACTACCTGGCTTGACATGATGTACCATGGCTTTACCTGTTACCTGATCTTGTGTCTAATGCCGAAAATCTGTTGTCCTTACGGACCGTTCCTGTTGTCTATCCAGACAAAGCTGTACCTGCCTGATCCTGTGTTGGCATTAGCTCTAGATTACTTAATACCTGATTTGAATACACATAACCTGGGGGTATGGGGAAATCAATGATAAAACCTGACTTGTAACTCGACAGTTCTATACCTGTTCTGATCAGTCTTACGGGCTAGGCCAGCCCCGGAGTGATGCTATGGACATCACTCGTCATTACCTACCATCCTTTACTGCCTTGCGGCACGTCTCGGGTTCAGCCCGAGAGTCATCTACCGTGATCCCGAGCACGCACGGGATACTATTGAGTTACATCGATGATTCATCAAATTGATTTCAAAGACTTGAGAGTAGTTAACCCAATAGACCAGTTTAGATTACTCACCGCACACTACCCTTCACTGCCCTGATTTATATTGCCGTTACACCTGCTTTACCTTTATGATCATACTTGCATGTCTTGCTACCCTATTTATATAGTATTGCTTGATGTTATGACGCGCTGACGTCTGGGTTTTGCATGGCCCAGATTCTCTACCTTTGTTGCAGACTGATCAGGAGTATTGCCGCTGTTAGACCGAGCGGTGCAGATCCCGTTGGTATGCAGTTTTACTTTTCAGGTGTTTCAATTATTGTATCTTTTGCTTCCGCATATTATCATTCCTTGACTCTTTTATTCTGGTCCATGGACATGTACTAGACAGTTTAGTTTACTTTCATGTTCTTGATATCTCTACAGCCGTAATGTGACTGTGGAGGGATTTTCCTATCCACGGGTAGCATGGTTGGCTATGTCACGTGCCCATCCTAGCGTACTCTGGAAAGCGGGGCGTGACAAACCCCGTTCTTGGAACCTCATGAAGCTCAGCCTAGCATGAGCCCTAGCCCTTTTGTTGGCTCTGTATCTGAGCCTTTTCTGCCTTAGCTTCTCGATTTTGAGGGCTTGGTGGGCGTCCATTTTCTGTGAATCCACCGTGAGTCGATTGATAGGGAGCTTAAAGAAGATACCCGATCGAGCAGTTGTCGGGGGTACCGTTGGAGCTTGCCTGAGATGCCCCGTTGCTTCGTTGACGTTGATGGCCTTGCCCCCAGCTGGAGCAATGGAGAGTCATCCGGAAACGGACTTGTGCTTGGGCTGAGGTGCCCTCGCGATCATGACATTCGGCCTTTTCCCGTTTGAGACTGGTTTGTCTGTTACCGGAGCTTGAGGAGCTGGGACGGCGTTAGTTGACACGAACATAATAGAGCCAAATGGTTGCGGCGGCTCCTCCCATTGTCGCCTGGGACTTGCCGGGAGGACCGTTCTGGTGTCCATCTTCATCGTGTAGGAGATGGGAGCCGTGCTGAGACCTGAGTTCATCTTTGGAGACATTGTTTAAAAGCATGTGAGGCGCTAGCGCCCACGTGCCTGGCATGTGAGGCGCTAGCACCTGAGCGCCCATGTGCCTGGCATGTGAGGCGCTAGCGCCCTTGCTCTCTCTCTCTCTCTATATATATATGTATATATATATGTATGTATGTATATATATATATGTGTATGTATATATATATATATATATAAGGCTTGTAGAGTTCATCGGATTTAATAGTCCTGGGTGAATACAAAATATGATTCCTTTTATCTTCTAATAGATTTAAAACTAGATCGATAGCGGTGAATGAAGATTAGGGTTTTCGGAGGGAATAGGGTTCCCACTCTTAACTCTTATCTTTACATTGACATCTATTCATGTCTAGCCTTTACCAAAACCATTGTTAATCTAATCTCAAATCGCGGTCGTGACTATCAACGATTTGATAGCACGCCCGATTAGGACTGTAGGGTGTTTTTCGTCACCCCATTGAGATGGGAATACGCGCACGCTTGTCAGGCGTACTACAGATTCCCCCTGCCTAGGGTAGGCCAGGGTTTAATGATTGTGGGGATCCGAATCTCCGGCAGCCACGGACTAAGCTGCCGTTAATTACCCCTCGCCTTTAGAGCGAGGGAACCTCCGATTGACTGGTTAAACTGGTCATGCGAACTCAATGTGCAGTGTGCGTGTGTTGTGTTTTGAAAGAGGGGTTTTGGATATATCGGGAGCCACGCAGAGTTTTTACGGGGGTCCCGCTACCCGGATAGGGGGCTGGGGGTCAAGGGGGCTAGCAGCCCCCTTACGGCGTGCGGGGCAGCGCCCCGTTAGAAATTTTTTTCTAACAGGGACAGTGTCGCGGAGTATGTGTGTGTATAAATATGTATACATATGTGTGTATATATATATGTATATATGTATATATATATATATAAAAGAAAGAGGGGGAAAAGGCATCCAAAAGGATGCGTGGGGGCAGCACTTTGGGCGCTGTGCGCCTAGGTGCTGTGCGCTCAGGCGCTAGAGTGCCACGTGTCGGCACATGGGCATTCTGCGCTTGAGCGCAAGTGCGCCACGTGTCGGCACCGGGGCGACTTGCGCTCGAGCGCTTGCGCTTGAGCGCAAGCGCGCCACGTGTCGGCACGGGGGCGACTTGCGCTTGAGCGCTTGCGCTGGAGCGCAAGCGCGCCACGTGTCGGCACCGGGGCGACTTGCGCTCGAGCGCTTGCGCTGGAGCGCAAGCGCGCCACGTGTCGGCACGCGGGCGCTCTGCGCTTGAGCGCCGGCGAGAAAAGGAGGCTTTGAGCCTAAGAAACAGAAGCTGTGCTTCAAAAAGGAAATATTTGTTGTTTTATATACATGGAGTTAAACTCCTAGGATGTTTTGAAGCTGATGAAGGGGGTTCTTCTTCTTCCTCCTGTTGTTTGGCCGGATCTTGAAGATCAAGAAGTAGAAGATTTTGAAAATCACTCCTTTTTAAGATCTGATGGAAGATCTGAGTTCCCCTTTGTGGGTTTTGTGGTGGAAAACTACTTGGTTTTAGAAAAGAAAGAGTAAAACTCTTGATTTAATTCAAAGAAATGAGAAGGTTTAGAACTTTGGAGAAGGAGCAGGAGGCACAAAGAACCCTATTTTGGGGGAATGAAAAGTGTTACTTTATTCATTATCATTTTGCCTTATATAGGCTTACATATTTACATATAGCCCCTTGGGCTTTACAAAAATGGCATTTTTGCCTATCTCATGGCTCATGTGCCATTTCATTTTTGCAATAAGCCATGGGCTTACAAAAATTTAGCTTTATGCCCATTTTGCATACATTCATGTATAAAAAATTACATGAAAATTATTTATTACATGATCTATATTTTAGCATGGAGGAGGCTTGCCGCGGGCTCGACTTGGGCATGGGCCCGCTTGACCTGGGCTTGGGCCCACCTGGCTTGGGGTTGACCTTGACTTTGACTCGGTCAACGGGGGTGTAAATTTTTACCCCAACAAAGTGCCCCCCATCAATAAATGCACACCGCACATTTGAGTTGTGTGCATGAAATTGATGGATCTTGAAGCTGAACTTCGAGGTGGAACATCATTCCGGAGGCGAAGCATCATCCCGGGGGCATGATTCCCGAGGATCGGAGTATCATTCCGATTCGCGGAGCATAATTCCAATGTCAGAGCATTATTCCGAAGCGCGGAGCATAATTCCAGGGTCGGAGCATCATTCCGATTTGCGGAGCATAATTCCAGGGGATCGAAGCATCGTTCCGATGGGCGAAGCATAATTCCAGAGTCGGAGCATCATTCCGATTTGTGGAGCATAATTCCAGGGGATCGAAGCATCGTCCCGATGGGCGGAGCATAATTCCAGAGATCGGAGGATCATTCCGATGATCGGAGCATAATTCCAGAGAGCGGAGCATAATTCCAGGATTCGGAGCATCATTCCGAAGGGCGGAGCATGATTCCAGAGTTCGGAGCTTCTTTCCGAAGAGCGGAGCATAATTCTAGAGATCGGAGCATCATTCCGATGATCGGAGCATAATTCCAGAGAGCGGAGCATAATTCCAGGATTTGGAGCATCATTCCGAAAGGCGGAGCATAATTCCAAGGGATCGAAGCATCGTTCCGATGGGCGGAGCATAATTCCAGAGTCGGAGCATCATTCCGATTTGCGGAGCATAATTCCAGGGGATCAAAGCATCGTTCCGATGGGCGGAGCATAATTCCAGAGATCGGAGGATCATTCCGATGATCGGAGCATAATTCTAGAGAGCGGAGCATAATTCTAGGATTCGGAGCATCATTCCGAAGGGCGGAGCATGATTCCAGAGTTCGGAGCATCTTTCCAAATAGCGGAGCATAATTCCAGAGATCGGAGCATCATTCCGATGATCGGAGCATAATTCCAGAGAGCGGAGCATAATTCCAGGATTCGGAGCATCATTCTGAAGGGCGGAGCATAATTCCAAGGATTCGGAGCATCGTTCCGAAGAGCGGAGCTTGATTCCAGGGTTCGGAGCATCATTCCGAAGAGCGGAGCATAATTCCAGGATTCGGAGCATCGTTCCGAAGGGCGGAGCATGATTCCAGAGTTCGGAGGATCTTTCCGAAGAGCGGAGCATAATTCCAGAGATCGGAGTATCGTTCCGATGGGCGGAGCATAATTCCAGAGTTCGGAGCATCTTTCCGATGGGCGGAGCATAATTCCAGCAGGGAAAGTAGATATCCCGAGGCGAAGCATGATTTCGACACGGGGTAAATTCCGAGATGGAGCTTGATTCCGGCGCAGAGCTTGTTGACTGACTTGATTCCGAGACGAAGCATAATTTCGACAGGGAAGGCAGGTACACCGAGGCGAAGCATCATTTCGACACGGGGTGCATTCTGAGACGAAGCATAATTCCGACGCAGAGCTTGCTGGTTGATTTGATTCCGAGGCGGAGCATAATTCCGGCAGGGAAGCTAGATATCCCGAGGCGAAGCATGATTTCGACACGGGGTAAATTCTGGGACAGAGCATGATTCCGCCATAGAGGTTGTTGGTTTGATCTGATTTGGGTTAACATCAGCATCGCTACACTGGAATATGGTACCAGGAGAGAATCATCATTTGTCATGAGAGGATTTGGGAATTGGGGTTTTTGTTTGGCATCTGCATTGCTGCACTGGAATAATGCCAGGAGCAACTCATCATGTGCCCCGAGAGGATTTGGATTTGGTTTGTTTGGCATCTGCATTGCTGCACTGGAATAATGCTAGGAGCAACTCATCATGTGCCCCAAGAGGATTTGGATTTGGTTTTTTTTTTTTGGCATCTACATTGCTGCACTGGAATAATGCCAGGAGCAACTCATCATTTTCCCCGGGAGGACTTGGGAGAGATTGGGATAGTTTTACGCCCGTGGATTGTATACGGTTTTGCAGGATGTATGATCCAGACCGTAGGGCCATAAAAATTTCGGGACTTTGTTGGCGTCTGCATCGCTGCACTGGAATATGGTACCGGGAGCGACTCATCATTCGCCATTGGGGTATGGGATTTGGAATTTGGTTGGCGTCTGCATCGCTGCACTGGAATATGGTACCAGGAGCGACTCATCATTCGCCACTTGGGGATTGGGATTTGGAATTTGGTTGGCGTCTGCATCGCTGCACTAAAATATGGTACCAGGAGCGACTCATCATTCTCCACTTGGGGATTGGGGAGCGATGGCTTAGGAGACAGGTTTAGATCCCTATCACTTAAGACTTTTCAATTTTATGGGCCGTGAGGGTCCTATAAAAGCATTTTCTCCCTACGAGTCGTAAGGATCCCGCAAGTGTATTTTCTCCTTAAGAGTCGTGAGAACTCCTAAGTGTGTTTTTCCTTGGTGAGTCGTAAGGATCTCACGAAGGTTTGTTCTCCTCATGCATCGTGAGGACACATGAGTGGGTCTTTCTAATGAAGCATAATTCCAAAGGCGGAGACCAGCCGCGTAACTGGTGGTCGCGGTGGGGCATGGGTATGCTGAGAATTATTTGAGCCCGTGGATTGTATACGGTAGTCAAATTGGGGACTGTCCGTAGGGCGGAAGAATTTTGGGAAACTGGATTTTGGTTGGCGTCTGTATCGCTGCACTGGAATATGGTACCAGGAGCGACTCATCATTCGCCACTTTTTTTGTTTTGTGTTTTTTTTGTTTTACCGCGATTGCTCTATCATTTCAGCTTTTCTTATCGCGAAGGTCGCGATTTCCCCATCATTTCGGCTTTTATTCGCGGTTGCCCCATCATTTCGGCTTTATTTTCATCTTTATTTTACTCGCTGATTTTTATTGCGAGTTGCCCCATCATTTCGGCTTTATTTTCATCTTTATTTTACTCGCTGATTTTTATTGCAAGTTGCCCCATCATTTCGGCTTTTCTTTATTTTCCTTTTATTTACACATTTTTTTATTTACATTTTCTTTTACATTCCCAGTTTAACGACTTAGAGGTCGACTGTTCCCAGTTTAATGACGTGGTGGTCGACTATTCCCAGTTTAATGACGTGGTGGTCGATTATTTTCAGAGAAAGGCAGATGTCTGAGAGAATCAGTTTCACGAAGAACTTCGGTCTCTGTTCGTATGAAATTGGCGGTCGCAGCTGGACTGTTTGTTAATACGTCTTTAGACAGTTCTATCTCTCCTGCCTTGTATTGCTTTTCGACCCAATCTTTGAAGACGAAGCAGTCCTCAATGGCATGACCTATCACTCTATGATAGGGGCAGTATTTGGGGTCGTCGGTCCTATTCGCTTCCTGCGGTCTTTTTGACTCTGGCAGTTGTAGACCGTTCTTCAGGGCGTCTTTGAATATTTTACGGATTTTGTCCCTTCTGAAGGAATAGACCTTATCCAGCTTCTCTTTCAGTGGAGATTCTCCTCCCTCTCCGAACATTGGCTTCCGAGGCTGGTTGGCGCTAGGTCCGCTCATCCCTTGCTTATTTCTGTTAGCCGAAGTGTTGAAAGATTCAGAATCATCGGAGTTTCCGCCTTTGCGATTATCGTCCTTCCGGTTTCTCCAGGACCTGTTGTTATTTTGAGAATCCGAGGAGGACTCCTGTTTTGAGCGCTCCAGCATCTGGACTTTCCTGGTCAGCTCTTGGAATATTTTGAGACCCGCGATGCATAAAAACGGGGCCATCCAATTGTTGAGATTTCCGACGAGGAGACTGACAGATTGGTCCTGCTCTATCGGCGGTTCGCATTTTACGGAGAGATTGCGCCATCGGGTTATAAAATCCGTGCTGCTTTCGTCGCTCTTGGGATTGGTCCTTACGAGCTCGGCAATGGTAATCTTATCGCTGACGCTCATAAACCTCTGCCGAAACAGAGATTCCATTTGGACAAAAGTTGTGACGGAGCCATCCGGTATGCTCGCGTACCAGTCGAAAGCAACATCGGTCAAGCTATTAACGAACTGGCGGGGGAGAAGCGCATCACTACCCCCAGTATTCCCGCATGAGGCTTTGAAGTGGGCGATATGCTGATTCACATTTCCCGTCCCATCGAATCTTCCGAATTTGGGGATGACATAGCCGCTAGGAAATTCTACCAGATCATACTGAGCAGGATATGGTCTCCCACTACTGCTGATATCTTTTTGCGCTTCGGCTTCGGCCACCAAGGTTTTGACTTTGCTGGCAACCAAATCCATGATTTGATCTTGAGTTAGCGGGCTACTGTCATCGGTAGCCAAGACATTTCCCGAGATAGGATGCGACTGGTTTTCATGTAGTTCGCCGACTTTTGGATTTGAGGGAATAGGCGTCGGCTTCTTTGGGACACCATTTCCCGGTTCACGAGCAGAGCCCTCCGCTTGATTGGGCGGCTGAGAGGCAAGTCGGGCCGTGAGCTGCATCACGACATTCGTCAAGTCATCTATTTTGGAGTAGAGTTTGTCCATCTCCTTGTCTTTGTTTCTGAGCTGCTTTCGGAGCTCTTGAAGCAGCTCTTGTTCCGCGGTTCTGGGGCGGAAAGTCGGCTCTTCTTCGCTTTCCGAGCCCGACTCCTCATGGACCGAAGGGTCTTTCCGCCTATCGTCCTCATCAAGAGGGTTTTCATCACCCAGCAGAGGTGGCTGTTCTTGGGAAGCGGCCACCACATTCAAGCCAGATTGGGTTTGAGATGTGGTAGCCCCGTCCTTGCTCTTGCTGCGCGTGCCCACCGTGTAGACAGTGTGGACCACATACCCAGCCATTTCCTCATCTTCGGTAGGGTAACCCTGTTCTTCGAACCTCATGAGGTTTAGTCTGGCAGGAGCCCTAGTCCTTTTGTTGGCTCTATATCTGAGCCTTTTCTCCCTCAGCTTCTCGATTTTGAAAGCTTGGCGGGCATCCGCTATCCGAGAAGCCATTGTGAGTTGATCAGAGGAGAGCTTAGAGAAGACACCCGATCGAGCATTTGTCAGGGGTGCCGCTGGAGCTTGCCCGAGATGCCCAGTTGCTTCGTTGACATTGATGGCCATGCCCCCAGCTGGAGCGATGGAGGGTCGTTTGGAAACGGATTTGTGCTTGGGCTGAGGTGCCCTCGCGACCACCACATTTGGTCTCCTGCCTTTCGAGACCGGTTTGTCCGCCACCGGGGCTTGAGGAGCCGGGATGGCGCCAACAGGTATGAACATAATAGAGCCGAATGGTAGCAGCGGCTCCTCCCATTGTCGCCCGAGACTGGCCGGAAGGACCGTCCTGGAGTCTATCCTCATCGAGAATGAGACGGGAGCCGTGCTGAGAGCTGAGTTCATCTTCGGAGACATTGTTGAAAAGTGATTGCTTGAAGACCTGCATGAAAAAGTATTATTTTAGTATAAATATAGACATGTATATAGATTGAGTTCGCATGAACGCTTAACCCGAAATATGGGAGGAGAGATTGGTCCCACCGGGCGTGCCAGAATCTGTAGGGTGTTTTTTGTCACCCCATTAAGATGGGAATACGCGCACGCTTGTCAGGCGTACTACAGATTCCCCCTGCCTAGGGTAGGCCGGGGTTTAATGATTGTGGGGATCCGAATCTCCGGCAGCCGCGGACTAAGCTACCGTTAATTACCCCTCGCCTTTGGAGCGAGGGAACCTCCGATTGACGGGTTAAACTGGTCATGCGAACTCAATGTACAGTGTGCGTGTGTTGTGTTTTGAAAGAGGGGTTTTGGATATATCGGGAGCCACGCAGAGTTCTAACAGGGACAGTGTCGCAGAGTATATGTGTGTATAAATATGTATACATATGTGTATATATATATATGTATATATGTATATATATATATATAAAAGAAAGAGGGGGGAAAAGGCATCCAAAAGGATGCGTGGGGGCAGCACTTTGGGCGCTGTGCGCCTAGGTGCTGTGCGCTCAGGAGCTAGAGTGCCACGTGTCGGCACATGGGCATTCTGCGCTTGAGCGCAAGTGCGCCACGTGTCGGCACCGGGGCGACTTGCGCTCGAGCGCTTGCGCTGGAGCGCAAGCGCGCCACGTGTCGGCACGGGGGCGACTTGCGCTCGAGCGCTTGCGCTGGAGCGCAAGCGCGCCACGTGTCGGCACGCGGGCGCTCTGCGCTTGAGCGCCGGCGAGAAAAGGAGGCTTTTAGCCTAAGAAACAGAAGCTATGCTTCAAAAAGGAAATATTTGTTGTTTTATATATATGGAGTTAAACTCCTAGGATGTTTTGAAGCTGATGAAGGGGGTTCTTCTTCTTCCTCCTGTTGTTTGGCCGGATCTTAAAGATCAAGAAGTAGAAGATTTTGAAAATCACTCCTTTTTAAGATCTGATGGAAGATCTGAGTTCCCCTTTGTGGGTTTTGTGGTGGAAAACTACTTGGTTTTAGAAAAGAAAGAGTAAAACTCTTGATTTAATTCAAAGAAATGAGAAGGTTTAGAACCTTGGAGAAGGAGCAGGAGGCACAAAGAACCCTATTTTGGGGGAATGAAAAGTGTTACTTTATTCATCATCATTTTGCCTTATATAGGCTTACATATTTACATATAGCCCCTTAGGCTTTACAAAAATGGCATTTTTGCCTATCTCATGGCTCATGTGCCATTTCATTTTTGCACATAAGCCATGGGCTTACAAAAATTTGGCTTTATGCCCAGTTTGCATACATTCATGTATAAAAAATTACATGAAAATTATTTTTTACATGATCTATATTTTATCATGGAGGAGGCTGGCCGCGGGCTCGACTTGGACATGGGCCCGCTTGACCTGGGCTTGGGCCCACCTGGCTTGGAGTTGACCTTGACTTTGACTCGGTCAACGGGGGTGTAAATTTTTACCCCAACAAGGACGTTAACAATTATTTTGCTAAAATTTATAAACTTTATAAGACGTAAAAGGAGTTTATGAGTTTTCATTATCTATTGATCTACCCTAATCCTACGAACCCTAACAAGCGGAGAATTACTCGTGCATGTTGGCGATAGAAGAAAAAAGAATAAAGAAGAAAATCATTATGCAGAAAGTAAAAAATACAAATAACTAAACCAATGATCTATCTTTATTAATCAACTTCACAAGTACAAATCCTATGAGTTTTGATTACAAGAAGAAGTTGCTCTCGCTCTGTGCCTCGTAGGAAGTAGATGTTCCTTCGATTTTCACGTCGCCCTATCACGTCGAATCGCGGACCTGTTGTGGATCACTTAATCTTTGACAGTGATTTGCTTCGTGTAAAAGGTGATGCCTTCTAACTTTAGCCCTCGGTCCTTTATACAGCCCTCAAATCAGAAACTTTAGATCTCATTGGTTAAGATATGCAATCACAATCACCTACCAGAAATCACAGATTCTATGGCCAATAAATGGCCGCGGATCTGCCGCAACTAGGGGCTTTTGGCCGCGGAAGAGCCGTGTTCTGGGGGACTTAGGGTTTTATTTTTCTAGGGCCGCCTCATATTGACACGTGGAGATCTTCTAAATATCTGGATTTTGGAAATATTTTCTGAGTCTCTGCCAGTATTGATTTTACGATTTGATTCAGATTTATCGGCAGATTTTTTATTCTGACATCTCGATATCCTGATCTCCTGATCTGAAATTAAGTCAGCACAATATCTCTAAGAATAATGTTAGTAATATTTGTTATATTAGAGATATATTCTTAATCATTTTATATGGTAATAAATATTAAAAAAATTGATTAAGAATATTTGATATGATATGCATATTTAAATTATCAAAATATCTTATAAATATTATATGCATATATTTTCCTTCATAATGTTAATTATAATATATAAATATATGATAAATAGTATTTTGCAGATAAACCCGATATGTTCTATATTTATCATAAACACCTTTAAATATTTAAAAAAAAGTACGGAAAATGTTATATCAAAAGTGCAATATTTTCAACTGAAAAAATACCCCCAAACTTAACTTTGATCGTCCCGAGCAAACTTGTTATTCAAGAAAGGGAGAAGAAGAGAAAGAAAAAGAAAAACCCAAGTAGTACACTTTCGTAGGCAACACAATTGCATTGAGTACATGTAACAAGCCGTTAAACCTCTAGGTGTCTCTAGTGTGAGGAGTGTTGTTTTCTGAGCGTTTTCAGCGGATTACACCCATAAAATCCCGTAATAAAAGGAAGAAGATGAAACTTACATACAAAGATAAGGATATATAAAAGAAAGAACTTGAAAAGATGAGTTTCAAACTACACTAGTTTTTCAGTTCCCATGAGCCCAATCTTAATGGTCATGAAAAATGTTAGAAATCATATCATCTCTCAATAAAATATCGCCTTTAGTTTTCCTCCCTGCTTTTATTCCAAGCATCAATCATATACCCCTACGTGTATATAAAAGACATCCCTACACTCGGAGAATTCAATGCAAGTTATCATACTCTTTTCCATCTGCCTTGGTACTTTTTATTCGGTGAATATTATAGATGGAATTGCTCACACATTTTTCATACGACCGTTAATACTTCTTGGGGTACTAACCAACCGATTACCAAATGTGCTCGGTCATTAAGACGTAATTATCCTCTTCTTGCAACACCTAAGACTTAGCAGTGGCTCCCAAACCGGTTGGTCTAAGATACTAGGTGATAAAGCACCATCGCTATATTTTTTATGCTGCCTTAAGTAATTACAAAACCGGTACTCATTTTTCTTCACCATTTTATACTTTATACTTCATTTATATTTATTTTTCTTCAGACTTTAAGATAAGAGCATTTCAATGTATTCTCTACTATCCCAAGTTTCAAGATGTGTTAAAGTACATATAGAAGGGTATCTGTTCCCGCCAAAATTTTGGTTCAAAACTTATTCTCTTATAAAAATAATAATAATAAAATAAAAATAAAAGGAAAGCTCCATATGAAAAGCATATAGGTACCGTCTCGGATAGAATTAAATCTTATGATGGCGCCTCACGTGCTCCTCACGCGGGCGCCAATATGCAAAGCATAAAAAGGAATCTATTAAATAAGAGTTAAACTCTTAGATGGCGCCTCCTCACGCGGACGCTAATGTGCAAAGCACATAAAGTTCATATGAGTTAAAACTCTTAGATGGCGCCGCGCGTGCTCCTCATGCGGACGCTAATATGCAAAGCGCACAAAATCCCATTATAAGAATTAAAATCTTAAGTAGCACCCACATGCACAATACGTGAGCACCGCCACCTAGTAGAATTAAATTCTACTCTCTGTTAAACAGAGCTATTGGATCAAAGATCCTGCAGAGATGACAAATCATCAAAATTCAGAATTTAAAATTCTGTTAAAAGGAAATATTCCTCGTATCTTTCTCAAATAAGAAAGATAGCCTCGGTTGGATCATAGAATAAAATTCTATACCTTCTGTAAAACGGAGAACCGTTGGATTAAAAAATCCAATGGTGATTAAAAAATCATCGCTCTACAGAATAAATTCTGTATAGGAAAATATTCCCCTAATCTTGTTAAAAACAAGAAAATACTCTCTGTAAAACAGGAGTCCTTGGATCAAAAATCCAACGGTGGGTAAAATTCCCCGAATCAATTGGGATCTTTCAATGAGAGATTTCCTCAAAGCCAAATAACAAACTGTATCTACTATATAAAGAACCCAGGACTTCAAGTCTCGCACAGAGGAACCCCACCATAAGCTTCAGAAAGAACAGAGAATTAAATTCTCGAAGAAGAAGAACTCACTTCTTGGAAAATTAGGTAAACAAAAAAATAAAAACCAAGTTCTTTCTCTGGATCTGAGATCCACAAGGCAAGTCTCCCATATGATGAGAATTTATTTCTCATTGGGATGAACTCGTTCTTGAGAATTAAAGATTCATCCACAAAAAAGATCTTATTGATCGTCAAGAAAGAAAATAAACCCAGCGCCCGGCGTCCAAGCACCTCACGTGTCCCTCACGTGGACGCTACAAAAGAAATGATTGTTTAGCACTCAGTGATCGGCGCCCTAACGCCTCATTTGTCCTTTACGTGGACGCTATAAAAGAAAGGAGTGCTTAGCACTCAGTGAGCGGCGCCAGTGCCCAAGCTCCTCACGTGCCTCTCATGTGGGCACCACAGAATAAAAGTGCTTGGTACTCACTAGGTAGTGCCTAGCACCTCATGTCTTCACACGTGGGCGCCATAAAGAGTTCTCAGCGCTCCATATAAAAATAAAAGGGGCAAAGTGTTTAATACTTATTGGGCAAATCCCTATGACTGCCCCATGACTGAAAACTCCACATGGTTATATGTGAGCATCAGAACTTACATAAGTGCTCAACACTTTTTGCACAAAAAAAAGGATTGAGCCCAAACAAGTGCTTAGCACTTTTTTTCAAATAAAAAGAAAACTGAATGGACCAAGCCTAAGCTGGCTAGGTCCCTCATTAAGATCAACCGAGCCCATGTGCTTACTACTTCCCAAACTGATCTTAATCCCAAATACGACTATCGATCTTCCAACTGATGATATCCCAAAACGATATTCGTCCCGCATTCCCCTGAGGAAGTTTTAGTCTCAAAATATGAATAATGATTTCTGGGTTTATAACTGATTCCTTTTTTCCTCAAATACAGGAATTGGTTCAAGAGTACATCTCCGATACATATCGTTGTAATTCCTCAACGTCTTTAGAGAGGTGGCGGATCCCGACAACCAACTGCTTTTGGGTGCATTTCTCAAGCTGACGTGCACACCTCAAACTAAACCATAACCCAAGATAGGTGCATCCCACATCAACGTCGTTCGTCCCATCACGTAACAAATACACGTGCACGCAAGATGGACAAGGACTGTAATGTCCTTAAACTACAATAGACCGAAATGTCCTCAACTAAACCTCGCCTCCAAAATGGTGACAATGGACCGAGACGTTATTAAACAACAACAGACCGAAATGTCCTCAAATTAAACCTCGCCTCCAAAATGGCGACAACGGACCGAGACTTCCTTAAACTACAACAGATTGAAATGTCCTCAAACTAAACCTCGCCTCCAAATTGGCTATAATGGACCGAAACGTCCCTAAACTAACAGTCACCTTCAAAATGGCGATAATCGAGCCCCAAATGCTCACCCCCATTTAAGTTGATCTTATTCTCAACTAAGGTTAATGATCCTTAAATCAAACCAAACCCAAATCTAAGAATATACGGATTTGGACTAATCTACGCCCTACAGGCGACAACATAAATTAGTCTCCATATACAATCCACGGGCAACCAAAAATAAAACAAAACACACACACACACGACATGAAGTGAACTACCGGAGCAGGAGAAAATAGTTATCGCGATGCGGTAACATAATTAACTGCAGGAGGTTGCGCCTGCAGGGAAGAGCGTCCCCACAATCAAAAACCCTTCCCAAACGAGAGGGAATCTGACGAAATCTGCTACAACGGCCGCATCCGTCCAAACTTCCGATATACAGTAGTATAAATCAACTTGGCATCATCGGAGAGGTGGACGGATAAATCCAAATAGCATTTGCCCTCAAATTCAGGCATGACGACCTACGCAGTTCCGTCTCTCGTTTTCGGCGGTGAACAGTATCAACGTTCAAAAGTTTGGCCTCAAGAATAGAAACTATTTTTCAGACTTATTTTTATTCTCAGATTACCAATTTCTTCATCTTACTAACCCTTAGGACAACAGCTCAAAACTACTTATTACTAGTTTTGTTATAAAATATCTAATTTTCTTATTTTTCTTCAACTCTTCCTATCTTTCATAAGTAATTTTTCACTTTCTAATTTTCATTATCAAATTTTTTTTGTGCTTATAATATAGTATAATGCAAGATGATATGTAAATAAGTACAAACCTCCCCCAAACCTATTTAAAGTAGTGTCCTTACTGATGTCATCTTTTAAGCTCAAAAAACCTGTAGACTTGGGAGGAAAAATTATTCAAGGGGATAAGAATAAATGACAGTGAAATCCTCCCCCAAACTTATTTATGGCTCACAATATTGTAAAAATTTATTTTCTATAAAAACAACAATATCCCCCCAAACTTGAGTAAAACAATATTAAGCATTTTAAAATTATAAAGGGGAGGTGAAGTTATTGGTCAATATAAAGCCTTACAAAGACTAAAAGTCAACACCAACCATTCAAATATTTTATCAATTTAGCACCAAGATTGGTAGAAGAACATGTTATATATAGCCAAGAAGAAATGGGGAGGAGATAAAAGGTGGAATAGAACGGGTTTGCGTCTCGGTTTATAGAGACGAAAAAGTGATGGTAGATTACTCGCATTCTTGTTCCGGATAAGAAGAAGGGGTGGCGGTTCAATTTCTTTGAGTGGGGGTTGATTCATAACAACGCCCATGTCTTCTAAGAATGCAAGTTCTTTAGCGAAAATTTCTTCTAAGTTTTCATCGATATCCCAAATAATAATCTCAACAGAAAGAATGGGATGATACCCAAATTCCATAAAAGGTTCATAATTTGCGTTAGATGTTGATCTGAACAGCTCGATAGAAGGGCCCGTATGTGCATAATAAATAGTGGGGTCAAACAATAACGTACTAAGGGAGTTTAGATCTGTACCGTGAAGCTCTTCAAGTTCGCTGCTGTTGGAATATATTATTTCGACAGAACATACATGAGTACAGGATTCGGGGGGTTCACTTCCCAACTTATAAATATTAAGCTCAATTGACATCTTCCCGAAGGATAGGTTCATAGAACTGTTACGACAATTGATTATTGCGTTGGAAGTCATTAGGAAAGGTCGACCTAGAATCACCGAAATTTGGTTTCGTGGGTTTGCTACAGGCTGTGTATCAATATCTATGAAGTACACAAGGAATATAAATTCCCCGACTTTAATTAAATCATCCTCTAACTCACCCTTAGGTTGTGTGATAGATCGATCGGCCATCTGAAGAGTGCAGTGCGCCGGTTTTAATTCTCCGATCCCTAATTGCTCATAGACAGAATATGGAAGCAAGTTAACACTAACACCTAAATCGATTAGAGCACGATTAATATTTTTACCCCCAATATAAATAGATATTGTAGGACTCTCGAGATCCTTCCGTTTCTTGGGTAGTTGCTGTGTAAAAGCAGTGCTCACATTACTCGCAAGGAAATTTTTTTTAGGGACTTGGACTTTCCTTTTCCTAGTGCAAAAGTCCTTTAGAATTTTCGCATAGGACGGAACTTGTTGTATAGCATCTAGGAGAGGGATATTTATATTAACTTGCTTAAAAATTTCCACAATCTTCTCCATCTGGGGACTTGGTCTTTTGCCTCTTAACCTGTTTGGATAAGGAGCTTTATCAATAAAGGTTGGGTCCAACATTGGAGAAGATTGTGGAGGTGGAATGGATCCCAGAATTTGAGTTAGGATCGTTTTAGGTTGACTCGAAAAAGTGGGCTGAGGGTTCGAGTCTAGGGGTAAACGGAGAATAGGCTCAGAAGAAGATGGAGGACTAGACGAAGTAAGCATAGAAGTAGAAGCCGGGGTATCATCAATTGATTCCTCATCATCAACCTGTTCACCCACTTGATTGTTCAGCACTCTTCCCGATCTCAACGTGGTAACGACACTCGCATTATGACTTTGTGAGTGACCAGGATTTGGTTGGGGTTGAGATGGAAGTTTCCATTTCCCTCTCGCACTTATTGCGGTATTTAATTGTGCAAGTTGTGCTTCTATCGATTTTATGCTGTTACTGTGGGAGGCAGTGTTCTGCACTAACAATTGGATAAAAGACTTTAAATCAGCCTTCGTTTGCATGGAATGTTTAATAAACGTATCTAAGTTTTGATCGATACCGGCCGTTTGGAAAGAATTATTATAAGGTGTAGGATTGTTGGACGGATTCTGAAAAGGCTACGAATGAAAAGGGTGCTGACTCTGTTGTGGTGGTTGTTGTTGTTGTGGAGGAGGTATTTAATAGTTATTTTGGCTTAGGGACGTATTTTGAGTTCGAGTATGGTTTTGGTTCCAAGCAAAATTAGGATGATTCCTCCATCCCTGATTATATTTGGAAGAGTAAGGATCGTTTCTAGATCGTTGCTGAAAAGCAGCATTAGTTTGTTCTCAACCTTGAAATGGAGGTTTCAAATGAAATTCTTCCGTCAGATGTGATGGGTTGGAACAGAAACCGCACACAGTTTTGGGGAGCGTAAATTGGTTTATGGAGGCTGAAGAGACTTTGTTTTCTATAGCATCGAGTTTCCTTTGTATCGCGACCATTTCGGCTTTCACTGCGATGGAAAAATCGAGCTGATGGACATTTCCCCTAGACGATATAGGTCTAACGCTTTTCCATTGTAAAGTTTGTTCGGCAAAATCTTCCAGAAATTGCCGAGCTTCACCATCATCTTTAAACAGGAAATGATATTGGCACATGGTTTCAGGTATCTGTTTTTTCGCTGGATCAATACCCTCGTATATAATGCGACAAAGGTCCCATCTATTGATCCCGTGATGAGGGCATTGTAGAAGAAGATGCTTAAACCGTTCAAAGCATTTCCAAAATGGTTCGCTGGGATGTTGGGTAAACCGGTTGATCTCACTTCGAACGCGGGCTGTCTTATAATTGGGATAAAATTTCTTAAGGAATACTACAACGAATTCATCCCATTTAGCAATAGAATGTGCGGCAATGTTATAAAGCCATTTTTCTGCCAGATCGCACAAGTTAAAAGGAAGAAGACGTAATCTCATAGCATCCACAGAAAGTTGTGTCGTGCCCATCATTGCACATGCGTTTTCGAATTTTTTTATAAAAACGTATGCTTCTTCGGATTCAAGCCCGTGAAATTTGGGCAATAGTTTGATGAAGTGGGGTTTAATTTCAAAATTATCCCCATTGGCTAGTGGAATAGATAGACAAGTAGGAAGGGGTTTACGCACGGAGTAGCATCTTTCCTGGAGAGAGATGCGCGGTGGATTCTGCGCACCTACGGATGGTGGCAGGGTGGTGTTATCAAAATTTGATGGAGAGCCGTCTATCGCGGATATGGTGGGTAGAGGGGAAAAAGAAGATGAAGAAGTACCAACTTCGGAGTCGATAGCAGAAACGCGGAAAAGACGGGCACTAGAATCCCGTGTCCAGCCAAGCATGCATTAAGCGGGTTTAGCACAAGTGGCAGTATGTGCGAGAAATATTTAAAAGGGTTTGTTTTGAAAAGTGTCGGACTTGAGACAAATCACACAAATATTGCATAATCAACCATAGAATTAAGGTCACTTAGGTCAAGTCACTAGACCGCTCCTAGACTTCCAAAGGACAAGCCGCAGGATCAATCATCTATCACCTCTTTATCACTCTTGTGGTCAGGTAAGTGCCAGGTAAGTGGGAGGTATCCGCTATAAGAATCACCGAAAATAGCGGGTCTAATTAAGTAACCACTTGCCTTAGTCACACTTACCTAGACACCACAAAAGAAATGCGTATAAGCAATAGATTACCCATGACCCTTCTCTGTCCTAATTAAGCGCGACGGTCTTTTAGAGTCTTGGTCTAGATATTTTTTAATTAATGTAGGGTGATGCGGATGCTCATTTAGTGATTTGTGGGGCCTAGGATGGATGATGAAATCCCCCCTAATCTGAATTTGGGTTTTCCCCTTAAGTCTTTTTTAGAAATATATATGTTCAGTCGAAAATATTGCACATTTGATATATCATTTTCCTTAATTTTCTTAAATATCTAAAGGTGTTTATTATAAATATAGAACATATTTGGGTTTATATGTAAAAATACTATTTACCATATGTTATATATTATAATTAACATTATAATGGAAAATGTATGCATATAATATTTATATAATATTTTGATAATTTAAATATGCATATCATATCAAATATCCTTAAGCAATAGTCTTAAAATATAATATCATATAAAATGATGAGGATAATATCTCAAATGTGCCAAATATTACTAACATTATTCATTGAGATATTGTGCAAGGTTTAGCTTAGATCAGGAGATCAAAATGTTGAGATGTCGACAATCAAAAATCTGCCGATAAAATTAAATAAAATCGAAAAATCAATACCGGCAGAGACTCAGAAAAGATATGAAAAATCCAGAGATCTAGAAGATCTCCACGTGTCAACATGAGGCCACGGCAGGAAACCCAAACCCTAACTCCACCAAAGTGCGGCGGTTTAGCGGCCAAATCCTACATTCCGCGGCGGTTCCACGACCCTTTTGTGGCCGTTAGATCTGAGATTTTTTTGTGGGTGATCATGATTGCATATCTTAACCTATGAGATCTAGGGTTTTTGATTTGAGAGCTATATAATGGATCGATGGCTAAACTTAGAAAGCATCACCTTTTACACGAAGGTAATCACCGTCAAACAACAAATGATCCACGACTGGTCCGTGATTCGACGTGATAAGGCGACGTGAGATTCGACGGAGCATCTACTTTCTACGAAACAGAGATCGAGAGCAACTTCTTCTTCCTCTTGTTATCTAAACTCGAAGGCTTTGTAATTGTGAAGTTGATTAATAAAGGTAGATCATTAGTTTAATTATTTAGCATTTATTTTCCGCATTTTAATTATGTTTTCATTCTCTCTACTTTCTTCTTCTATCTCCATCATGCGTAAGTAATTCTCCGCTTGATAGGATTCGTAGGATTAGGGTAGAACAATGGATGGGAAAATACTTTAACTTCTTTTAAGTCTTATGAAATTTATAAACTTTAGCAAAAAAATCGTCAACATCCTTATCGGGCACACTACCAATTTATTGCTAGTCTCGAACGCGATTTGAGATCAGATTGATAATTGTTTTGTTAAGGGCTAGATATGGATGGAGATCAATGAAAAGGCAAGGATCAATAGAGGAGAAAACCTAGTTTCTTCCAAAGAACCCTAAACCTCATTCATCGCCATCAATCTAGTTTTAAATCTATCGATAGACAAAAGGAGTCATCTTTATTAGTCATCCATGACTACTAAATCCTAACGAACTCTACAAGCCTTCTTTATATATATTTTACATCCATGCATCAAAATAGATCTTAAAAAAATTATCTTTATTCTTTTTTCTCTTTTCTATTTCTTTCGACCCGTCTAAAGCAAGAATTAAAAAGTTTCACGAATCCCTAAGGACGACCCATATTCACCGCAGCTAGCTACAAGCGACGCTGTGCTGATTGCGGTTACACTGCAAACACACCTTTACAAAAAGAAACTAAACAATACACAAACAAACCAAAATCAAAATACGCAAAAAAAAAATTTGAGCGGCGATATTTGCAGAGAATCCTGCAGAAAATAAAATTATTGGATCTCAAAGGAGAGAGAAAGATATGAAGAAGATACCATAGAAATTTGGAGGCACAAATCCCCAACTCCACCGTGATTCCACCGCCAACAGCCTACTATGGTCGCGGTTCCGCCACGAAAATTAGGGTTCTTCTGAAAAAAATGTATTCGCTTTCCTCCTTTGCTTCTTTGGGACTTACTTGATGCGTCTAAAACTTTATCTCCTCACTACAGTGACTCCAGATATCCTCGTAAAAATCGCACACTAATCGTTAAATATGCAAGATGCGGTTTTGTTTTAATTTTATGGATCGGATAAGAATTCAACTCGAATAGCAATAAAAAAATTACGCACGTATCTCCGGCAACGGCGCCATTTGATTGGTTCTCGTTTGAGAGTGTGTTTGTTTGTAGTGTAACCGTAATCAGCACATCGTCACGTGTAGCTAGCTGTGGTGAGTACGGGTCATCCGCAGGGATGCGTGGAACTTTTAATCTTGCCTTAGACGAGTTGAATATAAATAGGGAAAAAGGAGAATAGATTCTAGATCTATGTGAAACACAGATGTAGAATTTATATATATAGAATGCTTGTATGGTTCATTGGATTTAGTAGTCCTGGGTGAATACAAAATATGACTCCTTTTATCTTTTAATAGATTTAAAACTAGATCGATAGCGGTGAATACAGATTAGGGTTTTCGGAGGGAAAAGGGTTCTCACTCTTAACCCTTATCTTTATATTGACCATTATTCATGTCTAGTCGTTACCAAAAACATTGTTAATCTAATCTCAAATCGCGGTCGTGACTATCAACGAGTTGATAGGGCGCCCGATTAGGACGTTAACAATTGCTTTGCTAAAATTTATAAACTTTATAAGACGTAAAAGGAATTTAAGAGTTTTCATCACCCATTAATCTATCCTAACCCTATGAACCCTTACAAGCGGAGAATTACTCACGCATGTTGGCGATAGAAGAAGAAAGAATAAAGAAGAAAATCATAATGCAGAAAGTAAAAATACAAAGAACTAAACTAATGATCTACTTTTATTAATCAACTTCACAAGTACAAATCCAATGAATTTAGATTACAAGAAGAAATTGCTCTCGATCTCTGCCTCGTAGGAATTAGATGTTCCGTCGATTTTCACGACGCCCTATCACGTCGAATCGTGGACCTGTCATGGATCACTTGTTCTTTGACGGTGATTTCCTTCATGTAAAAGATGATGCCTTCTAACTTTAGCCCTCGGTCCTTTATATAGCTCTCAAATCAGAAACCCCAGATCTCATTGGTTAAGATATGAAATCACAATCACCCACCAGAAATCACAGATCCTACGGCCAATAAATGGTCGCGGATCCACCGCAACTAGGGGCTTGGCCGCGGAAGAGCCGCGTTCTGGGGGACTTAGGGTTTCATTTTTCTGGGGCTGCCTCATATTGACACATGGAGATCTTCTAGATATCTGGATTTTGGAAATATTTCCTAAGTCTCTGCCAGTATTGATTTTACGATTTGATTCAGATTTATCGGCAGATTTTTTATTCTGACATCTCGAAATCCCGATCTCCTGACCTAAGCTTAAGTCTGCACAATATCTCCAAGAATAATGTAATTAATATTTATTATATTATAGATATATTCTTAATAATTTTATATAGTAATAAATCTTTAAGAAATTTGATTAAGAATATTTGATATGATATGCATATTTAAATTATCAAAATATCTTATAAATATTATATGCATATATTTTCCTTCATAATGTTAATTATAATATATAAACATATGGTAAATAGTATTTTGCAGATAAACCCAAATATGTTCTATATTTATAATAAACACCTTTAAATGTTTAAGAAAGTAAGGAAAATGTTATATCAAAAGTGCAATATTTTAGTCTGAACAAGTATCCTCTAATGTGATATTATATCCTTCTTTAGTTAGCAAAGAAACTAATATAATGTTGTACATCATATTTGGTATGTAGTAACAGTCGTTTCAGAATTAATGTATTACATATTAGTAACACTAGGTGATATTCGCCAACTGTTTTGGCTGCAACAATTGCACCATTCCCTACTATTAGAGATCTATCACCTTTTTCCAGTTCTCTGCCTTTTTTTAGCCCATGTGACAAATTACGTACATGGGATCCTGATCCGGTATCCAATACCAAGGACGTAGAGCATATTGAGAAACAGCTCTCGGTAACGAACACACCCGAAAAAGATGTACCAGTATGCTCTTTCTTCGTTAGGGTGGCATAGGAATCCGGGTATCTTCTTATTCTTTACTCAAACTCATGACAATCATAAGATAGAGCGGGTCCAACGTTCCTCAGCCTAGTATGAAAGGCGGGTTCGGTCAATACATCAATATTATTATCTAATATATATATATATATATATATATAACATTCATTATATATCATATATATAATATAACATTCGCCTCACGCAGTTATATGATCACATCACAGAACCAAGCAGCAGAAGCAACATATGAAATATTGGATATACTAGGAGATCCGTGTTTTAAATTTAGCCATTAATGTAAAACACGGATTCTACGGTCGTGATGAATAGCCAAATCCATATCCCTAGACCTCTACGAGAGCGGCAAGTAATCCTACCAATTCTAGTGTTAGGAGACCCGGTCTCAACTCCTTGTCTTCCACTGGACTCTAGAAACCGGTTACTTATGCTCCCCGTCTTGGGTCCATCTTAATGCGGAAAATTAAATAATATACATGAATGGTGACATCATCCTCAACCCGGAAGTGTCCCAATAAAATAATATTATATACAGATTTTATATGAATGAAAATAAAAACTCTCATCTCACATAAAACCCCCCGGCTATTCAATCACGCGATCTACAGCAACACATAATATCTCATGTCATCAACATAAATAAACACGCGTATCCCAAATTTCGTTGACATATAGCAACGAGATCGGGATACCCCACATATTACACTTACGGCCGCAAAAAAAATGAAAAACTATAATAATTAGAATCTGCAATATTCTTAGATATCATAAATTCGAAATATATCATATTCTGGATTTCATGCCTAACCAGATAAATCTTGTATTTTAGTCTCAAATTGAAAGCACTTTTCAATTACTTAGCCGGGGGTTCAACAAGATTCCCGACTATATTATAGAATACTCGTCGAAAACTGTAGTAGATGGCCATACCCCCGATGCCGTCGACGAAGTGCACTAAGGCGGAACACCATGGCCGCAAGCACCCGAGTGGATGCTTTTAGCAATGGGGTTCTTCTACAGTCACTTGGTCAGGGCAATGGGACTTGATTGTCTACTAGAGTTACCCGGTGAGTGTTCGCGTATAATACGCGATTGTGGCGGAATTTTGATCCGAATCAAAACTCCGTGGCAAACGATAAACCGAGACTAAAACACTAGATTTACAATATACTAATTAGTTTTCACAAAACTAATTATTCCGGATTCTAACAATTGTATCACATATCATCAAAGTCTAAACGGAATTAAACATTTCGATCGATTTAACAAACACCCACAAATTCCAGATACCTCAACAATTTGAGTATCATTAAAAACATCCAGAGAGTGAATGATCACCAAATGGAGCAGCATAAGAGAAACCACACCTCAACTCGACTAACCTACGGCAGAATCGCGGCCAAACATAGGGTTTGGCCGCGGTTACGCTGCCGTTTGAGGGAGTTGGTCGTGAAATTTCTTGAGGCTCCATTAAAAAGCCTGCACGATTTTTTGCATATTTTTAATCCCAAAAATTTCAACTTTTGAAAAATTTGACAGAAACTACACTTTTGCGGGTTTCGAAAATCCGATCGATCACTTTAACACCGTAAAGACTTACCCAAATATTCTAACTTGGCTCTGATACCATGAAGTCTATCCTAGCACCACTATGAGATTTTAGTAGCATCAAACAAGCAAAATTTAAAAAATTTCTTGGTGCTAAGCTAGATTAACAAAGGATCAAACTAGATGATTAGGGTTTCTTATGATGATATCATATAAGCTAAAAGAAGTGAAAGAGATTATACCCTCATAGATTGAGTCATTCACTTCACAAGCTCCGGGTTGTAATCTACATGACTTCACTAGGCTCCTCTTGAAGTTGGAATGAGCCACCTACGTGATCTTCATGCCGAAGATGATCCACCAGAAGTCCACTTGTCTAAGGCATCTCTTCACTAAACTCTTTAGTGGAGGAAACACACTACACTTGATTGCTAATCAAGTTTAGGATGGTGAAGTAGGGATGCAAAGCTCACTAGGATTTATCACAAAACCATATATTTCACATTACATGTGAGAATTTATGGTTTGTAGAAGAGGAAGAAGAAGATGTAGAGAGCAAGAGAGGAAAAAATGGCTAAGGCAAAAATAATGAACCCGTGTATAGAATGAATTACACTCTTGCTCACTTATTGAAGCATGGTTGAATTTCCAATAAATTTATTCAACCATACTTCAATAGTATTGCAAGACTAAAAACAAAAGAAAATCCCATGCCTTGCCCATTCCACAAATATCTCTACAATTTACTCCTCATTTTCTATTTTCTAAAAATATAAAATTCATGCCATGCTTCATATAACACACACACACACACACTCACACATATTAAGAAGCATAATTAGTGAGCGAATAATATTAGTTAACATATAATTATATCAAAAATAAATATATATCAAATTATTAAATCAACACTTGATTTAATAATCCGGTTATATCACATATAACCGACTAATATCATTTATCTGTATATCACATTATCAAATCAACACTTGATTCGACAATCTGGTTATATCACATATAACCTAACTGATAACAAATAACCGCAAGATTAGAATACGGTATCGCATAATCATATTTAATCTGGCCCCTGCACATATCAGCATATGTGCCCTACTTCGTTTCTCTTAAACCAGGAAACTTCTGTATGGGACTCTAAAGACTCGTCAATATGCCAGCAGCAGGTGATGATCACATCAGTCACCCACAAACTGTCAGCGACACTAGCTGGATGTAACGGCTACTCGGGTATTGAGTGATTAGAAGATCAACAAGAAAGTTTGTCCAATCTCCTATGAATCCTATAAGTGACACTTACTGTATAGTCCGGTCTCTTCGTCTGATATATCGCATATCATATCTACGGGTGGAATCATCAGACCCCAGTAATGTGATAAGTCATGCCGATATCTGACCTATAACGGTTCAAGAAACCACTGATAACTCTTATCAGTAAATATCAGCAGCAGTCCTGGCAGGGACTTCCAGTTATAGCCAATCGAGCATAGCGAAACATCAACTCCCTAAACTGGGAGAGACGAAATCCCTCATATCGCTCATTGCCTCTATATGACTCGGGACTGTACCTAAAATCCACCTGTTTGCATAACTCCTTTGAGCCATGGTAGGGAGGAAATCAAAGCACGGTGGGAAACACACAAGACTCTATAACGATCTCGGGTCTACAGGCTAATCTGTACCAGTGTCACCAGAGAACTGCTATCTGACGATAGGTATACTACCAACTAAGAGTTCTCAGCGAGTCTTGTTCGGTGTACCCATTCTCTAATGAGCACATGTGTACAATCTTTGATGTCACACACCAATGGTTGTGGGATCAACTATCGCCCCATACAGGGTCAAGAAACGTACACAGTAGTCTACTATGGAATATCGATGCCCTGCTCGATATCCCCTCGACTAGGAATTGTTAAAGGATATACTTGTGGACCACCCTAGCCCCACTAGTATGATCCGTATCATAGTCCTGGGCTTTATCAATATGTAAGAGAAAGACAGTATAATAATAACAATCAACATGTTAAGACAAAGAATAACCAGATAGCATACTATCATGTTGAGCAAGAAAGTCCTCTCTATATATGTCCAAACTTCCACTATAATATCATCAATGTACAATAATGGCCTCTAGGGCATACAGATTCCTAACAATTCTCTATGATGTAATATTGATTGATTGAATAGAGTGTTTGTAGTATAACCGCAATCAGCACGGCATCACGTGTAGTTAGCTGTGGTGAATACGGGTCGTCCGCAGGGATGCGTGAAATTTCTAATCTTGTCTTAGACGGGTTAAATGAAAAAAGGGAGAATAGGGTGAATATTTTTAAGATTTATTTTTAATATGGATGTAGATTTTATATAAAGAAGGCTTGTAGGTTTCATCGGATTTAGTAGTCCTGGGTGAATACAAAATATGACTCCTTTTAATTTTTAATAGATTTAAAACTAGAGTGATAGCGATGAATGCAGATTAGGGTTTTCTTAGAGAGAATATGGTTCCCACTCTTAACCCTTATCTTTACATTGATATTTATTCATGTCTAGACTTTACCAAAACCATTGTTAATCTAATCTCAAATCACGGTCGTGACTATCAACGAGTTGATAGCGCCCCCGATTAGGACGTTAACAATTTCTTTGCTAAAATTTATAAACTTTATAAGACTTAAAAGGAGTTTAAGGGTTTTCATCACCCATTGATCTACCATAATCCTACGAATCCTAACAAGCGGAGAATTACTCACACATGATGGAGTTGGAAGAAAAAAGAGTAGAGAAGGAAAACATAATTAAAATTCAGAAAGTAAAAATACAAAGAACTAAACTAATCTACTTTTATTAATCAACTTCACAAGTACAAATTCTATGAGTTTATATTACAAGAAAAAGTTTCTCTCGATCTCTGCCTCGTAGGAAGTAGATACTTCTTCGATTTTCACGTCACCCTATCACGTTGAATCGCGGACCTGTCATGGATCACTTGTTCTTTAACGGTGATTTGCTTCGTGTAAAAGGTGATAGGTTTTAATTTTAGCTCTCGGTCCCTTGTATAGCCCTCAAATCAGAAACCTTAGATCTCATAAATTAAGATATGCAATCAAGATTACCGATAAAAAATCTGTAACGTTTTAAAAATAATTAATTAAATAATTAAATGAATAAAATTGTTTAAGTGAATTTTATGATTTTCGGTAAAGTAAAATGTATTTTTCGTAAAACTAAACCGTGATTGTTTTTCATTATAATTTCAAAAATACCTATTTTAATTATGTAATTACTAGTAAATGGTGTTTATTTAGCCACTTATAAATTTTTAGTTTAATTAAATATTTTTCCTAAATTAATTATTTTAAATATTAACATAAGCTTTATTTTTACACTAAATTAGTGTAAATTACAAATTTGAATGATTTTAATTTGTAAAAATGAACCATGGCATATTAGAATTTAGTGTGTATCATGCAAAATTCATTTGCAAATTTTTCCAATTTTCTAGAGTTTTCTTGAGTTGCTATAGTAAAGAATTAAAAGAAAATTTAATAAAAGCATGAAAAGACATAATGATATGATATTTTGGTGGAACTTTCTACATCTTTCTTCACTTTTCTCATTCTCCACCCCCTTCTCCTAATTGTGGGCAGCCTCAACAACCCCATGGCAGCCCCCCCCCCCCATTTCCCACTTCATTTTTATTCAAAATTCATCAAAAATACTTCAAAAATTCAATTAAAATTCCAAAAAATCATATTTATTTCATACCCTTTATTCCTTGCTCATTTTTACATGGATTTTGGAGATGGAAAACATGCATTTTTGAGGCTCATTTTCATGTTTGGACTTGAGGTTGTGAAGGTATAAATCTATCTCTTTTGTTTTATTTCCATTAGATGTTTCTTTTAAAGCATAATTAGTTTTATTAGATTAATTCTATGTTCAATTTTTAAAATTCAAGTTAGGGTTTGTAAATTCAAGTTATGATTTTTATTAATTAATTAGGGTTATAATAACTAGTCTACCATTTTTAGAAGTGGAAAAATCTTGCATGGTTATTATATAATAATTTGTGTATTCAAATTGATTTAATAATGTGATTTAGCTAACTAGTTTTTATAAAATGTATTTGTGGATAAAATAAAATTCCAATTAAGGTTGTTATCATTAGATTGTAGTTTTAGTGAGAATCTTAGCATGTTAATGGAAAGAAAAACTTAGTTTGATCACTAGTTTCTTGTGATAATTGGAAAAATACTAATAAAAGGCTATTTTTGTAAACTAGATTTTGGGAAATTCCTAAATAAATGAGATTAAAAATATAATTATGGTTTCATCATATCATTATCATCATGAATTGTAGTTTAGTACATTAATTCATGCAACATCATGTTTTGTGGTGGAATTGTGGTATTTTGCTTGAAAAATGTTGAAAATTGTTAAAAGTTGCAAACTAGAAATTTCAAATTAATACAAATTTGTGTAATAAAAATGTAGTAATGGTTTGTATAGTCTAGTTATGCTATTTAATGAGTTTTATAATCATTGGTTTCATCTAAATGTCAAGTTTTGAAGAAAAACGGTAAATTGGCATTTTCGGGTTTTACGAAATCGGGTGATTTGATGGATTTTAGGGTTTCGATGGATTTAATCATGTTTTATAATATAAGTAATGAGTTTGAAAACTACGAGTTATTTTTTGATGTTTATCTCGATCCATCGGAGTTTGTACGTCGATATCGAGCGATATTTGGTGCTTTTGCGTGGACGGGACATAGGTTTTAACCTATGCTTGTTCCTTGCGTAGTTTTGACTTTTGTATGTGATTTAGTTTACGATGCTATTTATATGTTTGCGTTTAGGTACCCCTCACGTGGACTGCGGGCGATGAAGAGGAGGATGGCGACACCGTTTTTGGCAGACATGGACCAGGTGAGTAGATGCATATCTACGGGGGGAAGTCGGGTGGATGGCGTTTAGCACCCCCGCAACGTAGACTAGGGGTACTACTTATTGTCATTAGGAAACTAGATATGACCCTAGATTCTTAAAGAGTAGGACCCTAGTAATGACCCAGGCTGGACTAGACTGATTTAGGAAAACCATATCAGAGGATGAGTACCTTGGAAGAGGTTCGTAGGTTTCAGATAGAAACACACACACGCACACACTGAAACTCGACATGGGGTATACGTGTATGTGTATATATATAAAACTAGGTATAGGTATATACATATATATACAACACGTATATGGGATTCATTGATGTGATATGATATCCGAGGTATGATGAAATAGTGTAACTGGGCTTGATGCCGTGATTCTTGGCTATACAGTCGTATTAAGTGTTAGCGGATCATTAGAGAATGAGATAATGAACATGTATACTTAAATTATAATTGGTGGTGATGATATTGAGGTACATGGGACTCTAAAATAGTACCCGGACTGTAACTTGTGATTGATCACGATATGGGATATGTATGACTTGATTACGACATCATATAGGTGTGACCTGATGTCGATATCATAGAGGTGTGACTTGAGGACGATATGATACATATGACATGATATTTCTGAGGATAAACTAATGATGCTTATTATGATGGCAATGATATATGATTGATGTATGCGATCACAGTTTAGCACCTTGATCATGAGATGTGTTGATGATGACATTATACTAATGATGAGACACCTAGGAGATACTTGACCCGTACCCTGATATTGGGATGCCGTACGATGGATTTTACCGTACGAGGCATAAATATGATGATTGATCCGCACTCTTGATTCGAGAAATCCGTACTACGTACGTGACGCTATTGAGGCCGGATCGCCGACTATTAGAGATATTGATTCAGACCTTAGGGAGACTCTTGTTTCTTATTCACTAGTTTCTTAGGTTTAGTTCCTTAGGAGGTTAGATGGACACTAGTTTAGGTTAGATTCATATAGTGGTAGTTGTACTCGTATATCGCAGAGGAGTGGATAATGCACATCTGTCATCACATTCATACTGTAATCATCATGGTGCATGTTCTTACATATGTTGCTATAATCAGTATAAACCTTACCTGTTAGGACACCAGCACCATTACCGATGATGCGCATATTCCACGCACACTTATTTGCCGGCTCACACACATCATCATCGGTAATTGCTATGTCACGTACACTTTAGATCTTATTATCTTTTATTGATAGAATCAGTTAACAACTTGACCGATATAATATTGTGATTACTCTCTGATGTTAGTATAGACATGATATTTATTACTTAGACATTCATGCATTCATATTTTCATGTTATCATGCAGTATTATGGGCATATGCCGACACTTATCATATACTTACTCATGATTTTGAGATTTGGGTTTCTATGAGATTTCTGGATTTTTGGGGGAAAACCGCAAGAATATATAAAAAAACTTCTGTCTCTCTCCTCCTCTCTTTTTAAAACATAAGATGCGGTTTTCTCGTGATGTATGTGTCGTCCACCATGAGATTTCATGTTTTCTGTTGGATTTCGAGACCCGATTCGAGGAGTGGATGAACCGTCTCGGGTACATGGTGGGCCCGGTATGGTACCCCGGGGCAAGAAGATCGAGTTGTAGACGATGAGCCTGGCAGGGGAAGTCTACCTACCGGTGATGTCTGGCGCGGCGGATATCCGGAGGATACCGACCGTTGTCGTGAGATTTGATGATATGGGCCAATCCGGACTGACGGATCCCGAGACATTGAGACTTGAGATTACATGTGTTGTGTCGATACTTGACACGGATTTCCATGGATTTCATTGTTGAGATTTCAGATTCTTATACACATTTTACTATGATAACAGCTAAATATTTCTTATACAGATTTATCTGGATTTCAGAATTTATTACTTTACATTCATGGTGCATGCATTTCATTTCATATGACATAGTATTATATGAGGCACTGACACGAGCACGGAGTATCTGCACTTACACGTAGTTTACCCTGCTCTTACTAGATGATTAGGATATAATAGTGTATTATTATGTCCTAGGATAGCGTCGTGCATTCGATTTCTTTTCGTAGATGTCTTCTACTCACGAGTTGGCAACTCATCCCCGTTGTGCCAAATTTTATTACAGGTTCGATGTACAGGTTTCGCTGGCAGCTTGCTGGCACATCATTTCATTCAGGGTGATTTGCACGGTAGGTTGGTTCACTTGTATCTGAACCACCATTGTACTTTTATTCTTTCATTTGTATCTAGTATGCTCCATCAACCATACTTGTATTACTTGATAAGTTTATTGGGCCAGTCTTTTATTTCGACCTTAGAATCGCGCATGTATTATTCTGATTTGGTGGTTTTGTTTTCTTTGAGTTTTGAGCCTCGCCCTTTGGCGTTGTATATTATTGTGCTTGTTGTGGTTGTTTCCGTCTGTTGGCGTTGATGCTAACTCCCGTTTGGGGATGCTTTTTATTGTTTATGTATATTATACTTGTGGTACCCATTTGGGGCCAGGTTTTACAGAGGAGACTCTGCCGAAATTTTTGGGAAAATTTGCTGATGCTTTTAAACTTGTTTTCTTTTTCCTCTTCTTCTTCTTTTATGGTTTAGATTTCTGGGCTTCGGCTTACTTAGGTTACGTGGCGCCTCTAGACGCTTCGTAATCTAAGTGCCGGTCACGTTCCGTACTTTCGGGTCGTGTCAAAATCTCAGATCCAACGGCCAAAAAAGGGCCACGGAACCGCCGCAGAATGTAGGGTTTGGCCGCTAAGCCGCCCAACTTTGGAGGAGTTAGGGTTTGGGTTTTCTGTTGTGGCCTCATGTTGACACGTGGAGATCTTCTAGATATCTGAATTTTGGAAATATTTCCTGAGTCTCAGTCAGTATTGATTTTACGATTTTATTGAACTTTATTGGCAGATTTTTTATTTTGATATCTTGATATCCCGATCTCCTGACCTGAGCTTAAGTTTACACAATATCTCCAAGAATAATATTAGTAATATTTATTATATTAGAGATATACTCTTAATCATTTTATATGGTAAATTTTTTTAAAGAAATTTGATTAAGCATATTTAATATGATATGCATATTTAAATTATCAAAATATCTTATAAATATTACATGCATATATTTTCCTTCGTAATGTTAATTATAATATATAAACATATGATAAATAGTATTTTGCAGATAAACCCAAATATGTTCTATATTTATAATAAACACCTTTAAATATTTAAGAAAAGTAAGGAAAATATTATATCAAAAGTGCAATATTTTCGACTGAACAAATACCCCCAAACTTAATTTTGATCGTCCCGAGCAAACTCGTTATTCAAGAGAGGGAGGAAGAAAAAAGAAAAAGAAAAACCTAAAGTTTCCCCTAATCAAAGCAAAGCTCTGTTTGAGTTTCAAAATTAAAAATTCGAAGCAAGGCTTCAGATTTTTTGCGCTGCGCGCAACGCGCCACATGTCAAAAGCTGATACATCAGCGCAGCGTCCAAGGCAGCACGCCCAATCAGAGCAAAGCTCTATTAAAAACAAAATTAAAAGAAGCAACGCTTCAGTTGCACAAGCGCTGCGCTGCGCGACACGTGTCAGCGCAGACGCGCAAGCGCAGTTGCGCTGCGCCGTGCGCTGCGCGACACGTGTCAGCGCAGACGCGCTGCGCCGTACGCTGCATGACACGTGTCACGCGCTGGGGCATTTGCGCCAAACAGACTTAAAATTTTAAAGAAATCTTTCTGTTCTTGTTAAAACAAGAAAATTTTCTTCTGTAAAACAGGAGCCCTTGGATCAAAGATCCAACGGTGGGGAAAATTCCCCGAATCACTCAGAGAAAAATCTCTTCAACAAATTTATGGGCACTATATAAAGTCCCCTAGACCCCAAATCAAAGGAATGAACATTGTAAGAAATCAAGAACTTCAAACAGAGAGAACTCTGAAGAAATTTCAAGAAGAAAAAGGTAAAAATCTTTAAGAGAGAAGAATTTCTTCTAATAGATCATTGATCCAAAAACAAGATCAATGATCTTCAATAAAAAACAAATAAAAATAGTGCTTTGCACTTATGAACCATTGGTTCTCTGAGATCAAGAAAAAACAAGAAATACTTGTTTTCTTTGATCTAAATTAGATCAAGAAATCAAACAGTGCTTTGCACTTTTTATGAACCATTGGTTCTGGAATCTAAAAGATTCCCAAGTTAATAGTGCCTTGCACTTGCAAAACTGCACTGTTGCGCTCTTAGGTTGGCGCAAGCCATCAGAGAGCGCCACGTGTCAGCTCCAGAACAACTTGCGCTATGCGCTTTTGAAATAGAGCCTTGCTCTCTGAAATTGGCGCAACTCACCAGAAGCACGCCACGTGTCAGCAGCGCACTGCGCTTGCGTGACACGTGTCGTCACCACAAGCACTTGCGCTCAGTGATTGGCGCAAAGCGCCTGACAAATGCAGTGCATTTCTTTTACTAAAGGGGCCAGGCCCAAATCAGAAAGGCCTAGTAGGCCAAATTAAATTGCAATGCAATAAAAAGGGCAGAGCCCAAACAAAATTGATGCTCTGCATCATTTGTAAATGGGCAGAGCCCAAACAAAATAATAAATAATGCAGTGCATTATTTTAAAAGGGGCCAAGCCCTAGCACAGGCCTAATAGGTCAAAAACAAATAAAAAAATGTTGAACATTCTTCAACTGGACTTAGCCCAATCATGGCCGTCAGTCCTCAAATTAAATTGACTGAGCACAATTGCTCTCTTAAATCAATTTACAGCTGGTTCGAGGGTACATCTCCGAACTCCTCTGACACCTATCGTTGTAATCCTTCAACGACGTCAGAGAGGTGACGGGTCCCGACAACCACACATCAATACGGACTGTGGGGTCCTTAAACCCACGGACTTAAGCGTCCTTAAACTAAAATACGAACTGTGGGGTCCTTAAACCCACGGACTTAAGCGTCCTTAAACTACCTATGGACCACCATGTCCCTAAACTGGCAATGAACCGCAATATCCTTAAACTACCTATGGACCGCAATGTCCTTAAACTACCATTGGACCGCAACGTCCTTAAACTACTTATTGATCGCAACGTCATTAAACTAAACAATAGAGCTCCCAAATGCTCTTTTGTCGGATCTAAACGAACCCGTTAAGTCGATCTTAGTCTCAAATCAGACTAACGTATCCTTAACAAATGTTTAAGTCGATCTTAGCCTAAATATGGCTAACGTATCCTTAAACGAAAACACCAAACCCAAATCTAAGTAAATACGGATTTGGACTAATCCACGTCCTATGGGCGACGGCATCACTTAGTCTCCGTATACAATCCACGGGCAATCATAAACAAAACAAACACACACGACACGAAATGAAATTCTGGAGAAGAAGAAAGTTTTTACCGCGACGCGGTAGCGTAATTAACTGCAGGGGCTTGCGCCTGCAGGGAAAAGTGTCCCCACAATCAAAAACCCTCAAGCGAGGGGGAATCTGACGAAGTCTGCTATATCGGCCGCATCCGTCTAAACCTCCGATACACGGTGCCATAAATCAACTTGGCATTTTCGGAGAGGTAGACGGATAAAACCATATAGCATCTGCCCCGAATCTCAGGCAAGACGTCCTAATGTCTCGGCCGCCATTCGGAGGGGAACAATTCTGGCACGCCCGATGGGACCTTTTTCCTCTTTCCACTCCACACTTCGTGTGTCATGTTTTTCCCGCGATCAAATAATTGCGGTGTGTATGTTTTTGGTTGCCCTTAGGGGAGTGGATATTGAAGCCGGCATTTCGTCTCTATGAAGAATGGCATTTGCTCCCACCCCAGCAACTCAGGCTTTGTCATACCCGGCGGAGTCAAGTATGGGTCACTTGCAGCCTCAAATCTCTGCAATTCGGCTTTTCAATAAATTAACGGGCTTCTTTTTGGGTCGACGCTCCCACCTCCCACCCTCAGTGCCTCAACGCCGATGGAGGAAGCCCAGAGGATGTTTGTCGCCCACAGGCAGGCTCCCCAAGCAGCAGCCTTGCCGACGGAATCGGTCCTCAAACAGCTGGCACATGCCAAAGACCAAGGTCGACGCAGGGGGCAGAATATTCAAGCTATTCAAGAAATCAATGGCTTCAAATTGCACTAACTGCAACAGCAACTCTCGCTCTGTCCCATCTGGAAGAGTAACCTACGGGCCCCCAAGCGGCCTCCCTTTTCACTATGCCAGTGGAGCAGGTAACTCAAGCCACCACTGGGCTCTTCTTCGGGACCATGCTCCCGCCAACGAGCTTCAGTGCTCCTGTACCATCACAAGAAGCTCCCAAGAAGTCGTTTTTCAGCGCTCCTGTGCTTATTTACGCCTTACTTTGCATTATACTGTATATAAGCACACACAAAAAATTGTGATAATAAAAGAGTAGAAAGTGAAAAATTATATTTAAAAGATAGGAATAGTTTAAGAAAAACAAGAAAGTTAGATGTTTTCTTAAATGAAACTAGTAATAAGTGGTTATAAGCTGTTGTCCCAAAGGTTAGTAAGATGAAGGAAATTATTAATCTGAGGATAAAAATAAGCCTAAAAAATAGTTCCTATTCTGGAAGCCAAACATTTGAACGTTGAAACCCTACTATACGCACGTACACACATCTTGAAACTCGGGATAGTAGAGGATACCTTGAAATGCTCTTGTCTAGAAGCCAAAGTATGAAGAAAATAAAAGTGGAGAATAAAAGATAAAATGGTGAAAAGAAAAATGAACCCTAGTTTTGTTATCACCGAGGAAGCAATAAAAAAATATAGCGAGGGTGCTTTATCACCTAGTGCCTTAGACCAACTGGTTTGGGAGCCACTGCTAAGTCTTAGGTGTTGCAAGACGAGGAAAAACACCTAATTAGCAAGCACATGAGTAATCGATCGGTTAGTACCTCAAGAAGTATTAACGGTCACATGAAGAATGTGTGAGAAAATTCCATCTAAATATCTATTAAAAAGTACTGAGGTAGATAGACAAGAGTATGATTGCTTGAATTGAATTCTCTGAGTGTAGGGATGTCCAGTTCACACACGTAGGGGTATATGATCAATGTTTGGAAGAAAGGTAGGAATGAAAACTAAAGACGATATTTTATTGAGGGATGATGTGATTTCTAGCATCTTTTCATGACTATTAAGATAGGGCTCATAGCAACTGAAAAGCTGTTAGAGTTGAAAACTCTTATTTTCAAGTTCTTTCTTTTATAGTTCTTATTTTTATATAACTTTCACCATCTCTCTTTTATTATACGATTTTGTGGGTGTAATCCGTTGAAAACCCTCAGGAGACAACACCCCTCCTACTAGGGATATACCACTGGCGCCGAGTAAAGAAGACCGGGGGCAACTCTTCTTCTGGACTGACTCCGCCGACTCCAACGGCGGAAATTGATGCTGCTGTTCCAACTGGAAACAGCTTTGAACCACTTAGGAAGGACCACAAGAACTCTCCGACCGCTGAGCTGAAAAGATCTCCTCCACCTATAGAGAGCGCTACAAAGGTGAAGCCGGAAAATCCCCCTCAACGACTGTCCTCTAAAATCTACAAGGTCTGGTGTCAAGTCCAAGACTCGGTTGTTTCGTCCAATCAGAGCAAAGCTCTGTTCGAATTCAAAATTCAAAATTTTGAAGCAACGCTTCAAATCTCGGGTGCAACGAGCCACATGTCAGGCGCTGATACGTCAGCACAGCGCCCAAGAAGGCGTGCCCAATCAGAGCAAAGCTCTATTAAAGGAAGAGACGCTTCAGTTGCGCTAGTGCTGCGCTGCGCTACACGTGTCAGCGCTGTGCGTTGCGCGACACGTGTCAGCACAGATGCTCTAGCGCAGTTGCGCTGCGCTGTGCGCTGCGCGACACGTGTCACGCGCTGGGACATCTGCGCCAAACGGAATTAAATTTCTAAGAAATCTTTTCTGTTCTTGTTAAAACAAGAAGATTTTCTTCTGCAAAGCAGAAGCCCTTGGATCAAAGATCCAACGGTGGGAAAAATTCCCCAAATCACTCAGAAAAAGATCTCTTTACCAAATTTAACTAATTTATGGGCACTATAAAAAGGACCCTATGCCTCAATTCAAGGAAGAAGATTTTTTTTTTTGAAAAAAGTCAAGAGCTTAAAACAGAGAGAGAATTCTGAGAAAATTCCAAGAAAAAGGTAAAAACCTTCATGAGAAAGAAGAAATTTCTTCTAATAGATCATTGATCTAAAAACCAGATCAATGATCTTTACATAATAAACAGTGCTTTGCACTTCTTATGAACCTCTGGTTCTTTAAAACGAGAAAACAATAAAATAAAAATAGTGCTTTGCACTTTTATGAACCTCTGGTTCTTCAAACAAAAAAGAAAAAATTTATTTTTCTTTGATCTAATTTAGATCAAGAAATCAAATAGTGCTTTGCACTTCTGTTCTTGAATCTAAAAGATTCTTAGTGCTCTGCACTTCCAAACTGCGCTGTTGTGCTCTTAAGAGAGCGCCACGTGTCAGCTACAGAATAACTTGCGCTACGCGCTTTTGAAATAGAGCTTTGCTCTCTGGAATTAGCGCAACTCGCCAGAGCGCGCCACGTGTCAGCAGCGCAACAGCGCGGCGCACTAGCGCAGCGCACTGCGCCGTTGCGCTCGCGCTCATCAGAGCGCGACACGTGTCAGCAGCGCAACAGCGCAGCGCACTGCGCCGTTGCGCTCGCGCTCATCAGAGCGCGACACGTGTCAGCAACGCAACAACGTAGCGCTCTAGCGCAGCGCACTGCGCTTGCGCTCATCAGAGCGCGACACGTGTCACCACCATATGAGTTTGCGCTCATTACTTAACGCAAAGCGCCTGACAAGCCACATGGGGCGCTGTCAGAGTATTTAATGCTCTGCATTATTAAAGAAAAGGGACAGAGCCCAATTAAAAGGCCTAACAGGCCTAATAAAAAAAATGCTATGCATTTCAAAAGGAGGAGGGGCAAAGCCCTAGTGCAGGCCAAAGACAAAAGATGTTGGACTCAGCCCAATCATGGCCGTAAGTCCTCAAACTAAATTGATCGAGCCCAGCTGCTCTTCTAAATCAATTTACATCCGGTTCGAGGGTACATCTCTGAACTCCTCTGACACCCGTCGATGTAATCCTTCAACGACGTCAGAGAGGTGATGGGTCCCGACGACCACACACGTATATGGACCGAAACGTCCTTAAACTAATATCGGACCGAAACGTCCTTAAACTAATAGCGGACCGAAACGTCCTTAAACTAATATCGGACCGAAACGTCCCTAAACTGGAATATGGACCACCATGTCCCTAAACTGGAATATAGACCACCACGTCCCTAAACTGGAACATGGACCCCCACGTCCCTAAACTGGAGCATGGACCGCAACGTCCCTAAACTACCTATGGACCGCTACGTCCCTAAACTGGAACAATAGAGCCTTCAAACGCTCTTTTGCCGGATCTAAACGATCCCGTTTAAGTTGATCTTAGCCCCCAAACACGGCTAACGTATCCTTAAACATTCAAACGGACTATAAAACTCCAAATCAACCTTGGTTCAAGGGTACATCTCTGAACTCCTCTGACATCTGCCGTTGTAATCCTTCAACGACGTTAGAGAGGTGACGAGTCCCGACGGCCATATATTAAATGGATCTAGACGATCCCGTTAAGTAGATCTTAGTCTCAAACAGGACTAACGTATCCTTAACGAAAGTTTAAGTTGATCTTAGTCGCAACGCGACCAATGCATCCTTAAACTAAAAACACCAAACCCAAATCTAAGTAAATACGGATTTGGACTAATCCACGTCCTACGGACGACGGCATTACTCAGTCTCCGTATACAATCCACGGGTAACCACAAACAAAACAAATACACACGACACGAAGTGAAATTCTGGAGAAGGAGAAAGTTGTTACCGCGATGCGATAGCGTAATTAACTGCAGGGGCTTGCGCCTGCAGGGAAGAGCGTCCCCACAATCAAAAACCCCTCATCCTGAGGGGGAATCTGACGAAGTCTGCTACATCGGCCGCATCCGTCTAAACCTCCGATACACGGTGCCATAAATCAACTTGGCATCTTCGGAGAGGTAGACGGATAAAACCACATAGCATCTGCCCTGAATCTCAGGCAAGACGCAAAGTCTAGGCCGCCATTCGAAGGGGAACAGATTCTGGCACGTCCGGTGGGACCTTTTTCCTCTTTCCACTCCACACTTCGTGTGTCGTCTTCGCGAACTAATCGCGGTTTGTTAATGGTTGCCTTCGGATTTCAAGTTGCTAAGATTTGGTCTTTTGTCTGGCGCAGAACTCAAGATTCAATGACCTTCAACTGCACCAACAGCTCAAAACGCCACTGCAACGGAGGCTCCACCTCACCAGGAGGTGTAGCATATGGACCCCAAGCAGCTTCCTTCCTCGCTCTGCCGGTAGACCAGGTGACCCAGGCCACCACTGGCATGTTCTTCGAGACCATGATCCCACCTACAAGCTTCTCTGCGCCAATACCTACACCGGAAGTGAACAAGAAGTCGGTCTTCGACCGGCTCACTGCTACGACGACCCCTGTCAACGGATCGCCCGCTACCAAACCGACAGCCTCTGTTTTCACCAGGCTAAATCAGAATTCTAAATTGGCTGTCCCAAGAAAGGCAATAACTGCTGATCCAGAAGTCGTCAAGGCGGCTTCCCCTGTCAGAGAGTCAGTCTTTTCAAGACTGACGATTCCTGCTCCTATCTCTGCTCGAGGATCTGTCTTCGATAGGTTGGATATCACACCTCAGAAGACAACCTCAGTCTTTAAAAGGTTAACACCGGCGGCGCCTCATTCAGACAGGGGGGCAAAAATAAGATATCTCAATCTCTGATCCAGTCCCAACGGCTCATCATGCTCGACGTCGCCATTGGCAACGAGTGAGGAAGGCAGGGGGCAACTCCCCCTCAGGGCTAACTCCACTGGCTCCAGTGGTGGAAGTCAACGCTGCTGTTCCAACTGGGAACAGCTTTGAACTGCTGAGGAGGGTACGTAAGAATTCTCCAACCGCTACACTGAAAAGATCTCCTCCGCCTGCGGAGAGAGTTCCGGAAACAAAACAAGAACAGCCCCCTCAACGGCTGTCTTCAAAAATTTATAAAGTTTGGCGGAGGGTTCAAGACTCCGTGATTGACCCAGGTCACTCTCGTCGCCAGAAAAAGGCGAAGGTGGAAAAAGACAAGGACTGTCCCATTAAACAGCAGGGGATAGCAGCTGCTAGGGTGCCCCCTTCAACGGTTCCTTCAACCTCAACGGCCTACAAAAGAAGGAGGCCAGAGAAAACTCCCGCGTCAGCGGCAAAAGTTAAAAAGGATGAACCTAAACGCCCCAAGTCAGGGGGCATAATAGTTCATACGGTTTACATGGCATCGGGAAAAGAAGACAGCCGTGGATCCACGGGTCATAGACCGCTTACACGGTCAGTGACCAAGGCTCAGGAGCAGCAACAGAAGCTTCAGGAGATGATGAATGCTATGGCTGCACTTACCGGGCCAAAAGAGAACCCCGAAGCGCCCTCGGACGAGCGCCACGAGGAAGAAACTGACGCCGAATTCCTTCGTCGGATATTGGAAAAGAAGGACAAAGAGGCCGCTGAACAAGCAGCTAACATACAGCGTATGGGCCTCCTCTTCCAGGACATGATAGGAATGATGATACAACAAGATCCCCCGGCTGAAGAGCCCCCGATCGTCCTTGGAGATGATAGGGGAGAGACATCAAATCCTCCGCCAGCTCTGTCGACGGCTAAAGAGGATACAATCTCCAAAGCTGATTTGGATGAATACATCGCCCAACAAATACAGGTTCATCATGCGACCGAAGCAGCCGGCCAGGTCGTAAAAACGGGGCGGCCATATCCAAGTTGGTACGATCAAATCAAGTACCCGTCCGGTTACACAATTCCCAAGTTCCATGTCTACAAGGGGACGGGCAATCCTCACCAGCATGTTGCCCAGTTCAGGGCACCCTGCGGCAACACCGGCGGTGACGACAAGCTTTTACTTCGCCAGTTCGTTGGAAGCTTATCAGATACGGCGTTCGAGTGGTACTCTGAGCTCCCGAACGACTCTATCAAAACCTTCGCGGAGATGGAGCTACTGTTTACTCAGCGTTTTGCAAGCGCCAGTGAACGTACCCTGATGACAGCACTGATTAACGCCAGGGTAAAGCCAGGCGAGACGTGGGTTCAGTATACTATACGATGGCGAAACTTATGGTCGAAGTGCGAGCAACGCATTGAAGAAGCTCCCGCGGTGGGTATGTTTGTGGGGACCCTTGATCTGCAAGCGACCATCTCACAATTCATGATGTTTTTCAAGCCAACTACCTTCCAAGCCTTGATCGACAAACTAGCACAGATGGATCAGATGGGCCATAAACCTCCTCTTCCAAGGCCAAACTCCCGAAATGATAAAGGGAAGGGAAAAGCGATTGTCATCGCTAATGCTAAAAAACAACCGAGCGACTCGAAGCCGGTTGCTCGTCAAAATAATATGCGCCCGTACGTACCCCTTGAGGACAAGATGGGACGTCCTTATTCCTTTCCTCGTGATAAAACGAGGAGGTTATTCGAGCTGGCGTTGCGCAACAGACTCATAAATCAGCCGGATCCAAAACGTCCGTTGCAACCAAGTGACGTCAACGAGCCCAACTACTGTCCTTATCATCGAGTACTAGGCCATCCGATAGAAGATTGCTACGTTTTCAAGAATTGGCTTGAAAACCAGTACCGACAGGGCAAGTTCGCGTTATCTGACAAATGGAAGGTGAATCCCCCGCAGCCCCACACCTCTAAAGGGACAAATACGCCGGGGGCAACATGCTCCATCATTGAAGAAGCTCCTTGGGAGGTCGTATTATCAGCCAAGACAAAGAGAATGCTAAACGATCTTCAGACATGTCCAGCAATCAAGTGGAAGAACCCGTTGGAACCGCAGGTCATTGAGGGGGTGTTGAAGCTACGTCCAACTCCAAAGACCGATGATGGTGGTTCAAGCACTTGCAGCCAGCCGTCAAAATCTTCGAAAAAGAAGAAGAAGAAATCTAAGAAGCCCGTGAAGCCTGGCGACAAGCGCACGGACTTGCAAAAGCAAATTGACGCGCTGGATGAATACAACCAAAAGGCACGGACTCCCATTACGCTCCAAGAGTTCCTCAATCACGTCTTTCAAGAAGAAGACGAGGGAGAAAGTTCATCGGATGAATCCGAGGAATATGTGGCGAGCTGTCATATGATTTCCCATTCGATCGCGAACAATGAGGAGACTCTTGGCACTAAAACGCTGGGGGCAGATACCGAATCAAAAATTCTGGAGCTATCAGTTGAAATGATTGACGCGTTCCTTAACGAAGCTCGATTGAAAAGTAAAGCTGATCGAGAACGCGAGACGGCTATATTTGAAAGGGCCAAGCGCCAGCGACTTGATGAAAGAGCTGAGACGATCCCGCTGGAGCTAAACACCTCCGCTACCGACAAAAGCCAATTCAAGATAAAGAAAAGGTTTGCTAAGGCCATATCAATGGGCATGAAGCTACCATCCTCTGAAGGAAAAATTACTGGTAAAATAGAAATGCACCCCTCCTATTGCTTATATCATCAGAAGGTTTCGCACCCCACTCAAGAGTGCAAAGGTTTCGATAAATGGTGGCAAGGATACGTTGCTCATCAACAACGCTTTAAGCGGGAAAATCGCAAAACTCGTCGGGAGCAAAGAAATACGACCGAAGGTCTTGAAAGAACTACCGGCGATTGTCTCATGGTTAACACTGGCAGGTCACAAGTGCCTACATTCGGGAGCGATTCTGATGAAGAGCTGGAACTTGCCCCTCTCTTTAAAGAATCCACTTCGGGAAAAGAAGAAGAGCCGAAGGTCTGCGAAAATATTCGGCTGCGGAATCGGATGCAGCCTGAAAAGAATCTCGAACCCTCAAACAGAAAAGATAAAGGGAAAGAAAAGGTCTCTGAAAATATCGTCTTAGATGACCAAGCTCTGGAGGAGCTAGCCGCCAAGGACCCGCCAAAGAAGAATAAGGTGGATTACAACGTCTTAGCACATCTGAGAAAGCTGCCCTCACAGCTCAACATTCTTGACGCCCTTTTACTATCAAAAGAGGCGAGAGATGTGTTGATTAAGGCACTACAAGATCCGGAACAATTCTAAGCATGCCTGGCCGAGGAAAAGATGAAGGGTGAATTGGAAGAAGTGCACACGGCCGATGTTACTTTTGGCGATGAAGACCTTCTACTTGGGCGTGCGAACACAATCGCCCTCTCTATGTCTCGGGATACTGTCACGATATTAAGATAGGCAAAATCCTGATCGATAACGGATCGTCTGTTAACCTACTCAACGTGCGGGTGTTGAAGGAAATCTGCATGAGCGTCCAGCACCTTGCTCGGGACAAGATCACCATTTCCGGGTTCGACTCCCAATCATCAAAGACCCTTGGATCTGTGATACTGACGCTACGCTTCAGGCTACTCGTCACGGACATTAAGTTCCACGTCATAGACGCCAGGACATGCTACAACGCTTTGCTCGGCCGCCATGGTTACACGAGTACAACGTCATCCCTTCTACAAAACATCAGTGTATGAAGTATTTTAAGGATGGTTTCGAGTATACCGTGACGGGAGAACTGAACCCGTTCTCCGTGAACGAGGTCCGCAAATACGAAGATGCCAAATATTTCTTACTGGATTTCGAAGATACGGAGAAGTGTCACAAGCTAGAGAATAAAGCTAATGCCACCATCCCTGTCTTCGCCAGTGATAGCGAGGAGGAAGAGGAGATAGTGTATTCGGGTCCGCCCTAACACAACAAGCCAGGACCGTCCGCCCCTATGTTGATCTTTGGTAGCGACTCAGAAAATGAGATCCATGCTGTATTCTCTGCTCGACCTTCCATACGAATGTTCGCTGATGAAGAGCAAAGTCTGCAAGTCGCCATGGTGCCGCTTGAACGCCATAAAGAACTGGATGCACTTAATATTTACAATGTAGAAGAGCTACAAACGTTCTACATCCCTCCCAGGCGAGAAAGCGAGAAAGCAATTCTGTTCTACCGCTCTGAAGAAACCAAGGTGGAAAAAGAAGTCTGGTATGGCGCGGATCCTACGCTCGACAGGCTTCAGCCTATCCGTCTTCCCAGATATTATACAGAGGGTTTGAAAAAGCTGCTGAAACGCCAGAGGGTATCCTTCAAGCAAACCATTCAGAAAGCCAAGTTCTATGACAAAATCTGGAACATTCCCGGGACTCAACGCAAACTGCCTAATGGGAGAATGGAGACGAAAGGACTCGGATACATCCGGTCAAAGAAACGGGAGCTACTAAACAGCTGTTACGTCATTGATGACTTCGATGAAGAAGCAGATGCTCAACGGGAGGACGCTAATCCTAAGCCAGTGAAAGTTCCAGATGCAAAGGAGCCCAGTCCGTCGTTCGAGGAACAAATGGACAAACTTATAAAGAAAGCTGGTCAAAAAGTCCGAGATGATCACAACCGTGAGACGGCCATCTACGAGAAAGCCAAGACGCAACGCCTTCTCCAACAGGCCGTAAAGGATGAAAATGCCGCTCCTTGTCAACCTGTTATAAAGAAGGCTCGACGCAGAGGCAGAAACAAGTCGAAAGGCCAAAAAGGTACTCAACAGCAACAAAGCGGGGTTAGGAAGCCACGTAAACGGGAGTCGAGCGTTATTGATCTATCCCTCATGAAGAAAATGGGTCGAGCGTACTCATTTCCTCGGGACAAGACGAAGAAGATACTTGATCTTACTCTAAAACATCAAATGCTTACACTGCCGGAGTCCAAGAACCCCGAACAAGCAGGCGAAGTCTCTGACCCAAATTATTGCTCTTACCATCAGGTGATAGGGCACCCTCTCGAAGATTGCTTCACCTTCAAGAATTGGATTGAAGATCAGTATCAGCTTGGCAAATTCGCTCTGTCTGACAACTGGAGGGTAGAGCCGCCACAGAAGCATGAGCCCAAGGCCATGAAAGAAGAACCGGTTCCACATCGGGATTGGAAGCGAATTCGCACCTGTCACGTGATTACAATATTAAAAGAAGAGCCCGAGGAAATAGATGAGTTCCCTTGTGCTTCGAAAACAGAAGCGACGAGATAATCTCAGAATTCCCACCAGCGCCAAAAGAGCTGGAAGATGGAATCCATACCACTGCGGATAACCTCAAGAAGATTGAGTTGGGGACGGAAAACGATCCACGACCGACATTCATCAGCGAGTTACTATCTGAAGAAAGGGTAGTTGCGTTAAAGGATGTACTGCTGCAGCATAGAGATTGCTTCGCATGGAACTATTCCGAAATGCCGGGACTAGATACAGAAATTGCTGTGCACAAATTGGCAATATCCCCGGACGTTAAACCAGTCAAACAGGCGCCGAGAAGAATGCGGCTCGAGCTTGAGATGAGTATCAATGCCGAGGTCAAGAAGTTGATCGACTCTGGCTTCATCCAGGAAGTTCAATACCCGGAGTGGATCGCCAACATCGTCCCGGTGATGAAGAAAAATGGGACAGTGCGCATATGCGTGGACTTCCGGGATCTCAATAAAGCCTGCCCGAAAGACGATTTCCCAGTGCCAGTCACCGAACTGATGATAGACAATACGTCCACTCATGAAGTTTTCTCCTTCATGGACGGCTCATCAGGATATAACCAGATAAAGATGCATCCCGAAGACCAGAAGCACACAGCCTTCAGGACCCCTCTAGGTATATTCTGTTATAAAGTGATGCCCTTCGGTTTAAAGAACGCCGGTGCCACCTATCAAAGGGCCATGACAAAGATCTTCGATGACCTTATACACGAAATCGTCGAATACTATATCGCCGATCTCGTGGTTAAAAGCAAATCATATGAGGAGCATCTCGAACATCTGAAGACCGTATTTCAACGCCTTCGACAATACAACTTGAAAATGAACCTGCTCAAGTGTGCATTTGGAGTTTCCTCAGGCAAATTCCTGGGGTTCATTGTTCGACACCGAGGTATTGAAATAGATCCGTCAAAGATTAAAGCGGTCATGGAAATGCCTCCGCCGAGAACTCTCAAACAGCTGCGGTCTCTCCAAGGGAAGCTCGCATACATACGGCGATTTATAGCCAACCTTTCAGGAAAGTGCTGTCCTTACAGCCACCTGATGAAGAAGGGAACCCCGTTCGTCCGGGACCAAAAATGCCAAAGCGCACTAGATGAGATCAAGCAGTACCTGCAGAACCCTCCAGTATTGGCTGCTCCAGTTAAGAGAAAGCCTCTCATTCTCTACACGACCGCCCTCGAAGGTTCCTTAGGCGCATTATGGGCACAAGAGAACGATCAAGGGAAAGAAATAGCACTCTACTACTTAAGTCAAGTTCTACTAGGAGCAGAAAACAACTACTCCCCCATTGAAAAACATTGCCTGGCGTTGATCTTCGCGATAACAAAGCTCAGGCACTATGCGTTGGCGCATGAGGTCCGTCTCATTTCAAAGGTGGACCCCCTTAAATACTTGATGTCAAAGTCCATATTGACGGGACGACTCGCTAAATGGGCCCTGCTCTTGATGGAGTTTTCGATAACGTATCAACCTCTCAAGGCAGTGAAAGGCCAGGCCATCACCGACTTCCTCGCTGAACATCCGATACCCGCCGATTCTCCTCTGAATTGCGATCTTCCAGACGAACATGCGTTTGATGCGATCGACGGTGATAATATCCGATGGGAGCTTTATTTCGACGGAGCATCTTCCGTGAAGAAGCACAAACAAAGTACCCCTATAATTAAATCAGGGGTAGGACTCATCTTTATAACTCCATAAGGAGGGATAATGCGCTACGCGTTCTCCCTAACAGAGCCGAGGACAAATAACGAAGCCGAATATGAAGCTCTGATAGCAGGCCTTGAAATCGCCATTGACATGGGAATTGAAAACCTTCTTATATACGGTGATTCTCAACTGGTCGTTAGTCAAGTAAACGGTGACTACCAAACGTGTAAACCGGAATTGGTGAAATACGGTGAAAAGGTGCAACAACTGTTGACCCAAATTCCTTCCTACACTTTGGAAAACATACCGCGTGCGGAAAATAGCAAAGCAGACGCATTGGCCAAACTTGCTAAAGAACTGGCTGACGAGAATCTCGATGACGTCAGAATCATGGTACAAAGCCGTCGGGTGCTTGCCCCAGTAGAAATATCTCCGGAATCATCCGAAGAAAAAGAAACGACTAAGCGAATGGCTCTGCAAATAAAAGACCCGGAAAAGGCCGAGGATTGGAGGGAAGTCTTCATAGACTACATTAAGTCCCACCGAATGCCTGAAGAAGCGTCCACAAGACATCAGCTCATAAAACGAGCTCTGTCTTTCGCCTTCGTCAATGATACTCTGTACAAGAGGTCGTTTGATTCTCTGTGGCTGAGATGCTTAGGACCTGACGAAGCGAAAAGAGTCGTTCAGGAAGTTCACGACGGACTCAGCGGTTCTTACCAAGCGGGCCCAAAGATGAAGTTGAAGATAAAACGGATGGGCTACTACTGGCCCACGATGATTCGGGACTGCCTCGAATATGCGAAGCAGTGCCACTCATGTCAAATTCATGGGGATTTCATCCATCAGCATCCAAATCCATTACGTCCAACGGTGGCTAGCTGGCCGTTCGAAATGTGGGGGACTGATATAGTCGGCCCTATCGAACCAGTATTGTCCAGAGGACATCGTTTCATCCTAGCGACGACTGACTACTTCTCCAAATGGGCAGAAGCGGTACCACTACGAGAAGTGAAGACGGAAAATATCCTCCACTTCTTCAAGACGCACGTCATATATCGGTTTGGAACTCCGCGACGGATCATCTCCGATAACGGGCCAGCCTACAGAAGCCACAAGATCAGTCGCTTTGCACAGCAGCACAATATAGACTGGAGATATTCCTCGGTTTATAATCCGCGAGCTAACGGTCTAGCTGAGGCCTTCAATAAGACCTTGACAAAGATCATAAAGAAAACGGTGTCCCGAAATAAGAAGGACTGGCACGAAAGACTGCAAGAAGCTCTTTAGGCGTATCGAACTACGTTCAACACGGCCACGAACACAACGCCGTACGCGTTGGTGTTCGGTACAGAAGCAGTACTCCCCCTCGAGATAGAGTTACCCTCTCTACGAGTGGCAGTCCACTAAGAGCTAACGGACGAAGAAAATTCTCACCTTCGGCTTGAGGAGCTTGACGCTCTTGAAGAAACACGGCTCATAGCACAGCAAAATCTGGAAGCTTATAAAGCAAAGATGACGCGCTCATATGAAAGATTAACCCGACCGAGGACATTCCGCCAAGGCGAACTTGTGCTAGTGGTCAAAAGGCCTATGATTCCCAATCGCGCCAAGCGAGGAAAATTCGAGCCAAATTATGAAGGCCCATACATCATAGATAAGGTCTACCAGGGTGGGGCCTATCTAGTCATGGACATGCACAGTGAAAGGCTTTTCAGGCCAATAAACGGTCGCTTCCTAAAGAGATACTACGCTTAATGAGCCATAGCCTAGGTCAATGATAGATGACGACGACTATGTCCGCTCGGTATCTTCCTAAGCTCAAGCTTTATAAGCAGTAGCCGGCTTTCTCCATATCGGACCGAAACGTCCTTAAACTAATAACGGAACGAAACGTCTTTAAACTATTACCGCAGCATCCTTAGGCTAACGAGATGAATAAAAAATTATAATAAATAAAAAATATAATAAATAAAAACGGTATGTCCATAAGCAAAAAGGGCACGGATGAAAACCCGAAAGGGCTCCGTGAGTAAAAACAGCAGGGCTACCGGCGAGTGTTCGTGAAAACCCGAAAAGGCGCGACCTCGTAAAAAAAAAAGAGAAAAAGAAAATAAAAAGAATAAAAAAAAAACGGTATATCCATAAGCAAAAAGGGAACGGATGAAAACCCGAAAGGGCTCCGTGAGTAAAAACAACAGGGCTACCGGCGAGTGTTTGTGAAAACCCGAAAGGGCGCAACCTCGTTAAAGAACACTTACAAGATCCTCTCAACCTTGTAAGGAGAAACCACCCGCGTGAGATCCTTACGACTCACAAGGGAACAACACACTTAGGGATCCCCACGATTCCTAAGGAGAAAATACACTTGCGAGATCCTCACGACTCGTAAGGAGAACTCTCTTATGGGACCCTCACGGCTCATAGGATTTGAAAGTCTTAAGTTACAGAGACCTAAACCTGTGCTTAAGCAACCCCCACGACTTTAGATATTGCCCTAAAAGTGGCTCAATACTGACCCTTGTATAAAATCCACGGGCGCGAATAAACATTTCCCTAACCAAGTCCCGTCCGTTGCTGGGGATATGTTCGCTTGACCCTCGTAGGTCCTCTCGACTTACAAGGAGAAAACCCTCTTGTAGAATCCTTACGACTTACAGAGGAACATACACTTAGGAATCCTCATGACTCCTAAGGAGAAAATACACCTACGAGATCCTCACGACTTGTAGGGAGAAATACCTTCGTGAGACCCTTACGGCTCATGAAGTCAAAAGCCTTAGCCGACAGGACCTTAACCCTGTTCGCTAAGCCACCTTTGTTCGACATCAACAGAGGCAGATGATGATTCGCTCCTGGTAATATCCCAATTGTAGCGGTGTTGATGCCGAAATCGTCTTACGGCGAAAAGCCAGTAGGCCGCACATGCATACGAAATAGCCGAAATGATGGGGCAACTTGCAATAAAAAGCAGCAAGTAAAATGTATACATGAAAAAAAACCGAAATGATTGGGCAAGTCGCAGTAAAAAACAGCGATTAAGAATAAAATAAATAGCCGAAATGATTGGGCACCGCGAAAAAATAGCCGAAATGATTGGGCAATCGCGACCTTCGCGATATAAAAGCTGAAATGATAGAGCATCGCGGAAATAAAACAAAAAAAAATGATGATAAAACTTTGGCCCTACAGTTAAGATCACATCGATCCCTGTATACAATCCAAGGGCATAAACAAAGAGGGAACCACACTTTCCCAACAGGCTCCACCAGAAGACGAAGCCAAATCTCGACGGTTCAGTCCAACTCCGAGGAAACCAGTGTTTTCAGCAGATTTCTCAACTCACGGATACAAACACTCCTTGACGAGGGCCTCCTGATTCGCGTCGACTCGCAGAGCCACCAGCGTCTCCATGGGAATCCTCGACTCGTTTCAAACCCCAAGGAAACAAATAATCCTTGGCGCTTGGGAAACAAATAATCCCTAGCAAACTCCTCGACTCACGGATACAAACACTCCTTGACGAGAGCCTCCTGATCCGCGTCGACTCGCAGAGCCACCAGTGCCTCCGTGGGAATCCTCGACTCGTTTCAAACCCCAAGGAAACAAATAATCCTTGGTGCTTGGGAAACAAATAATCCTTGGCGCTTGGGAAACAAATAATCCTTAGCAAACCCCTCGACTCACGGATACAAACACTCCTTGACGAGAGCCTCCTGATTCACGTCGACTCGCAGAGCCACCAGTGCCTCCGTGGGGAATCCTCGACTCGTTTCAAACCCCAAGGAAACAAATAATCCTTGGCGCTTGGGAAACAAGTAATCCCTAGCAAACTCCTCGACTCACGGATACAAACACTCCTTGACGAGAGCCTCCTGATCCGCGTCGACTCGCAGAGCCACCAGTGCCTCCGTGGGAATCCTCAACTCGTTTCAAACCCCAAGGAAACAAATAATCCTTGGCGCTTGGGAAACAAATAATCCCTAGCAAACCCCTCGACTCACGGATACAAACACTCCTTGACGAGAGCCTCCTGATTCGCGTCGACTCGCAGAGCCACCAGTGCCTCTGTGGGGAATCCTCGACTCGTTTCAAACCCCAAGGAAACAAATAATCCTTGGCGCTTGGGAAACAAATAATCCCTAGCAAACCCCTCGACTCACGGATACAAACACTCCTTGACGAGAGCCTCCTGATTCACGTCGACTCGCAGAGCCACCAGTGCCTCCGTGGGGAATCCTCGACTCGTTTCAAACCCCAAGGAAACAAATAATCCTTGGCGCTTAGGAAACAAATAATCCCTAGCAAACTCCTCGACTCACGGATACAAACACTCCTTGACGAGAGCCTCCTGATTCGCGTCGACTCGTAGAGCCACCAGTGCCTCAGTAGGGAATCCTCGACTCGTTTCAAACCCCAAGGAAACAAATAATCCTTGGCGCTTGGGAAACAAATAATCCCAAGCAAACTCCTCGACTCACGGATACAAACACTCCTTGACGAGAGCCTCCTGATCCGCGTCGATTCGCAGAGCCACCAGCGTCTCCGTGGGAATCCTCGACTCGTTTCAAACCCCAAGGAAACAAATAATCCTTGGCGCTTGGGAAACAAATAATCCCTAGCAAACTCCTCGACTCACGGATACAAACACTCCTTGACGAGAGCCTCCTAATTCGTGTCGGCTCGCAGAGAAACTAGTATCTCCGCGGGAAATTTCCGATTCATCTCAACATGCAAATGAAGCCTCAGGCAGCAGGGGCTAAGAAAAAACTTGCTTCCTGAACAATGGGACCCTACAAGTCAATCCAAAATGGTCTCTTGCATACTATTCACGGTTCTCACTCTCCAAAGTCGAATTTCGATGAGGAGGGAAACAACCGCTTGTGGGTCCTCTCGACTCATAAAAGGGAAAAATTCTCTTATAGGATCCTTATGACTTATAAGAGGAAACCACACTTAGGAATCCTCACGATTCCTAAGGAGAAAACCCACCTACGAGATCCTCTCGATCCGTAGGGAGAAAAGTCTCTATGAGACCCTCACGGCTTATAGAGTTGAAAAGTCTTAGGTAGCAGATCTGAACCTGCGGCCTAAGCCATCGCTATTTCTTAAGAAAGTGAGGATACTCGTTCTAATCATCCGTCAACCATGGTTACTAAGGTGGCATGCTGATAATGAAAGAAAGAAAAGACGGAGAAAATGGCACATTACAAAAAAAGGTGTATCTTTTATTCATAAACTTGATTGGATATAGGATACATTATGTCAAAGAATAAAAAATATATATATATACATTCTTTTATCTACAAGCACGAACGATACAAAGATGGATAGCTACTGAGGAGGAAATGTCTTTAGTAAGTTCACAAGCTGCTGTCGCACTTCCTTCAGCGCTTCCTCTCGAGTGACAGCCGCGGCCACCTCCGCCTCCACCTGGGCCCACTGCTGCAAGAAGGATGAAAGTTGCTCCTCCGCCGCCTTCTGGGCTGCTTCCTGGCTGGATGCAGCTCGCTCGACAACGTCAAGTTTTTGCCTCAATGATAACCCTTCGGAGAGACATTGCAGAAGGCCCTCAAAGATGACCTTCAGCCGTGCGGCGTTGGCCTCCACCCGAGCATGCAGCTGAGCAGACCTGCTCGAAGTCTCACAATGCTCCTTACGCCTTGAAATGACTTCTTGTTCGAGGTGGAGAAAGTAAGGAGCGCTCTGCTCAATCCACGTTGTTCTTTGATTACTGGCGGCCAAGGTCTCGGGAGCGGGACGCAGCGACTCCAACTGATATAGGCGACCCTCGATCTCCTTACAATGGTTAACCCAGGATGCAATGATACCCTCATCATGAAAGTTCACGAGTATTGCTAGCATCGGGTTAACCACCATAGCGAAGTCTGCGGCAGATGTAGGAATTTCAACATCGAGTTCCTCGACGTAGTCACTCAACATGCGCAGACTATTCGCGGCACCTTTTGAAGACAGACTCCTCAGATAAGGACCCGCCGGCATTGTAATGCGAGGTTAGAAGGACGCCGAAGCCAGAAGGATAGCTGAAAAGAAACAGGATGCGATCAGATAACAGTACAGAAAATAAAGAGAGGAAAGTTACCAATGTGATGGTCATTGTACCAGTTGAGACAGGTGGCAAGGTCGGAAGGGCTGGTGGCGTAGTTGATCTTTTATCCCCTCCTTCAATCTGTAGCACTGCAGTTGAGATGAGAAAAAGAGGTTAGAGGTAATTCCATCAATAAAAAAAAGAAAGGAAGGATGTCAACGGAAATCATACTCACCAACGCCACCAGAGGAAGAAGCAAGCTCGGATGGAAAAGAAAAGTGTGGGAGCAACATCCGATATACATGATCAAAAAGCACTTCTGGAAACACAACAGTGTGACTTTAGTACACGAATTATACGTCTGGAATATAAGATTAATAAATCATAAACACATACCTTCCAACATCTTCGAGGGTATGAGAGAGGGTTGAGAGGTGACCACCGTCAAGACAGTCGTTGAAGGCGCTCCCTCGAGCAGTGGGGCATCGGCACTGGCTGCACCTGCATTACGAAAAGGTGAACTTGTCAGAGAAGATTGTAAAGTAAAGAAAAGCAGCCACTTAGGGTTTACCTGAGGAGCTCCCGGCTGAAACGGAGGCGACTCCTTCCTCTATCGACATGAGACCACCGCCCGTGGCCTCGTCACCCGACTCGATGGGGACCGTCGTCGTGCTCGCAAGACCTGGGGACGGCGGAGGGCCATAGACGGGAAGGACTATGATTGGAGTATTGCCAGATTCCAGAGAAGGAGCGGTTGGCTCGTCCTCGGGAATCATGGCCACCTCACCCACTACTCTCTCAGGTTCAGTAGTCGCGGTTGTATCGTCCACCATAGCCAGGGGATCGCCGGCCTCGAGCGCCTCATCCGTCACCACCCTGGACTCAGTTATAATGATCATATCATCTGCCACCACTTCAGGTTCGGCATCAATGACCTTCTCGGCGATAGGCCCCTCGACCTCCACCTCAGGCTCCAAAGCCACAACGACGTTGCCCACCGTCGGCTCGAGTTTGGCAGGTACCGCCTCCTCTGTTTCTTTGGGATCAACGGTATCCGCCTCCCCTCGATCGGACTTGGCCCTGCAAGATAAGAGATATAAGGACCAACGACATTAAAATCCTTATAGCAAAAAAATCTGAGAGAAACATTACCTGAAGCGGATTTACCGTTTGCGCTCCGAACTGCGCGTGCCACCTCTCTGCGGGCAGTGGATAGGGCGACAGGGGCCTCTTCAGATGGAGTATCAGCACGAGGGGCAGTGCTGGGACCCGCTCCCATAGCCAAGGCAGCCCTACGTGCCTTCGCCTCACGCCTCAGCCGCTTCCTTTCCTCCCGGGCTGTCGCGATGGATCTTAGTGACGCCTCTTTCAAGGCGTCGTCGTCCTCATTCAGGGATGCCTCCAGAGCCTTTAAGGCATCTCTCATCGGCTCTTCAAGACGAACCCCCTGCGGTGGCCCAGAGGAAGCAGGAATATCGGCAGCCGGTAGAGCATCTGCGTCACTTGGAGGGAACGGCATCGAGGTTCCTGTGATTAAAAGGGGAAGGTTAGATTGACCATAACACAAGGAAAATGAAAGCTTGATGAATCGAAACTTACTAAGGCCCATAGATGCTCTAAGACGTTCCTCCTCCTGGAAAGTCTTCAGAGAAGCGGCAATGGCTTCTTCATAAGTGATGCCTGTTGAAAGAAAGGAAAGAAAAGTGTTAGTCAAAGGCAATGGAGAAGATATATTGCAATAAAGAAAGGCGACTAGTAGTTACCTGACTGCGCAAGCTTAGCTAACCACGCGTCACGCCTCGCCAACCATGCTGAAGCTTTGAGAGCAGCCTCCAAGTCTATATCGTCCGGCGGCGGCATCACTAATCCTGCGTTAGTCCCATATTCGAGCAGACCCTCAGCATAGGGAGCATGGGGTTCTTGACCGAACACGACGTCCGCAGCGAAGAGCGACTTCTTTTTCTTTTGCCCTCCGACCCTAGGCTCACGGGGGATCGACTTCCGCTTAGCAGCCACTTTGGGACGACGGGTCCCGATGTCCGCACACACGCCAGACTCCGGCGAGGGTACAACCACTGTCTCCACTGGAGCACAGGGTGCGGGAGGTGCATCTGCGATATCAGGGAGCGGCAGCTCACGTGGAGGACTTTGCGCACGCGATGGTCTGCCCCCGGCATCTTTTAGAGGAGGAGCCACCGGGATCCTTGGCACTAAGGGAGCGTTACAGTTGGTGCCGGGGGGTACTTCTTTACGATCGATCAACACTCGCCTCTCTTCCTTTATAACAGCCCCCATCGCATGATTGTACCACTCTTTATACACATTAAGGAGTCGTGGAGCACAGGCCGGCGTGCTGATGAAAAAACGAGAACCCGTGTTCAGGCGCATGAAGTGATGTAACGCGTTCTCCATCCCTTCTTCATTGGCAGCAGGTTCCAATAAGAAAGCTTTCAAGGGTACCCCTTGATCGTAGCCCAGTTGTTGGGCAAAACGATGCGGGTTATATCTCATGAAGATTGCCGCACCGCCCTGCCTGAAGACTAGAAAGCCCGGTCTAATAGAATACAAGTGGAGGGTCTCCCGGGCTGTCAACACTGAAGCTCCATCCTTAAAAGAGTCCTGTAATGGTCGCACCGCAGTGGTGGACACTTTTCCAATGGTTAATACCTTATCAATGAAGGACACCCCGACTACAACAGTGTGAGGGCGAAGCAGTAAACCCCTGGCGTTCCGTGGTGGAGGGGTCACAATTGATGAGCCAATCAACTATATGATGCGAGGAAAACCGCACTTGTCAAAGAATGAAGGCCTTTTATGCATGCCGAAAACACCCGCCGTGTGTAGCTCGAGCCACGATGCAAAGTAGTGCATCGGGAAGACCACGTGCAGTACCCCGGGCTCATTGGCATCCGTTGCGCGGCTAAGGCCATGATATAGGTGCGCCAATCCAGCGATCCCCATAGCCACCTTTACCCCGATAACCATTCGGTGGGCTGGGTAAAAGACAGAAGGCCGCATGCGATGAGAATGCATTGGGATCGCGAACCAACTCAGCCACAGTCCGAGAAATCCTAAGAAAAAGGCCTCCTCATCCATTCCGGGGGCCGCAATTTCTGCAAAAGGCATGGTTGGGGAGTTAGGAAGAAAAAAGTCCTTCTGGTCTATGTCTCTCGCTGGCAGGTTATCCAAACCTAAACCGAAAGGGTCCTCAAGGGTGGCAAACTTTGCAGCTTCTGCCGAGAGGACGTTTGGATGAAGGAACTGAGCAATGAAATCCTCAAAATTAACTCCACGGCTCCCGCGTTCGATAAAGAGAGATTCATAGATGTTCAACACCTTGATCAAGCTCGGGAATTGGTGCTGGACAGCATTTTCCGGCGTGATCCCCCTTACCATTGGCTTAGCGCCAAAGACGTACTCATCTGTCGGGAGCAGCTCTTCATAGTGTTCCCCCATGACCGGTAGGCCGGATACCTCCGTGAATTCCTCCAAAGAAATGGACACTTCCCGATCCATGGCAAGGAAAGTGTGGGTGGGAATATTCCATTGCTCCAAGAAAGCCTTGAACCACCAGGTGGAGAGCGAGGGATACTGGAAGAGAGAGACATAGACCGCGGTGTACAATCCTAATCTTATCAACTGCGACTTCTTCGTCGACAGGATGTACCGGGCCCATGGCAGGTAGCCAATCGGATGACGGGGGATCAGACCAATGTTATATGATTGCCCCCAGGGTCTCGCCTCACCTTGACAAATACGACGTCCTAGGATATCCAAGACCATAGGACGTTGGACCGGAACCGCATCCATAGCAGGATGAAGAAAGCTGTTTGATGTCCAATCCACCATCTCCACGGCGTACTGCACCGGGGGTGGGCTGGAGTAATGAATCGCCGTTATGGGTTCTGACGGCACCACGCACGTGAAGCTCCGTCAGCCCATGATGATCTGATTGTACCACGACCCCCAAAGATGGAGACTCTTGTATTCCGGGTCGTACTCCTTAATCATGGCCAGGACTTCACAGTCCAAGGGCGCCTCGGGAAATCCCTCCTCCGAGCGGACGAACGGGAATGAAGTGTCTAGAGACATGATCGCTGTAAAAGAACAATTTAGCCGTTAGTGTTGTAATTCCAACATTTGGCATATAAAAAAAAGAAAAATGCATTAATTAAATTAAATTGAAATTAATTAATTACATTACATAGCAGTGCAGTGAGCAGGAAACTAAAGAGGGACCCACAAAATCTGGATGACAATACGTCGGTTAATAAGACAAACTCATCATTGGATGAGATTGTCAGTTGGCCCCCAATAAAATATTCCCATTAATAAAGAATCCCTAGAGATAAGGAGAAAATCTTCTCTTTCAGAGCAAAGCTCGGTCACAGAGTGACACTTGTCAAACTCTGGTCCCAGGGAAATAAGACTCCTTAAAAGAGCATGGCTCTGTGGTAATGATGGAAAAAGTCCATCAGAAAATTTTTGGAATCTTGAAAAATTCATAAAAAAAAAATTTTTAAAAAAAATTTCAAATCTAAAAGAGCTGTTTTTTTTAGATCTATGAGCAAAGCTCTGTTCATGGGTTAAAACCCATGAACAAGATCCCTATAGATCTATAAATTTTGAGAGCAGGGCTCTGTTTAGGAAACCCCAATGAGGATTTCTTTAGATCAAAAGATCTGTGAGAGCAAAGCTCTTTGGTTAAGATTAATTTAAAACTAACTTAATCTAAATTAATTTTTACCTAAAGTTTTTTGACCTTAGAAATGAGCAAAGCTCTGAAGTTCTTAAGCAAGAGCAAAGCTCTGGAAATAAAAATCTTAAAACGGTAAGATTTTTCTAAGGGCCAGAGGTCCTATTTGTAAGGCGCTTGCGCCCCTTGAGCTCACCCCTTGATCCAACGATCAGGATTTTGCCACCGCTGCACTCACGTGTGCGCCACGTGAGCGCAACGGTGGGGGGGTATTTGTTTCGCCCAATCAGAGCAAAGCTCTGCTCGAATTCAAAATTCAAATTTTTGAAGCAACGCTTCAAATCTCGGGCGCAACGAGCCACATGTCAGGCGCTGATACGTCAGCACAGCGCCCAAGAAGGTGTGCCCAATCAGAGCAAAGCTCTATTAAATGAAGCAACGCTTCAGTTGCGCTGCGCGACACGTGTCAGCGCAGATGCGCTAGCGCAGTTGCGCTAGTGCTGCGCTGCGCGACACGTGTCAGCGCAGTTACGCTAGTGCTGCGCTGCGCGACACGTGTCAGCGCAGTTGCGCTCGCGGAGTTGCGCTGCGCTGTGCGCTGGGCGACACGTGTCAGCGCAGATGCGCTAGCGCAGTTGGGCATCTACGCCAAACGGAATTAAATTTCTAAGAAATCTTTTTTGTTCTTGTTAAAACAAGAAGATTTTCTTCTGCAAAACAGAAGCCCTTCGATCAAAGATCCAACGGTGGGGAAAATTCCCCAAATCACTCAGAGAAAGATCTCTTTAACAAATTTAACTAATTTATGGGCACTATAAAAAGGACCCTAGGCCTCAATTCAAGGAAGAAGATTTTTTTTTTTTGAAAAAAGTCAAGAGCTTAAAACAGAGAGAGAATTCTGAGAAAATTCCAAGAAAAAGGTAAAAACCTTCATGTGAAAGAAGAAATTTCTTCTAATAGATCATTGATCTAAAAACCAGATCAATGATCTTTACATAATAAACGGTGCTTTGCACTTCTTATGAACTTCTGGTTCTTTAAAACGAGAAAACAATAAAATAAAAATAGTGCTTTGCACTTTTATGAACCTCTGGTTCTTCAAACAAAAAAGAAAAAATTTATTTTTCTTTGATCTAATTTAGATCAAGAAATCAAATAGTGCTTTGCACTTCTGTTCTTGAATCTAAAAGATTCTTAGTGCTCTGCACTTCCAAACTGCGCTGTTGCGCTCTTAAGAGAGCGCCACGTGTCAGCTACAAAACAACTTGCGCTACGCGCTCTTGAAATAGAGCTTTGCTCTTTGGAATTGGCGCAACTCGCCAGAGCGCGCCACGTGTCAGCAGCGCAACAGCGCAGCGCACTAGCGCAGCGCACTGCGCTGTTGCGCTCGCGCTCATCATAGCGCGACACGTGTCAGCAGCGCAACAGCGCAGCGCTCTAGCGCAGCGCACTGCGCTGTTGCGCTCGCGCTCATCAGAGCGCGACACGTGTCAGCAGCGCAACAGCGCAGCGCAACAACGCAGCTCTCTAACGCAGCGCACTGCGCTGTTGCACTTGCGCTCATCAAAGCGCGACACGTGTCACCACCATATGAGTTTGCGCTCATTACTTAGCGCAAAGCGCCTGACAAGCCACATGGGGCGCTTTCAGAGTATTTAATGCTCTGCATTATTAAAGAAAAGGGACAGAGCCCAATTAAAAGGCCTAACAGGCCTAATAAAAAAAATGCTATGTATTTCAAAAGGAGGAGGGGCAAAGCCCTAGTGCAGGCCAAAGACAAAAGATGTTGGACTCAGCCCAATCATAGTCGTAAGTCCTCAAACTAAATTGACCGAGCCCAGCTCTCTTCTAAATCAATTTACATCCGGTTCGAGGGTACATCTCTGAACTCCTCTGACACCCGTCATTGTAATCCTTCAACGACGTCAGAGAGGTGATGGGTCCCGACGACCACACACGTATATGGACCGAAACGTCCTTAAACTAATATCGGACCGAAACGTCCTTAAACTAATATCGGACCACCGCATCCCTAAACTGGAATATGGACCACCACGTCCCTAAACTGGAACATGGACCCCCACGTCCCTAAACTGGAGCATGGACCGCAACGTCCCTAAACTACCTATGGACCGCTACGTCCCTAAACTGGAACAATAGAGCCTTCTAACGCTCTTTTGCTGGATCTAAACGATCCCGTTTAAGTTGATCTTAGCCCCCAAACACGGCTAACGTATCCTTAAACATTCAAACGGACTATAAAACTCCAAATCAACCTTGGTTCAAGGGTACATCTCTGAACTCCTCTGACATCTGCCGTTGTAATCCTTCAACGACGTTAGAGAGGTGACGAGTCCCGACGGCCATATATTAAATGGATCTAGACGATCCCGTTAAGTAGATCTTAGTCTCAAACAGGACTAACGTATCCTTAACGAACGTTTAAGTTGATCTTAGTCGCAACACGACCAATGCATCCTTAAACTAAAAACACCAAACCCAAATCTAAGTAAATACGGATTTGGACTAATCCACGTCCTACGGGCGACGGCATTACTCAGTCTCCGTATACAATCCACGGGCAACCACAAACAAAACAAACAGACACGACACGAAGTGAAATTCTGGAGAAGGAGAAAGTTGTTACCGCGATGTGATAGCGTAATTAACTGCGGGGGCTTGCGCCTGCAGGGAAGAGCGTCCCCACAATAAAAAACCCCTCATCCTGAGGGGGAATCTGACGAAGTCTGCTACATCGGCCGCATCCGTCTAAACCTCCGATACACGGTGCTATAAATCAACTTGGCATCTTCGGAGAGGTAGACGGATAAAACCACATAGCATCTGCCCCGAATCTCAGGAAAGACGCAAAGTCTAGGCCGCCATTCGGAGGGGAACATCGGTAATTGATCAAGATTATCCCCGCCGAAAGAAAAAGGTGAAAGTTCAGCGGGAAGAGGACCATCCTATCAAGCCACAAAAGGCGATAGCTACTTGGGTGCCCGCTGCAACGGCTCCCTCAACCTCGATCGCCCACGAATGAGGAGAAGGCCGGAGAAAATCCCTGGGTCTGCAACGAACTGCAAGACCACTGAACCCAAACACCCCAAGTCTGGGGGCATGATGGTACATACCATCTATATGGCATCCGAAAAAGAGGATAGCCATGTCTTCACAGGTCATAGACCGCTTACGCGATCAATGACTAAGGCTCAGGGGCAACAACAACAAAAGATTCAAGAAATGCTGACAGCCATGGCCGCACTTACGGGACCGAAAGCAAGCCCGGAGACATCCTCGGAGTAGCGCCGTGAGCAAGAAACTGATGCCGAGTTTTTTTTTCCAGAGAATCCTCGAAAAGAAGGACAAAGAGGTAGCAGAACAAGCTGCCAACATAAAACAAATTCAAGAAGAGGAAAAGATTTGCTAAAGCCATATCAATGGGAATAAAGCTACCACCCTTTGAAGAAAACACTCTCGGTGGAGTAGAGATGCATCCTAATTACTGCCTATATCATCAGAAGATCGCACATCCCACTAAAGACTGCGACTCCTTTAAGTGTTGGTGGCAAGGGTATGTCGCTCACAGGCAACACTTCAACAGGACAAAGCGTGAAGCTCGTAGACAACGAAAAATACGACAGATGAGCATAAAAGAGTTGCCGGCAATTGTCATAGGGATGACCCCGGGGGATCACGAGTTCTCACCTTCAGGAGCGATTCCGACGAAAAAGCAGCCCTCGGCCCTCTCTTCAAGGAGTCCATCTTTGAAGGATTGAGGAGTTGCGAGAACATTCAGCTGTGCAATTGCACGATACTCGGAGAGAATCTCGGGTCCACAAACAACGGAGCGAACAAAAAGGATAAAGGAAAAGAGAAAACGGCCTTCGTCGCCAGCGCTCAACAACAATCAAGTGACCCTAGACCGGTTTTTCGCCAAAGCAACAAGCGGCAACCTCTCTTTGAGAAGTTGAAACGACCTTACTCATTTCCCCGGGATGAAAAAAAGAGGTTGTTCGAACTAGCAGTACACAACAGGCTTATCACTCTACCGGAGCCGAAACACCAGCTACCACTGAATGATGTCAACAATCCTGATTCCTGCCCTTACCACCAAGTATTGGGCCATCCAATCGAATACTGCTACGTTTTCAAAAACTGGGTTGAAGACCAATACCAACAGGGCGAGTTCGCGTCGTCCAAAAACTGGAATGTGAGCCCGCCACAACCACATCCTCCAAGAAAGATGGATATGCCGGGGGCATCATGCTCATTCATAGGGAAAGCCCCATCGAACCAACATCGTCTATAGGATATCGTTTCATCCTGGCAACTACTGATTACTTCTCCAAATTGGCAGAAGCAGTACCATTAAGAGAAGTGAAGACGGGGAATATCCTCCATTTCTTCAAGACACACATCATTTATCGGTTTGGAACTCCGCGACGGATTATCTCCGATAACAGGCCAGCTTACAGAAGCCACAAGATCAGTCGCTTCGCGCAACAACACAATATAGACTGGAGATATTCCTCGGTTTATAATCCGCGAGCTAACGGTCTGGCCAAGGCCTTCAACAAGACCTTAACAAAGATCATGAAGAAGACGGTGTCCCGAAATAAGAAGGACTGGCATGAGAGGCTGCAAGAAGCTCTTTGGGCGTATCGAACTACGTTCAAGATAGCCACGAACACAACGCCATATGCGTTGGTATTCGGTACAGAAGCAGTACTCCCCCTCGAGATAGAGTTACCCTCTACAAGTGGCAGTCCACTACGAGCTGACGGACGAAGAAAATGCCCACCTTCAGCTTGAGGAGCTTGATGCCCACGATGATACCCGGCTCATAGCGCAACAAAATCTGGAGGCCTATAAAGCAAAGATGACGCGCTCATATGAAAGATTGACCCGGCCGAGGACATTCCGCCAAGGCGAACTCGTGCTAGTGGTCAAAAGGCTTATGATCCCCAATCGCGCCAAGCGGGGAAAATTCGAGCCAAACTATGAAGGCTCGTACATCATAGATAAGGTCTACCAGGGTGGAGCCTATCTACTCATGGATATGCACGGTGAAAGGCCTTACAGGCCAATAAATGGTCGATTCCTAAAGAAATACTACACTTAGCGAGTTACTGCCTAGGTCAATGATAGATGACGACGACTATGTCCACTCGCTATCTTCCTAAGCTCAAACTTTGTAAGCAGTAGCCAGCCTTCTCCTGGACAGACCGAAACGTCCTTAAACTAATGATGGACCGAAATGTCCTTAAACTAATAACGGACCGAAACGTCCTTAAAACTACTACCGCAGCATCCTTAGGCTGGCAAGATAAAAAAAGAGAAAAAGGAAAAAAATATATAAAAAAAAAACGGTATGTCCATAAGTGAAAAGGGCACGGATGAAAACCCGAAAGGGCTCCGTGAGTAAAAGCAACAAGGCTACCGGCGAGTGTTCGTGAAAACCCGCAAGGGCGCGAGCTCGTAAAAAAATATATAAAAATAAAAAGAATAAAAAAAGGTATGTCCATAAGCAAAAAGGGCACGGATGAAAACCCGAAAGGGCTCCGTGAGTAAAAACAGCAGAACTACCGGCAAGTGTTTGTGAAAACCCGAAAGGGCGCAACCTCGTTAAAAGACACTTACAAGGTCCTCTCGACCTTGTAGGGAGAAACCACCCGCGTGAGATACTTCCGACTCATAAGGGAGCAACACACTTAGGGATCCTCACGATTCCTAAGGAGAAATACACTTGCGAGATCCTCACGACTCGTAAGGAGAACTCTCTTATGGGACCTTCACGGCTTATAAGATTTGAAAGTCTTAAGTTACAGAAACCTAAACTTGTGCTTAAGCAACCCCCACAACCTCTAATATTGCCCTACAAGTGGCTCAATACTGACCCTTGTATACAATCCACGGGCGCGAATAAACATTTCCCTAACCAAGTCCCATCCGAGACTAGGGATATGTTCGCATGGTGGACGACCTTTATAAATCCTCTCGATTTACAAGAAGAAAACCCTCATGTAGGATCCTTACGACTTACAGAGAAACATATACTTAGGAATCCTCACGATTCTTAAGGAGAAAATACATCTACAAGATCCTCACGACTTGTAGGGAGAAATACCTTTGTGAGACCCTTACGACTCATGAAGTTAAAAGCCTTAGTCGACAGGACCTTAACCTTGTTCGCTAAGCCACCTTTGTTCGACATCGACAGAGGCAAATGATGATTCGCTCCTGGCAAGATCCCAGTCATAGCGGTGCTGATGCCGAAATCGGTGTCTAATTTCAGGTTTACGGCGAAAAGCCAGTAGGCCGCACATGCATATGAAATAGCCGAAATGATGGGACGACTTGCAATAAAAAGCAGTAAGTAAAAACGTATGCACACGAAATAGCCAAAATGATTGGGCAACTCGCAATAAAAAGCAGCGAGTGAAAATAAAATAAATAGCCGAAATGATTGGGTACCGCGAAAAACAGCCGAAATGATTGGGCAATCGCGACCTTCTCGATATAAAAGCTGAAATGATAGAGCATCACGGAAATAAAAAAAAAGATGATAAAACTTTGGCCCTACAGTTGAGATCACATCGATCCCTGTATACAATCCAAGGGCGCAAACAAAGAGCGAACCATACTTTCCCAACAGGCTCCACCAGAAAACGAAGCCAAATCTCGACGATTCGTCTCAACCCCGAAGAAACCTGTGTCTTCGGCGAAATCCTTCGACTCGAGGAAACAAGTGTCCTTAACGAAGATAATCCTGATTCGCGTCGACTCGCAGAGAAACCAGTGTCTCCGCGGGAAATTCTCGATTCGTTTCAACACCACGGAAACAAATATCCTTGGCAAATACCTCAATTCAGGGAAACTAGTGTCCTTGATGAGAGCCTCCTGATCCGCATCGGCTCGCAGAGAAACCAGTGTCTCCGCGGGAAATTCTCGATTCGTTTCAACACCAGGGAAACAAATATCCTTGGCAAATACCTCAATTCAGGGAAACTAGCATCCTTGATGAGAGCCTCCTGATCCGCATCGGCTCGCAGAGAAACCAGTGTCTCCGCGGGAAATTCCCGGTTCGTTTCAATTCCGAAGAAACCAGTGTCTTTGGCGAAATCCTTCGACTCGAGGAAACAAGTGTCCTTGACGAATAAAATCCTGATTCGCGTCGACTCGCTGAGAAACCAGTGTCTCCGCAGGAAATTCTCGATTCGTTTCAACACCAGGGAAACAAATATCCTTGGCAAATACCTCAATTCAGGGAAACTAGCGTCCTTGATGAGAGCCTCCTGATCCGCATCGGCTCGCAGAGAAACCAGTGTCTCTGCGGGAAATTCCCGGTTCGTTTCAACCCCGAAGAAATCGGTGTCTTCGGCAAATCCTTCGACTCGGGGAAACAAGCGTCCTTGACGAAGAAAATCCTGATTTGCATCGACTCGCAGAGAAACCAGTGTCTCCACGGAAAATTCTCGATTCGTTTCAACACCAGGGAAAAAAATATCCTTGGCAAATACCTCAATTCAGGAAAACTAGCGTCCTTGATGAGAGCCTCCTGATCCGCATCGGCTCGCAGAGAAACCAGTGTTTCCGCGGGAAATTCCCGGTTCGTTTCAACTCCGAAGAAACCAGTGTCTTCGGCAAAATCCTTCGACTCAAGGAAACAAGTGTCCTTGATGAAGAGCCTCCTGATTCGCGTCAGCTCACAAAGAAACCAGTGTCTCCGCGGGAAATTCCCGATTCGTCTCAACTTTCAAGATGAAGCCTCAGGCGGCAGAGATTAAAAAACTTGTTTCCTGAGCAATGAGACCCTGCAAGTCGGTCTAAAACGGTCTCTTGCATACTATTCACGGGTCTCACTCTCCAAAGTCGAATTTCAACAAGGAGGGAAACAACCGCTTACGGGTCCTCTCAACTCGTAAGAGGGAAAAATTCTCTTATAAGATCCTTACGACTTATAAGAGAAAACGCGCTTAGGAATCCTCACGATTCCTAAGGAGAAAATACACCTACGAGATCCTCTCGATCCGTAGGGAGAAAAGTCTCTATGAGACCCTCATGGCTCATAGAGTTGAAAAGTCTTAGGCGGCAGATCTGAACCTGCGGCCTAAGCCATCGCTATCTCTTGGAAAAACTAAGTTATCTGCCAATTATGTTTATCAAGACAACATGCTGATAATAAGAGAAAGGGAGAAAGCAAAAGAGCATACAAGACATTGCAGAGAAAAAAAATGTGTATCATTATTTATTAATTCAAAGAAGTACAAGGTGAATCGTATAAAAGAATAAAGAATAGATACATGTTATTCGAAAAAGAAATTTTTTTTACAAGTTTATTGGTATAATACAGCTATTGGGAAGGAAGCGTCTTGCATAGCTCTATTAATTGTTCGTGCACTTCCTTCCACGCCTTTTCCTGATCGGCCACCACCGCCAGATCTGCCTCCACTTGAGCCCGCTGCTGCAAGACAGATGCAAGTTTCTCCCTAACGGCCCGATGAGCAGCTTCGCGGCCTGGGGTGTCACGCTCGGCGACATCAAGCTTTCGCTTCAAGTTTAGCCCATGAGAGTTGCGTTCCAGGAGACCCTCAAAGATAGCCTTCACCTGGGCAGCATTCGCCTCAACCTCAGCACGCAGACGAGTCGTCTCGCTCTAGTTCTCTTGGCATTCCCTCAGCTTTAAAGCCGCTTCTTGTTCCAAGTGGTGGACGTAAGAAGCGCTTTGCTCGATCCACGCTGCACTTTCGTTGCTTGCGGCTAAGGTCTCGGGGGCGAGACGCATCGACTCCAGCTGATGCAGGCGAGCCTCAATCTCCCTGCAATGGTTAACCCAAGATGTGATGATGCTCTCGTCATGGAAATTCACGAGTATCACCAGTATCGGGTTAACCGCCGTAGCAAAATCCGCAGCAGACGTAGGAGTCTCGACGTCGAGCTCCTTAATGTAGTCGCTCAACATACGCAAACTGATTGCGGCGCCTTTCGAAGACGGACGTCTCAGGAAAGGACCTGCCGGCATTGTGATGCGAGGCTCGAAGGGCGCCGAGATCGGAACGACAGCTGAAAAAACAATATGTGATCAGATAACAGTTCAAGAGATAAGAAAAAAAGGAGGAGTTATCAATGCGATAGTTGCTGTACCAGCTGCGGCAGATGGCAAGGCCGGAAGAGCCGGTGGCGCGGCTGATCTTTCGTCCCCTCCTTCAATTTGTAGCACTGCAGTCGGGACGAAGAAAAAAGTTAGAAGTAATTCCATCAATGAAAAAGAAAGATATCAATAGGAAACCATACTCACCAGCGTCACCAGAGGAAGAAGCGAATTCAGATGGGAAGGAGAAGTGTGGGAGCAACACTTGATAGAGATGATCAAAAAGCACTCCTGAAAAGACACAGCAGTACGACTTTAGTATATAAATTAGGCGGCTGAAAGACGAAACTAATGGGTTGCAAATCCATACCTTCCAGCATCTTCGATGGTATAAGAGAGGGCTGAGAAGTGACCACCGCCAAGGAAGTAGTTGACGGCGCTCCCTCAAGCAGTGGAGCATCGGCGCTGGCCGCACTTGCATTAAAAAAAACAAGGGTAAACCTGTCAGAAGCGATTGCAGGATAAAAAAAGGGGGACGGTAATCCGAAATTTACCTGATGAGCCTCCAGCCGAGACGGAGGCGTCTCCCTCCTCCATCGACATAAGACCACCGCCCGTGGCCTCATCCCCAGACTCCACGGGGGCCGTTGTCGTGCTCGCGGGGCCGGGAGACGGCGGGGGACCATAGGCAGGGAGAGCTATGACCGGAGCATTGCCAGACTCCTGAGAAAGAGCGGTTGGCTCGTCCTCAGGAATCATGTCTACTTCACCCGCTACTCCCTCGGGCTCAGCAGTTACGGTTGTCTCGTCCACCGTCACCACGAGGTCATCGGTCTCAGGCACTCCGCCCGCTGCTACCTCGGGCTCGACATCAACCACTTGCTCAGGCATAGTGGACATAACCAGTTCGTCAGCCACTATCTCGGGCCCAGCAATCCCAGCTGTGTCATCTACCACCAGCTCGGGCTCGACCAATGCCTCTTCCCTTAGCCCCTCAGGTTCGACAGTCTCCGCCTCCCCCTCGGTTGGGCTTGGCCCTGCAGGGTAGAACATATAAGAACCGACAGCTTTATAAGTTTTACAACAAAATTCTGAAAGAAGTATTACCTGAGGTGGACTTGTCATTAGCCTCCCTATTGGCGCGAATCGCCTGTCTATGAGCTGTTGACAAGGTAACCGGGGGCTCTTCTGATGGAGTATCGGCACGAGGGACGGTGCTTGGGCCCGCTCCGATGGCCAAGGCAGCCCTGCGTGCCTTTGCTTCGCGCCTCGACCGCTTCCTTTCCTCCCGGGCTGTCGCGATGGACCTCTTCGATGCTTCCTTCATCAAGGCGTCGTCGTCCTCGTTCAGAGATGCCTCCAGAGCCTTTAAGGCATCTCTCATCGTCTCTTCAAGACGGACCTCCCGCGGTAGCCCTGAGGAAGCAGGAACATCGGCAGCTGGCAGAATATCCGCGTCACTTGGCGGGAATGGCATTGAGGTTCCTGCGATAAAAAGGAGAGAGGTTAGATCGACCGTAACACAAGGAAAATGAAAACTTGATGAATTTAAACTTACTAAGGCCTAAAGACGCTCTTAGGCATTCCTCCTCTTGGAAGGTCTTGAGGGAAGCGGCAATGGCTTCTTCAGTAGTGATGCCTGTTGGAAGAAAAGGAGGAAAAATGTTGGTCAAAGGCAATAGTAAAAGATATGATGCAATAGAAAATGCGACTAGTGATTATCTGATTCCGCAAGCTTAGCCAGCCACCCATCGCGCCTCGTCAACCGCTCCGAAGCTTCGAGGGCGGCCTCCAAATCCGTGTCATCCGGTGGCATGACTAATCCCTCGTTAGTCCCATACTCACTCAGGCCCTCAGCATAGGGAGCGTGGGGCTCCTGACCAAACACGACGTCAGCGGTGAAGAGCGACTTCTTTTTCTTCTTCTGCCCACCAACCCTAGGCGCACCCGGAATCGATTTGCGCTTTACAGACACCTTGGGGCGGCGGGTCCCGATGTCCGCACCAACGCCAGACTCCGGCGAGGCTACAACCACTGTCTCCACTGGAGCACAGGGCGCTGTTGGTGCATTCGCGATATCGGGGAGCGGAAATCCGTGTGGAGGACTTTGCGCACGCGATGGTCCGGCCCTGGCATCTTTTAGAGGGGGAACTACCGGGGTCCTTGGCACTAAAGGAGCGTTACAGTCGCTACCTGGAGGCGCACCCTTACGGTCGACCAGCAATCGCCTTTCCTCCTTTATGACGGCTTCCGTCGAATGACTATACCATTCTGTATATACCTTGAGGAGTCGTGGGGCGCAAGCCGGTTCACTGATAAAGAAGTGGGAGCCCGTGTTTAGACGCATGAAATGATGCAGCGCGCTCTCCATCCCTTCTTCGGTCGCAGCAGGTTCTGATCGCACGCTTTTGGCGTGTCGGATTTTCAAAGTTCTAAAGTTTACCGCGATCAGGACGGTGTCGCTATGCAGCTAGCCGGTTGAGCACGGGTCGATCCACAGGGAGATGGTTGTATTTCCGTTCTTGTCTTAGACGAGTCAATAAAGAATTTGTATGAGTTTGTTCAATCTAACCTATGTATTTTATTTGCAAGTATAAAGTTGTTAAGAAAAAGATACGAAATTGTAAGCTAAAGAAATCCGTACTCAAAACCTTTGAGCCGAGTCTTGACCAATTGAAGCTAGAGCAATCGGCAACAACGTGGATTAGGGGATTTAAGCACGGTATTCGTGGAATCCAGCTTATTTACCCTTGTCCTTCCGTTCTTGTCTCTTGCTTTCGCCTCCGGCCAAACCGAACGCAACCGGTCGCGGTTAGGAATCACCGTTACCTTGGTAGGGTAGGGTGCCTAACGGAGCGCTTGCGTAACGTTTGGGCGGAGTTCAATGGAAAATAACGGGAAAAGGAAATGAGCAAAGAAACATTAACTTACAATACCGTATTTGTTCTTAACAACGATAATTACAATCATTCAAAAAAACGAACCAAAAAGAGAGAACAAAAAGAATAAAGAAAAGAAAAGATTACAAGTAAGTAAGGGCATGGAATTTAAAGTGCAAGAAAGTAAAGCAAGGTAATAAAAGGCAAGAAAGAAATAAGCAATAAAAAAAACTAGAAACTAGAACTCAAGACAAGCATGGGATCAATAGCCAACCCTTAAACTTACAAGCTCAATCAAGAGGTTGCAAGATCAAGAGAAGGGTAAAGAACTCATGTGAAATGAAGCACTAATTCCATAAGAAGATACAACCCTTGAGATCAATAACAAACTCTTAAACTTTCAAGCTCAATGAAGAGGTTGAAAGATCAAGAGAATGCAAGAATCTCAAGGGGAAGCTAAACAAACAAGAATGATGCAAAAACTCTCATCTTCATTTAACATCCACTCAATGCTCTCACTACATTTTCATGGAGGAAAGATGAAGAAGAAGAAGAACAAAACTACACTAAAAGAGACTAAAGAAATTAACACTTGGTTTGGCTCAGTTCTGGGGTATTTATAGGAGGGGAACTGGAAACCTAGGGCAAGAATCTGCCCATACAAGAAAAGACCAACATGCCCCTGAAAAACGACAACGAGAGAAGACTAAATGGTCGCGGTTCCGCGGCCTAAGCGCGCTTATGCCGCGGAACCGCGGCCGTTTAGAGGAGTTAGGCCATGAAATTTGGTGGTTTTCCCTAGTTTTTAGTACTCTTCAGTTTGGTATATGACTTTTTCTCAGAAACTCTTCCCATTTCTTCCAGAATTTCAGTAGATCAAAAGGTGATGTGATGTGGATCTTTTGCCAAGATTTCCTCGAGCTCCGCGTAGATATGTTGGATCTTGTGTTGACATTGAGCTTTGTGCATGAAAATGGCATCGATTTGTCATTTTGTCCCTTAAACTGGTGTGTGGCAACATACGGATAGAGAGCGGAGACCCGTGTTTTATCTGTTGTTGGAAGTAATCCGGAATTTGACGTACTTTTCTATGAATTTCACTGTCTAGAGCTGAGAACCAGTATCCTGTAAATATATAGCAAACACTGATTAAAAGTACCTGCCTATAAACAAACGAGCGTAAGAATGGGCGGTATAAAATGCAATATTCTGGTATGAACAAATACCCCCAAACTTAACTTTTGCTCGTCCCGAGCAAAACCAATTATTCACAAAAATAAAATCCTAACCGCACTTTCGCAGAGAACGCGATTGCACTGAGCACGTGCAACAAGCCGTTAAACCTCTAGGTGTCCCTAGTAGGAGGAGTGTTGTCTCCTGAGGGTTTTCAGCGGATTACACCCACAAAATCCCGTCAAGCTAGTGTTATAAGTTAACATCGATTCTACTCCTACAATTTAGTATTTACGTTAGAAATTCTATCATCCTAAGTTAGAAATATCCAACCCTTATTTTTCACACCTCCTATCTATTTAACCTTGGATCTCCTGAGTTTTCCTTCTAAAGTGCGGCCTCAAATCAGGGATTTTTATCAACTTTACAGAAAACACAAGTCTTATTCTTTATTTCTATCTTTTATCCAAACATCGATTGTATACCACTACGTGTGTGTATATTTGCACCCCTACACTCAAGAATTCAATTCAAACTATAATACCCTTACCCTAATACCTAATACTACTTCTTTTCATTAAGGATGGACGGATTTGCTCACACACCTTTCATGCGACTATTAATGCTTTTTGAGACACTAACGACCGATTACTGAATGTGTGAACTTTAAAGCGTAAATAGCAGTTTCCAGGTCTTGACTTTATTCTATTTTTTCTTTTTCTTTTTCTTTTTCTTTTTCTTTTTCAAGACCGGATATATTTTTCAATATGCTCTTTTGGTGTTTAGCTTTAAATACCGTTTTTTCTTTCATACTAGGCTTTCAGGCAAGAGTATTTCTAGGTATCCTCTACTATCCCAAGTTTCAAGGTGCGTGTAAGTGCAGTTTGTAGGGTATATACTTTCTAAATTTGAACTCAAGAAAAGAATCTATTTTTCAGACTTATCCTCCAGTAAAGCTTCAATACTTTCCCTTCATCTTGACTTAACTCAAGAACTGAACTCAAAAAACTGTAAGGACGTATACTTACCAAAGTTAGACAGAATGAGGGTTATTTTAAGGATTTTCAATTCCTAAGTCTAGAATTTAGTTATTTCTAACATATCAATTAAACTTTCAGAATAAAAATCTAAGTTACCCTATTAGCTAACTTGACGACAAAGTTTTTATATTTTTTGGAAAATTTTCAATTTTTGTGGGTTTTTAATAAAGTATGCAAATGCGAAATATACAAATGAATGCGAAGGAAGAAAGCTTACCGAGCACACCCCCAAACTTAAACTTGACAGTGCCCTCACTGTCAGGCTACACCAAGAGGGTCAAAATTGTCGGCGCTCCCTAGAAACAAATTATATACAAAACAAAAAGGAAAACAAAAAATATATACAAAAAAGTGTCCCCCCCAAACTTAAGTAAAACAGTGTTTCCACTGTTAAGCATTGAAGTTCAGGATTAGGGGGGAAAGAACAGTATCAAGCTATACAAGGCCTTACACAAGCCAAAAGTGAGCACCAACCATTCAAAGATTTTGTCTCTATAATGTGCTGGTTGGTGAAAGAATGCGGAGAGGTAAGAAATGGAGAATACGCGAGACCATATGGAGATAGAAGCGGGATACGGTCTCGGTATATGAGAAGAATGGCGGATGGGAGATAGAAGTGGAATACGAACTTGAGGGTGGAAATGGAGTGAATAGATTAGCACAATTTGTGATGACTGATGTGTAAGAAGCGTTTGTGCTAATCTATTAACCCATTGAGAAATGGGGTCAATTCCCTCAAGATTCGTGAGAAACCATGGGTATGCCGAACTTGGTAAACCAGACAATGGAAATGAAAGTGATACAGTTACTTGCAGGGTCGGAACGATGGAAAGGGTAGAGGAAAGTGATCGAGGAGGGGTATCAGGTAGAGGTTCGGGATGGGGTACACAGTCAATGGAAGGGACAGGATGAATTGGAAAATCCGACTCATCAATTAAAACTGGTTCATCCTCAAAAATTTCCTCAATGTTCTCCTCAAAAATTAGCTCATCCATGCAAATTTCATCGAAATCTAGACGCATCAGGGGTTCGGGAAAAACAGTTAATGACTCGGGATGATGAATTGGAGAGAAAAACTCTGCCAAATCTACAGGTTCATCATCCAAAATATTCCCGGCGTCAATATCCTCAATCAAGTGAAAGTCAATTTTCTCAGACACCTCATCAAAAGCATGGATTTCAATCGATTCTGTTTCTAAGATGGAGGTGTATAGGTCAAAAGGATGGGGTGTGGTTTCACTTAGCAAGGTCCCTTCACAATCGGGTAAATCAAACACTGCAAAGTCGCACAACTTATCAAACATTCTATCTTCAATTGATAATTCAGTTGGGACACTTGATAGACATTCAACACAGGAGTCGTGGGATTCAATTTGAAACGGGTATGTTTGATTTGGAAGGGGGTACAGCTCACTCTCTCCACTCAAATTCTCAATCTGTCCAACCGCCTCATCATACATTGGAAAATTAGGAGCTAGTTGGAAACTAGCTACCGGGTCAGTAGGTTGTATGAGGGTGGCCATGGACGCATTCAAATCCATCATCTGTTGGCATGACGCTACCCTAAAGTCTTCCAACGACTGTTCCAGACTAGACATGGGTTGTGACGGGGTTTCAGTAAAAGATTCAAAATTGTTTGGATACTGAAAACTCCCAAATGGCTGTTCAGAAGCAATGTCTAGGGAAGGTGCAAAAGTCGGGTAGGACTGGTAGGAATTGAATGGCTGGACAGGGGTAGGATCAACATTTGGATACGAAGGTGAATGGAAGTGTTGATCCCAAGAATTTGAAGTGGTGAAAGGAGTGAAAGATCGGCTATGAGATTGTTCAATACATTCAGCGATGGACAAAGGACGACTTGCAAAAGTGGTATCAACATAAGCGGGTGCGGGAGGTTGAAAAGGTTGATACAAAGTGGAATGCGGAGGGCAATTGTTTATCCTAGACGCGTCTATGCGATCTTTCAATGACATTTTGGGCATGGAGGGGTCGTTCGATGTTCGGCCAAAGCAAGAACCGTAAGAAGTAATGTCTGGTTGTGGGTACCAAAGTTCGGCAAGAGTTTTGCGAGGTGGGGTACCCATGATATGAAGAGAGAAAGAAAGAAAGGCAGAGAAAAGGAGGGGGGTAAAATTTTGTTTTTTTTTTTTATAATTTTTTTTAGGTAGATATTAACAAAAGAATGAAATATATACACAAAAAGAATCTGGACAAAAACAATCACGACACAAAAATACCACACACCTAATCGTTCTAGGGTTCACCAAGGTCAACTAGACCTGCTCCAGAACTTGATTGTCGAAGTAAAACTGTGTCGAGAAACGGGCTCAAGATACACTGATCACGAGGCCAGGTAAGTGCAGAGATAAGGGGAGGTTTTCCAACGCTTTCGCTGTTGGAGATAGTGCCCTCATAGTCAATTATTGGATCGCAGGTATGTGATTGCAATGATTGCGGAGGACCTATACCGGTAGGACAGTCTTACTCAAGATGATAGTATGCTATCTGGTTTGCCTTTATCAGTCGTGTACATGCTCAGGTGACTGATTACATGTTACACTTTGATAGAGCCCTTAGGATCTTGCTTTACCACCAACAGTATGATGGCGATCATATACGTGAGAGTTGGGTGGTTTATACGCATATCCTTAATTGTAGTCCCTAGTCGTGGGAGTTTCGAGACGGGGCATCGATACTCCGGAGTAGACTAGTGTGTACAGTCGAGACCCCGACGAGGGGCGGTGGCCGGTCTCACAAGCCACTGGTGTCAGTTGGATCACCCAAGATGTATACAGGTGCTCATTGGGTTATGAGTACATCGGACAGGACTCGCCGGGAATCTGCTAGTTAGTACTATACCTATCGTCAGATAGCAGTTCCCTGGTGACATGTGTACAGGTTAGTTCATCGACCTGAGGTCGTCATTTGTCCCGTGTGAGTTCCCACTGTGCTTTGATTTCTACCCTACCACGGCTCAAAGGAGTCGTGCAAACAGGTAGTTTTTGGGTACAGTCCCGAGCCATATGGAGGCACGTGAGCGGGTCGGTAGGGGATTCGTCTCTCCCGGTATTGGGGGCGAGGTCGTGCTGTGTCTAGGAGAGCCATTACACAAAGTCCATGGCCATGGCAGGAGATTTACTGGTAGGTACTCCAGTAGTATCTCAGTGTGTTATTGGGCTACACTCCGACACGACTTATACTGCTATTGGGGGTCTGACGTTACTAACTCCCTAGGCAGATATGCGATACTCATAGACGAACGGACCGGACTGTATATACATTGTCACTGTTAGGCTCAGTAGGGTTTCTGGATGAGTTCGCTCATCAGCCTCCCTTGAGGTCAGTCCATGGGCAGCCGTTATGCATAGCTAGTGCCGCTGACGGTTTGTGGTTAAACCCACTGCCAGGGTACTGACAAGTCATTAGAGTCCCCCACAGACAGTTTCCCAAGTTCGGGCGAAACGTTGTAGAGGCCGTATGGTTTTATTGCAGGGTTCGGAAAATGCACGTGCGTTTACGCACGTGTTATTTTTTCGGACAGATGATACTGGTCGGCTTTGGTTTAAGCCGGATCCGAGTATTATATTGAGTAGGTATAATATCTTTGTCTCAGTTGCATTTGTATTCGGTCGTAATACAAATGCGGGTATATTTATACAGTTTCGGGGTTATCCTGAAAGTCGTTTCAGGATCACTTTTGGAAGTTGCCAGTTTCCAGTTTTCTATCAGCCGTCTTTTAACATTCGGTTAAAGACGGATTTATCTTTTCTTGGATGAGGGTGAGTCATGCTTCTAGAAGGTTCTAGAAGTTTCTAGAATGAGGTGACAAGGATTATGACTCATGCTTTGATTTCTAATAATTCTTGTTTTCCTTAAGATATTTTTTTTTTTGTGTTCACACATGATATTTGCTTAAGGTTACTCTCCCCTATCCTACACTCACCTCCCTCCACCTATAAATGGCCGGCCCCTCCTCTCTCTCTCACACACACTTGAGTTTCCATTTTGCAAAAGATTATGATAGTTTTCGGTGTATGGAATTCAAAGCTCATTTCATTCCATCACCCGATTCCCTCGGCAACTTCATTAACCGATCGTCCACGGATTTGAACGAAGTGAGACAAAGTCATCTACTCATTCTCTACATCATTCTTGGTCGTCTCTTTTAGCAAACTTGACGATCGAGTTGCCTCGAGTCAGAGGCGGGAGCCCGTTTAAAGAATCAGTGATGTGGTGCCACCTAGACGAGCATATTGGAGATCGAAGAGATCGGAGCAGCCGCAACGGAGCGTGGGATGATGGTTGAAGAACGAAGGACTCGGATCGTTCGGTATAACCTTTCTACACTCTTTACAGTTTGTTAGTTTAGCAATAATGGCAGATCTGGGTTACAGTATACGATAGCGCCAGTTAAAAAGTTTTTTGTTCCGCATTTGGCGTCTGTAGACGGCCGGGGCGCTACCGTAGACTTACAGTGGTATCAGAGCCTAACCATTTTTCTATACTAACTTGTGCTAACGCGTTTAAAACATCGATCGAACCGGAAATCAAAAATCGCATTTTTCCAATTTGACAGTTTCTGTTGATTTTAAATGGTGTCCTAAAATTATTCCACACATCTCAGAAAACTGTGCAGGGTTTTATAAGAACACCGACAAAATTTGGGCTCGTGATTCCACCAAACCGCCGCGGAAACGCGGCCAAACCCATGGTTTGGCCGCGCATCCGCGGCCACGTGGTGAGATGATGCTCCCAAATTTTGTCAGTGGGTTCTTCTCTGGAATTTGTGATTTTTGGTATATATCTTTTGGGCCCAGATTTTATTACTGTTCAACAGATGTTCGTGGGGCCCACTTCGTGATATTTAGTCGATCGAAATTTAAACATGTTAGTTTACAGTGCTTACATTATATCTCCGACCGGGAATGTCATTTGATCGGTAAACCGCGTCTGATTGCTATAGTTCTTTTAGACGGGTTTGCGAACGTGACATTCGCGTTGATGTTTTGTGTTGTGCTGTGATGTTGCGGATTTGCCGTGGTGGATAGCAGTGTGCAATGGTAGTACAGTTTGAGTTTATTTGTACATTTGATATTGCGGGACGAGCGTCCAACATGTGGACTGCCGTCACTGTCTGTTGTATAATATTCTTTTAGGGCACGACCAGGTTGCGGTCGATGTACCTGTTGTACTATTTTTCATTACTGTACTAGGTTTTACCCCGCGACGGAGTGCACGGATAGCCGGGTTCTGGAGGGGCAACGGGTCCGCATCTCATGGCTTTGAGAGGCAGAGGGGCCCCACTCTAGAATTGGCAGACTATTCGCCGCACTCGTAGGGGGTACAGGTTGACCCAAGGAGGGGTGCTCAAGCTACCGGATTCCGTGAAGTGCCGGGTGGTCCATTCACTATGCTGTAGGGGGCTGCCTCACTTTAAGTTTTGGCGGGTAACTTGCCGCACCCGTAGGGGTCTAGGTTTCATTGCACAGGCTATCCACACGACAGGGGAACGTCGGGTTTCAGCAGCGGCTCTATGAAACTCGGGGATCCCAGATTATCTGTATTGTTCTGTGATGCTTATTACTTTTCTGTAATGTTGCATACCATCACGCCTGGAGCGATTATTGTATATTGGTTTATATACTATTAGATGTTGTATATGTTTTACACCCGCGCTAGTCCAGTCCCCGCTCTGTCGTTAGTTAAGTAACCTAACGGGTGATGACGAGACCCAGTGACGAATACGGATGGCATATACGTACATTTTATTTTCGTTCTTTTCTGGTGTGATTATTGATGTGACTGCGTTGATTCTGATCAATGCAAAGTAAAACAAACCTGTTTACAGTTGTTGGAACAAATTTAAAAAGTGTTATTGCAAAGACGTTTTCTTTTGTTATGCATAGCGGTATTCAGTGGAATATCCTGCACCTCATTCGACGGGGCAAGGGCCGATATCCCTTCACCGGGACTGACCCCTTGGGCAGAAGTTTGCGTCAGGGTAATAACTTCACTATAGTCAATTACATGTTGCTTTGCATCGCGGTATTCAGTGGAATATCCTGCACCTCATTCCACGAGGAAAGAGCCGAGATCCCTTCACAGGGAGTGACCTCTTTAGCAAAGGTTTTCGCCACTATATTTTAAAAAAAGCTATCAGGTTCCTTCAACAAGATCAAGTTCATTACGTTAAAGGTTTTTCGCCAAAAACCAGCCGTAGCCCTCCGTCGTTTCTTATGGATGGTCAGTAATATTCAAGCTATGTTTGTTGGCTTTCGTCAAGGCATAGTGTTTGGTAGTTGCTGGGGTATTCATTTGTTGCATAGATAGATGTGTTGGTTTGGGACAGTCGTATTACCTTGTTGGCTTTCGTCAAGGGTATGTACGGGTGGGTTCAAATTAACAAGATAATGACGGGCAGAACTTGACATGTTACTTATGATTTGTTGACTTTCGCCAAGGTCATAAGAACATGGGGTAAAAATCATATCGGGAGTTTCTAAAGAAACTGAAACTTACCAGGCATGCGCATACCTTCTGGAGTGTGATAACACGAGTGGATTCCGTCACGTTATCATGCGATGAGAGTTGGATCCCGATTCCCACTGATGAGTTGGTTTACTCTTCGGGTGATCCCGATTGATTCTTCTTTAGGTTTGGAGGAGAATTTAACAGGACAGTGGGAGGTTTCCGGATTAGATAAAGTGATAACCATTCTGATCTAGGTTAGAGTGCACGCAGAGTGTTTCTTTTCTCTCTCTCTCTTTGGCAGCGACCTTTGACCGACCCTAGACTATGACTCAGTGACCAGGTTGACCGAACCTTCTTAAAATACTGGCTTTTGGATTGTCAATGTTGCATAAGTCATTGACACTCCTTCTTTTACCCTTTGAATTTCTCAGAACACCCGTATTACTACGGATATCCACTTCCATTGGATAGATCCATCGTATGGTTATATACGAACTCGAAGGGACTTCTTCGAGGATGGATCCAGGTTCAGGAGAAATAGAATTGGTTTATTCAGTTGTCTTTTATTATCACCTTCTCTCAGGTTGCGAGAGCTCCTTGGTTTAAGAGAGTACACCTATTACGCTTATTGGATAGTCTTATTCCAAACCATAGGCAGGTGCCGAAAGGTAGGGAATGAAGAGAACCAATTAGCCTAAGTAGGGTATGCAGAAGGTAATATGTAAAGACAAAATAAAGGGATTAGAAAGAGGGTAAAGTAAATTGCGACTGATATCATTCACGACCAAAACCGCGTACTTCATCGCCACTCTTATTTCACCTTTAAAAGAATAAGGTATTATTCAGTTGTCTTTTATCATCACCTTCTCTCAGTTGCGAGTACTCCTTGGTTTAGGAGGGTACACCTATTATGCTTACTGGATAGTCTTCTTCCAAACTATAGGCTGGTGCCGAACGGTAGGGAAGGAAGAAAACCATTTAGCCTAACGATGGTGTACAGAAGGTAACGACTAAAGACAAATAAAGGGATTTGGAGAGATGGCAATAAAATATACGGTTGAAGTCATGAATTGGATTATGGAAGAGGCATTGCTATGAATACCAAGATACCCCTACGAAATATTTTCATGTTTCAGTGCATTGTTAAAGAAAAACTGTTTTCCCGATTAGACACTTACTCCAAGGGTATGTATTTACCAGGTTTCATTCTCATATCTGTATGGTTTTACAGATGATGAGTGGGAGTAAGTTATTGGGAATTAGGTGATTATCCTTATTGTATCGGAATTCGTTGTAATTGGTGATATTTGAGGAAATCACCAGGGTACAGTTTTCAACCTACGACGCACAGGTTATGAGTTGTTCAACTCAGCGGACTTATACAGAGTATTGTATGTTGTCCAGTGTCCATCAGGACAAAGGGGTAGGTCCTCGTACTATGTTCTATTTACTTATAACTTCTCTAGTATTTGGACAAGTGTTTCGTAGAAATACAAGGTCTAAGTTTTGAGAAGTTGTGGGTATAAGAATAAAGTAGAGAACCAGGTGTCACAAGTATCGGGATTCTTCAAAGAGATCGAAGATGTAGATTCTTGTGATTGGTATTCAGATGATAGTGATGGTTTTGAGAGACGTGTTTCTCTTTCAGGTTACTCATAATTGGATGGATTCCTAAGTTGAGTAATACTGATTAACCTCTTTCCATTAAGTTGATATGCACTGGAGACAGCTGCATGATTTGAATCTGGTTCCAATTAAATAAGTGTCAAAGTTTCTGCATTGGATATAGAATGGATCGTACCTTAAAAGATGTTAAGGTACGGGGAGTTGTCCAGCTTATGCTTAAAACCAGACTCTGGATAACTCAGGGCACGTTTCTGTAATGGCTGTTTGTGGGTTGACCCTGGCTATGACGAGGGTTGATATTCTACCATTTGGAAGATCAATAGTGATATTGTTCTTGACTCGCCACAGTTTTAGTAAAATGGATCTTTTTCAGAAAACAGTAGTGGGAGTATGGTAGAACTGGAAGTGATTCCAGAACCGCGAACGATTACGGAAAATTTAATAGGAACTATATATTCAATCAAGTTTGACATTCCAATAACCACTCCGCAGATATGGTAGGAAACCTTATACACCCGAGAGGTACTTCGGTAGGCTCAAGAACGGTGACAGGGAGGTTCTTATCTACCAAGACTTGGCACTACTGATGTTCCAGGCTATGAGACCCGGTAGGAGGGTTGTCGTAGTCAGTGGGAGCATCGGAAGCATAGTGGGCAAGTAGCTTATATCTATTTATAGACTTGAGCAGTTATAGCGGAGATAGATCATCTAATTTTGATGTGACAGTCATAGGTTTGACTTCATCAGAATAGGGGATGGATCTGTTAAGAAGGTAGTAGGGTGTGATGTCATAGTATCTGGATGACATACACAGAGTAGGAAGTAAAATTCCTATACTACGAACGGTTGTACTCTGATCGTCACACAGTTGTTTCTCCAGACAGGATATGGATATAATATTTGACATTCCGGTTTCTAGATCTATGGTTTTAGATCTGGATTTGGGTAGTTTCCCAATGTGGGTAATTTGACAGTATTCTAATGGTTTTTAGAATAGATGACTCCTAGCATGGTGGTGTACCTGCAGGTGATGGAGTCACCCTCTCTAAAGGTGTCGTATAGACTAAAGGGGAGAGGGATGTGCATGATTGACAGATCACTTGCTTAGGCAATTGAGTCAATCGTGAGATGTCAAGTACCACACCAGATATTGTTTTTGCACTAGATTCAATAAGTTTGTATTAATCCAATCCTGGAGAAATATAAGGAAGCAGTTTTAGAACATAAGTACATGTTCTACGGATTAGATGACGGCAGCCTCCTTCGGGAGACGATTATCATTCCATGCTTCAAAAGTGACATGGATGGCAGAGTGATTATCAGAGTTATAGTTTTCCCTCCGACGAGGGACAGTATTATGGACAGGTGGTCCAAGAGGATACTGTGGGAGGCATGGTGCCGGATACTGATTAGGTTCAGTGATCGATACAGTCTAAGAAGTTTGGATTTGGAGTTCATTTATGAACTAGGTCCCATCAGATATCCAGACATATTCTAAGACAGGTATTACTCGATTCGGGAGATGGCTTTCTCCGCGAACTTGAGACAAAGAGAGATATAGAAAGAAACTTCTAGGCGGATCCACTCACTGAGGCTATTTCTCGAACACAATAGTTTTACAAACGGGCTTTGTGAAACTGATTAGTAGAGGAGTTGGATGTTCGGTTTCACACGGGCTGTGAGTAGTCGACATCGCAATAATTAGCCTTGAGTGCAAGTGGGAGATTGTTGGAGATAGTGCCCTCATAGTCAATTATTGGATCGCAGGTACGTGATTGCAATGATTGCGGAGGACCTATACCGGTAGGACAGTCTTACTCAAGATGATAGTATGCTATCTGGTTTGCCTTTATCAGTCGTGTACATGCTCAGGTGACTGATTACATGTTACACTTTGATAGAGCCCTTAGGATCTTGCTTTACCACCAACGGTATGATGGCGATCATATACGTGAGAGTTGGGTGGTTTATACGCATATCCTTAATTGTAGTCCCTAGTCGTGGGAGTTTCGAGACAGGGCATCGATACTCCGGAGTAGACTAGTGTGTACAGTCGAGACCCCGACGAGGGGCGGTGGCCGGTCTCACAAGCCACTGGTGTCAGTTGGATCACCCAAGATGTATACAGGTGCTCATTGGGTTATGAGTACATCGGACAGGACTCGCCGGGAATCTGCTAGTTAGTACTATACCTATCGTCACATAGCAGTTCCCTGGTGACATGTGTACAGGTTAGTTCATCGACCTGAGGTCGTCATTTGTCTCGTGTGAGTTCCCACTGTGCTTTGATTTCTACCCTACCACGGTTCAAAGGAGTCGTGCAAACAGGTAGTTTTTGGGTACAGTCCCGAGCCATATGGAGGCACGTGAGCGGATCGGCAGGGGATTCGTCTCTCCCGGTATTGGGGGCGAGGTCGTGCTGTGTCTAGGAGAGCCATTACACAAAGTCCATGGCCATGGCAGGAGATTTACTGGTAGGTACTCCAGTAGTATCTCAGTGTGTTATTGGGCTACACTCCGACAAGACTTATACTGCTATTGGGGGTCTGACGTTACTAGCCCCCTAGGCAGATATGCAATACTCATAGACGAACGGACCGGACTGTATATACATTGTCACTGTTAGGCTCAGTAGGGTTTCTGGATGAGTTCGCTCATCAGCCTCCCTTGAGGTCAGTCCATGGGCAGCCGTTACGCATAGCTAGTGCCGCTGACGGTTTGTGGTTAAACCCACTGCCAGGGTACTGACGAGTCATTAGAGTCCCCCACAGACAGTTTCCCAAGTTCGGGCGAAACGTTGTAGAGGCCGTATGGTTTTATTGCAGGGTTCGGAAAATGCACGTGCGTTTACGCACGTGTTATTTTTTCGGACAGATGATACTGGTCGGCTTTGGTTTAAGCCGGATCCGAGTATTATATTGAGTAGGTATAATATCTTTGTCTCAGTTGCATTTGTATTCGGTCGTAATACAAATACGGGTATATTTATACAGTTTCGGGGTTATCCTGAAAGTCGTTTCAGGATCACTTTTGGAAGTTGCCAGTTTCCAGTTTTCTATCAGCCGTCTTTTAACATTCGGTTAAAGACGGATTTATCTTTTCTTGGATGAGGGTGAGTCATGCTTCTAGAAGGTTCTAGAAGTTTCTAGAATGAGGTGACAAGGATTATGACTCATGCTTTGATTTCTAATAATTCTTGTTTTCCTTAAGATATTTTGTTTTGTGTTCACACATGATATTTGCTTAAGGTTACTATCCCCTCTCCTACACTCACCTCCCTCCACCTATAAATGGCCGGCCCCTCCTCTCTCTCTCACACACACTTGAGTTTCCATTTTGCAAAAGATTATGATAGTTTTCGGTGTATGGAATTCAAAGCTCATTTCATTCCATCACCCGATTCCCTCGGCAACTTCATTAACCGATCGTCCACGGATTTGGACGAAGTGAGACAAAGTCATCTACTCATTCTCTACATCATTCTTGGTCGTCTCTTTTAGCAAACTTGACGATCGAGTTGCCTCGAGTCAGAGGCGGGAGCCCGTTTAAAGAATCAGTGATGTGGTGCCACCTAGACGAGCATATTGGAGATCGAAGAGATCGGAGCAGCCGCAACGGAGCGTGGGATGATGGTTGAAGAACGAAGGACTCGCATCGTTCGGTATAACCTTTCTACACTCTTTACAGTTTGTTAGTTTAGCAATAATGGAAGATCCGGGTTACAGTATACGATAGCGCCAGTTAAAAAGTTTTTTGTTCCGCATTTGGCGTCTGTAGACGGCCGGGGCGCTACCGTAGACTTACATTCGCGAAGTTCCTTAATTAAATAACCCTTTCTCTTTTGGCGGTTTCGCCGTTAACACTTTCCTAGAGACCCCGTAAACAATGTACCGTTAAGCGAGGTTCTAAACACGGTTAACTTCTCCTAATGAGCGCGAAGTCTTTAAGGCTTAAAGTCTAATTTCTTTTAAAATTTGTGCGGCTAAACGTTATGCTCAAGTTCGTGATTTGTGGGCCACGGAAAAGGTGATGAAATCCTTTACCGTATATTGTGGGGTTCGCTTTCCCTTAAGTCCGTATTAATGTATGCAATGCGCTATTCAATAAAAATTCTATAAAGAATCAAACAATCGTTTTTTAGTTTAAGCACGGCACTGCAACAAATACGGGTTAGTCAATTTTTAGCGTTTGCTAGCGAACTTGCAAAGAATCCTGCAAAGAATAGTATATTGGACGCGTCGGATTTGAGAAGAAGGTGTTAGTAAAGTACGTACCGTTAAGTTTTTGGGTTAGGAAACCCCCGTTGAATCAAATCCGGTAAGCTTGGAAAGTTCGCTTGCGCGGGTCAAACTACCCGGATCTTTGGCACTGTACTTCGTAATCACCTTAACTTTGAACGTACACTTTGCTCCCCACAATCGCCGTTTGCAAATCCGCAAAAATCTGCAGAGTTGCTCACAAAAATAATTAAAAAAAAAGAATATATTTTTTTATATATATACAAAAAGAATATTAACCCGAATAACAAGAAAGAAAATACGCTACCGTCTCCCCGGCAACGGCGCCATTTGATCGCACGCTTTTGGCGTGTCGGATTTTCAAAGTTCTAAAGTTTACCGCGATCAGGACGGTGTCGCTATGCAGCTAGCCGGTTAAGCACGGGTCGATCCACAGGGAGATGGTTGTATTTCCGTTCTTGTCTTAGACGAGTCAATAAAGAATTTGTATGAGTTTGTTCAATCTAACCTATGTGTTTTATTTGCAAGTATAAAGTTGTTAAGAAAAAGATACGAAATTGTAAGCTAAAGAAAATCCGTACTCAAAACCTTTGAGCCGAGTCTTGACCAATTGAAGCTAGAGCAATCGGCAACAACGTGGATTAGGGGATTTAAGCACGGTATTCGTGGAATCCGGCTTATTTACCCTTGTCCTTCCGTTCTTGTCTCTTGCTTTCGCCTCCGGCCAAACCGAACGCAACCGGTCGCGGTTAGGAATCACCGTTACCTTGGTAGGGTAGGGTGCCTAACGGAGTGCTTGCGTAACGTTTGGGCGGAGTTCAATGGAAAATAACGGGAAAAGGAAATGAGCAAAGAAACGTTAAATTACAATACCGTATTTGTTCTTAACAACGATAATTACAATCATTCACAAAAACGAACCAAAAAGAGAGAACAAAAAGAACAAAGAAAAGAAAAGATTACAAGTAAGTAAGGGCATGAAATTTAAAGTGCAAGAAAGTAAAGCAAGGTAATATAAAGAACTAGAAACTAGAACTCAAGACAAGCATGGGATCAATAGCCAACCCTTAAACTTGCAAGCTCAATCAGGAGGTTGTAAGATCAAGAGAAGGGTAAAGAACTCATGTGAAATGAAGCACTAATTCCATAAGAAGATACAACCCTTGAGATCAATAACAAACTCTTAAACTTTCAAGCTCAATGAAGAGGTTGAAAGATCAAGAGAATGCAAGAATCTCAAGGGGAAGCTAAACAAACAAGAATGATGCAAAAACTCTCATCTTCATTTAACATCCACTCAATGCTCTCACTACATTTTCATGGAGGAAAGATGAAGAAGAAGAACAAAACAACACTAAAAGAGACTAAAGAAATTAACACTTGGTTTGGCTCAGTTCTGGGGTATTTATAGGAGGGGAACTGGAAATCTAGGGCAAGAATCTGCCCCTACAAGAAAAGACCAACATGCCCCTGAAAAACGACAACGAGAGGAGACTAAATGGTCGCGGTTCCGCGGCCTAAGCGCTCTTATGCCGCGGAACCGCGGCCGTTTAGAGGAGTTAGGCCATGAAATTTGGTGGTTTTCCCTAGTTTTTAGTACTCTTCAGTGTGGTATATGACTTTTTCTCAGAAACTCTTCCCATTTCTTCCAGAATTTCAGTAGATCAAAAGGTGATGTGATGTGGATCTTTTGCCAAGATTTCCTCGAGCTCCGCGTAGATATGTTGGATCTTGTGTTGACATTGAGCTTTGTGCACGAAAATGACATCGATTTGCCATTTTGTCCCTTAAACTGGTGTGTGGCAACATACGGATAGAGAGCGGAGACCCGTGTTTTATCTGTTGTTGGCAGTAATCCGGAATTTGACGTACTTTTCTATGAATTTCACTGTCTAGAGCTGAGAACCAGTATCCTGTAAATATATAGCAAACACTGATTAAAAGTACCTGCCTATAAACAAACGAGCGTAAGAATGGGCGGTATAAAATGCAATATTCTGGTATGAACAGGTTCCGAAAGGAAGGCCTCCAGTGGTACCCTTGATTGTAGCTCAGTTGTTGGGCGAAGCGATGCGGGTTGTACCTCATGAAAATCGCCGCACCATTCTGCCTGAACACCAAGAAGCCCAGTCTGATAGAATATAAGTGGAGGGTCTCCCTGGCCGTCAAAACTGAGGCTCCATCTTTGAAGGTGTCTTGCAATGGCCGCACTGCAGTGGTAGACGCCTTTCCAATAGTCAACACCTTGTCAACGAAAGACACCCCGTCTCCAATGGTGTGGGGGCGAAGGAGTAAACCCCTGGCGTTCCGTGGCGATGGAGTCACAATTTATGCGCCAATCAACTGTATGATGCGGGGGAAGCTGCACCTGTCGTAGAACGAGGGCCTTTTGTGCATGCCAAAGACACCCGACGTGTGTAGCTCGAGCCATGATATGAAATATTGCATCGGGAAGATCACGTGCAGCACCCCAGGCTCATTAGCATCCGCCGCTCGACTGAGGCCGTGATACAAGTGTGCCAAGCCGGCTATCCCAACAGCTACTTTTACCCCGATGGTCATCCGGTGAGCAGAGTAAAAGACGGAGGGCCGCATATGGCGAGAATGCATTGGGAGCGCACACCAACTCAGCCATAGCCCAAGAAATCCTAAGAAAAAGCCCTCCTCGTCCATCCCGGGGGCCGCAATTTCCGCAAAAGACACAGTCGGGGAGTTAGGAAGGAAAAAACCCTTTTGGTCTATTTCCTTCGCCGGTAGGTTATCCAAACCTAGACCGAAAGGGTCCTCGAGGGTGGCAAACTTGGCAGCTTCTGCCGAGAGGGCGCTTGGGTGAAGGAACCGGGCGATGAAATCCTCAAAACTAACTCCGCGACTCCCACGCTCAATGAAAAGGGCCTCGTAGATGTTCAACACCTTGATCAAACTTGGGAATTGGTGTTGAACAGCATTCTCCGGCGTGAGGCCCCTTACCGCCGGCTTGGCACCGAAGACATACTCGTCTGTCGGAAGCAACTCCTCATAGTGCTCCCCTATAACCGGTAAACCGGATACTTCTGTGAACTCCTCCAGAGAAATTGACACTTCCCGATCCATTGCGAAGAAAGTATGAGTGGGGATGTTCCACTGCTCCAAGAAAGCCTTGAACCACCAGGTGGGAAGCGTGGGATATTGGAAGAGGGAGACATAAACCGCAGTATACAATCCTAATCTTATCAACTGCGACTTCTTCGCCGACAGTATATACCGAGCCCACGGAAGGTAGCCGATCGGGTGGCGAGGGATCAGACCTATGTTATATGATTGCCCCCAAGGTCGTGCCTCGCCTTGACAGATACGGCGTCCCAGGATATCCAAAACCATGGGACGCTGAACCGGAATCGCATCTATGGTGGGATGGAGAAAGCCCTTCGAGGTCCAGTCGACCATCTCCATGGCATACTGCACTGGGGGTGGGCTGGCGTAGTGGATCGCCGTAATAGGTTCTGACGGCACTGCGCACGTGAAGCTCTGTCGACCCATAATAATTTGATTATACCACGACCCCCAAAGGTGGAAACTCTTATATTCCGGGTCGTGGTCCTTGATCATGGCTAAGACTTCACAGTCCAAGGGCGCTTCAGGGAACCCTTCCTCCGAGCGAGCGAACGGGAATGAAGTATCGAGAGACATGATCGCTGCAAGTGAACAGAAATTAGCCGTTAGTGTTGTAATTCCGACGCTTGGCGTTTGAAAATTTTTTATTAATTAATTAATTAAATTAAAGATTAATTAAATTAAAATTAATTAATTACACCACAAAACAGTGCAGTAGGTAGGAGACCGAAGGGGGACCTACAAAATCTGGATGACAATACTTCAGTTAATAAGACAACCCCATCATTGGATGAGATTGTCAGTTGGTCCCCAAAAAAATATTCCCATTAATAATAAAAATCCATAGAGACAAGGAGAAAATCTCCTCTTTCAGAGCAAAACTCTGCCACAGAGTGACACTTGTCAAACTCAGGTCTCAGGGGAATAAAATTCTTTAAAAAGAGCTTAGCTCTGTAATAATAAAAAAAATTCATCAAAGAGAAATTTTTATTAATTAATTCCTAAAAAATTCAAGTTCTGGGATCTTAAAGATCCATATGAAAAAGCTCTTAAGAGTTCATCATCAGAAGATCAAAAGATCTATATTCTGTCAATGAGCAAAGCTCTGTTCATGGGTTAAGAAACCCTGAAACAAATTTTTTGAGAGCAAAGCTCTGTTTATGAAACCCCAAAGGGAATTTCTTTAGATCAAAATATCTATGAGAGCAAAGCTCTGTTGGTTAAAATTGATTTAAATTAATTTAGCTTAATTTTAAATTAATTTTACCTAAAGTTTTCTAACTTGGAAAATAAGAGCAAAACTCTAAAAGTTCTGGAAACAAGAGCAAAACTCTGTAAATCAAAATCTAGAAAATGGTGAAGATTTTTTAAGGGCCAAGGGTCTTATTTGCGTCCCTTCAGCTCACCCGTTGATCCAACGGTCAGGATCTTGCCACCGCCGCACTCACGTGCGCGCCACGTGAGTGCAACGGTGGGGGGGGCATTTGTTTCCCCCAATCAGAGTAAAGCGATGTTTGAATTTCAAAATTCAAAATTCGAAGCAACGCTTCAGATTCTTTGCGCTGCGCACAACGCGCCACGTGTCAAAAGCTGATACATCAGCGCAGCGCCCAAGGCAGCGCGCCCAATCAGAGCAAAGCTCTATTAAAAACAAAATTAAAGGAAGCAACGCTTCAGTTGCGCAAGCGCTGCGCTGCGTGACACGTGTCAGCTCAGACGCGCAAGCGCAGATGCGCTGCGCCGTGCGCTGCGCGACACGTGTCAGCGCAGACGCGCTGCGCCGTGCGCTGCGCGACACGTGTCAGCGCAGACGCGCTAGCGCAGTTGCGCTGCGCCGTGCGCTGCGTGACACGTGTCATGCGCTGGGGCATTTGCGCCAAACAGACTTAAAATTTTAAAGAAATCTTTCTGTTCTTGTTAAAACAAGAAAATTTTCTTCTGTAAAACAGGAGCCCTTGGATCAAAGATCCAACGGTGGGGAAAATTCCCCGAATCACTCAGAGAAAGATCTCTTTAACAAATTTAACAAATTTATGGGCACTATATAAAGGCCCCTAGACCCCAAATCAAAGGAATGAACATTGTGAGAAATCAAGAACTTCAAACAGAGAGAACTCTGAAGAAATTTCAAGAAGAAAAAGGTAAAAACCTTTAAGAGAGAAGAATTTCTTCTAATAGATCATTGATCCAAGAACAAGATCAATGATTTTCAATAAAAAAACAAATAAAACTAGTGCTTTGCACTTATGAACCATTGGTTCTCTGAGATCAAGAAAAAACAAGAAATACTTGTTTTCTTTGATCTAAATTAGATCAAGAAATCAAACAGTGCTTTGCACTTTTTTTATGAACCATTGGTTCTGGAATCTAAAAGATTCCCAAGTTAATAGTGCCTTGCACTTGCAAAAATGCACTGTTGCGCTCTTAGGTTGGCGCAAGCCACCAGAGAGCGCCACGTGTCAGCTCCAGAACAATTTGCGCTATACGCTTTTGAAATAGAGCCTTGCTCTCTGAAATTAGCGCAACTCACCAGAAGCGCGCCACGTGTCAGCAGCGCAAGCGCAGTGCGCTGCGCTTGCGTGACACGTGTCGTCACCATAAGCACTTGCGCTCAGTGATTGGCGCAAAGCGCCTGACAAATGCAGTGCATTTCTTTTACTAAAGGGGCCAGGCCCAAATCAGAAAGGCCTAGTAGGCCAAATTAAATTGCAATGCAATAAAAAAGGCAGAGCCCAAACAAAATTGATGCTCTGCATCATTTGTAAATGGGCAGAGCCCAAACAAAATAATAAATAATGCAGTGCATTATTTTAAAAGGGGCCAAGCCCTAGCACAGGCCTAATAGGTCAAAAACAAATAAAAAAATGTTGAACATTCTTCAACTGGACTTAGCCCAATCATGGCCGTCAGTCCTCAAATTAAATTGACTGAGCACAACTGCTCTCTTAAATCAATTTACAACCGGTTCGAGGGTACATCTCCGAACTCCTCTGACACCTATCATTGTAATCCTTCAACGACGTCAGAGAGGTGACGGGTCCCGACAACCATACATCAATACGGACTGTGGGGTCCTTAAACCCACGGACTTAAGTGTCCTTAAACTAAAATATGGACTGTGGGGTCCTTAAACCCACGGACTTAAGCGTCCTTAAACTACCTATGGACCACCATGTCCCTAAACTGGCAATGGACCGCAATGTCCTTAAACTACCTATGGACCGCAACATCCTTAAACTACTTATTGACCGCAACGTTATTAAACTAAACAATAGAGCTCCCAAGTGCTCTTTTGTCGGATCTAAAAGATCCCGTTAAGTCGATCTTAGTCTCAAATCAGACTAACGTATCCTTAACAAACGTTTAAGTCGATCTTAGCCTAAATATGGCTAACGTATCCTTAAACGAAAACACCAAATCCAAATCTAAGCAAATACGGATTTGGACTAATCAACGTCCTACGGGCGACGGCATCACTTAGTCTCCGTATACAATCCACGGGCAATCACAAACAAAACAAACACACACGACACGAAATGAAATTCTGGAGAAGGAGAAAGTTGTTACCGCGACGCGGTAGCGTAATTAACTGCAGGGGCTTGCGCCTGCAGGGAAAAGTGTCCCCGCAATCAAAAACCTCTCAAGCGAGGGGGAATATGACGAAGTCTGCTACATCGGCCGCATCTGTCTAAACCTCCGATACACGGTGCCATAAATCAACTTGGCATCTTCGGAGAGGTAGACGGATAAAACCATATAGCATCTGCCCCGAATCTCAAGCAAGACGTCCTAATGTCTTGGCCGCCATTCGGAGGGGAACACCTAAGTAGCACACTTTCTTAAGCAACACGATTGCACTGAGCACGTGCAATATGCCATTAAACCTCTAGGTGTCCCTAGTAGGAGGAGTGTTGTCTCCTGAGAGTTTTCAGCGGATTATACCCACAAAATCTCATAAAAGAAAGAAGATGAAAGTTAAATACAAAGATAAGAACATATAAAAGAAAGAACTTGAAAAGAAGAGTTTCAAACTACACTGGTTTTTCAATTGACATGAGCCCTATCTTAATGGTCATGAAAAAATGTTAGAAATCACATCATCACTCAATAAAATATCGTCTTTAGTCTTCCTCCCTACCTTTCTTCCAAATATCGATCATATACCCCTACGTGTGTGTAAAATTCATCCATACACTTAGAGAATTCAATTCAAACTATCATACTCTTGTCCATATGCCTTGGTAGATTTTAGTCGATGAATATTTTAGATAGAATTGCTCACACATTCTTCATGCGACCGTTAATACTTCTTGAGCTACTAACCAACCGATTACTAAATGAGCTTACTTATTAGGCGTAATTAGCAATATTCTCGTCTTGTAACACCCAAGGCTTAGTAGTGGCTCCCAAACCAGTTAGTCTAAGGCACTAAGTGATAAAGCACCCTCGCTATATATTTTATGCTGCCTTAAGTAATTATAAAACCAGTGTTCATTTTTTTCTTCACCGTTTATATTTTCTTTATTTTTATTTTTTTTCATACCAAGGCTTTTAGACAAGAGCATTTCAAGGTATGCTCTACTATCTCAAGTTTCAAGATGTGTGCAAGTGCGTATAGTAGAGTATCAATGTTCAAATGTTTGGCCTCCATAATAGGGACTATTTTTCAGACTTATTTTTGTTCTCAGATTAGAAATTTCCTTCATCTTACTAACCTTTGGGACAAAGGCTCATAACTATTGATTGCCAGTTTTGTTTTAAAACATCTAACTTTCTTACTTTTCTTAAACTCTTCCTATTTTTCATATATAATTTTTCACTTTCTAATTTTCATTATCAAAAAAAGTTTTGTGCTTATAATATAGTATAATACAAGATGATGTGTAAATAAGCATAAACCTCCTTCAAACCTATTTCCAGCAGTGTCCTCACTGATGTCATCTTTTAAGCACAAAACCCTGTAGACTTAGGAAAAAAATTATTAAAAGGGAAAATAATAAATGACATTAAAATCCTCTCCCAAACTTATTTTTGGCTCACAATCTTGTAAAAAAAATTCTTTCAAGAGCCAAAATATGTTTCCCCTCCTCCAAACTTGAGTTAAATAATATTAATCATTTATAACTATAAAGAGGGGGTAAAGTTATTGATCTATATAGAGCCTTACAAGCCTTACAAGACCAAATGTTAACACCAACCATTCAAAAATTTATCAATATAACGTAATGGTTGGTGGAAGATTATAAATGTGAAGAAGTGGGGAGATAGGAGGCGGAATCGATCTGGTTTACGTCGTGGCTGGTAGAGAAGAAACGGTGATGGAGGATGAAAACGAGAATGTAAATGATTAGGAATGAGTGGAATATTTGCACTCTCGTATTTTATAAGTAGAAAGGGTAGCGGTACAACTTTATCGGATGGATATTGATTCATCACAACATCCGTGTCGTTTAGGAATGCAATTTCGTCGGCGAAAATGTCTTCAAAACTTTCATCGACTTTCCAAATGATAATCTTTGTCGCGCCAGAATTCAACACACTTGATTTTTCGGAAAGTATGGAAGTAGGGGACTCGAAAAGCTTATCTACTCGATTCTCAAAAGAGTCTAAATCAAGTGGTCGCTTAAGAATTATAGAACTCGAAATATCGGAGTGTGATTCATCAACACTCGGTGGAGTTAAAAGAATATTAGAAGAAGAACCAAAGAAAGTGGGTGATTAAATGGGTAAACAAATTTGGATGTCGAGTATTGCTGAACCAAATGTGGGAAATGAAAGCTGAATTTCGTTCTGCTTTTCGTTCATGCATTTATCATCAATTTCCAGGCGCATATGGGGTTCGGAAAAAACGGTTAATGGTTTGAGATGATGTTCACACGGAAGTGAAAGGATCTGATAAATTGGTGAGAAAAACTCATCCAAAACTGTGGGTTCATCATCAAAAATATCCCCAGCGTCAATATCCTCAATCAAGTGAAAGTCAGACACCTCGTTAAAAGCATAGTTTGTAATCAATTTTGGTTCTAGAGTGGAGGTGTAGATATCAAAAAGATTGGATGTGGTCTCACTTGAAATAGACCCGTCACAATCGGGTAAATCAAGCACTTCAAAGTCGCACAACTCATCAAACATTCTATTGTCAACTGGTGAATCATTTGGTGTACTCGATTGATCTGTGAAACTGGAGTTATGGACCTCAATTTGGGATGAGGAGGCTTGATTTGGAAGGGTGTACTGCTCTCTCATCACTCAAATTCTCAATTTTTCCTATTACCGTATCATACGTTAGAAAATTTTGAGCTAATTGGAAACTAGTTGCTCATTTGTTAGATTGTATGAGGGAGGCCATAGACGCATTCAATTCCTCTATGTGGCGGCACGATGCTATCCGAAATTCTTCCACTGTCTGTTCAAGACTAGACATTGGCCGGGAAGGGGTTTCAATAGAATATTGAAATTCTTGTGGATAGGTAAAACCCCCAAATGACTGTTCAGAAGAAATGTCTAGAAACGGTGTAAAAGTCGGATAGGATTGATAGGAATCAAATGGTTGTGAAAAATGGACAGGAGTAGGATCAACATTATGATAAGAAAAATATTGAGATTGGTTGGTTGGTTGGTGACTGGCAACAAATGTCATATACGCCGCAAAACTAGTACCAATATCTTCTTTAGAAAGTGATGGTGTTTATTGTCCTAACGGTTTGAAGGGAATGAAACTTTGGCTTTCAGCCCTCGCCATATTCTCAGCGATGGACATGCGTTTAGGAGTTCCTTCACTCACTTTAAATGGAGTATCAACATAAGAAGATATTAAATTAGGACGCGGTTGATAGGATCTAGAGTGAGGTGTCCAACTGTTTCTTTCCGCTTGCTCTATCCGATCTCTTAAAAATATGGTATAGTCGGAGTTTTGACCGAAGCAATTACGAAAACAAGAAATATCTGAGTTTTTCCCCGTAAGTCCGTATTAAAAATATGCAAAAACAACCCGAAAAACAAAACACACAAAAAGATTTTGGAGCAGCGAAATTTGCAAAGAATCCTGCAGAAAAATATATTATTGGATTTCAGGGAAGAGAGAAAAATATATAGAAGATATCAGAGGAATTTGGTGGCACAACTCCCCAACTCCGCCGCCCAACCGCCGCGAAAAGCGCACTAACGCCGCGATTCCGCCGCAGAAATGAGGGATCTTTTGACAATTTTTCTACGATGGCCTCCTTTGCTCCTCTAGTCTTTGATAAATGTCTCTGAATCTTTAATTTCTCGCTCTAGTTACTCCAGATTCCCTCGCAAAATGTCGCACAAAAATCGTCAAATATGCAAGTTACGGATTTTTTTAAATATGGATCGGATAAGAATTCAACCCGAATAGCAAGAAAAAAAATTACGCACGTATTCCCGGCAACAGCGTCATTTGATTGATTGAATAGAGTGTTTGTAGTGTAACCGCAATCAGCACGGTGTCGCGTGTAGCTAGCTGTGGTGAATACGGGTCTTCCGCAGGGATGCATAGAATTTCTAATCCTGTCTTAGATGGGTTGAATGAAAAGAGGGAGAATAGGATGAATAGTTTCTAAATTTATTTTTAATATGGATGTAGATTTTATATAAAGAAGGCTTATAGGGTTAATCGGATTTAGTAGTCCTAGGTGAATACAAAGTATGACTCGTTTTATCTTTTAATAGATTTAAAACTAGAGCGATAGCGGTGAATGCAGATGAGGGTTCTCTTGGAGGGAATAGGGTTCTCACTCTTAACCCTTATCTTTACATTGACCTCTATTCATGTCTAGTCTTTATCAAAACCATTGTTAATCTAATCTCAAATCGCGATCATGCCTATCAACGAGTTGATAGCGCGCCCGATTAAGATGTTAACAATTGCTTTACTAAAGTTTATAAACTTTATAAGACGTAAAAGGAGTTTAAGGGTTTTCATCACCCATTGATCTACCCTAATCCTACGAACCCTGACAAGCATTGAATTACTCGCGCATGATGGAGTTAGAAGAAAAAAGAGTAGAGAAGTAAAACATAATTAAAATGCAGAAAGTAAAAATACAAAGAACTAAACTAATGATCTACCTTTATTAATCAAATTCATAAGTACAAATCTTATGAGTTTAGATTACAAGAAAAAGTTTCTCTTGATCTCTGCCTCGTAAGAAGTAGATACTCCGTTGATTTTCACGTCGTCCTATCATGTCGAATCGCGGACCTGTCGTGGATCACTTGTTCTTTGACGGTGATTTGCTTCGTGTAAAAGGTGATAGGTTTTAACTTTAGCCCTCGGTCCTTTATATAGCCCTCAAATCAGAAGCCCAAGATCTCGTAGCTTAAGATATGCAATCAAGATCAGCCACATAAAATCTCAGATCCAACGGCTACAAAAGGGCTGCAGAACCGCCGTGGAATGTAGGATTTGGCGGCTAAACCGCCGCACTTTGGAGGAGTTAGGGTTTGGGTTTTCTGCTGTGGCCTCATATTGACATATGGAGATCTTCTTGATATCTGGATTTTGGAAATATTTCCTGAGTCTCTGTCAGTATTGATTCTACGATTTTATTGAACTTTATCGGCAGATTTTTGATTTTGATATCTCGATCTCCTGACCTGAACTTAAGTCTGCACAATATCTCCAAGAATAATATTAGTAATATTTGTTATATTAGAGATATATTCTTAATCATTTTATATGGTAATAAATCTTTAAGAAATTTGATTAAGAATATTTGATATGATATGCATATTTAAATTATCAAAATATCTTATAAATATTATATGCGTATATTTTCCTTCATAATATTAATTATAATATATAAACATATAGTAAATAGTATTTTGCAGATAAACCCAAATATATTCTATATTTATATTAAACACCTTTAAATATTTAAGAAAAGCAAGGAAAATGTTATATCAAAAGTGCAATATTTTCGAATGAACAAATATATATTCATATTGTGTGATGAGCGTCCGACATATGAACTGTCGTCATCACGGCTTGTATTAATTTTTGGGGCGCGTCCAGGTTGCGGATGTAGTCACCGTTGTACATTCAGGTTTTCATTACATGCATTAAGATTACACCACGGCGAAGTGCTTAAGTAGCCGGGTTCTAAAGGGCAACGGGCCACCATCTCATTGCGTTGAGACCGGAGTGCCTTACTTTAGAATTGACGGGCTATTCACCGCACATGTAAAGGGTATATGATTGACTCGCGGAGGGGTGCCCAAGTCACCATATTTTGGAAGTGCTGGGTAGCCCACTCTGTAACAACTACATTTTTAATATACAAAGAATTAATTTAAATTCAATGTATACTTGGAGTATTTATTGCAGCTGATATCTCTTTAAGTATTTAATTCACTCCATAATTACAAGAACGAGCTTGTAGCTCATTGGTAATACCTTCTACTGCTGGACCAAACCACCAGAGTTCAAATCCCATGCCCCACGTTATTTTTATATTATTTTGTTTTAATTTTTTTTGGAAAGTCAACAGTAAAACGGCCATAACTCGCAAAATATGTACTGGACAACAAAAAGTAAATATACCACATTGTACCCCCGAAGAATCCCCAGCCATTGGACCCTTGACTTGGCCCGACTCGGCGCCGCCGGCCGGCGACTGGGCCGACTCGTTCCGGCGCCGCCGGCCAGACTTGGCCGGACGGCCGAGTCACCAACAGAGAAAAGTTGGGTTTTGACCTGGTCCACCCTCCTGCATACTCTAAATGCTTGGATCGGTTATCATTTGACCAATAAATCCCTTTTACTCCTATGTTTAATGAATTTTTAATGATTTTGTATATTTTTTAATATATTTTTTTTATTAAAAACCCTAACCCTAGCCTAACCCTATATAAACCCTCATACCCTCTACCCTCTCACCCTACATTCCTAAGTCCACTCTCTAAAAATTTCAAGAGAACTCGGTACATTAGAAAACGAGCGAAAGGCGAAGCGCTGCCGAAATCGACGGCGAATCCCGGCGATCGTACTAGGACCTATTCACGACATTTCGACGCACCGACAAACACACTACCTTCCTCTCACTCTCTAACGTTGTCCAAACCCGTAAGTCCCTCTTTTCTACCTTTCTATTCTTTCATAAAATACGACTTTTTAAAACCCGACGGAAATCGGAACAAACCGATTTCCGATTCAGTTTTTCTATCAAAACTCACTTGTCACTAATTCCATAATGCTTAAACATATTCATGTTGACTACTAATCACTTAAAAATCAATTTGGATAAAGTTTCTCACATGAAATGATAACTTTTGCAAATACCGTATTTTCGCACTTAAATACCACCATGTTTAGTTTATCTCATTTAACCCCTAAACTTTGCTATACCTTAAAATAGATCACGAAGTAATAACCTACCTCCACACACACGCAAATACAACCCTAATTGATATCATCAAAACTTAGAATACGATAATACAAGACTTTACATTAAAATACGATTTTCTTTATAAACCTTTTCTGAAATTTCTAAGTTGTATACAATTTTAAAACAAAATCTCTTAATAGGAAAATACGATATGTCATGGACATCGATCATTTATCTAAACCTGACTTTATGGTGTCTAGGCTAGGCAAGTGAGCTTAGGTAACTTTAAAAGGCCCGTCTCACGATTCGTGAGCGGATCCCTCCTTCCTCACTTGTACTTACCTGGCCACAATTGGTGGTGAAGAGGCGATTTGAGGCTTCTAATGACGTGTCGTTTAGACCATTTAGAAATAGGCTAGTTGGCTTAGGAAATCCTAGAATCTAAAATACGGAAATTTACACCCTTTTACAAATAAATACCTTATTTTTATAAAACCGTTTTCTAAATGATTAGTATTTATAAAATCTTTGCAAAGCGCCACTACAACCCACATTTGGGGAACCCGTTAGGGATTGTACAGTTTATCGTGCATCCTCGGGCTTAGTAGTGCGAGATTCAGACCTCCGCAAGGAGTATTCGGTCTCGAAAGGTTTAAAATACGACATTTAAGAAAAATGAGATTTTTGGAAAATAAAATATTTATTAAAAATTATTCTTGTATAAACATATGTATATTTATCATTTTAAACACCTATTTTATTATAAGATAAAGTTTCCACCTTTTCCTAAAAATTACAAGATTAAAAGTTACATTAAAATACCATTAATTTCAACTAAATCAATATTACAAATTAATACCTTTATTTATGAAATTGGGATATTTTCCCTAGAAATATCACAAAATAAATCACACTCATTATAACTATAAATATGAATAATAAATACTTGAGGTGTATCTTGAAAACTATACAAAAGTATTTTTACATAAAATCCCCTCAAGTTTTTATAATTTACAATAAGGACCCTAACAATTATAGAACTTCAAATTACATTTCTTTTAGTCTGATTCGGGTTTGAGTCTGATTATTTCTGACTTGAATATGATTCAAGTCGATTTATACTCTTTAATATTCCAACTCAATATGAATACATGAATCCCAGAATCCAGTTAACAATCGATACAACTTGACTGAATCAAACCATAGATATACATCCATTATTCCGTTATTCCATTTACCTGATTATGCAGTTACAACATGTTTACTGATATCATGGTTTTGGTCGGTCATCCAACTTACACAATACAATACAACAATACTATCAAAACACTACGGGGTTTAAGGGGTAGATTGGTACGGAAGGTATTACAGGTGGCACGAGGTGGTCAGATTAAGACACCTAACTTATGTTCCGTTGCTGTTGTACCGTGGCTTAACGGTTCCTTGTAAATTCCATTTGCCCTGGTCTCTAGCATATAGAGACCCCTCTCGTATACACCGGCATCCTTCTGTACCAAGCTACAAACAACAGCGTTAACACAATATTCCATAATATTCTACAACATAATACTTTAGAAAATACTCTTATTCTGTCTTTCTAATTCTTCCTTATCTTTGGGACTTACCGAGCGACCTGTTCGCTGACGACATTCTATTTCTTTCTTCTTTGAATGTCGTCAGGTGCTTTGGACCCAGCAGAGATCGAGCCCACCGGTGAAGACTTGGAGCAGTTTCACGAAGACCCTGAGCTATAGATATTGTACCTTATTCTATTCAGTATTTTCATTTCCTGTTATCTCTCTGTTTAGGCATCGCTTTTCATTTCAGTTGTATTTACTTTTCATTCATTATACAAAAGAATGTTATTAATAAAGTTGTTTTTATTTCTATATCTCTTGTCTCTTGTGATTTACTTTTATATTGCTTAGATACGCTTAGCGTATGTACTTCTGAGTACATACGTAGCGGACCTCGTCGCGTCTCCTTCACTATACACCGAGAAGCGGGGCGTAACAGGTTTTGTTGGTGGCCCATGCAGGTCAGAGCTGTATGAATCCCTATCATGCAGTTCTGGTCTATGTGAACAATCTAAGAAATATAACACAAGAACCAGCAACTAAAACATTCTTTACAATTCATGTTTCTTGAAACTTACAAATTTCTATTTCTTGAATCTTATCATTTCATGTATTTGAATCTGTCCTAACCCAAATTTTTCTTCAAGGTTATGGATTCCCCGAACAACACCAGCACCAACATCAACAACACGCCTCCAACACTACCTTTCGTACCAGCTGTTCCTACACCAACCACCGAGCAAACAGTGCTACTGGAAGCGATCCGCAGCCTTCTCGAGGGACAACAACAACTTCTGAACCGTCCTGAGACCGACGCACCGGGAGTAAAGCAATTCAGGGCTTTACATCCCAAACAGTTCTTTGGAAAAGGAAGCCCTCTTGAAGCGGAAGAATGGGCACAAAGCATCGAAGATGATCTGGCAGCAGCTCAAGTGCCAGACATCGCTTGGGTCCGTGTAGCAAAACTACAGCTTACGGATAATGCTCGCAACTGGTGGAAGGCGGAGGAAAGCCGTCTGGTACAGCCGATTGAATGGAAGACTTTTCGCGACAAGTTCGACGCGAAATACTTCCCTGTGACTGCCAAGTTTTCCATGGAGCAGCAGTTCATTCATCTACAACAGGGTTCAATGTGGGACAAATCAGTAGATGAATACGACGCTGAATTCACCATGTTAAGCCGGTAAGATATGTCACAATAGTTCAATTTTTTTTTAAATATCACATACTACACAGCTAACACAATCTTTAAACAGATTCGCGGCACACTTGATACCGACGGACGAGATCAGAGCCCGTCGCTTTCAACAAGGACTGGACACGGAAATTCAGGCTGCTCTAGCCACAGGAAAAATTTTGACTCATGAGGATGCTCTGGAAGCTGCCCACAGTTATGAGGCAGTGATAAAAGCAAGGGGCAGACCTCAAACTGCAGGAGTCAAGCGTCCTGCCAACCAGATGGCAGGTGGAGCCTCGTCCAGGCCACCTTTCGTGCCAAGGCGACCCGGAGTACCAACCCATCGTCCCAGCCCAGCCTTTTGCACCTACTGCAAGAGAACTGGACATATGATGAAGGACTGCCGTCGAGCCAACCGCCTTTGCTTAGTCTGCGGCTCAGCTACTCACGATATTGGGTCTTGTCCCCAAAGACAGAACCCAGTTACTGCAACCAGGCCAGCAATTACTTATCCGCAGCGACCAGCTCTTCATGCACCTGCTCCCAGACCTGCACTACCTGCACCACCCAGAGGACCACAAGCTGCACCACCTCCTCGTCAGTTCCATCAAGCTCAAAGGAACGTTCCGAGGAATGCTCCTCAAGCCAGGAGGATTGTACCAAGGCGCCTGGCTTTCACGATGTCCGTGGAAGAAACTGAGGCCACTGGCCAAGTCATCACTGGTAAACTTTTCTTTTCAAACTTTGCTTTTCTATCCTGCTAATTAGCTACATATTTTCTATACCTAAAACAAATCCCACATACCTTAGGTACAATCTTAGTATCCTCAATCCCTGCACTTGCACTGTTTGATACTGGAGCATCACACTGCTTTATGTCGCAACGGTTTGTCCGAACCCATGCGATTCCAGTCTCACCGCTTGTATCCAGCTGAAATATCAGTTCAGGAAATAGCGTTCTAAAGGAAACTATGGGATACAGCATGGGTCCAGTCGTCGTCTGCAGTCGAGAGTTTTATGCTGACTTCAAAGTGCTGGACATACCGAACTTCGATGTGGTTTTAGGAATGGATTGGCTTGGAATTTTTTATGCTACCATAGACTGTCGTCAAAGGAGGGTAGTATTCGAGATCCCAGACCATCCGGTCTTCTATTTCAAAAGCGGAGACCGTACACTGGAGCCAAGTACCTACAAAGCGAAGCCAAGAGAAGCAGTAGTTGCAGCAGCTCAAGCGAAGGAAGAATCAAGACCAGATGTGGTTCGAGAGTTCGATGATGTATTTCCTGACGATATATCAGGTTTGACTCCCGATCGAGCTCTTGAATTCAGTATTGATTTAGTACCAGGAGCACAACCGGTGATCAAAGCACCCTATCGTTTAAGTCCGGAAGGTTTGAAGGAAGTCCGAACACAGTTGGACAAATTACTGGCGACAGGTTGGTTCCGTCCCAGCACTTCAAGTTGGGGATCACCTGTACTACTTGTGAAGAAGAAGGAAGGTTCATACAGAATGTGCATCGATTACAGAGCCTTGAACGAAGTCACTATAAAGAACAAGTATCCACTCCCGCGCATCGATGATTTATTCGATCAGCTAAGTGGATCTTGTATTTTCTCTAAATTAGATCTTCGTTCAAGTTATCATCAAGTGAAGGTCAAGGAAGCTGATATTCACAAAACAGCTTTCAGAACTCGTTATGGACATTACGAATTTCTAGTAATGCCATTTGGAGTGACCAACGTACCCGCAATATTCATGAACCTAATGAATCAAGTTTTCCGAGAGTACTTAGACAGGTTTGTTGTCATCTTCATCGACGACATCCTGGTGTATTATAAGAGTCGGAAAGAACATGCAGAGCATCTACGAATTGTCCTAGAAACTCTTCGACAACATCAGCTTTATGCCAAGTACAGCAAGTGCGAGTTTTGGCTAAATCAAGTTGGTTTTCTTGGACATATCGTATCAGGAGAAGGAATCTCTGTGGATCCAGCGAAAGTTTCAACAGTTAGCGAATGGCCTACACCAAAGTCAGTGAAGGATATTCGAAGTTTCTTGAGTTTAGCTGGATATTACAGAAGGTTTATTGAAGGATTTTCGAAGATAGCAATGCCCCTGACCAAGCTCACACGTAAAGATGAAGAATTTGTGCATGCGAACAAGCTTTCGTAGAACTCAAGTCAAGGTTGACATCAACACCTATTCTCGTCATACCGGATCAATCTGGAGGATTCGAAGTGCATTACGATGCATCCGGTAAGGGATTAGGCTGTGTTCTATATCAGCACGGTAAGGTTGTGGCTTATGCTTCGAGACAGCTGAAGATTCACGAGCGCAATTATCCGACGCATGATTTGGAGTTGGCAGCCGTCATCTTTGCTCTCAAGATTTGGCGTCATTATCTACTTGGTGAACGAGTGAACATCTACACAGATCATAAGAGCCTGAAATACGTGTTTACTCAGAAGGAGTTGAATATGCGGCAGAGAAGATGGTTAGAACTCATGGCGGACTTTTACATCAACTTGCAATATCACCCAGGGAAGGTGAATGTAGTACCTGATGCTCTTAGTCGCCAACCATTAGCAATGAATCTCACCGCTCAGTGGAAGCTTCAACAAGACTTGCATCAGATGGAGATTAAAGTAGTCATGCCAGGTAATGCTTCAAGTTTGATGAATTTACAAGTTCAATCAACCATTGTCAATCAGATCAAAACAGCTCAAGCCAGTGATGCTAAGTTGCAAAAGATCAGAGAACAAGTGGAGAATGGACTCAGAACAGACTTCATCATCTATGAAGACGGATCTTTGAGATACGGCAGCAGATTGTGTGTACCAAAAGGTCATGTTCGGGAAGAGTTAATGAAAGAAGCCCACAACTCTCCCTACTCAGTACATCCCGGAGGTACCAAAATGTACAAAGATCTACGTCAGAATTATTAGTGGCATGGAATGAAGCGTGAAGTAGCCAGAAGCGTCGCAAAATGCTTGGTGTGTCAGCAAGTAAAGGCTGAACATCACAGGACTGCTGTATTACTTCAACCGTTACCAATCCCAGAATGGAAGTGGCAACACATCACGATGGACTTTGTGACTGTTCTTCATCGCAGCACAAAGGGTAACGATGCTATATGGATCATTGTGGATCGACTCACAAAGTCGGCTCACTTCATCCCATTTCGAGTTGGCCAATCAACTGAGACACTAGCAAAGAAGTACATGGAGGTAATAATCTAATTTAGATTTAAAACTCTTCATAATGTACTATCTCTGATACCCATGAACTCATACAGGAAATTGTGAGACTTCATGGAGTACCGGTCTGCATTGTCTCCGATCGTGACACCAGATTCCGATCGCAATTTTGGTAGAGTCTGCAAGCAAGCTTAGGAACAAGTCTGAACTTCAGCACGGCTTATCATCCACAAACAGATGGTCAGTCGGAATGAACTATTCAGATTTTGGAGGATATGCTCAGAGCGTGTATGTTAGACTTCAAAGGATCGTGAGAAGATCACCTACATCTTGTGGAGTACAACAACAGCTACCAAGCAAGCATAGGAATGGCACCTTTTGCAGTATTGTATGGAAGGAAGTGTCGATCGCCATTAAGTTGGGACGACATCGGAGATAGGGAACTTCTTGGACCAGAAATGATAGTAGCAACTGTTGATGTGGTTCGTACTATCAGCGAAAGGATGCGCATAACCCAAGATCGACAGAAGCACTGGGCTGATGCAAAGAGGCGACACTTGGAGTTCCAGCCAGGAGATCACGTATTCCTGAAGAAATCTCCGAACCGTGGAGTGATCCGATTTGGAATACGAGGTAAGTTGAGTCCGAGATATATTGGACCGTTCGACATACTCGAACGAGTCGGTGAAGTGGCATATCGTTTAGCGCTTCCACCCTCATTGGAAGGAGTGCATAATGTGTTCCACATATCCCAACTCAGAAAGTATGTGAGTGACCCAGTCATGTACTTGATCATTCCGAGCTCACTATACAGCCCGACTTGTCTTGTAAACAACAGCCTGTGGAAATCCTGAACAAGAAAGTGAAGACATTTCGGAACAAGGAAGTTAACTTGGTTCGAGTGATGTGGATGAAAGACACTCCAGGAGAGTCCACTTGGGAAAGGGAAAATGAAATGCGTACTAGATATCCACACCTCTTTGTAAACTAGTCCTCAAATAAAAGTTGTAAATTTCGAAGACGAAATTTTTGTAAGGAGTGTAGACTGTAACAACTCCATTTTTAATATACAAAGAATTGATTTAAATTCAATGTATACTTGGAGTATTTATTGCAGCTGATATCTCTTTAAGTATTTATTTCACTCCATAATTACAAGAAAGAGCTTGTAGCTCATTGGTAATACGTTCTACTGCTGGACCAAACCACCAGAGTTCAAATCCCATGCCCCACATTATTTTTATATTATTTTGTTTTAATTTTTTTTGGAAAGTCAACAGTAAAACGGCCATAACTCGCAAAATATGTACTGGACAACAAAAAGTAAATATACCACATTGTACCCCCGAAGAATCCCCGGCCATTGGACCCTTGACTCGGCCCGACTCAGCGCCGCCGGCCGGCGACTCAGCCAACTCGGTCCGGCGCCGCCGGCCGGACTTGGCCGGACGGCCGAGTCACCAACAGAGAAAAGTTGGGTTTTGACCTGGTCCACCCTCCTGCATACTCTAAATTCTTGGATCGGTTATTATTTGGCCAATAAATCCCTTTTACTCCTATGTTTAATGATTTTGTATATTTTTTAATATATTTTTTTTATTAAAAACCCTAACCCTAGCCTAACCCTATATAAACCCCCATACCCTCTACCCTCTCACCCTACATTCCTAAGTCCACTCTCTAAAAATTTTAAGAGAACTCGGTACATTAGAAAACGAGCGAAAGGCGAAGCGCTGCCGAAATCGACGGCGAATCCCGGCGATCGTACTAGGACCTATTCACGACGCACCGACAAACACACTACCTTCCTATCACTTCTAGCGTTGTCCAAACCCGTAAGTCTCTCTTTTCTACCTTTCTATTCTTTCATAAAATACGACTTTTTAAAACCCGACGGAAATCGGAACAAACCGATTTCCGATTCGGTTTTTCTATCAAAACTCACTTGTCACTAATTCCATAATGCTTAAACATATTCATGTTGATTACTAATCACTTAAAAATCAATTTGGATAAAGTTTTTCACATGAAATGATAACTTTTGCAAATACCGTATTTTCGCACTTAAATACCACCATGTTTAGTTTATCTCATTTAACCCCTAAACTTTGCTATACCTTAAAATAGATCACGAGGTAATGACCTATCTCCACACACACGCAAATACAACCCTAATTGATATCATCAAAACTTAGAATACGATAATACAAGACTTTACATTAAAATACGATTTTCTTTATAAACCTTTTCTGAAATTTCTATGTTGTATACAATTTTAAAACAAAATCTCTTAATAGGAAAATACGATATGTCATGGACATCGATCGTTTATCTAAACCTGACTTTGTGGTGTCTAGGCTAGGCAAGTGAGTTTAGGTAACTTTAAAAGGCCCGTCTCATGATTCGTGAGCGGATCCCTCCTTCCTCACTTGTACTTACCTGGCCACAATTGGTGGTGAAGAGGCGATTTGAGGCTTCTAATGACGTGTCGTTTAGACTATTTAGAAATAGGCTAGTTGGTTTAGGAAACCCTAGAATCTAAAATACGGAAATTTACACCCTTTTTACAAATAAATACCTTATTTTTATAAAACCGTTTTCTAAATGATTAGTATTTATAAAATCTTTGCAAAGCGCCACTACAACCCATATTTGGGGAACCCATTAGGGATTGTACAGTTTATCGTGCACCCTCGGGCTTAGAAGTGCGAGATTCAGACCTCCGCAAGGAGCATTCGGTCTCGAAAGGTTTAAAATACGACATTTAAGAAAAATGAGATTTTTGGAAAATAAAATATTTATTAAAAATTATTCTTGTATAAACATATGTATATTTATCATTTTAAACACCTATTTTATTATAAGATAAAGTTTCCACCTTTTCCTAAAAATTACAAGATTAAAAGTTACATTAAAATACCATGAATTTCAACTAAATCAATATTACGAATTAATACCTTTATTTATGAAATTAGGATATTTTCACTAGAAATATCACAAAATAAATCACACTCATTATAACTATAAAGATGAATAATAAATACTTGAGGTGTATCTTGAAAACTATACAAAAGTATTTTTACATAAAACCCCCTCAAGTTTTTATAATTTACAATAAGGACCCTAACAATTATAGAACTTCAAATTACATTTCTTTTAGTCTGATTCGGGTTTGAATCTGATTATTTCTTACTTGAATATGATTCAAGTCGATCTATACTCTTTAATATTCCAACTCAATATGAATACATGAATCCTAGAATCCAGTTAACAATCGATACAACTTGACTGAATCAAACCATAGATATACATCCATTTATTCCGTTATTCCATTTACTTGATTATGCAGTTACAATATGTTTACTGATATCATGGTTTTGGTCGGTCATCCAACTTACACAACACAATACAACAATACTATCAAAACACTACGGGGTTTAAGGGGTAGATTGGTACGGAAGGTGTTAAAGGTGGCACGAGGTGGTCAGATTAAGACACCTAACTTATATTCCGTTGCTGTTGTACCGTGGCTTAACGGTTCCTTGTACATTCCGTTTGCCATGGTCTCTAGCATATAGAGACCCCTCTCGTATACACCGGCATTTTTCTGTACCAAGCTACAAACAACAGCGTTAACATAATATTCCATAATATTCTACAACATAATACTTTAGAAAATACTCTTATTCTGTCTTTCTAATTCTTCCTTATCTTTGGGACTTACCGAGCGACCTGTTCGCTGACGACATTCTATTTCTTTCTTCTTTGAATGTCTTCAGGTGCTTTGGACCCAGCAGAGATCGAGCCCACCGGTGAAGACTTAGAGCAGTTTCACGAAGACCCCGAGCTCTAGATATTGTACCTTGTTCTATTCAGTATTTTCATTTCCTGTTATGCCACTGTTTAGGCATCGCTTTTCATTTCAGTTGTATTTACTTTTCATGCATTGTACAAAAGAATGTTATTAATAAAGTTGCTGTTATTTCTATATCTCTTGTCTCTTATGATTTACTTTTATATTGCTTAGATAAGCTTAGCGTATGTACTTCTGAGTACATACGTAGCGGACCTCGTCGCGTCTCCTTCGCCGTACACCGGGAAGCGGGGTGTGACACACTCACTTCGTTGATTAGGGTTGCCTCGCTTCTGGGATTGGAGGGTGTCTTGCTGCATTCGTAGGGGTCTATGATGCGATACTTCGGGCTATCCACATGACCGGAAAATTGCATTTTATATTTGGCTCTATTGAAATGTACTTTTCCTAGATTATCTACATTTTCATACTGTGTTTGTTTCTACTGTGATGTTTCTGAGATGTTACTTGATATCATGCATGAGACGAATGTTTGTGTGTGTGTGTAGTAGACGCTATATGTTTTGCATCTGTGATAGTCCTGTCCCCACCATGCCGTAAGTTAAGTAACCTTACGATGAAGATCCGAGACCCTGTGGCTAATGCGGATAGTATATATGTGTGTGCCTATTTTCATTTTTTTCTGGCATGATATAATTAATTGATGGGACTGCATTAATTCTGATTAATGCAAGGAAAAAATTTAAATGATATTGTTGGAACCAATTTTTGAAAACTATAAGCGTTTTCTTTTGCTTTGCGTCGAGGTATTCAGTTAGGAATATCCTGCACCTCTTTCGATGAGGAAAGAGCCTAAATCTCTTCACAGAGAGTGACCTATTTGGTAAAAGTTTACGTGACTATAAACTACTCGGTTTTCTTCAAAACCATCGTTTTTTTCCAAAACCACTTGTTTAAAAATGCGGAGCCTGAACCGCCCCCTCTCAAAAATGCTTGAGTTCCTTCAACGATATCAAGTTTATTAAGTTAAAGGTTTTTCGCCAAACACTAGCCATAGTCCTCCGTCATTTCCTACGAGTGGTACTTAGTATTCGTTCTGCGTTTGTTGACTGTGTCAAGGCGTAGTGTGCGGTAGCTAAGTGGTACTTGTTTGTAGCATAAAGATGCGATTGGTTAGGACAGTCGTGCGGCCTTATTGATTGTGTCAAGGGCTCGTGCGAGTGGGTTTGATGCAATCAAGATAATGAAGGGTTGAACTTGATTAGGACCTTTTGATTTGTTGACTGTATCAAGATCACTTGGGTTCTAGGGGAAAAAATCATATCGAGAGTTTCAAATATAAAGGAAACTTACCAGGCATGCGCATACCTTCTAAAGTGTGACTTAAATGGCTTCCATCAAGTTATCATGCGATGATATTTGGGTCCTGATTCCCACTGATGAGTAGGTGTTACTTCTCGGGTGATTTTCAGATGATCCCGACTAATTCTCCTTTTAGGGTTTGAAGGGAAATTCGAGAAAACGGTGGGAGCCATTCTGATTATATAAAGTGATTAACTAATCTAATCTTGATAGAGTGCATGCTGAGCATTTCTTTTCTCTCTCTCTTTGGCAGCAACTATGACCTGACCTTAAACTAAAACTCATGAACCAAATTAACCGAACTTTCTTACACACTTTGGTTTTGGGTTGTCATGATTCATAACAAAGCTGCATATATCCCTACCACTCCTGATTCCCCTTTGCATTTCTCCAAAACACTCCATATCTCTACGAATATCCATATTACTTAGGTATGCCATCGTATAGTATTTCAGTTCGAGGATGGATTCCGGTTCTAGGGAAATTGAATAGGATTATTCGGTTGTCTTTTCTCTTTACCTTCTCTCAAGTTGCGAGAGCTCTTAGTATTAGGAGAATATACTTATTACGCTTATTGGATAGTCTTCTTCCAAATCTTAGGCTGGTGTCGAAAAGTAGGGAAGAAGAAAACCAATTAGCCTAAATATGGTGTACAGAAAGTAAGAAGTAAAGGCATATAAAGGGATTGGAGAGAGAGCAAGGAAAGTTGCGACTACTATCACGAATCGGGATAGTGGAAAAGGAATTACTAGGAATACCCGGACACCCTTTCGAAAAATTTTCAAGTTACAGTTTCACTGTGCGGTATTAATTGAAAACTGCTTTCCCAATTAGTTTTTAACTTTAGGGTATGTATTTACCAGACTTGATTCTCACATCTGTATGGCATTACAGATGTTGAGTGGGGGTAAAATATTGGGAATTGGGTGATTAGATCCTCAATATCAGAATTCCTTGTAATTGGTGATATTTGAGGAAGTCACCTGAGTTTTGCGTAATAGCAAATATTTGGTTTTGAATATATGTTGTTATGTACCAATTTCAAACTAATATATCTGTACATTTATTTTATAAAGTGAGATATATCCTTTTGAAATTATGTTTATGATATTTACCTATATCAGTTGATGATTAGATAAGGTGCATTCAATAATGGTATAATTCTTCTTAACCATAACATGGTTTTCAATCTACGACGCACAGGGTTTCAGTTATTAAACTCAGAGAACTTATACAAAATATTGTATGTTGTCCGATGTCCATTAGGACAAGGGGTGATACTCGTACTATATTCCGTTTGCTTATGATTTCTCTGGTTTCAGACACGCATTTTGTTGAAATATAAGGTCCAAATTTTGAGAACTTATAGGTATAAGAATAAAGTAGAGAACCATACGTTACAAGTACCAGGATTCTTCGAGGTAATGAAGGTATAGATACTTATACTAGGTATTCCATCATAAGTAATATATTTAAGAACTTGCTTCTCTCTCAGGTTACTCATCCGTGGGTGCGCTCCTTAATGAGTAATGTTGCATGGCCTTCTTCCATTTAGTCGATATGCACTGGAAACAACTGCATGTATTTTAAATCCGGTTCTAATTAAATTAGTGTCTTTGTTTCTATATTGGATATAGATTGAATTCATATCTTAACAATGTTAAGGTATATGGAGTAGTCCGACATATACTTAAAACCAGTATCCGAATAAACTCAAGGCACGTTTCAATAATGGCAGTTTGTGCCATTTGGAGGATCAATAGTTATATTGTTCTTGACCCACCGCCCATTTTAGTAAAATGAGTTCTTTTCAGAAAATATTAGTAGGAGTATGGTAGAACTGGATGTGATTTTAGAACCACAAACGATTACTGAAAATTTAATAGAACCCGAGGATTCAATTAGATTCGACAATCCATTAGCCACTCCACAGATTTGGTAGGTAGTCTTAACTACCCGAGAGATATTTCGGTCTCCTCAAAGACAGTGACAGGAAGGCTTTAATGACCCAAGTTTGCCACTACTACTGTCCTAGACTATCAGATCTAGCAGGTGGATGACTGTAACGTCGTTCTAAATTAGCTTTAGAAGTACACGTGTATATGACTCTACCAGAGGGTTGTTGTAGTCAGTGGGAGAAATGGAAGCGTGGTGGGTAAGTAGCTTATGTCTATTTATAGACTAAAGCAAGAATAGTGGAGATAGATCATATATTTTGATATGACGGTCATAGAGTTTGACTTCATCAGAACAACAGATGGACCTGGTAAGAAGGTAGTAGGGAGTGATGTCCTGGTATTTGGATGACGTACTCCTGATAAGAAGTGATGTTCCTATACTACGATCGGTTATACTGCGGTTGTCACAAAGTGTTTCTTCACATAGGATCTGGACAAAATATCAGGATTTCTGATGACTAGATCTATGGTTTTAAATCTAGATTTGAGAAGTGTCCCAATTCGGGTATTTTGACATTATTCTAAAGTGTTTAAAAATAAACGACTCCTGGCGTGGTGTACCCAGAGGTGATGAAGTCACACTCTCTAAAGAGATGTCTTCTAGACTGATGAGAAGAGAGATTTGTATGAATGACATATCACTTGCTTTGGCAATTGAGTCATTCATACTTTTTCAAGTACAACACCAGATATTGCTTTTTGCAGTAGCTGTAATAAGCAGATATTAATCCAATCCTGAATAAATATTGGGAAGCAGTTATGAACATAAGAGGATGTTCTTAGTATCTGGTAATGACAGCCTCCATAAGGAGGTGGTTATCATTTCAGACTTCTAAGGTGTCCTGGATGACAGAGTGACTGTCAGAATTAAAGTTTACTTTCTTCTAAGGGGCAGTATGTTGGACAAGGGGTCCAAGCGGATACTGAGGAAGGTATGGCGCAGGATACTGATTAAATTCTATGGAAAATACAGTCTAAGAAGTTTGTTGGATTTGGAGTTCATTTATGAAATTAGTCCCATCAGATATCCAGACAAATTCTAAGACATGTATCGCTCATTTCAGGATATAGTTATTCTCCGCGAAGTTGAGATATAGAGAGATAAAGATTGAAACATTGGAGCGGATCCACTCATAGAAGCTATTTCTCGAACATGAATGTCTCGCAAACATACTTTACGAAACTGATTAGTAGAGAAGTTGAGTATTCAGTAGCACACGAGCTGTGAGTATGTGACACCACAATAATTAGTCTTAAATGCAAGTGGGAGATTATTGAACATAGTGCCCTCAAGTCAATTATTGTAATCGCGGGTAGGTGATGATGATTGAGGGAGGGCCTATACGGGTAAAACAGTCTTGCTCGAGATGATAATATGCTATCCGGTTTGACTTTATCATCATGTACATACATTATATGGTATTACAGATTATTATTACATATTGATAGAGTCTATAGGATTCTTGCTTGACTAAGCATTATGATGGAAATCATATACGTGGGAGTTGGGTGGTCTATAAGCACATTCTTAAATATCCCTAGTCGAGAGAGTATCGAGACTGGGCATCGATACTCCGGAGTAGACTAGTGTATACTTTTCGAGACCCCGACGAGGGGTAGTGGACGGTCTCACAAGCTATTGGTATCAGTTAGTTATCTAAGATAGTATACAGGTGCTCATTAGGTTATGAGTTATACTGGACAGACTCGCCGGGAACATGCTAAATAGTATTATACCTATTATCATATAGCAGTTCTCAGATGACATGAGTATAGCTTAGTCGGTCGACCTGAGATCGTCATTTGTCTCGTGTTAGTTCTCATTGTGTTTTGATTAGTACCCTACCACAACTCAAAGGAGTCGTGCAAATAGGTTTTAGTTAGTTACAGTCTCGAGCCACATGGCAGTAAGCGGATCGTCGGGGATTCGTCTCTCCCGATATTGGTGGTAGATGTCGCGCTGTACATGGGTGTCCATCACCAGAAATCCTTTCCCAAGGTGGAAGAGAATTACTGATTTGGATCAGTAGTTTCTCAATGGTGATGGGATTCACACCGACATGAAATATCGTGTTATTAGGGGCTTGACTTTATCCACTTCATAAACCCAATATGCGATACTCTTTGACGAATAGACTGGACTGTATGGAGATTGTTACAAACAGGCTCAGTAGAAGTACGGATGAGTTTGCTTATCGGCCTTCCTTTCGCTCAAAACCTGGAGAGCCGTTACATACAGCTAGTGTCGCTGACATGCTTGTGGTTATACCCACTACCAGCATATTGACGAGTCTTTAGAGTCCTACACAGAGGGTTTTTCCAGTTCAGGCGATATGATATAAATGACGTATGCTGGTACATATAGGTGTCCGATTAAATATTTGTACAGGTTACACAGACTTTAATCGGATGGTTGATAATGCTAGCGGTTTAGGATTAAGCCGGATTATTAAATCAAGTTTTGATTTAATAATTTGTATATATTTTTTATATATGTATTCTAGTATTATTATTCACTATTAATTTTCTCTCTTAGCTATTCATATTTTATACGAATACGTGTATCCGTATTTCGATACGTATACCGGGTTGTATTCCGTATTTATGCAGAACTTGTTCTAGAAGATGGACACCTCATTTGTGAATATTCATTTATGAATATTAATAAAATGAGGTGGAAGGTGTGGTGGCATTGAGCATGGTTGAAGACATGTGGAGAAGAATGGGCTTCATTATTTTATTACAAATTGTTATAAGATTTTTATTTGTATGGATGCTAAAATTATGAAGCCATTCTTATTCTACATGCTTTTTCACTCTTCTTTCATTCATTCTCTCATTTTTCTTGACTTGCTCATGGCTATCTATCCTTTCCTCCTCCTCCTTCTTTAGATGCTCTCTTGATCATAGATTTAAGAGAGAGAAATAGTGGAAAATTCTTACATCCCCACTCTCCATTCTAAGTGGGCTTAGAGCGTCAATTTCTTCACTAGGTGAAACCAGAGCTTGGATCGGTTCTCTCGGGTGGTTCATCTTCGACGAAAGAGGACCGGTTTGCAAACGTGACCCGGAGCTCTTAAGAGCATGCTAGAGTCCAATCTAATTGGAGCAAATAAAGACGCTATAAAGGTTGTGATTTCTATCTTGTTATGGTTCTAATTTAGGTGTTTGGTTAAATTCTTGGATTTAAGTTTCCAGTGCCAAGAAAATTTTTGTTTTTTGAATTCCACATTGGCCGCAGGTTAGCGACGAGAGCACTAGGAATTTTCAACTAGCCTCCACAAGTGTGATCGCCATCACAAAACTGGTAGTCAAGCAAAAATCCTACAGGCTATATCAACATGTACTAGCGATATGTAATAACCAATAAAATAGATACACATGTTAAGATACAGACAAACCAAATAGCATACTATCATATCGAGCAAGATTTTCTTATACATACCGATTTATCTAAAAAACTATCTATTACCGCAATCAAGAACGGCATCGCATGAAGCTAGCCGGTGAGTACGGGTCGGCCCACAGGGATTTTGTGAATCTCCTAGTCGCGCTAACGAGTTAATTCCGAAGGGTGTTCGGATTGATTAGTAAATCTAAAAACCTAATTATTCTATACTACGATTATCTAGATCTAGTCTTGCTAGGGTTAGGTTTAGGGATGGTTTGGAAATGCAAGTAAATCTCAACGCTTTCTATACCCAATTTAGGATCTAAGAGGAGTTATGGTAATTATCAATAAAGGGGATTAGATCCATTCGGGAAGGTGTTCCTTCCTCTAGGTTCTTGTCCTTCCTTTAGAGATCCTTACCCTAACCTCCATGGAAAACGCGTGCAACCGGGCTTTTACACTACGGTATCACCGCTGCCTCGAAGGATAGGGTGCCATAGGGCGCGGTGTGTGTGTATGCATGGAGTCCTATTGAAAAGATATAATAGGCAAGAAAGGGATGAGAGATCTCATCTCTCAAAAGCCTTCCCCAAAGCTAACTCTAAACAATTATCTATGGCAAGGAATTAAATCTACCTAGGGCAAACAATTAAAATCTAAACTAGAGCAATTAATTAAAACTACTTACAGATGGCTCTCTCCAATCATCAACGCAGGTTTGTCAGATCTGAATTCATGAATTGAAAAGAGGCACCGATGCTCTCCATAAAGAATTCTGAAATTTATTATTAAAAGGAGGCATAGCCTTTACAATGATTTAGAGTTCCTATTTATAGAGGATAGGAAATCCTAGGTTACAATTGATTCGCACGTCTACATTTACCAAAATATCCTTAGGAAGACCTGGTCAAATTAGACTCCAAGCTTTGGTAAAATTTTATGTCTCTGTCTCTTTAAAAGGAAGTATTTGGCCTTGAAATTTCCTTTGTTGGCTCTTCTGTCTTTGGGCTTCCTTATTATTTGGTTCTTTTATTAAAATTGCTTCTATGTTTCTTCCAGATCTCCAGTGAATAATTGCGGTGGACTTTTAACCGTTCGCTTTGTAATCTTGGACCTTGCATTGCCTTATACTTTGTGAATTTTATATTTGATGTAAGTTTGATCAAGAGTCTTCTGTTTGTTGGTCAAAGTCCACTTTTGCATCGTCTTTTCATCGTTTTCACTGTTTTCTGTCCAAGAACCTGTAACCTGTAATATGTAGCAGACATGCGTCAAAAGCACCTGTTTATTTATAAAAAGAATAAGAATGGGGAATATAATAATACAACATTATGGTGTGAACAAATACCGCCAAACTTATCTTTTGCTCGTCCTCGAGCAAACTTATTTTTTTTATTCTCGACAAAAAACCTAACCGCACTTTCGCAGGGAAACGCGATTGCACTGAGCACGTGCAACAAGTCGTTAAACCTCTAGGTGTCCCTAGTAGGAGGAGTGTTGTCTCCTGAGGGTTTTCAGCGGATACTACCCACAAAATCCTATCAATTCGGCCCACTGACTTTAATTCTCCAATTAGGTTTTCTAACAAGGAATTCTATTATCTTCGACTCATAAATCATCCACCTATATTCTTCATACTTCCTCATCATTTAACTTAAAATTATATATGTTCTGCAGACCTACTTAGCTTTCGGCATTTCTTAAGTTTTCCATCTAAGGTTCCATCTCCACTTAGGAATTTCTATCAACTCTACTAAAGATACAAGTTCTATTCTTCACTCCTTTCTCTCATCTAAACTCCAATCACATATCCCTACGTGTGTGTATAAATCATCCCTACACTTGGAAATTCAAATCAAGCAATCATACCCTTGTCCGTTGTCCAAAGTACTTATTAGTTGGTGAATTTTTAATTGAATTTTGCTTACACATCCTTCATGCGACCGTTAATACTTCTTGAGGTACCAACGACCGATTACAAGATATGTTTGCACTTTAAAGCGTAATTCCTAGTCTTGCAACACCCAAGGCTTTTAGCAGTGACTCCCAAACCAGTTGGTCTAAGGCACTAGGTGATGAAGCACCCTCGCTAAATATTTTTCTATTTTTGCAGCCTTAAGTAATCACAAAAACCAGTGTTCATTTTTTTATTCTTTATTCAAACTTTTATTTTTTTATTTCATTTCCTTCGTACTAAGGACTTCAGACAAGAGCATTTCAAAGCCTCTTCTACTATTCCAAGTTTCAAGGTGCGTGATTGTGCAAATTTTAGGGTATATATTTTCAGAATCTAGACTTAAGTTAGGAACTATTTTTCAAACTTATATTCTAATAAGAACATCAATACTTTTCCTTTGATTCAACTTAGCCCAAGAAGTGAACTCAAAATTTGCCTATTTCTAAATAAACTACATATACTTTCTACCGCTAAACTTTAAGAAAGCTTATTTTTAGGGTTTTTAACTCACTACGTCTAAGATCTAGTTGTTTCTAGCTAGTTAACCTATCTGTCAAATTCTAGTCAAATAAGCCAAAATTGAATACAATAATTTTTATAATTTTTCAAAAATTTTCAATTTTTATGGGTTTTAAAATAAGTATGCAAATGCAAAAATATACACATGAATGTGAAGGAAGAAGACGTACCGAGCATACCCCCAAACTTAAACTTCACAGTGTCCTCACTGTCATGCCACACCAAGAGGGTCAAAATGCTGGCACTCCCCTGTTTATTTATTTACAAAATACTTTTTTTATATTTTTTAATGTTTTGAATTTTTTTTATTTTTTATAGAAAAAGAAAACAAAAAAATATATGTACATATATACAACAAGTTTCCCCCCAAACTTAAGCTTGGCCTTGCACAAGCCAAAGATTAGCACCAACCATTCAAAAATCTTATCGTGGTAATAGTCGAGTTGGTGAAAGAATGGAGTGGAAAGAAAAGATATGAGAAGCACACGAGACCGTGTGGAGGTAGAAACGGGATACGGTCTCGGTGGGGGAGAAGAATGGCGGAAAAGAGAAAGAAGTAGAGTACGATCTTAAGGGTGTAAATTGAGTGAATAAATTAGCATAATTTGTGATGACCGATATGTTAAAAGCGATTGTGCTAACTTATCAACCCGTCGAGAAATGGGGTCAAACCCCTCAAGAGTCGCAAGAAAGCATGGGTACGCCGAACTTGGTATTGGAGATGAAAGCGTAACGATCTCTTGTACGGTCGGAACGATAGGAAGGACGAAAGGGAGTGAATTAGGGATAGTGTTATTCTCACCTAAGTAATCTGTCTCGAACTTGAAGGATTCCATCAATGGTTCAAAACAACTGTAAGCAACTGAGTCTGATGGTTCGACTAACTCATCTGAAAATGTAAAGGACTCAAACTCGGGCGGTGAGTCATCAACATCGTCCGAAAAGGTGAAACACTAGTACGTGTTATCGTCTGTAAGAACTGTGTTAGATTCAAAGAGAAATTTTTCAAACTCACGGTCTTCAAGCGTGATATTAAGCGTGGACGGAACGATGGAAAGGAGGGAGGGTGATTTAGTTAAAGGTTCAAGAGGATGAATTGGAAAATCAGACACATCAAACAAAAATAGTTCAACCTCAATATTATCCTCAATACTCTCCTCAATACTATCCTCATAATTCTCCTCAATATTTAACTCATCCATGCCATTATCATCAAAATCAAGACGCATATGAAATTCGGGAGAAACATTTAAGGATTCGGGATGATGAATTGGACATAAAAGTTCAATCAAATCGACAGGTTCATCATCCGAAATTTTCCCGGCGTCTATATTCCCAATCAAGTGAAAATCAATTTTTTCTGACACCTCATCAAAAGCATGGATATTTATCGATTTAGGTTCTAGATTGGAGGTGTAAAGGTCAAACGGATTATGTGCGGTTTCACTCGAAAGGGGTTCCTCACAATTTGGCAAATCAAGCACTACAAATTCGCACAACTCATCATTTTGGACACATGTTTGAAAATTGGAGTTGTTGGATTCAATTGGGTATGGGTAAGTTTGATTTGGAAATCTTCTCACATTCTCACTCTGTCCAACCGCCTCCTCATACATTGAAAAATTTGAAACCAGTTGGAAACTAGCTACTGGTTCAGTAGGTTGCATAAGGGCGGCTATGGACGCTTCCACATTCCTAGTCATTTTGTTTGTTGCTATAATATAAGCTTCCAACGACTGTTCCAAACTAGACATGGGTGGTGAAGGGGTTTCGGTAAAAGATTCGAAATTGTTTGGATACGTGAAACTCCCAAAAGGCTGTGTAGAAACAGGGTCTAGTGAAGGTGGGAAAGTCGGGTAGGACTGGTAGGAATTGAATGGTTGGATAGGAGTAGGGTCAACATGTGGATAAAAAGATGAATAGACTTGTTGATCCCTAGAACTAGATGTGTGGAGAGGGGTGAAAGATCGGCAACGAGATTGAGCAATATGCTCAGCAATGGACATCGGTTTAGGAGTTACTGCTGGACTCGAAAAAGTGGCATCAACATATGAAGGTGGTAAAGGTTGACACAAAGTGGGTTGCAAAGTCAAACTGTTTCTCCTAGATACTTCTATTTGATCTTTCAAAGAAATTTTAGGCACGGAGGGATCTTCCTTAAATCGACCGAAACAATTGACGTACGACGCAAAGTTAGGTTCGGGATACCAAAGTTCGGCTAGAGATTTATGATGTCGGGTACCCATGATAGAAGAATGAGAAAAGAAAGAAGGTGGGTGGTGCAAGTGGGGTGCAAGGATTTCTTAGCGACAATTTTTGCAAGTTTTTATAAAAAATTTTCCTTTTTTCCTTTTTCTCTTTATTTGAAACTGTTTGCAAAAAAAATTTCGATGAAAGGCTTGGACACAAATGCAATCAACCAGAAATGCACAATCAGACCTAGATCTAGGGTCACCTAGGTCAGCTAGACAGCTCCTAACTGTTCCAAAAGGCTAGAAATAGGACCTCAAACCGCCTCTTCACCACCAATTGCGGCCAGGTAAGTGCCAGGTAAGTGGGAAGGAACCACAGTAGTGGGCCTAATTAAAACCACTAGCCTTTGACACACTTGCCTAGACACCGCAAAGTCAGGTTAGGATAAACGGCCGATGCCTATTACTAATCCTCTGTCCTATTGAGCTCGAAGTCCTTAGGGCTGAGTCTAATATTTTTTAATTAATAGATGGTCAATGCATATGCCTTATGTGATTTCCAGGGTCCTGGGAAGGGTGATGAAATCCCCACCCAATCTGAATTGGTCAAAAGCCCCTTAAAATCCGATTAAAGATATGCAAAGCAGAAAAATCACTTGCAATCAAATCTTTTTATTTTATGTGCGGCACAAAGAATCATGCACAAGATTTGTTAGTTAGAAGGGAAAAGAATTTTAAGCGTAAAGAATCCTGCAGGAGATTTTACAGAAGATATATCGAGATTTGCAGAGGAGGAGATCAGAAGACTTACAGAGTTTTTTTTTTTTTAGTGAACCGCAGAGGAAGTTTGGGGATCTGATCCTCTGAGATGATCGCGGAACCGCCGCCCAAACCCACCAACGACCGCGGATCCGCCGCTAGGAGATGACGTCATCAGGCGAATTTTTTTTTTTTTTTTGCACAGATCGCGCGGTTGACTTGTTGACTCGGTCCTCCAAATTTTTTTCTGTTCCTCTGTTTTTGCAATCTTCTGTTGATAGGATCGTCTATTTGCTGTTTCGCTTTCTGTAAATTTCCAGATCCGAATTTGTGCATAGATCGTGCAAAATTCACACAAAGATACCCTTTTCCAAAAATAACAGATGATATATTTTTATATTTTTTTATTTTTCAGATTTTTATGATTTTTTTAACTTTGATTAACCCGAAATTGCAAAAAGAAAATAACACGCCATCCCCGGCAACGGCGCCATTTGATTTATCTAAAAAACTATCTATTACCGCAATCAAGAACGGCGTCGCATGAAACTAGCCGGTGAGTACGGGTCGGTCCATAGGGATTTTGTGAATCTCCTAGTCGCGCTAACGAGTTAATTCCGAAGGGTGTTCGGATTGATTAGTAAATCTAAAAACCTAATTATTCTATACTACGATTATCTAGATCTAGTCTTGCTAGGGCTAGGTTTAGGGATGGTTTGGAAATGCAAGTAAATCTCAACGCTTTCTATACCCAATTTAGGATCTAAGAGGAGTTATGGTAATTATCAATAAAGGGGATTAGATCCATTCGGGAAGGTGTTCCTTCCTCTAGGTTCTTGTCCTTCCTTTAGAGATCCTTACCCTAACCTCCATGGAAAACGCGCGCAACCGGGCTTTTACACTACGGTATCACCGCTGCCTCGAGGGATAAGGTGCCGTAGGGCGCGGTGTGTGCGCGTATACATGGAGTCCTATTGAAAAGATATAATGGGCAAGAAAGGGATGAGAGATCTCATCTCTCAAAAGCCTTCCACAAAGCTAACTCTAAACAATTATCTATGGCAAGGAATTAAATCTACCTAGGGCAAACAATTAAAATTTAAACTAGAGCAATTAATTAAAACTACTTACAGATGGCTCTCTCCAATCATCAACGCAGGTTTGTCAGATCTGAATTCATGAATTGAAAAGAGGCACCGATGCTCTCCATAAAGAATTCTGAAATTTATTATTAAAAGGAGGCATAGCCTTTACAATGATTTAGAGTTCCTATTTATAGAGGATAGGAAACCCTAGGTTACAATTGATTCACACGTCTACATTTACCAAAATATCCTTAGGAAGACCTAGTCAAATTAGACTCCAAGCTTTGGTAAAATTTTATGTCTCTGTCTCTTTAAAAGGAAGTATTGGGCCTTGAAATTTCCTTTGTTGGCTCTTCTGTTTTTGGGCTTCCTTATTATTTGGTTCTTTTATTAAGATAGCTTCTATGTTTCTTCCAGATCTCCAGTGAATAATTGCGGTGGACTTTTAACCGTTCGCTTTGTAATCTTGGACCTTGCATTGCCTTATACTTTGTGAATTTTATCTTTGATGTAGGCTTGATCAAGAGTCTTCTGTTTGTTGGTCAAAGTCCACTTTTGCATCGTCTTTTCATCGTTTTCACTGTTTTCTGTCCAAGAACCTGTAACCTGTAATATGTAGCAGACATGCGTCAAAAGCACCTGTTTATTTATAAAAAGAATAAGAATGGGAAATATAATAATACAATATTATGGTGTGAACACATACATATCCCTAGCATCTTTTACAATAAAGACCTCTAGGGAATATATATCCAACAGTCTCCCACTTACACTAAGGCATGTTATTGGTGTATCGAGTACCCAACGTCTTCTCTAGGCCCAGTTATTGGCGTATCGCATACCCAACCTTTCGAAAAGTTGCTCAAACTGTGATTAAGGGATGGCCTTTGTGAATGGATCCGTCATGTTTTCTTTTGTATCTACTCCTTGAACTTCAATCTCCAGGCGATCAACGATCTCCTTGATTAGGTGATACCGTCTCAAGATGTGTTTGGATCGCTGATGGGGTCGTGGTTCATTTGCTAAAGCAATAGCCCCATTGTTATCACAATACAAAGGTATTGTATCAACAATGGACGGAACCACTTCAAGTTCAGAAATGAACTTTCTTATCCGGACCGCTTCTTTTACGGCATTGTTCGCAGCAATGTACTTGGCCTCTATCATTGAGTCTGCAACGGTATCCTGTTTGGAACTCTTCCAACATATCGCCCCTCCATTGAGGGTAAACACATAACACGAAACGGACTTGGTGTCATCTTTCTCACTTTAAAAGCTTGAATCGGTAAAGAACTCCATTTGGAGGTCTCCATTACCGTACACTAAGAACATCTCCTTAGTCCTTCTAAGGTACTTCAGAATGTTTTTCACAGACAGCTGTCCAATATTTCTCCTCTGGGTTTGACTGATACTTGTTTACCATGCTATTTGCGTAAGCTATATCTAGTCTGGTACATAACGCCACATACATTATAGATCCTACCGCCGAACCGTAGGTTATAATGCTCATGCGAACCCTCTCCTCATCAGTCTTGAGAGACATCTCTTTGCAGAGGGTGATTCCATGATAAGCGGGTAAATTACCATGCTTGGAATCTTCCATAATAAACCTCTTTAGTACGGTGTCTATATACCTGGACTATGAAAGTCCCAATATTCTCTCGGATCTATCTCTGTAGATTTTTATCCCTAGAATGTAGGAGGCATCACTCAGGCCTTTTATGAAGAACTTCTGTGACAATAGCTGCTTGACCAATTGTAGCAGAAGAATATCATTTCCTAGTAGGAGAATTTAATCGACGTATAAGACGGGAAATACTACAACTCTCCCTACAATCTTCTTATATATATAAGGCTCATCAACGTTTTTGATGAATTCAAATTTCTTGATTGTTTCATAAAAACATATGCTCCAACTTTGTAATGCCTGTTTTAATCCATAAATGGATTTATTTAACTTTCACACCTTCCCGCTGCTCTCTCTGTCTACAAAATCCTCTGGTTGATCCATATAAATGCACTATTCTAAACTTCCATTTAGAAAATCCGTTTTTACGTCCATCTGCCAGATATCATAGTCATAGAAGGCAGCAATGTCAAGTAAGATCCGAATGGATTTCAGTATATTTTTCGTTGCAGTCCATATCGGGTCTTCGACAAAAATCTTTTGCAATAAGTCTAGCCTTATAGGTTTCTACCTGTCCATCGGCACTAATCTTCTTCTTCAAGATCCATTTGCAGCCAACGGGTTTTACCCCTGTTGGTGTAACATCCAAAGTCCAACCTTTGTTGGGTACATGGACTCTATTTCGAATCTCATAGCATCCAGCCATTTTACTGAATCCTTACCGGTAATGTCCTGCTCGAAACTAGTAAGATTATCTTCTTTCAAGATGCAATTCTCTTGATCCACGTCTATGAGAAAACCATAGTATCTCTCGGGCAGATGAGAAATCCTACTAGATCTACGGAGTGGCTGAGATTCGTCCCTGCGGTTCTACCAAATCTTCAGTTACAGTTTGTGGTTCTTGAATTTTTTCCAGTTCTACCGTGCTCTCACTAATTTCTTTTGCAAGAAATTCCTTCTATAAAAAGATGGCATGGCGAGCAACAAACACCTTCTGTTGCTCGATGTGGTAGAACAGATATTCTTGCTAGTGCTTAGGATATCCCATAAACTTATATAGAATTGATCGTGCCTAAAGTTTGTCTAGATTTTGCACTTTAACATAGGCTGGACAACCCTATATCTTAATACGTTTAAGATATAATTTCTTTCCACTCCATATTTTATATGGAGTCTTAGGCATTGATTTGGATGGAACTTGATTCAATAGGAATGTCGATGTCTAAAGCGCATGTCCCCAAAATGAAAGAAGCAACTCAACACTACTCATCATAGAGCGAACTATATCCAATAGGTTTCGGTTCCACCGCTCTGATACACCATTGTGTTGTGGTGTATACGGAAGAGTAAACTGAGAGAGAATTCTATTCTCTTTTAAGAAGTCAAGTAATTCAGTGCTTAAGTATTCACCTCCTCGGTCAGATCGTAGGACTTTAATACTTTTGCCAGTCTAGTTCTCTACTTAGCTTTTAAATTATTTGAGTTTCTCAAAATCTTCAGATTTTTGTTTCAACAAGAATAAATGTCCGAACTTAGAGAGATCATCAGTGAATGTAATGAAGTACGAGAACCTACCCCTTGTATGTGTAGACATTGGACCACACACATTACTGTATATGAGTCCTAAGATCTCTGTAGCTCTTTCTCCGTGTCCCATGAACGGAGTTTTGGTCTTCTTTTCTTTAAGACAAGACTGGAAAGTTTCATAATATGTAAATTCGAATAGATCCAAATATCCATATTATGCAACTTAGCTAGTCTGATCTCATTGATATGACCAAGTCTATAATACCATAAGTAGGTTTCATTCGTATCTGAACTTTTTTTCTTGCATGTGTTTATATTGAAAACTGTATTTAGATTAAAAACATATATACCATTACATAATGTGCCTTCTGCAACTAATACCTGATTGAGGTAAACGTTCATGATATTTCTATCTAGAACAAAGTTATATGCTTCTTTATCTAGTAAAAACTGATATAATATTGCATAGCATAGATGATACATAGTAAAAGTTGTTTAAAATCACAGTATTGCCACTTGGCAACACCATGTGATATTCACTGACAGTAGCAGCATCAACCTGTGCTCCGTTCCCTACTCTGAAGGACATATCATCCGGTCCAACTATCCTAATTTTTCTCAGTCCTTGTAATAAATTACAGATATAAGATCCTGATCCGATATCCAGTACATAGAAGGTTAGACTAACCGAAAAACATTTCTCAATGACCAATACACCCGAAAAAGATGCATTAGAATCCTTCTACTTCGTTAGGGTCATGTGGAAGTCCTTGTAATTCTCTTTCCTTTATCCATATTCGTGACTATTGTCACATGTTAGAACCGAACTGACGTTCCCCAGCCCAGTGTAATAAGCTGGTTCGATCAAGTCATACATTTTATTATCTTGATTAAAGCGTGACATAGTTGCTATCTTGAGAGAGAGAGAAAAGAAACACTTAGCGTGATCTCTTGTAATATTAGATTGGTTTTTAATTTATCTAATCATGATGGCTTCTACCATTTCCTTGAATTCTCCTTCAAACCTTAAAAGGAGAACTAGACGAGATCATGTACGCCTCACAAGTTCGCTAACCGCTCAGCCAAGCCAGTATTGGTACTCCGAGAGAGGCTCCTCGTGCTTTTGCACGAACCTAATTAAATAATCCCGTTTCCATAAAGGCATAACCCCGTTAACACCTTTCTAGACACCTAATAGGTTAGCTAGCTGTGAAGTGAAATCTCCCAGGAGTAATCCTACTCACAGTGGGAATCGGAACCCAACTATCATCATGTGATAATCTTGATAAAAGCCACTCAAGTCACCATACTCCAGAAAAGTATGCACTCACTTTGCAAGTTTCTGTCACGCCCCGCTTCCCAGCGTACGGGACGTAACGGGTAACGCAACGTATTTACTCAGAAGTAAACACGTTAAGCATAAATAAATAATATAGTAAATATACATAAGAAAGACATGAGATGTAAATAAACAGTAGCTTTTATTTATTAAACGTTCTTTACAATACAACTGTAAATTAAATACAATGCTGGAAAGCGATGCCTAAACAATGGCATGAACTGAAAGTAAAAATATGTACATGTAGACTAGAGCTCTGAGTCCTCAATGAACTGCTCCAAATCGTCCTGGCTGAGCTCGATCTCAAAAGAGTCGAGTCCTCCTTATAGGGTTCCTAGGCACTCTTGTGAAGGTTCATAAGGCATCAAACATGCCCGGATAAAAATTTAGACGTGCCGAACAACCTAAAGCCGGGATCTTTGCTAGATTATTAGGGTTAAACATGCAAGATGATAACTTTTATCTAAGTGTGAGGGATTACAACCTTTGTAGTCCGCTCCTTCGCTTCACAAACTCCGAGTAGAAGTCCCTTTGCCGCGATCCACGATCTCCCGGACTCATGAGAGGCTCCACGACTCGAACGATCCATGCTAGCTTGAAGTGTTCCAAATCTCCGATGATCTACGTCGAAATTGCAAAGACTCAAGCTTTCTCACTCTAAAGAGATGAACACACTAATCTCATGGGCTAGATGAGATGAGGATGAGAGAGTAGTATTTATGCTTTCATTTTAAATCATTTTCTCATATTTATTCATCACATAAAGAATTTCTAGTGAGCTTTTCAAGAGAGAAGAAGATGATAATGGAAAATGATAATCATAATAATCCTTTTGTGATGAATAGAAAATAAAGCTATATGATTGATATATCAACCATGGTCAAGGATGAGTGTCTAATAATGTGTAGAGAATAAACTAGAGTTAGGGTTTGGTTAGGTTTAGAAATGAGTCACCAAGAAATATCTTAACCATGACAAAAGAAATTGCTTCTAGAAGGTGCATGAAGCAACTAACCCTAATCAAACCCTAACCTCATTTAATCATCCTTAAACATGTTTAACAATAAATCATATCATGTCACAATAATATATATCACATATATATTATATATTTGCAACAAAAGAAAATAATACAATTAACATATATCGCATATATATCAATGTATCGTCCAGTGAGAAAATGAAATAATAAAGCGAGCCAATATTAGATAATGTAATACAATATATCATATTTATTATTATACATTAAATCATCGAATCAATACTTGATTCGACGATCCGGCTATATCGAATATTACCGACTAATATATCATGTACCGATTCATCGAATCAACACTTGATCCGATGAACCGGTTCATATCTAAATATCGCGAGAATATAATACGGTATCTCATATCGCATTATCCTCGGTCCTGCACATATCACATATGTGCCTCTACTCCGTTTCGCCTGAGCCAAGAAACCTCTGTGTAGGACTCTAAAGAATCGTCAATACGCCGGTAGCAGGTGATGATCATATCAAACACCCACAAGCTGCAAGCGGTCAGCTAAACGTAACAGCCACCCAGGTATTGAGCGATCAGAAGATCAACAAGATAGCCTGTGCGTTCTCCTGTGAATCCAATCAGTAACACTCCCGTACAGTCCGGTCTGTTCGTCTGATATGTTGCATATCAAGTCTAGGGGTGGTATACGTCAGACCCCAGTAACCGATAAGTCGTGTCGATGTGTGGCTCATAACGGGTCGAGAAACTACTAGTAACACTTACCAGTAAATCTCTATATCAGCCATGGCCAGGGACTTCCAGTTATAGCCAATCGAATACAGCACAACATCAACTCCCTATACCGGGAGAGACGAATCCCCTCCTATCGCTCATTGCCTCCATGTGATTCGGGACTGTACCCAAAAGCCACCGTTTTGCACGCCCTCTTGGACGTGGTAAGGTAGAAATCAAAGCACAGTGGGAATCACACAAGACTCCATGACGATCTCGGGTCTACAGACTACCCTGTACCAGTGTCACCGGAGAACTGCCATCTGACGTGTGGTATATCACCATCTGGGAGTTCTCGGCGAGTACGTCCAGTGTACCCAGTCTCCACTGAGCACCCGTACACCATCTCTGATGTCAAACACCGATGGATATGGGATCATCCATCGCCCATCATATGGGTCAAGATGCGTATACGCTAGTCTACTCTGGTGTATCGATGCCCTGTCTCGATATACCCTCGACTAGGAACAGTTATAGGATGTACTCATCGACTACCGTGGCCCCACTAGTATGATCTCATCATAGTCCCAGTAGTCGAGTACAGATCCTAAGGGCTTTATCAACATGTGAGAGAAAAACAGTAAACCAGTACAAGTCAACATGTTAAGATAAAGTGAAACCAAATAGCATACTATCATGACGAGCAAGAAAGTCATCTCTATATATATCCAAGTATCCATTATAATATACATCATATGTACAAAAATGGTCTCTAGGGCATATACATAACTAACAATCTCCCACTTGCACTAAGGCCAGCTGCTGTAGTATCTCATACCTAGCATCCCGAATAATCTCTCAAACTGTATCTGGGGAATAGCCTTCGTGAATGGATCCGCAGTGTTGTCCTTCGTATCTACTCTCCTGACCTCGATCTCCCGGCGATCAACTATCTCCCTGATCAGGTGATACCGCCTCAGAATATGTCTGGACTTTTGATGGGACCTGGGTTCCTTGGCTAACGCCACAGCTCCATTGTTATCGCAATACAGAGGTATTGGATGCTCAATGGATGGAACCACACCAAGTTCACTAATGAACTTCTTGATCCAGACAGCCTCTTTGGCAGCATCGTTGGCAGCGATGTATTCAGCCTCCATCGTCGAGTCTGCAACGGTATCCTGTTTGGAACTCTTCCAACATACCGCCCCTCCATTGAGGGTAAAGACAAAACCCGAATGCGACTTAGAGTCGTCCTTATCACTTTGGAAGCTGGAATCGGTAAAGGACTCCACCTGGAGTTCTCCGTTACCATACACCAAGAACATCTCCTTAGTCCTTCGTAAGTACTTGAGAATGTTCTTCACTGCTGTCCAATGACTCTCTCCAGGATCTGCTTGATACCGACTCACTACACTTAGTGAGTATGCTACATCGGGTCTGGTACATTGCATCGCATACATAATAGAGCCTACTGCCGAAGCATAGGGTATCCCTTGCATGTGAGCTCTCTCCAAATCAGTCTTGGGAGACATCTCTTTGGAGAGAGTGAGTCCAGAGATCGTGGGTTGGTTCCCACGCTTGGATTCTTCCATACTAAACCTCTTTAGTATGGTGTCAATGTACCTGGATTGGGACAATCCCAGTATCCGTTTAGATCTATCTCTATAGATCATGATTCCCAATATGCAGGAGGCATCACCTAGATCTTTCATTGAGAATCTCTGTGATAAGAAGAGCTTGACTGATTGCAGCATAGGAATATCATTTCTTATCAAGAGTATATCATCCACGTACAATACGAGGAAGACAGCCTTACCCTCTGCTACCTTCTTATAGATACAAGGTTCATCTATATTTTTGATGAAGTCAAACTCTTTGACTACAACATCAAAACAGATGTTCCAACTCCGCGATGCTTGCTTTAACCCATAAATGGATTTAAGCAGCTTGCACACCTTTCCGCTGCTCCCACTATCTACGAAGCCCTCTGGCTGAGTCATGTACACGCTCTCTTCTAAATCACCGTTTAGAAAGGCGGTCTTAACATCCATTTGCCAGATTTCGTAGTCATGGTATGCAGCAATGGCAAGTAAGATCCGGATGGACTTAAGCATAGCCACTGGAGAAAAAGTTTCGTCATAATCCACACCTGGTCATTGACGAAAACCCTTTGCTACAAGTCTAGCTTTGAAAGTCTCAACTTTTCCATCTACACCAAATTTCCTTTTAAAAATCCACTTGCTCCCAATGGGTTTTACCCCTTCAGGAGCATTTTCCAAAATCCATACTTTATTGGTGTACATGGATTCCATCTCAGATCGCATTGCATCCAGCCATTTCACAGAGTCACCACTCATGATGGCCTGCTCGAAACTAGTTGGGTCATCATCTTCCATGATGCAATCTTCGCTTCCACCATCAATGAGAAAACCGTAGTATCTCTCAGGCGGATGAGAAACCCTGCTAGATCGGCGGAAAGGCTGAGGTTCGTCGGGTACTACTGAATCCTCTGGTTCAACCAAGTCTTCTGTTATAGTTTGTGTTGCTGGAACCTCTTCCAGTTCTACCTCAATGCTGCTATTCTGTTTCATAAGAAAACCTTTTTCTAAGAAAGTGGTATGTCGAGAAACAAACACCTTTTGTTCCTCGGGGTGGTAGAAGATATACCCTTGTGAGTTTTTGGGATATCCTACAAACTTACATAAGACAGATCTTGCCTCGAGTTTGTCCGGATTTTGTCTTTTGACATAGGCCGGACAACCCCATATCTTAATGTAATTAAGATGTGGTCTCTTCCCTTTCCATATCTCATATGGAGTGGTAGGCACAGATTTGGTAGGAACTCTATTCAATAGGTCTATGGCTGTCTCAAGCGCATACCCCCAAAAGGAAATAGGTAACTCAGCTGTACTCATCATCGAGCGCACCATATCTAATAGGGTGCGATTTCTTCGTTCCGATACACCGTTGTGCTGTGGTGTATAAGGAGGAGTAAGCTGAGAGAGAATCTCATTCTCTTTTAGATAATCTAGGAACTCACTGCTTAAGTATTCACCTCCTCGATCAGATCGAAGAATCTTAATACCTTTGCCCGTTTGATTCTCTACTTCGTGCTTATATTCTCTGAATTTCTCAAAAGCTTCAGACTTGTGTTTCATCAAGAACACATATCCGAATCTTGAGAGATCGTCAGTGAATGTAATGAAGTAGGAAGAACCGTTCCTGGCATGCGTAGACATGGGACCGCATACATCACTATGTACCAGTCCTAAGAGTTCGGTAACGCTTTCTCCATGTCCACTAAACGGAGCTTTGGTCATTTTTCCTTTGAGACATGAATGGCAAGTATCATAAGATGATAATTCGAACGGATTCAAATAACCATCCTTATGTAACTTAGCCAGTCATGTCGCATTGATATGACCAAGTCTACAATGCCACAAGTAGGATTCGTTCATATCTGAACTTTTCCTCTTGTGTGTGTTTTGTATATTCAGGACTGTATTCTGATTTAGAATGAATATGTCATTATGTAACGAGCCTGATGCAATCAACTTTTGATCTAGGAATATGTTCATAACATTATCCTTTACTACAAAATTATATCCTTCTTTACTTAATAAAGAAACTGATATAATGTTGCACATCATGTTCGGTATATAATAGCACTCATTTAGAATCAGTGTATCACCACTTGGTAATACTAGGTGATATTCGCCAACTGCTTTGGCTGCAACATTTGCACTGTTCCCTACTTGAACGGAATGATCACCCTTTCCCAGTTCTCTACCTTTACGCAGCCCATGTAACTGTTTACATATGTGGGATCCTGATCCGGTATCTAATACCCAGGACGTAGGGTGAACTGAGAAACAGTGCTCAATAACTAAGACACCCGAAGAAGATGCATCAACATGCATGTTCTTTTGGGCGGCGTGAGAATCCAGATATTCTCATGTTTCCTGTTCAGTCTTATAAATATTATAAGAAAGAACGGGTCCAACGTTCCCCTGCTCAGTATAATAATCGGGTTCAGTCAATACATCCATTTTATTATCTTGATTATGGCCTGACATGGTCACTACCTGGAGAGAGAGAAGAAAACACTTTAGCGTACGCTCTTGCAAGATTAGATTGGTTATTATCTTATCTAATCAGGATGTCTCCCACTGTTTTTATCAAATCTACCTTCAAACCCTAAAAGGTAAGATTAGCCGGGATTAATTACACCCTACAATTTCGTCAATCTTTCAGCCAGATCAGTGTCGGTACTTTGAGGGAGGTTCCCCGTGCTTTCGCACGGACCTAATTATAGTAAACCTCGTTTTCCCAGAGGCGTAACCCCGTTAACACTTTTCTAGACACCTACTTGATCGGCTAATTGTCCTGTGTAAAACTCTCCCAGGAGTAACTCTTACTCGCAGTGGGTATCGGGATCCAACTATCTCATAGAAGTTATGCAATCTCATTGCAAATTTCAACACTTGAAATTCCCGATAAAGCTTTTACCCCTAGTGTGCTATGACCTTGACGCATGCCAAACAACCCATAGTCCACTAGTCAAGTTCAACCCGTACATTTCGTGATTGAATTAAACCCACCCGTACGACCCTTGACGCATGCCAAACAACGCCGTACGAATACCTTAATCCAATCGCATCTCATGCTGCAGATAAGTAATAATCAGCTACCGTACACTACGCCTTGACACATGCCAAACTACCGTAGCACGAATACTAAATATTACTTATCTGAAATGACGGAGGGCTATGCAGGTTTTTCTGAAAACCTATTGCGTAATGAACTTGATATCGTCGTAGAATCAAGTGAAGTTTTGAAAAGGAGTGTTTTTGAGGCTTTTCTTAGTTTCGCTAAAGGGGTCACTCCCGGTGAAGGGATCGCCGGCCCTTTCCTCATCGAATAAGGTGCAGGATATATCATATATACCGCTGTGCAAAGCAAAACTTTAAAAACAATCAAAAGACAAACCGAGTGATGTAGCATCTACCAGTTTCGCTAAAGAGGTCACTCCCGGTGAAGGGATCGTCGGCTCTTTCCCCATCGAATAAGGTGCAGGATATATCATATATATCACTGTGCAAAGCAAAACTGTAGCTACCCTTTTTATAAAGTTTTGATTCTACAACATCTTTAGATTTCTTTTCTTTTTATTAATCTCATTAATAAAAATCCCATCAGCTTATGCTTCCTAAGCATCACAGAAGAAACGAAAGCAGTAATATTTATATATCAGCATATATATATATAGTATAAGCATTCGTCTCAGGCAGTAATATGATCTCATCATAGAACATTGCAGCAGAAGAACAGATATGAAATATTGGATATACTAGGATGTCCGTGTTTTCAATACGAGCCTGTATAAAACACGGATTCCACGGTCGCGACGAATAGCCAAACCCACATCCCAAGACCCCTACGAGAGCGGCAAGTAACACTGCCAATTCTAGGGTTAGAAGACCCGGTCTCGACTCCTCGAGATGGCCTCCCACTGGACCCTAGAATCCGGTTACTTGTTCTCCCCTCCTTGGGTCCACCTAATGCGGAAAAATAAATAATATACACTGGTGACATCAACCTCAACCTGGAAGTGCCCCAAATAAAAGAATATTACATTACAAATGAATTTTACATGAATGAAAATAAAAACCCTCATCTCACATAAAACCCCCGGCTATTCAGAACGCGACGATCCAATATAACATATCACAGCAACATATAATATCACATATCATCAACGTAAGTAAATATGCGCATCCCAATTGTCGTTGACATATAGCAACGAAACCGGCGATATCACATATTACACTTACGGTCACAGAAAAGAAAGTGTAAAACTACAACATTTGGAATCCATAATCACTTTAGACATCGTAAATCCGAAATATCACATACTTCGCATTTCATGCCTAACTCTATGAATTCCACATATTGTATCACATTCCAGATAAATAGACAGTATTAAACTTTCCGAACAGATAATCAAATACCCAAAATTTCCTAAATTGCTCAACACTTGAGCGGAGTTCAAATAATCCCAGAATATGTCACAGTATCGGTGATCCAGCCGTAGAAGGGTCAAGCCAACGCCTCACATGTGGCACGCCGTACTGCCCCAAACCCGAAGGTTCAAAAGGCAGTTCAAGACGGTCACATAATCGAGTTAAGGTTTGTTGTCTTCTAGAGGGTCCACCGCTTAACTTGTACAATTTTTCCGAAAGATTTAAACCCGATAAAAATTCAACACTTGAAAGTTTGCCGTGCCGGGAAACAGTGAGTTAATGATATCCGTTCAAATAGTTTAACAGTTTCTATATATCCGGAAAGAAATACGAATTTAAATATTCCGATCGAATCTACTATTACAAAACAAACCCCAGAAATCTCAATACTTGAAACAGATTAAAAATACCCATAAAAAATAAACCAGAGAACTATGAATTACTGTGCAAAAATGGGGCCCTGATCTCTTTAAACTGCCGCGGATCCGCGGCCCAAGCGAGGTACGGCCGCGGTTCCGCGGCGGTTTGTACGGATCAGTGGCTCGAAATTCACAGTAATTCTTATTTTTATCTGCTGTATTTTTCAGGTATTTTTAATTCAGAAAAATCCCAGATTTTGAAAAATTTCCGGAGAGGGGGTTAAATTCGTCGGTTCGGGTTCGATCGGAGTTTTAACTTCGTAAACACGTCGCCTAATGCTCTAGCTAGGCTCTGATACCACTGTAGGGTTCCTAGACACTCTTGTGAAGGTTCATAAGGCATCAAACATGCCCGGATAAAAATTTAGACGTGCCGAACAACCCAAAGCCGGGATCTTTGCTAGATTATTAGGGTTAAACATGCAAGATGATAACTTTTATCTAAGTGTGAGGGATTACAACCTTTGTAGTCCGCTCCTTCGCTTCACAAGCTCCGAGAAGAAGTCCCTTTGCCGCGATCCACGATCTCCCGGACTCATGAGAGGCTCCACGACTCGAACGATCCATGCTAGCTTGAAGTGTTCCAAATCTCCGATGATCTACGTCGAAGTTGCAAAGACTCAAGCTTTCTCACTCTAAAGAGATGAACACACTAATCTCATGGGCAAGATGAGATGAGGATGAGAGAGTAGTATTTATGCTTTCATTTTAATCATTTTCTCATATTTATTCATCACATAAAGAATTTCTAGTGAGCTTTTCAAGAGAGAAGAAGATGATAATGGAAAATGATAATCATAATAATCCTTTTGTGATGAATAGAAAATAAAGCTATATGATTGATATATCAACCATGTTCAAGGATGAGTGGCTAATAATGTGTAGAGAATAAACTAGAGTTAGGGTTTGGTTAGGTTTAGAAATGAGTCACCAAGAAATATCTTAACCATGACAAAAGAAATTGCTTCTAGAAGGTGCATGAAGCAACTAACCCTAATCAAACCCTAACCTCATTTAATCATCCTTAAACATGTTTAACAATAAATCATATCATGTCACAATAATATATATCACATATATATTATATATTTGCAACAAAAGAAAATAATACAATTAACATATATCGCATATATATCAATGTATCGTCCAGTGAGAAAATGAATTAATAAAGCGAGCCAATATTAGATAATGTAATACAATATATCATATATATTATTATACATTAAATCATCGAATCAATACTTGATTCGACGATCCGGCTATATCGAATATTACCGACTAATATATCATGTACCGATTCATCGAATCAACACTTGATCCGATGAACCGGTTCATATCTAAATATCGCGAGAATATAATACGGTATCTCATATCGCATTATCCTCGGTCCTGCACATATCACATATGTGCCTCTGCTCCATTTCGCCTGAGCCAAGAAACCTCTGTGTAGGACTCTAAAGAATCGTCAATACGCCGGTAGCAGGTGATGATCATATCAAACACCCACAAGCTGCAAGCGGTCAGCTAAACGTAACAGCCATCCAGGTATTGAGCGATCAGAAGATCAACAAGCTAGCCTGTGCGTTCTCCTGTGAATCCAATCAGTAACACTCCCGTACAGTCCGGTCTGTTCGTCTGATATGTTGCATATCAAGTCTAGGGGTGGTATACGTCAGACCCCAGTAACCGATAAGTCGTGTCGATGTGTGGCTCATAACGGGTCGAGAAACTACTAGTAACACTTACCAGTAAATCTCTATATCAGCCCTAGCCAGGGACTTCCAGTTATAGCCAATCGAACACAGCACAACATCAACTCCCTATACCGGGAGAGACGAATCCCCTCCTATCGCTCATTGCCTCCATGTGATTCGGGACTGTACCCAAAAGCCACCGTTTTGCACGCCCTCTTGGACGTGGTAAGGTAGAAATCAAAACACAGTGGGAATCACACAAGACTCCATGACGATCTCGGGTCTACAGACTACCCTGTACCAGTGTCACCGGAGAACTGCCATCTGACGTGTGGTGTATCACCATCTGGGAGTTCTCGGCGAGTCCGTCCAGTGTACCCAGTCTCCACTGAGCACCCGTACACCATCTCTGATGTCAAACACCGATGGATATGGGATCATCCATCGCCCATCATATGGGTCAAGATGCGTATACGCTAGTCTACTCTGGTGTATCGATGCCCTGTCTCGATATACCCTCGACTAGGAACAGTTATAGGATGTACTCATCGACTACCGTGGCCCCACTAGTATGATCTCATCATAGTCCCAGTAGTCGAGTACAGATCCTAAGGGCTTTATCAACATGTGAGAGAAAAACAGTAAACCAGTACAAGTCAACATGTTAAGATAAAGTGAAACCAAATAGCATACTATCATGACGAGCAAGAAAGTCATCTCTATATATATCCAAGCATCCATTATAATATACATCATATGTACAACAATGGCCTCTAGGGCATATACATAACTAACACTCCTGACAACATTCCAAAGAAAGAAGAAATAGGAATGTCACCAGCGAACAAACGCTCGGTAAGTCCCAAAAGAGAGATAGATCAAGTAAAAGGAATAGATTTGGTAATTTATCTGTTTTGTTATATTTGTAGGGTTCCTAGGCACACTCAAGAGGTTCCACAAGGTATCAACCATGCCAAATTCAAATTTTTAGGTGCCGAGAAACCCTAAACTAGATCGATTACTAGAGGATAGGCGAAAAGATAAGCTAGCAAACTACTTTGCTACAAATGGAAAGGGATTACAACCTTTGTAGATCCGGTCCTCCACTTCTTTAGCTCCGTGTTGACGTCCCTCCGCTGCGATCATCGGAATCCCGGACTCTAGTGATGGTTTCGTCGGAGAAATGAGCGGGCTAGGTCGTTGACTTCGATGCCAAAGATGATCTACGTCGAGGCGACTCAAACTCAAGCTCCATCTTCACTTGGTCATGAACCTTGTGAAGAAAACACCCTATACAACATGGCAAGTGGTAGAGCATGAAGAAATAGGAAGTGGGTTCACTTTGGATTTGGATTTCTCACTTGATTTCAACACTTGAAATTTTTCAAGAAAGCTTTCTTCACTTTCAAGAAAGCTTTCTTCACTTCATGAAGAAGATGAAGAAGAAGAAGGAAAATGAATTAATTCTTGAAAATAATAAATCAAGTCAATACTTATCATAAAGCAACCATGGGTGAAGAAAACCTTTGTAGAGACTAAACTAGGGTTTAGGCAATGGTTATGTTAAAGAGCAAAACAAAATGGTTAGACTTTTCAAAGATGCATGAAGTATCATGAAGCTTCAAATGAAGACAAAGAGAGCCACCATTTTATTTCACTAAAATAAATAAATAAAATGAATAAAACCCTAACCATTAAGCTAAACATAGTGTTATCCAAATACACACCCAAGTTTGCATGCATCATCAATCATGATACAAACTAGTGCACAAAAATATATCACATATACAACTTATGCACTTCAAGTGAGAAAATCAATCTTAAGTGAACAAATACTAGTTAATGTAAAGTAATATATCAAATATATAATTATACATTAAATCATTAAATCAACACTTGATTTAATGATCCGGTCATACTGCATATAACCGACTAATATCAAGTGTATCAATATATCGAATCAATACTTGATTCGGTAACCCGGCTATATCACATACAATCAACAGATGATACAAATCGTGAGAATAGAATACAGTATCACATACTGGTATTATTCTCGGTCCCGCACATATCTCATATGCGCTTCTATTTCGTTTCGCTTGAGCCAGGAAACCTCTGTGTAGGACTCTAATGACTCGTCAATACGCCGGCAGCAGGTGATGATCATATCAAACACCCACAAGCCGCAAGCGGTCTGCTAAACGTAACGGCCACCCGGGTATTGACCGATCAGAAGATCAACGAGCAAGCCCGCTCACACTCCTGTGAATCCAACCAGTAACACTTAACGCACAGTGATTGATACGAAAAAGTGTGTTTTGTAGTTTAACCGCAATCAATAACGGTGTCGCGTGTAGCTAGACCGAGATGAGTACGGGTCGTCCTCTGGGAAACATGGAACCTTTTACTTTTACTTTAGATGTGTTGAGAAAGAGAGAAGGGATAAAGAATTTTATAGAATGGTTTCTAGATCTACGTTAAACAAGATTGTAAAATATAGATCTAGATTATTTTAAAGATATAGTAAATATAATAAGAAGGCTTGTAGGGTTCGTTAGGATTTAGTAGTTATGGACGATTAATTAAAAGTTACCCTTTTTATCCATTAATAGATTTAGAACTAGAACGACGGTGATGCGTGTAGATTAGGGTTTCTGGAGGGAAAAGGAATCCCACTCTTAACCCTTATCTCGACACGGAACTCCGTTTATATCTAGCCTTTACCAAAACAATCATTAATCTAATCTCTAATCGCGGTCGGAACTAGCAAAAAATTGCTAGCGCGCCCGATTAGGATGTTAATGATTCTTTTGATAAAGTTCCTAAACTTTATAGGACTTAAAAAGGGTTTAATTATTTTCATCGTTCATTAGCCTACCCTAATCCTACGAACCCTAACAAGCGGAGAATTACTCGCGCATGTTGGGAGAAGAAGATGAAAAGAAAGAGAGGGAAAACATAATGTAAAATGCAAAAGAATTAAATAAAATAACTACCTTTATTAATCACTTGAACAATCTACACTTTATTCCGTAGAAAATGATTACAAACTAGTTGCTTCTCGATCTTTCCTAAGGAGGTAGATGAACAGTTGATGATCAGCCTGGATGCGTGAGCGTCAGGGGCTTCGTGATCTCTTCGGCTTGATGGCTTTTCCAAGAGGCTCTCGGTGCCTTTATATAGTGCAAAACCAGAATATTATTGTTGAAAAGTTGGTAAAATTTAGTAATGATTTAACTCCCAAAATCTTTCCTTCTAACCCCCTTAAATTGCGGCGGATCCGCGGCCCAAGGGTGGGTTTGGCCACGAATCCGCGCTCAAGGATGGGGATCATTTGATGATTTTTCTTGTGCTTTCATCTGGTGACATTTGGCAATCCTAGGCATCTTCATATTTCAGAAATCTTCTCTCGGTTGCTTCCAGACTTGGTCTCCAAGTTTGCTTCTTAATTTGGCAAGATTTCTTCAACAGCTTGATTTCTTTCATATATTCTGCATAACAACTTGGAAAATTCTGCACAACAACTTAAATAAGATTTTAGTAGACTTTGTTCTACTAGGATTAGGTCAATAATATTTTATTTGCATACATTTTCCTACCAAATGATAATAAAAATATATTAACACATGGAAAATAATGTTTTTACACATAAACCCTCATATGTATAATATATCATATTAAAGTCCTTTTTTAATATAAAAATGGTAGGAAAAATGTACTACAAATGTGCAGTTTTATCGACTGAACAAATACTCCCAAACTTATCTTTGATCGTCCCGAGCAAACTAGTTTATTTAAGAGGAGAAAAAGAAAGGAGAAAACTAAGCACACTTTCGTAGGCAGACACGATTGCACTGAGCACGTGCAACAAGCCGTTAAACCTCTAGGTGTCCCTAGTAGGAGGAGTGTTGTCTCCTGAGGGTTTTCAGCGGATTACACCCACAAAATCCAATAACAAAAGAAAGATGGTGAAATTTACATATAAAGATAAGAACCATAAAAGAAAGGCCTTGAAAAGAAGAGTTTCCAACTACACTAGCTTTTCAGTTGTTATGAGCCCTATCTTAATAGTCATGAAAAAATGTTAGAAATCACATCATCCCTCAATAAAAAATCATTTTTATTCTTCATTCCTACCTTTCATCCAAACATTGATCATATAACCCCACGTGTGTGTAAAGAACATCCCTACACTCGGAGAATTCAATTCAAGCTATCATACTCTTGTCCATCTACCTCAGTACTTTTTAATTTTATGAATACTTAGGTTTGCTCACACAGTTTCATGCGACCGTTAATACTTCTTGAGGTACTAACCAACCGATTACTCCTGTGCTTGCTGATTAGGTGATAATATTTTCCTCGTCTTGCACCACCTAAGGCTTAGCAGTGACTCCCAGACCAGTTGGCCTTAGGGCACTAGGTGATGAGGCACTCTCGCTATATTTTTTTATTGCTGCCTTGGCGATAACAAAACCAGTGTTCATTTTTCTTTTCACCATTTTTACATTTTCTTCATTTTTTTTCACTTCCTTCATACTTTGGTTTTTAGACAAGAGCATTTCAAGGTATCCTCTACTATCCCGAGTTTCAAGACGTGTGTAAGTGCATATAGTAGGGTATCAACATTCAAATGTTCGGCTTTCAGAATAAAAACTATTTTTCAAACTTATTTTTATCCTCAGATTAGTGACTTCCTTCATTTTACTAACCCTTGGGACAACAGCTCATAACTACTTATTACCAGTTCGTGTAAGAAAACTTCTAATTTTCTTGGTTTTCTTAAACTATTCCTATCTTTTGGATGTAATTTTTCACTTTCTACTCTTTTGTTATAAAAGAAAATTTTTGAAATTTTTTTGAAAATATTGTGCTTATGCAAAATATGATGCAAATTGATGTGTAAATAAGCACAAACCTCCCCCAAACCTATTTACAGCAGTGTCCTCACTGATGTCATCCGTTAAGCTCAAAAACCTGTAGACTTGGGAGGAAATTATTAATGGGGGCAAGAATATATGAAAGTGAAAATCCTCCCCCAAAGTTATTTTAGGCTCACAAATTTGTAAAAATCATTTTCTTTTCAAGAGCCAAAATATACCACCCCCCAAACTTGAGTTAAACAATTTTAATCTTTTAAAATCACATGAGGGGGTCAAGGTTATTGGTCAATGCCAAGTTTTGCAAAGACCGAAGGTCAACACCAACCATTCAAAAATTTTATCGATGAAGCACCAAGGTTGGTGGAAGAACATGTCACCTATTGACGTGAAGAAGTGGGGAGGTGACAAGAGGTATATTGGAAAAGGATTGCGTCTCAATTTAGAGAGACGACACAGTGATAGTAATGATGGATTACTCGCATTATCATGATTGTCCAAAAGAGGGGGTGGAGGTCCAATTTCTTCATCTTGGAATTGATACATCTCAACACCCGTGTCTTGTAAAAATGCGAGTTCATCAGCGAAAATTTCCTCAAACCTTTCATCGATACCCCGAAGAATAATGTCATCAGAAAAAATAGGGTGATCGTCAGACTCTATAAAAAGTTCCCCATCAGTGTTGGATGTTGACCCGGACAAATCGGTGGAAGAGTACATGGTTGGGTCAAACAAGAACATATGAAAAGAGTCAGTATCATGAGGTTGATCAAATTCGCTGCTGTCGATATCCATTAATTCGACAGAACACACATGAGCATAGGGTTCGGAGGGTTCACTTCCCAACTTGTAAATGTTAAGCTCAATTGACTTCTTTCCAAAGGATAGAGTCATAGAGCCGTTTCTACAATTAATTACTGCGTTGGAAGTGGCCAAAAAGGGTCGACCGAGTATCACCGGGATTTGATTGCGTGGGTTTGCTACAGGTTGTGTATCTATAACGATAAACTCCACAGGGAATATGAATTCCCCGACTTTGATTAACACATCCTCTAGCTCACCCCTAGGTTGGGTGATAGATCGATCGGCCATCTGAAGAGTGCTATGCGCAGGTTTTAACTCTCCGATCCCTAATTGCTCATAAACAGAATACGGAAGCAAGTTAACACTAGCACCTAAATCGAGTAGAGCACGATTGATATTTTTACCCCCAATGGAAATAGAAATTGTAGGACTTCCGGGGTCCTTTCGTTTCTTAGGTAGTTGTTGTGTAAAAGCAGTGCTCACATTACTCGCAAGGAAAACTTTTTTAGGCACTTGAACTTTTCGCTTCCTAGTGCACAAGTCCTTTAAGATTTTCGCATATAACGGAACTTGTTGAATAGCATCTAGGAGAGGAATGTTTATGTTAACTTGCTTAAAAATTTCCACAATCTTCTCCATTTGTGGACTTGGTCTGTTTCCCCTCAACCTGTTTGGATAAGGTGCTTGATCAATAAGTTTTGGGTCCAACGTTTGTGGAGAAGACTGTGGGGATGGATTCGATCCCAAAACTGGAGTGGGAATCGACTTAGATAGATTTGGTGAAATGGGCGAAGGGTTCGAGCCTTGGGGAAAACGGAGAATAGGCTCGGATGAAGGTGGGAGACTAGACGAATTAGGGGAAGAAGAAGAAGCTGGGGTATCATTGGTGTCACTATCATCACACTGCTCACCCACTCGGTCATTCAGCACTTTTCCCGATCTTAACGTGGTAACAGCACTCACATTATAACTTTGTGAGTGGCCAGGATTAGGTATGGGTTGAGATGGGAGTTTCCCTTTCTCTCTCGCACTCATTGCGGCGTTTAACTGTGCGATTTGGTTTTCTATTGATTTGATACTCTCACCATGGGAGGAGGAGTTTTTCGTTAGGGTATCAATAGAAGACCTTATCTCAGCCGAATTTTGCATGGATTGTTTCATGAACATATCCAAAGTTTGTGCAAGTGAGTTGTCAGTACCGGCCACTTGTGGTGTAGAAATGTTGGCCGGATTTTGGAAATTTTGTGACTGAAAGGGGGGCTGATTCTGTGGTTGTGGTTGCTGTGGAGAAGGTCTTTGATAATTGCTTTGTTGGTTTTGATTCCAAGCAAAGTTAGGATGATTCCTCCATCCTTGATTGTATGTGGAAGAATAAGGATCGTTTCTAGGTCGCTGCTGAAAAGCAGCATTAGCTTGAAACGATGCATTCATAGGACATTCTTCCGTTAATTGTGAAGGATCCGAACAGCAACCACAGACGGTCTTAGGAAGCGTGACCTGATTTAGGGAGAATGTTGAGAACTTGTTTTCAATGGCATCGAGTTTCTTCTGAATCGCTGCCATTTCGGCTTTTACTGCGATAGAAACATCGAGCTGGTGAATACCTCCCTTAGTTGAATGTGGTCTTACGCTTTCCCACTGCAACGTGTGTTCAGCAAGGTCTTCCAGATATTTCCAAGCTTCACCGTCATCTTTAGACATGAAATTGCATTGACACATTGTTTCAAGCATCTGCTTTGTTGCTGGATTAATGCCCTCATATATAATCCGACATAAATCTCATCTTTGTATTCCGTGATGGGGGCATTGGACAAGCAGATCTTTGAAACGTTCAAAGCACTTCCAAAATGGTTCATTGGGAAGCTGGGTGAACTGGTTGATCTCGCTCCTAATATGTGCAGTCTTATGATTTGGGTAAAACTTCTTAAGAAATGCTACGATGAATTCATCCCAATTAGTGATAGAGTGTGCGGCAGTATTGTAAAGCCATTTTTCTGCCAAGTCGCACAATGTGAATGGGAGAAGACGTAAGCGCATAGCATCTAAATTCAATTGTGAAGTACCCATCATTGCGCATACGTTCTCGAATTTGGTGATGAAAACGTACGCGCCTTCGGACTCAAGCCCGTGAAATTTGGGTAGCAGATTGATGTAGTGGGGTTTAATTTCGAAATTATCCTCGTTAGGTGGTGGAAGAGATAGACAAGTAGGAAGAGGACCACGAATAGGATAGCATCTCTCTTGGAGAGAGATGCGCGGTGGATTCTGCTCACCTGCGGGCGGTGGCAGCGTGGTGTTATAATTTGATGGAGTGCCGTCCATCACTGTTGATGTGGTGTGTGGTGGGGGAAAAGAAGATGAAGAAGTACCGACTTCGACGTCGATAACAGGAACGCGGACAAGACGGGCACTAGGATCCCGTGTCCAGCCGAGCATGCACTAAGCGGGTTTAGTGCAAGTGGCAGCGTGTGTGTGATTTTAAAATTGGCTTGTTTTGAAAAAGTGGGACTCAAGACAAATCTCCCTAAGATGCACAAGCAACCCTAGAACTAAGGTTACCTAGGTCAGTCTCTAGACCGCTCCTAGACTTCCAAAGGACAAGCCGCAGGATAAATCCTCTACCGCCTCCGTACTACCCTTGTAGCCAGATAAGTGCCAGGTAAGTGGGAAGGAACCACGTCGTGGGCCTAATTAAAAACCACTAGCCTTTGTCACACTTGCCTAGGCACTACAAAAGTAATGCAGATAAACGATAGATTACCCACGACCTTCCTCTGTCCTTATTGAGCGCGACAGTCCTTAGAGTCTGGTCTAGATATTTTTTAAATTAAAGAAGGGTTGATCTATATGCTCGGTTTGTGATTTGTGGGGCTTAGGAAGGGTGATGAAATCCCCACCTAATCTTGATTTGGTCTTTGCCCCTTAAAGTCCGTATTAAATATGCAAAACAAAACCAAACACAAAACTTTTGCAAAAAGATTTTTTTTAGCGGCGCGATTTTGCAAAGAATCCTGCAGAAAATAGATTTTATAGGATTTGAGGAGAGAGTTGAGAAAGATACCAGAGAAGATTTATTCCCTAATTCCTCCAACTTACCGCGGTTCCGCCACAGAATGGGTGCTTTTGCCGCGGTTCCGCCGCGTGGCAGAAGGAACAGTTGATGAAATTTTTTGTATGGCCTTTTGTGCTCCTCTGGATCTCTAAAAATGTCTCTGTTTCCTGTTTTCCTTAATTCTGTGACTCCAGATTTCCTCGCAAAATTCACGTACAAATCGTTAAATATGCAATTTGCAGTTTTGTGTTAATAATGATATGACCGTCTAAGAATTCAACACAAATAGTAAAAATAAAAAATTACGCACATTTCCCCGGCAACGGCGCCATTTGATTGATACGAAAAAGTGTGTTTTGTAGTTTAACCGCAATCAATAACGGTGTCGCATGTAGCTAGACCGAGATGAGTACGGGTCGTCCTCTGGGAAACGTGGAACCTTTTACTTTTACTTTAGATGTGTTGAGAAAGAGAGAAGGGATAAAGAATTTTATAGAATGGTTTCTAGATCTACGTTAAACAAGATTGTAAAATATAGATCTAGATTATTTTAAAGATGTAGTAAATATAATAAGAAGGCTTGTAGGGTTCGTTAGGATTTAGTAGTTATGGACGATTAATTAAAAGTTACCCTTTTTATCCATTAATAGATTTAGAACTAGAACGACGGTGATGCGTGTAGATTAGGGCTTCTGGAGGGAAAAGGAATCCCACTCTTAACCCTTATCTCGACACGGAACTCCGTTCATATCTAGCCTTTACCAAAACAATCATTAATCTAATCTCCAATCGCGGTCGGAACTAGCAAAAAATTGCTACCGCGCCCGATTAGGATGTTAATGATTCTTTTGATAAAGTTCCTAAACTTTATAGGACTTAAAAAGGGTTTAATTATTTTCATCGTTCATTAGCCTACCATAATCCTACGAACCCTAACAAGCGGAGAATTACTCGCGCATGTTGGGAGAAGAAGATGAAAAGAAAGAGAGGGAAAACATAATGTAAAATGCAAAAGAATTAAATAAAATAACTACCTTTATTAATCACTTGAACAATCTACACTTTATTCCGTAGAAAATGATTACAAACTAGTTGCTTCTCGATCTTTTCTAAGGAGGTAGACGAACAGTTGATGATCAGCCTGGATGCGTGAGCGTCAGGGGCTTCGTGATCTCTTCGGCTTGATGGCTTTTCCAAGAGGCTCTCGGTGCCTTTATATAGTGCAAAGCCAGAATATTATTGTTGAAAAGTTGGTAAAATTTAGCAATGATTTAACTCCCAAAATCTTTCCTTCTAACCCCCTTAAATTGCGGCGGATCCGCGGCCCAAGAGTGGGTTTGGCCGCGGATCCGCGCTCAAGGATGGGGATCATTTGATGATTTTTCTTGTGCTTTCATCTGGTGACATTTGGCAATCCTAGGCATCTTCATATTTCAGAAATCTTCTCTCGGTTGCTTCCAGACTTGGTCTCCAAGTTTGCTTCTTAATTTGGCAAGATTTCTTCAACAGCTTGATTTCTTTCATATATTCTGCATAACAACTTGGAAAATTCTGCACAACAACTCAAATAAGATTTTAGTAGACTTTGTTCTACTAGGATTAGGTCAATAATATTTTATTTGCATACATTTTCCTACCAAATGATAATAAAAATATATTAACACATGGAAAATAATGTTTTTACACATAAACCCTCATATGTATAATATATCATATTAAAGTCCTTTTTTAATATAAAAATGGTAGGAAAAATGTACTACAAATGTGCAGTTTTATCGACTGAACACACAGTCCGGTCTGTTCGTCTGATATGTCACATATCTCACCTAGGGGTGGTAAACGTCAGACCCCAGTAGCTTGATAAGTCGTGTCGATATGTGGTCTATAACAGTTCGAGATACTACTGATAACACTTACCAGTAAATCTCAGCAACCCTGACCAGGGATTTCCGGTTATAGCCAATCGAGTACAGCGCAACATCAACTCCCTATACCAAGAGAGACGAATCCCCTCCTATCGCTCATTGCCTCCATGTGATTTAGGACTGTACCCAAAAACCACCGTTTTGCACGCCCTCTTGGATGTGGTAAGGTGGAAATCAAAGCACAGTGGGAATCACACAAGTCTCTATGACGATCTCGGGTCTACAGACTAACCTGTACCAGTGTCACTAGAGAACTGCCATCTGATGTAAGTATAATACCATCTGGGAGTTCTCGGCGAGTCCGTCCAGTGTACCCAGTCTCCACTGAGCACCAGTATATCATCTCTGATGTCAAACACCAATGGATATGGGATCATCCATCGTCCATCTGTATAGGTCGAGAAGGTATACGCTAGTCTACTCTGGTATATCGATGCCCCGTCTCGATACACCCACGACTAAGGACCTTGAAGGATGTACTTATGGACTACCATGTCCCCACTAGTATGATCCGCATCATAGTCCAGGTAGTCAAGTACACATCCTAATGGCTTTACCAACATGTAACAGAGAGACAATCAGTGTACACTTAAGATAAAGAGCAACTAGATAGCATACTATCATGTCGAGCAAGAAAGTCCTCCCTATATATGTCCTAGCATCCACTACAATATACATCCTATGTACAGTAATGGCCTCTAGGGCATACATATAACTAACAATCTCCCACTTGCACTAGGGTCATCTGTAGCAGTGGTTGCAGTATCTCATACTCAACCATCCCATAAAGGTCTCTTTCTGGGAAAAGGCCTTTGTGAGTGGATCCGCCGTGTTGTCCTCTGAGTCTACTCGCCTAACCTCGATCACCCTGGAGATCAACTATCTCCATGATCAGGTGGCACTGCCTTAGAATATGTCTGGATCACTGATGGGACGGGCGTTCCTTGGCATAAGCCACAACTTCATTGTCACACAATGGGAGGAACAAAGTTCATCTCATGAACTAATATACATCCAGACTGCCTCTTTGGTAGCATCTTAAGTAGTGATGTATCCAGCCTTTATCGTCTAGTATGCCACGGTATCTAGCTTGGAACTCTTCCAACATACCGTCCCTTTTACTGAGGGTAAAGACAATGCCTGTGACTGACTTTCAGTCGTCCTTTTCACCCTGGAACCTTTCCAGAGATTCTCCCCAGGATTAGTTGATACCATCTCACTACAACTAGTGAGTATCCTAACATCCAATTAGATCTATCTCATAGATTCAAAACCCAGGATTTAGTAGGTATCACTTTGATCCTATATGGAGAATCATTGCGATAAGCGGAGATTGACCGAGCGTAGCATAGGAAACTCCGTCCCTATCAAGAGTATGTCATCCATGTACTCTACGAGGATCATCACCATACTCCCTACTACCTTTTTATATATACAAGGTTCATATACCATTTTGATGAAGTCAAACTCTTTGACTACCACATCAAAACAGACGTTCCAACTCCGCGATACCTGCTTTATCACATAAAATATCTTGTACACGTTTCCGCTGCTCCCACTGTCTACGAAGCCCTCTGACTGTGTACTTATAGACTCTCTCTTCTAAAACATCATTTAGAAAAGCAGTCATGACACCCAACCGCCAGATATCGTAGTCATGGTATGTAGCCGTGGAAAGTAGGATCTGGATGGACTTAAGCATAGGCCCCATAAAAGGTTTAATTATCAGCCACATCTGGTCTATTATACAAACCTTTAACAAGTATAGCTTTGAAAGTCTTAACTTTTCCATGTACACCAAGTAATCTTCTCAAGATATACTTGCTCCTGATGGGGATTTAACCCTTCAGATAAAGCAACCAAAGTCCATACTTTGCTGGTGTATAAGGATTCCATCTCAGATCGATAAGCATCCAGTCATTCTTATAGAGTCCTACTCCTGATGGCCAGCTCGAAACTAGTTGGGTCATCATCTCATGATGCAATTCTCGCTCCCACTGTCATAGAGAAACCGAAATATCTCTCAGGTGGGTGAGGAAACCTACTAGATCGGCGGAGAGGCTGAGGTTCATTGGTTACTATTGAATCCTATGGTTCTACCAAATCATCAGCTGCAGTTTGTTTAGCTGGAACTCTTTCCAGTTCTACCTCATGTCCACAAATTTCTTCACAAGAAATTTCCTTTCACAAAGGTGGCATGCTGAGAAACAAAACATTTTTGTTCCTCGGTTAGGTAGAAGATATTCCCTTGCGAATGCTTGGGATATCCAACAAACTTCTACAGAACTAACTTTGCCTCGAGCTTGTCCGGATTATGCTTTTAGATATAGGCTGGACAACCCCAAATCTTAACAAACTTAAGGTATGGGCTCTTCCCTTTCCATATCTCATATGAAGTTGTAAGCAACTTATTTGATCGGAACCCTATTCAATAGGTATGCAACTTCATAAGTGCATAACTCCCTAAAAGGAAATAGGAAACTCAGTAGTACTCATCATAGAGCGCACCATATCATATAGGGTGTGATAGCTCCGCTCGATACACCGACGTGCTCTGGTGTATGCGGAGGAATAATGCTGAGAGAGAATCTCATTCTCCTTTAGAATAGGTCCAGGGATCCCGTGCTCAAGTATTCTCCTCCCTGATCACATCAAAGGACATAATACTTATACCCGTATTTTGGTTCTCTACTTCTAACTTATATTCTGTGAATATCTCAAAAGCTTTGAACTTGTGTTTCAACAGGAACATATGTCTGAATCTTGAGAGATCGTCAGAGAATGTAATGAAGTACAAAGAACCGATCTTAGCATGTGTAGACAGGGGACCTTCATACATCAACATGTATCATCCCAAGAGTTCACTAACTCTTTCTCTGTTTCCAGTAAACGGAGCTATGGTCATCTTGTCTCTGTGACATGACTGGCAAGTTTCACAAGATGTAAATTCAAACAAATTTAAATATGCATCTATATTTAACTTGAGCTAGTCAGGTCGCATTGATATGACCTAGTCTACAATACCTCAAGAAGGATTCGTTCATTTCTGAACTCTTCCTCTTGTGTGTGTTCTGTATACTAAGAACTGTAGTTTGATTTAGAACGTCAATGCTTTTAGATAACGTGCCTGAACCAATCAACTTTTGATATAGAAAATGTTCAAAACATTATCCAACAATACAAAATTATATCCTTCTTTACTAATAAAGAGACTGATATGATTTTGCATATCAGGTTCGGTATCTAATAACATTTGTTCAGAATCAATGTATTCTGGTAATACAGGGTGACAGTGACCAACAGACTTGGCTGCAACACTTGCACCATTTTCTGCCTCATGAAACTTATCACCCGTTCTCAGTTCTCTACCTTTCTGTAGCCCATGTAACAGATTACATATGCGGGATCCTGATCCGGATCACATACCCAGGACGTAAAGGATACTGAGAAACAGTTCTATGTAACGAACACACCCGAAGATGATGCATCAACATTCACTTTCTTCGTTTGGACGGCACGGGAAATCTGGTATTCCCCAATTTCTTGCTCTGTCTTATAACAATTATAAGTGGGAGCGGGACCAACGTTCCCCAGCTCAGTATAACAAGCAGGTCCGGTCAATACATCCGTATTATTATCTTGATTAAGGCATGACATGGTCGCTACCTGGAGAGAGAGAGAAGAAAACACTCTGCGTGCGCTCTTGCAAGATCAGATTGGTTATTATTTTATCTAATCAGGATGGCTCCCACTGTTTTTATCAAATATTCCTTTAAACCCTAAAAGGAAAGACTAGCCGGGATTAATTACACACTACAAGTTCGCCAATCTTTCAGCCAGGCCAGTGTCGGTACTTTGAGGGAGGTCCCTCGTGCTTTCGCACGAACCTAATTAATGTAAACCTCGTTTTCCCACGGGCGTAACCCCGTTGACACCTTTCTAGACACCTACTTGATCGGCTAATTGTAATGTATAAAACTCTCCCAGGAGTAACTCTTACTCGCAGCGGGTATCGGGATCCAACTATCTCATAGAAGGTATGCAATCTCATTGCAAATTTCAACACTTGAAATTCCCGATAATATTTTACCCCTAGCGTCCTATAACCTTGACGCAGGCCAACAAACCATAGTCTGCTAGTCAAGTTCAACCCGTCATTTCTTGATTGAATTAAACCCACCCGCACGACCCTTGACGCAGGCCAACAAAGTCGCACGACTACCCTAATCCAATCTGCATCATATGCATAAACAGATAAATACTAGTTAGCTACCGCACACTACGCCTTGACGCAGGTCAACAAACGTAGCACGAATACTAAGTAGGACTTATCTGAAATGACTGAGGGCTACGACAGGTTTTTAAGAAAACCCTTTGCGTAATGAACTTGATATCGTTGTAGAATCGAATGAATTTTAAATGGAGTGTTTTTTAGGCTTTTCTAGTTTTGCTAAAGGGGTCACTCCCGGTGAAGGGATCGTCGGCCCTTTCCTCATCGAATAAGGTGCAGGATATATCATATATACCGCTGCGCAAAGCAAAAACTATAGAAGCAATCAAAAGAAAAACCGAGGGTTGTAGCATCTGCCAGTTATTGCTAAAGGAGTCACTCCCGGTGAAGGGATCTCGGCACTTTCCTTATCGATTAAGGTGCAGGATGTTCTACAAGGAACACCGCGATGCAAAGCAAGAACTGTAGCTACCTGTTTTATTTTTGAAATTCGATTCGACAACATCTTTTAGGTTTATTTTCTTTCATTAATCACATTAATGAAGTCCCATCATTTAAGTCCACCTAAACATCACAGATAAATATAGCGTACGCTTATGCCATCCGCATTCGCCTCGATGTCCCGTCTGCACCGTTAGGTTAGGTAACTAACGCCAGAGCGGGGCAGGACTAGCGCGGGTGTAAAACATAAGCAACGTCTATATAATATATCATATATACTATATACAATATCTATCTGAACATATCACATGATCACATCACAGATAACGCAGCAGAAAATATCATATGAAATATTGGATATACTAGGACGTCCGTGTTTTATTTTGAGCCTGTATAAAACACGGATTCCACGGTCACGATGAATAGCCAAACCCACACCCCTACACCCCTACGAGAGCGGCAAGCAACCCTACCGAGTCTAGAGTTAGGAGACCCAGACTCGACTCCTCGAGTTGGTCTCCCACTGGACTCTAGAACCTGGTTACTTGTGCTCTCCTCCTTGGGTCTATCCTAGTGCGGAAAAGTAAATAATATACATCAACGGTGACATCTTCCATAATCTAGAAGTTCCCCAATAAAAGAATATTACATACAAGTTTTTACATGAATGAAAATGAAAAACACTCATCTCACATAAAAAAAACCCGGCTATTCAAACACGACGATCCAATATAACATATCCAGCAACACATAACATCACATGTCATCAACATAAGTAAGTATGCATACACCGATTGTCGTCGACGTATAGCAACGAAAACGGTGATACAACTACATACTACACTTACGGTCACAGAAAAGAAAGTGTAAAACTACAACAGTTGGAATCCGCAAACTCTTTAGACATCGCATGCCTAATCAAATGAATTCCTTAGACATCGCATGTCTAACAATTATAAACCCCGCATTTTAGTCTCATTATCGAAAACTCTTTTCAGTATCAAGTCGGGCAATTCAACAAGATTCCCGACATCCTGAACGAATACTCGTCGCAAACTTCAGTAGACGGCTGCACCCCCGATATCGTCGACAAAGTGCACTAAGGCGGAACACCGCTGCCGCGAGCACCCGAACGGATGCTTTCAGCGACAGAGTTCTCCTACAGTCACTTGGTCGGGGTTATGGAGTGTGGCTATCTATTAAGTTTACCCGGTGAGTATCCGCGTACGCTACGTGATTGCGATGGACTTTTGATCACATCAAAATTCCGTGGCAACCGATCAAGTGAGACTAAACTGCTATGTTTATAACATTCATATTAGTTATCTCATAACTACTTGTTAATTCCAAATATTGTATCACATTCCAGATAAATAGAAAATGTTAAACTTTCCGATCGAACAATCAAACACCCAAGTTTTCCCGAAACAGCTCAGCACATGAAATAAGTTTTAAAACATTCACTTCATGCCACAGAACCAACGGTCCAGCCGTAGAAGGGTCAAGCCAACGCCTCACATGTGGCACGCCGTACTGCCCCAAACCCAAAGGTTCAAAGGGCAGTTCAAGACGGTCACATAATCGAGTTAAGGTTTGTTGTCTTCTAGAGGGTCCATCGAGTTACTTGCACTACTTAGAACGTTATTAAACTACGGAAAAATCCAACAATTGGAAATTTCCCGGCAGGGGAAAAAGTGGGTATTTATATCCGGTCGAACTTTTTAACATGTTCTAAATTACCCGAAAAAACACATAGACAAAGTTAGACAATCCGATCGAATCATCGAGTCCCCAAAACAACCCAGAAAACTCAACTGTTGAGTATAAATTAAAACTTTCCAGAGAACAGAGGAAACTGCTACGGACATTACTGTGGAAAATAAAGCGCATAATCATCACATACGGCCGCGGAACCGCCACCAGAAGCAGGCTTAGGCCGCGGTTACGCGGCGCTACTGTAGAGATAGCTTGTCGTTTTCTGCAGTTTGCCTTAGAATTTCCTGCTTTATTTTCTGAGAATTTTTAATTCACAAAAATCCACTGTTTTGAAAAATGTACAGAGAGGGGTGTAATTTAGGGTTTCGGGGTTCGATCGGGTTTCTAACATCGTCTACAATTCGCCTAAAGCTCTAGCTAGGCTCTGATACCACTGTAGGGTTCCTAGGCACACTCAAGAGATTCCACAAGGTATCAACCATGCCAAATTCAAATTTTTAGGTGCCGAGAAACCCTAAACTAGATCGATTACTAGAGGATAGGCGAAAAGATAAGCTAGCAAACTACTTTGCTACAAAGTGAAAGGGATTACAACCTTTGTAGATCCGGTCCTCCACTTCTTTAGCTCCGTGTTAACGTCCCTCCGCTGCGATCATCGGAATCCCGGACTCTAGTGATGGTTTCGTCGGAGAAATGAGCGGGCTAGGTCGTTAACTTCGATGCCGAAGATGATCTACGTCGAGGCGACTCAAACTCAAGCTCCATCTTCACTTGGTCATGAACCTTGTGAAGAAAACACCCTATACAACATGGCAAGTGGTAGAGGATGAAGAAATAGAAAGTGGATTCACTTTGGATTTGGATTTCTCACTTGATTTCAACACTTGAAATTTTTCAAGAAAGCTTTCTTCACTTCATGAAGAAGATGAAGAAGAAGAAGAAGGAAAATGAATTAATTCTTGAAAATAATAAATCAAGTCAATACTTATCATAATGCAACCATGGGTGAAGAAAACCTTTGTAGAGACTAAACTAGGGTTTAGGTAATTGTTAGGTTAAAGAGCAAAACAAAATGGTTAGACTTTTCAAAGATGCATGAAGCATCATGAAGCTTCAAATGAAGACAAAGAGAGCCAACATTTTATTTCATTAAAATAAATAAATAAAATGAATAAAACCCTAACCATTAACCTAAACATTGTGTTAACCAAACACACACCCAAGTTTGCATGCATCATCAATCATGATACAAACTAGTGCACAAAAATATATCACATATACAACTTGTGCACTTCAAGTGAGAAAATCAATCTTAAGTGAACAAATACTAGTTAATGTAAAGTAATATATCAAATATATAATTATACATTAAATCATTAAATCAACTCTTGATTTAATGATCCGGTCATACTGCATATAACCGACTAATATCAAGTGTATCAATATATCGAATCAACACTTGATTCGGTAACCCGGCTATATCACATATAACCAACTGATGATACAAATCGCGAGAATAGAATACAGTATCACATACTGGTATTATTCTCGGTCCCGCACATATCTCATATGCGCTTCTATTTCGTTTCGCTTGAGCCAGGAAACCTCTGTTTAGGACTCTAAAGACTCGTCAATACGCCGGAAGCAGGTGATGATCATATCAAACACCCACAAGCCGCAAGCGGTCTGCTAAACGTAACAGCCACCCGGATATTGAGCGATCAGAAGATCAACGAGCAAGCCCGCTCACACTCCTGTGAATCCAACCAGTAACACTTAACGCACTGTCCGGTCTGTTCGTCTGATATGTCGCATATCTCGCCTAGGGGTGGTAAACGTCAGACCCCAGTAGCTTGATAAGTCGTGTCGATATGTGCTCTATAACAGTTCGAGATACTACTGATAACACTTACCAGTAAATCTCAGCAACCCTGGCCAGGGATTTCCGGTTATATCCAATCGAACACAGCGCAATATCAACTCCCTATACCGGGAGAGACGAATCCCCTCCTATCGCTCATTGCCTCCATGTGATTCGGGACTGTACCCAAAAACCACCGTTTCGCACGCCCTCTTGGACGTGGTAAGGTGGAAATCAAAGCATAGTGGGAATCACACAAGACTCTATGACGATCTCGGGTCTACAGACTAACCTGTACCAGTGTCACCAGAGAACTGCCATCTGACGTAAGGTATAATACCATCTGGGAGTTCTTGGCGAGTCCGTCCAGTGTACCCAGTCTCCACTGAGCACCCGTATATCATCTCTGATGTCAAACACCAATGGATATGGGATCATCCATCGCCCATCTGTATGGGTCGAGAAGGTATACGCTAGTCTACTCTGGTATATCGATGCCCCGTCTCGATACACCCACGACTAGGGACCTTGAAGGATGTACTTATGGACTACCATGTCCCCTCTAGTATGATCCGCATCATAGTCCAGGTAGTCAAGTACACATCCTAAGGGCTTTACCAACATGTAACAGAGAGACAATCAGTGTACACATTAAGATAAAGAGCAACCAGATAGCATACTATCATGTCGAGCAAGAAAGTCCTCCCTATATATGTCCTAGCATCCACTATAATATACATCCTATGTACAGTAATGGCCTCTAGGGCATACATATAACTAACAATATTAACGTAGTTGTTTGTAGCTTGGTACAGAATGTGCCAGTGTATACGAGAGAAGTCCAACTTGCTTCGTGGACTAAGGTATATGGAGTACAAGGCCCCATCAAAACCCACGGGTCAACTGCAACGGATATTCAGGTTAGGTGTATTATAGTGACCATCATCATGCCATTTTTAACCCATTCCGTACCAGTCTATCCCTTTAAAACCCCGTAATGTATATTGTGTTGTTTTATAGATATAAGATTTGCCGCGACCATGGTATAAATTATTCATGTAAACAGATAAGGATGTAAACAGATAGTCATGTAATCAAGTCAATATATATCCATGGTTCGGTCAAATTAAGTCATGTTGATATTTGATAGTATTCTGGTATTCATGTTTAAGCTCCAGTATATATGGATTCATGTTGTATTGGAGTTATATTTGAATTGTATTCATATTTGAATTGTAGTCAGATTAAACTGAGACTTAGATTGGGTCAGACATTTAAACAAAATTGGATCCTGAATTAGGTTTTGGAGTTATCGGTAACTGCTGCACATAGACAGCAGGATTTGTGTCTTTTTCCAAGATAATTACCATTTGATAACCCCATTTTATTTTTCTATCTTAAATAGGCAAACACGCACTTTCTCTGGCTCCCTGAGGCTCAAGAGAATTATTCCCGCTTAAACCTATATTTACTAAGGTCCTTATGGTAATTTAATATAATTTGAGGGGGTTTTATGAAAAATAGCTTTAGTATACTTTCAAAATAAAGCTCAAGTATCTATTTATTTCCTTTTAGGGTTTTCATGGATGTAATTTTTTAAAGGTGAGGTATTCTAGTGAATATAAACCTAAATTGAATAGTACATGGTATTTTAGTATAAAGTTGACTTGTACGGATTTTTTATGGTATTTTCATGAAACTTATGATTCTTTTCTTTTGTTTATAAAACATGGAATTTATTATTTATTTAAAATAGTTTTTTTGATAATATTTATATATAATTATAAAAATAAGTTTTTATTATTAAATAGAAATGCTCGTTTTTCTTTAAAATTGTATTAAAAATTCCATCGAGATCGTATGCTCCGTGAGGAGGTCTGCATTTTGCTCTACTAGTTCGATGGATGTACGATAATTCGCACCAACCGAATCGGATTCCCCAAAAGTGGGTTGTATAGACATGCTCGTAAGGAATTTAAGTAACACAATTTTAAAGAATACGGTTTTTAATAGTTTATGGTATTATGGTGTAAAGTTGTATTTGTCCAAATAATAATGTTCAAAAGCGAATCATGCTATGTCAAGATGTGTATTGTGAGAGGTAGGTCATTATCTCGTGAGGTTTTCTAAAGATAATATGAGCAAATATGATAAAAGATGTCATATGTAAAGTTTGTGGTATTTAAACGAAAAAGTGTAATAAAAGTTACATAGCATGGTATTTTAAGATGAAACTTGTTCTCGATGTTTATTTTAAGATTACTAAGTAAGATATAACGAAATGATTGATTGGTTATTAAGAAAGATTGTGTTTTATAAGAAGTTTAGAATCGGATGTCGGAATAACTCCACTTCCGACGAGTTTTGAAAAGAGAACTTTTTAAATTAGGAAGAGAGGAGCGTAGAGGGAACTTGCTAGATGAAATGAGAGAGGGGATGTTGAAGAAGGATTTGGAAGCTTCGTGGAGTCGCGGGGACGCCGGAATCGTCTCGAATCGTCGCTGGAACATGACCTTAGGCTAACTCCACTTGTACTCTTCTTTGACTTAGAAAATTTTGAGGATTTTGAATAATAGATTTCAGAATGGAAAGGGCTAGGGTATAAGGTTATATTTATAGGGTAGAATTAGCGTTTTGATAATTAAAAAGAGAATTAAAATGTATTTAAACTTGGATTAAAAGCTTATTTTTAATTATCTGTTTAATTGCAGGAAAAACAAACAGAAGATGAGTAGTGAGGGTGGGCCAAAGGACTAGGGTTCAAAATATGGGAACAGTCCCGACGGGGAGGCCCAGCGGTGCCGGCCCAAATGACGATCTCGTCGGTCGTTGTGAGGGGGTTGGGTTCTGGATTTGTGCCATGTGTCGATGTCTGTTTATATAACCCTGTGCACATGTTTATTTTCAGTGACTTTTCATTTTTACGTTTATTGCACGTGTAAACTTTTGGCCTTCCAAAAAGTTTAAAATAAAAAATCAATAAAAATATATGTGGCTGGGGGTATTTGAACACAGGGGTTATATCTCAACAGTGCAAGGGTTTACCAATTAGCTACGAGTTATTTTTGTTGTTCTTAAACAAATTAAATTTATAACTTGTGCTCAGGCTTACAATTACTCTATTATATACATTAATTTTAAAAAATTATGTACATTAAAAACAGAGTCATTACAGTTTCCCTTATATTTGAAACTCCCGATATAGTTTTTACCCCTAACGACCTATGACATTGACGCTTGCCAACAAATCATAGGCCGCTAGTCAAGTTCAACCTGCCATTATCTTAGATTAACTCGATCCTACCCGCACAAACCATTGACGCTTGCCAATTAAGCTGTATGACTGTCTCGATCAATCGTATCTCTATGCAACAGATAAATATCACTCAGCTACCGTTCACTGTGCCTTGGTATTTGTCAACAAATATAGAACAAATACTAGGTTATACCTATCTGAAATGACGGAGAGTTACGGCTGGTTTTTTGCAAAAAACCTTTAATGTAATGAACTTGATTTCGTTGAAAGAATCTAGTGATTTTGAAACGAGTGGTTCTAGCTCAATTTTGAAAACATTTGGTTTTGTAGAAAACCAAGTAGTTTTGAAAAGAACCGAGTGGTTTTGAAATTTGATTCCAACAACATCATTTTAGATTTATTTTCTTACATTAATCAGACTTAATGTGGTCACATCATTTAAGTTCCTATGTATCACAGAAACAACCAAAATACTTTGCTTTATATGCCATCCGGATTCGTCGCGGGTTCTCGGGTCTTCAGCCTAAGGCTCCTTAACTTACGAAAAGGCTAGCGCGGATGCAAAACATATAAACGCATATACATACATATATATATATATATATATATATATATCATCACAGGAAGATAATAAACATTACATTCATGCGATAACCAATATAGAATAGCGGATAAACTAGGAGCACCGTGTTTCGTTTGAGCCGCTAACGAAAACCAATGTTCCCCGATCAAGTGGATAACTCGAACATCACCTAAACCAAGATCCCTATGAGCGCGACAAGCTACTCGCCAATCCTAGAAACGGGATACCCCTCCCTCAATAACATGAGTAGGCTACCCACCGCTTTCTAAAATTTGGTAACTTGGGCGCTCCACCTTGGGTCAATCCTAGTACATGAATGAATAATATACAATGGTGATATCAACCTCAAATCGGATGTGTCCCAATAAAATAATATATATCGAGCAGTAACGACGGCCACAATCCGACCACTCGCCCCGAATAAACAAATATACATGGATTCTACGATGAGAGCTATCCACCACGACTATCCGGCTAAACCATCACAAGATATATATCAACCACAACATAAGAAAATGAGTTAAACCCCATCTAATCTACCTATAGTAATTTTACGACGTTTATAAACACAAAGATAATCAACGATGTTAAAATTTCGATTTTAAAACTTTTCGTGTTGCCCATATGCAAAGATAACAGTGTCTGAAATCTGAGCAAAAATAAAGTATACCATAAATCCTAATTCTAAGAACTAAGACACTTAAAGAATACGAGGCCATCTGGAGCATTCCAGGCCGCTAGTAGCGGCCAAAATAAAGATTTGGGAGGCCTGAACTTCTCTGCAGGGCCTCGTCTTCTTACAAAGTCATTCAAAAGTTAACACAATTCCAATTTTATACTTAAAAAAATTTTAGAAATCATTTCAAAAAATGGACAGAGATATGGATTTGGGTTTTAAAATACGGAAAATTTTTGGATTCAAAACGTAAACATCATTAAATACTAGTTTAAGTGTTTGGGTGGCTCTGATACCATGTAAATAGTTGTTAGGAATATGTATGCCTTAGAGGCCATTATTGTATGATATAGTGGATTCTTGGACATATATATATAGGACTTCTTGCTCGACATGATAGTATGCTATCTGTAGTCTTTATCTTAATATGTTCACTGGTATTATTATACTGTCTCTCATATACATATTGATAAATCCCTTAGGATGTTAACTTGACTACCAAAACTATGATGCGGATCATACTACTGGGACCAAGGTAGTCCACAAGCACATCCTTCAATTGTTCCTATTCGAGGGGATATCGAGACAGGGCATCGATATTCCAGAGTAGACTAGTGTGTATGTTTCTTGACCCTGTATGGGGGCGATGGTTGATCCTATAGCCATTGGTGTTTGACATCGAAGATTGTACATAGGTGCGCATTAGAGAATGGAAACACGTAACAGGACTCGCCGAGAACTCCTAGATGGTACTATACCCATCGTCAGATAGCAGTTCTCTGGTGACACTGGTACAGGTTAGTTTGTAGACCCGAGATCTTCATAGGGTCTTATGTGATTCCCACTGTACTTTGATTTCCTCCCTACCACGGCTCAAAAGAGTCGTGCAAACAGGTGGATTTTGGGTACAGTCCCGAATCACATAGAGTCAATGAGCGATAGGAAGGGTTTCATCTCTCCTAGTATAGGGAGTTGATGTTGCGCTATGCACGATTGGCTATAACTGGAAGTCCCTGACCAGGGCCGTTGATGAGATTTACTAGTAAGAGTTATCAGTAGTTTCTCGTACCGTTATGAGCCATACATCGGCATGACTTATCGAGTTATTGGGGTCTAACATATACCACCCCAGACTCGATATGCGATATATCAGACGAAGAGACCGGACTGTACGGTAAGTATTACCTATAAGCTTCATAGAAGTTTGGACAAGCTTATTTGTTGATATTCTAATCGCTCAATACCTGGGTAGCCGTTACGTCCAGCTAGTACCACTGACGGCTTGTGGGTAATTGATGTGATCATTACCTACTGCTGACGTATTGACGAGTCTTTAGAGTCCCACAAAAAAGTTTCCTGATTCAAGCGAAATGAAGTAGGGCACATATGTTGATATGTGCATGGGCTTAATTAAATACGAGTATGTGATACCGTATTGTAATCTGGCAGTTATTTAGTATCGGTTAGGTTATATGTGATATAACCATATTATCGAATCAAGTGTTGATTTGATAATGTGATATACAGATAAAAGATATTAGTCGGTTATACGTGATATAATCGGATTATTAAATCAAGTGTTGATTTAATAATTTAATATATATTATATTTGATAATTATATATTAACTAATATTATTTGCTCACTAATTATTCTTCACTTAATATATATTAATATATATTTGATATATGTATATATATATATATATATATATATATATATATTATATGAAGTATGGCATGGATTTTCTATTTTTGGAAAATAGAAAATGAGGTGGAAAATGGGAGGAATAGTGAAGCATGGTATTGGATATTTGTTTATTCTTTTTCTTTCACTATTGAAGCATGGCTTCATTTTATTATTGTAAATTTATGGATGCTTCAATAATTTGAAAAAGGAGGGAATAACCATGCTTCACATATTCATTCTGCACTTGTATTTTTCTTTCTTGAGCTCATGAGATGAGTTCTTACTCTCTAGCTCTCTCCATTTTCTTTACTTCCTCCTCCAAGCTTAATCCCTCACATGAGTTATGAATCCTTAGCTTGTGAGAACCCTAGTGAGTAAACAAAACTCCTACTTCATTAGCACTCTAGTGTAGTGTGTTTCCTTCACTAAAAAGTTTAGTGAAGAGATAGTTGTTCCCTTATAAAAAAAGAAAAAAGAAAAAAAGGGGAGCAGAAAGAAAAGAGGAAACTCTCCATATTCAAGTCTCACGTGTTAACATATGAGTGCATATATGCAAAGCATATAGGCGCTGCAATTAGACAACCATTGAGTTAGAACACGCCTCACATGTGAACACATGGGTGCTCATATGCAAAAGCATATAATCGCTAAAAGTAAACAAGCTCAACCCCACTAGGGGTCACGTGCTACACGTGAGTATGTTCTAAATCTTCGCAGCTGATAGAATTAAATTCTATGCAATAGAATTAAATTATATTTTGGGAAATGTTTCCTCAAATTTTTCTAATATGGAAAGATCTTTCTCTAATAGAGAATCTTGGACGAACCATCCGATAAAATTAAATTCTATGTGGAAATATTTCTTTGATCTTTCTTAAAATTAGAAAGATCTTCTCTGTTAAACAGAGGACCATTGGATCAAGGATCCAACGGTGATTATAAAATCACCAACCGACCATTTGATAAAATAAAATTCGATTTTAGGAAAAATATTTCCTAATCTTATTAAACAAACAAGAAAACCTCTCTGTTGGACAGGAAGCCTTTGGATTAAAATCCAATGGTGAATAAAATTCACCATTTGATCTAAAGATCACTTTTGATCTCCCAATCAGAGATTTGCTCAACGAAATTGAACTTTTCCCCTCTTCAATAAATAGGAGCAAGGAGGGGAAGAAAAAAAGGAGGAGAGAGGGAGAAAATGGATGAGACAGAAAGAGAGACAAAAAAAGAGAATTTAATTCTCGGTGAAGACTTGTTTCATCATAACACACTAGGTAAAAAGGAAAAAAAACACCCATAGATTGTTCTATCTCTTATTTGCCTCTCTAAGGGTTTAACCCTTCATATAAGAACTCAGTTCTTTCCCTGGTTAAGATATATATCTCTCCACAAGTTGAGAATTTAATTCTTATCGGGGAGATTTTGTCCTGCAGATTCAAAATCTAGGGGAAAGAACCGAGCTCAAAGAATTTAATTCTTACAAAAAACATATGGGCGTTTAATTCCTCTGAAAACTAGGGTTTAACCCTATATAAAGAATTTGATTCTTGCAAAAACAAGAGGAGAACTTGATCTCTCAGTCCAGACGATGATAATGATCTGAGACCTTTCAAACCCAAATCCTAATGACTAGGAATATCATTAAGAAGAGATCAAAATTTCTAAACAAAAGAACAGCCGAGGCTACCTCACATGCTCACACGTGAGCGCCACAAGAACCAAGTGCTTAGCACTTATATAAAGAGGGAAAATAAAACCCAAAGGGCAGTGCCCATATTTAGGGCGCCTCACGTGCTCACACATGAGCGCCACAAAAACCAAGTGTTTAGCACTTATATAAAATGGGAGAATAAAACCCAAAAGGCAGTGCCCATATTTGGGGCGCCTCACAGGTTCACACGTGAGCGCCACAGGAACCAAGCGCTTAGCACTTTTATAAAAAGGGGGAATAAAACTCAAAGAGCAACGCCCATATTTGGGGTATCTCACGTACTCACACGTGAGCGCCTTCAGAGTTTAGTGTTTAACACTGATCCAACTCCTCACATATATCATTGCCTAGCACTGTTGGGTAACTATGGAGACCCAGACTTAGCCCTAAATTGGCTAAGTTTTCCCAAGATCGAAACCCCTTCGATTTTCAACCAACCGAACTCCTTGTGCTCATGATTTCCCAAACTGATCTTATTTCCAAACATGACTAATGATCCTCTAACTGATAATTTCTAGGTTTATCACACCCCTGTTTTTTCTCAAACAAGAGAACTGGTTCGAGGGTACGTCTCTCTATAGCTCTGATACATGTCGTTGTAATTCTTCAACGTCTTCAGAAAGGTGGCAGGTCCTGACAACCAACCATTCTTTAGTGCATTCCCAAACCTTCCAAACCGACGTGCACACCTCAAATCAGACCGCATCCCACACTAGGTGCATTCCATATCTCCTTTGTTCACTCAGCCACGTAGCAAAAATGCGTGCATGCAAGATGAACGCAATGGACCACTACGTCCATAAACTGGTAATGGACCAAAATGTCCCTAAACTAAAATTTGCCTCCGAAATGGCGACAACCGAGCCCAAATGCTCCTTTATTGGGTCCAAAATCCCAAAACCCTGTTAAGTGGGTCTTAGTCTCAAATTAGACTAACGCATCCTTAACAAAAAACCAATTGAGCCCCAAATGCTCATATACATTTAAATCGATCTTAATTTCAACATAGATTAACGGTCCTTAAATAAAAACTCAAATCTAAGATATACGGATTTGGACTAATCTACGCCCTACGGGCGACGACATAAATTAGTATCCTTATACAATCCACGGTCAACAAAAAATAAAACAAACACACACGGCACGAAGTGAACTTCCGGAGCAGGAGAAAGTGATTATCATGATGCGGTGATGTAATTAACTGCAGGGAATTGCGCCTACAGGAAAGAGCATCCCCACAATCAAAACCTCTCATTAAAATGAGGGGGAATCTGACAAAGTCTGTTACAACGGCCGCATCCGTCCAAACTTTCGATATACGGTACCATAAATCAACTTAGTATCTTCGGAGAGGTGGACGGGTAAAACCAAATAGTATCTGCCCCCAGAATTCAGAACAGACGTCCTAACGTCCCGGTCAATCTTCCGGCGATGAACAGTAGCTTGGATTGGCGAACTTCGGGTGGATCATCTTCGGCACGAAGATCATCAGAGGAAGCTTGTTCATTCTTCAAGTGGAGCCTAGTGGAGTCGCATGGACTATTACCCAGAGCATTTGAAAAGAAGGACTTGGTCTATGAAGGTCGTATACTCTTTCCTTAACTATATTTTGTGATATCATCATAGTTAAACCATAATATTCTAGTTTAATCCTTAGTTATTCTAGCTTAGCACCTAGAAAATTTTAAAATTGCATACTTGATGCCCGTTTAAACCTCGTGGCGATACTAGGGTAGACTTTCAGTAGTTGCTCATGCTCGTACAGCTAATTTGCGACCAAAACGAAATGCAAAATGAAAATTTTAACTTGAGCACAAGCCACCATGACCTAGCGATCGATACCAAACACTAAACTAGCAAACATAGAAGGAGTTTAGCTACTCGGTTAAATATTACAACCTGTGTAGTCGTGTGTTTCATCTTCGAAACTCCCCCAGCTTGGCTCCTAGTCCACCAGGAACAAGCTTGGATGTCAATCCTCCGTGCCGAAGATGATCCATCCGAGGGAACCTTAGTTCAAGTTCTAACTTCATATAAGAACACAAATGAAATAACTTGTGAACAAGACTTGTTATGAATTGATTAGAAGGATGTAGTAGTGATTAATTTCTAGGTTTTCTCTATTTTTCTTTTTTTTTTCTTCACCTTGGAAAACTCAAAAGAGAAGAAGATGATTATCATAAAAACCGCGTGTTTCGTCATCCACACCCTTCTCATCACTTCCAAATTGAACTAGAAAAATGTGTAGAATGACACACACACACACACACACACATTCCTTCACATCTACAAGTATATGTTTCAATATACATACACACGTATTCATATCAAAATACGAGTATCCGTATTTATATCAAAATACGAACACCGTATTCATATCAAAACACAAATACCCGTATTCATTTCAAGATACAAAATACCCGTATTTATATCAAGACACAAACACCCGTATTTATATAAATACATGTAATCGTATAAATACTGTATTCTTTTCAAAATACAAATATCAAAATAGAGATACTAAAAAAGATATAATAGTAGCTCACATTTCATCTAAATATAATAATCTGGCTATCTTTCAAACCGACTAGTAGTAACAAAATGTCCGATAAAATTACTTGTACTAAAAACACGTATTTAATCGAACCTCCATACGTATCAAAATACGCATACTATATCGTTTTGTCTGATTCAGGAAACTCTCTGTGTGGGACTCTAAAGACTCGACAATACGCTGGCAATGGGTTTAACTACAAGCTCGGCGGCGGCACTAGTTGTACGTAACAGTTACCCAGGTATTGAACGAAAGGAAGGTCGACAGGCAAACTCTTCCGTATCCCTACTGAGCCTGAAAGTGACAATATTTATATAGTTCGGTCTCTTCATCTGAGAGTGTCGCATATCGGGTCTAGGGGTGGAAAACGTCAGACCCCTAATAACCTAATAAGTCGTGTTGATATGGCTCAAAATCATCCCGAGAAACTACTGATCTTACTATCAGTGAATCTCATCTTCCTTGATCAAGGTCTTATGGTGAAGGCCATTCGAACACAGAACGATATCGGCTCCCTATATTGGGAGAGACGAACCCCTTCTATCGCTTACTGCCTCCAAGTGCTTTGGGACTGTACCCAACTAAAATATATTTACACGACTCTTTAAAGTCATGGTAGGGTAGCAATCTAAGTACAGTGGGAACACACTCGAGACAAATGACAATGTCATGTCTAAAGACTACCCTGTACCTATGCCAGAGAACTGCTACCTGACGATAGGTATATTGTCATCTAGAAGTTCCCGGCGAGTCCGTTCAATATAACTCATAACTTAATGAACACCTGTATAAAATTTTTGGTGCAGTACACCTAAGGCTGTGGGACCAACCATCGCTCCTTATCGGGGTCAAGAAACGTATACACTGGTCTATTCTGGAATATCGATCCCCAGTCTCGATACTCCCACGACTAGGGACATTTAAGAATGTGCTTACAGACTATCCAGCCCCCACAAACGTGATTGCCATCACAACGCTGGTAATCAAGCAAAAATCCTACGGGCTATATCAACATGTACTAGCGATATGTAATAACCAGTAAAATATATACACATATTAAGATACAGACAAACCAAATAGTATACTATCATATCAAGAAAAATTGTCATATACATACATATCCTTAGCATCCAATACAGTAAAGGCCTCTATAGCATACATATCCAACAAGTATAACATGTGTTGGTCAACATAAGCATGGAATAAGTCTATATGGTGAACATGAAGTGAATGTCAATGTGTCCTAACAGGTCTTTATAAGGTAAACTAACGTAACGACAGTTCAAGTGTGAATGTCAATCAATCTCAAGAGTATTCTCAAATCCAAGGATAGGACCCCAGGTGCAAGGAATCACGGGCCTAAATCAAAAGTGTTAGTAACGGGACTTCAATCATCATTTAAGTTTCCAAAACCAAGGGTAGGGCCCCAGGGACAAGGAAACACGGGCCCTTATGATTATAAATTGTGTTAGTATTTATGGATTCATATACCAGGGGGGCTCCTAAGATTCCGTTGGATTCACACTTAAACTATCCCAATACCCCGTGTTTTCTAGGTTATAAATAATGTCACAAATCTTGAATCGAAAATCATGAATACAAGAGAGAGGAAAAGTTCAGGTTTTCAAGTTGGGTTCATATCAAATGCATGTATTCATGTGGAGATGTATTCATGTAAAAATACATTCATGTCAAGTATTCGAGTCAAATTGTATCTGGATACAATTTTTTTGAGATAATTACAGTTATCTAAGTTTCTAAATTATTGATGAGATGATTCCTTTTTAACTCAAAAGACTGAAAGTAAAGTCAGGTCATGCTTAGTTTTAACCAGAGCCTTGGAGGCTGGAGTTTGCAAAATCTCTAAACCTTCACCTAAAAATAAATCATAGTGTTGTGGATGGGATCTAGTCTTAACTTATTACACACAAAAAAGGTACAAACACAATTTATCTCCCTTTAGAGGAAATATTAGTTAGGCGAGCTAAAAACGTACATACCTCCCTCTAGAGTAAATAATAGTTTAGTCTTCTTGGTTGGCCTTTCCGTGGTCTATAGCACTATAGGTCTACAGATGATATTAAGACCATACCATGATGAGGAAGACCATAGTTTGATGAAAGGTAACAACACTATTGTTATCCCTTTAGAGGAATAAATAGTGTGGTCTTACCTTTTTTGTTTATAATTGATTCCGTCAATATAAGTCTACTCTATAGATTCGTAATCAAGCAGGGAGCATCTACTAGTCGGGGTGCCCCGGAGCATTTGTTGAGTTTCAGGGTAAGGCAACGGTAGGATAGTCACAACCCACCCAACCCAGAAATCCCATAGCCGGTCTCCTCTAGTAGATAGTTCGTTCATAAAGGAACGCGACTTCAAATGGTCTGTATCTTCTTAGAAGGGGTGGAAACTCAATAGATAAGATGAGAGCTCGTAAGCGAATTCACGGTGAAAATAAAAATAATAATGATAATGAGAATTATGTTCCTGTTCCTGTGCCTGTTCCTTAAACCCGACATACAAATGCGAAACATAAACTCAGTAAGACACCCTGCTATCAATTCTTTATTTCCTGCTATCAATTCTTTATTTGAAGTTCGCAGTTCTGGTCATTTAGTGAGAAGATCTTATTCTGATGATGATAGGTCGTCTTCTGAGAGTGATTCTGAAAGTCGAGGCCCTAATGTAATAGACACAATCATGAGTATTGTTGGTGATATGGTCGTAGACGTGTCTTCTGTAAAAAGAGAAAGAAAGAAAATGGTAGCTCTTTCTGATGAAGGTATAGAAGGTATTTCTGAAGCTATTTCTGATATTCTAGCTGATAAAAAGGAAAAAAAAAAAAAGAAAAACACTATTGATAAGTACTGGGATGATGTCATGTATGAGCTGGAGGATATGACAAGAAAAGCTAAAAAGAAAGCAAAAGGTGATATAACGCTAAAAAGTCAATATTACGATTCAGTTATCAACGATTTGTTATCAATAAAGGTAATGAAAATCAAAGCGGAATGTATGAATCATTATATGGATAGTGGTTTTTTTAACTTTAGACAAGACGAGTTGATTATTTTCGAGAAATACATAGAAGCAAAAACATTGAGTTTCGATGAGCAAGATATTTATAAGAGTAGTATGCACTTGATGAAGCTTATGATGAAGGAAGATCAGCCTACAGCTAAGGAATATCTTAAGTTTCGCCTACCACCGGAGTATTTACCTATGATTCAAAAGTTTGGTAGTTATACGATTGAGGCTCTCATTATTCATGTACTAGGTTTGGTGTTCAACCAACTTAAGGACTACTCGATAGTTCGGGTATCAACATTAGTGGATCATCTTGATTCTTGTGTACGAAAGCAAGCAAGTTTGATCAAAGGTCCTCCTATTAGTGTTAATAAAGAAGATAAAGAAGATAAGGATGTAGTTCAAAAAGATTCTAAAGGTAATAAGGATGGAGTGAGTAAATCTTCCAAACGTAAAGTTCAACCTTATGCGATCGGTACCCACTTGGTGGAATTCTTGATTGATAGAGATCTTATAGACGTTTCAACTAATCTTAACTTTTCAAATGAAGCAGTGGTGAATAAGAAAGGTGTTGGTTATATGAAAACGCATAATTATGCAATGTGTAAGTTTGACTTAAATTACCTTCCTATGAAACTGAATCTTCCGATGATTTGCAAACCTTTAGATTGGAAAGATAATGTAGATAATCCTTCAAGCAAACCTTTATGATAAGTGGAATGAGGGAACATTGGTCAGTCGCCCAGCAAGAAAGAGTGGTTGAACTCCCCCATGTATCAGATAGATAGAGACATCCCTCGGATGGAGAATGGCTTTCAAATGGAAGATCTGTGTCGGGATGTGCAGATCTTAGTTGCGAACCCTTTCGATCCAGATTTGTTGGTTCCTCCCTCCCGCGTAACAACTCAAACACGCTCTACCGTGTGGCCCCTTTGATCTAGCTCAACTTAAACTTTCAGTGTAGACGGAACTTTGAGGTCGAACCTCTCAGCCTCGTCAACAGATGCCGCCAGACCCGCCAACCAGTCTGCTGGAGCCCCTATACGTATGAGAAATAATACACACCCGGAAAGTGTCCGTCCCTTTTAGTATGTCACTGACGCACGGATGAACTGAAGTCCTTCTTTGTTGTAGCCAAGATACCACCGTAGCCGAGTCCCCTTCAATCCACACCCCTTGAACATGTAGATCCATTATCGCCCACCCACCTTCCCTTTCGTGCCTTTTTATATTACATCATCGTCCATACTTGAACTAGCAAACCAAAGAAAGAAAAACTGCCTTGACTCTCACCCTTCCTTATAGGATGATCCCTGTGTCGGTAATTGACTCCTTCTAAGCCAAGTGACTTTCATCCCATTAGCTTTTGCAACGTCTCTTACAAAATCGATTGCCAAGTTGCTCGTGAACAGACTGAAGCCCCTCCTTGCTGACTCGAAAGAAGTTAGCTAGCAGACAAAGAACCATATCCATTAAGTGGGGTGCATCTACTGGGAAAGCGTCCAACTCAACATGTCCGATGCGAAATAGACTGGTCCGCTACTAGAGTATAGGTTTGTTACTTGACGTACGAACTAATCCTCACCTGATCTATTGCTCATAATAAAATAACAAAGATAGTAAAGGAAGACGTTAGCAGCAATTGAGCTTCAGGCTACGACTCAGCATCCAACAAGATTCAAACCTGCAAATTCCCCTTTCTTAGGTGGATCGCTTTCTCCATTCAGCCATGGATGCTTGCGAGTGAACTAGGTTTTTTTGGTATTCCTTCTCGAGCTTCTATTTCCTCCGTTAAGGGAGATTCGGGAAAAGATGGAATAAGAAGACGTGTTTCCAGAACGAACAATATACGGGTGGAGAAGGGGGAGTTATCAAAGTTGGACAGGATTGGAATGAGCATAGGAACATGTATGGATGTACCAGATCGGCTAATGCTCCCAGGTTGATGCAATGTATTCCACCAGTTGACTGAAGACTTTATTATTGGTATATCGATCGGTCCAGCACGGATTGAAATAGGAGCCGGTTCGACAGGAAGCTTTTGAAAACGCAGTGCCCCCAGGTAAATAAGGAACAAGATGAATACAGAAGTTAAACGAGCATCCCACACTCGAAAGGTACCCCAGATAGGCCTTCCTCGAAACCCCCCCAGTCACTAAGGTAAACAAAGTAGAAAAAGCACCAATTTCTGTACCGGTTCCGGAGGAGCGAAGAAAAAGGGGATGTTTTGTTAAGGGGAACAAGAAACTATTTATAGCCGTTGCGATATAAACTACTATACTCATCCGAGCCGCAGGAACATGTACATAAGGAATACGAGAATTTCCACCTTGTTGAAGATCTGGTGGTGCTGCCCGAAGACTTAAATGAATAGCCATCGCTGTTAAGAACAACCGAGATCTAATGAGAATTAGCGCGTAGCTTCTTGTCTTTGACATAAAGAAAGAAGGTTGTAATAACGAAACGGACATGCGAGAATTTCTTCCTTGCCATGCTAGTGGACCAAGAAAGACATAGAAGTCAAATGCGACGTCTTAACGGCGACATAAACGTCCCGTTATCATCATTATATACGATGATTGAACCACAAAATTGATGGATATTTATAAAAGCTTTTAGCATGTAACAAAGATGAAGCACGTTATTGTTAGTGATGTTTTGATTACAACCTTCTCTTTTAATTTAAAAAAGGAAAAGGAAAAAAGTACACTTGATGTTGAAATTGATACAGAGATCTCCTCACATGGTTCATACCTGGGAAAGCTGTATCCATCTCATTAGATTAGTGCAAGATATCAAAGAAAAAGTCACAAGTGGTTGTTAGGATCCAAGATAAAGATTGCTTTTATTTGATTTATATACCTTAATATTGGTGGAACTGTTGAAATTTTCCAATTTGAATTGAGCGGTGCATTTTGTTTGGATGATAAAGTGGCCAATCCCTTGCTTAACTTTCAAGGTTGTTTCCAGAGAGCGCCCGGAGGAGGGTGAGGCTGCATTTATCAGAGGATGTGGACACTACAGGCCCTACACAACAGGACGGGCAAGAGGACAGAGCACGGAAGGACGATGGGACGTAAACGGAGACGTTTTGCTGGGACTTGATTTTGGACGGCTCCTTACGAGTATACTTGTCCTGGCTTCTTTCTATGTGTCTACATGGTGGTGTGTATGGGAGTTTTGATTTGGGCTTTTTTCTTGACTTGTATGGGGTTTCTTTCCTGATTTTGGATTGTATTGCACGGGTTTGTTTCCGTACTGGATGTACTCTTTTTTTCTTGTTTCTGTTTTCTTATTGTTTCGTTAAAACGCATTTAATGAAACTCTGGGGCTTATAAGCTGTTTTCCTTTAAAGTCAAAAAAAAACTTTGAAGGTTGCCTTTAATCTTTGTGGTTTGGAAAATTTTTGCTTTATAGCTGGTTAGGATGAATTGCTTAGCATTAGCACTTTAGTATATAAAACTATTTCTTTTAATTTTAAGGGAGAATTGTTCCCGGCCTGAGCTTCGAAGAGATTGCTTACTTTTAAACTCACGAAAATTCAAAATTATGAAAAAATCCCAAAATATACTTTGACATTATCTTAAACACAAATTCTAATTTGTATATGTATTTATGTATGCATGACCTATAATACCATTTTAATATTTTTTAAGACATTAGAATATTGGATTTTTGTGATTTCCCAAAATATTAGAATATGAGATTTTTTTATGTGTAATTATAGTTTTCCATGACTTCTTTGATTATTCTCTCTTTATAATTGCTTACCTTCATTTCTTTTCTTAACCCCATCTTCTTTTATTGTTGCTTCTCCTCTTTATTATTATTATTGTTTACCCTACTTTCTTTTCTAAGTCATTTTTTTCTGAACCCATTTTTTTTTAATTGTTGCTTGTCCTCTTTATTATCGCTTGCCCTGGTTCTGAATGTTCTCACTGAGTTATTGATTCCTTGGTTTCAGACGTCATTAGAGTGGATATGCCGAAACGGAAGAAGAGATTGGAGGATTGGGAATGGAGCTAGGGAATTAGTAGAATTGGATCAGGAATATGCAGAAATTAAAATAGAGATAGGAGAACCGGAATAATTGAATCGGAAATGAGAGATTTAAAAAAGAAAAAGATTTTGGAAGAGAATAGCAAAAATGGAGAATTGAGAGAGCATAAAAGATAAAGGAGCGAACCATAGTAGTCGTGAAAGAAAATCATAGAAATATTTTTTTGAGGGAATAATTATATATGTATTTAATTAAAATGGATAAGGGCAAACCTAGCAAAAAATATTCTAAATATGGTACACACAATTTATGTTGAGCTTAAAACATCCCTATTTTAAATGTACTGGGTCACAATTTTTTTTCAAATACTTGAGTGTAAAACTAAGTCTTCTCTCCGGCTCGGAAACAATTTTTTCTAATTTGAATGTTCTTCTGATTTAAGAAACCAGTTCCAGTTATATATAACTAGAAATTGTGCACATGCGTTCCACTTGTTAATTTAAAAATTAATTATTTTTTTGAGAGTGAAGAGAGAGAGAAGGCGAGGGTTCTAATAATTAAAAAGTTAATTATTTTTTTGGAAGAAGAGAGAGATATGTGGAGGGTTCTAATATTTTTTGGGGGAGAGAGAAAGAGAGAGAGGAGTAAAGGATTATACATATAAACAAAAAAAAAATTTCGCAGATGAAAGAGAGAGATGATGTGAATGGCCTAAAAATTGAGAATTTTTATCCTCCTCTTCTCTTCTTTTCATTTGAATTCAACGTATAATTAGTGAGAATGAAAATTTATTAATAATTAAGGTCTATATGTAAATTTTCGTTTAAAGGAGAATTTTTGTGTGAATTTATAAATAATGAGGGTGTATGAATAAATTTTTATTTGAATGCATTATTATTTTGGCCTTTTTCTTAGTAGAGAACGAGGCTTTAGAAGGTGAGTTTTTTTTTTCTCTTTTTCTTTAAATTTTGAAAAAAGGAGATAAAGAAATTTTTAATTTTTTGTTTTGTCTTTTTCTTTGAAATTAATGATGTGGAAGCTTGAGTGACGATTTTTCTCCTTTTTTCTTTTTTTCTATAAAAAATAGAAAGGAAGTGAATATCTAACCAAAGAGTATTTGTATTATATATACTAGAATTTATACACGTGCGTTGCACGTGTTAGTATAAAAAATTTAAGCGGGGGGCAGAGAGAGAAACGTAGAGAGTTCTAGAGTCTTATTTATTTTTTAAAAAAATTGGGAGAGAGTACTCTAACCAACCATATATATATATATATTTGAGAGGTGAGAGAGATGATGCGGAGGGCTTGAGAGGTGGGGATTTTTCTCATTATTTATTTTTTTCTAGAAAAAAGGAAAAGGATGGGGCTCTAACTAAGGGTATTTGCATTATATATATAAATAGTAGACAAGAATTTGTGCACGTGCGTACGTGTCGGTTTAAAAATTAATTATTTTTATGGAAAAAGAAAGAGAAATGTAGAGGGTTCTAATAATTAAAAATTAATTATTTTTTGGGAGAAGGGAGAGAAGTGGAAGGTTCTAGTATTTTTGGGGAGGAGTGAGAGAGAGAGAAAGTGATATAGAGAGTTTTATATATAAACAATTAATTTTTTTTGGTAGGAGAGAGAGAGATATGACATGGATGGCCTAAGAATTTAGAATTTTTCTTCTTTTTTCTTTTTTTCTTTTGAATTTAACATTCCATCAGTGAGAATGAAAATTTATTAATAATGAGGGTTTATGTGTAAATTTTCATTTAAAGAAGAATTTATGTGTAAATTTATAAATAATGAGAGTGTAGGTGTAAATTTTTATTTGAATGCATTATTATTTTTGTCGTTTTCTTAGGTGAAGTGGAGGCCTTGGGAGATGAGTTTTTTTTCCTCTTTTTTTTTAAAAATTTGAAAAAAGGAGACAGATGAACTTTTAATATTTTGTTTCGTCTTTTCTTTGAAATTGATGATGTGGAGGCTTGAGCAGTGAGGATTTTTCTCCTTTTCTTCTTTTTTCCAGAAAAAAGGAGAGAGTGAAACTCTAACCAAAGCTTATTTACATTATAGATAGAAAATTTGTTAATTTGCCGAGTTTGTGTACACTCTAAGCTCTACTAATAGAGTTCACATATTTGTGTACACTCTACTAATAGAGTTCATCTTTGGCCAAAAAAATAAAATTAAAATTAAAAAAATGCTAACATAGTTCGGCATATTTCAAGATTGATTTTCTAATCACATGCAAGCATTTTGGAAACTTTGCCTATCTAAACTATGTTTATGAAAGCATTTTGAGCATCACCAAGGCATGGAAGTTTTAATGTAGTGATGAAGACTTCAGTTTAATAATGATGCTCAAATGTTCAGATCCATGGGAACTAGCTAAAAAAAGCCTTATGTTTCGATCCAGAAAAAGAATGGTTAATCTATATTTTGAACATGCAAATCTGCCGCCTCTTTATGAAAAGGGTATCAAGAATCTACCCTCCATGATACCCCACGGTCAGGAAAGAAAAGCGATGCGTGAATGGTTTGAGACAACAAAATTTGATTAATATGTATCACCCGCTGCGGCCTTTCTTTCTTTTATCTGTAGGCACCATGCTGGAACCTTGGAGTTACTAGAAAATATTTTCTCATGGATATCTTTCTTCTCCTTTAGTTATACCTACCTAGTTTATTTGTACAAACAACAAGACAAGCTGCCTCCATTAGAGATCAGTTTGTAAATATATTGGGCTTGGATTGGACTTAGGCCTTGGGCGGCCCGACCCCGATCCAAATTGTAAGCAATGGGCTTCTGCTACCACTTCCAAGAAGAATAGGAAATAATAAAGAGAAAGGCATATAATTAGTTAGTTGATTTGTTTTAGTACCAATGCAAGAAATTATCAATGTGCTATGCCAATGTCATGCAATATATGTGTTGCGTTGACAAATCATTGCTGACTTAATCAAAAGTGCATTTCACACCTAACAAAGGAATCTTAAGCTATATACTTGCATCATCAATTAATAGGCATAGGGTTAACAAAATTGAGCTGTCTTATATTAAAGTTGTGAAGTTTTCAAACCCTTGTATATATAATTAGATGATTATATATTAATAATTGATGGTTAAGTTGATATGGATGATATGACAACAGAGCTTCCCTTTGTTAATTAAGCTGTGATATCCAACTGTCTGTGGGAGAGGAAAGTTGGTATTTAGAGAGGTCAATGGTTTATCCTAATCCCAAAACCCTAGTATTCTTATCGAGTGGAACTCACCAGGGGTTTTACTTAAAAGAACACCCATCTTCAAAATTAGGCCAAATTTCACTAAAATACCATCAACTCGATGTTTGACGGATAAGACCATATACTTTATAAATTGTATATAAATACAGTACTACTTGATCAGTTGTAAATGAAAACAATAAATTTAGGGTTTTCCAATTTGTACCAAACATCGTCTTGGAGTCTCTCCTTCAATTTAATATTATTCGAACTATTGAAAATATGAAATATTTAGAACGGTGTCTGGTACCTAGTTGCAACCAAGTACCGTTTTATTTAATACAATTTATGAAGCATGTATATTTATAATAATGATAGTTTATATAATTAAATAAAGGGTTTTTTCCGTTAGTCCCCTTCCTTTACTTCAAAACTTTTCTCTGTCCCTCTCATGGTTAGTATTTATCTGTACCTTTCTCTATACTTATAAGTTGCTCATCCAGCCCCTACTTCACTTTTGAAAATGATTCCTCCTCCTCCTCCTCCTCCTTTCCCGTCATCACCGCCATCTTCTTTCTCCTTCTCTTCAACACCGCCATCGCCACCTCCATCAACACCGTCAACACAACTACTGTAACGACCCTGAAATCACTGTATAGAAATTTTTTGTTATTGTACATAAAAGAGTATTACAGTCTGTGTAAGAATTAAAAGTTATTTTTGTTAAATAAAAGCAAAAGGCAAGTTGTAGCTCGCTGGTAAAGACTCTACACTGCTGTGACATAATCTATGCATTTAATTCCCATCAGACCCAATTATTTCTTTAAAAAATTTCTTTTTAAATTTTTGGAAGCCTAAGAGTTTCACGTGCAATACACAGAGAATCAAAAAGTTTCAGAAAAATCAAACATGCGCAATGAGGTGTACACACCCACCTTGACACGTGGCACAAATTTTGAGACAGATCTACAAAATCCGAACTCCCGTTTTCTTGATTTGGCCAGCCCCGACGGTCCAAAGTGCTCCAAATCATCCCGTGTTTTGCAAACTTTGATTTTTCTGCAATCAAAGAGAGACTCTTCAATTCACCATTTAACACATTTTCAATGCATTTTAATCCAAAATTTTAATTCTCAAATTCTAATTCTTCACTATAAATACCAACCCTTATCCTAGCATTTCACCATTTTAAAATTCTAGTAAAAATTCTCTCAAAACTCTAAGTGCCAAGTGGAGTTAAACCCCTCAAGTGGAGTGACAAGCCAAACTCGACGACCAGAGCCTCTCCGACGAAACCACGACTCTGAGAGCTTCAATCTCTTCTTAAGCATCTAAAAACTGTAAGTCTCTCTTCTCTCCATTTCTTTCATCTCAATTCGTATTTTAAAACAAACCGATAAAAGAGAAGTTATCTCCAATATAGTTTTCTTTGTACATTTGTAAGGCATATGATAAGCAAATTAAAACAAACTAACATGCTATCTTAATCTTAACATAATTTCATATCATTTATTTTTTAATTTAACAAAATTTTCCTAGGAAGCAAACATATAATAGACTTTTTCCATTAAAATACCATGAACTTTAATATAATACTTCTCGATGATTAGTTTAAATAGTTTTAGAAAAACTTCATGGAGTAACGACCTACCCCACACGTATGCTATAGTTTCATAGCACGGTATTCTGAGCTGTAGTAATTTAAAGAAGAACTTTTTCATTAAAATACCACATCGTTTCAAAACGGATTTCTTTAAATCGGTATTTCGAAATTCTTGACAATTACGCCTCTACAACTCTCGTTAGGGGACCCGCTAATAGATGATGCGGATTATCACACATTCTTGGGACAGTAGAGCGAGATACAGAACTCCTCACGGAATATTCGGTCTCGAAAGGAAATTTAAAAAATACGGTTTTAAGAAACGCGGCTTTTCTAAACAAAACTAATTTTGAAAAATTATATAAAAATTATGAATCCATATTTTCAATAAAAAAACAAATTAAGAAACTATATTTTAAAAAAATGAAAGATTCGAATACCACCAAGTTTCCAAAAGTAGTAGTTTTTACAAAAATACAATAAACTTTCAAAAAAGCTAGCTCTTATCACCAAACCACCATAATAATTAAAATACATGCTCATGAAAATCCTAAATATTATAAATCACACTCGAGATTATTTTTAAACAATATTAATATATATTTTTCATAAAACCCTCCCGAGATATGCAAACAATATTTTAAAGACCCTAGAATTAATATAGGTTTAAGCGGTATCATTTCTATTAAGTCTCAGAGAGCCGGAGAAAGTAAGTACTTGTCTATTCAGATTAAACAACTTAACGGAATTATCAATGACAATTGTCTTGGAAAAAAACACAAATCCTGTCGTTCATGTGCAGCAATTGCCGATTCTCCCGAACATAAGATTTTTTTAATAATTTATATCAATTCACATGAAAAACATGAACTCGAATCCAAACCCGAATCCAAACCCGAACTCAAACTTGAACACAAACTCGAACTCTAATCTAACTCGAATCTAAATTTGAATATGTACTCGAACCCAAACTACTCGAACCAACTTGACCGGACCAAGATTGCAATTATCATGGCTCACATATTACTCGACTCATTCGAATATATTCTACACCTTTTGCAATTTATGGTTTCGATCAAGACATGTTAATCAATCAATCAAACCAATTAAATATATTAACCAGTTATAACATAGTATACTCGGAGTGTTTGGGATAGTTTCCTATGTGAATCCAACGGAATTGCAAAAGTCACGTATTAATCTCTTTTTTATTTTACTCGAATATAAGTCGGGTTGACTCATCCACAGTCTAGAGCCTCTATATTAACACATGAAATGGGCCCGTGTTTCCTTGCTTCTAGAGCCCTACTCTTGAGCTCGTGAATATTTCTACGGCTGCGTTGATATTCACACTTGGAACTTACCGTTAACATAATGACCATATAGAGACCTATAGTATATACTTACCCATGAACATATACTCTTACTCGTTATATATATTTTACATTTGTCATTTTTTCTTAGCTCTTACCTATTTTTGGGACTTACCGAGTGCTAGTTCGCTAACGTACATTTCATCCATTTTTCTTTTCTTAGAATGTTTGTCAGATACGATCGAGAGGGAGGAAGTTGAAGCCACAAAGGAGGACTACAACCAAATTGCTACTCAGGGCTAGCTCAGCTTCACTTTTTCTTCAGTTTATATATGCCACTTGTTTAGACATTTTCCTTATTGTATTTACTTTCCAGTTTAAACTCATGTATTTGTAAATATTAGAAGTTGAATGTAAATAAAGATATTTATTGAAAAATTTTACAGTCTCCATTTATTCTTGTATTGTGTATTATTGTTTCAATATACTTAGTATGTTTATTTAGGAAATGATCTTTTCTGGACAAATATGCCGCGGGCTTGCCACGTCACCATTTCCGTTTATTGGGAAACGGGGCATGACAATTACCGTTTTCCTCCTCCTCCTCAACCCATCAACACATCTTTTTTCCTCCTCATCTTCAACACCGCCGCCATCGCCACTATCACCATCACCTTCTTTTTCATCTTCTTCTTCATCCCATAACCGACGCCGCCGCCATCAACAACAATATGTCATCGCCATCATCATTCTTCCTCCTCCTCCTCTTCAACCCGCCACCGCCTCTTTCTTCTTCATCCTCCTTGAGCATCGTCGCCGTCCCCACCGCCACTTCTTCTGTTCTCCTCCTCTTCAACACGCAACAGGAGAAAGGAGGAGGTGGCGGTGAGGACGGCGGCGATGCTCATGAAAGAGGAAGAGAAAGGAGGCGGTGGCAGTGATGGGTTGAAGAGGAGGAGGAGAAAAAAGGATGGTAGCAGCGGTGTGTTGTTGATAGCGGCGGCGGTTGTGGGTTGAAGAAAAAGAGAAAGAAGAAGGTGATGGTGATGGTGATGGTGATGGTGGCAGTGGCGGCGGTGTTGAAAAAGAGAAGGAGGAAGGAGGTGGCGGTGTTGACGGTGATGATGGTGATGGTGGAGATGAAGAGAAGGAGAAAAAAGGCGGCGGCGGCGGAGACGGCGGTGATGAAGAAGGTCATGTCGGTTGCTCCCAGTTTGGCTGGCCCCCAGCTTCATCTCCATTTCCATGATTGTTTTGTAAACGTATGTCAATAAATCTTACCCCTCCCCTCCCCCCTCTAAAAAAATCGCAATCTTTCATCAGTATATATACATTATCGTGAATTAAGTTAAGAACTTTATCGTTGGTTGTATGTAGGGATGTGATGCCTCGATTCTACTGGATGGCACCAAGGCCAACCCCACGGAGAAAGATTCTCCATCGAATCTAATCTTGAGGGGGTACAGCACGATTGATCGTGTCAAGATTAGGTTAGAGAAGTCTTGCCCTGGGATCGTGTCGTGCCAACATTGTTGCTTTTGTTGCTAGGGATGTCGTATATCTGGTAAGAATTATAAAACCATAATCGTATATAGCATGTCCTGTCGTCGATAGTTATATCATTATGTACCATTAAATTTAACCCTTTTTTTATCCGTCTCTATTTTCAGTTAAAAGGATCATTTTAATCCGTACCCACTGGTTGGAGAGACGGAAGACGTTCAACACTCATCGACACACTTACCAATCTCGCGTCTCCGATTTTCAACTTCTTTAACCTAAGGAAATTATTCTCCACCAAGCACCTAACCGTTAAAGATCTAATGGTTCTATTAGGTATTAAAAGGTGAAAATGAAAACCAAGAATCTTTGCTACCATTGCAGGCGGTTTTATGTTGAAGTATAAAAATACATTTTCTTTCTATATCCTTTAATTTCATAGTTCAAAGGTATTGCATCCGGTACATCGAATAATTTATTCAAATGGAATCAAACATGTTACTAAGTTACTGAGTCCAGCATAATATTCAAATCACACATAATATTCAAAAGGAATGTTATTAAACTTTATCTTATTCCAAAAATTGCCATATAACATCTTGGCTATACACTTGTTTTTCTCTCAATCTGTCAATTATGAAAACAAACTTCCTATTTAACACTTTCATATTAATTAAATTGTATTTTATATACTGTATTATCTCTACTATTATAACCACAAAACTTGAGGGTCCCCAAATTAATTTCAATTTGATGGTCTAACGTGGTTTCAAATAGTGTCATATCAGCAGTAAAAATATGAAATGTAGAATTTCATTAATAAATACAATCATCAACTAAATCAGTCATAACTATACAATCATCTCTACTACACTTGAAATCAAATTAGCCACTCTCACCATGTAAGTTTTAATCTTCTCTAATTTGTTTGAATTCAAAATAAAAAATTAAACAAAATTTTTATTTGAACACATGTATCGCACGTGCAAGAAATTAGTTAGCGTGACTAAAAGTAAGGAAAACAGATAACACTTCCAATTACATTCAATTGAAGGAAATATCGGAGAAAAAGAAAAGGGTTTTTTACTAAAAAAAACCTTCTTGCTTTGCTTATTACTGATAAAGGCCTCCATACTTCATATTTACTTAAAAGGACCCCTCCCCCCTCCCCCCAATTTAAATCATACTAAAAAAAAACCTCTCGCTAATTTTCCATTAAAACCCTGCGTCCCGTTAGGAGAATGGAGCTGGAACTTATATTTGAGTTGTTTTCTTATCTTCTAGGTATTTAGATATTGTTAAGAAACATAAGTATTTGATTAGGCAAATATATTGCACATTTATATGAACATTTTTCCTACTATTATTAATAAATAAAATATGTTAATTGTAAATAAAGAACATATGTGGGTTTATTTGTAAAAAAATTATTATCATATGTTTCTTCATTTTAATTAATATAATTAGGAAAAATATATGCATATAATATTTAAATGAAATATTAGTAATTAAAATATATATCATATCAAATATTGCTAATCAATATTCTTAAAATATTATATCATGTAAATGGTTGGAATAATATCTCAAAAATATAAAATGCTAACACTTTGATTTGAAATATTGCACAGGTATTATAAAATATTAGCTCAGGTCTGAAATCTATGTAGGAGATCCAAGTCAAATCGGGATATTGAAACCGAATCTGCTAAATTTTAGAAGCAAATCGAGAAATCTAGCAACGGCAGAGACTCGGAGCAATATTTTCAGAATCTATATATCAAAGGAATCTCCAAATATCGACACAAAAAACCAGAAAAAATCTTAAGTCCCAATTCCATCAGGAGGCGGTGGATCTGCGGTCAACAAGGGGCTTGGGCGGCGGTCCGCGGTCAGTTCTGAGCCGTTGGATGTGGGATTTTGGGAGCATGATCTTAACTGCATCTACTCACATATGGAATCTAGGTTTTCTGGTTTCATAGACTATATAAAGGACCGAGAGCTGTGCATTCAAAATCATTTAAGAGATCACATAATCATCTATTCATCTACCTCCATAAAGAGAGAGATCTAGAGCAAAACTAAGATTCTTGATTCTTGTAATCTACTTTCTAAGCAGAAAAGTTGTAATGCAATAGTTGATTAATAAAGATAGTTTTTGTTTTAATTCTTTTTGCATTTTACTTTTCTGTATTTACTTTACGCATTATTTTTCCGCATTAATTTTCCGCATTACTTTTCTGCATCTTAATTATGGTTTCATTCTTCTTCACCCTTTTTTTCTAAAACGCCACCAACCATGAGTGAGTAATTCCTTACTTGTTAGGGTTTGTAGGATAGTGTAGATTAATGGATGAAAATCTTTTAATTTCTTTTGATATTTTAATATTTATAAATGTTAGCAAAATAAATGTTGACCTTCTTATCAGGTGTGCTATCAATTTATTGATAGTCACGACCACGATTTGAGAATGATTAAACACTTGTTTTGTTAAGGACTTAAGATTAATAGAAATCAATAGAAGGACAAAGGTTAGTAGTGGAAAACCCTAATTTCCTTCAAGAACCCTAATCCATATTCATCGCTCTCTCTCTGGTTTTAAACTATTAAAACATAAAAAGAGTCATTTTTAAATATTCATCCATTAACCACTAAGCCCTATGAACTCTACATGCCTTTTTATTATAAATTTTATATCCGTCTTAAAATAGAACGACAAAAACCCATCCTATTTTTTATCAACTTGTCTAAAGCAAGAAAAAAAAGTTCACATTTCCTTACGGATGACCCGTATTAATCATGGCTAGCTATTAGCGATGTTTGACTTGTCAGCAAGTCAAGGCCGAGCACCAGAGGCCGGCAGGAGAATTGCAGCCCCTGCCTATTCCGGAGTGGAAACGGGAGCAGATCTTCATGGATTTCATTATGGGTCTACCCAGGACTAGCAGAGGGTATGATTCCATCTGGGTGATTATAGATAGATTGACAAAGACATCTCACTTTTTTCCGATGAAGACAACGTTTGGGTATACGCAGTATGCTCAAATCTATATCGGCGAGATTGTACGATTGCATGGAGTTCCGACGTGCATAGTGTCCGATAAGGGTGCACAGTTTACCAGCCGGCTATTGCAGAAACTTCAAGAGGCTCTAAGTACACGACTGAGTTTTAGTACAGCTTTTCATCCGCAGATAGATGGTAAGTCAGAGCGGACCATTCAGATTCTAGAGGATATGCTTCGAGCCTGCAGTCTTGATTTCGGTGGCAGTTGGGATCGTCACTTACCATTGATAGAATTCTCTTACAAAAATGGTTTTCAGGAGACGATCCAGATGGCACCCTACGAAGTTTTATATGGGAGAAGGTGTCGATCACCCGTTTGCTGGACAGAACTCAGCGAGAGTAGTATTTTGGGACCGCAGATAGTGCAGGAGACTGCAGAAAAGATCCAGTTGATACGGGACAGAATGAAAGCGGCCCAGTGCAGACAGAAATCATATGTCGATCGATGCCATCGTAGACCCGAGTTTGATGTGGGAGATCATGTATTCCTTCGTATATCTCCGATGAAAGGTGTGATGTGTTTTGGAAAGAAGGGGAAGGTAAGCCCCAGATATGTCGGACCCTATGAGATTCTGGAGAGAGTGGGTGTTGTAGCTTATAGTTTAGCACTTCCACCGAGTTTTCCCGATGTGCATCCAGTGTTTCACGTGTCTATACTTCGTAAGTATCTTCACGATCCCTCTCACACGATCCAGCATCAGACCTTACAGCTTGAGCAGGATTTATCCTACACAGTGCAGCCAGTAGCTATCCTAGACCGTCTGTAACGACCTTGATCCTTAGATACGTAATAAAAATAATTTATAATTTTTATCGAAGTCAAAACAATTATTTTATTGCTTATATTGGTAGAAAACACTTTAAAAATAATTTTCCATGTTTAAAATAAATTATTATGATTTTTAGGAATTTTTGGGAATTTTTAAGAATTTAAAAATTCTTTTTATCGAAAGGAAAAATTTTTATAACCGATGAGAAGATCTATTTTAGACCAAATTTGGTTTCAAAACATACAAAATATCAAAATACATTTTATATAATTTTTTCAGATTTTAAAAATATTTTTTACTATTTTTAAATAATTTTTAAAAGCCAAAAACAATTTATAAAACATTTTTAAATAATAAAAATAATTTTATTTTATTTAATTATTCTGAAATAAATCTGGACCATTAGATTTAAAAATCAATGGTCCAGATCTTGCCGACATATTTTTATTATTATATATATATATTTATATATATATTTAAAATAAATATATATATATATATCTGCCTTTAATTTGGACCGTCAGATCAAGATCCAACGGTCAAAAATTAACCACACCAACCCCGGTTACTGTTCACACGTGTAAACCGTGGGCCGTCAGATCTGACCAAATCAACGGTCAGATCTGATCGGTTACTGTAGCAAAATAATTTTTTAATCCCAGAAATCCCTATAAATAGCCATGGACTTCTAAAACTCCTCAAAATAAATCTGTTCGGTACAAAATTCTGGAAAAATTTCCAGAGCTTCCTCTTCGAGTTATCTACACTCTAGAATAAGCCTCCAAGGTAGAAAAAATCTCAGTTTTGAGATATTTAGTTTCTCGTACAACCCGACGCTCGCCGACTTTCATTTTTCTAGATCATTTCAGGTAAGATCTCTCAACACTTGACCCCTTGTTATCTTCATCATGTCAATATCTATCTGTGAAAAATATCTTAGGGCCTAATTATGAATATTTAATTGTATTATCTATTTTACGAGTTTTGACGATTAAAATCGATATTAAACCATGTTAATATAATGAACTTTTAGCAGTTATTCCTCATGATAAAATCACGGGATAACAAACAACTATGAATTCATGTTTGGACATACTTAAATAAGTCATAAGACAACTATCATGACCGGGACAACTTTTGCCGGAATAAAAGTAATTATTTTACGGTTTAATAAAACCTATCGATAATTAGTTTAATAATTATTAAAATATGGAAAAATTTATATTAAATTCTATATATTGTTAAAATTAATGGTAAACATTTAAAACCATATTTTTGCTAATTTGGGTGTTTCACAACAAATACTATGTTATGTAACTTTTATTGCAATTTACGTTTAAATACCCTCATGTTTAATTTATCATATTTAACCCCTAAACTTCACTATACCTTAAAATAAGTCACGAGGTAATGACCTATCTCTACACACACACAAATATAATCTTAATTTATAAACATCAAAACATAGAATACGAAAATACAGGACTTTTCACTAAAATACCATTATCTTTATAAACCTTTCTTGAAAGCTTTAAGTTGTACACAATTTTAAATAAAATCTTTTATAATGAAAGCACGATAGGTCATGGACATCGATCGTTTATCTAAACTGACTTTGTGGTGTCTAGGCTAGGCAAGTGAGCTTGGGTAACTTTAAAAGGCCCGCCTCACGATTCGTGAGCGGATCCCTCCCTCCTCACTTGTACTTACCTGGCCACAATTGGCGGTGAAGAGACGATTTGAGGCTTCTAATGACTCATCGTTTAGACCTTAGAAATAGGCTAGTTGGCTTATGAAACCCTAACAACTAAAATACGGAAAACTATACTCTTTTACAAATAAATACCATATATTATGAAATTAGGATTTATTCACTAGAAATGATACATTGATAAAATATACATCTATGAAAACTCTAAATACGATAAATAAATACTTGAGTTTTATTTTGAAAATATATTAAAACTATTTTACATAAAACCCCCTCAAGTTTTATAAATTACAATAAGGCCCCTAACAATTATTGAACTTCAATTTACTTTCTTTTAGTCTGACTCGGGTTAGAGTCTGACTATTTCTGACTTGAATATGATTCAGGTCAATCTATATTCTTTTATATTCCAACACAATTTGAATACATGAATCCCTGAATCCAGTTAACAATATATTCATCTTGACTGAATCAAACCATGGATATTCATCCATTATCCTGATATTCCATTTACCTGATCATACAGTTATATCCGTTTACTGATATCATGGTTTTGGTCGGTCATCCAACTATACAATTTATACAATACAATAATATGATTCAAGTACAATCTACAATATTACAAATCAACATGAATCCATGAATCCATTATTCCATATATTCAATCTATCAATCTATACAAGTTGACTGAACCGAACCATGGATATACATTCCATTTACATGGCTCTCCAGATATTCCATTTACATGATTATACAGTTACATCCGTTTACTGATATCATGGTTTCGGCAAAGTCATCCAATAATACAATACAACAATACAATCAAAACACTACAGGGTTTAATGGGGTAGATTGGTACGGAAGGTGTTAAAGGTGGCACGGGACAGGAAGATTAACACACCTAACATGAATCCAGTCGCTGTTGTACCGTGGCATAAACGGTTCCTTGTACTATACGTGCCCTTAGTCTCTGGCATATAGAGACTCCTCTCGTATACACTGGCATCCTTCTGTACCAAGCTACAAACAACAGCGTTAATATAACATTTCCACAATACAATACAACTTTAATAGCTACGCCTTGTACTCTATAGTCAGTTCACCGTAGTCTCTGGTCTAACAAGACTCCTCTCGTATACACTGGCATCTTCTGTACCAAGCTACAAACAACAGCGTTAACTCAACATTATATCAATATATAATACAACTTTAACAGATACCTTCTTACTCTGTCTATTCTATTTCTCCCCTATTTCTGAGACTTACCGAGCGACCTGTTCGCTGACGACATTCTATTTCTTCCTTCTTTGAATGTCGTCAGGTGCGTTGGATCAAGCTGAGATCGAGCCCACCGGTGAAGATTTGGAGCAGTTCCAAGAAGACCCAGAGCTCTAGATAATTGTACCTTGTTCTTTCCAGTATTCTCATTTTCTGTTATGCCACTGTTTAGGCATTGCTTTTCATTTCAGTTGTATTTTCTTTTCATGCATTGTACAAAGAATGCTATTAATAAAAGTTGCTGTTCTGTTATACTCTTGTGTACTTATATTGCTTAGCTACGCTTAGCGTATGTACTTCTGAGTACATACGTAGCGGGCCTTGTCGCGTCCACTTCGCCGTACACTGGGAAGCGGGGCGTGACAGGTTTTATTGGTGGCCCATGCAGGCCAGCGCTGTATAGAACCCTCCTATGCAGTTCTGTTCTGCGTGAACAACCTAAGCAATATAACACAAGAACCAGCAACTAAAAACATTCTTTACAATTCATGTTCCTTGAATCTTATCATTTCATGTACTTGAATCTATCCTAACCTAAATTTTTCTTCAAGGTTATGGATTCGCCAAATAACACCAGCACCAATGTCAACAACACTCCACCTCCACAAACCAATGTTCCTACTATTCCTGCTCCACCCACCGAGCAAACAATGCTATTTGAGGCGATTCGCGGCCTTCTTGAAGGACAGCAACAACTCCTGAACCGTCCTGAGACCGATGCACCAGGAATAAAACAATTCAGAGCTTTGCACCCAAAGCAATTCTCGGGTAAAGGAAGCCCTCTTGAAGCAGAAGAATGGGCACAAAGTATCGAAGACGATCTGGCAGCAGCTCAAGTGCCAGACAACGCTTGGGTCCGTGTAGCGAAGCTACAGTTCACGGATAATGCTCGCAATTGGTGGAAGGCGGAAGAAACCCGTCTGGTACAACCGATTGAATGGAAGACCTTTCGCGAGAAGTTTGATGCGAAATATTTCCCTGTGACTGCCAGGTTCGCTATGGAGCAGCAGTTTATTCATCTGCAGCAAGGATCAATGTGGGAGAAATCGGTAGATGAATACGATGCTGAGTTCACTATGTTAAGCCGATTCACGGCACACCTGATACCGACGGACGAGATCAGAGCCCGTCGTTTTCAGTAAGGTTTGGACACAGAGATCAAGGCTGCCCTAGCCACAGGAAAGTTTTTGACTCATGAAGAAGCTTTAGAAGCTGCCCGCAGTTATGAGGCAGTCATAAAAGAGAGGGGCAGACCTCAGTCTGCAGGAGTCAAGCGCCCTGCCAACCAGATGGCAGGTGGAGCCTCGTCCAGACCATCTTTTGTACCAAGACGTCCTGGAGCACCAATCAGCAGGCCCAACCAAGCCTTTTGTAACTACTGCAAGAGAAATGGGCATCTGGCAAGAGATTGCCGTCGTGCGAACAACCTTTGCTTGATCTGCGGCTCAGCTGCTCATGATATTGGGGTTTGTCCTCATAAACAAAACCCAGTTGCTGCACCCAGGCCAGCAAACAATTATCCACAGCGTCCAGCCATCCAGGCACCTGCTCCCAGACTTGCCCTGCCTGCACCACCCAGGGGATCACAAGTTGCACCACCTCCTCGACAGTTCCATCAAGCTCAAAGGAACGTTCCGAGGAATGCTCCTCAGGCCAGGAGGAATGTGCCGAAGCGCCAGGCTTTCATGATGTCTGTAGAAGAAGCCGAGGCCACTGGCCAAGTCATTACTGGTAAACTTCCTTCTCAAACTTATCTTTTAGTCTGGTTTACCTACACACTTTCCCTATACCTAAAACCTATCCCATATACCTTAGGTACAATCCTAATAGCTTCACTACCTGCACTTGCACTGTTTGATACTGGAGCATCCCACTGCTTTATGTCACAACGGTTTGTCCGAACCCATGCGATTCCAGTATCACCGCTTGTATCCAGCTGGAACGTCAGTTCCGGAAATGGTGTTCTAAAAGCAACTATGGGATACAGCATGTGTCCGGTCGTCGTCTGCAGTCGAGAATTTTATGCTGACTTCAAGGTACTGGATATACCGAACTTCGATGTGGTTCTAGGAATGGACTGGCTTGGAACCTTTTATGCTACCATCGACTGTCGTCAAAGGAGGGTAGTATTTGAGATTCCAGATCATCCGGTTTTCTATTTCAAGAGTGGAGACCGGACATTGGAGCCAAGTACTTACAAAGCAAAGCCAAGGGAAGCAGTAGTTGCAGCAGCTCGAGCAGAAGAAGAATCAAGACCGGAGGTAGTTCGAGAGTTCGATGATGTATTTCCTGACGATATATCAGGTTTGCCTCCAGATCGAGCTCTTGAATTCAGTATTGACTTAGTACCAGGAGCACAACCAGTGATCAAAGCACCGTATAGACTAAGCCCGGAAGGATTGAAGGAAGTCCGAACACAGTTGGACGAATTACTGGCGAAAGGATGGATTCGTCCCAGCACTTCGAGTTGGGGAGCACCTGTACTATTGGTGAAGAAGAAGGAAGGTTCATATAGAATGTGCATCGACTATAGGGCCTTGAACGAAGTTACTATAAAGAATAAGTATCCACTCCCGCGCATCGATGATTTATTCGATCAGCTAAGTGGATCTTGTGTCTTCTCTAAACTAGATCTTCGTTCAGGGTATCATCAAGTGAAGGTCAAGAAAGCTGATATTCACAAAACAGCTTTCAGAACTCGCTATGGACATTACGAATTTCTAGTAATGCCATTTGGAGTGACCAATGCACCAGCAATCTTCATAAATCTTATGAACCAAGTTTTCCGGGAGTATTTAGACAGGTTCGTTGTCATCTTCATCGACGACATCCTGGTATATTCTAAGAACCGGAAAGAACATGCGGAGCACTTACGAATTGTCCTAGAAACTCTTCGGCAACATAAGCTTTATGCCAAATACAGCAAGTGCGAGTTTTGGCTAAAACAAGTTGGTTTTCTTGGACACATCGTATCAGGAGAAGGAATTTCTGTGGATCCAGCGAAAGTTTCAGCAGTCAGCGAATGGCCTACACCAAAATCGGTGAAGGATGTACGGAGTTTCTTGGGCTTAGCTGGATATTACAGAAGATTCATTGAAGGCTTTTCGAAGATAGCAACACCCCTGACCAAGCTCATAAGAAAAGATGAAGAATTTGTGTGGTCAGAAGCATGCGAGCAGGCTTTCGTAGAACTCAAGTCAAGATTGACATCTGCACCTATTCTCGTCATACCGGATCAATCCGGAGGATTCGAAGTACATTGTGATGCATCCGGTAAGGGATTAGGGTGTGTTCTACATCAGTACGGTAAGGTTGTGGCTTATGCTTCAAAACAACTGAAGACTCATGAGCGCAATTATCCGACGCATGATCTGGAGTTGGCAGCCGTCATCTTTGCTCTCAAAATTTGGCGCCACTACTTACTTGGTGAACGAGTGAACATCTACACAGATCATAAAAGTCTGAAGTACGTGTTTACTCAGAAGGAGTTGAATATGCGGCAGAGAAGATGGTTAGAACTTATGGCGGACTTTGACATCAACTTGCAATATCATCCAGGAAAGGTGAACGTAGTACCTGATGCTCTTAGTCGCCAACCATTAGCAATGAATCTCACCGCTCAGTGGAAACTTCAGCAAGACTTACATCAGATGGAGATTGAAGTAGTCATGCCAGGTAATGCTTCAAATTTGATGAATCTACAAGTCTAATCAACTATTGTCAACCAGATCAAGGCAGCTCAAGCCAGTGATGCTAAGTTGCAAAAGATCAGAGAACAAGTGGAGAATGGACTCAGAACAGATTTCATCATCCATGAAGACGGATCTTTGAGATACGGCAGCAGATTGTGTGTACCAAAGGGTCCTGTTCGGGAAGAGTTAATGAAAGAAGCTCATAGCTCTCCCTATTCAGTACATCCTGGAGGTACCAAAATGTACAAGGATCTACGTCAGAATTATTGGTGGCATGGAATGAAGCGTGAAGTAGCCAGAAGTGTCGCAAAATGTTTGGTGTGTCAGCAAGTAAAGGCTGAACATCACAGGACAGCTGGACTACTTCAACCGTTACCAATTCCAGAATGGAAGTGGCAGCACATCACGATGGATTTTGTAACTGCTCTTCCTCGCAGCACAAAGGGTAACGATGCGATTTGGGTCATTGTGGATCGACTCACAAAGTCGGCTCATTTCATCACATTTCGAGTTGGCCAATCAACTGAGACACTAGCAAAAAGGTACATGGAGGAAATTGTGAGACTTCATGGAGTACCGGTCTGCATTGTCTCCGATCGTGACACCAGGTTTCGATCGCAATTTTGGCAGAGTCTGCAAGCTACCTTGGGAACAAGTCTGAACTTCAGTACGGCTTATCATCCACAAACAGATGGTCAGTCGGAACGGACTATTCAGATCTTGGAGGATATGCTCAGAGCATGTATGCTCGACTTCAAGGGATCGTGGGAAGATCACCTGCACCTTGTGGAGTTCGCGTACAATAACAGCTACCAAGCAAGCATAGGAATGGCACCTTTTGCAGCATTATATGGAAGGAAGTGTCGATCGCCATTAAGTTGGGACGACATCGGAGATAGAGAACTCCTTGGACCAGAGATGATAGTAGCGACCGTTGATGTGGTTCGTACTATCAGGGAAAGAATGCGCATAGCCCAAGATAGACAGAAATACTGGGCTGATGCGAAGAGACGACACTTGGAGTTCCAGCCAGGAGATCATGTATTCCTGAAAATCTCTCCGAACCGCGGAGTGATCAGATTTGGAAGACGGGGAAAATTGAGTCCGAGATACATTGGACCGTTCGATATACTCGAACGAGTCGGTGAAGTGGCATATCGTTTAGCGCTTCCACCCTCACTAGAAGGAGTGCATAACGTGTTCCATATATCCCAACTCAGAAGGTATGTGAGTGACCCCAGCCATGTACTTGATCATTCCGAGCTCACGATACAGCCCGATTTGTCTTATGAGCAACAACCTGTGGAGATCATGGACAGGAAAGTGAAGACACTTCGGAACAAAGAAATTAACTTGGTCCGAGTGATGTGGAGGAAAGACACTCCGGGAGAGTCCACTTGGGAAAGGGAAGCCGACATGCGTTCAAGATACCCTTTCTTATTTATAAATTAGTCCTTATATATTTGTAAATTTCGAGGACGAAATTTTTCTAAGGAGGGTAGACTGTAACGACCTTTATCCTTAGATACGTAATAAAAATAATTTATAATTTTTATCGAAGTCAAAACAATTATTTTATTGCTTATATTGGTAGAAAACACTTTAAAAATAATTTTCCATGTTTAAAATAAATTATTATGATTTTTAGGAATTTTTGGGAATTTTTAAGAATTTAAAAATTCTTTTTATCGAAAGGAAAATTTTTTATAACCGATGAGAAGATCTATTTTAGACCAAATTTGGTTTCAAAACATACAAAATATCAAAATACATTTTATATAATTTTTTCAGATTTTAAAAATATTTTTTACTATTTTTAAATAATTTTTAAAAGCCAAAAACAATTTATAAAACATTTTTAAATAATAAAAATAATTTTATTTTATTTAATTATTCTGAAATAAATCTGGACCATCAGATTTAAAAATCAATGGTCCAGATCTTGCCGACATATTTTTATTATTATATATATATATTTATATATATATTTAAAATAAATATATATATATATATATATATATCTGCCTTTAATCTGGACCGTCAGATCAAGATCCAACGGTCAAAAATTAACCACACCAACCCCGGTTACTGTTCACACGTGTAAACCGTGGGCCGTCAGATCTGACCAAATCAACGGTCAGATCTGATCGGTTACTGTAGCAAAATAATTTTTTAATCCCAGAAATCCCTATAAATAGCCATGGACTTCTAAAACTCCTCAAAATAAATCTGTTCGGTAAAAAATTCTGGAAAAATTTTCAGAGCTTCCTCTTTGAGTTCTCTACACTCTAGAATAAGCCTCCAAGGTAGCAAAAATCTCAGTTTTGAGATATTTAGTTTCTCGTACAACCCGACGCTCGCCGACTTTCATTTTTCTAGATCATTTCAGGTAAGATCTCTTAACACTTGACCCCTTGTTATCTTCATCATGTCAATATCTATCTGTGAAAAATATCTTAGGGCCTAATTATGAATATTTAATTGTATTATCTATTTTACGAGTTTTGACGATTAAAATCGATATTAAACCATGTTAATATAATGAACTTTTAGCAGTTATTCCTCATGATAAAATCACGGGATAACAAACAACTATGAATTCATGTTTGGACATACTTAAATAAGTCATAAGACAACTATCATGACCGGGACAACTTTTGCCGGAATAAAAGTAATTATTTTACGGTTTAATAAAACCTATCGATAATTAGTTTAATAATTATTAAAATATGGAAAAATTTATATTAAATTCTATATATCGTTAAAATTAATGGTAAACATTTAAAACCATATTTTTGCTAATTTGGGTGTTTCACAACAAATACTATGTTATGTAACTTTTATTGCAATTTACGTTTAAATACCCTCATGTTTAATTTATCATATTTAACCCCTAAACTTCACTATACCTTAAAATAAGTCACGAGGTAATGACCTATCTCTACACACACACAAATATAATCTTAATTTATAAACATCAAAACATAGAATACGAAAATACAGGACTTTTCACTAAAATACCATTATCTTTATAAACCTTTCTTGAAAGCTTTAAGTTGTACACAATTTTAAATAAAATCTTTTATAATGAAAGCACGATAGGTCATGGACATCGATCGTTTATCTAAACTGACTTTGTGGTGTCTAGGCTAGGCAAGTGAGCTTGGGTAACTTTAAAAGGCCCGCCTCACGATTCGTGAGCGGATCCCTCCCTCCTCACTTGTACTTACCTGGCCACAATTGGCGGTGAAGAGACGATTTGAGGCTTCTAATGACTCATCGTTTAGACCTTAGAAATAGGCTAGTTGGCTTATGAAACCCTAACAACTAAAATACGGAAAACTATACTCTTTTACAAATAAATACCATATATTATGAAATTAGGATTTATTCACTAGAAATGATACATTGATAAAATATACATCTATGAAAACTCTAAATACGATAAATAAATACTTGAGTTTTATTTTGAAAATATATTAAAACTATTTTACATAAAACCCCCTCAAGTTTTATAAATTACAATAAGGCCCCTAACAATTATTGAACTTCAATTTACTTTCTTTTAGTCTGACTCGGGTTAGAGTCTGACTATTTCTGACTTGAATATGATTTAAGTCAATCTATATTCTTTTATATTCCAACACAATTTGAATACATGAATCCCTGAATCCAGTTAACAATATATTCATCTTGACTGAATCAAACCATGGATATTCATCCATTATCCTGATATTCCATTTACCTGATCATACAGTTATATCCGTTTACTGATATCATGGTTTTGGTCGGTCATCCAACTATACAATTTATACAATACAATAATATGATTCAAGTACAATCTACAATATTACAAATCAACATGAATCCATGAATCCATTATTCCATATATTCAATCTATCAATCTATACAAGTTGACTGAACCGAACCATGGATATACATTCCATTTACATGGCTCTCCAGATATTCCATTTACATGATTATACAGTTACATCCGTTTACTGATATCATGGTTTCGGCAAAGTCATCCAATAATACAATACAACAATACAATCAAAACACTACAGGGTTTAATGGGGTAGATTGGTACGGAAGGTGTTAAAGGTGGCACGGGACAGGAAGATTAACACACCTAACATGAATCCAGTCGCTGTTGTACCGTGGCATAAACGGTTCCTTGTACTATACGTGCCCTTAGTCTCTGGCATATAGAGACTCCTCTCGTATACACTGGCATCCTTCTGTACCAAGCTACAAACAACAGCGTTAATATAACATTTCCACAATACAATACAACTTTAATAGCTACGCCTTGTACTCTATAGTCAGTTCACCGTAGTCTCTGGTCTAACAAGACTCCTCTCGTATACACTGGCATCTTCTGTACCAAGTTACAAACAACAGCGTTAACTCAACATTATATCAATATATAATACAACTTTAACAGATACCTTCTTACTCTGTCTATTCTATTTCTCCCCTATTTCTGAGACTTACCGAGCGACCTGTTCGCTGACGACATTCTATTTCTTCCTTCTTTGAATGTCGTCAGGTGCGTTGGATCAAGCTGAGATCGAGCCCACCGGTGAAGATTTGGAGCAGTTCCAAGAAGACCCAGAGCTCTAGATAATTGTACCTTGTTCTTTCCAGTATTCTCATTTTCTGTTATGCCACTGTTTAGGCATTGCTTTTCATTTCAGTTGTATTTTCTTTTCATGCATTGTACAAAGAATGTTATTAATAAAAGTTGCTGTTCTGTTATACTCTTGTGTACTTATATTGCTTAGCTACGCTTAGCGTATGTACTTCTGAGTACATACGTAGCGGGCCTTGTCGCGTCCACTTCGCCGTACACTGGGAAGCGGGGCGTGACACCGTCAGGCAAAGAAACTGAGATTAAGGATACTTCCGTCTGTAAAGGTTCTTTGGCGAGGAACGAATCACGAGGAGCTCACTTGGGAGGTCGAGAATGCGATGCGGAAGAAATTTCCCCATCTTTTTTAAGGTACGTGTAGTTAAGTTTTAAATTCGGGGACCGAATTTTCTTAAGGGGGGATATTGTAACATTTTGAAATAATTTAGATAATTAATTAAATTAATTAGTTAAATAGATAATGTTATTTAATTTTTATTGTAGTAAAGAAGGCTTTTTTTAAGTTGAAGTAGAATTAAAGTAGTAAAGAAAATAGTGTTTATATAATAACATATGTAATGAAGGGTTTATGTGAAAAGGTTAGTTTCATTATGCAAATTAGAGTTGTATAAGGGTGTTTATGCAAATAGAGCTAGATAATGGTTAAGCCTAAGTTATACCTCCTAGACAATATACCCTAGGTTAACCTAATGGCCACCCTCCTTCTCGCATGAAACTCCATCATCTTAAATGGTGACACCACCTACTACCTTATCTCTATTATCCCTTAATATGGTAAATTGTATTCAGTTGATATATATTAGTTTATGGAACTGAAACTAGTTAGAAATATAAAAACCTTAGAAAACAACAAGTGAAAAGAAAAGAGAAGAGAAAAAGAACTAAGGGTTAAGGAATTTCACCACTACAATCAAGCTAGGAGCGAAGAGCTTGTGTATCTTGGAGGAAACCTTTCAACAATCTTCTGTAGGTATAATTTTTAAACATTGTAGAATTATGGTTCTGTAAATGTTTAAATGTAGGAAATTAGATATCGGATATAACGTATTTTTTATGAAAGTAGGCTCTGTATTAATCTGCTATAGTTTAGATGAAAATAAACATAATCAAACGGTGCCTTAATATTATAAATTAGACTTAGAATAAACCATAAGGAAACGACCCCGTTCCATCGGATTTTGGCCGGCGACACATAGAGAAAATCCGATCTCGCCGGATTTCTTGGGGAATTGGGTCTTGTGGTTTTTAGGGTAGGTCTCTGTATATGGATTAAGATATTTGGTATTGTTTGTTTAAGTTATTTTAACAGTATATAAAATCTGGAAGCTAATATCTGAAAAATGGTTAAAATACTAGAAAAACGATACGTATGTTTCGTGACACGTTTCAGTTTTCTGTTGCAGACAGCGAGGGGTTAAAATTCAGTTAGTATAGGTATTAGATAGTTTACAATAGTCGTACGTAGTATAGTTAGTACGTAAAACTCGTATTTTCATATTTTGACGTATCAGAGTTTAGCCGTTTCTTATACAAATTAATGTCGATATTAGATTCGAGTATGGGAACTTCGGAGGCCGCAAGGAAAGGAAATGAATTGGTGAATTCTGAGTAGAATACGACGTATTCCGGTGAGTAGACTAAACATCTACCGGAGGATTTTGTGTGGATGGCATGATACGCTCGTAGTTTTAAGCTTACATTTAGATTGTTCTTTTACATATAATGTTTATGCATACATATATATACATCGTCATCTTAGTAATTGTTAGAACACTGCACAAGTTATCGACGAGTCTTACTGCACGTGCACATATCTACATGTTACATTACACCACGTCGATATTATAATGTCATATACGCACTTAGTACTTGTATGTTAAATATTGTTCATATCATACCTTAAGCATCCTTAATGATAAATTCTTTACGTAGATGTTAGCATGTTTCATATTCAAGTACTAGTAATATTGATATAAAATGAAATGGATTATTCGGATTTATGATTTTTGAGAGTGATACACTATTGAAAAGATTCAGTGATATTTTTCATGTTGATTTGAGATGTCCACCATGAAATATTGTTTTTATGATTTGGATTTATTCCGAACCGAGTGGGGGACTATACGGTTGCGGATTTATATGTTATCCAGACTGAGTGGGGGGATATACAATTGGATACATGGTGGACCCGGTCGAGACTGAGGGGCAGAAAAGCCGCATTTGAGACGGGGAGCCTAGCGAGGATACTCGATACCGGAGACAGTTATGAACGTGGCGGAATCTAGATGATACCGACCGGTGTTATTGGATGACAGGATCGTTCGCGGAACGATGCCTGATGGAAATGGAAGATTTGTGTCGATATTGGATACGGAAAATGAAACTTATTTGGAAATAATTGATGAGATTTCAGTTTTGACTTATATATTTAGTAGTTCATGTTCATGTTACAATCCATTATCATGCATTATATTCATCCTTATTGATATTAGTTTTAGTTCGTCATACTTACATTATCAGCCGATATATGTTAGTTTTATTCACTGAGTTGGCAACTCACCCCCGTTGTGCCATAGTTCCTTGCAGGAGTCATGTGAACGCGTAGCAGCAGTGTGGATCCACTTATCTGATTTTATCGCTCATTTTGCTAGATGGGTTAACTGTGCAGTACCCTCCTATGTTGGTTTTTGTATATTGGATCTAGTATGTCTCCATCATACCCTGTATAATTGACTTAGAACGAGATGTGGTTATATATATCTTATTTTGACTGATGAGATCGTTTAGTTGTGTTAAATAATATTTCTTTTACTTATGCTGGAGATTCTTCATTTTGAGTGTCGTATTATATTGTGTATTTGATTTCCGTTGTTTGGCATCGTTTTGCTCCCAACTAGGGATGCAATATTTCACACAACCTATAACTGCTAAATTAATAATTAAAAAGAAAGTACTGTCGAAATTTCAAAACTAGTTGTTTAAATTTCTATTATTAAAAATCATTCGGCATGCTACTTCATTCTTGTACTTAAAAACTAAAATTTTCTAAAATCTGCAAAAAAGGGTTTTGATCTTGGTTTTTGGCTTACTCAGATTGCGTCAACATGTTTAGATATCATACAATCTAAGTGTCGGTCATATCCAAACTTTGGGTCGTGACAATTATTTTTCTGCATCTTAATTATAGTTTCATTTTTCTTCACCATTTCTTCTAAAACGCCACTAACCATGAGCGAGTAATTCCTTACTTATTAGTATTTGTAGGATATGGTAGATTAATGGATGAAAAATCTTTTAACTTTTTTTGACATTTTAATATTTATAAATTTTAGCGAAATAAATGTTGAACTTCTTATCGGATGCACTATCAATTTATTGATAGTCACGACCATGATTTGAGAATGGTTAAACACTTGTTTTATTAAGGGCTTAAAATTAATAGAGATCAACAGAAGGACAAGGATTACCAGTGGGAAACCCTAATTCTCTTCAAGAATCTTAATCCATATTCATCGCTATCTCTCTAATTTTAAACTATTAAAATATAAAAAGAGTCATTTTTAAATATTCATCCATTAACTATTAAGTTGTATGAACCCTACATGTCCTTTTGTTATAAATTTTATATCCGTCTTAAAATAGAACGACAATAACACATCCTATATTTTATCAACTCGTATAAACTAAGAAAAGAAGTTCACATTTCCCTGCGAACGATCTGTACTCATTACGGCTAGCTATTAACAATATCGTCCTGATTGCGGTTATTTACAAAACACTTTTCGCACGATCAATCAGTATTAGAAGAGGAGCGAAAAATAATGAAGAGATTATATTGTGGAAAATTAAAAAGAAACAATTGTTTATTGATAAAAGAGAAACCTATAATTATATGATTATGAGAGGAGGGCAACTCTACTTCTCTATTTATAATGAACTTTTAGAATTTAATACTTGACCTCCAAATAACCTAACTTAACTCTTAAGTAAATCATAATCTAATCAAATCTAATCTAATCTAAATCTTACCAATCTCTCAATTATACCAAATCATATCTATCACAAATATATATATCTTTATTCTTAACACTCCTTCTCAAGCTGAAAAGCACATATGATGTGCTCTCAGCTTGTTACAAGGTTAATTTCTCAATTTAAAAATAAAACTTGTAAATTTAGCGAATCTTCTTGCGTTTTCTATGTTATCTTGAAAATTTAACTTTCATGTTGTCTTAAAAAAAATCAATAATTCATTTGAAAAGTTGCAATTTGATTTGAGCTAAGATAATCTTCTATGAAGTGTTTTGAATGAAAATTTTTGTTTCCATGAACCGCCATTAATAGTTTCTTCAAACATTTTTATAAATGTGTAATATCGCACACTTTCGTGAACTGTCATTAACAACTCTTTCGAATATCCGGTTTAACGACTTAGAGGTCAACGCTGTAAATTTAATGATTTTGAGGTCAATATACCAGTTTAATTACTTAGAGCTTAAACAGCCAGTTTAACGACTTAGAGGTCAATATACAAGTTTAACGATTTAGAGGTCAAACGGCCAGTTTAATGATCTTGAGATCAATACCGCAAGTTTAACAACTTTGAGGTCAATAACAAGTTCAATGATTTTGAGATCAATATACCAGGAGTTTCAACTAATAAGTTCTATCAACAATTTCAACAACTTCCAATTTTTGAGTGAAGACTTTTAACAAGTAAATTCAATGAACCAACAAATTTCGTCAACTTCATTTTCAACTTCAATATCAATGGATACTTTACTCGTATACCCTATATACCTTATATCTCATCCGCACATGGATCTTTAAAAGAAAATTCATGTGAAAAAATCTTATATTCTTATTCTATATAGATTATCACAACGGACCATCACCACGAAAGGAAAAAAATATATGGATCGACATGTATAACTTCCAACATCTTCAAATAAAAATTTCTAGCTTCCCCAATGAATTTTTCTTTTCTTTTTAACTTTACCATTTTTTAGAGAGAAGGATTTTATCTCAAGGTGACTCGAAATCTTGGGTTTCAAGAAATGATCCCGTCATCTTCCTAATATGAATGTAAGCCATCACGTGAATAACAGATGCATATTTCTTCATCTTATCGTCTAAATCTCTTTTTTTAGGTCATTATCTTCAATTTCTTTTGTAGAGAAATATCATCTAGATCCAAGACATTAAAGTTCTTCTATCTTATATGGCTCACTTTTCATCACTCCAGAATGCGAGGCATCTCCAACAATAGATCCAGCCATATGTGTCTTCTATTTTGAATAAACTCCAACAATCTAACTTAATATCCTCACTGTATCATATGCCTTTCTGATCAATTAATAGCTACAACTTCCCGGCGACGATCGTAAGCGCCAGCAGCGACGACCCGAGGGCTTGGACGACGAGGGCACCGATGGATCTGTTGATGGTGACGGCAAGGGCGACAGCGGGGGCATAAGATATGGCGCATCGAGAGTTGATGGTTGGGTGTTGGGGTTAGGTTCTGATACCATGTTAAGACACATAAGTATTAGAGAAGGGGTGGAAAATAATTGAGAGACTACATTGTGGAAAATTGAAAAGACACAATTATTTATTGATAAAAGAGAAAACACCAATTATATGATTATGAGAGAAAGACAATTCTACCTCTCTATTTATAATAAACTCTTAGGGTTTAATACCTGACCACCAAATAAGTCTTACTTGACTTCTAAGTAAATCATAATTTAATCAATCTAAATCTTATCAATCTCCCAAACATATCAAATTATATCTCTCATAAATATATATATTTTTATTCTTAACAGATATGTCTTTCTCTCAAAAGAGAACCCGTATTGTTGCTTAGTTGAAGATTGGGATATAACGCAACTAAAGTATCGCTCTCATTTCAAATGAGATTGTCCACGAACTCGAAATTTGCAATTAAAAAGACAACACCACCGAACAAGCTCATTGCTGTAGAAAATTGACAAAGATGAGCCGGTTTCTATAATTAATTTAAGAGATCGTTGATCGAAACCCTAATTCTAAAGCCAATTTTGCGGAAAATTTAAGGATTTTGGGAAAAGAAGAGGGGCTGTGAATATTTTAAATCCTTAATCCGATACCCACCGTTGACCGTCTAACGGGATAATGGAAAATACCAAAACATAATATTTTTAGCATGCTAGGGGCTTTTCAATAAAATTTAAATGTATGGAGAGACCTTTAGAGTAAATACTGGAAAGTCTTTTTAGTAATCAGCAAAGAATGAAAGGACATTTTAGTAAAAAACCCAAAAGAAAAAAAACAGAAAATCTTCTTAGACATTCTATGTCATTAAGATGTTTCCTTGAGAAATTTCTTACAACCACTCCTCTTGAACTTAGGTTAAAAATAGCACAGATTCTTTAAACGGTACAATTTCTACATATGTTCACATACATTGCACCTGCAATAAACTAGATATTGCGAATGATTTAAGGTTTGTGATTGTACATTTTTTTTATCTAGGTGGTCACACCATTGGCACCTCACATTGCTCGTTGATCGCAGACCGTTTGTACGACTTCAATGGAAAAGGTGATGTTGATCCATCGCTGGACAGTGATTATGTACCAAAGCTGAAGAGCAAATGCAAGCCCAACGACACAACTACTCTAATAGAAATGGATCCCGGGAGCTACAATATGTACGATACGAGCTACTTCAAACTTGTGGCGAAGAGAAGGTCCCTCTTCACTTGTGACGACATGCACACTTCTTAGCAGCATGGAGGTGAAGAAGTTGGTGATGCACCCTCGGACTTTTTAAAGGAATTTGGGGTGTCAATGGTGAAAATGGGGAACGTTGATGTTCTTACAGGGAGCAAGGGTGAGATTAGGAAACATTGTGCACTTGTGAATTAATAATAATAGATGCATCTACTTGCTTTCGATAAGAGAGGACTTCTCATTTTGCTATCATTTTTTATTTATTATATTTTATTTGTATTGTTCTTGTAATATGAGTGAACAAGTTTTTGTTTTTTCTCCTGTTATTTTGTACTCGACATTTTTTACCATATGCAACGATCAAAATTACAGTCAACGAAAGTGGGAAAAAAGAATGTGATATTTAATTATAAAAAAGAAAACCATGTTAATTTGTATTAAAGTGCTGCAAACTACACAAAAACTCGATTTGAACTAAGATCGGTATACACACACTATCAGAAGGATTTGAAAACAAATACTTCACACTTTTTCACCATTAGATTAATTTTGGGATGTGTGCTGACGATTATGAATAAAAACTTTCATTTATTACCAAATATAATATAATTAAATGCACACATTCCAAAATTAATCTAATGATGAAAATACGGAAAGTATTTGTTTCCAAATGCTTCCGATAAGATACAGTCTCTCTCTATATATATATATATACATGGTTAGTCCAAAGAACATAATTATTTACATTTTTTGTAGTTGCTTGCAAGTACAGACGAGTTGGAATGTATGCTAAATATATAATGCAGAATGGTAGGGGCATGCTCTTAATGATTGATAAATATATATTGTTTTTAATTTTGTTCTTAAAGTTTTTGGGGAATATGATGCAAGCATGACAAGCATGCGGTGGTTGCAGCTAGTCAAAGGCTCATAACTAACATAATTTCAGTTCAAGTCATATAAATGAGTTGAATACTGAGCTCTAACTAATTTTCAGGATTTTTGCAAATGGATTCTTTGAAGACTTTTTGGGTCGGGTTGCTGATTCGGGTTGGATCAGGTTGGTATATTTTCTCGGCCCCGGATCCATTCCAACAGGCCTGGCCCATAATCTATTCGGCCTTAATGCAAAGAGAAATAAAAATGGAAAATGAGAACTGTGAAAAGGAAATAATATAATAAATTGGGTAAATTGTCAAAAAAAAAAAAATACAAACAGCCCACTTCAGTAAATAATATAATAGATCTGGTAAAATGCTAATTCCGCTTTATTGCATGAAACGTGTTCCCTGTTGCTATTAGTTACATGTTATATGCAAATTAGTTAGATGTTAGAAACGAGTGTTTACATGCCGCACGAAACTCTCACAAACACCGTCTTCTTTCATTCCTTTCAATCTTACATCATTTCTGCACTACCATTGCCATGGTTGTCTCCTCCTCCGCCAAAACCACGCTAGGGATGATGGGAGAGAGGAGAGAAAGGAGGAGTGGCGGAGGAGAAGTTCCATCCGAGTGGTGGAGGGAGAAGGAGAGAGGAAGCAAAGGATGAGAGGAAGGACCGGCGGAGGTTTTGGATCTCGTGAGTGAGAGAGATATCTTTTTGGGAGGTATGGAGAGGAGGGGTTTTCAAAGATTCTTTAGAGACCGGGTGATTTTTTTCCTTTCAGCGGCTTGTAAATCCTAATCAATGCATGCAACACACATATCACACACATGCGCACAAATTGCAACCGCATCAAGAGGACCCATAAATTTTCGTCGAAAGAGTTAATTTGTGGCCACTTATCCTAATAAGGTTCTGGGGTTCGAATCCCGCTCTCTTCCAAAGAGAGGAAAATACCCATACCGATTAAGCTATTGCTCATCAAAAGAGACCCGATGATTCTTTTTACAAGGAATCAATGAATTAGGGGATTTTCATCTATTTTGAGAACCACATGGGTTTTTCCTTCCCAAAGTGGACCGAGGGTTTTTTAACAATTTGACCTAATAAATTTGAACCAGCTTCATATTTCTATAAAATTTAACATGCAATTTTTGTAGATTCCGAAAAAAAAGGGTACCATAACAGAATAGACTTAATAGAAAATCATGTGGGGCATGTCTCAAAACAACATTCACGATCTATCGCGCATGCATAAAATCTAATTCTTATTAGTTAGGGCTCAAATTTTGTAAAAAGAACACTCATCTTCAAAATTAGGCTATATTTCAGTAAAATAACATTAACTCAATGTTTTAAAGATAAAGGCCACTCTTTATAAATTGTAAGTAAATATTGTGTACTAAATCAACTCTAAATAACACACAAAATCTAACATTGTTTTGCAATTTCGCGTTCATTTTACACTTGTTGGTACAATTACAAATGTGAAATATACTGGAAGTATCTGGTACCTAGCTGCAACCGGCTAAGATCATTTTATTTAATACAGATTTACTTAATCAAACCCTATATATATCCGTTAGGGCGGTTCGTATTTTTTAAATTCACAAACTTTTTCGTGCGGCATCTTACGAACGATCCGTTGCGTTCAGGTTGTTTTACACGTCTTAGATAGTATATGGATGAAAAATCGAATCGATGGGAAGTGTTTTTCATGTGTAGAAACATTTGGATTTATTTCTGCCGGACGAATTTTAAAATTTTAAAACTAGGCTCGATACAAGCAAAACATTTCCAATCGATCCGACATCCATACACTATCTAAGACGTGTAAAACAACTTGATCGTATATAATCATGATTAGTGCCCCTTAGCATGTTCCTTCCACTACTCCATTAAGATAATTAACATTGCCTGACCGTAAAGGGTCAGTGGCTTCATATACCTCTAAAAAATTTATATGTACTAAATTAAAACAAAGAGAGTGCTTGAAGAATGAGCTAAGCTTTAGCACATGAGATACGACCTATTCATAAATTGATTCCATGCATGATATATATATAATTCACTTCCATTTTACGTTGTATTATTCTCACATGCAAGTGCTTGCTTGCTTTTAATTTGAAGTCAACTCTCTAAATAAACAAAACATTATCTAAGTTGCATGCAACGCCAACCTTTGCAAAACCTCAACTATAAATATTGGAGTCTTTCTTCCAATTCAAAAGCATCAAAGGCATTCTCTGTCTGTTGCTTTCTAATTATTTTTTTAAGAAAATGGCCGCTAAGTTTCTCTTCAAGCTCTTGCTCCCTTTGTCCTTGGTATTCATGATTCTCTTGGCTGGGGCCAATGCACAAGGATTGAAGCGAAGTTTTTACAAGAGAACTTGCCCTAATGCCGAAGCCATCGTTCTGGACGAGATGAAGAAGGTCTTGTCGGTTGCTCCCAGTCTGGCTGGCCCCTTGCTCCGTCTTCATTTCCACGATTGTTTCGTAAACGTATGTCAGTTAGAAATCTTATTATTAATGCTTAAAACACCTTAGTAAGCGGGAAAAAATTATCGAAATGAATCAGTACAGAATCTTTCAACTATATATATAATTACATTGTCGCGAATTATGTTAGAAACTATATATGGTTGTATGTAGGGTTGTGATGCCTCGATTCTACTGAATGGCACCAAAGCCGACCCTGCAGAGAAGGATTCGCCACCGAATCTATCCCTTAGGGGATACAGCACGATTGATCGCGTCAAGGATAGGCTAGAGAAGGCTTGCCCTGGGATCGTGTCGTGCGCCGACATCGTCGCTTTGGTTGCCAGGGATGTCGTATCTCTGGTAAGTGTTTGGTTTCATAATATTCGTACATATATACGGTATGTTTCGTCTTCCATAGTTATATCTTTATGTACCAATATTTAACTATTTTTCTTTCCTTCTCTTTTTTCAGTCAAAAGGACCATTTTATTCCGTACCCACTGGTCGGAGAGACGGAAGACGGTCGACGCTCACCGACACATTCACCAATCTTCCACCTCCGACGTTCAACCTCTCTAACCTAACGCAATTATTCTCCGCCAAGAACCTAACCGTGAAAGATCTTGTCGTTCTATCAGGTATATATTAAAAAGTGAAAATGAATATATATTAAGAATGTTTTGTTATCAAAGTATGCAGTTTTATGTTATAATAATGCATTTCCCTTCTGCTTTTCCTTAGCTTCAGAGGGTTAATTGTAGTCAAATGGAACCAAACAAGGAACTGAGTCACACATAATTGGCTAAAACTGGCGTTTTCGCACGTGTATAAACAAAAACGCACTTAGGAAAGTTAATAGTTGACGATGCACATTAATAATTTTCTAAAATAAATTTAAGATAAGAATTGAATTAAAATATTTAATTTATATATTCGATATAGTTATAGTTTTTTCAATGAAGAAATCATTATAAAAGGAGTAATAAACCATAAAATGCACTCATTACAAACATTAATTATTCTGCAATTTTCAGAAACACCAACAACAACCTCTATAAAAGATAAAAAAATTACCAAAAATTATAATAGAAAACTTACAGTCACTTCTAAACAAAAGAAATTTAGAGAATAAAAGCTATGGAGATGGCTATGTGTAACTTGAATGTTACAAAGTATTTTTTTATTACCAAATGAATAGGCTAAAAATACATGTATGAGAAATTTGTAAGATATGTAAGAACATAAGTTAAGGGGGCAATTTGTAATTTCCTTCCTAAAATGCTGCATTTATTTACTTTTTTTTATGATGAGAGAGATATATATAGCACATGTGTGTGTAGAGAGAGAGAGAGAGAGAGAGAGAGATATGAGGGGAGGACGAGGAGGAGGAGTTAGAGGGCATGCAGTATAAGGTTAAAGAAATTTTCTAAGGATTTTTTATTTTTCATTTTTCAAGAAAGAAATTAAGCATCATACCCTTGGGTTCCAATTATAACATTAAAGAAAGATATGATTTATAGGGTTTAACTAGACTCTTTCACAAGACAAGATAGTTTAGAATTTTATTCAATTTTATCTTATGCGATCTCTAAAATTGCCACATGACATCTTCACAATATATACGCCTGCTATTACTCTCAACATGTGAAAACAAATTTTCCTATTTAATACTTTCATATCAATTAAATTCTATTATATATATATACTATTATTAATTATAACTAGAAACAAGAAGGACCGTAGCACTTCCAATTATATTCAAGTGAAAGAAAAATTGGAGAAAAAGGGAAAGAAGGAAAAAATCCTCTTAGACATTCCTGATCTTGAAGATGATTCCTTGAGAAATTTCAAAAGGCAACCCTTCTTGTTAAACCTAGGTTCATATGTTCAGGTGCATGTGCATATGGTTGCAAAAGATTTTGGTTATGATTGTGCGTTTAAATTTTTTTAACTAGGTGGTCACACCATTGGCACCTCACACTGCTCATCGATCGCAAACCGCCTATACAACTTCACTGGGAAAGGCGATGTTGATCCAGCCTTAGATAGTGAGTACGTACCGAAGCTGAAGAGCAAATGCAAGCCCAGCGACATGACTACTCTGATAGAAATGGATCCCGGGAGCTACAAAACATTCGATACGAGCTACTTCGAACTTGTGTTGAAGAGAAGGTCTCTCTTCACTTCCGACGGCACTCTTCTTAGCAACACGAAGGTGAAGAAGTTGGTGATGCACTTTGTGAATAACACCTCGGACTTTTTCAAGGAATTTGGGGTGTCTATGGTGAAAATGGGGAAGATTGATGTTCTTACAGGGACTAAGGGTGAGGTTAGGAAACATTGTGCACTTGTCAATTAATAATTAGATGTATCTACTTGCTTGCAATAAGTGAGGAGGACTTCTCATTTTGTTATCACTTTTTTTTATTTAATATATTTTATATGTATTGTTCTTGCAATATGAGTAATTATAATCAAGTTTATTAATTTATTTTTCTGGTATGATCAAGGATTTTCTTTGTTGTTTTGCACTTAAAATCTTAATGCAGAATTGGGCCTTTGCCCACATTTTTACTTCTTTTTTTTAGCATATATATGCACCAATCAAGATTACCATCAATGTAACTAGGGAAAAAGAATGCGATATCTATAAATATTAAAAAGAAAAGGTGCTACAAACTACAAAAAAAATCTCGCTTGATTTGAACTTGGATGGTTGGCAATATTATGTAAGTAACTTAAATATATATATTTACCATTGGATCAAAACATTATAATTATGCTTGGTACTAAGTGATATATTTTTTAATTTTTGGGTTGGAGTCCAGCAATTAGGAATTTAGTTGCTTTCTTGCAAGCACAGACAAAGAGTTGGAACGTATACTTAATATATAATTTCATATTTGGATGGTTGGCAATAATAAATATATATTGCTTTTAATTTTTCTTAATTTTTGCACAAATCACAATCATGCATGTGGCAGTTGCAGCTAGTCAAAGGCTGAGAGCTAATAATTCAGTTCAAGTCATATGAATTAGTTGAATGCTCAAAATATCAACAAACAAAAAAATAATAATAAAATCAATCAATATTTTAGCAAAAGGATTCCTTGAAATCTTGTTGGGCCGGGTGTGAATTCGGGTTGAATTCGATAAAAGGCGCTGGGTTGGGTCTGTTTGTTTTCTTTGCCCTCGCCATTCAAGGAGGCTGGGCCTGTATTATCCTGTTCAGCCTTGATGCAAAAAGAAGAAAAGGAAATAATAAAATAAATTTGAACCAACTCCATACACACACGCGCACGAGGTTAATGGAGGAAAGATGACGGAATTTCCTCCTATAGCGTCGGAAAAATACACCTTCCATGATTTTTCTCGACGATCACCTCCATCATTATCATCAAATATATGGATACACCAAATTTCATGTGATTATACTCTTTTTTTACCGTTGATTTAGTTGGTGCAAAATTAATGATTTACCGACAATAAAACTTTTTACATTGCTAATTCAACGGTGAAAAAGTGGTGGAATCACATGACATTTGGTGTATGCACATCTTAGATGATAACAATGATGATGATATATGCCGATCGTCGGAAAAAATGATGGAGGTTGTATTTTTTCGACGTCATAAAAGGAAATCCCCTGCCATGGTTATTCTCTCTCTCTCTCTCTCTCTCTCTCTCTATATATATATATATTAAAAAACATAATCAATAATGTTGGCCCCACCCAATCTTGACCCAAACTTAGATGGGCTTTCTACAATCAATTAAAAAATATAATTAATAATATGTGGCCCGACCCAAGCTTGACCCAATCATATATGGGCTTTCTCCAATCATTAAAAAATATAATTATAATGTGTGGCCCGACCCAATCTTGACCCAATCTTAGATGGGCTTTCGCCAATCATTCATTTTTCTTACTGGGCTATATATATATAATAATAATAATAAAAAGCATAAATAATGATGTGTGGCCCTACCCAATCTCGACCCAATCTTAGATGGGCTTTTCCCAATCATTCATTTTTCTTACTGGGCTTGAGCCTTGGTCAACTGAAATAAGCTAGTTCCTTTTCTTAATTTTTCCCCCCCTTTTTGGTTCCCTTTTTAACTAGGAAGCAAATCTTAATATCCCAACTAGTTGTTAATTGATTTAATATAATGTCGATAACTGCTTTATTCAAAAGTTTAAGCTAGTGAATGAGAGACCAGCAGTTATTAAATACCAGCCGTCATAAAAAGACTTTTAAGGAATTAACAAAATATGTTTTCCTAAAAATAGAAATTTAAATAATATGAACAGCTATTTATGGGATGTATGCTAGCTAGCTGTTTAGGGCAAGAAGGCAGCTCACAACTTTCCAAAATTATGGTGGCAACAGGGATTACTAGGGTTGTGTTCCTCATGAAGCAACCAAATTAAACAAACGTGGCCCCAACCAATTTTATTTTTTCAGCATTCTTTTATTAATTTAGAGCTCTTAATTATGGCCCCCCTTATAAGATTGTTGTGTCTTTTTAAGGAAATCGTTTTCTCAACTCTTTGATTTTATACATGTAGTTCATGAGTATTTACTTATATTAGACATTTTTCGATAAGATGGTTTCATTTGAAAATTAAAAACGTCAAAATTCATTTTATTTATCTGCTCGTATTTTAGTTTAGTATAGAAAAAAGAAACTTATTGTAAACTTATATTTATAGCTTCAGAAACTGTATTGATAAAATTATGTTATTTGAAGCCAAGGCACATTAGTAAAATACTTTTATTAAGATATTGTATGAAAGTGGATGATTAACTAGTTAAGCTAGTAAAACCGGCCCCTTTGATGACACATATTCCTATAACTAATGATATCTCACAATCAGATCAATTTGGCTAGTTTCGGCTAAGGACCCTTTTGATACCTCAAAATTGAAAGTTTTTCGAGCCATTAAATTAAGTTCAGATTATCCTAAGATTTTCTACTTAACATTTCAAATGATCCATATCCAGTGATTATATATTTCTTATCCATAGCAAACATGTTGCATAACGTTTTTTAGATGCTTCATTTTTCCTTTAGATGCCACGGCTATGAAACCATTTTCATTGTTAGATGGTAATTTTAATAAGACAAATAAGTGGTTATAATTAGCTGTATGACTTGACGCGGGCTGTATGATTGGCAGATCCATGCAAAACGCTTTTTCTATCATATGATAGAATCGATGTAGGCTAATATATTGCTCATAGGGTAAATAATTCAATGTTACCTTCGAGTCCATTTTGTATTTAAAAGACTCCGCGGTCTATATATATATATATATATATATGTGTGTGTATTATGTGATACAGACAGATAAAGTAATGCTCGCAAGCCCACATAACTTTTTTAAAATTAAGGTTTTGCGTTGAGATTTTCCGTGGAGGCGCGATACAGGAAGAAGGAAAACTTATCTGTTACGTTGACAGATGTTAGATGATCATTGTCTAGCTTATGCTGAGCTTTAAGCAGGTTGGCTCAGCTGATAAAATCACATTTGACCTAGCAATTAAACTAGTGCCTTATATCTATTAATGACCCCAGCATCTTTAGATGCGAGAGGGAGAGGGAGTGGGAGTGGGACAGAGATTTGCACCACAATCTCTCAAATCAATGTAAGCATTGAATGATCTCTCCCTTTGAAACCCCCCTGTCTCTTCTAATTATATTCACAAAAACTCCTTTTGGTTGTTGTTGGCCTCTCTCTCTCTCTCTCTCTCTAAACTTATTAACCAAAAAAAGCCAACAACAGAAATTTCCTTGTTTCTTAAATGGTGTTTAACTAGCCAATGCATCAAAGGTTGTAGGAGAAATAATGGGCATTAATGGTGAAGTTGAAAGAAGAAGAGGAAGAGGAGAAAGGTCCCTCTTGTGAATCAAGCCAGCTTTTACATCCAAAAGATAGCATCTTCATTGAGGTACATTTTCATTTCCTAATTATTTTCAAATCTCAAATCATAGGCAATGCCATTCTTAACTCTCTCTCTCTCTCTTTTTATATCAAATTAATTGTGAGAGAAGGGCATTTGGTGCAATGGATTACTTCTAGCTTTGATTGATTAAATTTGTGTCTTGTTCCCTTGTTGGTTTAGATTTGTGGTTGGTCCCCTGTATTAAGAGAAGAAATGGTTCATAATTTTCTTGGGTGTACAATGCAATGCCCCAATTCAATGAAATGCCATCATTTGTTACAAGTTGTCCTTTGATTGTGAGAGATGGGCATTTAGTGCCCTTCAAATCTTAATTGTGCATAATTCCTTTGCTTCTTTGAATTTGTAGCCGGTCCCCATTATTATAAGAAAAGATAGGGCATAGTTTTTCTTTATCGTTCACAATGTCAAGTCCCAAATCAATGATATGCATCATTTTGTTATAAAAGTTGTTCATTGATTGGGAGAGGTGGGCATTTAGCACACTAATTTGTTTCTAGTTTTTATTTGATTAATATTGTGTATCGTTCCCTTGTTTTTAATTTTTTTTAAACTGGCCCGTGAGCCTAACTCATGCCCACAATACATCTGTGCACTCAGCGCACACAGCCTCACAACACACATATGCATCCAGGAGACTCACGAATTTACCCTGAAAGCATTAAAATGGTCCTCATTTTGAAGAGAAGACATGGTTAATAAAACATTTTTGGTTTAATTACCATGAAAGACCCAAATCAAATAAATTGATAACTTGTTACACCAAGTTGTCCTTTAATGGTGAGAGTTAGGCATTTAGTACACTAAATTCCTTCTATTTTTTGTTTGATTAAATTTATGATTATTTCCTTTATCATTTTAAATTTGTGGTTGGCCCCCATTAATAAGAGAAGAAATGGTCCATATTTTTTCTTGAGTGTACAAATGCATCATTTGTTTACAACAAGTTGTCCAATGATCGTAAGAGATGTGTATTAATTGAAGAGACATAAAATGCTCTTCATTTATCACAATGATCATGCTAAAAATATTAATTTTTTCTCTCCTTGTTTTCATTATTTGGTCCTAGGGTTTTGTTGAGTTGAAGAGCCTTCTATCATGGCAGCCAAGATGAAAGGGTTCTTCAAGGGATTTAAGTACATTTCTCAAATCTTTGGTAATGCTCTTCCCTCACTTTATATCTTACTAGTGCCCCCCCCCCCCCTTCTTTTTGCACAAGCAATCGTGTACGCATAAAAGAAGATCTTTCAAAATTTTATAATTAAAAATTTAGAGAACTTAAATTAGTAGAGTGTTTATAAGATTTTAAAAGACTTGGAAAGTCAGAAAATAAAAACTTTTAAGTAGTTTTTTAAAAAAAATTATGAGGATTTCTCTTGTTATGTTCCGTGCTTGGAATCAAATTGGGAATTTATTTGAAACTGCCTCCCCATTTGAGTTATAATTGTAGATTTGTTTTATCTAATAAACCATGATAATTTAAAGGTTTTATTACGAATACTAATTTGATTTCTCTAACCCTTTTTTTTCTAGTATACAAAGAGCATGACATGGAGATTGGTTATCCAACGGATGTGAAACATGTGGCGCACATCGGATGGGATGGCTCATCGGAGAGTGCTCCGAGTTGGGTCAGGATCCACATTTTTATTTTTGCAAGAGAAGATTTTGTTTTTGAATGAAAGTTCTTGGTTGAGCGATTTTTCTGATACATTAATATATAATTCGTTTTTGACAGATGAATGAATTTAGAACTGCCTCTGATTTTTCATCGACCTCCCTTAGCAACTTCGGACAGTCGAGGGAAACCTCTTGGACATCTCAAGGCATGTTCCAATATCTTCTATAATTTGCATTATGAAATTTTGTGCGTTGTGATCCTTCGATGAAAATTTTATAAATAAATTAGCTTTTAGTTTAGTGGGATTTAAACTCCAAATGAAAATGAATCGAAGATTTTTATTTGAGTGTAAAAACTTTCTTGTTTTCATGGCGGGGTCTCAGAAAATAAGAGATGAATTGGTGCCATTTATATTTATGCTTGTGTAGTGAGTATCTCGTAAACAGGGAATTTGTTGCCATTATTCAAGTAATTTGTAAATTAAGTAATATGCTTAGGTTATTCATACATAGACATGGGCAAGTATGAAGTTAGAAGATGCTCATGACAGTGAGATTCTCGCACAATAATGGCAAGTTTTCCTGTTGTCTACATGAGTCCTATGTGCTAATACTTTTGCAATGCTAGGATTTAGCAATAACCGAAAGGATGCGATACGAGTCAAAATCGAGGGTTCACAATTTTCAAAAAATATAAATAATAATCAAGGATAGATTCGTTGGGATATGCTAGCATTTTGTTGTTTCAATACATTTACATAATAGCCAAAAGGTTATCATATAAGCAAGTATAAACTAGAATACAAGTCATTTGTTCGTTTTATTGATAGATCGTTGGTTTCTTAGACCTTCTTACATATCTTATATATACAAAAATACATTATAAATTTTAAGATGTTTTTGAGAAAAAAGTGGATAATCAGCCATCCCATAGCATTAAAAGGTTTTTAATGGATACAACAATACGCCCTCAAGGCCAGAAAAGACATACAAACATTCTCTAAAGCTTTAAAGCTTAGTTTTACATGCCAACAAGCGAAAGTAGAGCAAGTGCCTCACATACGAGGTACCCAAAACCCAAAAGACACCGCATCCTCAACCTTCCCATATCCATGCTCCCAGTTCAGGTGCCGCCATCAATCCCCTCGTCGTCGCCCTCCTCCCCCGCTCATGCCGATTCATCCTCCTCGGTTTCAACTGTCTCGGGTACCACCTTTCTAATCTTTAACTTTGCTTTTTCTGCAAGCAAGTTTGGCCATTTTAGAAGCATTGCAGATATATGATCAGGGGCGGACCCAAGTGGGGGCACTCCCCCACGGCCTCATGCTCGACCCCCTTCACCCTCGTGACCTTGCCCCTCCGGCCCGCCCTCCGGCCCTCACCCTCGAGTCCTCCTCGCCTAAGTCGTCTCTAGCCAACACCCTGCTGCTGCCTGTGGCCTGCCCTCGAGACCTTGACATCGAAATTGACACAAGTAAAAAAAATTCCGATTTCTAATTTGCTAATTTAGACTTTAGTTTATGAATTGAAAAGGTTGTTATTGATTGTGTTGTATAATTGCATTGATTTTGCAACTAGGATTTGAGTTTTGAAATTGCTTTCGGTTTTTTCTTTAAATCATTGCGTAATTGCTTATTTTTGTGCCCCCTAAGTAAAAATGCTAGATCCGCCACTATATATGATAGACAACATTGTTTATACAATTATTTTTATAGACATTCGATATAAATTTTAGGATGTTATGAAAGAGTTAAACAATTAACAAGTATCCTTGATGGATGTGAATGAATCAAATATGGATTGGAACCCGATACGTATACATCTCAATTTTCAGAACGAATTTATTTCTTCACTGACATTCTTATGCACAAACATACCGATATCACTTTGCAAATTACCTTTTTGCAGATTTCGATCAACCTCGAGGATATCAGCCACCTTCTACAATTCCTATCGATTATCCTCGGCCACAGGTACCAAAAGCGCCGAAAAAGTCAAAGCGCAAGAAGGAAAAGGTTGCATCTCCAGTCCGATCCGCGTCATCAAGGTCAATGCATTCACAAGCTTCTTATTCCACCGCAATCGAAGACCCGGATGATTTTTCGAAAGAATTTCGATTGGTCTAATGAAATATTCATATTTGTGTTTTACGAATTCGATATAAGTTTCTTGAAAGAACATTGAAAAGTGGTGAAAAAGGTAGAAATGAATGGACAGATCGATTTGTTTTCTTGATTTGATCATAGTGTTTAATGTCTGCTTTGATCTTAATTATTTCATGTAACTTCTAGGTTCTATCCTTTTTGCTATCTAATTTAAATCTAAATATGAATTTGCTTGTTTGCAAAGATGCATACTTTTTATTCCCAAGTTAAAGCTGCATTTTGCTCCCTCATTTAATGGATGCTACCTTGATTTTGTTCCCAAGTTTCTCTTGATTTCTATTATATTTACAGCCATTTTTTTACCACTATTGTATATTTTTTTTGCAATTTACCTTTTACTTCATCATTTTTCCTTTTCACATTCCATATGAATGCAGCATCTGAAAATGTTAAAAAATTTCAATTGTTGGAAAGAATAATGCTAAAATAAATATAAAAACAACCCAATTGCTTAATATAATGGTTTTTTTAAGATAATACTATAAAATTTAATTTCTTGTTTATCTATATTAGTTAGAGCAACTCAGGTTCGATTCCCACCGAGCACGTATTAAATACGGTTTTATTTAAATTTAAAATACCGTTGTGCATAAGCCCAGATTTCGGCCTAAAGGACCTTCGACCTGCAGCGGCGTGTTAGAATATAAAATATATCCTCTCAAATCCTATCAAAACTTTGAAGTTTTGGTGCAGTTGTGGGACATTTCACGGTTGACACACCATAATTGTATCATGAGTATGAAAACAATTTCAAGGTTTCAATTTAGGCCAACTCACCTTGTATCATGTATCCTCAACACACCAGCTATGTATATCCTTAATGCAAGAAGCAAAGGATAACTTAAACAATGAAGATGCCATTTGCATTCAATAAACCCCTTAAAATCTTATTTGTAAAGTGCCCGCATATATGCTTTTCTTTGGCAGCTAACATATCAAAAAAAAAGCAGCCCTGATGCCTACAAATACCATAGTACCATAGCACTCTATCCTCAAGATCAACCTGAAAAAACAAAAATAAACAAAAATAATATATAAATAAAATAGCAATGGCTAGTTTTTCTCATTGCTTGTTGTTTCTTCTGTGTCTTGCTCTTGTAATGGCAATGGCCGCCGCAACTCGGTTCAGGGTTGGGGGCCCCATGGGATGGACAGTACCGACCGACCCCAGCATGATGTCATACAATCAATGGGCGTCGAGGAATCGGTTTCAGATTGGAGACTCGCTATGTAAGTCGCTTTCTTGATACGGCATTGCCGACGGGTCGACAATAGAAAGGGGAAATGTTCCGTTGGTGAAGATATGAATAACATCTTCATCACCGACAGGGTGATAACCGGTGTATTGTTTTCCTAATTTGAGAACTCTTCCGATACTTTACAAACTTGACCTTGTTTGTTACACTTTTTTTTTACCGACAGACAGACGGCCTGTCCGTTGTGTGTTATAGTTTTTAAAGGTTAAAAATCATAAGAAGCACCCTCGCTTTTTCCAAAAGAGAGCGACCGCATCGAAAGTTCACTAAAATTTAGCCATTTGGTAAACGCCGTCATATTTGCTATATAATGTGCTGTTTCCTTGATTTTTCTTGCAGTGTTTGTATACCCTCCCGATAGAGACTCGGTGCTCCAAGTAACTCCAGAGGCCTACAACACCTGCAACACAACCTCCTACATTCGGAGGTTCGACGACGGCAACACCGTATTCACACTTGACCGATCCGGTCTCTTCTACTTCATCAGCGGAGACGAGAACAACTGCCTCAAGAACGAGTCGGTGATCGTCTTGGTCATGGCCGACCGCAGCAACCGTGGCGGCTCTACGCCGCCTCCAGCAATGCCACCATCTCCGCCTGCAGAAGTTCCACCACCTCCGGCTGCAGAAGTTCCATCGCCTCCGGCTGCAGAAATCACACCACCTGCACCTGAAGAAATTCCGCCGCCGCCGCCGCCGCCAGCAGCAGAAGTTCCACCGCCGTCGGAGGCTCCGGCAGGGGACGAGTCTAGTGCTCCTCCACCGCCGCCGCCAAATGGGGCAAGTACAAAGGTGGTGGGCTTCATGAGCTCATTTGGAGCTCTCTGTGGGTCACTTTTGGTTATGTTGTTTTGAGGGAGTGATACATTTGATTTGAATTTGATGTGGAGGGAATAAGTATGCTTGGTACAAGAATATGTTGTTGTTTTTTTAAATTTTAAACTCAATGTGCATGTGTCATCTTTTTCCTTTTTCTTTAATTTCTATGTTTGTGAGATTTGGGCAAAGAATAATGGACCGAGGAGAGGTGCTTGTTGTGCAATAAATTCAAATTTCATGAGTTCTCTCTTAACATAATCTGAGCTTTCTATTCCAAAAAGCTAAGCAACAAACAATTGAACAGATTGTAGCCAGTGCTGAAGAATAAATAAAGCATGCAGACAAAATGAAAGTTCATCGTAATTTAAAAAATTAAATATAATAATAATGTCGAATCAAATCTTCCACATTATTGTCTTGAACTTTCACAGGAGATATTCCTGGCATAATACTATATATTCAATGTGAAAAATAAACATAAGAAGATATTGCCATTATAAATGAAGAAGTTTATTTTACTTTGAACAATTCATTGAAGCAGAGATATCATTGTTTCACTCTTCTTTTCAGTTTAATAGAACACTTTCGATCATGGCGAGTCACTTGAGCCGGCGGCCACCTGATATAAAAGACTGATGGAGGGAGAGATCTCCTTCAGATATTGCCTTCCGTTGATCTGCTGATGGCGGCGATGGGTGGCTGAGATTTGATCTGAAGTCTGCCGCTCCTGAAACGTGTGGATCTCAATGGGTTGAAGTTGTGGTTGCCGAGTTACCTGCAAGGAAGTACCGGGGTGTTTGTACCACCGAGGACCCTCCGACGATCAAGTTAGACTGGAGATCCGAGCAGAGTAACGGCTTAGTGGAGTCAAAATGGCTTACCTCGATCGTCTGGGAGAGGGGTTTATATAGCGGTGGCAGCAGGCGAGGCGGGCGCAAGAATCACGCCGGCCGTTGCGCTCCCGACGTCACGCCCGCGTGATGAACGGTACCTCCCATTAATAGCGAGACAGGCTCGTTAATGGGGGATCGTGGTGGCGTAGAACGCGGGATGTGGCCGGCGGAGATCTCATGTATGGCGAGATTCGCGAGATGGCGGTTACACCTGCAAGCGGTGCTGTTGGTCGGTCGATGAGACCAAGGAAGATGACCTCGGCGGAAGAGCTCGTGGAGGAGCGGGAGAGACGGGGTATCTTGGTTCTGCTCGAGCCCGGAGGCGAGCTGAGAGGGCCGAGGAGGATCGGGCCTGTGATAGCTTAGAGGCGAGCTGTGGGGTCGAGGAGGCCAGTTGTGCAAGGGGCTCGGAGGCGAGCCAGCGTCCGCTCGGCAGGGCGAGCGTAGGTGTGGTCTGGTCGGCCACTGTAAATCCTTTCTTGTGAGCCCTTGGACAAGTCATCTGCCACGCATCCTGATCTGGGAGATCACCGATATCGAGCATCATCATTAGCCCCCCACTCTCGTCCTGACCAGCTGACGGTTCGGGTCGAGAGTGGTTTGCCGGATCACCCGAGGTGAGCTTCTTTTCGAAGATATCGTCGGGCGTGTCTCTGGGCAATTGGTTGTCTTTTTTGGATGAGGTCAGCGAACCGGGACGAGATCTTTTGCATTAAAGAGGGTGCGCCGGATCGTGTGCTCATTGGTGAAGCGACGGGCCACGTGCCGGGTGCCGGTTGGCTGATGTGACGTGTCGCAGGCTTCTGGCATCCGATGGGACGCTGCCAATGTGCTTGCGACAGGTGGAGCGATCGTGGCCGTTGAGTGCAGCGAACCATTTTGGTGGGAGTCGATCGACGCCGTTGTATGAGGATGCCGGCTGTATAAATCGAGGGGAGACCTGATTCGGGGTCTCTCTCTCTTCACATTTTCTCGATTCTGAGTCTTGCTAGCTTGGCGTTCTCCCCTTTAGGTCGGATCTTGCTTCTTCTTCCTTCTGCTTCTTCTCCTTCTGAGTCGAGCCTCTTTTCCCCTTTGCCAGGACATATGGTTCGATCCTAGACTCTTGATGCCTTTGGCGCTCAGTCCCGGAGGGGGGACGGCGGTGCGGCCGTGCCTCCGGCCTGCTCAAGCCCTGCGCTGGATGTGCCCCTGACGGCGGGGCCACCTGCCCCGTCACGAGCTCCTGACGATTGTTCCGGCGGCGGCCAAAGGCGTACACAGGTTCCCGAATCTCAGACGAGGGATGCAGGAGAGAGTGAAGACGGGGTTCCTCTTAAGCGGAAGAGGACGATCTCTCGTGCGCCACCGTCGGAGATTCCGGAAGGGACTCCTGTGCAGGAGGGGGACGTCCAGTTCGTGGTCCCGTTGGGGCTTTCCGTTGCCGCCAGCCTTCTTGCTGGTATGAAGGAGTCGGCCGGAGGCCGTGGGGGACCTTGAGGGCCCAACTGGCGGCTATCGCACAGGAGGCGGTTCAGGTATGTACTCCCTCATGTATTATTTTGAGCAACCCTTCCTTAGTTTGGGTGTCTTTACGTTTCTCTGCCATTTTTCGTCAGGTCCTTCAGCACTGCGCCCTTGTTACTCGTATGGAAGCCGAAGGGGCTATTCGGGCTGCGAGGTCAGTAAAAGAGTCTTCTTCGGGGTTTGAGGGTCTGCGACTCGAGCTGCGTCTGGAGAGGGAGAGATCGCTCGCCCTTAGAGCCCGGTCAGAAGCCGCAGATCTCACCGTTTCAAAGTGCCGGGAGTCTTACCGCCACCTAAGTGAGTCCCACCAAGTCGTTGAGGCGAAGTTGATGGAGCTGGCCGATCGCTTTGCAGCCATGAGGAGGGCGAGGGATGCCAGCAGGCGGGATGCCGAGGCGACGCTTCAGGCGGTGGAGGCCGCCGAGACACGGGCCAGGAAGGCGGTGGCGGATTACAAGGAGTCGGACCTGTTTTACGCCGACCTCGGCGAGGCCTTCGCCACTGCATGGAACAAGGCTCTTGATGCCATCAAGGAACAACTTCCGGAGTTCGCCGACGGTGAGATCCGTGCTCGGGTCCCACTCTCGGTGGTCCCGCCTCCGGCCGATAGCGATGAGGGGAGTGAGGTCTAGATGGGGCTTGCTGCCCGACCTTTTTGGTTTTTCCTCCTTTCTCTTTTGTAAGCCTCCGGGCAATTTTGATAAGGCCGGGGAACCCATAATACCCTTGTAAAGACTCTTGGCTCTTTGAATAAAGATTTTTTGTTTTCGCAGCAGTGTTTGTGCTTTGTGCTTGTACTTCCTTTTGTTGGTAGACACTTGTATTTGCACAGTACTGCTTTTATGTTCGGCACGTTCCTCGTCTAGCGATTACTCGTCGACTTGAATCTGATCACTTGCCGAGTGTGCGAGGACCGGCGGGAAGACGGTATCCTCATGGCCCCGAAGTCGATGTGGAGATCGCTAAGACGTTGGTAGACCGGATGCCTTTTGTTGGGTTCATGCTCCGTAGTCGTTGGAGGGGCCGTGAGTGGCCTATTAAGGATGGTGCCGAGCAGGGTAGCTGCTCGGTGCCTCTTGGAGAGGGCTTTGATCCCTGGTCTGTTGGGGTAGGGAGCTACCAGCCAGGGATAACCGAGGATCCTTAGCGCGGGAGGGGCCATGAGTGCCCTACTAAGGATGGTACCGAGCAGGGTAGCTGCTCGGTGTCTCTTGGCGAGGGCTTTGATCCCTGGTTTATTGGGGTAGGGAGCTACTAGCCAGGGATAACCGAGCAAGGGCGGACCCGGTTGTCTCTTGCGAGGGCTTTGATCCCTGGTTTGTTGGGGTAGGGAGCTACCAGCCAGGGATAACCGAGCAAGGGCCGGCCCGGTTGCCTCTTGCGAGGGCTTTGATCCTTAGCGCGGGAGGGGCCGTGAGTGGCCTACTAAGGATGGGACCGAGCAGGGTAGCTGCTCGGTGCCTCTTGGCGAGGGCTTTGATTTTTAGCGCGAGAGGGGCCGTGAGTGGCCTACTAAGGATGGGGCCGAGCAGGGTAGCTGCTCGGTGCCTCTTGGCGAGGGCTTTGATCCTTAGCGCGGGAGGGGCCGTGAATGGCCTGCTAAGGATGGCCGAGCAGGGTAGCTGCCCGGTGCCTCTTGGTGAGGGCTTTGATCCCTGGTTTGTTGGGGTAGGGAGCTACCAGCCAGGGATAACCGAGCAAGGGCGGGACCGGTTGCCTCTTGCGAGGGCTTTGATCCTTAAGTACGGGCCGAGCAGGGTTACTTCCCGGTGCCTCTTGGCAAGGGCTTTGACCCCTGGTTTGGTAGGGAGCTACCAGCCAGGGATAACCGAACAAGGGCGGGTCCGGTTGCCTCTGGGAGGACTTTGATCCCTGGTTTGTTGGGTTAGGGAGCTACCAGGAAGGGATAACCGAACAAGGGCGGGTTCGGTTGCCTCTTGTGAGGGCTTTTCATCCTTAGCGCGGAAGGGGCCGTAAGTGGCCTACTATGGATGGCCGATCAGGATTACTGCCCGGTGCCTCTTGAAGAGGGCTTTTTGTCCTTAAGGATGGCCGAGCAGGATTGCTTCCCGATGCCTCTTGGCGAAGGCTTTGATCCCTGGCGTTGTATGGTAGAGGAGCTACCAGCCAGGGATAGCTGAGCAGGGTAGCTGCTCGACTGCCTCTTGGTGAGGGCTTTGATCCCTGGCGTTGCAAGGTGAGAAGACACCAGCCAGGGACAGCCGAGCAGGGTAGCCGCTCAGATTCCTCTTGGTGAGGGCTTCGATCCTTAGCGTAAGAGGGGTCGTGGGAGGCCCGCTAAGGATGGACCGAGTAGTGGAGCTGCTCAGTTGCCTCTTAGTGAGGGCTTAGGTCACAAAGACAGAACTCTTCTTTTCGCAATGTTCTAACGTTCCCTTCTTGTTATTCGGATGAAAAGGACTTTTTAGAAAAATTTACATTGTCTTTGCGAGAAGAGAGGTGCACACTTATGGGTAGTGATTTCACTGGTACAGCTTGAGCTTCTCGGCATTGTAAGACCGCGGAAACCTGTGCCCGTCCGCGTCCTGCAAGCGGTAGGCTCCGCCGGGAAGTACCTCGATGACGAGGAAAGGACCGTCCCATTTTGGGGAAAACTTGTGCAGCCTGCCTTGATCAACGAACTCATTTCGCCGTAGGACAAGATCCCCGGTCCTGAAGGAGCGACGCTTGACCCGCGCATTGTAGTATCGGACAGTTTGCTGCTGATAGGCGGCAACCCTGATCTGAGCCCGGTCTCGTTTCTCCAACAGAATGTCCAGGTTGGTCCGTAGTGCCGTGGTGTTTGCTTCGTCGTCGAAGTGTTCGACCCGATGACTGGGTAGCCCGATCTTCGCTGGGACCATTGCCTCGGTCCCGTAGCAGAAGCTGAAAGGGTTTCCCCGGTATGGGTCTTCTTTGACGTGCGCAGGGTGTAAATCCACGGTAGCGCCCCGGCCGTCTAACAGACGCCAATATGCGGAACAAAACTTTTACACCGGCGCTATCGCGTACTATAACCCGGATCTGCCATTAAAGCTAAACTAACAAATTGTAAAGAGGGTAGAATTGTTATACCGAACGATCCGAGTCCTTCGGTCTTTAACCATCATCCCACGCTTTGTTGCGGCGGCTTCGATCTTCTGAAACTCCAGTCTCGTCGTCCTGGTGGCACCACGTCGACAAATCTTTAAACGGGCTCCCGCCTATGAACCGAGGCAACTCGGTCTTCAAGTTTGCTAAAAGAGACGACCAAGATGTTGTAGAGAATGAGTAGAACAATTTGTCTCGTTACGTCCAAAGCTATGGACGAACGGTTAATGAAGTTGCCAATTGGAATCGGGTAAATGGAAATTGGGCTATGAAATTTCCATACACTCAACTATCATAATCTTTTCTCTCAAATCAAAATGAACAAAACCATCTCTTCTCACAATGAAGGGGCCGGCCACTAATAAAGAAGAGGGAGAGTGAGTGTAGGAGCAAGGGAGGGGTGACCATTAGCTTTGAACTTATCATAACATAACAACAAAGCATGACTAATAAATGACACCAAGTATGAACACAATAAATGCACAATTAAAGCACCATTAATGAACAAATGAGTCACAAGCCTAATCACCACTTCTAGAACTTTCTAGAAGCGTGACTCACCTCATGACTCACCCAAGAAGAAAAGATAAATCCGCATTTAACCGAATGTTAAATACGGCCGATAGAAAACTGGAAACTGGCAACTTCCAAAAGTGATCCCGAAACGAATTTCAGGATAACCCCGTATCAGTATAAACATACCCGCATTTGTATTACGACCGAATACAAATGCAACTGAGACAAAGATATTATATCTACACAGTATAATACTGGGATCCGGCTTAAACCAAAGCCTACCAGTATTATCTGCCCGAAAAATGACACGTGCGAAAACGCACGTGCATTTTCCGAACCCTGCCATAATACCATACGGCATCTACAACGTTTCGTCCGAACTTGAGAAAGTGTCTGTGGGGGACTCTAATGACTCATCAATACACTGGCACTGGGTATAACCACTAGCACGTCAGAGGTACAAGCTGTACTTAACGGTTTGCCTATGTATTGATTGGAAGGGAAGCTAAAGAGCGAACTCATCTATAAACTCTACTGAGCCTGACAGTGGTAATATCCGTACAGTCTGTTCCATTCGTCTATGAGTATCGCATATTAGGCCTAGGGGGTCGGTAAACGTCAGACCCCCAATAGCTGCATAAGTCGTGTCAGAGAGCAGCCCAGAACACCCTGAGATACTACTGGTATACCTACCAGTATATCTCGATTACCCTGGCCAGGGATTTCGTGTAATGGCTCTCCTAAACACAGCGCGATCTCACCCCCAATACCGGGAGAGACGAATCCCCGACGATCTGCTCACTGCCTCCATGTGGCTCGGGACTGTACCCAAAATATACCTGTTTGCACGACTCCTTTGACCCGTGGTAGGGTATAAATCAAAGCACAGTGGGAACTCACACGAGACAAACGACGACCTCAGGTCGATGAACTAACCTGTACACATGTCACCAGGGAACTGCTATCTGACGATATGTATAATACCAACTAGCATGTTTCCGGCGAGTCATGTCCGGTGTACTCATAACCCAATGAGCACCTGTATACATCTTAGGTGATCCAACAGACACCAGTGGCTTGTGAGACCAGCCACCGCCCCTCGTCGGGGTCTTGAATGTATACACTAGTCTACTCCGGAGTATCGATGCCCTGTCTCGAAACTCCCACGACTAGGGACACTTTAAGGATGTGCTTATAGATCCCAGCTCCCACATATATGATCGCCATCATACTGCTAGTAGTTAAGTAAGAATCCTATGGGCTCTATCAACATCTACATGATGATAAAGACAAACCAGATAGCATACTTTCATCTCGAATAAGACTGTTCTATCGGTATTGGTCCTCCCTCAATCATTGCAATCACGTACCTGCGATCCAATAATTGACTTAGAGGGCAATATATCCAACACAGGGCCTATAGGACCCGGGGAAATTCCTCGACCCAACTGCCTTGGCGTTCCTCCAAGCGGGTGCGAAGACCCCGAAGGACATCTCGGTTAGCGACTTCGGCATGCCCGTTGCATTAGGGATGTGCGACTGCGGTGAACTTCATGATGATATGATATTCGTTGCAGAAATCCTTCACTTTTTCGTTTTCGAAGTTCGTCCCGTGGTCGGTGATGATGCACCTCGGGATGCCGAACCGGAGTATCAGGTTATTCTGCAGGAACTTGATGGTCGTGGCGGCGTCTGGCTTCCTGATGGGGACTGCTTCGATCCACTTCATGAAGTAATCTACTGCGACGAGAACATATTTGTGCCCGCCTGTGCCGGTAGGGAACTGGCCTATCATGTCCAATCCCCACGGGGCTAACGGCCATGGGGAGGTCAGCGCGGTCAGCTCGGTAGCCGGGAGGCGGGGTACGCTTTCGTGTAGTTGGCAGCTTTTACATCTCCTGACGAGCTTCTGGGCGTCCTCGTGAATAGTCGGCCAGTAGTACCCCTGGAGCAGTGCCTTCTGGATTAAGATTCGGGCCCCTTGGTGTGCGTCGCCGACCCCTTCATGGATTTCACGGAGGACATAGTCAGCTTCGTGGGGGTCAACACACCGGATCAGGGGCTGAGTGAAGGATTTCTTGTAAAGGCTCCTATTGCTCCAGACGAAGTGACGGGCTTTTCCCCGGAGACGGCGGGCTGCTCCCCGATCTTCTGGGAGCGTTCCGTCCTTTAGGAATCCCACGAGGGGCTTCCTCCAGTCTTTGTCGTCTTCATGCGCTGTGTACACATAAAGTATTGTCGCCCCGTTTTTTACGCTGGGCCGCGGCAAGGTCTCGAAGAGGATAGACCGCTTATTGTTGGCCGAGTAGGATGAAGCCAGCTTGCTCAGGGCGTCAGCTTGGGCATTGAGCTGCCTGGGTATCTGCTCTGTCTGGACTTCGTCGAAGTTCCTCCGAAGTTTTCTTACCTCGGCCAGGTACTTTCCATTAGAGGTTCCCGAGCCTCGAAGTGTCCGGTCACTTGTCCAATGACTAGGGCTGAGTCACTGCGGATTCGAATTTTTTTCAGCCCCAGTCTGGCGGCCATGCGCAGTCCGGCCAGCAGGGCCTCGTACTCTGCCGCGTTGTTTGAGGCCCTCAATCCGAGATTTAGATAGTACTCCATTTCTGCTTCGTTCGGGCCCCGAATGATAAGGCCGGCGCTACAGCCGTCCTCGGTTGAGGACTCGTCGACATAGATGACCCACTCAGGGACCGAGTCGGGTTTCCTCACGATCGGGTGTTGATCTGCGGGGTTTAGTGCGGGCTCTGGTTCCTTGCTGGGGATGGTGCACTCGACAATAAAGTCGACCAAGGCTTGCGCTTTAATGGCCTGCCTCGGGCGGTACTTTTTGTCGAACCGGGACAGCTCCCACCTCCACTTCTCTTAGCGGCCCGAGGATTCGGGTGAGGCGAGGATAGCCCCCAGCGGGCGCTCGGTGAGGACGAGGATAGTGTGCGTCTGGAAGTAGTGTCATAGGTTTCTTGAGGCCACTATGAGGGCTAGGATGATCTTCTCTATGGCCGGATACCTCGTTTCTGCGTCTTTGAAGACGTGGCTCACGTAGTATACCGGCTTTTGCACTCCGTCGACCTCCCGGACGAGCACTGAGCCTGCCGCTTGGTCGGATACCACCAAGTACAGTGATAGGCTCGTCTCCTTCAACTGGTCGGCTGAGTTCCTGTCAGAAGCGACCTGATCTGGACGAGTTTTTCGTTGTCCCCTTCTATGAGGGGGACCTCTGTCAGAGGCTCCACCGGGGTCCCTAGGACCTCTGTTTGCTCGTCTCGAATGTCTTAAGAACCCCTGATGTCACCCACACCTTCAACATCATCGACCGGTCTCTCCGACGAAGATGTTGCGGTGAAACAAACCTTTGCAATTCGCTGGTCTCCGTAGACCCGACCTATCCCGCCCTGGTCGAGAGGGAACTTCATCGCCAGGTGATAGGTCGATATCTGGGCCCGGAGGGAGTTCAGCGTGGGGCGGCCGAGGAGGATGTTATAGGCCGATGGGATCCTTGCCACGATGAATTCCACCGGCAGGGTCCACGTACGGTTGGTTTCCCCGACGTTGAACTGTAGAGTGGTTATCCCTTCCGCCGGGATGGAGTGGTTAGTGAATCCTGAGAGGACGTGGGAGGTCGGCTTTAGGTCTGCTGAGGGGAGCCCCATGCGCAGGAAGCAGTCGTGGAAGAGAATGTCTGCCGAGCTTCCCGAGTCGACCAGGATCCTGTGCACCTCGTATTGATGGACTCGAGCCGTAATCACCAGGGGTCGTTGTAGGGCAAGGATATGCCGTGGAGGTCCCCGTCGTCAAAAGTGATCGGCTCGGTCTCCCTTGACTTCTTCATCGGTCGGCTGTCGGCCTCCGCGGCTGGCGCGGGGTGCTGAGTTTGCGTATGTACCCGATGCACCCCCGGTCGTCATGACCATGACTTTCGCCGAGCCTTGGTTCCCTCGAGTGGGGTTCCTTACACCCCCCGGTGGGGTTGTTTTTGAGCTGCCGTGAGGAGTCTCGCGTGCGCGACCCCGTCGGGGGAGGGGGTGCCGGTCGTGCCTGTAAACAGGCGAACTGACTGCCACCGCCTCGGGAGGGACAGGGGTGCGACGAGACTCGGGGCGAAACTCTCTAGCGTAAGACCTCGGAGCCGAACTTAGCGGTGCCTACCGGGTTTCCGAATACGTTGGCCAGAGGAAACCGCGGTTGCCGGAAATGATGAGGCGGCGGTCGGCAGTGCCCACACGGATGGAGTCCTCTCTCCCCCTATAGGGGTCCAGGTCCCGAGGTGGAGGAGCGGCAACTTGGTGATCTTGTCCCGCCGTTTGGACACGGACGAGTGCTTCCATGATGGACGCAAGTCGGTCTATCTGGCCGGCGAGGGCGTTGATGGCGTTCAGCGGAGGAGGTTCGTTCGCGCCTCCGTTGAGGAGGAGGCGGCGGCTGGTGCTTGGATCATCGTGATGATCGCTCGCCATTAGGTTGAGATCTGAAGGCGAACTTTTGTTTTTGTGGAATCAAGAACTTGTTCCCACAGACGGCGCCAGCTGATGGATTGAGGGAGAGATCTCCTTCAGATGTTGCCTTCCGTTGATCTGCTGATGGCGGCGATGGGTGGCTGAGATTTGATCTGGAGGCTGTCGCTCCTGAAATGTGTGGATCTCAATGGGTTGAGGTTGTGGTTTCCGAGTTACCTGCAAGGAAGTCCTGGGGTGGTTATACCACCGAGGACCCTCCGACGATCAAGTTAGACTGGATATCCGAGCAGAGTAACGGCTTAGTGGAGTCAAAATGGCTTACCTCGATCATCTGGGAAAGGGGTTTATATAGCGTTGGCTGCAGGCGAGGCAGGCGTGATAATCACGCCGGCCGTTACGCTCCCGACGTCACGCCCACATGATGAGCGGTACCTCCCATTAATGGCGAGACAGGCTCGTTAATGGGGAATCGTGGTGGCGTGGAACGTGGGATGTGGCCGGCGGAGTTCTCACGCATGGAGAGATTCGCGGGATGGCGGTTACGCCTGCAAGCGGTGCTGTTGGTCGGTCGATGAGACCGAGGAAGATGACCTCGGCGGAAGAGCTCGCAGAAGAGCGGGAGAGCCGAGGTATCTTGGTTCTGCTCGAGCCCGGAGGCGAGCTGAAAGGGCCGAGGAGGCTCGGGCCTGTGATAGCTCGGAGGCGAGCTGTGGGGCCAAGGAGGCCAGTTATGCAAGGGGCTCGGAGGCGAGCCAGTGTCCGCTCGGCAGGGCGAGCGTAGGTGTGGTCTGGTTAGCCACTGTAAGTTCTTTCTTGTGAGCCCTGCGACACGTCATCTGCCACGCGTCCTGATCTGGGAAATCACCGATATCGAGCATCATCAAAGACAATATTAGAAAAATTAGTAAAAATAAAACTTATGATTGATTTAACATTATAATATGATTTCATTGATTGAGAAAACGAACGATAAAAATCCTTTCTGATTAGGGGAATTGTTGAAAGCTATAATTGAGGGTTACCAAACCGGTTTTATCCTGGTAGATCGATCACAGAAGGGATAGTGATGGCACAAGAGATCATACAATCATGTAAGAGAAGAAACATGAAGGGGTATATGCTGAAACTGGATTTTGAGAAAGCTTATGACCGGGTGGACTGGCAATGTATATTGAAACCCCTAACTAATCATGGTTTTGGGTCAAGATGGTGCTCTTGCTATAAAAGATTGGTTGTTCTCTGCCAAGGTAGTTATAAGTGTGAATGGTATGCCAACGAATCACTTTAAATGCAAGAGAGGATTAAGGTAGGGTGATCCTCTATCTCCTTTAATCTTTACGTCAGTGGCCGACAGACTTAACATGATGATTAACTTGGCTAATAGGTCATGTCATCCGCGTATTGTAGGTTAATGACAGACTTAACAGGATGATTAACTTGGCTAATAGGTCATGTCTGATAGAAGGTATGGGGAGTAACAAACCGTCTGTCATTAACTTATAATACGCGGATGACATGTTGTTATTTGAAAGGAGAGACAGAGTTCAAGCTCAGAGAATGAAAGGGTTGCTTTACCTTTTGGAGGAGTGGTCGGGTTTAAAGATCAATTATCATAAAATCGCATTAGTCTTAATTGGGGAAGTCGAGGACGATCAAGAGGATTTGACTGGGATCTTTGGATGCAATAGGGATGTCTTTCCAATAAAATACTTAGGTTTACCATTCCGGCCTGGAAAGTTAAAAAAAAATAGGACTGGACGTCGGTTATTGATAGAATGAATAAGAGACTGGAGGTTTGGAAGGGACGTCTGCTATCCATTGGAGGACGGGTGACACTATTAAATGTTGTCCTTACTGTTATCCCTTAGTATTTTCTGGCAATGTTCGAACTGCCCGTCCAAATTGAGAAGCACATTGATAAAGTATGTAGAAAATTTCTCTGGAAAGGTGGAAACAAAGAGACCAGTTACTCACTGGTTAAATGGTCGATCGTTTGCAAGCTTAAAGAACTGAGAGGATTGGAGGTGATTACCCTGAGAGATATGAACTGTGCTTTCCAAGCAAAATGGTAGTGAAAACTAAACAACGAGAAAGACAACAAATGGAAGGATATCATAAAGGAGAACTACATGAGAAATGACCATCTAAGAGGAAACCAGAAGAATGCAGCAACTAGCTCGGGTTTTTAAGACTAAAGGGATATTTCTTTCAGGGGTAACATTCACGATAGGACGGAAACAAAATTAAATTTTGGAAAGATCATTCCTACAAACTATACATATTAGAGACCGTTTATTAGTGTCTCTAATATAGGTTTAATGGCCACTATTGATTATTAGCAATCGTTCAAAAATTAAACGGTCGCTAATACACGGTCGTAAAAGGCTTGGTCGCTAACATGTGTATTAGCGACCGTTAATGAACGGTTGCTAATAAAAACGGTCGCCAATACTTTATTGGCGACCGTTGATAACGGTCTCTAATGAGCCGCCACGCGGACATTCAAAAAATTCTTAACCGTTTCACATATCAGTGAACGGTCGCTAATGAGGGTATTAGAAACCATTAGTATGAGGCTAATACCTTTTTAAATTAAAAAAAAATCAGTATCCCATATTATAATACACAAAAATCACAATTAATATATTACGCAACAATCGCGTTTCGCATACAAACCAACATATAATCATGATACACACGATATAAACTCAAAACAAACCAATTAACATATAAATGGTCGCCACGCATAATATATCCAACAATATCAATTCAAACGAACAATTCAATTAACATATAAACACGATATAACTCAAATACATAAAACAATAGTGTCTTGATTACAAACCAATAAAATACTATATGTCCAACAATACGAAAAAGCCTCCAAATCACGCGCAATCCCATATCATCTAACCCATGCAATCCTGTAAATCCAAACAAATAAATAATACACGAACTTAAATCATAATCTTTGAAACTAAATATCACGCTATCTACTACTAACATATGAATATGCATACCTCACTGGCTCCCATCGCTCCCATCGCCAAAAATCTTAAGTCTGCTTTAGTTAACCTCGCAATAGTATCTTTAGAGTACACCAACAGCAATCGCCAAAAAAATGCCTTTGCGAAGCTAACAGAAGCAGACTTTAGATTTTAAGTCATCGATTGTCGAAATCTTGCAAATCCAAACAAACAAATAAAAACATGAACTCAAATAATAATTTTAGAATTTAAAAAACGCGCTAGCTATGCTAACACATATACATACGTACGTACCTTATTAAAGCATTCCTCCGAAAAAAATGTATCATCAAAGTACCCTCCCTGTGTCGAATGCAGATGCTGAGGGTCGTACACTCCCTGTATCGGAGACGGAGGCTGAGGATAATACGACGACCCCTGTTGCAGAGGCGAAGGCTGAGGGTAGTATGACGTACTCTGTGGTGGAGGAGGGTAGAACAAAGGTCCCTATGATGGACGAGGGTAGAACGACGGTCCCTGCATCGGAGCAGGGTAATATGTCAGTTGCGACGGCCATGGATCCAGTGCTGACCACGGTTGCGAAGACTAACTGTGTTGTTGCGTCCATTGATCAAACCGTGCCTCCATACCAGCTCTCCACGCCGCTTCTTCTTCCGCCCTCTCTTCTTTTCTACTTCGTCTCTCCTTCTGAGCCGCTCCTTTAATTCTTTGATCTCCCGTGTATCTACCGATTGTTGGTGGGAGCGAGCGGTCGACGTACTTGAATTTCCTCTAGAACTCGACCGCGAAAGTCTAATGGGATCACTGTAAATAGGAATACGGTCGTGTCCCCTTGAGTGAGAGAAAATTTGCTCTATAATCGATACCTCAGCCTTCATAGGAAGAGGAGTGTCGGCTGGAAATTCCAAATTTGATTCCCGATAGTGCCTTTCCGCTTCCCCCAATTCATCCTTCGATAAATTAAACATTACTTCTTTTTCTTTCCGAAGTTAATAAGTGTTTAATTTACTTAAAATAATTTATAAATGCAAATTTACAATATGTTGAGTGGCTATATCCATCTTTTCTTTTGGCATGCCCTATCTAACGTGCAATGCCTCCCAAGTCTTAGGAAGGCCCGACATTTCCCCAGCCTTCTCTTCTACAAGATATTTGATTTATCTATAAGTAAAGATATGTAACGATAAACTTGAAAAATCGAATATATATGTAACTAAAGATAAACTCACCAAAATAGCCTTATATTGATCAACAGGAACCGATCCACCATAATATTCATTCATGACTTTTTTCGGTTCTGCTTATTCCTTTCTAATTCGGCATGCATATTTAGAAGATAATATATCCCAATCTAAATTATTTTAAATTCGGTGTTCAAATCAATTAAGTATCTTTATAATTACTTTTGTGTCGGATGTATCCCAATACAATAGAAGATAAGCAAACTGTTCCCTAGGGATAAAGACGGAAGAGCTGCAAAACGTTCCCAGTCCTCTGTAAATTTATCGGACTCATTGAAATTCTTTTTTAGTCTTTGACGCGATCTCTTTTATATTTGTGATATCTCATACCAGACATGCTTCCAATGTTCGTCTAAATCGTCTTCTAAGATGAAATGTCTCTGTAATACAGATTAATAAATATATTAATTCATAAATTAATACCATATAACAAGTATGCAAATAATGTATGTAGTTTGGTTAATTGAGTTGTGTATTACTAAGAGAGAGCACCAAGTCCATACATAGGTTTCTCAGGGGTTATCTGCGAACGTGAATCCCACGTTCTAGAAGTCCGTGTTGCGGACGAGAATACCAATATAACCGTGGAAATGGGTAGCCCACGTACCTGGACCTACGAGCTTCCCATATTCAAACCGGGCCAAATCATTCCCCACAGCTCGTGCCTCAGCGATACTCGCGTATGCTGCCTCTATCATCGTTTCCATTTGTGGGCGAAGAGAATCACACCTCACCCATGTAGCCGCATTGTCCCTGTCTCGATAATATTTTTGATTTTGTAATTCTCGAGGAAGAGGCAAAGAATAAATCCACTATCAGTGACGGGGTCCGAGAACGCCCTATGTTTGCTACTCAGGTCCATGCACTGCTCTTCCAGGTGTGCATACGGATCATCCTGCACTGATACACCTGCCTCCCCCTGATCAGAAGTATCTATACATTTTAATTTATTATAATCAATGCAATAATTATATGAACAAAATAATTTGAACACGCTTATTTAAAACTTGGAATATACACCTATAATCTCAGGGTCAGGCTGTGTCGAGGAGGAAACATCTCGAGCTCTTTTCTTCGTAGATAATGCTTTGGCAAATTTTGCAAATGCCATGCCCTGCTTCATAAAATACTTTAAAATATGGACGTAACAAAGTCAGCCATGCTACCTACGGTAAGGAAACATCCTTCCATAATCACATTAAGGCTGTCATGCAGAAATCAAGCATAGACTAAAAATATCCATCTCTAAACATGTTCAATAGCCATAATAAACAATAACGGAAGTAATAAAAATCCAAGGAAATAAAGATACAATATCCAAATCTTGTCCCTTATGGGATCATAATTAAACCAACATGCAATACTAGAAAAGAAACCTAAATAGCAACTATATCAGTGGACAACTCCTCACTAATCGGCAATCCTGTCAAAGTAATCCTGATCCTCCTGTGATAAGGTCAAAGGATCTGGGCCATGAAAAACCCAGATGTCAGTGCGTCATAGATATCATAATAATAATATGAGCAGTACGCTATATAAGATGCCATGTGCAAGAATGAGTTGTTATGAGTATAAACAAATCAATCACAGGTGATATAACAAGCAAGATATAGATAGTCAAATATGTCACGTGTATCCTATAGGTCCATGTTTCTAAGTTATCTATTTTACGGGTATTTGAAATCAATTAATGAACTCCTCCATGTAACTCAACAGTACATATCCCGTTACCTCCCGGGACCTCAGATGCAAGATATATCCCGTTACCCCCCCCCCATCCGGACTACGGAAAATGTATGAATCAAGAATGATTATTTTAAGTCGATGTCGCACACCCCACACACTTGTGGGGAGGCGGAATTTACAAAAAAAACGATTTTTTCATACTATGCAACACCGACTAAACTCCAGGATCTTAACAGAAATCTTAACTAGCTATATCTACTAGGCGGTTCTAACTACTATGTTAGGATTTTATACCTCCTTATTAACAAGTCCTTCGGGTCTTCTCCTCCTCCTCTCCTTGAGCTCCTCGAAGATCTGGATCGCGCTTGATCGTCGGCCTCCTCGTGTCGAAGATGATCCACCCGAGAGTCTATACTTCAAGCTCCAACCTCTAAACCGAGGTAACTAAGGTATCTAGTTCGCTAAACTAGGTAGCTTAGAAGATATAGTGTATCTAATGGAGTATTTAATCTCACTTGACCCTATGGTTCACAACTCATGTGAGGGATTAAGGTCTTGAGTAAGAAGGAGAGAGAAAATGGAGAGAGAAACAAAAATGAGCAAATGAACTAAGTGAAGGCAAGTGAAGAATGGCTCCCTCACTCAACTCATTCAAGCATGCAATATTTTCTAATTGAAAATATCAACCATGCTTGAATAGTGAGTCCAAACCAATAAACAAATGCAAATGAGCCATGCTTCACCATGCCACAAATATCTCCATTTTCCACCTTATTAATCTATTTCTAAAAATAGATAAATCCAAATAATGAGGTGTCCCATTCTAGAAGCATGTATTGTGAAACTACAAGAATGCCCTCGACGTATATACATACCCGTATTCGTATTCGTATTTCGAAAAATACGAATACAATGAGATGATAATAATTCAATAATATAATATTAGAATCCGGCTTAAATACTAGTATTATCCGTTCGAACAACATTCATGCAGCCTGTACACGTATATGATCGGAACCCTGCCTTAAAACCATACGGCCTTGTTCCCCTCCGAAAGACGACGCGACATGACGTCTCGCCTGAGATTCGGGGCAGATGCTAATTGGTACTATCCGTCTACCTCTCCAAAGATGCCAAGTTGATTTATGGCACCGTGTATCGGAGGTTTAGACGGATGCGTCCGATGTAGCAGACTTCATCGAATTCCCCCTCGCTTGAGGGGCTTTTGATTGTGGGGATGCTCTTCCCTGCAGGCGCAAGCCCCTCCAGTTAATTACGCTACCGCATTGCGGTAGCAACTTTCTCCTTCTCCAGATGATCACTTCGTGTCGTGTGTGTTTATTTTGTGTTTGGTTACCCGTGGATTGTATACGGAGACTGGGTTATGTCGTCGCCCGTAGGGCGTGGACTAGTCCAAATCCGTATTATCTTAGATTTGGGTTTGGGGGTTTGGGTTTAAGGATACGTTAGTCTCGTTTGAGACTAAGATCGACTTAAACGTTTGTTAAGGATACGTCAGCCTAGTTTTTAGAATAAGATCAACTTAACGGGATCGTTTAGATCTGATGAGAGAGCAATTAAGGGAGCCATGTTGTTTAGTTTAGTGACATTGCGGTCGATAGGTAGTTTAAGGACATTGCGGTCCAATGTTAGTTTTAAGACGTTGCGGTCAAGGTTAAGGACGTCGTAGTCCGTGGATTTAAGGACTCCACAGTCTAATGTTAGTTTTAAGACATCACGGTCAAGGTTAAGGACCTCATAGTCCATGGATTTAAGGACTCCACAGTCTGGCGTTAGTTTTAAGACGTCACGGTCAAGGTTAAGGACCTCATAGTCCATGAGTTTAAGGACCCCACAGTCCTTCGTTAGTTTTAAGATATCCCGGTCAAGGTTAAGGACCTCATAGTCCATGAGTTTAAGGACCCCACAGTCCGTATCAATATGTGGTCATCGGGACCCGTCACCTCTTTAAAGACGTTGAGGAATTACAACGCCAAGTATCAAAGGAGTGAAGAGATGTACCCTTAAACCGAGGTAGATTAAATAATCTTTGGCCCAATTTGGAACCAAGACCAATTAATTATATTATGAGCCCATTGGCTCAGTTAAGTCTGAATTGAGGACTTATGGCCAGCTTGGGCTAAGTCCAATCATGTTTAGGATATGGGCCCTCTGTTGGTCCGTTGAAGGAGAGGCTTTGCCTCTAGAAACTTAGCCAATTGGGCTGAAGCTAGTGTTGAACACTAGAGACCAACAGTGTTGAACACTGGGAATGAGATTGACAAGTTAGTGTTTAACACTAAAAGATAGTTAGTGTTAAACACTAGAACAAGGTTTTCAAATTAGTGTTTATACCCTAAAGCAAATCAGTGTTAAACACTAGTAATGGAGATTTCAAATTAGTGTTTAACACTAAGGCAGATCAGTGTTAAACACTGGAAACAGGGTCTTCCAAGTTGGTGTTCAACACTAAGAAAGTCGGTGTTAAACACTGTAAATAGAGTTTTCCAAATTAGTGTTTAAACACTAAGAAAATCAGTGTTGAACACTGGATATAGAGGTTTCAACTTTAGTGTTAAACACTAAGGCAAGAGGGGTCACGTGGTAGCACTTGAGAGCGCCCTCAATTCATTTTATTCTGCCAGAAGTTTTGCATACTTTGGAGCATCACGTGCTGTCACGTGATGGGCATTTAAATGTTTGTCTGTTAGAGCTTCTGCCAAGGGGTCATATGGGGCACGTGAGGCGTTGCCTCGAAGTTCTTCTCTATGGATCTTTATAGGGGTCACGTGGTAGCACGTGACCCTGTTTCTTTGCCTGTTTGAAGATGTGTTTATCTTTTTTTAAGAATTAAATTCTTCATAAGGTTAAACCCTAGCAATAAACTTTAGAGGAATTAAATTCCTGTTTTCTTCTGAAGAATTGTATTCTTAGATAAGGTTAAACCCTGATTTCTTTTCTGTAGGAATTAAATTCCTCATGTATGTAAAGGATTGAATTCTGGCATAGGGTGAAACCCTAATTTCTTCTTCTTCTTTTTTTAAGGGAATTAAATTCTTGCTATTTTAATAGGATTAAGTTCTTAATTAGGGTTAAACCCTGGTTCTGTCCATTTTGAAGGAATTAAATTCCCATAATCATAGGGTTAAACCCTAATTTCATCCCAAAGGAATTAAATTCCTATAATCTGTGAGAATTAAATTCTCAAACTTCCATTCCCCTTCTATGCTTTGGATCTGCATGGCAGGATCTCAACCCAATGAGAATTAAATTCTCAATTCATGGGGAGATGTGCACTTTGTAGATCCTCTGCTATAGAAAGAACTAAGTTCTTCTTTTTGTATAAGAGTTAAACTCTTTGAGAATTAAATTCTCCTTTTTGAGCCTCTCCCTTCTTACCCAAGGTTTTCTTTTGCAGAGGATCAAATTCTTCCCAAAATCTCAAGGCTCTCCTTCTCTCTGTATGTCTTCTTTTTTTTTGTATCTCCCTCTGTATATATCTCTCCTTCTGTAGTGGCTCCTATTTATAGGAGAAGGGAGAAAATTAATCAGTTTTAGTGAATCTTCAATTGAAAGATTTGATTTGTTTATTGAGAGATTTGATTTATATTTACCATTCATCTGGACCTTTGGATTATTAGGTGAATTTTATTCACCTTTGGATTTTAAATCCAAAGATATCTCTTTATTATTTCGGTTAGATTTAAGGGGAAATCTTTCCAAGTCTGATATTTTTCCATAAATTGGTGATATTTAATCACCTTTAGATCTTTAATCGAACGATTCCAAATAATCATTCTCTTTTGGAAAGATTTGAATGCTTTCGGAATTTAATTCTGTTAAATAAAGAGGCTTTGAAAGCCGGTCACGTGTAGCCACGTGACCCCTGGTCACGTGTGGCCACATGACCCTTGGTCACGTATAGGCACGTGACCCCTGGAACGGGCCTTTCTTCTCCTTTTGCGCTCTGTTCTCAGGCCGCTGCTCAGCCGTCACGTGCCAACACGTGACCCCTGGTCACGTGTGAGCACGTGACCTTTTCTGGAGCCTTTTCTTCGATTTAAACAGGGAGCGAATCTACCTTTTGCCGCTGCTTTTAAATGTCACGTGTCAACACGTGACCGCTGGTCACGTGCTAGCACGTGATGCCTCCTCCATAAGTTTTCCTGATTTTAAATCAGGAAACAAATGCCCCCACAGCGTTGTTCTCACGTGTCTGCACGTGGGTGCAACGCTGTCACTTTTTGTGACCGTTGGATTCCTCTAAGGATTTAGGGAGATGAAGCGTCTCCGTCACATCCTATAAATATAGGGGTCATTTCAGAAATGCCTCCACTTTTGTTTATCTTCCTCCTTGCAAACTTTTTCTGAGAATTTAATTCTCTTCTTCCAGAGCTTAGTTCTCTGCCTTGAAACATTTTCAGAGTTTAACTCTGTTCAAAAAGACTCTTTTCTTCAGGTAATGCTCTTGAATGAACGATGAACTTTCACATCCCTCTGGATTTTAAATCCAAAGCAAGGGTTTTTACCCTTTTTAACAGAAACTCATTCTTTCTTTAAGCTTTTCAATCGAAATATAAAACCGTTTAATCTTCAAGAGTAGATCTTTTAGGGCTTGTATGATCTTTAGGGAGATGATGATGGCGGTTCAAATCCATGGAATTTAATTCCCTCCCAAAAATGTTTCTGGGAATTTAATTCCCTTTTCTCAATAAGGAATTTAATTCCTAAGAAGAACTCAGTTTTTTCGCATGGAGGCTTCTTAGGGTCTCTTTGCCCTAGGTTGTCCTTCTGTAATTAATGAAACAGAAGCTTTGTAACAATTCTCATGACCTTTATTTCAGGTATTATGGATGCCCATCTGTATGGTCTTGACGAAATCATTTCCTATGGGAATATTCGTGCACTGGGCCGCAGTCAGAACCAGGAGTTCACTACTGCTCAGTGCGCTGAGATCATGAGCCGCTTCGACGAGTACAACCATCGGCTACTTCCTCGTCGCTCTTCTCTTCTGAGACTCATCGTGCTGGCGATCTGGGAGGCACTCCCTCTCTTTTGCACCGGCGTACCGCTCGGGGCATTGGACACGACTGAGGATAAGGTACATTCGGTGTACCTGATGAGCTTGATCTCAAAGAGGAGGCGAGATCACCTCATTGATCTCTTACACCAGGCTTTTCAGCAGTCGGCCATACTTGCTGCCTATTGGAGGGTAGAAGACATTCATGAGGATCCCGACGCTTGTGACCGCGAAATAAAACATACCCGAATGGTTCGAAATGCTTGGAGGGTCCTGGACAAAGTCAAGTTTGAGTTTCTCAATCCGTGCCCCGCGTCTGAGGTCTTGCCGTTGTAATCGTTTTCTTTTCATTTTGTATGAACTACTTAAAGCATGAATGATAAGTTTTATCGTGCCTTTCTATGTTTGCATGCCTTTCTATAGGGTTTTATCATTTTGCTATTGTTGTTGTTGCTATTTTTTAACGTGCATGGTGCTATTCCATTTTTTATTACACGTCAAGTTTGGGGCTCACGTGCTCCGCACGTGGGGTCCTTTTGATGGGGCTGTTCAAAAAAAAAAATTATGCCATATTTTTAGTGCACAATATTAGATGCAGAAAAGGAGCCTTGGAAATAGTTCCATCTCCTTGCTTTCCAATGCCTCCCCCTTTTTGGGCCTCGGAAATAGCTTCAACATGCAAGATTTTCCGTGCACAGCACTTAATGCCCCTCTTTATATCCTGGGGCCATGGTCTTCTTTTCTCTTCACAGAGAAATTTATTCTCATTTTGGTGTGATTTATCTTGAGAGACAACTGAGCGCCATGGCCTGCAATCGCTCTCATGCTCGTCGGCAGCCATGGGAAGTTCCTATCGAGGAGATGATCCCTCGCTTTGCCGCCCGTTTGGTGGATCCCCTCCTTATCGATGACGAATGTGACTCAGCGGCGTATGAACTCTCGATCCGCAGGGGATCTCCCTTCCCAATGGGCTCCCTCTGGCTCCGGATGATTCTTGCCGCCGTGCTCGCCGACGTCCCTCCTCACCCGGCGGAGATGACCCTGGCGATGCTTGACGCGGCCGAAGAAAAGCTCGAGGGTTTTCACGAAGCGTGCCTAATTACTCAAGCTTTGAAAGATCGCTCGGTTCACCTTTTGAGCGAAATAAGAGTCCGTCGGGCTGTTATGTCTGCTTTTGCGGACGAACATAGCGCCAATCGGTAGGGAGTGACTCCTCGCGAGAACCGGCACTTTGATGTGTTGGAGAGAGCGGAGAGAGAGATGGAGAATTTTGTCTTTTGTTTTGTCAACCCTTGCACTAACGATCCTTTGTTCGGCGACCTTTTCCCGCTAGTGTAGCATTTTCAAATTAGTTTTCGCATGCCTTATGTAGAGCTTTCATGTGTGCTGGGTATCCGTATGTATTTTTTTGCTTGCATAAATGAACTTTGTGTTCTTCCCATGAGAACTTTCTTTAATTGCGAACACTGTCACTATGTTGCATGCATGCACATCAGAGCTTTGGGTATTATTTCTTTTCGGATATTTATATAGTTGCGAATGCATGCTTGATAAGATGTACACCGAGAACTTTTTGTTGCTTCCCGTACCAGGTGATCTAAGCGCGTTTTAGATCGACTGTTGCTGTAGACTGGAGACTCGTTTATACGGCCCTGAGTGTATATGTCCTGTTTCCGAGGTTGCGGTCGCGAAAGCGAGCTTACGTGGCCTGATAGAGCGACGCGTGGCGAACATATTGTTGTGTGAGAAGAGGCTCGGCCGTAAGTTCTCGGGGAGGGAACTGGCTTCTAAGGCGCTGAACGAGCTTCAATCCAATACTACCGTCAAGGCCAACAAGCATATGAACTCTGGCGGGTGCTTCAAGAGTCTATCAAGGAGGTGGTGACTCTTGATAAAGTTGCCACGTTCACTCGCGAAAGGGTCGAGGCTCACAAGGCTATCGAGAAAGAGCTTGAAAGCCGGCTTGCTTCATATCAGGCCCAGCAGGCTCAGGCGGAGGCTCGTCTTCTAGCGATCCTGAATAATGAAGCCGTGACCCGACAAAAGCAGGATGAGCTAGCGAAATTTCTAAATCGCCTGCCAGCTTGAAAACTTGTATTATTTTTTGTTCTTTTTGTGCATACTCCTGAATGAGAGTATTTTTTGTTCTTTCATGAATTGTACCTTATATCCATTTTGGTTTATGAATAAAGACATATTTTTCTTCTCAATGGTGTGTCCCCTTTTTATTAAATGTGTTCTGGGGACAATTTATCTTGATCTCTTGCAGGGCAGCGATGGCTTAGGATTCAGGGTTAAGATCTGCCTCCTGAGACTTCTGAACCTTATGAGCCGTGAGGGTCTCATAAAGAGTTTTTCTCCCTACAGGTCGAGAGGATCCCGTAGGTGTAAGTTCTTCTTAAGAGTCGTGAGGATTCTTAAGCGGGTTTTCCCTTGGGAGTCGTAAGGATCTCACAAGAGAGTTTTCTTCCTTGCAGGTCGTGAGGACCCACAAGTGCTGAGTGCGGTCGCCCTTATCCGTATTTCACGGGGTCAAGGGTCGCTTTAGGACGTTCTCTAGGGTATCGTAGTTTAAAGACATCGCGGTCAAGGTTAAGGACCTCATAGTCCGTGGGTTTAGGGACTCCACAGTCCGATATTAGTTTTAAGACGTCACGGTCAAGGTTAAGGACCTCATAGTCCGTGGATTTAAGGACTCCACAGTCCGATGTTAGTTTTAAGACATCACGGTCAAGGTTAAGGACCTCATAGTCCGTGGATTTAAGGACTCCACAGTCCGATGTGTGGTTGCAGGGACCCGTCACCTCTTTGAAGACGTTGGGGAATTACAACGCCAGGTATCAAAGGGGTGAAGAGATGTACCCTTAAACCAAGGTAGAATCGGTACAGAATCAGGGTGGATGATCGTTAGTTTTAAGACATTACGGTCGAGGTTAAGGACATCATAGTCCATGGATTTTAAGGACTCCACAGTCCGACGTTTGCTCTGGATGCTTCATACGGGTTCACTGCCGTGCTTGGCGAGGACTAGGCTCCGCTCTGGGCGTTTTCTACGGGGTCAAAGAGTGACATTATCCGCGTTCCACGAGACCAGGAATTTGCACTAGATGCTTCACACGGGTTCACTGCCGTGTTCGGCAAGGACTAGGCTCCGCTCTGGATGCTTCACATGGGTTCACTGCCGTGCTCTGCGAGGACCAGGATCCGCTCTGGACGTTTTCCACGGGGTCAAAGAGTGACGTTATCCGCGTTCCACGTGACCAGGAATTTGCACTAGATGCTTTACACGGGTTCACTACCGTGTTCGGCGAGGACTAGGCTCCGCTCTGGATGCTTCACACGGGTTAACTGCCGTGCTCTGCGAGGACCAGGATCTGCTCTGGACGTTTTCCACGGGGTCAAAGAGTGACATTATCCGCGTTCCACGTGACCAGGAATTTTGCACTAGATGCTTCACACGGGTTCACTGCCGTGCTCGGCGAGGACTAGGCTCCGCTCTGGATGCTTCACACGGGTTCACTGCCGTGCTCTGCGAGGACCTGGATCCGCTCTGGACGTTTTCCACGGGGTCAGAGTGACATTATCCGCGTTCCACATGACCAGGAATTTGCACTAGATACTTCACACGGGTTCACTGCCGTGCTCTGCGAGGACCAGGATCCGCTCTGGACGTTTTCCACGGGGTCAAAGAGTGACATTATCCGTGTTCCACATGACCAGGAATTTGCACTAGATGCTTCACATGGGTTCACTGCCGTGTTCGGCAAGGACTAGGCTCCGCTCTGGATGCTTCACACGGGTTCACTGCCGTGCTCTGCGAGGACCAGGATCCGCTCTGGTCGTTTTTCACTGGGTCAAAGAGTGACATTATCCGCGTTCCACGTGACCAGGAATTTGCACTAGATGCTTCACACGGGTTCACTGCCGTGTTCGGCGAGGACTAGGCTCCGCTCTGGGTGCTTCACACGGGTTCACTGCCGTGCTCTGCGAGGACCAGGATCCACTCTGGACGTTTTCCATGGGGTCAAAGAGTGACGTTATCCGCGTTCCACGTGACCAGGAATTTTGCTGATTGTATCCGCATTTCACGGAATGGAGGTTTGACTCTTGGTGATATGTATATCACCGAGCCATGGAACTGGGGGTTGCCGATGTTCCGTTTCGCTTGATGTTGTGTCTGCTGCGTCGAGATGATCTCTAGGCTATCTGTGAACCGTCGAGATTTGGCTTCTTCTCATGCTGAAACCTGGGGGAGGAGTATGATCCCTTCTTTGTTTGCGCCCCTGGATTATATACAGGGATAGATGTAATATCACATGTAGGGCGTGGATTTCATTTTTATTTTATTTCTTTTTCTGCGATGCTCTATCATTTCAGCTTTTTTTATCGCGAAGATCGCGATTGCCCCATCATTTCGGCTATTTTTCACGGTGCCCAATCATTTCGGCTATTTGTTTTATTTTTACTCGCTGCTTTTTATTGCGAGTTGCCCAATCATTTCGGCTATTTTTTATGCATACATTTTTACTTGCTACTTTTTTATTGCAAGTTGCCCCATCATTTCGGCTATTTCGTATGCATGTATGGCTCGCTGGCCTTTTCGCTGCAAGCTTGGATTTTAGACACCGATTTCGGCATCAGCACCGCTACAACTGGGATTTTGCCAGGAGCGGATCATCATTTGCCTCTGTCGATGTCGAACAAAGGTGGCTTAGCGAACAGGGTTATGGTCCTGTCGACTAAGGCTTTTGACTTCATGAGCCGTAAGGGTCTCACAAAGGTATTTCTCCCTACAAGTCGTGAGGATCTTGTAGGTGTGTTTTCTTCTTGGGAATCGTGAGGATTCCTAAGTGCATGTCCTCTTGCAAGTCGTAAGGATCTTACAAAAAGGTTTTCTCCTTATAAGTCGAGAGGACTTACAAGGGTTGTTTACCATATGGGCATATCCCTAGTCACGGGTGGGACTTTGCTGGGGAAATGTTTATTCGTGCCCATGGATTGTATACAAGGGTCAGTATTGAGCCACTTGTAGGGTATAAATTGAAGGTTGTGGGGGGTTTGCTTAAGAACAGGTTTAGGTCTCTGTAGCTTAAGACTTTCAAATCTTATGAGCCGTGAGGGTCCCATAAGAGTGTTCTCCTTACGAGTCGTAAGGATCTCGCAAGTGTATTTTCTCCTTAGGAATCATGGGGATCCCTAAGTGTGTTGCTCCCTTGTGAGTCGTAAGGATCTCACGCGGGTGGTTTCTCTTTACAAGGTCGTGAGGACCCTGCAAGTGTCCTTTAACGAGGTTGCGTCCTCACGGAGCCTTTTCGGGTTTTCATCCGTGCCCATTTTGCTTATGGACATACCATTTTTTTTATTCTTTTTCTCTTTTTTTTACAAGGTCGCGCCCTTTCGGGTTTTCACGAACACTCGCCGGTAGCCCTGCTGTTTTTACTCACGGAGCCCTTTCGGGTTTTCATCCGTGCCCATTTTTCTTATGGACATACCGTTTTTTATTTATTATTATTTTTTTATTATTTATTTTTTTATCGGCCTTGAGATACTGCAATCCACCGTAGTTTATCGACATCTCGGTCAACAGCTAGTTTTAGGACATAGTGGTCCATTGTTAGTTTAAGGACGTTTCGGTCCGTTGTTAGTTTAAGGACATTTCGGTCCGTCGTTAGTTTAAGGACGTTTCGGTCCATTGTTAGTTTAAGGACATTTCAGTCCGCCATTAGTTTAAGGACGTTTCGGTCCGCCGTTAAGGATGCTGGTTACCACCTAGAGTTCGGGCTTAGGAAGATAGCGAGCGGACATAGTCGTCGTCATCTATCATTGACCTAGACCTTGACCCGTTAAGCATAGTATTTCTTTAGGAAGCGACCGTTCACTGGCTTGAAAGGCCTTTCACCGTGCATATCCATGAGTAGATACGCTCCACCCTGGTAGACCTTGTCTATGATGTACGGGCCTTCATAGTTTGGCTCGAATTTTCCCAGCTTGGCGCGATTGGGGATTATAGGTCTTTTGACAATTAGCACGAGTTCGCCTTGGCGGAACGTCCTCGGCCTGGTCAATCTTTCGTATGAGCGCGTCATTTTCGTTTTGTAAGCTTCCAGATTTTGTTGCGCTATGAGCCGGGTCTCATCAAGGGCATCGAGCTCCTCAAGCCGAAGGTGAGCATTTTCTTCATCTGTTAGCTCGTAGTGGACTGCCACTCGTAGAGACGGTAACTCTATCTCGAGGGGGAGTACTGCTTCTGTACCAAACACCAACGCGTACGGCGTTGTGTTCGTGGCCGTTTTGAACGTAGTTCGATATGCCTAGAGAGCTTCTTGCAGTCTCTCGTGCCAGTCCTTTTTGTTTCGGAACACCGTCTTTTTCACGATCTTGGTCAAGGTTTTGTTGAAAGCCTCAGCTAGACCGTTAGCCCGGGGATTATAAACCGAGGAATATCTCCATTCTATGTTATGTTGCTGCGTGAAGCGGCTAATCTTGTGGCTTCTGTATGCTGGCCCGTTATCGGAAATGATCCGTCGCGGAGTTCCAAACCGATAGATGACACGCGTCTTAAAGAAATGGAGAATATTTTCCGTCTTCACCTCCCTTAGCGGTATTGCTTCTGCCTATTTGGAGAAGTAATCAGTTGTCGCCAGGATGAAACGATGTCCCCTGGATGATGCTGGTTCGATGGGGCCGATTACGTCAGTCCCCCACATTTCGAACGGCCAACTAGCCACCGTTGGATGTAGTGGATTTGGGTGCTGGTGGATAAAGTCCCCATGGATTTGGCACAAGTGGCATTGTTTCGCATACTCGAGGCAGTCCTGGATCATCGTGGGCCAGTAGTAGCCCATCCGTTTAATTTTCAATTTCATCTTCGGGCCTGCTTGGTGAAAACCGCAGAGTCCGTCTTGGACTTCCTGAACGACTCTTTTCACTTCGTCAGGTCCCAGGCATCTTGACCACAGAGAGTCAAATGACCTCTTGTACAAAGTATCGTTGACGAAGGCGAAAGACAGAGCTCGTTTCACGAGCTGGTGTCTTGAGGACGCATCTTCAGGCGTTCGACGGGACTTGAAGTAGTCTATGAAGACTTCTATCCAATCTTTAGTCGTTTCTTGGTCTTTTATTTGCATGGCCTTCTGCTCGGTCGCTTCTTTTTCCTCGGACGATTCCGGAGATATTTTTGCCGGAGCAAGAACCCGACGACTTTGTACCACGATTCTTACATCATCGAGGTTCTCATCAGCTAGTTCTTTAGCTAGCTTGGCTAATGCATCTGCTTTGCTATTTTCGGTACGCGGTATGCTTTCCAAGGTGTAGGAGGGGATTTGGGTCAACAGTTGCTGCACCTTCTCGCCGTACTTCACCAGCTCTGGCTTGCATGTTTGGTAGTCGTCGTTTACTTGACTAACGACCAGTTGAGAGTCTCCGTATATGAGGAGGTTTTCAATTCCCATGTCGATGGCGATCTCGAGGCCTGCTATCAAAGCTTCGTACTCGGATTCATTGTTCGTCCTCGGCTCTGTCAAGGAGAAAGCGAAGCGCATTATCCCTCCCTATGGAGTTACGAAGATAAGACCCACCCCTGATTTGATTATAGGGGTGCTTTGTTTGCGCTTCTTCACGGAAGATGCTCCATCGAAATACAGCTCCCACCGGATATTACCGCCATCGATCGCATCAAACGCGTGTTCGTCTGGCAGTTCGCAATTCAGAGGGGAATCGGCCGGTATCGGATGCTCAGCGAGGAAGCCGGCGATGGCCTGGCCTTTCACTGCCTTGAGAGGCTGATATGTTATCGAGAACTCCATCAAGAGCAGGGTCCATTTAGCAAGTCGACCAGTCAGTATGTCCTTCGACATTAAATACTTAAGGGGGTCCACCTTTGATATGAGACGGACTTCATGCGCCAACGCATAGTGCCTGAGCTTGGTTATCGCAAAGATCAACGCCAGGCGGTATTTTTCAATGAGAGAGTAGTTGCTTTCTGCCCCCAGTAGAACTCGACTTAATTAGTAGAGCGCTCTTTCCTTCCCTTGGTCGTTCTCTTGTGCCCATAATGCGCCTAAGGAACCTTCGAGGGCGGTTGTATAAAGAATGAGGGGCTTTCCTTTGACCGGAGCAGCCAATAATGGCGGGTTTTGCAGGTATTGCTTAATCTCGTCTAGCGCGCCTTGGCATTTTTGGTCACAGAAGAACGGGGTCCCCTTCTTCATCAGGTGACTGTAGGGGCGGCATTTGCCTGAAAGGTTGGCTATGAATCGCCGGATGTATGCGAGCTTTCCCTGGAGAGACCGCAATTGTTTGAGAGTCCTTGGCAGTGGCATTTCCATGATCGCCTTGATCTTCGATGGATCTATCTCAATGCCTCGGTGCCGGACAATGAATCTTAGGAATTTTCCTGAGGACACCCCGAACGCGCATTTGAGAGGGTTCATCTTCAAGTTGTATTGCCGAAGGCGTTGAAATACAGTCTTAGATGCTCGAGATGTTCCTCGTATGATTTGCTTTTCACGACAAGGTCGTCGATATAGCATTCGACGATTTCATGTATGAGGTCATCGAAGATCTTCGTCATGGCCCTTTGATAGGTGGCACCGGCGTTCTTTAGACCGAAGGGCATCACCTTGTAGCAGAATATTCCTAGAGGGGTCCGAAAGGCGGTATGCTTCTGGTCTTCGGGATGCATCTTTATCTGATTATACCCTGATGAGCCGTCCATGAAAGAGAAAATCTCGTGAGTGGACGTGTTATCTATCATCAGCTCTGTGACTGGCACTGGGAAATCGTCCTTCGGGCAAGCCTTATTGAGATCCCGGAAGTCCACGCATATGCGCACTGTCCTATTTTTCTTCATTACCAGGATGATGTTGGCGATCCAGTCAGGATATTGAACTTCATGGATAAACCCAGAATCGATCAGCTTCTTGACTTCGGCGTTGATGCTCATCTCAAGCTCGAGCCGCATTCTTCTCGGCGCTTGTTTGACTGGCTTGACGTCCGGGGATATTGCCAATTTATGCACAGCAATTTCTGGATCTAGTCCTGGCATTTCAGAATAGTTCCATGCGAAGCAATCTTTATACTGCATAAGCACGTCTTTTAACGCGGCCACCCTTTCTTCAGATAGCAGCTCGCTAACGAATGTCGGTCGCGGGTCGTTCGTCGTTCCCAATTCAATCTTCTTTAGGTTATCTGCAGTAGTATGTATGCCATCTTCCAGTTCTTTCAACGCTGACGGAAATTCTGAGATGACCTCGTCGTTATTGTTTTCGAAGCACCAGGGAAGGTCATCCATATTCTCGGGCTCTTCTTTTGATATCGTTATTACGCGACAGGTACGAGCTCGCTTCCAAGACCGATGTGGATCTGGTTCTGCTTTTGTGGCTTTGGGTTCGTGCTTTTGTGGCGGCGTTACCCTCCAGCTGTGGGATAAAACAAACCTGCCTTACCGGTACTGGTCTTCGACCCAGTTCTTGAAGCTGAAGCAGTCTTCGATAGGGTGTCCTATGGCTCGGTGATAAGAGCAATAGCCCGGATGAGAGACCTCGTTAACTTGCTCAGGATGCTTAGATTCCAGAAGTGTAATCATTTGATGTTTTAAAGCGACGTCAAGTATCTTCCGTGTTTTATTCTGAGGAAAAGAGTATGCCTGACTCATCTTTTTCATAAGAGACAAATCTGGACCGCTCAATTTCCGATCGCGTGACTTCTCGGTCCCGCTTTGTCGCTGTCGAACACCTTTTCTGCTCTTTGATTTGTTTCTACCTCTGCGTCGGGCCTTTTGCACAACAGGTTGACGGGGAGGAGTATTTTCGTCTTCTGCAGCCTGTTGAAGAAGACGTTGCGTCCTGGCTTTCTCGTAGATGGTCATCTCGCGATTATGGTCGTCCAGATCTTTTTGACCCGCCTTCCTGATAAGCTTGTCTATTCGTTCTTCAAACGATGGACTCGGCATTGCGATCGCGGGATCTAGTTTTGATGCGGGGTTGGCATTTCCTGACAGGGCGTCCTCTTCTTCATCGAAGTAATATATGGCGTAGCTACCGTGGACTCGTTCCCGTTTCCCGGCTTTCACGTATCCAAGCCCAAGCGTTTCCATTCTCCCGTTGGGCAATTTGCGCTGGGTCCCAGGGACATCCCAAATCCTGTTATAGAATCGAGCTTGTCGGATAGTCTGTTTTAAGGGTACCCCTTGGCGCTTCAATAGTCTTTTCAACCCATCTATGTAGTATCTGGGCAAACGGAGGGGTTGGAGCCTGTCGAGTGTAGAATCCGCGCCATGCCAGATTTCTTTCTCCACTCTTGTTTCCGTGGATTGGTAGAATAGGATCGCCTTTTCACCCTTTCACCTGGGAGGGACGTAAAGCGCCTGCAGGTCCTGCACATTGTAAGCTTCCAGTGCGTCAAGGTCTTTGTAGTGTTCCCGCGGCACCATGGTGATTTGCAAACTCTGATCATCACCAGGGAATTCTTGCATCGGCGGCCGACTGGAGAACACGGCATTAACTTCATCTTCCGAGTCACTTCCGAAGATCAACATGGGGGCGGACGGTCCCGGGTTGTTACGTCGAGACGGACCAGCGTAAACTATCTCTTCTTCTTCTTCGGTATCGCTTCCGAAAATAGGGATGGTGACGGCGGCTTTGTTCTCCGGCTTACGACACCTTTCTGTATCCTCGAAGTCTGGCAAAAAGTACTTTGCATCTTCGTACTTGTGGACTTCGTTCACGGAGAATGGGTTCAGCTCACCTGTTACGGTATACTCGAAACCATCCTTAAAGTACTTCATACACTGATGCTGTGTAGAAGGGATGATGTTGTACTCGTGTAACCAAGGACGACCGAGCAAGGCGTTGTAGCAGGTCTTGACGTCAATGACGTGAAACTTGATGTCCGTAATGAGTAGTCCGAAGCGTAATGTTAATATCACGGATCCGAGAGTCCGTGATGACTGGGAATCGAAACCGGAGATGGTAATTTTGTCACGAGCAAGGTGTTGCACGCTCATGCAGATCTCCTTCAACACCCGAACATTAAGGAGATTGACGGAGGATCCATTATCAACCAGGATTTTGCCTATCTTGATATCGTGGCAATATTCGGAGACGTATAGGGGACGGTTGTGGTCGCACGTTCCGAGGAGAAGGTCTTCGTCACCGAAAGTGATGTCGGCCGTGTGCACTTCTTCCAGTTCATCCTTCATCTTTTCTTCGGCGAGGAAGGCTTGGAATTGTTCGGGCTCTTGTAACGCCTTGATTAATGAATCTCTCGCTTCCTTTGATAATAGGAGGGCGTCGAGAATGCTGAGCTGTGAAGGTAGTTTCCTTAGGTGTGCTAGGATGTTATAGTCCATCTTACCCTTCCTATGAAGGTCTTTGGCAGTCAACTCCTTCATGACTTGGTCATCAAAGGTGATATCCTCAGTGACCTTCTCATTTCCCTTATCTTTTCTATTCGCGGGTCCGAGATTCTTTTCCGGGAGCGTGCGATTGCGCAGCTGAATGTTTTCGCAGGCCTCTGGTTCTTCCTCTTTCCCTAAAACGGATTCTTTAAAGAGAGGGCCCAGAGCCATTTCTTCATCAGAGTCGCTCCCAAAGGTGAGAACTTATGACCCTCCGGCGTTAACCATGTAACAGTTGCCGGCAGTTCTTTTGCGCCCTTCGGTCGTACTTTTTTGTTCCCGACGAGTCTTGCGTTTCATGCGCTTAAAATGTTGCCAGTGAGCAACATATCCTTGCCACCACATCTTAAAAGCGTCGCACTCCTCGGTGGGGTGCGAAATCTTCCGATGATATGCGCAATAATTAGGGTGCCTCTCCACCCTATCGAACGTGTTTTCTTCCAAGGGTGGTAGCTTCATTCCCATCGACATGGCTTTGGCAAACCTTTTCCTTGTCTTCAATATGTTTTTATCCACATCGGGTGTCTTTTGATCTGGCGGGAATGCTTTGACTCTTTCGTTTAGTCGCTTGCGGTTAGCTCCTTCTGACGCGGCCATCTCACACTCTTGGTCGGCTTTACTTTTCAAACGAATCTCGTCTAGAAAGGCATCAATCATTTCTTCTATTGGCCGCACAAGCTCCGGCTCAGGCTCTGCCCCCAGTTTCTTAGTGCCAGGAGTTTTGTCATTGTCCGTAAACGAGTAGGAGATCACATGACAACTCGCCACATAACCCTCGGATTCATCCGACGAACTCTCCCCCTCATCTTCCTTCTGAAAGACGTGGTTGAGGAACTCTTGCAATGTGACGGGAGTCCGCGCCTTTTGATTGTACTCCTCCAGCACGTCAATCTGTTTCTGCAAATTCATGCGCTTGTCTCCAGGCTTCACGGGCTTCTTGGATTTCTTCTTCTTTTTCTTTAAAGATTTTGACGGTTGGGTGTGAGTACTTAGGCCATCACCACCGCTCTTTGTAGTTGGACGCGGCTTCAGCATCCCTTCGATGATTCGAGGTTCAAGCGGGTTCTTCCATTCGACTGCTGGGCACGCATGAAGATCACTCGGCATCCTTTTGGTTTTAGCTAATAGCACGACCTCCCATGGAGCTTCTTCAATAAAGGAACAAGTTGCCCCTGGTGCGTCCGTCTTCTTAAGAGTATGCGGCTGTGGCGGGTTCACCTTCCACTTTTCGGACAGCGCAAACTTTCCCTGGAGGTATTGATCCTCAATCCACCCTTTGAAGACGAAGCAATCCTCAATCGGATGGCTTACCGTTTGATGGTAAGGGCAATAATTGGGGTTATTCACCTCAGTGGGTTGTGGCAGTCGTCTTGGGTTTGGCAAGTTGATAAGCCTGTTGCGAACGGCCAGCTCGAATAACCGTTTTGTCTTATCCCGTGGGAACGAGTAGGGGCGCTTCATCTTCTCATTATAATACCGGCATCTTTCTTCCAGTTGATCCGCCAGCTTTGGGGCATGTTTCCTGATTTAAAATCAGGAAAACTTCTGGGAAAAGCTTCAAAAAGGGGCCACGTGCTTACACGTGACCAGCAGTCACGTGTTGACACGTGACATATAAAAGCAGCGGAAAAGGCACATTGGTTCCCTGATCAAGTCAAGGAAAAGGCTTCAGAAGAGGTCACGTGCTCCCACGTGACCAGGGTCATGTGTTGGCACGTGACGTTCAAAGCAGCAGACTCGCTCTCCAGTTGAACCAAGGAAAGAGGCGCCAGACAAGGGTCACGTGCTCACACGTGACCAGAGGTCACGTGGTAGCACGTGATGACTAAAGCAGCAGAAGAAGGCAGAGTGCAAAAGAAGAAAAAGGCTCGTTCCAAGAGAGTCACGTGTCCACACGTGACCATGCGTCACGTGGTCACACGTGACCGGCTTTCAAAGCCCATTTTGCTAACAGAATTAAATTCTGAAAGAGATTCAAATCTTTCCAAAGGAAAGCAATTATTTGGAACCGATCAAATTAAAGATTCAGAGATGATTAAATATCATCTATGGAAAATCTCGAGTTTGGAAAGATTTCCCTTTTAAATCTAACAGCAATAACAAAGGAGAATCCCTGGACTTGAAATCCAATGGTGAATAAAATTCACCTAATAATCCAGAGGTCCAAAACGAATGATGGATGCAAATCAAATATTTTAATGAAGATTCATCAAAAACTAATTGATTCGGTTGCTTCTCCTATAAATAGGAGCCAAGAGACACGAGGGAGAGATAGACACACGCAGAGGGAGAAAAAAGGAGAGAGCCTTGATACTTTGAGGAATTTGGAGCTTCTGCAAAAAGAAAACCCTAGGTAAGAAAGGGAAGGCTTCCTGAAAGAAGGAGAATTTAATTCTCAACAGAGTTTAACTCTGACAAAATAAAAAACAGAAGAACATATTTCTTCTCTCTTTGATAGAGGATCTGCAAAGTGCACATCTCCCCTTTAGGTTGAGAATTTAATTCTCAATGGGTTGAGATCCTGCCATGCAGATCCAAAACATGGAGAGGGAATGGAAAAATGAGAATTTAATCCTCACAGAACTATAGGAATTTAATTCCTCTAAGATAAAAGTAGGGCTTGACCCTGTGTTATGGGAATTTAATTCCTTCAGAACAGAGAGAAACAGGGTTTAACCCTAATTAAGAACTTAGTTCTGTTGAAACAACGGGAATTCAATTCCCTTAATCATAATTTAACAGGGACTGGAAGTTTAATTCCTTAAAAATTGTTTATTAGGGTTTAACCCTATTCAGTTCTTCACATATACGAGGAATTTAATTCCTACAGAAGACTCAGAGTTCGATTCTACTCCAGAATATAAGTCTTCAAAAGGAAGTAGGAATTTAATTCCTCTGAAAATTAAAGCTCGAGGAATTTAATTCCTGAAAAAAGGTTAACAGAGCCTCTAAACAACATACATGAAGGCAGGGTCACGTGCCACCACGTGACCCCCCTAAAAGATCTACAGAAAGCCCCTTTGAGGCAGTACCCCGCGTGACCCACGTGACCCTCGGCAGAAGCTCTAACACATAGGCATATGAATACCCGTCACGTGATGGCACGTGATGCTCTGAAAGATGCAATAATCTCAGCAGAATGAATGGAGAGGGGGCGCTCTCACGTGTCGCCACGTGACCCCTCTTGCTTTAGTGTTTAACACTAAGTTGGAACTCCTGAATCCAGTGTTAAAACACTGTTGGGCCGTAGTGTTCAACACCAATCAAAGAACTTTACTTGCAGTGTTCAACACTGACTACCTTAGTGTTTAACACTAATTTGAGAGCTCTGTTGCCGATGCTTGATACTGATCTGTTTTAGTGTTTAACACTAATCTGAAAGCCTTGTTGCTGTTGTTTAACACCAATTATATTTTAGTGTTAAACACTAACTTGTCAACCTCATTCCCAGTGTTCAACACTGATTGCTCTGAAGTGTTTAACACTAGGCTTTGGCCCAATTGGCTAAAGGGATAGAGGCAAAGCCTCTCCCTCAATGGACCCACAAGAAGTCAATATTCCAGACATGAAAGGACTTAGCCCAAGCTGGCCATAAGTCCTCAATTCGTAATTAACTGGGCCAATGGGCTCATAATATAATTAATGGGTCTTGATCCCAAATTGGGCCAAGGACTATTTAATCCATTCCGGTTCTAGGGTACATCTCTTCACTCCTTTGATACTTGGCATTGTAATCCCTCGATGTCTTCAAAGAGGTGACGGGTCCCGATGACCACCCATGATATGGACTGTGGGGTCCTTAAACCCATGTCTAATGCAAAATTCCTGGTCACGTGGAACGCGGATAACGTCACTCTTTGACCCCGCGGAAAACGCCCAGAGCGGAGCCTAGTCCTCGTCGAGCACGGCCGTGAACCCGTGTGAAGCATCTAGTGCAAAATTCCTGGTTACGTGGAACGTGGATAACGTCACTCTTTGACCCCGCGGAAAACGCCCAGAGCGGAGCCTGGTCCTCGCCAAGCACGGCAGTGAACCCGTGTAAAGCATCCAGAGCACATACCGGACGGTGGAGTCCTTAAACCCATGGACTACGACGTCCTTAACCTCGACCGAGATGTCTTAAAACTCCCCATCGATCGAGATGTCTTAAAACTAACAATGGACCGCAATGTCCTTAAACTACCCACGGACCGCATTGTCCTTAAACTACCCATGGACCACAATGTCCTTAAACTACCCACGGACCGTAATGTCCTTAAACTAGAACAATAGAGCCCAGCATGCTCCTTTTCCGGATCTAAACGGTCCCGTTTAAGTTGATCTTAGCCTCAAAGAGGGCTAACGTATCCTTAAACCTTCAAACAGACTGGACTATGAATCCCTCCAATTAACTCTGGCTCGAGGGTACATCTCTGAACTCCTCTGACATCCGTCGTTGTAATCCTTCAACGTCGTCAGAGAGGTGACAGGTCCCGACGGCCACACATATACGATGGACCACTATGTCCCTAAACTGGAACAATGGAGCCTAAAACACTCCCTTGTCGGATCTAAATGATCCCGTTAAGTTGATCTTAGTCTCAACATTAGACTAACGTATCCTTAACAAACGTTTGAGTTGATCTTAGCCTCAAGCATGGCTGATGTATCCTCAAACCAAACCCCCAAACCCAAATCTAAGATAAACACGGATTTGGACTAGTCCACGCCCTACGGGCGACGACACAACTCAGTCTCCGTAAACAATCCACGGGCAACAAAACACGAAACAAACACACACGACACGAAGTGACCATCTGGAGAAGGAGAAAGTTGTTACCGCGATGCGGTAGCGTAATTAACTGCAGGGGCTTGCGCCTGCAGGGAAGAGCGTCCCCACAATCAAAAACCCCTCAAACAAGTGGGAATCTGACGAAGTCTGCTACATCGGCCGCATCCGTCTAAATCTCCGATGCACGGTGCCATAAACAACTTGGCATCTTCGGAGAGGTGGACGGATAGCACTAATTAGCATCTACCCCGAACCTCAGGCACGGACGCCCGCGTCGCGCCGCCGTTCGGAGGGGAACAGATTCTGGCACGTCCGGTGGGACCTTTTCCTCTTTCCACTCCACACTTCGTGTGTCGTGATTCGCGAACCGATCGCGGTTCGCTAATGGTTGCCCTTGGGTTTCAAGATACTAGGAATTGGCGTCTTGCCTATTGCAAAAAGCAAAGGATCGATGGCTTCTACTTCTGCGAAATCCTCCAACTGCTCAAACTGCAATTGCGACCAACGCTCTACCTCGCCAGGAGGTATAGCCTATGGACCCCAAGCTGCTTCGTTGTTCACAATGCCGGTGGACCAAGTGACTCAAGCCACTACCGGATTGTTCTTCGGGACTATACTCCCATCATTAAGCTTCGCGGCGTCGGTACTAACGAAGGAAGCTCACAAGAAGTCAGTCTTTGATCGTCTTACCCCTGTCGCGGCTCCTCTCAACGAGTCGCCCAACGTCAACGCCTCGGTCTTCTCTAGATTGGGCCGGAAATCCTGCGAACTCATCATAGGGCCTACAATCTCAGAGGAGGCTACCTCTAAGAAAGTGGCCGTTCCTGCCCCCGAAATCGCCAAGGCGGCTTCTCCGGCCAAAAAGTCGGTCTTTACAAGATTGACGGCTTCAGCTCCCGCTCCTGCTATCCAAAGGACATCGGTCTTTGATAGGCTAACACCAACAGCAACCCCCCATCCATACAGGGGGCAAGACGAAACCATTCTTACCGCTGACCCAACGCCGTCCGCTCGACACGCTCGACGTCGCCATTGGCGCCGAGTAAGGAAGGCTGGGGGCAACTCCCCCTCTGGGTTGATTCCATCAGCCCCGGTGGCAGAAGTTAATGCTGCTGTTCCAACTGGGAACAGCTTCGAAATGCTAAATAAGGTGCGAAGGAATTCTCCTACTGCAGTGCTGAAGAGGTCTCCTCCCCCATTAAAGAAGGTTGCGGAAATAAAACCAGAACAGCCCCAATCTCCTCAACGGCTGTCTTCCAAAATCTATAAGGTTTGGCGGCAGGCCCGAGTCTCGATCATTGATCCAAACTTCTCCCGCCAACACAAGAAGCTGAAAATCCAACCGGAGGCTGGCCACCAAGCTAAACCCCGAAAGGCGGTCGGGACGCCCACCTCAACGGCCCCCTCAACCTCCACGGCTCATAAAAGGAGGAGGCCAGAGAAGACCCCCCAACGTGCAATGACGGCTAAAAGCACTGAGCCCAGACGCCCTAAGTCTGGGGGCATGATGGTCCACACCGTATACATGGCCTCTGGAAAGGAGGAGAGCCGCACTTCTACAGGCCACCGACCACTTATCCGATCCGTGACGAAAGCCCAGGAGCAGCAACAAAAGCTCCAAGAAATGATGAATGCTATGGCCGCACTTACCGGGCCAAAAGAAAACCCAGAAACGTCCTCAGACGCGCGCCAAGAAGAAGAAACCGACGCTGAATTCCTTCGCCGGATACTGGAAAAAAAAGGACAAAAAGGCTGCTGAACAAGCAGCCAACATACAACGTATGGGCCTTCTCTTCCAAGATATGATAGGAATGATGATCCAGCAGGACTTGCCCGCCGAAGATCCCCTAATCGTTCTTGAAGACGACCGAGGAGAAACGTCGAATCCACTGCCGGCCCTCTCAACGGCCAAGGAGGAGGCAATCTCTAAGGCGGACTTGGCTGACTACATAGCCCAGCAAATCCGGGTCCATCATGCGACTGAGGCAGCTGGTCAAGTCGTGAAAACGGGGCGGCCGTATCCAAGCTGGTACGACCAAATCAAATACCCGCAAGGCTATACGATACCAAAATTCCACGTGTACAAGGGGACCGGCAATCCCCATCAACATGTCGCCCAGTTTCGGGCCCTCTGCGGTAACACCGGCGGTGATGATAAACTGTTGCTCCGCCAGTTCGTAGGTAGCTTATCAGAAACAACGTTCGAATGGTATTCGGAACTCCCGAACGATTCTATCAAAACGTTCGCTGAAATGGAGCTGCTATTCACTCAGCGATTCGCGAGCGCCAGCGAACGCACTCCAATAACTGCTTTGATTAACGCCAGGGTAAAACCAGGCGAAACCTGGGTCCAGTATGCTATACGCTGGCGGAACTTGTGGTCGAGATGCGAGCAACGCATTGAGGAGGCACCCGCAGTGGGCATGTTCGTGGGAACCCTAGACCCCCACGCAACTATCTCTCAGTTTATGATGTTCTTTAAGCCAACCACATTCCAGGCTTTAATCGACAAGTTGGCTCAGATGGACCAGATGGGTCATAGACCACCTCCCCCGAAGTCGGAACCTCGGAATGACAAGGGTAAAGGAAGGGCAACCTTCGTCGCAAATGCCCAACAGCAACCTAACGCCCCGAAACCGGCAGATCAATTGGAAGAAAGACGCCGGTATTATAATGAGAAGATGAAACGTCCCTACTCGTTCCCACGAGACAAGACGAAACGGTTATTCGAGCTGGCAATACGCAACAGACTTGTAAACCTACTAAATCCAAGGCGACCGCCATAACCCACCGAGGTGAATAACCCTAGCTATTGCCCTTACCATCAAACGGTAAGTCATCCGATTGAAGATTGCTTCGTCTTCAAAGGATGGATTGAAGATCAATACCTCCAGGGGAAGTTTGTACTGTCCGAGAAGTGGAAGGTGAGCCCACCACAGCCGCATACTCCTAAGAAAACAGATACATTGGGGGCAACCTGCTCCTTTATTGAAGAAGCTCCATGGGAGGTCGTGCTATCAACGAAAACCAAAAGAATGCTGAGAGACCTTCACGCGTGCCCTGCGATCGAATGGAAAGACCCTCTTGAACCTCAAATTATCGAGGGGATGTTGAAGCCCCGCACAACTACGAAGGCTCGTGATAAGGGCCCAAATACTCACGCCCAACCATCAAAATCTTCGAAGAAAAAGAAGAAGAAATCCAAGAAGCCCGCGAAGCTTGGAGACGAGCACACGAACTTGCAGAAGCAAATCGACGCGCTGGAAGAGTATAATCAAAAGGCGCGAACTCCTGTCACATTGCAAGAGTTCCTCAACCACATCTTTCAAGAGGGAGATAATGAAGAGAGCTCATCGGATGAATCCGAATAGTATGTGGCGAGTTGTAACGTAATCTCCCACTAGTTTACCGATGATGAGAAAACTCCTAGCACTAAGAAGCTGGAGGCAGAACCTGAGCGTGCATGGCTGACAAATGAAATGATCAATGCCTTTCTAGACGAGATTCGTCTAAAAAGTAAAGCGGATCAGGAGCGTGAGATGGCAACGTCAGAAGGAACCAAATGCAGGCGACTGAATGAAAGAGTTGAACTATCCCCGCCAGATCAAAAGGCATCCGAAGTAGACAAGAAGATATTCAAGACGAGGAAAAGGTTCGCCAAAGCCATGTCAATGGGAATGAAGCTACCACCCTCGAAAGGAAATACACACGATGGGGCGGAGAGGCACCCTAATTATTGCACATATCATCGGAGAATCTCACACCCCACGGAGGAGTGCGACGTCTTTAAAATATGGTGGCAAGGATATGTTACTCGTCAGCAACATTTTAAGCGCATGAAACGCAAGAGCCGTCGGGAGCGAAGAAGTACTGTCGAAGGGCACAACAGAACTACTGGCAACTGTTACATGGTTAACGCCGGGGGGTCACAAGTTCTCACCTTTGGGAGCGACTCTGATGAAGAAATGGCTCTGGGCCCTCTCTTTAAAGAATCCGTTTTAGGGAAAGAGGAGGAATCGGAGGCCTGCGAGAACATCCAGCTGCGCAATCGCACACTCCCAGAAAAGAATCTCGGGCCCGTAAGTAGAAAAGATAAGGGAAAGGAAAAGGTCACTGAAGATATCACTTTAGATGACCAAGTCATGAAAGAACTGGCTGCCAAAGACCCTCCTAGGAGGAGTAAAGTGGACTATAACATCCTCGCGCACCTAAGGAAGCTACCTTCTCAGCTTAGCATTCTCGACGCCCTCCTATTATCAAAAGAAGCGCAAGACTCACTAATTAAGGCATTACAAGAACCTGAACAATTCCAAGCCTTCCTCTCCACTGAAAAGATGAAGGATGAACTGGAGGAAGTGCATACAGCCGATATCACTTTCGGTGATGAAGACCTCCTTCTCGGGACGTGCGACCATAACCGTCCCCTATATGTCTCCGGATACTGCCATGATATCAAGATAGGCAAGATCCTGGTGGATAATGGATCCTCCGTCAATCTCCTTAATGTTCGGGTGTTGAAGGAAATCTGCATGAGTGTGCAACATCTCGCTCGTGACAAAATTACTATCTCCGGTTTCGATTCACAATCGTCACGGACTCTCGGATCTGTAATACTAACATTACGCTTTGGACTTCTCGTCACAGACATCAAATTCCATGTCATTGATGCCAAGACCTGCTACAACGCCTTGCTCGGCCGTCCTTGGTTACACGAGTACAACATCATCCCTTCTACACAACATCAGTGTATGAAGTACTTTAAAGATGGTTTCGAGTATACTGTAACAGGCGAGTTGAACCCATTTTCCGTGAACGAAGTCCGCAAATACGAGGATGCGAAATACTTTTTGCCAGATTTCGAGGATACAGAAAGGTGTCGCAACCCGGAGAACAAAGCCGCCGCCACCATCCCTGTTTTCGGGAGCGATACCGAAGAAGAGGAAGAGATAGTTTATGCAGGGCCATCTCGACGCAGCAACCCGGGAACGTCCGCCCCCATGTTAGTCTTCGGAAGTGACTCGGAAGATGAGGTTAATGCCGTGTTCTCCAATCGGCTGCCGATACAAGCACCCTTTGGCGATGACCATAGTTTGCAAATCACCATGGTACCGCGAGAACACTACAAGGATCTCGACACGCTTCAAGCTCACAATGTGCAGGACCTGCAAACGTTTTATGTCCCTCCTAGGCGAAGGGGTGAGAAGGTGATCCTATTCTACCGATCCTCAGAGTCGAAAATAGAGAAAGAGATCTGGCATGGCGCGGATGCTACATGCGACAGACTCCAACCCATCCGTCTGCCCAGATACTATACAAATGGATTAAAGAAGCTATTGAAGCGCCAAGGAGTACCCTTAAAACAGACTGTTCGGCAGGCTCGGTTCTACAACAAGATTTGGGATGTCCCTGGGACTCAACGCAAATTGCCCAACGGGAAAATGGAAACACTCGGGCTTGGATACGCGAGAGCGGGAAAACGGGAACGGGTCCACAGTAACTACGCTATATATACCTTTGATGAAGAAGAGGACGCCCTGTCAGGAGATGCCAACCCCTCATCAAAACTAAACCCCGCGATTGAAGCGCCGAGTCCGTCGCTTGAAGAACGAACGGACAAGCCTATCAGGAAAATGGGTCAGAAAGCTCGGGAAGACCACAACCGCGAGATGGCCATCTACGAGAAGGCCAGGACGCAACGTCTATTTCAACAGGCTCCAAAAGACAAAGATGCTCATCTTTGTCAATCCGTTGTACGAAAGGCCCGATGCGGAGACGGAAATAAATTAAGAAGCGGAAAGAGGAGCCGACAACAACGACGCAGGATTAGAGGGTTACATGATCGGGTACTGCACGGCTCGGATTCGTCCCTCATGGAGAAGATGAGTCGAGCGTACTCCTTCCCCCGAGACAAGACGGAGAAGTTACTCAAGCTCGCTTTAAAACATCAAATGATCGCGCTTCCAGAGTCTAGACACCCTGAGCAAGCTAACAAGGCTTCTCGTTTGAGCTATTGCTCTTATCACCGAGCCATAGGACATCCTACCGAAGACTGCTTCACCTTCAAGAACTGGGTCGAGGACCAGTACCAACGGGGCAGATTCGCTTTATCCAACGGCTGGAGGGTAACGCCGCCACAAAAGCATGAACCCAAGGCCGCAAGAGCAAAACCGGATCCACCTCAGTCCTGGGAGCGGATTCGCACCTGTTATACGATTACGATATTAAAAGAAGAGCGCGAGAATATGGATGACTTTCCCCAGTGCTTTGAGAACAGCGACGACGAGGTGATCTCAGAATTTCCGCCAGCTCCGAGAGAACTGGAAGATGGTATACATACTACGGCGGATAACTTCAGGAAGATTGAGTTGGGATCGGCAGATGACCCGCGACCGACATTTGTCAGCGAGCTACTCTCTGAAGAAAGGGTGGCCGCGTTAAAGAACGTGCTTCTACGGCATAAAGACTGCTTCGCGTGGAACTACTCTGAGATGCCAGGATTAGATCCGGAGGTTGCCGTGCATAAATTAGCAATATCCCCGGATATCAAGCCAGTCAAGCAAGCGCCAAGAAGGATGCGACTCGAGCTTGAGATGAGCATCAACGCCGAAGTCAAGAAGCTGATCGATTCTGGATTTATTCAAGAAGTCCAATATCCCGATTGGATCGCCAATATCGTCCCGGTAATGAAAAAGAATGGGACAGTACGCATATGCGTGGATTTCAGGGATCTCAATAAAGCCTGTCCAAAGGATGATTTCCCAGTACCGGTAACCGAGCTGATGATAGATAACACGTCCACTCACGAGGTTTTCTCCTTTATGGACAGTTCGTCAGGATACAATCAGATAAAGATGCATCCCGAAGACCAGAAGCACACCGCTTTCCGGACCCCTTTGGGTAATTCTGCTACAAGGTTATGCCCTTTGGTCTAAAGAACGCGGGCGCTACCTATCAAAGGGCCATGATGTAACGACCGTGAACCTTAGATACGTAATAAAAATAATTTATAATTTTTCTCGAAGTCAAAACAATTATTTTATTGCTTATATTGGTAGAAAACACTTTAAAAATAATTTTCCATGTTTAAAATAAATTAATATGATTTTTAGGAATTTTTGGGAATTTTTAAGAATTTAAATGTTTTTGTTTTATCGAAGGAAAATTTTTATAACCGATAAGAAGATCTATTTTACACCAAATTTGGTTTCAAAACATATAAAATATCAAAATACATTTTATATAATTTTTTCAGATTTTAAAAATATTTTTTACTATTTTTAAATAATTTTTAGAACCAAACAAATAATTTTTAAAACAATTTTAAATAATACAAAATAATTTTATTGGTTGAAAAAAATATAAAATATCAAAATACATTTTATATAAATTTTTTAGATTTTTAAAATATTTTTTACTATTTTTAAATAATTTCTAGAAGCCAAAAACAATTTTTAAATATTTTTAAATAATAAAAAAATAATTTTATTTTATTTTATTATTCTGAAATTAATCTGGACCGTCAGATTTAAAAATCAATGGTCCAGATCTTGCCGACATATTTTTATTATTATATATATATATTTATATATATTTTTAAAATAAATATATATATATATATGCCTTTAATATGGACCGTCAGATCAAGATCCAACGGTCAAAAATTATCCACACCAACCCCCGACACTGTTCACACGTGTAAACCGTGGGCCGTCAGATCTGACCAAATCAACGGTCAGATCTGATCGGTTACTGTAGCAAAATAATTTTTTAATCCCAGAAATCCCTATAAATAGCCATGGACTTCTAAAACTCCTCAAAAACAATCTGTTCGGTACAAAATTCTGAAAACATTTCCAGAGCTTCCTCTTTGAGTTCTCTACACTCTAGAATAAGTCTCCAAGGTAGCAAAAATCTCAGATTCGATATATTTAGTTTCTCGTACAACCCGACGCTCGCCGACTTTCATTTTTCTAGATCATTTCAGGTAAGATCTCTCAACACTTGACCCCTTTTTATCTTCATCATGTCAATATCTATCTGTGAAAAATATTTTAGGACCTAATTATGAATATTTAATTGTATTATCTATTTTACGAGTTTTGACGATTAAAATCGATATTAAACCATGTTAATATAATGAACTTTTAGCAGTTATCCCTCATGATAAAATCACGGGATAACAAACAACTGTGAATTCATGCTTGGACATACTTAAATAACTCATAAGACAACTATCATGACCGGGACGACTTTTGCCGGAATAAAAGTAATTATTTTACGGTTTAATAAAACCTATCGATAATTAGTTTAATAATTATTAAAATATGGAAAAATTTATATTAAATTCTATATATTGTTAAAATTAATGGTAAACATTTAAAACTATATTCTTTGCTAATTTGGGTATTTCACAACAAATTCCATGTTATGTAACTTTTATTGCATTTTACGTTTAAATACCCTCATGTTTAATTTATCATATTTAACCCCTAAACTTCACTATACCTTAAAATAAGTCACGAGGTAATGACCTACCTCTACACACACAAATATAATCTTAATTTATAAACGTCAAAACATAGAATACGAAAATACAGGACTTTTCACTAAAATACCATTATCTTTATAAACTTTTCTTGAAAGCTTTAAGTTGTACACAATTTTAAATAAAATCTTTTATAATGGAAGCACGATAGGTCATGGACATCGATCGTTTATCTAAACTGACTTTGTGGTGTCTAGGCTAGGCAAGTGAGCTTGGGTAACTTTAAAAGGCCCGCCTCACGATTCGTGAGCGGATCCATCCCTCCTCACTTGTACTTACCTGGCCGCAATTGACGGTGAAGAGGCGATTTGAGGCTTCTAATGACTTATTGTTTAAACCTTAGAAATAGGCTAGTTGGCTTAGAAAACCCTAACAAATAAAACACGGAAAACTATACTCTTTTACAAATAAATACCTTATATTTATAAAACCATTTTTTTTAAATGAATAGTATTTGTTAAACCTAAGCAAAGCGCCGCTACAACCCACTTTTGGGGAACTCGTTAGGGAAAGTACGGTTCATCGTGCACCCGCGGGCTAGTAGTGCGAGATTCAGACCTCCGCAAGGAGCATTCGGTCTCGAAGGGTTTAAAATACGGCATTTAAGAAAAAAAATGAGATTTTGAGAAAATAAAATATTATTTGAAATTATTCTTGTATTAATATATATTTAATTATCATTTAAACATCTATTTTATTATAATAACAAGTTTCCATCTTTTTCTAAAATTACAAGATTAAAAGTTACATTAAAATACCTTGAATTTCAAATAAATCAATTAATACTTTTATTAGGATATATTCACTAGAATAACATAAATAAAATTCACATTCATTATAACTATAAAGACGAATAATAAATACTTGAGGTGTATTTTGAAAAATATACAATAGTACTTTTTACATAAAACCCCCTCAAGTTTTACAAATTACAATAAGGCCCCTAACTAATATTGAACTTCAAATTACCTTTCTTTTAGTCCGACTCGGGTTAGAGTCTGACTATTTCTGACTTGAATATGATTCAAGTCAATCTATAATCTTTTATATTCCAACATAATTTGAATACATGAATCCCTGAATCCAGTTAACAATATATTCATCTTGACTGAATCAAACCATGGATATTCATCCATTATCCTGATATTCCATTTACCTGATTATACAGTTACAACATATTTACTGATATCATGGTTTTGGTCAGTCACCCAACTTACATATTCCAATACTACAATACTGTTAAAACATTACGGGGTTTAAGGGGTAGATTGGTACGGAAGATGTTAAAGGTGGCACGAGGTGGTCAGATTAAGACACCTAACCTGAATCCTATTGCTGTTGTACCGTGGCATAACGGTTCCTTGTACTTCCTTTTGCCCTGATCTCTAACATATAGAGATCCCCCTCATATACACTGGCATCATTCTGTACCAAGCTACAAACAACAGCGTTAACTCAACATTATATCAATATATAATACAACTTTAAAAGATACATTCTTACTCTATCTATTCTATTTGTCACGCCCCGCTTCCCAAAATACGGAATACGAGGGGTAGACAAGGCCAGCCATGCTCCTACGGTCAAGGAAATGTCCTGCCGTAGTCACACTTCGGCTTCTAGTTTATCATGGTAAACAGTAAAGATGCGCAGATAATGAGAATTGCAGTAACTGAAAGGAACACTGTGAAGACTGACCTGAAGTGGAACAAACGAATGTAACTCGGAATGGCAAGACAAGAAGTCTGTGATGCACTGGTCCAGCCTAAATCTTCTCCTCATACTGAGCATGCATACTCAGGTCGTCAGAGCGACGCAACAACAATATTATTATAATAAGATAAAACATGTAAGTGAGGTAATACTAGTATAAGAACAATGTAAGTAATCACGGTGTCACTATATGATGCAGAATATGTTATGTGTCCCTATCGGTCTCTAGGTCATGTTTGAAATCATATAGTGGAAGGAGGATCCTGTTTAACAGGTGTCTCGTACATACCCGAGACAACGGCCCACATGCCCGGGACATAACCCTGTCAGCCGGATCGCTAGATCATATCCTACACGTATAAATATCACGGTTCGAATGATCATCCTCTAAACACGGTCCCGCTAAATACGATACTCTTTCCACTTTGATTTCCCCTTTTTCCCCAGGTTACACTATTTAAGATATTGATCTAGTTGTGTACAAGTATACCAATGGCACGGTTTTATCACTGTTCACTGTATTTATCACTGTCACGAATATTCACTTTCCATTGAGCACGATTTTATCACTGTTCACTGTATTTATCACTGTCACGAATATTCACTTTCCATTGGTATACTCGTCATTCCTAAACCAATATCTATCGCGCACGATAATGCAATGTCCACACGCACTAACACTGAGTATATGGCAAGGGTATGATATATGTGTATTGTATGCTACCAATAAGCTCTATATGTTATGAATCAATATGCATGTCATTAACTTACATAAATTGCATAAATTAATATGTCAAGAATTCAGCAAAATGATACAAGTAAGATAAATAGAACACTCAGTCAGAAATTCATCAAAATTGGTTTCAGTTCAATCGGGATTCCGGTTCTCAAGATATAGCTGTTTCATTTTAAGTGCTCGCGGCTGGAAATTCAGTTTCAGAACTGAACATCCGTTTCGCGACACGAATTGCACCCAGTTAGGCTCAGAATTGAGCAATGGTACTGTTGAGTGAAATTTAGGGTTTTCAATAGAGTATTCAACGTAACAAACGGATCATCAATAGCAGTTCTGTATTAAAAGTTATGTTATGTACAAGGTGCTGGTGTAAGAGGGATCACTGCAGAAACTGCAGAACACCGCGGTATTCTAAAATACAAATTAAATATCAAATGAAAGTGAAACGACACGGGACTAGATTCAAGGGTTATCTAACTAAATTTTCTACACGAACATATAAGGTTCCGCTCATTTTCAGTTTAAGGAAGGGATGTACAGGTGTTTCCAAGATGAGAATTGACAGCCAATGCTGCTCTGGACTGCAGTCCAGAGCCGCACTCCGAACCAATTTCCGTCATATTTTTAAAGCAGAAACATACTAAAAATTATATGGGGTTCTAGTTTGTCGAGTCGGCGTCGATATGAGCCCTCGAACGCAACATTCCGATGTATAATCAATTTACTATGATTTTTACAAAATTCAGGTGCAGAAATTTACAGATTCGACGGATCTAAATGGGGATGACATTTCACGGTGTTAGGATCCGTATTTTCAAGCGAACTTTTAACACAATATTCATTATCACTCGAGCCATCAGTCGTGATTAGTTTCCGTCAATTTAAAGGGTGTTTTCAGTTCGTGTTTTTGCATCGAACACTTATAATAATATAGTATCGCAATCGAAATGAGCGTATAATAGCATGAAGCAAGTAAAAACTTGCCTGGTAACGTCTCGGGGTCGCGAGGCAGTAACGTTGTCACGAACGTGTAGGTGATGCATGCTCCCACAACTCTTGATGATACGGTCCTTCGGGTCTTCTCTTTGACGTCCCGATCTCCCGCGGAATGTCCGGTCTCCTTCTCGTCGCCGGAAGGGCATCACATCGCCGACGTCTTTTACGGGCTCCCACCTCCATACCGAGGCAACTCGGGCACGAAGTTGTCTAGTCGACGCGCCCAAGATTTGATGTAGAATGTATTGGATTAACTTGAAATCCTAAGCTTTTGATTCACATCTCATGTGAGGGTTAAAGCTAGGAAGAATGATCACCATCATTTTTCTTTCTCTCTTCTTATGAACTTGTTATGATACACTTATCATAATTTTGTTAAGGAATTGAATGCCTTGATTTCACATCTCATGTGAAGGTATTTATAAGAAGAAATGGAGGAGAGAATAATTTCATTTATAATTAAAAAGTTTAAGCATGATAGAAAAAAGAAAGAAAAGAATTTAGCACTAATTAAAGCATGCATTATGAAAGAAGTATCATGCTTAATTAGTACATCCACTTCAACAAACAAGCTATCATGCTTATACTTTTCAATTTACACCTCACTTATTTATTTTCACAAAATAAATGATGTCATAATTATGTCATTATGAGGTGGCATCTTCTAGAAGGTATTTTGTAACAATTACAAAAATACCCCTCCTCCGTATACCGTATACCGTATACTGTATACCCGTATCCGAATTCCGAAAAATACGAATACCATTAATCCAATAATATAATACCGGTATCCGTCCAGTATTATCCTTCCGATTATTATTCCTGTAACAATTACCGATCATAATCGAAAACCTGAGGAAATGGAAAGTTGGGCTGAGGGTTTTTAATATTTTGGGTTAGGAATTTTTTTAACAAAATTTAGTTTTAGTTTTATTTAGCTTTAATTTTGAATCTTGGATTTTAACTTTTAGGTTTTGGGAAAAATATAAATTTCTTGCTTAACCAACCAATTCAAAATATGAGGGAAAAGAGAAAAGAACTACTGGAATTCAGAGAATCGGAAACTTTTATTAGAATGAAAACGGGGATTTACACTATTTCTCCCCTATCTCTGAGACTTACCGAGCGACCTGTTCGCTGACGACATTCTATTTCTTCCTTCTTTGAATGTCGTCAGGTGCGTTGGACCAAGCTGAGATCGAGCCCACCGGTGAAGATTTGGAGCAGTTCCAAGAAGACCCAGAGCTCTAGATAATTGTACCTTGTTCTTTCCAGTATTTTCATTTTCTGTTATGCCACTGTTTAGGCATCGCTTTCCATTCCATGTATTTACTTTTCCATGCACTGTAAAAGAATGTTAATTAATAAAGTTGACCTAATTATGAATATTTAATTGTATTATCTATTTTACGAGTTTTGACGATTAAAATCGATATTAAACCATGTTAATATAATGAACTTTTAGCAGTTATCCCTCATGATAAAATCACGGGATAACAAACAACTGTGAATTCATGCTTGGACATACTTAAATAACTCATAAGACAACTATCATGACCGGGACGACTTTTGCCGGAATAAAAGTAATTATTTTACGGTTTAATAAAACCTATCGATAATTAGTTTAATAATTATTAAAATATGGAAAAATTTATATTAAATTCTATATATTGTTAAAATTAATGGTAAACATTTAAAACTATATTCTTTGCTAATTTGGGTATTTCACAACAAATTCCATGTTATGTAACTTTTATTGCATTTTACGTTTAAATACCCTCATGTTTAATTTATCATATTTAACCCCTAAACTTCACTATACCTTAAAATAAGTCACGAGGTAATGACCTACCTCTACACACACAAATATAATCTTAATTTATAAACGTCAAAACATAGAATACGAAAATACAGGACTTTTCACTAAAATACCATTATCTTTATAAACTTTTCTTGAAAGCTTTAAGTTGTACACAATTTTAAATAAAATCTTTTATAATGGAAGCACGATAGGTCATGGACATCGATCGTTTATCTAAACTGACTTTGTGGTGTCTAGGCTAGGCAAGTGAGCTTGGGTAACTTTAAAAGGCCCGCCTCACGATTCGTGAGCGGATCCATCCCTCCTCACTTGTACTTACCTGGCCGCAATTGACGGTGAAGAGGCGATTTGAGGCTTCTAATGACTTATTGTTTAAACCTTAGAAATAGGCTAGTTGGCTTAGAAAACCCTAACAACTAAAACACGGAAAACTATACTCTTTTACAAATAAATACCTTATATTTATAAAACCGTTTTTTTTAAATGAATAGTATTTGTTAAACCTAAGCAAAGCGCCGCTACAACCCACTTTTGGGGAACTCGTTAGGGAAAGTACGGTTCATCGTGCACCCGCAGGCTAGTAGTGCGAGATTCAGACCTCCGCAAGGAGCATTCGGTCTCGAAGGGTTTAAAATACGGCATTTAAGAAAAAAAAATGAGATTTTGAGAAAATAAAATATTATTTGAAATTATTCTTGTATTAATATATATTTAATTATCATTTAAACATCTATTTTATTATAATAACAAGTTTCCATCTTTTTCTAAAATTACAAGATTAAAAGTTACATTAAAATACCTTGAATTTCAAATAAATCAATTAATACTTTTATTAGGATATATTCACTAGAATAACATAAATAAAATTCACATTCATTATAACTATAAAGACGAATAATAAATACTTGAGGTGTATTTTGAAAAATATACAATAGTACTTTTTACATAAAACCCCCTCAAGTTTTATAAATTACAATAAGGCCCCTAACTAATATTGAACTTCAAATTACCTTTCTTTTAGTCCGACTCGGGTTAGAGTCTAACTATTTCTGACTTGAATATGATTCAAGTCAATCTATATTCTTTTATATTCCAACATAATTTGAATACATGAATCCCTGAATCCAGTTAACAGTATATTCATCTTGACTGAATCAAACCATGGATATTCATCCATTATCCTGATATTCCATTTACCTGATTATACAGTTACAACATGTTTACTGATATCATGGTTTTGGTCAGTCACCCAACTTACATATTCCAATACTACAATACTGTTAAAACATTACGGGGTTTAAGGGGTAGATTGGTACGGAAGATGTTAAAGGTGGCACGAGGTGGTCAGATTAAGACACCTAACCTGAATCCTATTGCTGTTGTACCGTGGCATAACGGTTCCTTGTACTTCCTTTTGCCCTGATCTCTAGCATATAGAGATCCCCCTCGTATACACTGGCATCTTTCTGTACCAAACTACAAACAACAGCGTTAACTCAACATTATATCAATATATAATACAACTTTAAAAGATACATTCTTACTCTGTCTATTCTATTTCTCCCCTATCTCTGAGACTTACCGAGCGACCTGTTCGCTGACGACATTCTATTTCTTCCTTCTTTGAATGTCGTCAGGTGCGTTGGACCAAGCTGAGATCGAGCCCACCGGTGAAGATTTGGAGCAGTTCCAAGAAGACCCAGAGCTCTAGATAATTGTACCTTGTTCTTTCCAATATTTTCATTTTCTGTTATGCCACTGTTTAGGCATTGCTTTTCATTTCAGTTGTATTTTCTTTTCATGCATTGTACAAAGAATGTTATTAATAAAAGTTGCTGTTCTGTTATACTCTCGTGTATTTATATTGCTTAGCTACGCTTAGCGTATGTACTTCTGAGTACATACGTAACGGGCCTTGTCGCGTCCACTTCGCCGTACACTGGGAAGCGGGGCGTGACAGGTTTTATTGGAAAAAAAAATAAGAAAAAAAAAAAGAAGTGGACGCTCCTGGGGTAAAGCAATTCAGGGCTTTACATCCGCACCAATGTCAAGGTTATGGATTCACCAAATAACACCAGCACCAATGTCAACAACACTCCACCTCCACTAACCACTGTTCCTACTATTCCTGCTCCACCCACCGAGCAAACAATGCTATTTGAGGCGATTCGCGGCCTTCTTGAGGGACAACAACAACTCCTGAACCGTCCCGAGACTGACGCTCCTGGAGTAAAGCAATTCAGGGCTGTATAAATTGTATAGTTGGATGACTGACCAAAACCATGATATCCGTAAACGGATGTAACTGTATGATCATGTAAATGGAATATCCGGAGAATCATGTAAATGGAATATCCATGAATCCATTATTCCATATATTCAATCTATCAATCTATACAACTTGACCGAACCGAACCATGGATATACATTCCATTTACATGATTCTCCGGATATTCCATTTACATGATTATACAGTTACATCCGTTTACTGATATCATGGTTTCGGTAAAGTCATCCAATTATACAATCTATACAGTTTACAATACAAAACAATACAACAACCAAAACACTACGGGGTTTAAGGGGTAGATTGGTACGGAAGGTGTTTAAAGTGGCACAAGACGGTAAAATTAAGACACCTAACCTGAATCCAATTGCCGTTGTTCCGGGTTGTATAACGGAGCCTTGTACTTCCATTTGCCCTGGTCTCTAGCATACTGAGACTCCTCTCGTATACACTGGCATCCTTCTGTACCAAGCTACAAACAACAACGTTAATATAATATTACCACAATATAAATACAACTTTAATAGCTACGCCTTGTACTCTATATTCAGTTCACCATAATCTCTGGTCTAACGAGACTCCTCTCGTATACACTGACATTCTTCTATACCAAACAACAGCGTTAATACAACATTATAATAATATACTCTCTTTTCTGTGTATTCCATTCACAACATGCAACATGAATCCATCTATCAAAGCTACAAACAACTGCGTTCACATAACAATCAAACATTATAATAGATATATTTTCCTTCCTGTCTATTCTATTTCTCCCTCTTTCTTTGAGACTTACCGAGCGATTGTTCGCTGACGGCATTCCTATTTCTATTCTTTCTTTGGAATGTCGTCAGGAGGGCCCGACTCTGAGGAGCACGAGACCAACCAGGAGTATTTGGAGCAGACCACTGAGCAGCACGATCACTAGGCTTCACTTATACATTTTCTTTTATTTCAGTTATGCCATTGTTTAGGCATCGCTTTCCATTCCATGTATTTACTTTTCCATGTACTGTAAAAGAATGTTAATGAATAAAGTTGCTGATATATTTTTTCTCTTGTGCATTTTATTTATATTGCTTAGACACGCTTAGCGTATTTACTTCGGAGTAAATACGTAGCGGGCCTCGCCGCGTCCCCTTGCCCGTACACCGGGAAGCGGGGCGTGACAGGTTTTGTTGGTGGCCCATGCAGGTCTCGAACCACTGTTCCTACTATTCCTGCTCCACCCACCGAGCAAACAATGCTATTTGAGGCGATTCGCGGCCTTCTTGAGGGACAACAACAACTCCTGAACCGTCCCGAGACTGACGCTCCTGGGGTAAAGCAATTCAGGGCTTTACATCCGAAACAGTTCTCAGGAAAGGGGAGCCCACTGGAAGCTGAGGAATGGGCTCAAAGCATCGAAGATGATCTGGCAGCAGCTCAAGTGCCAGACGCCGCTTGGGTCCGTGTGGCAAAACTACAGCTCACGGACAATGCTCGCAACTGGTGGAAGGCGGAAGAAAGCCGTCTTGCACAACCTATTGAATGGAAGACATTTCGCGAGAAGTTTGACGCGAAATATTTCCCTGTGACTGCCAGGTTCGCTATGGAGCAGCAGTTTATTCATCTACAGCAAGGGTCGATGTGGGAGAAATCGGTAGATGAATACGATGCTGAGTTCACTATGTTGAGCCGATTCGCGGCACACCTAATACCGACGGACGATATCAGAGCCCGTCGCTTTCAGCAAGGTTTGGACACAGAGATTAAGGCTGCTCTAGCCACAGGAAAGTTCTTGACACATGAGGATGCACTAGAAGCTGCCCGCAGTTACGAGGCAGTGATAAAAGAGAGGGGCAGACCTCAGTCTACAGGAGTCAAACGCCCTGCCAACCAGATGGCAGGTGGAGCCACGTCCAGACCATCTTTTGTGCCGAGGCGACCCGGAGTACCAACTCATCGTCCTAGCCCAGCCTTTTGTACATACTGCAAGAGAACTGGACATATGATGATGGACTGCCGTCGAGCCAACCGCCTCTGTTTAGTCTGCGGTTCAGCTACTCATGATATTGGATCTTGTCCCCAAAGGCAGAACCCAGTTGCTGCACCCAGGCCAACAAATACTTATCAGCAGCGACCAGCTCTTCAGGCACCTGCTCCCAGACTTGCCCTGCCTGCACCACCCAGGGGATCACAAGCTGCACCACCTCCTCGACAGTTCCATCAAGCTCAAAGGAACGTTCCAAGGAATGCTCCTCAGGCCAGGAGGAATGTGCCGAAGCGCCAGGCTTTCACGATGTCTGTGGAAGAAGCCGAGGCCACTGGCCAAGTCATTACTGGTAAACTTCCTTCTCAAATTTATCTTTGGTCTTGTTTACCTACACACTTTCCCTATACCTAAAACCTATCCCATATACCTTAGGTACAATCCTAGTAGCTTCACTACCTGCACTTGCACTGTTTGATACTGGAGCATCCCACTGCTTTATGTCGCAACGGTTTGTCCAAACCCATGCGATTCCAGTATCACCGCTTGTATCCAGCTGGAACGTCAGTTCCGGAAATGGTGTTCTAAAAGCAACTATGGGATACAGCATGTGTCCAGTCGTCGTCTGCAGTCGAGAATTTTATTCTGACTTCAAGGTACTGGATATACCGAACTTCGATGTGGTTCTGGGAATGGACTGGCTTGGAACCTTTTATGCTACCATCGACTGTCGTCAAAAGAGGGTAGTATTTGAGATTCCAGATCATCCGGTTTTCTATTTCAAAAGTGGAGACCGGACATCGGAGCCAAGTACTTACAAAGCAAAGCCAAGGGAAGCAGTAGTTGCAGCAGCTCGAGCAGAAGAAGAATCAAGACCGGAGGTAGTTCGAGAGTTCGATGATGTATTTCCTGACGATATATCAGGTTTGCCTCCCGATCGAGCTCTTGAATTCAGTATTGACTTAGTACCAGGAGCACAACCAGTGATCAAAGCACCGTATAGACTAAGCCCGGAAGGATTGAAGGAAGTCCGAACACAGTTGGACGAATTACTGGCGAAAGGATGGATTCGTCCCAGCACTTCAAGTTGGGGAGCACCTGTACTATTGGTGAAGAAGAAGGAAGGTTCATATAGAATGTGCATCGACTATAGGGCCTTGAACGAAGTTACTATAAAGAATAAGTATCCACTCCCGCGCATCGATGATTTATTCGATCAGCTAAGTGGATCTTGCGTCTTCTCTAAACTAGATCTTCGTTCAGGGTATCATCAAGTGAAGGTCAAGGAAGCTGATATTCACAAAACAGCTTTCAGAACTCGCTATGGACATTACGAATTTCTAGTAATGCCATTTGGAGTGACCAATGCACCAGCAATCTTCATGAATCTTATGAACCAAGTTTTCCGGGAGTATTTAGACAGGTTCGTTGTCATCTTTATCGACGACATCCTGGTATATTCTAAGAACCGGAAAGAACATGCGGAGCACTTACGAATTGTCCTAGAAACTCTTCGGCAACATAAACTTTATGCCAAATACAGCAAGTGCGAGTTTTGGCTAAAACAAGTTGGTTTTCTTGGACACATCATATCAGGAGAAGGAATTTCTGTGGATCCAGCGAAAGTTTCAGCAGTCAGCGAATGGCCTACACCAAAATCAGTGAAGGATATACGGAGTTTCTTGGGCTTAGCTGGATATTACAGAAGATTCATTGAAGGCTTTTCGAAAATAGCAACACCCTTGACCAAGCTCACAAGAAAAGATGAAGAATTTGTATGGTCAGAAGCATGCGAGCAAGCTTTCGTAGAACTCAAGTCAAGATTGACATCTGCACCTATTCTCGTCATACCGGATCAATCCGGAGGATTCGAAGTACATTGTGATGCATCCGGTAAGGGATTAGGGTGTGTTCTACATCAGCACGGTAAGGTTGTGGCTTATGCTTCAAAACAACTGAAGACTCATGAGCGCAATTATCCGACGCATGATCTGGAGTTGGCAGCCGTCATCTTTGCTCTCAAAATTTGGCGCCACTACTTACTTGGTGAACGAGTGAACATCTACACAGATCATAAAAGTCTGAAGTACGTGTTTACTCAGAAGGAGTTGAATATGCGGCAGAGAAGATGGTTAGAACTTATGGCGGACTTTGACATCAACTTGCAATATCATCCAGGAAAGGTGAACGTAGTACCTGATGCTCTTAGTCGCCAACCATTAGCAATGAATCTCACCGCTCAGTGGAAACTTCAGCAAGACTTACATCAGATGGAGATTGAAGTAGTCATGCCAGTTAATGCTTCAAATTTGATGAATCTACAAGTCCAATCAACTATTGTCAACCAGATCAAGGCAGCTCAAGCCAGTGATGCTAAGTTGCAAAAGATCATAGAACAAGTGGAGAATGGACTCAGAACAGATTTCATCATCCATGAAGACGGATCTTTGAGATACGGCAGCAGATTGTGTGTACCAAAGGGTCCTGTTCGGGAAGAGTTAATGAAAGAAGCTCATAGCTCTCCCTATTCAGTACATCCTGGAGGTACCAAAATGTACAAGGATCTACGTCAGAATTATTGGTGGCATGGAATGAAGCGTGAAGTAGCCAGAAGTGTCGCAAAATGTTTGGTGTGTCAGCAAGTAAAGGCTGAACATCACAGGACAGCTGGACTACTTCAACCGTTACCAATTCCAGAATGGAAGTGGCAGCACATCACGATGGATTTTGTAACTGCTCTTCCTCGCAGCACAAAGGGTAATGATGCTATTTGGGTCATTGTGGATCGACTCACAAAGTCGGCTCATTTCATCCCATTTCGAGTTGGCCAATCAACTGAGACACTAGCAAAGAAGTACATGGAGGAAATTGTGAGACTTCATGGAGTACCGGTCTGCATTGTCTCCGATCGTGACACCAGGTTCCGATCATAATTTTGGCAGAGTCTGCAAGCTAGCTTGGGAACAAGTCTGAACTTCAGCACGCTTATCATCCACAAACAGATGGTCAGTCGGAACGGACTATTCAGATCTTGGAGGATATGCTCAGAGCATGTATGCTCGACTTCAAGGGATCGTGGGAAGATCACCTGCATCTTGTGGAGTTCGCGTACAATAACAGCTACCAAGCAAGCATAGGAATGGCACCTTTTGCGGCATTATATGGAACGAAGTGTCGATCGCCATTAAGTTGGGACGACATCGGAGATAGAGAACTCCTTGGACCAGAGATGATAGTAGCGACCGTTGATGTGGTTCGTACTATCAGGGAAAGAATGCGCATAGCCCAAGATAGACAGAAACACTGGGCTGATGCAAAAAGACGACACTTGGAGTTCCAGCCAGGAGATCATGTATTCCTGAAAATCTCTCCGAACCGCGGAGTGATCAGATTTGGAAGACGGGGAAAGTTGAGTCCGAGATACATTGGACCGTTCGATATACTCGAACGAGTCGGTGAAGTGGCATATCGTTTAGCGCTTCCACCCTCACTAGAAGGAGTGCATAACGTGTTCCATATATCCCAACTCAGAAGGTATGTGAGTGACCCCAGCCATGTACTTGATCATTCCGAGCTCACGATACAGCCCGATTTGTCTTATGAGCAACAACCTGTGGAGATCATGGACAGGAAAGTGAAGACACTTCGGAACAAAGAAGTTAACTTGGTCCGAGTGATGTGGAGGAAAGACACTCCGGGAGAGTCCACTTGGGAAAGGGAAGCCGACATGCGTGCAAAATACCCTTTCTTATTTATAAATTAGTCCTTATATATTTGTAAATTTCGAGGACGAAATTTTTCTAAGGAGGGTAGATTGTAACGACCGTGAACCTTAGATACGTAATAAAAATAATTTATAATTTTTCTCGAAGTCAAAACAATTATTTTATTGTTTATATTGGTAGAAAACACTTTAAAAATAATTTTCCATGTTTAAAATAAATTAATATGATTTTTAGGAATTTTTGGGAATTTTTAAGAATTTAAATGTTTTTGTTTTATCGAAGGAAAATTTTTATAACCGATAAGAAGATCTATTTTAGACCAAATTTGGTTTCAAAACATATAAAATATCAAAATACATTTTATATAATTTTTTCAGATTTTAAAAATATTTTTTACTATTTTTAAATAATTTTTAGAACCAAACAAATAATTTTTAAAACAATTTTAAATAATACAAAATAATTTTATTGGTTGAAAAAAATATAAAATATCAAAATACATTTTATATAAATTTTTCAGATTTTTAAAATATTTTTTACTATTTTTAAATAATTTCTAGAAGCCAAAAACAATTTTTAAATATTTTTAAATAATAAAAAAATAATTTTATTTTATTTTATTATTCTGAAATTAATCTGGACCGTCAGATTTAAAAATCAATGGTCCAGATCTTGCCGACATATTTTTATTATTATATATATATATTTATATATATTTTTAAAATAAATATATATATATATATATATATGCCTTTAATCTGGACCGTCAGATCAAGATCCAACGGTCAAAAATTATCCACACCAACCCCCGACACTGTTCACACGTGTAAACCGTGGGCCGTCAGATCTGACCAAATCAACGGTCAGATCTGATCGGTTACTGTAGCAAAATAATTTTTTAATCCCAGAAATCCCTATAAATAGCCATGGACTTATAAAACTCCTCAAAAACAATCTGTTCGGTACAAAATTCTGAAAAATTTTCCAGAGCTTTCTCTTTGAGTTCTCTACACTCTAGAATAAGTCTCCAAGGTAGCAAAAATCTTAGATTCGAGATATTTAGTTTATCGTACAACCCGACGCTCGCCGACTTTTATTTTTCTAGATCATTTCAGGTAAGATCTATCAACACTTGACCCCTTGTTATCTTCATCATGTCAATATCTATCTGTGAAAAATATCTTAGGACCTAATTATGAATATTTAATTGTATTATCTATTTTACGAGTTTTGACGATTAAAATCGATATTAAACCATGTTAATATAATGAACTTTTAGCAGTTATCCCTCATGATAAAATCACGGGATAACAAACAACTGTGAATTCATGCTTGGACATACTTAAATAACTCATAAGACAACTATCATGACCGGGACGACTTTTGCCGGAATAAAAGTAATTATTTTACGGTTTAATAAAACCTATCGATAATTAGTTTAATAATTATTAAAATATGGAAAAATTTATATTAAATTCTATATATTGTTAAAATTAATGGTAAACATTTAAAACTATATTCTTTGCTAATTTGGGTATTTCACAACAAATTCCATGTTATGTAACTTTTATTGCATTTTACGTTTAAATACCCTCATGTTTAATTTATCATATTTAACCCCTAAACTTCACTATACCTTAAAATAAGTCACGAGGTAATGACCTACCTCTACACACACAAATATAATCTTAATTTATAAACGTCAAAACATAGAATACGAAAATACAGGACTTTTCACTAAAATACCATTATCTTTATAAACTTTTCTTGAAAGTTTTAAGTTGTACACAATTTTAAATAAAATCTTTTATAATGGAAGCACGATAGGTCATGGACATCGATCGTTTATCTAAACTGACTTTGTGGTGTCTAGGCTAGGCAAGTGAGCTTGGGTAACTTTAAATGGCCCGCCTCACGATTCGTGAGCGGATCCCTCCCACCTCACTTGTACTTACCTGGCCGCAATTGACGGTGAAGAGGCAATTTGAGGCTTCTAATGACTTATTGTTTAAACCTTAGAAATAGGCTAGTTGGCTTAGAAAACCCTAACAAATAAAACACGGAAAACTATACTCTTTTACAAATAAATACTTTATATTTATAAAACCGTTTTTTTTAAATGAATAGTATTTGTTAAACCTAAGCAAAGCGCCGCTATAACCCACTTTTGGGGAACTCGTTAGGGAAAGTACGGTTCATCGTGCACCCGCGGGCTAGTAGTGCGAGATTCAGACCTCCGCAAGGAGCATTCGGTCTCGAAGGGTTTAAAATACGGCATTTAAGAAAAAAAAATGAGATTTTGAGAAAATAAAATATTATTTGAAATTATTCTTGTATTAATATATATTTAATTATCATTTAAACATCTATTTTATTATAATAACAAGTTTCCATCTTTTTCTAAAATTACAAGATTAAAAGTTACATTAAAATACCTTGAATTTCAAATAAATCAATTAATACTTTTATTAGGATATATTCACTAGAATAACATAAATAAAATTCACATTCATTATAACTATAAAGACGAATAATAAATACTTGAGGTGTATTTTGAAAAATATACAATAGTACTTTTTACATAAAACCCCCTCAAGTTTTACAAATTACAATAAGGCCCCTAACTAATATTGAACTTCAAATTACCTTTCTTTTAGTCCGACTCGGGTTAGAGTCTGACTATTTCTGACTTGAATATGATTCAAGTCAATCTATATTCTTTTATATTCCAACACAATTTGAATACATGAATCCCTGAATCCAGTTAACAATATATTCATCCTGCCTGAATCAAACCATGGATATTCATCCATTATCCTGATATTCCATTTACCTGATTATACAGTTACAACATGTTTACTGATATCATGGTTTTGGTCAGTCACCCAACTTACATATTCCAATACTACAATACTGTTAAAACATTACGGGGTTTAAGGGGTAGATTGGTACGGAAGATGTTAAAGGTGGGACGAGGTGGTCAGATTAAGACACCTAACCTGAATCCTATTGCTGTTGTACCGTGGCATAACGGTTCCTTGTACTTCCTTTTGCCCTGATCTCTAGCATATAGAGATCCCCCTCGTATACACTGGCATCCTTCTGTACCAAGCTACAAACAACAGCGTTAACTCAACATTATATCAATATATAATACAACTTTAAAAGATACATTCTTACTCTGTCTATTCTATTTCTCCCCTATCTCTGAGACTTACCGAGCGACCTGTTCGCTGACGACATTCTATTTCTTCCTTCTTTGAATGTCGTCAGGTGCGTTGGACCAAGCTGAGATCGAGCCCACCGGTGAAGATTTGGAGCAGTTCCAAGAAGACCCAGAGCTCTAGATAATTGTACCTTGTTCTTTCCAGTATTTTCATTTTCTGTTATGCCACTGTTTAGGCATTGCTTTTCATTTCAGTTGTATTTTCTTTTCATGCATTGTACAAAGAATGTTATTAATAAAAGTTGTTGTTCTGTTATACTCTTGTGTATTTATATTGCTTAGCTACGCTTAGCGTATGTACTTCTGAGTACATACGTAGCGGGCCTTGTCGCGTCCACTTCGCCGTACACTGGGAAGCGGGGCGTGACACATGACAAAGATCTTCGACGACCTCATACATGACATCGTCGAGTGCTATATCGATGACCTCGTAGTAAAGAGCATGTCATACGAAGATCATTTAAAGCATCTGGAGACTGTATTTCAATGCCTTCGGCAATACAATTTGAAAATGAATCCCCTCAAATGCGTGTTTGGAGTCTCCTCGGGCAAATTCCTGGGATTCACCGTTCGACACCGAGGAATTGAAATAGATCCATCAAAGATTAAAGCGATCATGGAAATGCCTCCGCCAAGAACTCTCAAACAGTTGCGGTCTCTCCAAGGGAAGCTCGCATACATCCGGCGATTTATCGCCAATCTTTCCGGCAAATGCCGTCCTTACAGCCACCTGATGAAAAAGGGAACTCCGTTTGTTTGGGATCACAAATGCCAAGGTGCACTAGACGAGATCAAGCAATACCTGCAGAACCCTCCGGTGTTGGCCGCGCCGGTCAAAGGAAAACCCCTCATTCTTTATACAACCGCCCTCGAAGGTTCCTTGGGCGCATTATGGACGCAAGAGAACGATCAGGGAAAAGAGAGAGCACTCTACTACTTAAGTCGAGTTCTGCTGGGGGCAGAAAGCAACTACTCTCCCATTGAAAAACATTGCTTGGCATTGATCTTCGCGATAACAAAGCTCAGGCACTATGCGTTGGCGCATGAAGTCCGTCTCATTTCAAAGGTGGACCCCCTTAAATACTTGATGTCGAAAGCCATATTGACGGGACGACTCGCTAAATGGGCCCTACTCTTGATGGAGTTCTCGGTAACGTATCAACCTCTCAAGGCAGTAAAAGGCCAGGCCATTGCCGATTTCCTCGCTGAACACCCGATACCGGCCGATTCTCCTTTGAACTGTGATTTGCCAGACGAGCATGCATTTGATGCGATTGGCGGCAGTAGCACCCGATGGGAACTCTATTTCGATGGAGCGTCCTCCGTAAAGAAACAGAAACAGGGTATCCCAATGATCAAATCGGGGATAGGCCTCATCTTTGCAACTCCACAAGGAGGGATAATGCGCTTCGCCTTCTCCTTAACAGAGCCGAGGACAAACAATGAAGCTGAATACGAAGCTCTGATAGCGGGCCTCGAAATCGCCATCGACTTGGGAATTGAAGACCTCCTTATATACGGGGATTCTCAACTGGTTGTTAGTCAAGTAAATGGTGATTACCAAACGTGCAAACCGGAGTTGGTGAGGTACGGCGAAAAGGTGCAACAACTATTGATCCAAATTCCCTCCTATACTTTGGAGAATATACCGCGCGCGAAAAACTGTAAAGCAGACGCGTTAGCCAAACTTGCTAAAGAACTGGCGGAAGAAAACCTCGATGATGTAAGAATCGTGGTACAAAGCCGTCGAGTGCTTGCCCCGGCAGAAATACCTCCGAAATTATATAAAGAGAAGGGAAAGACTGAGCAGATGACCCTACAAATAAAAGACCATGAGAAGGCCGAGGACTGGAGGGAAATCTTCATAGACTACTTTAAGTCCCACCGAATGCCCAAAGATACATCCTCCAGGCATTAGCTCATAAAGCGAGCTCTATCTTTCGCCTTCGTCAACGATGCTCTATACAAGAGGTCATTCGATTCTCTGTGGCTGAGATGCCTAGGACCTGACGAAGCGAGAAGGGTCGTCCAAGAAGTTCACGATGGACTCTGCGGTTCCCACCAAGCAGGCCCTAAGATGAAGTTGAAGATAAAACGGATGGGTTACTACTGGCCCACGATGATCCAGGATTGCCTCGAGTATGCAAAGCAATGCCACTCGTGCCAAATCCACGGAGACTTTATCCACCAACATCCGAATCCACTACATCCAACGGTGGCTAGTTGGCCATTCGAAATGTGGGGGACTGACATAGTCGGCCCCATCGAGCCAGCATCATCCCGGGGACATCGTTTTATCCTAGCGACAACTGATTACTTCTCCAAATGGGCAGAAGCAATACCATTGAGGGAAGTGAAGACGGAGAATATCCTCCATTTCTTCAAGACGCACGTCATCTATCGGTTCGGAACCCCACGGCGGATTATCTCCGATAACGGGCCAGCCTACAGAAGCCATAAGATTAGCCGCTTCGCGCAGCAGCACAATATAGACTGGAGATATTCTTCAGTTTACAATCCACGAGCTAACGGTCTAGCCGAGGCTTTCAATAAGACCTTGACGAAGATCATAAAAAAGACCGTTTCCCGGAATAAGAGAGACTGGCACGAGAGGCTGCAAGAAGCCCTTTGGGCTTATCGAACTACATTCAAGACGGCCACGAACACAACGCCGTACGCGTTGGTATTTGGGATGGAAGCAGTACTCCCCCTCGAGATAGAGTTACCCTCTCTACGAGTGGCAATCCACCATGAGCTGACGGACGAAGAAAATGCTCACCTTCGGCTTGAGGAGCTTGATGCCCTCGACGAAACTCGGCTCATAGCGCAACAACATCTAGAAGCCTACAAAGCAAAGATGACGCGCTCGTACGAGAGATTGACCAGGCCGAGGACATTCCGCCAAGGCGAACTCGTGCTAGTGGTCAAGAGACCTATGATCCCCAATCGTGCCAAACGGGGGAAATTTGAGCCAAACTATGAAGGCCCTTACATCATAGACAAGGTCTATCAGGGTGGAGCCTATCTACTCATGGACATGCACGGTGAAAGGCCTTTCAGGCTAATAAACGGCTGCTTCTTAAAGAAATACTATGCTTGATGAGCCATAGCCTGGGTCAATGATAGATGACGACGACTATGTCCGCTCGCTATCTTCCTAGGCTCAGACTTTGCAAGCAGTGGCTGGCCCTCCCATATCGACGGACCGAAACGTCCTTAAACTAACAATGGACTGAAACGTCCTTAAACTAACGACGGACCGAAACGTCCTTAAACTATCGACGGACCGGAACGTCCTTAAACTAGCGACGGACCGAAACGTCCTTAAACTAACGACGGACCGAAACGTCCTTAAACTAACGACGGACCGAAACGTCCTTAAACTATCGACGGACCGAAACGTCCCTAAACTACTACCGCAGCATCCTTAGGCTGACAAAAAAAAAAGAAAAAAGAAAGAAAAAGAATAAACAATTAAAAAAACGGTATGTCCACAAGCAAAATGGGCACGGATGAAAACCCGAAAGGGCTCCGTGAGTAAAAACAGCAGGACTACCGGCGAGTGTTTGTGAAAACCCGAAAGGGCGCAACCTCGTTAAAAGACACTTGTAGGGTCCTCTCGACCTTGTAAGGAAAAACCACCTGCGTGAGATCCTTACGACTCACAAAGGAGCAACACACTTAGGGGTCCTCACGATTCCTAAGGAGAAAATGCACTTGCGAGATCCTTACGACTCGTAAGGAGAATTCTCTTGTGGGACCCTCACGGCTCATAAGATTTGAAAGTCTTAAGTTACAGAAACCTAAACCTGTTCTTAAGCAAATCCTCCACAACCTTCGATATTGCCCTACAAGAGGTTCGATACTAACTCTTGTATACAATCCACGGGCGCGAATAAACATTTCCCCAGCAAAGTCCAACCCTTGTAGGTCCTCTCGATCCATAAGGAGAAAGCCCTCTTGTAGGACCCTTACGACTTACAGAGGAGCACACACTTAGGAATCCTCACGATCCCTAAGGAGAAAATACACCTGCAAGATCCTCACGACTTGTAGGGAGAAATACCTTTGTGAGGCCCTTACGGCTCATGAAGTCAAAAGCCTTGGTCGACAGGACCCTTAACCCTGTTTGCTGAGCCATCTTTGTTCGTCATCGACAAAGGCAAATGATGATTCGCTCCTGGCAACATTCCAGTTGTAGCGGTGCTGATGCCGAAATCGGTGCCTAAAATCCAGGCTCACAGCGAAAAAAGCTAGCAAGCCACACATGCCTACAAAATAGCCGAAATGATGGGGCAACTTGCAATAAAAAGCAGCAAGTAAAAATGAAGGCATGAAAAATAGCCGAAATGATGGGGCAACTCGAAATAAAAAGCAGCGAGCAGAAAATAAATAAATAGCCGAAATGATTGGGCACCGCGAAAAATAGCCGAAATGATGGGGCAATCGCGACCTTCGCGATATAAAAGCTGAAATGATAGAGCATCGCGGAAAAAGAAATAAAATAAAAGTGAAATCCTCGCCCTACAGGTGATGTTACATCTACCTCTGTATACAATCCAGGGGCACAAACAAAGAAGGGATCATACTCCTTCCCCAGGTTTCATCATAAGGAGAAGCCAAATCTCGTCGGTTCACAGATAGCCTAGAGGTCATCTCGTCGTTCGTCTCATGACGGCAGACACAACATCAAGCGAAACGGAACAGCGGCGACCCCCCAGTTCCATGGCTCGGCGATATACATATCACCGAGAGTCAAACCTCCATCCCGTGAAATGCGGATACAATCAGCAAAATTCCTGGTTACGTGGAACGCGGATAATGTCACTCTTTGACCCCGTGGAAAACGTCCAGAGCGGATCCTGGTCCTCGCAGAGCACGGCAATGAGCCCGTGTGAAGCATCCAGAGCGGAGCCTAGTCCTCGCCAAGCACGGCAGTGAACCCGTGTGAAGCATCTAGTGCAAAATTCCTGGTCACGTGGAACGCGGATAATGTCACTCTTTGACCCCGTGGAAAACGTCCAGAGCGGATCCTGGTCCTCGCAGAACACGGCAGTGAACCCGTGCGAAGCATCCAGAGCGGAGCCTAGTCCTCGCCAAGCACGGCAGTGAACCCGTGTGAAGCATCTAGTGCAAAATTCCTGGTTACGTGGAACGCGGATAATGTCACTCTTTGACCCCGTGGAAAACGTCCAGAGCGGATCCTGGTCCTCGCAGAGCACGGCAGTGAACCCGTGCGAAGCATCCAGAGCGGAGCCTAGTCCTAGCCTAACGCGGCAATGAACCCGTGTGAAGCATCTAGTGCAAAATTCCTGGTTACGTGGAACGCGGATAATGTCACTCTTTGACCCCATGGAAAACGTCCAGAGCGGAGCCTAGTCCTCGCCTAACGCGGCAGTGAACCCGTGTGAAGCATCTAGTGCAAAATTCCTGGTTACGTGGAACGCGGATAATGTCACTCTTTGACCCCGTGGAAAACATCCAGAGCGGATCCTGGTCCTCGCAGAGCACGGCAATGAACCCGTGTGAAGCATCCAGAGCGGAGCCTAGTCCTCGCCAAGCACGGCAGTGAACCCGTGTGAAGCATCTAGTGCAAAATTCCTGGTTACGTGGAACGCGGATAATGTCACTCTTTGACCCCGTGGAAAACGTCCAGAGCGGATCCTGGTCCTCGCAGAGCACGGCAGTGAACCCGTGTGAAGTATCCAGAACGGAGCCTGGTCCTCGCTAAGCACGGCAGTGAACCCGTGTGAAGCATCCAGAGCAAATACCGGACTGTGGAGTCCTTAAAATCCATGGACTATGACGTCCTTAACCTCGACCGCGATGTCTTAAAACTAACGATCAACCCTCCCCCCCGATTCCCTACGGATTCTGTCTTGGTTTAAGGGTACATCTCTTCACTCCTTTGATACCTGGCGTTGTAATTCCTCAACGTCTTCAAAGAGGTGACGGGTCCCTGCAACCAAACACCGGACTGTGGAGTCCCTAAATCCACGGACTATGAGGTCCTTAACCTTGACCGTGATGTCTTAAAACTAACATCGGACTGTGGAGTCCCTAAATCCACGGACTATGAGGTCCTTAACCTTGACCGTGATGTCTTAAAACTAACATCAGACTGTGGAGTCCTTAAATCCACGGACTATGAGGTCCTTAACCTTGACCGCGACGTTTTTAAACTACAATACCCGGAGCAGCCTCTGACCCCGTGAAACACGGATAAGGGCGACCACAGCCAGCACTTGTAGGTCCTCACGACCTGTAAGGAAGAAAAAACTCTCTTGTGAGATCCTTACGACTCTCAAGGGAAAACCCGCTTAAGAATCCTCACGATTCTTAAGAAGAACTTACACCTATGGGATCCTCTCGACCTGTAGGGAGAAAGACTCTTTATGAGACCCTCGTGGCTCATAAAATGCAAAGGTCTTAGGAAGCAGATCTTAACCTTGAACCCTAAGCCATCGCTGTCCTGCAAGGAGATCAAGATATAGTATCCGCAGAATGCATTCAATAAAAAGGGGACATATCATTGAGAGGAAAATTGTTTCTTTTATTCATAAACCAAAATGGATACAAAGTACAATTTATGAAAGAAACAAAAAAGAAAGGATACTCTCATCCATGAGTATGTACAAAAAGAAAAAAAAAGATACAAGTCCTCAAGCCGGCGGGCAGTGCAATAATTTTACCAGCTCATCATTCTGTTGCTGACCCACGGCTTCATAACGCAAGATCTCCAGAAGACGAGCCTCCGCCTGAGCTTGCTGAACCTGATACGAAGCAAGCCGGGCTTCAAGCTCTTTCTCAGTGGCCTTATAAGCCTCAACCCTCTCGCGAGTAAACGTGGCGGCTTTATCGAGAGCCACCACCTCTTTTATGGACTTCTGGAGCACTCGCCAGAGTTCATACGCTTTGTTGGCCTAAGACTCGCATGAAGCTCGCTCAACGCCTTAGAGGCCAACATCCGCTCCGAGAATTTACGGCCGAATTTTTTTCTCGCACGACAATATGTTCGCCACGCGTCGCCCTATCAAGCCATGTAGGCTCACTTTGCGACCGCAACCTTAGAAATAAGACATACACGCTCGAGACCATATAAATGGGCTTCCGATCGATAGCAATAATCGATCCAGGACGCGCTCACATAGCCTGGTATGAAAAGCAACGAAAATCTTTCCGATGATTATCCTATCAAGCATGTGTTCGCAATCATATGAACATCCGAAAAAGAAATAAAATTCGAAGCTTTAATGTGCACGCAACATAACAACGGTATTGATAATTGAAGAAAGTTTTCATAAAAGGAACACAAAATTTATTCATGCAAGCGGAAACATACATACGAGTACCGAGCCTACATGAAAGTTCAACATAGAGCATGCATAAAGGATGGACTAATTTAAAAATTGCTCTGCGCTAACGGAAAAGGTCACCAAACACAGAATCAACGGCACAGGGGTTAATGAAGCAAAGGACAAAATTCTCCATCTCTCTCTCTGCTTTCTCCAGCACATCGAAGCGACGATTCTCGCGAGAAGTCGCTCCCCATCGGTTGGTGCCATGTTCATCCGCGAAAGCAAACATAATAGCTCGCCGGGCCTTTATTTCGCTCAGCAGATGAATTGAGCAGTCCTTCAAAGCCTGAGTAATTAGGCACGCTTCATGAAAGCCCTCGAGCTTTTCTTCCGCCGCGTCGAGCATCGCCAGGGCCATCTCCGCCGGGTGAGGAGGGATGTCGGCAAGCACGGCCGTGAGAATCATCCGGAGCCAGAGGGAACCCATCGGGAGGGGAGACCCTCTACGGATCGAAAGCTCATGCATAGCTGAGTCACATTCGTTATCGGAAAGGAGGGGGTCCACCAACCGAGCAGCAAAGCGGGGGATCATCTCCTCAAGAGGAACTTCCCATGGCTGTCGACGAGCATGAGGGCGATTACAAGCCATGGCACTCGTTTCTCCCGCAAGACAAAAAAAATATATATGATATAAATCTCTCTATGAAAGGAAAAGAAAGCTATAGCCTCATATATAATAAAGTGCATTAAGTGCTGTGCGCGGAAAATCTTGCATGGTGAAGTTATTTCCAAGGCCTAAAAAGGCATCGAAAATCAAGGAGATGGAACTATTTCCAAGGCCCTTTTTCTGCATCTAACATTGTGCACTGAAAATATGGCATGGGGAAAATCTTGTGAACAGCCACATCAAGGAATCCCACGTGTAGAACACGTGAGGCCTAAACCTGATGTGCATTTAAAGGGAAAAATATGGAGTAATACCCCGCATATTAAAAAGCACAAACAACAATAGTAGCAAAATAATAAAATCCCAGAGAAAAAGCATGCAAACATATAAAGACACAACAGAACTTATCATCCAGACTTCAAGAAGGCCATACAAAATAAAAAGAAAACTTTTACAATGGCAAGGCTTCAGACGCTGGGCATGGGTTGAGAAACTCAAAATTAACTTTATTCAAGATCTTCCAAGCATTTCGAACCTCCCTAGTATGCTTTCTCTCACGGTCACAAGCATCGGGGTCCCCGCGGATGTCCTCTACCCTCCGGTAGGCGGCAAGTATGGCTGATTGCTGAAAAATCTGATGCAGGAGATTAATGAGATTATCCCGCCTCCTCTTTGAAATCAAGTGCATCAGATACACCGACTGTACTTTATCATCGACGGCGTCCAATGACCCAAGCGGCACACCAGCACAAAATAAAGGGAGAGCCTCCCTGGTCGCCAGCATGATCAGCCTCAGAAGAGAAGAGCGACGGGGGAGTAGCCGATGGTTGTACTCGTCAAAGCGACCCATGATCTCGGCACACTGAGCATCGGTGAACTCCTGGTTCTGACTGCGGCCCAGCGCACGAATATTTCCGTAGGAAATGATCTCGTCAAGACTATACAGATGGGCATCCATGATACCTGGAATAAAAGTCACGAGAATCATTACAAAGCCCCCATTGCATTAATGGCAGGAAGAACAACCTAGGGCCAAGAGACCTCAGGAAGCCTCCGTGCGAAGAAATCTAGTCCTTCATTGGAATTAAATTCCTTATTAAGAAAAGGGAATTAAATTCCCAGAAATATTTTTGATGGAATTAAATTCCATGGGGTTGAAACGCCATCATCATCCCCCCAAAGATCATCTAAACCCTAAGAGATCTACAGTTTGAAGGTTAGGCGGTTTCATGTTCTTATGGAAAATATGAAGGAAAAGGGTGAAAACCCTTGTTTTTGATTTAAAATCCGGAGAAATGTGAAGGTCCATCGTTGTCCAAGAACATTACCTGAGAAAAAAGGGTTCTTTTCGAACAGAGTTAAACTCTGAAGATTGTTTCAAGACAGAGAACTAAGCTCTGAAAGCGAGAATTAAATTCTCAAAGAAGAAATTCTCGGAAGAAGAAGATGAGCAAAGTGAAGGCTCCTATGAAGAGACAGAGGTATTTATAGAAGGCAGTGGAAACGTTTCATCTCCCCAGATCCCTAGAGGAATCCAACGGTCACAAGAGGTGACAGCGTTGCACTCACGTGCAGACACGTGAGAACAACGCTGTGGGGGCATTTGTTTCCTGATTTAAAATCAGGAAAACTTCTGGGAAAAGCTTCAAAAAGGGGCCACGTGCTTACACGTGACCAGCAGTCACGTGTTGACACGTAACATATAAAAGCAGCGGAAAAGGCACATTGGTTCCCTGATCAAGTCAAGGAAAAGGCTTCAGAAGAGGTCACGTGCTCCCACGTGACCAGGGTCACGTGTTGGCACGTGACGTTCAAAGCAACAGACTCGCTCTCCAGTTGAACCAAGGAAAGAGGCGCCAGACAAGGGTCACGTGCTCACACGTGACCAGAGGTCACGTGGTAGCACGTGATGACTAAAGCAGCAGAAGAAGGCAGAGTGCAAAAGAAGAAAAAGGCTCGTTCCAAGAGAGTCACGTGTCCACACGTGACCATGCGTCACGTGGTCACACGTGACCGGCTTTCAAAGCCCATTTTGCTAACAGAATTAAATTCTGAAAGAGATTCAAATCTTTCCAAAGGAAAGCAATTATTTGGAACCGATCAAATTAAAGATTCAGAGATGATTAAATATCATCTATGGAAAATCTCGAGTTTGGAAAGATTTCCCTTTTAAATCTAACAGCAATAACAAAGGAGAATCCGTGGACTTGAAATCCAATGGTGAATAAAATTCACCTAATAATCCAGAGGTCCAAAACGAATGATGGATGCAAATCAAATCTTTTAATGAAGATTCATCAAAAACTAATTGATTCGGCTGCTTCTCCTATAAATAGGAGCCAAGAGACACGAGGGAGAGATAGACACACGCAGAGGGAGAAAAAAGGAGAGAGCCTTGATACTTTGAGGAATTTGGAGCTTCTGCAAAAAGAAAACCCTAGGTAAGAAAGGGAAGGCTTCCTGAAAGAAGGAGAATTTAATTCTCAACAGAGTTTAACTCTGACAAAATAAAAAACAGAAGAAAATATTTCTTCTCTCTTTGATAGAGGATCTGCAAAGTGCACATCTCCCCTTTAGGTTGAGAATTTAATTCTCAATGGGTTGAGATCCTGCCATGCAGATCCAAAACATGGAGAGGGAATGGAAAAATGAGAATTTAATCCTCACAGAACTATAGGAATTTAATTCCTCTAAGATAAAAGTAGGGCTTGACACTGTGTTATGGGAATTTAATTTCTTCAGAACAGAGAGAAACAGGGTTTAACCCTAATTAAGAACTTAGTTCTGTTGAAACAACGGGAATTCAATTCCCTTAATCATAATTTAACAGGGACTGGAAGTTTAATTCCTTAAAAAGCTTTTATTAGGGTTTAACCCTATTCAGTTCTTCACATATACGAGGAATTTAATTCCTACAGAAGACTCAGAGTTCAATTCTACTCCAGAATATAAGTCTTCAAAAGGAAGTAGGAATTTAATTCCTCTGAAAATTAAAGCTCGAGGAATTTAATTCCTGAAAAAAGGTTAACAGAGCCTCTAAACAACATACATGAAGGCAGGGTCACGTGCCACCACATGACCCCTCTAAAAGATCTACAGAAAGCCCCTTTGAGGCAGTACCCCGCGTGACCCACGTGACTCTCGGCAGAAGCTCTAACACATAGGCATATGAATGCCCGTCACGTGATGACACGTGATGCTCTGAAAGATGCAATAATCTCAGCAGAATGAATGGAGAGAGGGCGCTCTCACGTGTCGCCACGTGACCCCTCTTGCTTTAGTGTTTAACACTAAGTTGGAACTCCTGAATCCAGTGTTAAAACACTGTTGGGCCGTAGTGTTCAACACCAATCAAAGAACTTTACTTGCAGTGTTCAACACTGACTACCTTAGTGTTTAACACTAATTTGAGAGCTCTGTTGCCGATGCTTGATACTGATCTGTTTTAGTGTTTAACACTAATCTGAAAGCCTTGTTGCTGGTGTTTAACACCAATTATCTTTTAGTGTTAAATACTAACTTGTCAACCTCATTCCCAGTGTTCAACACTGATTGCTCTGAAGTGTTTAACACTAGGCTTTGGCCCAATTGGCTAAAGGGATAGAGGCAAAGCCTCTCCCTCAATGGACCCACAAGAAGTCAATATTCTAGACATGATAGGACTTAGCCCAAGCTGGCCATAAGTCCTCAATTCGTAATTAACTGGGCCAATGGGCTCATAATATAATTAATGGGTCTTGATCCCAAATTGGGCCAAGGACTATTTAATCCATTCCAGTTCTAGGGTACATCTCTTCACTCATTTGATACTTGGCATTGTAATCCCTCAATGTCTTCAAAGAGGTGACGGGTCCCGATGACCACCCATGATATGGACTGTGGGGTCCTTAAACCCATGTCTAATGCAAAATTCCTGGTCACGTGGAACGCGGATAACGTCACTATTTGACCCCGCGGAAAACGCCCAGAGCGGAGCCTAGTCCTCGCCGAGCACGGCCGTGAACCCGTGTAAAGCATCTAGTGCAAAATTCCTGGTTACGTGGAACGTGGATAACGTCACTCTTTGACCCCGCGGAAAACGCCCAGAGCGGAGCCTCGTCCTCGCCAAGCACGGCAGTGAACCCGTGTGAAGCATCCAGAGCACATACCGGACGGTGGAGTCCTTAAACCCATGGACTACGACGTCCTTAACCTCGACCGAGATGTCTTAAAACTACCCATCGACCGAGATGTCTTAAAACTAACAATGGACCGCAATGTCCTTAAACTACCCACGGACCGCAATGTCCTTAAACTAGAACAATAGAGCCCAGCATGCTCCTTTGCCGGATCTAAACGGTCCCGTTTTAGTTGATCTTAGCCTCAAAGAGGGCTAACGTATCCTTAAACCTTCAAACAGACTGGACTATGAATCCCCCCAATTAACTCTGGCTCGAGGGTACATCTCTGAACTCCTCTGACATCCGTCGTTGTAATCCTTCAACGTCGTCAGAGAGGTGACGGGTCCCGACGGCCACACATATATGATGGACCACTATGTCCCTAAACTGGAATAATGGAGCCTAAAACACTCCCTTGTCGGATCTAAATGATCCCGTTAAGTTGATCTTAGTCTCAACATTAGACTAACGTATCCTTAACAAACGTTTGAGTTGATCTTAGCCTCAAGCATGGCTGACGTATCCTCAAACCAAACCCCCAAACTCAAATCTAAGATAAACACGGATTTGGACTAGTCCACGCCCTACGGGCGACGACACAACTCAGTCTCCGTAAACAATCCACGGGCAACAGAACACGAAACAAACACACACGACACGAAGTGACCATCTGGAGAAGGAGAAAGTTGTTACCGCGATGTGGTAGCGTAATTAACTGCAGGGGCTTGCGCCTGCAGGGAAGAGCGTCCCCACAATCAAAAACCCCTCAAACGAGGGGGAATCTGACGAAGTCTACTACATCGGCCGCATCCGTCTAAACCTCCGATGCACGGTGCCATAAACAACTTGGCATCTTCGGAGAGGTGGACGGATAGCACCAATTAGCATCTGCCCCGAACCTCAGGCACGGACGCCCGCGTCGCGCCGCCGTTCGGAGGGGAACAGGGCACTGGGTTGCTGCTGAGCATTCGCGACGAAGGTTGCCTTCCCTTTACCCTTGTCACTCCGAGGCTCCGGCTTCGGGGGAGACGGTCTGTGACCCATCTGGTCCATCTGGGCCAACTTGTCGATTAAAGCCTGGAACGTGGTTGGCTTAAAGAACATCATGAACTGGGAGATAGTTGCATGAGGGTCTAGGGTTCCCACGAACATGCCCACCGCGGGCGCTTCCTCAATGCATTGTTCGTATTTCGACCATAAATTTCGCCAGCGTATAGCGTACTGGACCCACGTTTCGCCTGGTTTCACCCTGGAATTAATTAATGCTGTTATCGGGGTACGTTCGCTGGTGCTTGCAAATCGCTGAGTGAATAACAATTCCATTTCAGCGAACGTCTTGATGGAATCGTTCGGGAGTTCTGAATACCATTCGAACGCTGTTTCTGATAAGCTGCCCACGAACTGGCGAAGCAACAGTTTATCATCACTGCCGGTGTTACCACAAAGGGCCCTGAACTGGGAAACATATTGGTGGGGATTGCCAGTCCCCTTATACACATGGAATTTTGGTATTGTATAACCCCGTGGGTATTTGATCTGGTCGTACCAGCTTGGATACGGTCACCCCGTTTTTACGACCTGACCAGCTGCCTCAGTTGCCTGATGAACCCGGATCTGCTGGGCTATATAGTCGTCCAAGTCAGCCTTGGAGATTGTCTCCTCCTTGGCCGTTGAAAGAGCCGGTGGTGGAGTCGACGTTTCTCCTCTATCATCTTCGAGGACGGTCGGGGGATCTTCAGCGGGAAGATCTTATTGAATCATCATCCCAACTATGTCTTGAAATAAGTGGGCTATTTGCTTTATATTGGCCGCTTGTTCAGCAGCCTCTTTGTCCTTCTTTTCCAATATTCGACGAAGGAATTCGGCGTCGGTTTCTTGCTCCTGGCGTTCATCCGAGGACGTTTCAGGGTTTTCTTTTGGCCCAGTAAGTGCGGCCATAGCGTTCATCATCTCTTGGAGCTTCTACTGCTGCTCATGCGCTTTGGTCACTGATCGCGTAAGCGGTCTATGCCCTGTAGACGCACGACTATCTTCCTTCCTCGACGCCATGTATACAGTATGGACCATCATGCCCCCAGACTTAGGGCGTCTGGGCTCAGCGCCTTTAGCTCTCGTCGCAGGCCCGGGGATCTTCTCCGTCCTCCTCTTTTTATGAGCAGTGGAAGTTGAGGGGACCGTTGAGGTGGCACCCAGACAGCTTTTCGTGGCTTAGCGTGATGACTGACTTCCTGTTGGATTTTCAGCTTCTTGTGCTGGCGGGAGAAATTTGGATCGATCACCGAGTCTCGGGTCTGCCGCCAGACTTTATAGATTTTGGAAGACAGCCGTTGAGGAGATTGGGGTTGTTCTGGCTTTATTTCCACGGCCTTTTTCAGCGGAGGGGGAGACCTCTTTAGCGTCGCGGTAGGAGAATTCCTACGCACCTTATTCAGCACCTCAAAGTTGTTCTTAGTTGGAGCAGCAGCATTAATTTCTGTCGTCGGGGCTGGAGGAGTTAGTCCAGAAGGGGAGTTGCCTCCGGCCTTCCTCACTCGGCGCCAGTAGCGACGTCGAGCGTGTCGTGCTGATGGAATCGGCTCGGTGAAGGCGATAGCCTCATCTTGCCCCCAGTGTAGGTGAGGGGTCGCTGCTGGTGTCAGTCTGTCAAAGACCGATGTCCTTTGGGTAGCAGGAGCGGGAGCTGGAACAGTCAATCTTGTAAAGACCGACTTTTTGGCAGGAGAAGCTGCCTTGACGACTTCAGGAGCAGGACTGATTATTTTCTTAGGAGCAGCCTTCTCTGGGATTGTAAGCCCCATTGCGGGTCCACAGGAGTTCTGGCCCAGTCTGGAGAAGACCGAGGCGCTGGTGTTGGGCGACCCGTTGAGAGGTGCCGCGGTAGGTGTAAGCCGATCAAAGACCGACTTCTTGGGAGCTTCCGGTGTCAGCACAGGAGCGATGAAGCTCGTTGGCGGGAGCATGGTCCCGAAAAACAACCCGGTGGTGGCTTGAGTGACCTGTTCCACGGGCATTGTGAACAGCGAAGCAGCTTGGGGCCCGTAGGCTATACCTCCTGGTGAAGCGGAGCGCCGGTTGCAGTTGCAGTTGGAGCATTTCACACAAGCGGAAGCCATTGATTCTTTGCTTTCTGCAATAAGCAAAACGCCAAATCTTAGTATCTTGAAACCCAAGGGCAACCATTAGCGAGCCGCGTTCGGTTCGCGAACACGATACACGAAGTGTGGAGTGGAAAGAGGAAAAGATCCCACCGGGCGTGCCAGAATCTGTTCCCCTCCGAAAGACGGCGCGACATGACGTCTCGCCTGAGATTCGGGGCAGATGCTAATTGGTACTATCCGTCTACCTCTCCGAAGATGCCAAGTTGATTTATGGCACCGTGTATCGGAGGTTTAGACGGATGCGTCCGATGTAGCAGACTTCGTCAGATTCCCCCTCGCTTGAGGGGGTTTTTGATTATGGGGACGCTCTTCCCTGCAGGCGCAAGCGCCTGCAGTTAATTACGGTACCGTATTGCGGTAGCAACTTTCTCCTTCTCCAGATGATCACTTCGTGTCGTGTGTGTTTATTTTGTGTTTGGTTGCCCGTGGATTGTATACGGAGACTGAGTTATGTCGTAGCCCGTAGGGCGTGGACTAGTCCAAATCCGTATTATCTTAGATTTGGGTTTGGGGGTTTGGGTTTAAGGATACGTTAGTCTCGTTTGAGACTAAGATCGACTTAAACGTTTGTTAAGGATACGTCAGCCTAGTTTTTAGAATAAGATCAACTTAACGGGATCGTTTAGATCAGACGAGAGAGCAATTAAGGGAGCCCTGTTGTTTAGTTTAGTGACATTGCGGTCGATAGGTAGTTTAAGGACATTGCGGTCCAATGTTAGTTTTAAGACGTTGCGGTCAAGGTTAAGGACGTCGTAGTCCGTGGATTTAAGGACTCCACAGTCTAATGTTAGTTTTAAGACATCACGGTCAAGGTTAAGGACCTCATAGTCCATGGATTTAAGGACTCCACAGTCTGGCGTTAGTTTTAAGACGTCACGGTCAAGGTTAAGGACCTCATAGTCCATGAGTTTAAGGACCCCACAGTCCTTCGTTAGTTTTAAGATATCCCGGTCAAGGTTAAGGACCTCATAGTCCATGAGTTTAAGGACCCCACAGTCCGTATCAATATGTGGTCATCGGGACCCGTCACCTCTTCGAAGACGTTGAGGAATTACAACGCCAAGTATCAAAGGAGTGAAGAGATGTACCCTTAAACCGAGGTAGATTAAATAATCTTTGGCCCAATTTGGAACCAAGACCAATTAATTATATTATGAGCCCATTGGCTCAGTTCAGTCTGAATTGAGGACTTATGGCCAGCTTGGGCTAAGTCCAATCATGTTTAGGATATGGGCCCTCTGTTGGTCCGTTGAAGGAGAGACTTTGCCTCTAGAAACTTAGCCAATTGGGCTGAAGCTAGTGTTGAACACTAGAGACCAACAGTGTTGAACACCGGGAATGAGATTGACAAGTTAGTGTTTAACACTAAAAGATAGTTAGTATTAAACACTAGCAACAAGGCTTTCAAATTAGTGTTTATACCCTAAAGCAAATCAGTGTTAAACACTGGCAATGGAGATTTCAAATTAGTGTTTAACACTAAGGCAGATCAGTGTTAAACACTGGAAACAGGGTCTTCCAAGTTGGTGTTCAACACTAAGAAAGTCAGTGTTAAACACTGTAAATAGAGTTTTCCAAATTAGTGTTTAAATACTAAGAAAATCAGTGTTGAACACTGGATATAGAGGTTTCAACTTTAGTGTTAAACACTAAGGCAAGAGGGGTCACGTGGTAGCACGTGAGAGCGTCCTCAATTCATTTTATTCTGCCAGAAGTATTGCATACTTTGGAGCATCACGTGCTGTCATGTGATGGGCATTTAAATGTTTGTCTGTTAGAGCTTCTGCCAAGGGGTCAGGTGAGGCACGTGAGGCGTTGCCTCGAAGTTCTTCTCTATGGATCTTTACAGGGGTCACGTGGTAGCACGTGACCCAGTTTCTTTGCCTGTTTGAAGATGTGTTTATCTTTTTTTAAGAATTAAATTCTTCATAGGGTTAAACCCTAGCAATAAACTTTAGAGGAATTAAATTCATATTTTCTTCTGAAGAATTATATTCTTAGATAAGGTTAAACCTTGATTTCTTTTCTGTAGAAATTAAATTCCTCATGTATGTAAAGTATTGAATTCTGGCATAGGGTGAAACCCTAATTTCTTCTTCTTCTTTTTTTAAGGGAATTAAATTCCTGCTATTTTAATAGGATTAAGTTCTTAATTAGAGTTAAACCCTGGTTCTGTCTATTTTGAAGGAATTAAATTCCCATAATCATAGAGTTAAACCCTAATTTCATCCCAAAGGAATTAAATTCCTATAATTCTGTAAGAATTAAATTCTCAAACTTCCATTCCCCTTCTATGCTTTGGATTTGCATGGCAGGACCTCAACCCAATGAGAATTAAATTCTCAATTCATGAGGAGATGTGCACTTTGCAGATCCTCTGCTATAGAAAGAACTTAGTTCTTCTTTTTGTATAAGAGTTAAACTCTTTGAGAATTAAATTCTCCTTTTTGAGCCTCTCCCTTCTTACCTAAGGTTTTCTTTTGCAGAGGATCAAATTCTTCCCAAAATCTCAAGGCTCTCCTTCTCTCTGTATGTCTTTTTTTTTTTTTTTGTATGTCCCTCTGTATATATCTCTCCTTCTGTAGTGGCTCCTATTTATAGGAGAAGGGAGAAAATCAATCAGTTTTAGTGAATTTTCAATTGAAAGATTTGATTTGTTTATTGAGAGATTTGATTTATATTTACCATTCATCTGGACCTTTGGATTATTAGGTGAATTTTATTCACCTTTGGATTTTAAATCCAAAAATATCTCTTTGTTATTTCGGTTAGATTTAAGGGGAAATCTTTCCAAGTCTGATATTTTTCCATAAATTGGTGATATTTAATCACCTTTAGATCTTTAATCCAACGATTCCAAATAATCATTCTCTTTTGGAAAGATTTGAATGCTTTCGGAATTTAATTCTGTTAAATAAAGAGGCTTTGAAAGCCAGTCACGTGTGGCCACGTGACCCCTGGTCACGTGTAGACACGTGACCCCTGGAAAGGGCCTTTCTTCTCCTTTTGCGCTCTGTTCTCTGGCCGCTGCTCAGCCGTCACGTGCCAACACGTGACCCCTGGTCACGTGTGAGCACGTGACCTTTTCTGGAGCCTTTTCTTCGATTTAAACAGGGAGCGAATCTTCCTTTTGCTGCTGACCGCTGGTCACGTGCTAGCACGTGATGCCTCCTCCATAAGTTTTCCTGATTTTAAATCAGGAAACAGGCCTCTACATCGTTTCGCCCGAAACAGGAAAATCCTCTGTGTGGGACTCTAAAGACTCGACGACACGCTGGCAGTGGGTTTAACCACAAGTCCGTCAGTGACACTAGCTGTACGTAACGGCTACCAGGTATCTGTCGATAAGAAGGCCGATGAGCAAACTCATTCGAACTCCTACTGAGCCTATCAGTGACAATCTCCGTATAATCCGGTCTGTTCGTCTAAGATACTCGCATATCTGGCCTAGAGGGATGGTAACTGTCAGACCTCTAATAGCACAATAAGTCGTGCCAGGTAGAGCCCAATACACCTTGAGAAACTACTGGAGTACCTATCAGTAAATCTATCTTGCCCTGGCCAGGGACTTTTTGTAATGGCTTTCCGAACACAGCGCGATATCAAACCCAATACCGGGAGAGACGAATCTTATCTTACCACTACTGCCTTCCAGTGCTTCGGGACTGCACCCAACCGCTACCTGTTTGCACGACTCATTTGAGCCGTGGTAGGGTCGTGATCTAAGTACACTGGGAACACACTCGAGACGAATAGTGATGTCAAGTCAACAAACTAACATGTACTCATGCCACCCAAGAACTGCTACCTGATGATAGGTATAATACCAACCAACAGTTCCCAACGAGTCCGTCCAGTGTAACTCATAACCTAATGAGCACTTGTATACTATCTCCGGTACAACATACCAATGGCTGTGGGATAGACCATCTCCCCTGCTGGGTTGAGAAGCGTATACACTAGTCTACTATATAGTATCGATACCCTGTCTCGATAATCCTACGACTAGGGACCTGTTTAAATATGTGCTTATAGACTACCCAGCCCCCACTAGTTTGACTGCTATCACAACGCTGATAGTCAAGCAAAGAACCTAAGTGCTCTACCAATATGTATTAGCGATATACTAAAAGAAATATATACACATATTGAAGTAGAATCAAATTAAGTAGTATACTACCATTTTGAGCAAGACTGTTATTATATCTATGTATATCCCAAGCTTCCAAAATGTAATATACAAACCGGTAATATAAAATAATGGTCTCTAGGGCATATATCACTAACAATTATTCCGTTAACCCCCCCCGGGAATCACGGACGCAAGTAATATCCTCTTGAGTTACAATTCAGTTACATTCTTGATTTCACCATTTCTCCAGGTTTTATGTTCATATCAGGTATAGAAATAATATCTACCTAATGCCAACACATGAATAAGCAGTTACAAGATACGTCAATCAGGACAACAGGAATATGTCCATCAGGACCACGGGTCAAGTCAATCAAATCAAGTCAGGTTTGTTGGCATTGGTAAATATTACGGAAAATAGGTACTAGCATAATAACGGTAACAGTAACATGATGGTATGGTACAAGTCATGAATAAGTGTACATGCATGTCAAGAGTGGTTTATCAGTCATGTAGGTGGGTATATCTCATTCACATAAAACAAGTCATGAGGTATAAAATCCAATGATAGACATAACATTATCAAGGTAAGCGTTAACTGATATAATTGTATCAACTATTACGTGTTCATGGATTTAGTATAAACGTATTTAAAATAGTATCTTATCACGATTATCATTAAATAATATTAATTAAATATATTTATTATATTTTACTATTAAATTTAAGTCTTAGTTATTAAATAGTTAACGACATGAAATGATAAACAAGATAATCACATAAAATGATAAAATAGTATTACGACAATATATGTAGGTATATAGTAATTATAGCATATAGCAAGTCAAACTTTTCTCGATCGATCACGGAAAACAATACGACGGAAACTAGACTAGATCTCAATATATCATTAAACAAGATTTACGATCAATTTACTTACAAGACATCAATAGTGATAATAATGTTACGCCATATCTGATCCGACCGTAACTAGTATGTAACAAGCACTACTACAAATAAGGGTTGCCCCTACGGATTTATCGGTAGGGGCAACCCCCTGCCCCTACGGAGATGTACGTCGGGGCGAAAAAAAACCCCGTAGGTGCAAAGGCCGCAGGTGCAAGTTAAAGCCCTGAACTTGCCCCTACGGGCAAAATCTTGCCCCTACGGAGTTCTGTGTAGGTCATGTTTCACCTACGGAGTAGGCCGTAGGGTAAAAAAAGTTATATTATTTACGATTTTTTTAAATATGTTAACTGTACCTACGGAGATAGCCGTAGGGCCACGTACTATCCCCTACGGATACCTACGTAGGTACTTATCCGTAGGGGCAAAATATCAGGATTTCTGATATTTGCCCCTACGGATAACTCCGTAGGGGTGAAGCAATGGCCCCTACGGACATATCCGTAGGGGCACTCCCAACCCCCCTGGTACTGAGATCATAGAGGAATATCAGTTACTGCTGATATTTTGCCCCTACGGATATAGCCGTAGGGGCAACATGTGTACCTACGGATTAATCCGTAGGTACACATTATCTGTATTTTTTTTTAAAAAAAGGGCTGCCTGATTTTTTCCCGCCCTGTGCACAATAATATATATAACAATAAAATATAAAATTAATCATCACACAACATATATCGCAGTATTCATAATCACATCTCACGCATATAATATACAAAAGAAACCCAAAAACTGAATATGATATAAATATAAACCAATATCAATATCAATATTATTTCAAAATGTAGTACAATATGTATGATATAAATAAATACATGTTTCAAAAAATATGAATCCAAAAGCTACCCTAGCTCGGTCCAGCTCCACCCCTGATAAACGATAGAATCTGGAGGTGCGGTGGTGGCAGGAGTGGCCCCTGCGTCAGATGTGGACGCACCACCTATAATTAGACAATTAAAAATAGATTATATAAGTAATTGCAAAAAGAATGTGTAGATCAATAATATAACATTCTAAATCAATATGCATGCACTATAGGATATATAAACATACTCGCAGGTGCGGTGGTGTCACCACCTACAGCTAGACAATAATAAAAATTACTATCTAAGTAAGAGCAAAAGGAATGTGTGTATATTTATGATATAGCATTCTAAATCAATATACACGCACTATATGATATATAAACATACCTGGAGGAACGGGAGTGGCCTCTGTCCCTGATATGGACGCATCACCAACAACTAGACAATCAAACATTGACAATATAAGTAATTTTGACATAAACAGGCATGAATATCTATAATATTACATTCAAAATGGATATTAGAGAGCGCACCTGCAGTGAGAAGTGATAAAAGTATCACCCAACAAGGGTGTAATTTACAGAATCAGTTGAAACTCTTGAAAGTCATAGAAGAACCTGACCTGCACAAATCTGATGTATGCTTTCCATTGGACACTAAGAAGTTTCTAAAGGGAAAAGCCAATGTGAAAGCCATCATTAGTTCATATCAGAAGATTGATGCTGAAACAGAGAACAATGAATGTCATTTTCTTCTTCTTCTGCCACATTACTGTCTTCTCCTTCTTCTTCTGCCACATTACTGTCTTCTCCTTCTTATTATGTGCGCGTGCAAATTCAATGAAAGCAGAAACTCCAGTGACAAACTTAGGTTGCATACGTTGTTGCCAATTCACATACATCTGGTCCTTAACCCTGACGTACTCATGGGCCATGTTAGACTGTATCATATAAATTGTAGGTTATGATGACTATATTGAGAAATCTAAGAACGGGATGGTTACTGATAAAGGAGAAAATCCGTGTATATGCTTTGTGTGTGCGTTTGTCGTTGAAAAGAATAAATTATCGATAATCAAAGTTAGATTTGAGGATACCCATGTATGAGTTGTATTCTATATATGTGTGTTTCAATTTATGATTTCGCTTAAGTGTAGGGTTGTTTTTACTTAAATGCATACATACGCACATATCACATAAACACATGCATACATATCACATGCCACATATGTTCTCCGCCGAAAGACGCGACCGCGACCGGAACATCTTGAATCACTCTCTAATGATACGTTTGGTGTGTATTCTAGTGTGTGTTTCGGCTGACATGTGTAACCCTTATTTGTAGTAGTGACACACACACACATAAATAATGCAAAATGTTTAAGCAACCCCCTATTTTAGTAGTGACACACACACACATAAATCTTATGTCTAATGACCATAAGATTGTCGGAGACAATTTTGATGTTTTGTGGGTTTGGTTTTATACTTGGGACAATCCAATGTTGACACACACACATAAATAACAAATTAAAGTAAACTAACTAAGAGGCATGTTTGAGTTTTATACTTGGGATCACAAATAGCATGATGGCTGCAAACAGGTTGCTTGAATACTTGCAGACAATCCAATGTTGCCTAGCCATTTCTATAAATTTTAAACTCCCTGGCAAATTATCATCACTCGGGATTACTTTAGGGCCAGTTTGGCTGCTTCTTGCTTGTGATTCAACATTCAGCTTTTTGTTAATTTGGAACTCAGAGAGTGTTGCAAAACAAATCCAAAACTAAACAAACCTCAAACTAGCTACAGAGAAGGCAAACAGCAAACCCCCATGAAGTTTGGCTTTCAAGGGTTTTCCCACTAAAATACACTTAGTGCAGCACTTTAAGGAAGCTTGCAGCAATATAAAAACTTTTAGGTAGTTTAGTGAAAAACTGCAGTGCTTCAAGATTGTTTAAGTTTTATGTGAGCTTAAGCTGTCACACAGAAATTATCATTGCAAAAATGTTCGCAACCCTAGCTTTTCATGCAACGATACTGGAATACGAGCCTCAGATATGCCAGCTTAGGAATCAAAATAAGAAAGAGATTTGGGGTTATCCTAAGTCCAAAGTCAAACGGGCTCTAGAAATATATAAACCCAAAAAAATGACTGCATAAAGATCTCATAGAGATGAAAAAGATGCTATGCAAGCTCTGAACAAATCTTGAACGGAACTTTCACAGGAATTTACAATACCCGACCAGAATCCAATCCTGAGTTTGATGAAGCTTCAGGCCTTCAGCTTCCCGACAGAAAATAGTTAGGGCAAACCCTTTGCAAAACCATAACTTTCATGCAGAGATGACGCTCATAACATGCCAGCTTCCAAACACATTGAATGATACATAATCTCTCATACTCTCTCTCTCTCTCAATCAGACAGTTTATATTTGGATTTGAATTTAGGAAAAGAAATAAGATGGCTACAAACCAGCTACCTCACCAATCTCATAACTATAAAGCTCATAAAAGTGGAAGCTTGAGGGCAAGCCATCATCGCCTCCATTCAATTGAAGCCAAATCATCCACAAAAAATAGAAATAAATATAATAATTGATCGATAGGAAAAATTGCAAGAAACCTATTCAGATTTCTGCATGAAAAAATAAGAGATGTAAAATAAGTAAAAGATTACCAAATGAAATTATCCCATCACTTGAACCCTCTCTCAAGACATTTTAGCAAAAATTCCCCCAGTAATTTTCCTCGGTTTAACCGTTTTATATCATAGAAGAAAGATAAATTTCAACTGTATATACATACATACATACACATACACACACACATCATATACACAGTTTTTGAATGTTGCCAGAATTTCAACAGTAATTCTAGATTTTTCCAAACTCTAAAGGCTTCACAAAATTTTTAAATACAGATAATAATATGATTGAAGAGATCAATCACCAATTTTTTAATGAGGATCAACTGAAACCCCAAACAGAGCAAGCAAATTACAAAGATCCCAAAAATTTGATGAGAGCATAAAGAATTTAACATCATGATAACAATATAATCAAAATGGCTGAAAGATCTACGATGTCAGACTCGAGTTCTGATACGAAACGGAGGAACCCCAACCCCAATTCTAACCCTAACCCTAACCCCAGCTCCAACCCCAGCCTAACCCCAACCCTAACCCTAACCCGAACCCCAACCCCAACCGCAACCGCAACCCCCTGCCGAACCCCAACCCCAACCGCAGCCCCAGCCTCAGCCCCAACCGCAACCCCAACCCTAACCCTAACGCTAACCCCAACGGATGCCTCATCGGTACCCAAACCATGAACCCTAGCCCTAAAATAATCAAAAATTTGTTTAATTTAAGATTTCCTAACCTGTGCAGTGGAGGCGTCAACGATCGATCAGAGGCGACGAAGAAAACGGAGATGAGGAAGAACCTGCAGGCGGTGGCGACGACGAATCGGTCTGCGCTGGCGACGATGAGAACGGCGACGAAACACAGACGATCGGCGGGAACGAGGGTTTGGGGATTTTGGGTTCGTGCGCGATAGGAAAATAATTTTTAGCTAATGAGTGTAGGGATCGATTCGTGCCTTTTTAATTAAATCTCTATTTAGATGTCCCTACGGATAAGTCTGTAGGTTCTTGGTTTGCGGCTCCGTAGGAGCAAACAACAATTTACGATTTAATATTTTTTAAATTAATATGTAAGGACCGTAGGGGCAACCTGTTGGCCTTACGGACTAATCCGTAGGGCCAAACTAAATCTACCCCTACGGATTTCGTTATCCGTAGGGGCAACCCCCTATTTTAGTAGTGAAGTATTTAGAAATACTTGTCTCGAGGATCCACGGGTGCACGGCACGCAGCAAGAACGTGAGAGACGACGGAAATCTCTTTTAGACATTTCATCGAACACCTCGCGCGCAAAAATGAAATGTTGTTGGAACGGAGAGCTGGAGACAGAGACATGATCGCCTCGCTCACGCCAACTTGGGCCAAACCTTGGAGCCTCGGTTCATGGCCCGGAACGGCGTCGAATGGCTGTCACAGTTGAGGTCGAAGTTGTCGTTGCGGCTACGCTGCTGTTGATGGTTACGGCGGCGACAGGAGTGATGATAACGGCGGTGAAGAGGTTCAGTTGCATGTGATTAGGCGAGGCAAGGGTGGCTACGGTGATGCTCGATCGAGATCAGGGGCGAGAACGGGATGGACACAGTGATGGAGTTCTGGGTTACTGTTAGTCGCAATGTTGTATTTGACGAACAGGCCAGTTGGGATTGGGAACCCAAAGACAACAGCCAAATCCCTCACATTCAGACTGAAGAAGAACAAAGTGCCCTTGAACAAGTCGAGCCCGAAAATGATGGTTCGGAAGGTTCACAGTCTTCAGCTCCGGAGAAATCAAGCCCAGTCTCAACATCTGAAGAATCTTCTCCGAAAGAGTCAGCTCAGCTACGTAGAAGTGAGCGGGGGAGAGTTCCTCGACGTCGGTTTGAGATTGAGGGGAACGCAACTTCAGCACTGGTTCTATTTGCCGGGGACCCAATCACTATGGAAGCGGCCATATCCTGGAGTTCGAAGAAACATGCCTCAGTGGCTTTATCTTCGACAGAGGCCGAGTATGTGGCAGCTGCTGCAGCAAGTTGTCAAGCAGTCTGGTTAAGGAGGATTCTAAACGACTTGGGGCAAAAACAGATCAAAGCTACTAGTATGAAATGTGATAACAAGTCAGCAGTGATGTTAGCAAAGAATCCGGTGCACCACAGCAGGACGAAACACATCGAAATCAAGCATCATTTTATAAGGGAGCTGATTGCTAAAGAAGAAATTCAGTTGGATAACTGTGGAACCAATGAACAGATTGCAGACTTATTAACCAAGAGTTTGCCACAAGCAAAACATGAAGAGTTCAGTACACAATTGGGAGTTTCAACTTTCGAATAAAGGGGGAGTGTTGAAGTTAGAGTAATTCGAATGTTTCTGTTAGTAGTTTGTTAGTAGTCAAGTTGAATAAATCTCCTAGGCAGGTTTGTTAGTAGTTTGTTAGTAGTCAAGTTGAATAAATCTCCTAGGCAGATTATGTGCCGATGGAAGTAGTTAAACAGTTGAGATTTTCTAGGCTAAGAATTTGCTCTGCTTTCAAGTCACGTTTAGCTTGTAATGCCTATTTAAAGGCTTTGTTTTTTACTCTAATAAAAATAATCTGCAGAATTACTTTTGCTTCCATTTTTTCATTATTGCTCTGTCAAAATCTCCAACAGTCACACGTGTGAAAAATAGATAAAAATAGATAACGTAGACCATCTAAGAATAAAATATTAATTCCAAAAAAATGTGAGAATACTCCGTGGCCCCCTTCCTTTTGCATTATAAGAGTAAGAGTAAAGATAATATATAATGTATATGGATGGGCTTGGAATTTTCAAGCTCAATGTTATCTTTATGCAAAAAAATTGTATGAAAGCCCTCACTTTTTAGTTTTTAGGCGTCCAACGGAAAATTACGTGGAGGATCCTCATTTCCACAATTTTGTTACGATTGTAAAATTTCATTTAACTTTGCCACGCAAAATTTTTAGCTTGCGACAACAATAATACACTTTAACTTCATCATGGAAAATTACATTTTAACTTTTTTATGGAAATTTTTTAATTTACTGCGACCATCTTACGCAGCTATATTGGGAAATCGTCGCTTAATGCAGTGTACATTTTGCTTTCAAATGTACATATGGAAACCTTGGTTTTTCATGCTTATTTGTCATTTGGCGGATAATTATATGGAAAACTCTCATTTTCAAAATTTAGTCATGGTAGCAAAATACCGTCACGGTTGCAAAATTCGTAAACAAAATCCAATAATATACTTAAACTTCCAAATGAGGATTTTTTAACTTGCGTCAACCATCTTACTACAACTATATTGGAAAATTTTCGCTTAATGCATTGTTTGCTTTGGTTTCAGTATACAGATGGAAACTTCGGTATCCCCGCACACTTGTTTCTAGTATTGATATGAAAAAGATATTGTAGGGCTAAAATCGTATAAAGCTAATCAAATTTGGTGACACCAATACAGATTGAAAAAACGATATTAGAGAAGGAATATAGGCTATACAGCAATGGTAGATAAAAGGCCAAAAACCTTACAATTCCGTTATGTTCGAAAATGTAATTGTATTGAAAGGATAATGGATAAGGCCATCCTTGGGATGTGTACTTAAATGATTTAAATGTGTTTTGGTTATATTTGAGATGAATTTACAGACTAAATTCTTTCAGGCCTAGTTTCACGACATGGTTACGATATTTGAAACTCTGGTTTCATGGGGTTTCGATGCCAAACTCCAAAAATTGAAATAGTGGCCTACCAAAAGAGAGTTTCCCAAATCTTGATTTAAAAAAGTTTTGGTAGCTTGGAAACTCATTTTCCTAAACTCCGAAAAAAGGTGGAGTTTCCCAAACCTCCTTTGGCGATGATAATTATAAGTTGAAATATCTGCAGTTATCTCGGTTCTAAAGTTGAGATAACTACAATTATCTCAATCTAATCTCAGTCATCTAAACTCTATTTTTGAACTTTGAGGCTTGCATACCGATTACCTCCACCTGAAAATAAACTGAAGTTAACCTAACTCTATATCAAAAGGGGCCTAAAACTTTAAGGAAGAGAAACAACACAACAAATTTGAAGAATCTAGGAACTTACACACATCTTAATCATGAGAACCCTAGATTAATTTCGTTCTCTAGTTTCTTACTTTCTTGTAGGAAAAAAATTCAAAATTCAAAAACCAAAACATCTTCTTATAACTTTTTCAGAAGCCAAATATATTTTCCAGTTTTTCTTGATAACTTTTTTTTATAAAAAAGAAATAATTCACAGTAAAGAAGATAGATCTGTGCCTGGGTTATGAAATATTGATTTGATTCTCACTCTTCAAACAATCAGGGTTTGTAAACGGGTCGGTCTCTACAATCTCAACCCGACCGATTAAACCATCTGATTATCTACAAGAGAGAGAGAGAGAGAGAGAGAGGGCTTTTCTTCAAATCGAAGTAAAATATTTCCCCAATTTTTAGATCCAATCACACGATTCAAATCCAATGCACGGCCGCCCTCGCAAAGCTCCGGCGGCGGAGGACACCGCCGCATCCGCCGCCAAATCCGCCAAGCTCCAAGATCTGCAGTCGCAGCTCCTCCACAATCACCAGAACAAGCTGTAATTTTTGTTTTAAATCTCCAAGTTTTGATTTTAAAACCCTAAGTATTGATTTTGATGATTTGGATTCTTTGTATTTGAAGCTATCATAAAGATGCGGTAGTTGCTAGCGCGAAGCTGTTGGATATAAACCCTGAGATTTATACGGCTTGGAATTATAGGAAGCTCGCGCTTCAGCACAATCTTGAGGGAGTTGCAGCTGCTGAGATTGTTACCTCTTTAGCTGATGAAGAGCTCAGAACTGTAAGTTTTGATTTTGATTTTGATTTTTCTTTGAGTAAAAGCAGTTCTTTTGTTGATAATTTGAGTTGCGGAACGTTTGGTGTTAGAATTGGTGAAGCTTGATCAAAAGCCGTATCCTTTGTTGAATTTATCAGTACCCATTTGAAAATTTCGAGTAAAAGCTGTTCTTTTGGTTGATGATTTGAGGGCACATCTTGTAGTATCAGCATCTTGCTGTTGAGACCTGCCTGCTCATTTGTTTGTTTAGTCTACGGTTGGAGTCCTTGTTTGATCAAAATACATAGTTGAATCTGGATCCTTTAGCGATAAGTTTTACCCATTTTGGGTCAAGTTTTTGTAGAATGTAGATAGGTGCCTTGTTGATACAGGACTGTAGGGTCAAATAGATTTGACTGCTTATTTGTTTATTTAATCTTAAAAATCACAGCTACAAAGTCGTTTAGGAGCATATGGCACCGAAATGGAACTCAAAATCTTATGGGGCATTTTATATATTAACTTTTAACTACCCAGTTTGCTAACTTGGATTTGAAGTTGCCTCTTCTGTTTTAAAATTCTGAAGGCTTATGGAATAGCAGAATCATTTGAATGTCCAGTTGTTATTTTGAACATAACATTGGAAATGGTTTACAATTTTTTGTTCTTCTCGAATTTGAAGTTTCACGCAACATATCCAAGCATTTTACTAGATGAGGACAAGTCAATTAGCTCTACCTTTATATATTAGTTGATTGGCAATGATTTTCAACAAATAGATTATTACCCAAGTTAATACATAAACGAAGTAAATATGTTTCTGCTGAAATCAAAATACTCTTGTAAGTAAGTAGAGTATTTCATGAAAAGCTCATTTATTTGTGGCTAATCGGGATAGAGTTTACGTGAACTCCTACTGTTTTTTGAGTTTGGAATGACAGTCATCTTTGAAAAAATAGCATATTTCTGTAAATCTATAATGATAACATAGTTTAGGTCCAAAAAATGTATAAATTTGACTATTCAAAATATAGTCAAGAAAAACACAAGTAGAAAATGAGCTTCTGATCACCACTTTAAAATATTTTGATTTTTCAGTCAATTTTATTTTCAACTCAATTCATAGAAATTTAGAATTACCGATAGAACCGTAACTTTTATGTTTAAGTAAATAAACATAAATGAGTTAAAAATCCCTAAATAAAAATATCAACATCTAACTTAAAATTATTTTTAAGTAATTTATAAATAACTCAAAATCAAACTCTTCGATGTAATTTTCTAGTAGTTCATGCTACAAATATCACTTTACTCAAAGTTGTATAATTTTTAATTGAAATATTTCATGACAATTTGAATCCATGGAGCATACCAAAATCTAGAAGAATAAATATAATAAAGAGCTTAATGTATAAGTTCATAAGAGAATAAAAGACTTGAAAGCCATTCGCATCACTAAACAATCCAACAAAATTCTCTCTCTATATATACACACATTAGTCAAATCTACTCGGGTTTTAGCCTTGTTTAAAAGGAAATGACATGAGATCTCTACTCATTTAATGCTGTGCAAAAGACAATTTAAATTGTCCGAATTTCAAAATTAAATTTCAAAAATACAAATAGCTTTTCACACTTTCAAAGAAGACCATCTTCAAAAACCTAGATGCAGATGACACTTCTTTGATTCAACGACTCTTATTTTACTTCACATTCACCCTATAGAACATATGTTTTCAATCAATATTTATCATAGTAAGTTTGTCTAGTAGTGTCACGACTCATCCCTAACACAGACGGTATAGTCTGCTCTGGCTGAAGCTGCACGGTTTTGTCCTTCGGGACGAACCAGACCTGACCAGGGGCCACTTCCCAGGAGGTCACCCATCCCAGAATTTTTCTGGCTCGAGCACGCTTAACTATGGAGTTCTCAAGCTCCTATAGTCCCGGTTCACTTAAAAAGCGTCTCTGTATTGAAAAGTAATATCATTTCATTTATAGTTCCGAGTCTGTCCACTTTTGGAATGTATTCCGAAGATTCCCTATTGTTCTACAGTGGGTCCCACGGACTCGAGAGATGGCCCCCGCCTCTTAGTATGACGCTTGGCGTTGCATTTTGTTCCGTGAGCAAGAACCGAACCCCGATATCCGCCTTACTTTTGAACAATGGTTCATTCTCGAACCACAGATCTACTATTAAGGGACCGGCTTTGATACCATTCAGTCACGACCCACCCCCAACACAGGCGGTATTGTCCGCTCTGGTTGAAGCCGCACGGTTATGTTCTTCGGGACGAATCAGACCTGACCAGGGGCCACTTCCCAGGAGGTCATCCATCCCAGAATTTCCCTGGCCCGAGCACGGTTAACTACGGAGTTCTCAAGCTTTTGTAGTGCCGGTTCACCTAAAAAGCGCATATGTATTGAAAAGTGGTATCATTCCATTTATAGTTCCGGATCTGCCATTTTTCGGAATGTATTCCGAAAATTTTCCATTGTTCTATAGTGGGTCCCACGGACTCAAGAGGTAGCCTCCACGGATTCAACTGGTGGCCCTAGCCCCTTGGCATGACACTTTGTTCCGTGTGGCACTTTGTTCCGTGAGCAAGAACCGGGTCCCGACAAGTAGCTAGCACCATATTTGTCTATTTTCTTGTAGTGCCCATCATAAATTTATTTTATTTGGCTCTTTGGTATGGTTGACATGATTAATAACTCTTGTTTTTGTTCAAGTCCAATATTTTTTTTTATTACAACCATTAGTGGCTCTCTGACCGCGTTTGCTTGTGTTCCATTTCCACCAATCTCTTCAACAAAATTAACTTTATCATTCAGCCATTAGTGTCTTTTCGGTCATGTTTGCTCGTGTCACGTGTTTGGTTATAACAATTAACAAGTTGGAGTAATATGTCAAATTTTCGCGTAGATAACAAAGTTTTGGAACTAGACATTTTGGGATGGTATATGGCACTTCAACATTTAATTTAGTCACAATATTTCTAATAATTTTGTATGCTTCTCTTTAAGGTATTTTTCAGTATCAATTTTAAAATAACCACTAATTAAATTATTGCTGATAATTGTACTTAATGAGAAACACAATTTAGTATGATGATAACATCACGTCTCTTTGTCTCCTCTTCCCTTTGAATTTGGAATAAATGTTGTTTTCCAATATCTTCAACTTTTGTGCCTTTTTGATTTATATATCTTCAATTTATAAAAAAAAGACGATAAGTTTATTTAATAGTATAAAACTAGTTATGAAAAAGATATTTAAAAAGATGGTAGAGACAACCATACGTGTCTTTTCTTTCCATTGAAGAGTAACGTGTTGTTTATCATCAACGTATTACGAAATTGGTTCCATTGTTTGCAATTTATCTTAAAATTGTTGGAGAAATTAGTAATGGAACTGAAAGAAATACGTGTCCTCGTCTAGAGTCTACGAATTCAGTGATCCCTAATTTCTTTTTTTTTATATTTTGTTAACATGTAATTTTTGTTTATGTCTTTCGGTTCTACTAATCATTTTCTCCTACACAAACTATCGGCCTAAATTTTATGTTCTCACTTTATACTTGTTGATCAGTTTGTAAATTGGCTTTTAATTTTTCTATTTGATTTAAAGTATTGTAGATTAAAAAATTTCTAAATAAAAATATTATTCCAACTATTTTTTTCTTTATATGAAATTTTCAAGGTAGAGATTGCATTGAGACGAAACCCCAAATCCTATGGTGCATGGTACCATCGAAAATGGGTGTTGAATCTTGGACTCGCAAAAGTTGATTTTGATCGAGAATTCCGTCTCCTTGATCAACTTTTAAACGCCGATGCTCGGAATTTTAATGGATGGAATTATTATAGGTGATGCTTCTAACTAGTGTTTTTATTGGATCTCGCGTTGAATATTTTGTAACCTTTTTTTTGTCTTTGTTCAGATTTATTTCGAAATTGAAGAATGTTCCAAAAGTGGAAGAGTTGAAGTTTACAATGGATATGATCAACACTAATTTTAGCAACTACTCCGCTTGGCACAACCGAAGGTGAATCAATCATATTTACATTCTTGTCACATTTTATTTTTGTCAAATTGATGCCCTGTAGAAAATAATCTGTGAACATGTTGCATGTTATACCTATGAACAATACACTTCAAAATATGTTTATCTGATTTGTTAGAGTTCAAATATCGACTCTCAAAAGTACTCAAATCGAGTGCCTATGAATCTGCAGATAGATTGGGTTATGATGGTTATAGATTCATACACACTTAGTCAATTGGGACAAATGAGGATTCATTTGAAAGCCCATCGAGTCTAGTTTCCAAAAAATCAAATGGTGCATCGTTTACACTTTCCTAGAGAAAGTTATGGCCAAATCATTCAACCGGCGCACGTAGAGTTGAGATTTCGGGACCCTCTCTTGGGTTCCGGGACTCCTTTTTTGGGTCCGGGAGGCCTCTCTTGGGTTTCGGGAGGCCCTTTTTGGGTCCGGGGCTTCCCTAAAATAGACAGTTTAGCCTATTTTTAGGAGAAAGTGGGGGAATTTTCTTCCCCACTCACCCTTAAATCATGGGAAGTGGTTACAACCACTCCCCAAGTATATATGGTATATATAACTCTTTGTCAATACAAAAGAAAAGGGGATCAAGGAGGAGATAGAAAATTCAAGAGAGAATTTTCAATTATGCAGAGCGTTACAAGAAGAAGGTAAGTTCCATGGATAGGAATGGACACCCATTCCTTACTCTATCTTCTCTCCACTCTCTTTCTCTCTCTTTCTCTCTCTTTCTAATGAAAGAGACCCATGAAACTTATACAAGTTTCATAATTGATGAGAAAGCTTGAAAGTCATGGACATGATTTCCTTCAAGAAGATGAAGTTTTAGAACACAATGTGTTCTTAACCAACTTGGACTGAACCAAGAACATAGGCTATCCCATGTTCTGCACGCTCTGAAATAGGCCATCATATTTCTTGCATATAAACAGAAATAGAATTCTATTTCTTGAAGAATATAGATTAAAATCCCTATATTCTTTCATAAAAAACATATGAATAGGAAAACACTATTCATTTTTTAGACATGAAAAATGTCTTCATAATAGAGCTTACGAATAGGAAAATCCTATTCATTTTGAGACAAAAATGTCTTCATAACATTTTGTGAATAGGAAACTCCATTCAACCATGAGATATGAAATACATATCTTCCTAAACCGAATCCAGTGCCAAAAGTCATCGTATTCTTCATATGAAATATAGTTAAACACCTTGTTTTATCCTTGAACACAAATCCATGTGTTCATGCTTGAACAGAACCATTGAGAATGATACATCATTCTTGATATGTGCAGGAAACCCAATTCAATTAGTTTCATCAAAGGAAACTCTTTAAGAGAGTTTCTAACTTGGCCTTGAGGCAAGGCATCGGGAGGCCCAAAATAGGCCTCCCGGTTGCGTCGGGACCCCCTCCCGGCTATCGGGAGGCTCTAAAATAGGCCTCCCGCAACAAGAATTCTCTTGTTGATTGCCTATAGTGTGGACCCCACCTAGGGTGTCCCATCGGCACTTTAAATAAAGTGATGTGGCCCTCACATTGGGCAGCGTCCATCAACTTTTGTCAAGTTGACACTAAAATACGTCCAAGTGTAGAACTTAACTTTTAAAATAGAGTTTTCAATTAACTTTTGTACTTTTTGCAATATTGATGTACTCAAACATGAATATAATGAATAAAATATACATATTCTTCTGTTATGTTCTCTGCTTGCGAGTACTTTATATCTCAGTAATGTGATCTCTGTGATGTGATTTGAGCAATCTAATATGGTATCCCGTCTAGGTAATTCCTTAGACAAAAGGGTGTAATTAACCATAGGTGACATGCGTCTATGGGAATTCTCAAACTCAGGACCTTCTGAGCAAAATTTAAAACTCAAATCTTGGTTTTGTTTAAACTCACCTTTATTTCAACATTCAATTGTCGGAGGTCTCTAAGAGGGTAATCAAGATTGAATGTGTTAAATCATGTATGGTCCCAAAGTTGATCAGATATATGATTTTAGAAGCTCTAGCAAATTGGTTCACTATAAAAGTTCTAATGTGAGGCTTATATTATTTGAAAACAGTAATGTTTGGTAGATCACACTGTGTATGTCAGTATTTGACACTAAATTTTATGGTACAGATGGTTTTCATCAATATACTGGAAAAGATCAGAGAAACTGTCAATTCCTCCAAAAACTCCAACGTGTACGATTTTGAATATGTAGACATTGATATACTTCATGGGGAAAACCAATAAGCAAGCATTAATACCATGATTAGCTTTTTGAACATATAGGAATTGTCTTTTACGTCTATTATTGTTCATAATGTGTTGATTAATGATCGAAGAAACAAGGACTGTAGAATGAACCCTACAATCATTTATGCAGCAACCATTTATTGTTTTTTTTATAACTTTTTGATGCAGCAACTATCTAATGTTGATGCCTATTATTCAAAGTGATATGACAGATCTTTCATGATTGGATTCATTTTATGTCACCTCACTTTATTTAGTATGTAACACCTGATGGGGTATTGCCATGTCAGGTGCATCAAAAAACGACACTAGGTAGTAGGTACCGATCCCTGATATTGGTTATTCACTGAATATTTTTGAGAACTCGTCTCATTTATGATGGCGTTTCTAATAATATCACAACTACAATCAATATCTTTTCAGTGCAATTTTAATAACATCACAACTACTCTAACTAATAATGTCTTTTCAGTGCAATTTTGTCCAAATTGCTAAATCAGAAAGCCGAGGGATTCGATGCGAAGGAGAACATCTTAACCGAAGAATACGATCTTGTACGCCAAGCTCTTTTTACAGACCCAAGCGATCAAAGTGGATGGTTTTATCATCTTTGGCTTTTGGCCCAAACAGTTGACTTGGATCATCCCCAGCTTATTTCTTCTTGGCCTTCACATGGATCAAATCTGGTTTTATCCAAAGATATAAATATGGGAATTTTGCCTATCGTACTTTATTTTAATCAACCTGTCACTGGTATAAATTCATCAACTGTTGCTGTAAATTCCGTGATTACAAAAAATGAAGATTTTAATCCGCTATCGATTACTAGATCAAGAGAAGCTCAATGTTGGGTGGCATATATCGACGATATTCAGAGCACAACAAAATTTAGCCACTCAAATTCTTCCATTGTTGATATTAGCAGTACACATCCACATGATCCTCATCCTCTGCATTTAAAATTTACTGTCAGTATAGATACCACTTGTAAAGAGCCGAATGAAGAAATCGTGGACGAGTTGGTTACTTGGAATGATGATCAGGAAGCATTTGATTACGAAAGTGCTAATAATATTTCTTTTGACAAAATGATAATTACCGAGGAGCATCAGGCACAAGTCCCGAAATGGAATCTAGAGACTTTGTCTAATGAAATTGATCTTTTCAAGGAGTTGTCCGATGAAAATTGGTTAGCCTTCTCTCGATTTCTTCTTTCTCTTTAGTTCGTGGCTGAATTATACTAATATTATCCTTAATTATCACTGCTATTTCACCAAACTGCCTTAAATGTTTTGCTACTACAGCAAACTCTCATTTAAGGGAGCTTATTTTGATAAAAAATTGTATGGTAGCTTAACGACAATGACAATAGTTAAGGGTATATTGGTGTAATTTAGCCTTCGTTCTTGATTACTGCTTTTGGTGCATTTTTAATTGGGACATGTTTTTTCCCTGCAGTAAATTTGTGAAGTTGACTCTAGCACGGCTACTGATTGCTCAGGATGCACTAACGTCACATGAAAATCTAATAATGCAAAAGAAGAATCATTCTGCTGAGGTTCTGGAACTCTTTGATGACTTGGTAAAGCTGGATCCATCTCATGCACGATATTATGAAGATGAACGAAGCTTGGCTATAATGAATCAGGTAATATGTTTTATTCTCAAAGTAATGAGTTAGATGAGAAGAATTTTGTATGATAGAAATTTGATAAAATATTAAAAGACATGCATATATACACTTTACACCTATCAATAATGATGGACCAACAATGGTCCATCCACTCTTTATCTTGATTTAGTTAATTTTAAATTTCCTTAAAAAAATAAATCGCAAGTTTGGAGGAAATTCAGTATTAATTGATTGCAAAACAAACAATTTTGTTTAATAGGCAGCGGGAAACCTCTTTTACTTTTGATCGAATAAGATGAAACTCTTAGTTTTTAGAATACCTACACTTTGCACCTTCGGACCTACCTAACGAAGTTATTATTTCCATTAATTAGTCCCAGATTGCGCTTGAACTTCCATCATTTTTCTTCATTATTTCAGCAACTAGTTGCAATTAATATCCTAACCTTGGAGTACTTGGGGAATAAAATATTATTGGAAACATGATAAGTTAACGGTCATTAAGCCAGAGGGCAAGGTTGTGTGATTTTCAAATTGAGGATGGTTTCTCAGTAATTGGCAAAAGGTGATGGGTTTTCCTGCAGCTTAGCAATTCTTATTTGTCATCTCCTAAGTTCAGTGGTGGAGCCAGAAAAATTTCTTTTTTTGTTTTGCGTGTTTTTTTTGGGGGGGGGGGGGGGTTGAATAAATCAAAATTATTCTCTAGTACAAAAATTTACCTACATATTGATAAGTACCATAGTATGTTTAATACATTAATGTTTTTACTACGTCAACCCAATTATTAAGTTTTAAATTTGAAGAAGCTATATATTTTTAATTTACATTTTAAAAAATAAATAATGCCTACATAAATAAGCGATTTAATTACATATCAACTTAAATTAATATATTGTAAGAGTGTTCTAAATATCGGCCGATATCCGATATATATCGTCGATATATCAGTTTTGGAGAAGAAACACTATGATTTTTCAAAAAAAAACTATGTTGTTTTGATATTTTAAGAAAATATCGGCCGGTATATCGGAAATTTCATATCTGCTGATATATCGCGATATTTTCCCCTCAACTTGTTTTTGGCTTATTGGGTTTCAAGTAGTATTCTAACCGATCTAATCTTGGAGTAACCCGTACCCGTTAAAATAAAGAAAAAGGGTATACCAAAGTAAGATTTCGCTTTCTCTGCATTTTTATTTCCCTTGATCAAAGTCCACGAACCCTAAATCTCTCTATCTCGCGTTTTGGAAGCGCGACGACCGACTTCTTCCTTTAGATCGACAAACCTAGAACTCTAGATCAACCGTCAAGGTACCTCCCTCTCTCTCTCTCTCTCTCTCGCTGCATCCCTTCAGTTTTTCTTTTTTATAATAAGCCTGAGTGTTATATGAAGTTGATTGTGCCTCTCCCCCCGTCTTCCTATTTTCTTCTTCTTTTTGAATATGAATATTTCTGTAATTGACGCTCAAAATTACAACCCTCAATTTTTCTTTTCAAATTTTAGCTATGTTAAAAGATTAAATTATGTTGAATTTAATTGGTAATTATCAATTTTATTTCTAGATCATAAATGTTATCCGAAACTTCTAGTAAACCAAAAAAAGAGTACCAATCCGTGTTTGGAATATGGAGAGCATAAATCCTAATGAAACCGCAAAAGTTTTATGCACTTCTCATAAGGTGGTTAATGAAAGACTAGGTCGATTTAGACAAGCCAACTCTTTATGTTAAGTTATATTTATGTTACAAAACTTTGTTATCCGGTATTGAGAAAATATCACCCGATATATCATGATATCCGCTATCCGATATGAAAATCTTCGGACCGATACGATATTGATATCCGATATTTAGAACATTGATATTGTTTAAGCACCTAACATGCAGATGCAGAAATAAAAAAATAATTGCGGGAGTAGGGTTGGAACTCAAGACCAGTAGACTAACCTCAAATGTATAGAATTGTCATTAACTCTTAAATTTTCAATGAATTATATTAACCGAGAGAGTAATACATATGGTTTTTGTTTTTTTTTCCGGGGAGGGGGGGGGGCAGGCTCCACCCCTGCCCATGTTTATATGCTTACGTTAGGATTTCTTGTGCAATTCATGCATGCTTTTGCTCCTTTTTCCCCCTCATGAATTATTGGTTATATGACTGCTTATTCAATGATTTTGTACTTTTATTTTTGTATGTGCAGGTTACTTTTGATAAAGGGTGTATTATCAAACATTCTCTGCAATCTAGTGAGCTGACTCCTATTAGTCTCCGACATGCTGGCCTGCGATTTAGCAGCTTATCATTGACAAGGATTGGGTTTGTTGAGCGTTTGTTATGGGTTCGAATGCTAGATCTTAGCCACAATCAGCTCAGATCAATTGCAGGTTATTATCCTTGTTACAATTTGTAATTTTGTCGAATCTTTATGCTGCTCCTCTCAAGAAATCTAATTTTGACCACAACAAGGGATACCCCTCTTTTCAAAGTCTCTGTTTGCACCCTCTCAATTTAACAATTCTATTAATTCCGCTAAACCAAATTTATATCCCTAAAATATCCCCAAACTTTTATTATTTTCAGCAATTTTTCATTAACGGGTTGTAATTGGTATTCTTATCCCCTCTGGTAATTTGGGAATAAAAACCGACTTCAACAGAAAAGTTCGACCATCCTTGTTATAACAGGGGCAGAGAACAATTTTTGGGAAGAGGGGCACTTCCTACCTTACAGGCAAAACTGAGGGCTCTTTCCTTCAATTTAGCCTAAAAACATATGATGTCATTTTTTCAAGTTCGTCCTCATCTAAGGCATCATTAGTAAATGTACGAGAAAAAAGCAGCAGCAAGTTTCGCATAGAAAGTTGTAATAACTAAATTATTATATCATTTTGAATATTTCAAAAAATGAGTATCTTTTTTATTCCTATCTTAGCCTTTTAATGTAAATGTGCACGGCAGACTTTTTTTGGTCATTTTTAGATTTATAAAGAACAGAAAAGGTACACGGGGCCAAAATTTTGCTTATGATTTGGGGAAAAAAAACCAAATAGTGGCAGGCTTTAATTGTGCATCTGCAAATTTAACCAGTTTCTTGCTTAGTAAATATCTCTACTATTTTACCTCAAAAGGGGAGGGGTCTCTAATTGTAAATCCAATTTGATTCTAAGCGGTACACCAGCAATTAAGATTCTGATGACCGAGGGAGAAAAAAAATAACGTTTAAATTTTTTTTATTCTAAATATTTAGTTTTGTCATGTGTAACAGTCAATGGACATTATTCAGCATATGCATAAGAATTTTCTTAAATCTTTGGGATATGTATATGTGCATTTCATGTGCAATTTACTAATTAATTTAGAATCCTATAACCATATTTTTCTAAGTGCACATTTACTAAAGGATCTACTTAGCAAACATTGACTGCAATTCTTTACAGGTTTAGAGGCATTACAACTTCTAGTATGCTTGAACCTGAGCAACAACAAAATTAGCAGCTTTACCTCATTGGAACCTCTAAAGCTGATGAGATCGTTGAAAATACTAAACATCACATCAAATGATATCGGACGGCATCCAGTTGACACAACACGGTATTTATGTGCATCGCCGCTGTCACACACTAACGATGTGGATGAAAAAATTACAGAAGAATTCAAGAAGGATTATATTAAAGTAGGGGATAATTGGGAAGCGATACTATTGTTCAAAGAGCTCAAGCTTAATCAGTTAGATATTTGTGAGAATGCAGTTGCTGCCGAAAGTTTGAGAATATTGTTGATAAAGGTGGTTCCGACATTAAAATGGCTCGATGGAGTTTGCGTGCGATGATGCAAAATATTATTTTCTACTTATTTACTTATGGAGATTTTACATAGATGGAGATTACTACCCCTCCCCCCACTACCCTATAACTGTAAAAAAAAAGCATTAGTTTGTTAATATCAACCTATGGGTTTGATTGTCTCCTTTCTTCCAAAGCTATTTCTATGACCCCAACCTCTTGATTTCGGTCATGTGCATTGGTCCATGGACCCTTCGTTCTTGAACCAGCGACTGTCAAGCTCGCCAATCAATAAGAGGCGGCTCTCTGTGGCCAGTTAACGAACTTCAAGCGATCGATCACATTCATCATTGACTCACTCCTTATCAATATCGATTCATTTCAATATGAACAACTGTTCAACCGATTTGATTTGTGAAGCAGTTTAAGTGATTCTGGTTTGTGATATGTATTAATGTTAAGCAAATATTTCTGTTTATTGATTATGATCACTTATGTGAAAGTAGTTGCCTTTAATTTTCAAGTTTATTTATTGAAATTTATGAATATAAATAAATTCTGGTGATCCATGTATACAGTTCAAGTTTGCCAATAATGAGCAATGACTTAGACCAAAGTGGCTATATATAATTTTCAAGTTTATATATATGCAACTTATAGAAACTTAAGGATTTGTATGTGAAATCGGTGAAACCTTGGGGTTTTACGTGCAATTTAGCCGAATAAATATCATGAATCTAGCATTTTAATAATAATTATCTTATACTTTAAAGGGCTTGTGTGCAATTGATAAAAGCATATGGTATTCATCTAGAAATTGATGTTAATTTTAGTATTTTACTGAAATTTAGACAAATTCATTATTGCAATTTTCTATCTCTTTCTTCTTCTTTTAAAATATATATATATTAAAAACATCAGCTGGCTAAAAATATTCTCCTCAACATCCATCTATATATTTCCTCAAAACCCGAACTCTCTCAAGAAAAATCAAAACCAAAACCAAAACAATCAAAAAAAAAAAAAGCTCAAAACTCAACCCTCAAAATTTGAACAATGTTCAAACCAAAATGGAACCCTTCTCAAGCCTCATCATCGTGGTCCCGCCCTCATCATCATCATCAAAAGAAGGAACCGGTGGAGCAGTTAATTCCAGAGAGAGGGATTTGAAAACAAATATTAACTATATTTTATATTTTAACCATTAGATATGTTTTGAGATGTTTGTTAGCAATTATGAAGAGAAGCCTTTAATTTTTTCAATTAATGACATGATTTTAAGCACACGTCTGAAAACAAATCTACAGGTTAAAATATAGGTAGGACCGTTTCTAAATCCTGATTAAAATATAGGTAGGATTGTTTCTAAATCCTAAAGTTTTCCTAATTCCCAATTATCTTAATTGGTATCAAGATAAGAATCTTATCTTGTGCTATCTTTGTCTTCTTTGATATAGCCTCATATTATTACTAATATATGTTAGTTAAACCATAAACTATTCAAGCCCATACGAGTCTAGACTAGCTAGGTTGAACACAAGCTGCGTTCAAATAGGTATGTTTATGTTTGTTCGTTAATTTTCAAGCATAGATCTATGTTCAAGCTCCTTGTTTAACTTGTTGGGTTATGCCAGCATCCTGGCCATCTACCATGACCGTTTGCGGAATAAATTTTTTATAAACCGACACTAAAACAACCCTATAACCCGGATCTACCATAAACCTAAAATTAGCAAACTAAAGAGACCCGACGTTCGTCCCATGCATGATATAAGCATATATAACATATATGCTTATATCATCTACTAGTATATATATAAATATATATAACATTCATCTCATACATGATATAAGCAACATCGCAGAATCTCAGCAAGCAACACAGAATGGTGGATAATCTTGGAGTCTCAGGTTTCATTTGAGCTGTAAATGAGACCCGACGTTTCCTGTTGTGTGGATAGCTTGTGCAATGAAAACCTGGACCCCTATGAGCGTGGAAAGTTACCCATCAATCCCAGAAGTGAGGCAACCCCAATCAACAAAGTAAATGGGTCATCCAACACTTCACGGAATCCGGTAACTTGAGCACCCCACCGTGGGTCAACCTGTACTCCCTACGAATGCGTCGAATAGCCCGCTAATTCTAGAGTAAGGCCCCCTTCGTCTCAACGCCATGAGAAACGGGCCTATTGCCCTCTAGAATCCGGCTATTCGAGCACTCCTCCACAGGTTAATCCTAATACAGAAATTGAAAATATATGTACAAGGGTGACATCGATCTCAACCCGGTCGTGCTCCAAACAAATAATATACAAATTTGTAGAGACGGCAGTCCACATATCGGACGCTTACCCGGCAATATTAAATGTACAAATGAATCTGAACTGTACAACTATCATTGCACCACTAGCTATCCACCATGACAATCCAACCACAAGCTCAGCACAACACAGAATATCAACGTGAATGTCATGTTCACAAACCTGTCTAATAGAACATATAGCAACTAGTCGGGTTATACCGCTCTAATGACATTCACGGTAGCAGATAGTAATATATGTACTGATAACTTTAAACGGTGTTAAAAATAGCGACTTCGAAATACTCCGTATTTCCCCCAAACCAAAGATAACATAATATGCAATCTGGGGAAAAAAAAAATACCAAAAAGCCAATATTCAAGATCCCAGAAAACATCAAAAAATTCAAGCTCCAACTCCTATACAGTGAACCGGTGGCGCCGGGAAAATCCCCGATCTCACCGGCCATAGTAATGAATTTGGGGCTCGTTTTTGACCGTGTTCTAGTTGTCACAAGAATAATCTTCTGCTATTGTTTAAAATAATTTTAGAAGACTTATAAAATCGACAGCAACTTGAATATTTTCCGTATTGTTTTGGAGTTGTTTCGGTTTCGTTACTTTAAACATCATTTAAACTGCTAGTTTAGGGTTTATAGCTTGGCTCCGATACCATGTTGGGTTATTATTAGTGATATGCATGACTTAGAGGCCATTATTGTATGATATAGTGGATGCTTGGATATATATATGGAGGACTTTCTTGCTCGACATGATAGTATGCTATTTGGTTGCCTTTATCTTAACATGTTCACTGGTATTATTATACTGTCTCTTATATATATGTTGCTAAAGCCCTTAGAATGTAGGCTTGACTACCAGGATTATGATGCGGATTATAGTACTGGGACCAGGCTAGTCCACAAGCACATCGTTAAATTGTTCTGAGTCGAGGAAATATCGAGACAACATCGATATTCCAGAGTTGACTAGTGTGTACGTTTCTTGATTCTGTATGGGGTGATGGTTGATCCCATATCCATTGGTGTTTGACATCAAAGATTGTACACATGTGCTCATTAAAGAATGGGTACCCCGAACATGACTCGCCGAAAACTCCTAGATGGTACTATACATATTGTCAGATAGCAGTTCTCTGGTGATACCGGTACAGGTTAGTCTGTAGACCTGAGATCATCATAGAGTCTTGTGTGGTTCCCATTATGCTTTGATCTCCTCCCTACCACGGCTCAAAGGAGCCGTGCAAATAGGTGGATTTTAGATACAGTCCCGAGTCACATCGAGGCAATGGGTGATAGGAGGGGTTTCGTCTCTCCCGGTATAGGGAGTTGATGTTGCGCTATGCTCGATTGACTATAACAGGAAGTCCCTGGCCATGGCTGTTGATGAGATTTACTGGTAAGTATTATCAGTAGTTTCTCGTATCATTATAGACTTTACATCGGCATGACTTATCAAGTTATTGGGGTCTGACGATTCCACCCCCAGACTCGATATGCGACATATCAGACGAAGAGACCGGACTGTACGGTAAGTGTTACCTATAGACTTCATGGGAGTTTGGACAAGCTTGCTTGTTGATCTTCTATTCGCTCAATACCTGGATAGCCGTTACGTCCAGCAAGTACCGCTGACGGCTTGTGGGTGACTGATGTGATCATTGTTAGGGTAAAAAATTACACCCCGCTTGACCAAGTCAAACTCAAAGTCAACCCCAAGTAGGCGGGCCCAAGCCAAGATCAAGTGGGCCTATGCCCAAGTCGAGCCCTGCGGCCGGCCACTCCCATGCCAATATGAAAATTATGTAATAAATAATTTTGATGTAATTTTCATGAATAAATATAAGAAAATTGGGCATAAAGCTAAATTTTTGTAAAGCTCATGGCTCATGTGCAAAAGAAATGAGCACATGAGGTACGGGATAGGCAAAATGACATTTTGTAAAGCCCAATGAGCTATATGTAAATTTGTAAGCCTATAAAAAGCAATATGATAATGAAATAAAATATAACAATTCATTCCCCCAAAAAAATTTAGGGTTTCTGTGCCTCCTTCCCCTTCCTCAAGGTTCTAAAACCTTCTCCCATTTTCTTTGAATTAGATCAAAAGTTTAACTTTTCCTTTTTCAAAAATAAACAGTTTTTCACCATTAAACCCTTAAAGGGAAACTCAGATCTTCCATCAGATCTCAAAAAGGGGATATTTTTAAATCTCATCCCCTTTCTTCAAGATCTGGCCAACCAAGAGGAAGAAGAAGGAGACCCATCTCCAAAAATCCCATCTTGGGAAGATCCAGGGCCAAAGGGGAGAAAAAGGGGCCCCTTTGATCATTTCCAAAGAATTTTAGGAGTTTAACTCCATTCAAGATCTGTTGGAGTTTAACTCCATAAATTAATCTCTTTTTAAGAGTTTAACTCCAAAAGTCAAATCAAAAGTATAGTTCCCAGTGCAGGGACCAAGTCCCCTCTTCTGCGGGCGCCCAACACCCATACGCCAGGCACGTGAGGCGCTGGTGCCTATGCGCCAGGCACGTGAGGCGCTGGCGTTCGGCGCCTACGCGCCAGGCACATGAGGCGCTGGCACTCGGCGCCCACGCACCAGGCACATGAGATGATAGGGCAACCACGTCGTTAAACTGGGAACAATCGACCACCATATCGTTAAACTGGGAGCAATCGACCTCTAAGTCGTTAAACTGGGGATGTAAAAATGTATAAAGAAAAAAATGAATAAAAATAAAAATAAGAAGCCGAAATGATGAGGCAACTCGCAATAAAAATCAATGAGTAAAATAAAAATGAAACTAAACAGCCGAAATGATAGGGCAACCGAGAATGAATAGCCGAAATGATAAGGCAATCGCGACCTTCACGATAAGAAAAGCTGAAATGATAGAGCAATCGCGGTAAAAAAAATGGCGAATGATGAGCCGCTCCTGGTACCATATTCCAGTGCAGCAATACAGACGCCAACCAAAATCTAAGTTCCTAAATAGAAAATGATGAGTCGCTTCTGGTACCATATTCCAGTGCAGCGATGCAGACACCAACCAAAATTTCAAATCTCTGAATGTCCCAACGGCGAATGATGAGTAGCTCTTGGTACCATATTCTAGTGCGGTGATACAGACGCCAACAAAATCCCAAAATTCTCCCAGCCTTACGGTTGGTCCCTAAGTTGACTACCGTATATAATCAACGGACTCAAATAATCTTCATCACACCCATACCCCACCGCAATCACCAGTCACACGGCTGGTCTCCGCACTTGGAATTATGCTCCATTTGGGAAAACCCACCCATGTGCCCTCATGATACATGAGGAGAACAAAACTTACGAGATCCTTTCGACTCGTAAGAAAACACCTTCGTGGGATTCTTACGACTCATAAAGGAAAAACACACTTGGGAGTCCCCACGACTTCTAAGGAGAAAATACACTTACGAGATCCTTTCGACTCGTAGGGAGAAAATACTTTTATAGCACCCTTACGGCTCATAAAATTGAAAAGCCTTAGGGGATAGGGACCTAAGCCTGTCTCCTAAGCCATCGCTCCCCAGCAGGCAAAAGCAAATGATGAATTGCTCCAGGCACTTGTGCTCCAGTGTTAGCAACGCTGATGCCGACCCCTACCCCAAAATTCCAAACTTCCGATCCAATAAACCCCTAAGTCGTTAAACTGGGAACAGATGACCCCTAAGTTGTTAAACTGGGAATGAGGAAAATCCCCTCACGGCAAATGATGATTCGCTCCTGGTACCGTATTTCAGTCTAGCGATGCTGAAGCCAAACCAAAACCAAAATTCCCAAATCCACTCATGACAAATGATGATTCGCTCCTGGTACCATATTCCAGTGTAGTGATGCTGATGTCAACCCAAATCAAATCAAACCAAATACCTTTGTGTTGGAATCGTGCTTCGTCTCAGAGTGTACACTGTGTCGAATCATGCTTCGCCTCGGAGTATCTACCTTCCATGTCGGAATTATGCTTCGCCTCGGAGTATCTACCTTCCATGTCGGAATTATGCTTCGCCTGGGAATCAGCTTTTACATCAAAACCAGTGACACTCCATGCCGGTGAAACGTCGACCATAGACATTCCGTGCCAGGGACATGTCAACCAGCGACCTCCATGTCGGAATTATGCTCCGCCTTGGAATCAAGTTAACAAGTGACCTCCTTGTGGGAATTACGCTCCGCTTTGGAATCAAGTTAACCAATGACCTCCCTGTCGGAATTACGCTCCGTCTTGGAATCAAGTCAACCAATGACCTCCCCGTTGGAATTATGCTCTGACTCGGAATCAAGTCAACCAACGACCTCCCCGTTGGAATTAAGCTCCGCCTCGGAATCAAGTGGACCAACAAGCTCTGCGACGAAATCATACTTCGTCTCAGAATGTACCCCGTGTCGAAATCATGTTTCGTCTCGAAGTATCTGCCTTCCCTGTCGGAATTATTCTTCGCCTGGGAATCAACTTCTGCATCAAAATTTTGCTTCGGTCAGAATGACTCGGAATTATGCTCTGACCCCTTGAAATCATGCTCCGCTTTTCGGAATTATGCTCCGATCCCTGGAATCATGCTCCGCTCTTCGGAATTATGCTCCGATCCCTGGAATCATGCTCCGCTCTTCGGAATTATGCTCCGATCCCCGGAATTATGCCCCCGGAATGATGCCCGCTCCCGGAATGATGTTCCACCTCGAAGTCTAACTCCAAGATCCATCAATTTCATGCACACAACTCATATATGAGGTGTGCATTTATTGATGGGGGACATTTTGTTTGGGTAAAAAGTTACACCCTGGTTGACAAAGTCAAAGTCAAAGTCAAAATCCACCCTAAGTAAGCGGGCCCAAACCCAGGTCAAGTGGGCCCATGCCCAAGTCGAACCCTACGGCCGGCCACTCCCATGCCAATATGAAAATTATGTAATAAATAATTTTGATGTAATTTTTATGAATAAATGTAAGAAAATTGGGCATAAAACCAAATTTTTGTAAAACCCATTGTCACACCCCGCTTCCTACAGTGCGCTAAGATCGGCACGTGACAGAGCCAACCATGCTACCTGTGGCTAGGAAACATCCCTCCACAGTCACATTATGGCTGTCTAGAAGATATCAAGAACAGCAAAAATAAAATAAACTATCTAATACATGTCCATAAACCAGAATAAACGAGTCAAGAAATAATATGCGGAAGCAATAAATCCAAGAAACAGTAACATCTGGAAAGTACGGAAATAACTAAACTAACTGGATACTAACAGGATCCTCATTGCTCGACCTGAAGGCGGAAATACTCCTGATCAGCCTGTGACAAAGGTAGAGGATCTGGGCCATGCAAAACCCAGATGTCAGTGCGTCATAATATCAACAATAATATTATTAGGGGGTAGTAAGACATACAGCCACGAGTATGAACAGTAATATAAGTAGAACAGTAACACGAATAAGGAACAGTGAAGGATAAAAGCATATATGATGTGCAGTGAGTAATCTAAACTAAGCTACTGGGTTAATTACTCTCAAGTCTTTGAAATCAATTTAATGAATCGTCGATGTAACTCAATAGTATCCCGTGCATGCCCGGGACCACGGTCCAGATTCTCGGGCTGAAACCGAGACATGCCGCTAAGCACTAAATAGGAAACATGTATAGATGAATGATGTCGGCAGCAGCATCTCAGGCCTAGCCTAGCCCCTAAAACTGATCAGTATAAGTATCGAACTGTCAAGTTACAAGTCAGGTTTCATCATTGATTTCCCCATACCCCCAAGTTATGTGTTCAAGTCAGGTATTGATAAATCCGAGACTAATACCAACACAAGATTAAGCAGGAACAGGTTGTCTTTACAAACAACATGATATGTCCATCGGGACATGTCAGGATTGTCGGCATTAGAAACAGGATCAGGTAAATGTAAAGTAATGATATATCAGGTCATGTCAGGTAGTGTACATGTATCAAGTCATGTCAAGTAGTGGTGTATCAGGTCATGTCAAGTAATGCACATGTATCAAGCGAGTGCTCATAATCAAACTGTAGCAAGTATTGAATCAGGGTGAAAGTACGGATGTACAATAAAAGTATGGATGCACAAATATCGATCAGGGGTTATATCATGGCTAAGTAGGATGCACAATATCAAGCATGGGGTATTAATGCATTAATAATATGAGTTAATGTAATATGGGGTGCAACTAGTTATGTAATAAACCGTACGGATACAGACGGATACTATAAAACTGTAAATCGATAAAATTTGTTGAATATTAAAACACAAGAAATATTATTTATTAAATAGATATTTATATAATAATATTAACATGGATAACATATTCAAACCGATTAATAACTATAAAAGTGGTATTGATTAATCATGCACAAGAAAGTTCCGTTCAGAAATTCAGCGTCACCCTGATTTGTAGAATAGCTTAAAAATGACAAGCGTTCTCCAAAAGGGACGTGTTTTATACCAAAACAAAGATAATTCAATAAGGTTTTCATTTTTATAAGTTGAGTATCTCAGGTTGTTCCTACAAAAAGCTATAAACATTCGAAATTGAAAGTTTACTGCTGCAATTTCCCTGGACAGCAGTTTAGAGATATTTTCATTTGCATTTTACGTTATTTAAACAATTCATTATGCAAGTAAATATTTCATAGAGTTATATTATTCTGAGTTAGCTTCGTAACGATCTAAAGAACGTATACTAATAATTTTTCTATGATTTATAATGAATTTTATAAGGTAAGGTGTACAGTAAATTTCAGATTTGTCGTATCCGCTTTGCAACGAAGTTTCATATGTAAGCTATAATACTTTCAAACTATATTTTGTATAACATTATAAAATGCAGATTATAAACTAATTAAAGATAATAATAAGAAATATTACGACGATATATATTTTAAATGATATGGATGCAATCGGGTATCCGAAAACAGTAAAACTTCAGTATGGATGCATAATACTATACCTTGCTTGTAGCAAGATAATTTAGCATGCGACTAGACATGTAAATAATGATATTGATGTGTACGGACGTTGTATAACAGTAAAATGATAAACTGGTAAATGCGGGATGTACAACTAAACAATATGAAATATAAATATTCAATTGGGTGCAGCATATTGTAGTCTAGCATGTATCAAGATAAATTTGCATGCACTAGATATGAAGTAACTTGCACGGATGCACACGGATATCCGAAAATGGTGAAACATGCAAAATGATAATGTGAGATGCATAACTAATCATTATGTGTTGTTATTATTCAAATGAATATAGAATATAGTAGTATAGCATGTAGAAAGATTAACTTGCCTCGACGGATCATGAAACGGATATGTACGGCACGTCCGACGTTGATAAAACGTCACAACGCACGCACAACACACGGGACAGGTCTAAACAATGCAAGAGGGTAATCACGCAGGCAAGGTACGTTCACTGGATCACTCGGATCGTCAGCGACGAACACGGCTCCGGCGGTGATCACCGAAATCAAGAAGCAAGATCAAGAAAAAGAAAGAAGAAAGAAGAAAAAGAAGTAAGAAGAAGAGGCTGCGTATTAAATAAGGAAAGAAAAAAATAAATAAATAAAATATATATAAATATATATATGCAGAGAAGAGAGAGAGAGAGAATGGGGTTGTTAGTTTGTTAGGAAATTAGTTTAGGTTTAAATTTAAAAAAATCTTTTATTAGTTAACTAAATTTTAATTTGTATCAGTTTATAAAATTAATATTATATAAATAAAATTTGATATTCTGGTAAATACAAATATAGTCCAAAACATACCCGGGTTGGGTCTAAAATTCAGTTTTAAAATACAAAAAATATACATGTCGACCAAAATAAAAAATGAATGTCCGGGTAACGAAAATGCATACCCCTAAGAACGGATGAAGGTACATGCGCGTAGCCATCCAAACAAGTCCGTTTCATTGAACGAGACGAGAACAAGATTCGCAGATGCTACCACGGGGCTAGGAGTATCATGCAGGCCATGCAATGTATTTTTAAAATATTTTATATGACTTTAAATGTTATATTTAAAAATGCGGATGCCATAATAAAATAAAATATAATAATTCATTCCCCCAAACGAATTTAGGGTTTCTGTGCATCCTTCCCCTTTCTTAAGGTTCTAAAACCTTCTTCCTTTTTCTTTGAATTAAATCAAGAGTTTAACTCTTTCTTTTCTAAAAATAAACAGTTTTTCACCATCAAACCCTTAAAGGGGAACTCAGATCTTCCATCAGATCCCAAAAGGGGGAGTTTTTTTAAATCTCACCCCCTTTCTCTAAGATCCGGCCAACTGAGAGGAAGAACAAGGAGACCCATCTTCAAAAATCCCGTTTTGAGAAGATCCCGGGCCAAAGGGGGAAAAAAGGGGTCCCTTTGATCATTTCCAAAGATTTCTAGGAGTTTAACTCCATTCAAGATCTGTTGGAGTTTAACTCCCTAAATTAATCTCTCTTTAGTAGTTTAACTCCAGAAGTCAAATCAGGAGTATAGCTCCCAGTGCAGGGACCAAGTCCTCTCTTCTACGGGCACCCAGCTCCATGCACGCATCTTTAAGACGCTTCCCCCCTTATTTTATATGCACTCCACACTAAATTTATCTCCCCCGCTAGAAAAAATTCTCAGCCTACCCTAGGCAGGGGGAATCTGTAATGTGCCTGACAAACGACGCGTATTCCCATCTCAATGGGGTGACGAAAAACACACTACAGATTCTGGCACGCCCGGTGGGACTTTCCTCTCCTCCCAAATCTCGGGTCAAGCGTTCATGCGAACACATTTAACATATATACTGATATTTGTACTAAAATAATGTTTTTCTTTTCTTTTCATGCAGCAATCAGCTTTCAATGATGATGTCTTCTAAAATGAATTCAGCTTCCGACGCGACCCCGATCCATTACGTGGTCAAGATCAATTCCCATGTGGTTCTCCCTGCAAGTCTCAGCCGGTAATGAGAGGATTCACCCCTCCAATTTGGTTCCGTCATTATTTACCCTGCCAGAAGTGCTCATCTGGCAGAAATCTCGGCAAACCAGATGGCCAAGCCGGTCCCAATAGGCAAGAGGCCGAACGTTGTGATCGCTAAGGCACTACGACCCAAACTTAAGACGGTGTCCGAACGACTCTCTGGTGCTCCAACTGGGGGCAAAACTTCCAGTACAAATGGCACCATCAGACGTTGCGGACGAGCTCAGGTAACGACTCCAACAAGTGCACAATCAGGCGTATCACCAAAGCCCTCCATGGGAGTTTGGACAAGCTTGTTATTCTCTAATTTAAAATCAGGAAAAGCTTCAGAAGAGACATCACGTGCTCACAAGTGACCAGTGGTCACGTGTTGGCATGTGATGGTTAAGCAGCGGCAAAGAACAGAGCAAAGAAGAGGAGAAAAAGTTCAGGGAATTACGTGCTCACACGTGACCAAAGGTCACGTGGCCATACGTGACTAGCTTTAAAAGCCTCACTGTTAAACAGAATTGAATTCTGAATAAGATTGTTTAAATCTTTCCAAAATGGAGAAGAATTATATAAAACCGTTGGATCAAGAATCCAAGGGTGATTAAATATCACCAATTTATGGAAAAATCTTGGAAATGGACAGATTTCCCTTAAATCTCACCGAAATAACAAAGAGAAATCTTTGGATTTAAAATCCAATGGTGAATAAAATTCACCTAATAATCTAAAGGCCCAGATCAATGATGAAAATAAATCAAATCTCTCAATAAACAAATCAAATCTTTCAATGAAACATTTACAAAACAGATTAATTCTTTTCCTTCTCCTATAAATAGGAGCCAAAGGAGAGAGTTTTAGAGATAGAAATAGAGAAACAGAGAGAGATAGAGCCTTGGAATTTTGAAAATTCAGAGAGAAAAGAAAGAAGAGTTTGATTCTCTGTAAAGAAAAACCCTAGGTAAGAAAAGAGAGGTTTCAAAAAGAGAATTTAATTCTCAAAAGAGTTTAACTCTTATAAAAAGAAAAGAACTTAGTTCTTTCTCTGGTGGAAAATCCGCAAAGTGCACATCTCCCCATAAATTGAGAATTTAATTCTCATTGGGTTGAGATCCTGCCATGCAGATCTAAAACATAGAGGAGGAATTGAGTTCTGAGAATTTAATTCTCACAAAGTTATAGGAATTTAATTCCTTTGAGATAAAATTAGGGTTTAAGCCTATATTATAGGAATTTAATTCCTTCAAAATGGACAGAACCAGGGTTTAACCCTAATTGAGAACTTAATTATCTCAAACTCACAGGAATTTAATTCCCTTAAAAAAGAAATTAGGGTTTCACCCTATACCAGAATTAAATTCTTTAAATATATGGGGAATTTAATTCCTACAGAAAAGAAATTAGGGTTTAACCCTATCTAAGAATATAATTCTTCAAAAGAAAGTAGGAATTTAATTCCTTTGAAGTTATTGCTAGGGTTTAACTCTATGAAGAATTTAATTCTTAAAAGATGAACAGATCTTAAAAAAAAAAAAGCAGGATCATGTGCTACCACGTGACCCCTATAAAGATCCACAGAAAAAGAACTTTGAGGCAACACCCTATGTGCCCCACGTGACCCCTGAAGCACACAAAGAAAAAGCAAAAGAAACAGAAGCTATGGGAGCTCTCACGTGCTACCATGTGACCCCTTGGCTAAAACTCTAACAGACAAACACCCAAATTCCCATCACGTGACAGCACATGATGCTCCAAAGTATTCAATACTTTTGGCAGAACAAAATAAAAGGAATCAGGGCGCTCTCACGTGTCCACACGTGACCCCTCTTGCTTTAGTGTTTAACACTAATTTGAGATCTCTGTTTCCAGTGTTTAACACTGATTTTCTTAGTGTTTAACACTAATTTGAAAACCCTGTTTCCAGTGTTTAACACTGATTTGCTTTAGTGCTTAACACTAATTTGAGATATCTGTTTTCAGTGTTTAACACTGATTTTCTTAGTGTTTAACACTAATTTGAAATCTCTGTTTCCAGTGTTCAACACTGATTTACTTTAGTGTTTAACACTAATTTGAAATCTCCGTTTCCAGTGTTCAACACTGATTTTCTTAGTGTTTAACACTAATTTGAAAACCCTATTTCCAGTGTTTAACACTGATTTGCTTTAGTGTTTAACACTGATTTGCTTTAGTGTTTAACACTAGTGTTTAGCACTGATTTTTTTAGCGTTTAACAATAATTTGCTAACCTTATTCCCAGTGTTCGACACTGTTGGTCTTTAGTATTTAACACTAGTTTTAGCCAAATTGGCTAAGTTTCAGAGGCAAAGTCTCTCCTCCAATGAACCAACAAAGGGCCAATATTTCAAACATGATTGGACTTAGCCCAAGAAAGCCATAAGTCCTCAATTCAAACTTAACTGGGCTAATGGGCTCATAATATAATTAATTGGTCTGGGTTCCGAATTGGACTACAGGTCACTTAATCTACTTTGGTTCAAGGGTACATCTCTTCACTCCTTTGATACTTGTCGTTGTAATTCCTCAACGTCTTCAAAGAGGTGACGGGTCCCGACAACCACACATTGATACGGACTGTAGGGTCCTTAAACTCATGGACTATGAGGTCCTTAATTTTGACCGGAATGTCTTAAAACTAACAACGGACTATGACGTCCTTAACCTTGGCCGGAATGTCTTAAAACTAACAACGGACTATGACGTCCTTAACCTTGACCGTGATGTCTTAAAACTAACGCCGGACTGTGGAGTTCTTAAATCCTCGGACTATGATGTCCTTAACCTTGACCGGAATGTCTTAAAACTAACAACGGACTATGACGTCCTTAACCGTGACCGGAATGTCTTAAAACTAACAACGGACTATGATGTCCTTAACCTTGACCGTGATATCTTAAAACTAACGCCGGACTGTGGAGTCCTTAAATCCTCGGACTATGATGTCCTTAACCTTGACCGCAACGTTTTAAAACTAACATTGGACCGCAATATCCTTATACTACCTATTGACCGCTATGTCACTAAACTAATCAACATGACTCCCCTAATTGCTCTCTTGTTGGACCTAAACGATCCCGTTAAGTCGATCTTAGTCTAAAACTGGACTAACGTATCCTTAACAAACGTTTAAGTTGATCTTAATCTCAAATGAGGCTAACGTATCCTTAAACCCAAACCCCTAAACCCAAACTAAGATAATACGGATTTGGACTAGTCCACGCCCTACGGGCAACGACATAACTCAGTCTCCATATACAATCCACGAGCAACCAAACACAAAACAAACACACACGACACGAGGTGACCATCTGGAGAAGGAGAAAGCTTTTACCGCAATGCGGTAGCGTAATTAACTGCAGGGGCTTGCGCCTGCAGGGAAGAGCGTCCCCACAATCAAAAACCCCTCAAACGAGGGGGAATCTGACGAAGTCTGCTACATCGGACAAATCCGTCTAAACCTCCGATACACGGTGCCATAAATCAACTTGGCATCTTTGGAGAGGTGGACGGATAGCATCTATTAGCATTTGTCCCGAATCTCAGGCAAGACGTCCCTGCTTCTTGGCCGTCTTTCGAAGGGGAACAGATTCCGGCACGCCCGGTGGGACCTTTTCCTCTTTCCACTCCACACTTCATGTGTCGTTTTCGTGAACGAATCGCGGTTTGTTAATGGTTGCCTTTGGGTTTCAAGCTACTAAGATTTGGTCTTTTGCCTGGCGCAGAAATCAAGCATCAATGGCATCCAACTGCTCGAGCTGCTCCAAATGCCAATGCAACCGACGCTCCGCCTCACCTGGAGGTGTAGCCTATGGGCCTCAAGCGGCCTCCATCCTTGCTATGCCCGTGGAACAAGTGACTCAAGCTACCATCGGTCTGTTCTTCGGGACCATGCTCCCGCCAGCAAGCTTCACCATTCCAGTGCCCGTACCGGAAGCGCAAAAGAAGTCGGTCTTCGATCGGCTCACTACTACCACGACCCCTCTCAACGGGTCGTCCAATGTTAAGCCGGCAGCCTCAGTCTTTACCAGGCTGAACCTGAACTCCGATGGGCCTGCCAGGAAGCCCATGATCCCTGAAGTGGCCATATCTGCTCCTGAGGTCGTCAAGGCGGCTTCTACTGCCAAAGAGTCGGTCTTTACAAGACTGGCTGTCCCAGCTCCTGTTCCAGCTCGAAGGTCTATCTTTGAAAGATTGGATATCGCTACTCAAAAGGCATCAGTCTTCAAGAGGCTGGCACCAGCGGCGTTTCATCTAGGCAGGGGGTAAGACGAAATCATCCCCATCACCGGACCAGCCCCAACAACTCGACATGCTCGACGTCGCCACTGGCGCTGAGTAAGGAAGGCCGAGGGCAACTCCCCCTCAGGGCTAACTCCACCGGCTCCAATAGTGGAAGTTAATGCTGCTGTTCCAACTGGGAACAACTTTGAACCGCTAAGGAGGATACGCAAGAACTCTCCGACTGTCACGTTGAAAAGATCTCCTCCACCCGCGGAGAGTGTTACAGAAGCGAAGCTGGAGCAGCCTCCTCAACGGCTGTCCTCCAAAATTTACAAGGTCTGGCGATGGATTCAGGACTCGGTAGTCATCCAAGGTCACTCTCACCGGCAGAAGAAGGTGAAAGTTCAGGAAGAAAAGAACCATCTTGTCAAATCATAAAGGACGACAACCACTTGGGTGCCTGCTGCAACGGCTCCCTCCACGTCGACTACTCAAAAGAAAGGAAGGTCGGTGATTGATGTGAAAATTTGTGTTTGTAGAATAACCACAATCAATAACGGTGTCGCGTAAAACTAGACCGAGATGAGTACGGGTCGTCCTTAGGGAAACGTTGAATCTTTTACTCTTACTTTAGATGTGTTGAAAAAGAGAGGAGGGGTAAAGAATATTGTAGAATTGTTTCTAAAGCTACGTTAAGCAAGAATGCAAAATATATAGATCTAGATTATTTTAGGGATATAGTTAATATAATAAGAGGGCTTGTAGGGTTCGTTAGGATTTAGTAGTTATGGATAATTAATTAAAAGTTACCATTTTTATCCTTTAATAGATTTAAAACTAGAACGACGGTGATGCGTGTAGATTAGGGTTTCTGGAGGGAAAAGGAATCCCACTCTTAACCCTTATCTCGACACGGAACTCCGTTCATATCTAGCCTTTACCAAAACAATTATTAATCTAATCTCTAATCGCGGTCGGAACTAACAAAGAATTGTTAGCGCGCCCGATTAGGATGTTAATGATTCTTTTGATAAAGTTCATAAACTTTATAGGACTTAAAAAGGGTTTAGGGATGTTCATCATCTATTAGCCTACCCTAATCCTACGAACTCTAACAAGTGGAGAATTACTCGCGCATGTTGGGAGAAAAAGAGATGGAAAGAAATTGCATAATTAAACTATGAAGAAAAAGAATAAGAAAAAGAAAGCTACCTTTGTTAATCAACAATATTCATTACACTTGAATCCTTAGAAAATGATTACAATTTCTAGTTGCTTCTCGATCTCTTCTAAGGAGGTAGACGAATAGTTGATGATCAGACTGGATGCGTGAGCCGTCTGGGACTTCGTGATCTCGTCGGCTTGATGAATTTTCCAAGAGGCTCTCGGTCCATATTTATAGTCCAAATCTAGAAACCTTTGCTTCCAAATTAGGAAACTAACTGTAGAGATTTTCCCAAAAATTTTGCAGCTTCAATCTCCTCAAGATTGCCGTGGATCCGCGGCCCAGGGGTGGGTATGGCCGCGGATCCGCGGCCATTTAATCAGAGCTGATCAATCGAAAATATTGCATATTTTAACCGGCAATTTTCCTATCATTTGCATTCATATAGAAGTGTTCGGTATTCATATTTCACATATTAGCAAAACAGTCGCAAAATATCAGATTACATGTATTAGACCTTAAAACCGGCATTTCTAGGGAAATTGACTGCATTTCATAGCATGGCATCATTTCTATATATCACAACCCCTGTTTCGAAGTCTGTGCAGGAAAATCAGAAGCTTGCTCAAATTTACACCGCGAAAAGATACGCCAACTCAAGATTTGGAATCTGGTATTGATCTAAAGGGCATTCAGAGATTCAACAAGTCAGAAAATACTAAAGAAGACAGTAGAAGCCAACACAAGAAATTTGAAGCATCAAAGAGCCCAAATGGCCACGGAACCGCGGCCTAAGCCTCCTTGTGCCGCGGTTCCGCGGCTGTTATGCCACGTCAGCCCTAAAAATTTGGTGCAGAATGTTTTTCTCAGGGCCCACACTCCAGCAAGACATGTCAAATTCCAGAAAGCCCCAGAACCTTCTGCCAAATCAGCAAACCCTCGTTCTTACACTAAACTAGCCTTGTATTCTAGAAAGTTCTCCCTAAACCCTAGCTTAAACCTTAAGCTAAGCCTAACTAACTACTTCTAGAAGTCTTTCAACAAACTTTTGGAGGGAACTTCTCTAGGCTTAGGGTTTGGGAAATCTATAAATAGGACCCTAGGCTCACTTGTAAACATTATTCAATCAATCACTTGAAAGAAGAGAGCCCCCATTAGTTGATTGTAGTAGCCATTTTACCTCTTCTTCATCTTCTTCCACAAGTCTAGTGAGAGTGCTTGTGTGAAACCCTAACCCTAATCCAATCCACAAATACCCATTTCAAGATTCATGGAGTTCAAGCCAAGCAAGTCTTCTACAACCCTTTAGAAGCAAAGTCGGACTTCATCGGAGCATGAGGTCGAAGCGATCCAAGACTCAAGAAGCCGAGCGATGCGAGATTCGATGAGCGATGTTCCTTCCTCTTGTAATTCTTGAGAGTTGTAACTTCTTGTTGATGTAATAAAGGTGAAGATTCTTTAAACTTGTTTACATTTTAATTCTAGCATCATGATTTCTTGTCAATTCTTGAATATATTCTTTGCGATGATGTGTGAATAAACTCCGCTCGTGGAGGAGTCGAGATGATTGTAGAATGATGGTGTTGACGAATCTTTAAACATTTTCTTAAGTCTTATAGTAATTGTAAATTCTTGAAAATAGAATGATCGATGATCTAGATCGATATGAAATTGGTTCTTGATTCTTTTCATACGATCTAGAAATTCAAGAATCGATCATTGTATCTTCAAGAAGCTATCTAGTGAATGTGATTCATCGAAAGGATAAAGGATAGGATGAAGAACCCTAATTCTTCGCAAGATCCTTAAACCTCGATCAATCGATATCGTGTTAGCATCAATTCGCTAATAGATAAGAAATAGTATTCTTGAATCTTCATCACATCTACAACCTAATCGAATCCTACGAGCATCTTACTTCAAATCTTGAAACCCTAAGTGATTGGAATTCATCGAAACCCGGTTCTTGATTGTTTATCATTTTCTTGATTCTTGAATAGAATAGTGACACTTGAAATTGATCATTCTTGAATCATGTTTTCTTTTCTCTTTGCTTAATTTTTCAATTCAAACAAATCTAATATTGAAACGAATCGCACAATCCCTGTGGACGATCTGCACTCACTTACGATCTATAACTGACACCGTTATTGATTGCGGTCAAATATAATTCTTTGATTGTGAATTTAATCCATTCTCTAATACCGACACAAACAAGAATATCGTATCAAGCAAATGTACCATTTATCGGGAATCGTTTGATTAGATACACATTACATCCAATCTAAGAGAATTACAATTCTCCAATTGAATCAAATGGCGCCGTTGCCGGGGATCGCGCGCTAATTCGTTTATATTGTAGTTTGAATTAAAAGATTTATTCCATTACATTTCCCTAAACGATTTGTTGTGGTTTATTGCAAGGAGATCTGGAGCTTGCTGTGCATGTGAAATAATATTTGGGATATACCAGAGAGTAGAGGAAGGCAACAGAAGCTTCTTGTTGAAAAATTGTGCACTGTTCCCACAATACAACCGCGAAAGCACGGCATTAAGGGGAATCTGCGGCGGAACCGCGGCTAGTCTGGGGGTTCTCTGCAAAATTTTTGCTGCAGGTGACTTCTTACCTTCTCCTCTCTCCTCTTTTTAGCTCCAACTAATATTTTCTGCAAGCTTCTTTGCAAAAATCGCAGCGCCGCTAAAAAGCAAATTAAATTTGTGCGTATTTTTGTTTCTTGGTTGTTTGCATTACTAATACGGAAATTAAGGGGCAAACACCAAATCCAAATTAGGTGGGGAGTTCCTTACCCTTGCTAGGCCCCAAAAATCACAAATCTCCATACGCATTGTCCCTCATTAACTAAAAAATATCTAGAGATGACTCTAAGGACCGTCGCGCTCACTTAGGATAGAAGAAGGCCGTGGGTAATTCATTGCTTATCCGCGTTTCTCTTGTGGTGCCTAAGAAAGTGTGTCGAAGAATAGTGGTTACTTAATTAGGCCCACTACTTACGTAGTGGAGAACCTCCCACTTACCTGGCCGCAGAAGGGACAAAGAGGCAGTGGAGGATTCTATCCTGCGTCTTGTCTTCTGGCAGTTAGGAGCGGTCTAGAGATCTGACCTAGGTGACCTCTAGAATTAGGGTTTTGTGTGTTGCATCATTTTTTCAAAATCCGTCCCTTTTTCAAAAGCAAGCACCGCATTCATTCATTTACCCCTAATTATAAGCCACGCTGCTGTTAGTGTATATGCCCTAGAGGCCATTACTATATCATACTAGTTTGTATATTACTTAATGGAAGCTTGGGATATTCACCTTGTATAAACAATCTTGCTCAATATAGTAGTATGCTACTTGGTTTGTTTCTACTTCAATGTGTACTTGTGTTTATTTTAGTATATCACTTATACGCATTAGTGGAGCCCTTAGGATCTTTGCTTGATTACCAGCGTTGTGATGGCAGTCACACTAGTGGGGGCTGGGTAATCTATAAGCACATCCTTATAAAGAACCCTAGTCGCAGGACTATCGAGACAGGGCATCGATACTCCGGAGTAGACTAGCGTATGCGCTTCTCATCCCAGTGTGGGAGATGGTCTGTCCCACAGCCATCAGTACGTCGTACTGGAGATAGTATACGGGTGCTCGTTGGGTTACGAGTACACTGGACAGGACTCGTCGGGAACTGACAGGTTGGTATTATACCTATCGTCAGTTATCAGTTCCCAGGTGACATGAGTACAGCTTAGTCCGCTGACTTGACACTGGCACTTCGCCTCGAGTGTGTTCCCACTGCACTTTGATCACTACCCTACCACGGCTCAAAGGAGTCGTGCAAACAGGTGGTGGTTGGGTGCAGTCCCGAAGCACTTGGAGGCAGTGACGGTTAGACAGGATTCGTCTCTCCCGGTATTGGGGGTTGATATCGCGCTGTGTCTAGGAGAGCCATTACACGAGTAGTCCCTGGCCAGGGCAAGCGAGATATACTGGTAGGCTTCCAGTGTTATCTCAGGGTGTTTTGGGCTTCACTCCGACAAGACTTGTACCGCTATTAGGGGACTGACGTTTTACCGCCCCCTAGGCCCGACATGCGATGTATTAGACGAACAGACCAGACTGTACGGAGACTGTCACATTCAGACTCAGTAGGAGTTCAGATGGGGTTTCACCTCGTCAGCCTTCTTGTCGGCATCTACCTGGGGACCGTTACGCACAGCTAGTGCCGCTTGCGGTCTGTGGTTAAACCCACTGCCAGCGTAGTGTCGAGTCTTTAAAGTCCCACACAGAGGGTATTCGCCTCTGGGCAAAACAGAGTAGAGGTCGTATGGTTTTGCGACAGGGTTCGTTCTCATCCGCGCACTTGTGCACGTTTGGAGTCCGGACGGATATTACTGGCTGGCTCTGGTTTGAGTCAGATACTGGTATATGTTTTGGGGTTGCTTTTATCTCTCGGTATTCATGTTCTTCGGAACAAGAATGCAGGTGTGTATGCACAGTTATTTGAGGAGGAGGAAGAGGACTTTCATTAGGGTTTCGGAACGGGTGCGTATGCACAGTTGACAGTCGTCTTTTTCCAAACCCTAATGGATTTATGTTATATCAATTAATAATATTAATAAAATGAAATTGTGTCATGGTTGGTTTTTTTGTTGACTTGTTGACCATGGTTGAAGTTTTGACCATCATCATTACAAAAGAAAGATGCTCTTTGATTCTAGCAAATTCATTTAATGTTTGAAATGATAATGGTCATTCCTAAACCTTCCATCAACCTTTTCATTTTCATTATTATTATTAATTTGATAATTCTTTTGCTTTTTGTTATGGTTGCAAAAAGAAAAGAGCTCATTCTATCATTTAGCTTCTCTCTCCTCACTTCATCTTCTTTTTCCTCTAACAAAAGGAGAATCCTTCTCATGTGTTGAGAATACCTCTCCTTAAAAGAAAAGCACCCCTTAGACACTCTCTACTCACTCTAGGATCAAGGGTTTAGCAAGCCGGAGATTCTAGTTCACTCAAAGTTCGAGAAAGAGCCCGAAGGTTGAACCCTCAAGTGGATCCATCTTCGACGGAAGAAGGTGACGAGGAGAGAGCCATCAACCTCCACAAAAGTTTCAAGAAGAAGGAGTTCAAGTTAGGTATAACCACTTTGCCGAGTAGTTAACTCTCCTTTGCATGTTTGCTAGTTTAGTTTAGACACGATCCCGACCTTGTTTAGTCCATGTTGCCCCATGCGCCAAAAATTTGATTTTATACCGTTTCCGCCTCCCCGTAAGAACCGGGGGTCGCAACGTGGACTTACAGTGGTATCAGAGCTACTAGGCATTGGATGTCGACCTATGGGGGGTTCTCACCGTGTGACAGTGTGGCGAAGCATAGGCTCTTACCCCCAGGGTGTCCCGAGACCGGAAGGTGTTCCGGTGGGTTGTAGTCCTCGCGAGGGGGCATGCGTAAAAAGTAGCGGCTGAGGGACCCGTTGGTGCCACGGCGACCCCATTGGATGGGGTGGCTGCCTGACCTACAGTGGTATCAGAGACTAACTAAACTTAAACTAGCTTGGTAGTGAAGTGTAACGAAGTTCGGAACCGAAAAATCCAAAAACCAAACTTTTACAAAACCCTAGTTTCTGTTGAAATTTTTTCTGGTCAAAACAAAATTTGTTATACACCTAAAATCGGCTCAGGGTTTTGTGAAAACACCCACGAAAAACGATCACATGATTCCTCCAAAGCGCCGCGGTTCCGCGGCAATGGGTGGCTTAGGCCGCGGAACCGCCGCGTTTGTCTTCTTCTTGTGGTCCTGTTTCGTGCAGTGTGCTTCTGGTAGGGTTTTGGGATTTTTCAAATATATTATATGTACCCAGATTTTCCAGAACAGAAATTTACTTTTGGGGTCCTATAATTCCGTATTTTTTTCCCGAACTTAACTGCACTTGGACTATATTGGTTATATCTGTGATGTTTGAATGTATTGAACGTCGGCTAATCGCTATAAGTCGATTAGTCGGGGTTATACATCTCTGTGATCTGTGTTTGATATTGGAATGTGTATATGAATGTGTTGGACTGCCGCGGGTGAATAGCCGGGGTGGATGTGAGATGAGCTTTTGTTTTTCTTTCATTCATTTGTAACATGTAAATTGATGTAATATTATTATTTGTTTGGCCGCACAACCGGGTCGGGGTTGTAACCGTCATTGTATAATTCTTTTTACTGTTTTTGCTCCTAGGATAGACCCATGGAGGGGTGCACAAACTGCCAAGTACTTGGCGGGTAGTTTGCCGCACTCGTAGGGGTCTTAGGTGGGGTATTGGCTATTCACCGCGACCGTGTAATCCGCTTTTCATTGCAGGCTCGAACGGATTGCGGATTCCTAGTATATCCAATGCATTCATCTGTGATCTGTAATGTCTATCATTGCTATATTTATAACTATTTAGGCGTTGCTTATGTTTTACAGCCGCGCTAGCCCAGCCCCCGCTCTGTCGTTAGTTAAGTAACCTAACGGGTGATGACGGGGCCCCGTGGCGAATGCGAATGGCATAAGCGTACGTCATATTTTGGTTGTTTTCTGCAATGGTAGGATTTAAATGATGGGACGCATTAAAAAAACTAATGCAAGAATATCACGCATTAAAAGAACTAATGCAAGATAATAAACCAAGTTAAAATCGTTGGAACACTTTCGAAAAACCACTCGGTTCTTTTCAAAACTAACTTTTAAATGCGGAGCTTGAGCCACTCCTTCTAAAAGCTATCTCGTTCCATCGATTATATCAAGTTCACTACGTTCACGGTTTCGCCAAAACCATTCATAGCCCTCCGTCGTTTCACATGAATAGTCAATAGTATTCAAGCTATGTTTGTTGGCCAAAGTCAAGGCATAGTGATTGGTAGCTGTTGGGTATTCATGTGCAGCATAGATAGATGCGTTGGTTTGGAACAGCCGTACTGCCTTGTTGGCCAAAGTCAAGGGTAGGTATGGGTGGATTCAAATTAACCTGGAGAACGACGGGTAGAACTTGACATGTGACTTATGATTTGTTGGCCAAAGTCAAGGTCATAAGAGCATGGGGCAAAAATCCACATCGGGAGTTTCATAAGTACTGAAACTTGCTAGATTTGCATACCATTTGGAGTGTGATGATTCTGGTAGGATTCCTTCAGTTTCATCACGCGATGATATTTGGATCCCGATCTTACTGTGAGTATATGCTACTCCTCGGGAAATTTTTCACTAAACGATCAATGCTATAAACCTAGTAGGTGTCTAGAAAGGTGTTAGCAGGGCTACGCCCCCAGGGAAAAGTGGTTCTTTAATTAAGGAACTTCGCGAAAACGTTGGAAAACCTCCCTCGAAGTACCGACACTGGCCTGGCTGAACGGTTAAGCAAGTATTGTGCGGTGGGATTGATCCCGACTAATTCTTCCTTTATGGTTTGAGGAGGGATTCGAGAGACAGTGGGAGCCATCCTGTTTAGACAAATTAAAAACCATTCTAAACTTGCAAGAGCATCATGCTAAAGTGTTTCTTCTCTCCCTCCTAATTGCAGCGACCAATCGAAATGACTGGACTTAAGTTACTTCTAGATAAAAACAAACTGACAGGGCCAAACTACAAAGATTGGCTCAGGAATGTCAAAATGGCAATCACTTACGACAAGCTGGGGTATCTTCTTACCACCAAAGCTCCCCCGTCCCAGGTCCCACCTCCAGCGTCGCGGATAAGGAAATCCGTAAGACTTGGGAGATTGATTGCGCGAAGGCCAAGTGCCTCGTGCTTGCCTCTATGGGCAACGAACACCAGAGGAGGCACGAGAATATGGATTTGGAATCCATATTTCTTCATACAAAAGAACTGTATGGAGAGCAGTCTCGTATCGCAAGATACGAAGTGTCGAAGAAGTTATTTTCGGCAAAGTTGGCCGTCGGATCATCGGTAGCAGACCACGTGCTTAAGATGATTGGCTACATTGAGGAGCTCGCGGAACTTGGGACCACGTTGGAAAGTGAACTCTATACGGATTTAATTCTCCAGTCCCTTCCATCCACTTACGCCCAGTTTATACTGAACTTCAACTTACAAGAAAAAGAAGTTGAACTTTCAGAACTCCTCAACATGCTGAGGAGTGCAGAGGGCACCCTACAGAAAGGTAGGGAAACACCCGCTTTGTTTGGAGGAGGATCTTCTTCCTCTAGGTCCAAGGCGAAAGCCAAGGGAAAGAGGAAGAAAGCCCCCGCCAAACCAAGAGGCGGTGTTAGTAAAGTGGGTACGAAGGGAAAGGAAAAGGCAACAAAGATTGCGGGGAAGCTTGTGGGAAAGGAAGAATGCTTCTATTGTCATAAGAGTGGACACTGGAAGAAAGATTGCAGGGCTTGGAAAGCCAGGACACAGGAACTGAAGCAGGTTGTGGCTTCAGCTTTAGGTGTGTATGTTATTGAAAACTGTCTTTCTATAAACTCTACTTCCTGGGTATTGGATACCGGATCAGGATCTCATATCTGTAATTCTTTGCAGGCGTTGAGAAACCGTAGGTTTTTGAAGGCAGGTGACATGACCCTCAGAGTTGCGAACGGAGCTAGCATGGATGCTAAAGCCGTGGGGGACTATCACCTGGGAATGACAGATGGGCATGTTTTGGTTTTGCGTAATTGCTTTTTTGTACCCAACGCAACTTGTAATATCATTTCTGTATCTTTGGTTTCTAAAGAAGGTTATGAATTTGCGTTTGTAAGTAATGTTGTAAACATTCACCTTAATCAAGTTCTGATTGGGTCAGGTACACTGAGCAATGGTATATACGTATTGAACCAACCACAGATTTTCAATATCCAGAATACACACAAAAGAAAGTCTCCAGATATCAATCAGGCTTTCTTATGGCATTGTAGACTGGGTCACATCAATGAGACACGGTTGACTAAGTTACATAAAGAAGGATACTTGGATCCGTTCGAGTATCAGTCTTATTCCACTTGTGAATCTTGTCTCATGGGAAAGATGACAAAGACTCCGTTCACTGGACACGGAGAAAGAGCGAGCGAGCTCTTGGGACTCGTACACAGCGACGTGTGCGGTCCAATGTCTACACATGCGCGAAGCGGTTACTCTTACTTCATTATTTTTACGGATGATTTTTCAAGGTACGGTTATGTCTTCTTAATGAAACATAAGTCCGAGGCCTTTGAAAAGTTCCAGGAATATAAGAATGAAGTAGAGAAACAAACCGGCAAAAGTATCAAGATTCTAAGATCGGATCGAGGTGGAGAATACTTAAGTGCCGAGTTCCTGAATTATTTAAAAGAGAATGGAATTCTCTCTCAGCTTACTCCTCCATACACTCCGCAACACAACAGTGTATCAGAGAGACGGAACCGAACCCTATTGGATATGGTACGGTCCATGATGAGCAACGCTGAGTTACCGCGATCATTCTGGGGGTATGCGCTAGAATCAGCTGCGTACCTTTTGAACCGAGTTCCTACTAAGACTGTGCCTACTACACCATATGAGATGTGGAGTGGGAAGAGACCCTATCTTAAGCACATTAAGACACGGGGATGTCCAGCTTTTGTTAAAAAGCAGCATGCGGACAAGCTCGAGGCACGCTCAGTACAGTGCAAGTTCGTGGGATATCCAAAGAACTCCAAGGGATATTTCTTCTACTGCAAAGAGGAACAAAAAGTTCTTGTTTCTCGTCATGCCTACTTCTTGGAAACTGAGTTTTTGGAAAACCAGATAAGTGGGAGCACAGTAGAATTGGAAGAAATTCCAGAACCACAAACCATTACTGAAAGCTTAGAGGAACCAGAGGGTTCGAAAGAACAGGACATTCCTACGCCGCTCCGCAGGAGTAGTAGGCAGTCTCATCCGCCCGAGAGATACTACGGTTTTCTCATAGACGGGGATAGAGAGGATTGCATCATAGATTATGATGAGCCTACTAGCTTCCAGCAGGCCGTTCAGAGCATTGACTCGATAAAATGGCTGGATGCAATGCGGACCGAAATGGAGTCCATGTACACCAACAAAGTATGGACGTTGGACATTGCTCCAGACGGGGTAAAACCCGTAGGATGCAAGTGGATCTTCAAAAGGAATATTGGTGTAGATGGACAGGTTGAGACCTATAAAGCTAGACTTGTAGCAAAGGGTTTCCGTCAAAGACCTGGCTTGGACTATGACGAAACCTTTTCTCTAGTGGCTATGCTGAAATCCATTCGGATCCTTCTTGCCATTACTGCCTTCCACGATTATGAGATTTGGCAGATGGACGTAAAGACCGCTTTTCTAAATGGAAATTTAGAGGAGTGTGTCTATATGGATCAGCCAGAGGGTTTCATTCAGAGTGGGAGCAGCGGAAAGGTGTGCAAGTTGCTTAAGTCCATCTATGGACTAAAGCAGGCATCGCGGAGTTGGAACATCTGTTTTAATGAGACGGTCAAGGAATTTGGCTTTATCAAAAATCCAGATGAACCATGCATCTATAGTAGATTTGTAGCGAGAACTGTAGTATTCCTCGTTTTATACGTGGATGACATTCTCTTAATAGGAAATGACATTCCTATGCTACAATCTGTCAAAGGGTTCTTGTCGCACAGGTTCTCCATGAAAGATCTGGGTGATGCCTCATACATCCTGGGGATCCGGATCCATCGTGATAGATCCAAGAGGATATTAGGACTTTCTCAGTCCAGGTACATCGACACCATAGTGAAAAGATTCAGTATGGAAGATTCCAAGCGCGGTAACCTACCGGCTTGTCACGGGATCACCCTCTCTAAAGAGATGTCTCCCAAGACTGATTTGGAGAGGGATCGCATGTCTATTATACCCTACGCTTCTGCGGTAGGCTCTATAATGTATGCGATGTTGTGTACCAGACCGGATGTAGCTTATGCACTTAGTGTGGTAAGCCGGTATCAGTCAAACCCTGGGGAGAAACACTGGATAGCGGTAAAGAACATTCTCAAGTACCTGAGAAGGACTAAGGAGATGTTCTTGGTGTATGGCGGAAAAGACCTCCAGATTGAGGCCTTTGCTGACTCCAGCTTCCAGAGTGACAAGGATGATTCCAAGTCCATGTCGGGTTTTGTCTTTACCCTCAATGGAGGGGCGGTGTGTTGGAAGAGTTCCAAACAGGAAACCATTGCAGACTCGACGATGGAAGCGGAATACATAGCTGCATCTGATGCCGCAAAAGAAGCTGTCTGGATGAGGAAGTTCTTGAAAGAACTTCAGGTGGTTCCGTCCATTGTTGACCCAATACCTCTGTATTGCGACAACAACGGGGCTATAGCTTTAGCGAAGGAACCCAGGTCCCATCAGAGATCCAGGCACATCTTGAGGCGGTATCACCTGATCAGGGAGATCGTGGATCGTAAAGAGATCGAGGTTCGGAGGGTTGCTTCAGAAGAGAACACTGCAGATCCATTCACCAAGGCCCTACCCCAGACTCAGTTCGAGCGGCTGATCGAGATGATAGGTCTTCGATACGCCAGTACATGGCCTTAGTGCAAGTGGGAGATTGTTAGTGTATATGCCCTAGAGGCCATTACTGTATCATACTAGTTTGTATATTACTTAATGGAAGCTTGGGATATTCACCTTGTATAAACAATCTTGCTCAATATAGTAGTATGCTACTTGGTTTGTTTCTACTTCAATGTGTACTTGTGTTTATTTTAGTATATCACTTATACGCATTAGTGGAGCCCTTAGGATCTTTGCTTGATTACCAGCGTTGTGATGGCAGTCACACTAGTGGGGGCTAGGTAATCTATAAGCACATCCTTATAAAGGTCCTTAGTCGCAAGACTATCGAGACAGGGCATCGATACTCCGGAGTAGACTAGCGTATGCGCTTCTCATCCCAGTGTGGGAGATGGTCTGTCCCACAGCCATCAGTACGTCGTACTGGAGATAGTATACGGGTGCTCTTTGGGTTACGAGTACACTGGACAGGACTCGTCGGGAACTGACAGGTTGGTATTATACCTATCGTCAGTTATCAGTTCCCAGGTGACATGAGTACAGCTTAGTCCGCTGACTTGACACTGGCACTTCGCCTCGAGTGTGTTCCTACTGCACTTTGATCACTACCTTACCACGGCTCAAAGGAGTCGTGCAAACAGGTGGTGGTTGGGTGCAGTCCTGAAGCACTTGGAGGCAGTGACGGTTAGACAGGATTCGTCTCTCCCGGTATTGGGGGTTGACATCGCGTTGTGTCTAGGAGAGCCATTACACGAGTAGTCCCTGGCCAGGGCAAGCGAGATATACTGGTAGGCTTCCAGTGTTATCTCAGGGTGTTTTGGGCTTCACTCCGACACGACTTGTACCGCTATTAGGGGACTGACGTTTTACCGCCCCCTAGGCCCGACATGCGATGTATTAAACGAACAAACCGAACTGTACGGAGACTGTCACATTCAGACTCGGTAGGAGTTCAGATGGGGTTTCACCTCGTCAGCCTTCTTGTCGGCATCTACCTGGGGACCGTTACGCACAGCTAGTGCCGCTTGCGGTCTGTGGTTAAACCCACTGCCAGCATAGTGTCGAGTCTTTAGAGTCCCACACAGAGGGTATTCACCTCTGGACAAAACAGACTAGAGGTCGCATGGTTTTGCGACAGGGTTCGTTCTCATCCGCGCACTTGTGCACGTTTGGAGTCCGGACGGATATTACTGGCTGGCTCTGGTTTGAGTCAGATACTGGTATATGTTTTGGGGTTGCTTTTATCTCTCGGTATTCATGTTCTTCGGAACAAGAATGCAGGTGTGTATGCACAGTTATTTGAGGAGGAAGAAGAGGACTTTCATTAGGGTTTCGGAACGGGTGCGTATGCACAGTTGACAGTCGTCTTTTTCCAAACCCTAATGGATTTATGTTATATCAATTAATAATATTAATAAAATGAAATTGTGTCATGGTTGGTTTTTTTGTTGACTTGTTGACCATGGTTGACTTGTTGACCATGGTTGAAGTTTTGACCATCATCATTACAAAAGAAAGATGCTCTTTGATTCTAGCAAATTCATTTAATATTTGAAATGATAATGGTCATTCCTAAACCTTCCATCAACCTTTTCATTTTCATTATTATTATTAATTTGATAATTCTTTTGCTTTTTGTTATGGTTGCAAAAAGAAAAGAGCTCATTCTATCATTTAGCTTCTCTCTCCTCACTTCATCTTCTTCTTCCTCTAGCAAAAGGAGAATCCTTCTCATGTGTTGAGAATCCCTCTCCTTAAAAGAAAAGCACCCCTTAGACACTCTCTACTCACTCTAGGATCAAGGGTTTAGCAAACCGGAGATTCTAGTTCACTCAAAGTTCGAGAAAGAGCCCGAAGGTTGAACTCTCAGGTGGATCCATCTTCGACGGAAGAAGGCGACGAGGAGAGAGCCATCAACCTCCACAAAAGTTTCAAGAAGAAGGAGTTCAAGTTAGGTATAACCACTTTGCCGAGTAGTTAACTCTCCTTTGCATGTTTGCTAGTTTAGTTTAGACACGATCCCGACCTTGTTTAGTCCATGTTGCCCCATGCTCCAAAAATTTGATTTTATACCGTTTCCGCCTCCCCGTAAGAACCGGGGGTCGCAACGTGGACTTACAGCTGCCACTTGTACTAACCCTTTTTAGTACAAGATAGGCTGGACATGGGATTCTAGTGCCCGTTTAGTCCACGTACCTCCTATCGACTCCGAAGTCGATATTTCTATATTTACCTTTTCTTAACCCACCACCACACCCTTATCGATGGATCCGAATCCATCGAACTTCTTTTCCACTAATCTGCCGCCGTCCGTTGGTGTGCAGAATCCACCCCGCATCTCTCTCCAGGAGAGATGCTACCCTATTCGAGGTCCTCTTTCGACCTGCTTATCCACACCACCAGCCAACGGGGATAATTTTGAAATTAAGCCCCAGTACATCAATCTTTTACCCAAATTCCATGGTCTCGAGTCTGAGGACGCTTACGTTTTCATCACCAAATTTGAAAACGTATGCGCAATAATGGGTACGTCACAACTTTCAGTGGATGCTATGCGTCTACGACTTCTTCCATTTACTTTGTGCGATATAGCCGAGAAGTGGCTATATAACACTACCGCACATTCCATTACGAATTGGGAAGAATTCGTCGCGGCATTCCTTAAGAAATTTTACCCAATACAAAAGACAGCTCGAATCCATAGCGAACTGAATCAATTTGCCCAGCTCCCTACCGAACCATTCTCTAAATGCTTTGAACGTTTCAAGAATCTTTTGGTTCAATGTCCTCATCACGGCATCCCGAGATGGGAGCTTTGCCGAATCATTTATGAGGGCAGTAACCCAAACACTAAACAGAGCCTTGAAAACATGTGTCAAGGTACTTTTATGACCAAGGATGATGGGGAAGCTTGGAAGTATTTAGAAGAGTTCGCTGAAAAATCACTACAGTGGGAGAGTGGAACCCAACCATTGAATAGGGGTGGCGTACACCAAGTAGATGTGTCCATAGGTGTTCGAGCTGAAATGGCAGCAATGCAAAAGAAGCTCGACGCTATGGAACACAAATTTTCTGCAGCCTCCCTAAACCCAATGTCGCTCCCCAAAACTGTTTGTGGGTGTTGTTCTGGTCCGTCCCATTTAACGGAAGAATGTCCATTGAACTCTGCGTTTCAAGGTCACGAGCATTCTAATGCCGCATTTCAACGACCTCGAAACGATCCATATTCTTCCACGTACAATCAGGGTTGGAGGAATCACCCGAATTTCGCTTGGAACCAAAACCAATCTCAAAACACGGTTCCAAACACGAATCAATTTCAAAGGGTTCTTCCTCCACCACAGCAACCCCTTCAACTCACTCAGCACCCCCACCAGTCACAAAACTTCCAAAATCAGGTCAATACTCCTACACAGTCTAATCCCATGACCTGTTCTGACGAGTTCTCTCAATTCACTCAAACCATGAAATCACTTTTATCAAATTTTATAGAGCTTTCGGCTGAGGTTAGATCTTCCGTCAGCGAGATAAAGAAAAACTCAGCGTCCCAAGCTGAGAGTATCCGATCGATGGAAGCTGAAATCGCACGACTCAAAACCGAAATGAGTGCGAGAGAAAAAGGGAAACTTCCTTCTCAACCCCTACCGAATCCTAGGCATTACAATGTAAATGCCATCACAACGTTGAGATCGGGAAGAGTGTTGAACAATCATGTCGGGAAAGGTATTGATGATACTGAAAATCATGTCAACACCCCGGCTGAGACCTCCCCACACACACACACTTCTCCTTCTGATCCTTCTTCTTCTACCACACTACCTTCTCGCGAGCCTATTCTCCATTTCCCACTAGGCTCGACACCTGAACCCAACCCTTATAGTTCTCTAAAGACGGTCCCCACTCCTCTTTTGGGATCTCGTCTACCCTCCTTTCCTTCTCCTATGATGGACCCGATGCTTATTGCAAAAGCACCTTACCCGAATCGGCTAAGGGCTAACAGAACGAGTCCACATATGGAGAAAATAATAGAAATGTTCAAACATGTTAACATCAATATCCCTCTCCTAGATGCGATTCAGCAAGTCCCCGCTTATGCGAAAATTCTTAAAGACTTATGCACTAGGAAGAGGAAGACCCAAGTGCCGAAAAAGGTCTTCATGTCTAATAATATCAGTACTGCTTTTATCCCACAGCTACCAAAGAAACAAAAGGACCTAGGATGTCCTACTATTTCGATTTCTATTGGGGGTAAAAACATAAATCGTGCTCTTTTAGACCTTGGCGCAAGTGTTAACCTACTCCCTTATTCTGTATATGAGCAACTAGGGATTGGAGAGTTAAAACCTGCTCACTGCACTCTCCAAATGGCAGACCGTTCGATCACCAAACCTAGGGGTGAGCTCGAAGATGTGTTGATTAAGGTCGGGGAATTTGTATTTCCCGTGGACTTTATTGTTCTCGACACACAACCAGTAGCAAACCCCCGAAGCCAAATTCCGGTGATTCTGGGTCGTCCTTTCCTTGCCACTTCCAACGCTGTGATTAACTGTAGAAACGGATCAATGAACTTATCCTTTGGAAATATGACTATTGAACTGAACATCTATAGAGTTGGAAGTCAGCCATCACTACCCTCTGCTCATATTCTAGATGTGTGCTCTGTCCACGAGATCGCTCCCGATAGTTGTGGAGCTGATGATCTTTGCTTTCTAGATCTCGACGACATTACCACATCTCTGCTTGATCCTATACCTGATCTTAGTGAGGAAACTTTTCCTACACTTGAGTCCTGCACTCCTGACTTTACTCCACCCGAGTCTGTATCTTACACAGGCTACGAGCTTCTTTGTGACTCCGAGAATCACTCGATGATCCCTCCTTCTATCATTTCTCCGCCAGCTTTAGATCTCAAAATTTTACCTTCTCGCCTTAAATATGCATATCTAGGTGAGAACGAGTCTTTACCGGTTATTATTTCCGTTTCTCTTGCATCAGAGCAAGAGAATGCACTTTTATCTGTATTAAGATCTAACAAAGATGCGTTTGGTTGGACCATGACGGACATCAAAGGGATCAGTCCTTTGATTGTTGAACATCATATAAATGTGATGGATGATGCCAGACCAACCCGAGAACCACAGAGATGGTTAAATCCCGTCATGAAGGAGGTGGTAATGAAAGAGATCGTCAACTGCTTAGATAATGGTATTATATACCCAATCTCCGATAGCCAATGGGTAAGTCCTATACATGTCGTCCCTAAGAAATCTGGCATCACTGTTGTGACCAATGAGGCGAATGAGTTGATTCAGACACGCGCCCAAACTGGGTGGCGTGTATGTATTGATTATAGAAAACTCAACGCCACTACAAGGAAAGACCATTTTCCTTTACCCTTCATTGATCAGATGCGAGAGTGCTTAGCCGGACGAGAGTATTACTGTTTTATGGACGGATACTCAGGCTATAATCAGGTCCCCATCTCCAAAAAGGATCAAGATAAAACCACTTTTACTTGTCCTTTTGGTACCTTTGCTTATAGACGCATGCCCTTTGGGCTATACAATGCTCCCGCTACCTTTCAGCGGTATATGATAGGGATATTCTCTGATATGGTAGAGAATTTCTTGGAGATTTTTATGGACGACTTCTCGATTTTCCGAGATTCTTTTTCAGATTGCCTATCGAATCTTGACGCTGTTCTTTCTCGTTGCAAAGAGAAGAACTTAACCTTGAACTGGGAAAAATGCCACTTCATGGCCCAAGAAGGAATTGTTCTTGGACATGTTATATCACAAAAAGGCATTGAGGTTGACAGAGCTAAGATAGATGTCATTCAAAACTTACCTCATCCCAAAAGCGTCAAGGACATTCGATCCTTTCTTGGCCATGCGGGCTTTTATAGGAGATTCATATAGAACTTTAGCAAAATTGCTAGACCTTTAACACTACTCCTGGCCAAGGATATGACCTTCCACTTTGACTCGGATTGCGAGACAGCTTTCGACTCACTCAAACACTCACTCACCACAGCCTCCGTTTTATCGTCTCCAGATTGGGACTACCCATTTGAGCTGATGTGTGACACATCCGACTTTGCAATAGGTGCAGTTTTAGGACATCACATTGATAAGATGCTACACGTGATCTACTACGCAAGTAAGACCCTGAATGATGCGCAAATCAATTATACAACCACTGAAAAAGAGCTTTTAGCGGTTGTATTTGCTTTAGAAAAATTCAGGCCTTACTTGATTGGCTCATCCATAGTTGTGTACACTGAACATTCCGCGCTAAAACATCTTTTGGCGAAGAAAGATGCAAAAGGTCGACTAATACGTTGGATACTTCTTTTACAAGAATTTGATCTTGTTATCAAAGATAAGAAAGGATGTGAAAACGTCGTAGCCGACTATCTTTCACGCATCATTTCTTCCCCTGTGACCCTGCCGATCAATGATTCGTTCCCTGACGAACAGCTCTTGAACGTATCCACTGAACCTTGGTTCAGGGATATAGTGAACTATCATGCCACGGGACTGATACCCAGCGATTGGTCAAAACAGGACAAATACCGTTTTCTATCCTAAGTAAAACACTTTTACTGGGATGAACCCTATTTGTTTAAATATTGTCCTGATCAGATCATTCGCCAGTATTTCCTGAATGAAGAGTTCAAGAGTGTTCTTTCTTTTTGTCATGATCAGGCCTGTGGGGATCACTTTGGTCCTAAAAAGACAGCGGAAAAGGTTTTGCAAAGTGGATTTTATTGGCCGACCTTATTCAAGAACGCATTTGAGCATTGCAAAACCTGTACACAGTGTCAGTACACGGGTAGAATATCCCGGAAAAATGAAATACCTCAACAACCCATTTTGGTTGTTGAAATCTTCGATGTTTGGGGGATTGATTTTATGGGTCCCTTTCCCAACTCCTTTGGGAATTTGTATATACTGCTAGCGGTTGATTATGTCTCAAAGTGGGTAGAAGCCATTCCATGTCGCACTAATGACAAGAAAGTTGTCATTAAATTCTTAAAAGAGAATATCTTTTCGCGATTTGGACACCCACGCGCTATTATTAGCGATAATGGGACACATTTCTGCAACAGATCTTTCGAGACTCTGATGCGGAAATACGGAATCAACCACCGACTTTCTACACCCTATCATTCCCAAACAAGCGGGCAGGCTGAAATTTCAAATAGAAAGATCAAACTTATCCTGGAGAAGACTGTTGCTAAGAATAGAAAAGACTGGTCGACCAAACTGACGGATGCTCTTTGGGCATTCAGAACTGCATATAAAACCGACCTAGGGATGTCTCCATATAGGATAGTGTTTGGGAAAGCATGTCATTTACCCGTCGAGATAGAGCATAAAGCATTGTGGGCTATAAAGGAAATAAACTTTGATCTAAAAGAAGCCTGCCACTTTCGGAAGCTGCAACTAAATGAGCTAAGCGAACTCCGCGATGAAGCTTATGATAATACTGTAATCACAAAGAATAGGACTAAGGTTTTTCACGATCAAAATATTTTGAGGAAAACATTTTCACCTGGTCAACAAGTCCTTCTTTATGATTCACGATTACACCTTCACGCGGGTAAGCTTCGATCTCGGTGGAAAGGACCTTTTGCTGTGCGGTCTGTATACCCGCACGGGGCAGTAGAGATAGAAAATGTTAAAAACGACACATTTTTCAAAGTGAATGGACATAGACTAAAGCCGTATTTTTCCACTGACCCCACGGAGGAGCTCTTGTTCTTACAAGAGCCAGTTTATTTAGATTAAAATTCCTCCGTCTCACCTTCATATCCTGTATATCATTGCATTATCTTTTGGATGAAGGTGAGTGAAAAGAATAAGTTTGGGGGAAGTTCTTCACTTATATATTTTGCCCCCACTAATAATTCCCCCCAGTCTTACAGATTTTGTAGGTATAGCGATTGGCAACAGTGATGACACTGTTGAAAACAAATTTGGGGGAGGTTTGTGCTTATTTTTGCATCATTTGCATATCATCTGCATAAGCACAAAACATTTTCTTTTTAAAAAAATCTATAAAAATTTAATTTTTTTTTTCAAAACCCATAAAAATTTAAAAAATTTCAAATATAAAAATAATTTTAATATTTACACCTTTTTGTATATAAATAAGATAATGGAAGTTTAGATAGTGAACAATTACATCCATGAGATTAGAAAAATTTTAGAAAACTAAGAAAATTAGAAGTTTTCATATACGAACTAGTAATAAGTAGTTATGAGCCGTTGTCCCAAAGGTTAGTAAGATGAAGGACGTCACTAATCTGAGGATAAAACTAAGTCTGAAAAATAGTTTCTATTCTGAAAGCCAAACATTTTGAACGTTGCTACCCTGCTATTCGCACTTACACACGTCTTGAAGCCTGGGATAGTAGAGAATACCTTGAAATGCTCTTGTCTTAAAGCCGATGTATGAAGGAAATTAAAAGAAAAAGTGAATAAAAAAATATAAAGTAGTGAGAAAAATGGACACTGGTTTTGTTATCACCAAGGGCAAAGAAAAATGTATAGCGAGGGTGCTTCTTCACCCAGTGCCCTAAGGCCAACTGGTCTGGGAGTCACTGCTATGCCTGAGGTGGTGCAAGACGAGGAAAATACACCAAGTAAGCAAGCACATGAGTAATCGGTCGGTTAGTACCTCAAGAAGTATTAACGGTCGCATGAAAGTGTGTGAGCAATCTCATCTAAATATTCATTAATTAAAAAGTACTGAGGCTGATGGGCAAGAGTATGATAGCTTGAATTGAATTCTCCGGGTGTAGGGATGTTCTTTACACACACGCAGGGTGATATGGTCGATGTTTGGAAGAAAGATAGGAATAAAGAATAAGACGATGTTTTATTGAGGGAGGACGTGATTTCCAACATCTTTTTATGACTATTAAGATAGGGCTCATGACAACCGAAAAGCTACCTTAGTTGGAAACCCTAATTTTCAATTCTTTTCTTTTACAATTCTTTTCATTAAATGTAATATTCATGACCTTTCTTTTATTATTGGATTTTGTCGGTGCAATCCGCTGAAAACCCTCAGGAGATAACACTCCTCCTACTAGGGACACCTAGAGGTTTAAAGGCTTGTTGCACGTGCTTAGTGCAATCGTGTTGCCTACGAAAGTGTGCTAGTTAGTTTTTCTCTTTCTTTATTTTCTCATTCTCTTTTTAATAAAATTTCGCTCGAGACGATCGAAATTAAGTTTGGGGGAATTTGATCAGTCGAAAATATTGCATATTTTAACCGACAATTTCCCTATCATTTGCATTCATATAGAAGTGTTCGGTATTCATATTTCACATATTAGCAAAACAGTCGCAAAATATCAGATTACATGTATTAGACCTTAAAACCGGCATTTATAGGGAAATTGACTGCATTTCATAGCATGGCATCATTTCTATATATCGCAACCCCTGTTTCGAAGTCTGTGCAGGAAAATCAGAAGCTTGCTCAAATTTACACCGCCAAAAGATACGCCAACTCAAGGATTTGGAATCTGGTATTGATCTAAAGGGCACTCAGAGATTCAACATGTCAGAAAATACTAAAGAAGACAGTAGAAGCCAACACAAGAAATTTGAAGCATCAAAGAGCCCAAATGGCCGCGGAACCGCAGCCTAAGCCTCCTTGTGCCGCGGTTCCGCGGCTGTTATGCCACGTTAGCCCTAAAAATTTGGTGCAGAATGCTTTTCTCAGGGCCCACACTCCAGCAAGACATGTCAAATTCCAGAAAGCCTCAGAACCTTCTGCCAGATCAGCAAACCCTTGTTCTTACACTAAACTAGCCTTGTATTCTAGAAAGTTCTCCCTAAACCCTAGCTTAAACCCTAAGCTAAGCCTAACTAACTACTTCTAGAAGTCTTTCAACAAACTTTTGGAAGGAACTTCTCTAGGCTTAGGGTTTGGGAAATCTATAAATAGGACCCTAGGCTCACTTGTAAACATTATTCAATCAATCACTTGAAAGAAGAGAGCCCCCATTAATTGATTGTAGTAGCCATTTTACCTCTTCTTCATCTTCTTCCACAAGTCTAGTGAGAGGGCTTGTGTGAAACCCTAACCCTAATCCAATCCACAAATACCCATTTCAAGATTCATGGAGTTCAAGCCAAGCAAGTCTTCTACAACCCTTTAAAAGCAAAGCCGGACTTCATCGGAGCACGAGGTCGAAGCGATCCAAGACTCAAGAAGCCGAGCGATGCGAGATTCGATGAGCGATGTTCCTTCCTCTTATAATTCTTGAGAGTTGTAACTTCTTGTTGATGTAATAAAGGTGAAGATTCTTTAAACTTGTTTACATTTTAATTCTAGCATCATGATTTCTTGTCAATTCTTGAATATATTCTTTGCGATGATGTGTGAATAAACTCCGCTCGTGGAGAAGTTGAGATGATTGTAGAATGATGGTGTTGACGAATCTTTAAACATTTTCTTAAGTCTTATAGCAATTGTAAATTCTTGAAAATAGAATGATCGATGATCTAGATCTATATGAAATTGGTTCTTGATTCTTTTCATACGATCTAGAAATTCAAGAATCGATCATTGTATCTTCAAGAAGCTATCTAGTGAATGTTATTCATCGAAAGGACAAAGGATAGGACGAAGAACCCTAATTCTTCGCAAGATCCTTAAACCTCGATCAATCGACATCGTGTTAGCATCAATTCGCTAATAGATAAGAAATAGTATTCTTGAATCTTCATCACATCTACAACCTAATCGATTCCTACGAGCATCTTACTTCAAATCTTGAAACCCTAAGTGATTGGAATTCATCGAAACCCGGTTCTTGATTGTTTATCATTTTCTTGATTCTTGAATAGAATAGTGACACTTGAAATTGATCATTCTTGAATCATTTTTTCTTTTCTCTTTGCTTAACTTTTCAATTCAAACAAATCTAATATTGAAACGAATCGCACAATCCCTGTGGACGATCCGCACTCACTTACGATCTATAACTGACACCGTTATTGATTGCGGTCAGATATAATTCTTTGATTGTGATTTAATTCATTCTCTAATACCGACACAAACAAGAATATCATATCAAGCAAATGTACCATTTATCGGGAATCGTTTGATTAGATACACATTACATCCAATCTAAGAGAATTACAGTTCTCCAATTGAATCAAGAGCCGTTGATTTTCTTTTTGGGGCTTCTCTCTATTTGGCATGTGGACTTCTCTGGAATCTTTGGATTTTTGAAATCTTCTCGTAGTCACTGCCAGACTTGGTCTCCAAGTTTTTCTTTCTTAATTAGGCAAGTTTTCTTTAACAACTTGATTTCTTGGAAAAATTCTGCACAACGACTTAAATAATATTTAGTAGACTTTGTTCTACTAGGATTTGGTCAATGATATTATTTGCATAAATTTTCTTACCAAATTCTAATTATAATATATCAACACATGGAAAATAGTATTTTTACAAATAAACCCTCATATGTATAATATATTATAATAAAGACCTTTTTAAATATGGAAATAGTAGGAAAAATGTAATAACAAATGTGCAGTTTTATCAACTGAACAAATACCCCCAAACTTATCTTTGATCGTCCCGAGTAAACTAGTTTACTCAAGAGAAGGAGAAAAATAAAGGAGAAAACTAAGCACACTTTCGTAGGCAAACACGATTGCACTGAGCACGTGCAACAAGCCGTTAAACCTCTAGGTGTCTCTAGTAGGAGGAGTGTTGTCTCCTGAGGGTTTTCAGCGGATTACACCCATAAAATCTAATAATAAAAGAGAGATGATGAAATTTACATATAAAGATAAAAACCATAAAAGAAAGACTTTGAAAATAAGAGTTTCCAACTACACTAGCTTTTCAGTTGTTATGAGCCCTATCTTAATAGTCATGAAAAGATATTAGAAATCATATTATCCCTCAATAAAACATCATTTATTCTTCATTTCTACCTTTCATCCAAACATCGATCATATGCCCCTACGTGTGTGAAATGGAACATCCCTACACTCGGAGAATTCAATTCAAGCTATCATACTCTTGTCCATCTGCCGTAGTACTTTTTAATTTGATGAATATTTAGATTTGCTCACACATTTTCATGCGACCGTTAATACTTCTTAAGGTACTAACCGACCGATTACTCATGTGCTTGCTGATTAGGTGATAGTGTTTTTCTCGTCTTGCACCACCTAAGGTTTAGCAGTGACTCCCAGACCAGTTGGCCTTAGGGCACTAGGTGAAGAGGTACCCTCGGTATATATTTTTTTATTGCTACCTTGGCGATAACAAAACCAGTGTTCATTTTTCTTTTCACCATTTTTATATTTTCTTCATTTTTTTCCTTCATACTTTGGCTTTTAGACAAAAGCATTTCAAGGTATCCTCTACTATCCCGAGTTTCAAGACGTGTGTAAGTGCATATAGTAGGGTATCGACATTCAAATGGTTGACTTCCAGAATAGAAACTATTTTTCAGACTTATTTTTATCCTCAGATTAGTGACATTCTTCATCTTACTAACCCTTGGGACAACAGCTCATAACTACTTATTACTAGTTCATTTAAGAAAACTTCTAATTTTCTTGGTTTTCTTAAACTATTCCTATCTTTTGTATGTAATTTTTTCACTTTCTACTCTTTTGTTATAAAAGAAAATTTTAATTTTTTTTGAAAATGTTGTGCTTATGCAAAATATGATGCAAATTGATGTGTAAATAAGCACAAACCTCCCCCAAATCTGTTTACAGCAGTGTCATCACTGATGTCATCTGTTAAGCTTAATAACCTGTAGACTTGGAAGGAAATTATTAATTGGGCAAGAATATATGAAAGTGAAAATCCTCCCCCAAACTTATTTTTGGCTCACAATTTTGTAAAAATCATGTTCTTTCAAGAGCCAAAATATACCACCTCCTCCAAACTTGAGTTAAACAATTTTAATCTTTTTAAAATCACACGAGGGGGTCATGGTTATTGGTCAATGCTAAGCTCTGGAATGACCGAAGGTCAACACCAACCATTCAAAAATTTTATCGATGAAGCACCAAGGTTGATGGAAGAATATGTCACCTTTTGACGTGAAGAAGTGGGGAGGTGATAAGAGGTGTAATGGAAAAGGATTGCGTCTCAATTTGGAGAGATGACACAATGATAGTAATGATGGATTACTCGCATTATCATGATTGTCCAGAAGAAAGGATGGAGGTTCAATTTCTTTATCTTGGAGTTGATTCATCTCAACACCCGTATCTTTTAAAAATACGAGTTCATCAGCGAAAATTTCCTCAAAGCTTTCATCGATACCCCGAAGAATTATGTCATCAGGAAAAACAGGGTGATCGTCAGACTCTATAAAAAGTTCCTCATCAGCGTTAGATGTTGACCCGGACAACTCGGTGGAAGAGTCCGTGTATATATAATACATGGTTGGGTCAAGCAACAACATATGAAAAGAGTCAGTATCTTGAGGTTGATCACATTCGATGCTGTCGATATCTATTAATTCGACAGAACACACATGAGCATAGGGTTCAGAGGGTTCACTTCCCAACTTGTAAATGTTAATCAATTGACTTCTTTCCAAAGGATAGGGTCATAGAGCCGTTTCTACAATTGATTACTACGTTGGAAGTGGCCAAAAAGGGTCGACCGAGTATCACCGGGATTTGATTGCGTGGGTTTGCCATAGGTTGTGTATCTAAAACAATAAAGTCCACGGGAAATATGAATTCCCCGACTTTGATTAACACATCCTCTAGCTCACCCCTAAGTTGGGTGATAGATCGATCGGCCATCTGAAGTGTGCAATGCGCAGGTTTTAACTCTCCGATCCCTAATTGCTCATAAACAGAATACGGAAGTAAGTTAACACTAGCACCTAAATCGAGTAGAGCACGATCGATATTTTTACCCCCAATAGAAATAGAAATTGTAGGACTTCCGGGGTCCTTTCGTTTCTTGGGTAGTTGTTGTGTAAAAGCTGTGCTCACATTACTCGCAAGGAAAACTTTTTTAGGTACTTGAACTTTTCTCTTCCTAGTGCACAAGTCCTTTAGGATTTTCGCATATGACGGAACTTGTTGAATAGCATCTAGGAGAAGAATGTTTATGTTAACTTGCTTAAAAATTTCCACAATCTTCTCCATTTATGGACTTGGTCTGTTGCCCCTTAACCTGTTTGGATAAGGTGCTTTATCAATAAGGGTTTGGTCCAACATTGGAGAGAATTGTGGGGATGGAGTGGATCCTAGAATTGGAGTGGGGATCGTCTTAGGTAGATTCGAGGAAATGGGCGAAGAGTTCGAGCCTTGGGGAAAACGGAGAATAGGCTCGGATGAAAGTGAGAGACTAGACGAATTAGGGGAGGAAGAAGAAGCTGGGGTATCATTGGTGTCACTTCATCACATTGCTCACCCACTCGGTTATTTAGCACTTTTCCCGATCTCAACGTAGTAACGCCACTCACATTATAACTTTGTGAGTGGCCAGGATTAGGTATGGGTTGAGATGGGAGTTTTCCTTTCTCTCTCGTACTCATTGCGGCGTTCAACTGTGCAAGTTGGTTTTCTATTGATTTAATACTCTCACCGTGGGAGGCGGAGTCTTTCTGTATGGTATCAATAGAAGACTTCATTTCAGCCGACAATTGCAAGGAATGTTTCATGAACATATCCAACATTTGTGCGAGTGAAGAGTTGTCAGTACCGACCACTTGTGGTGTAGAAGTGTTGGCCGGATTTTGGAAATTTTGTGACTGAAAGGGGGGCTGATTCTGTGGTTATAGTTGCTGTGGAGGAGGTCTTTGATAATTGCTTTGGAACTGATTTTGATTTTGGGGTTGATTTTGGTTCCAAACAAAATTAGGATGATTCCTCCATCCTTGATTGTACGTGGAAGAATAAGGATCATTTCTAGGTCGCTACTGAAAAGCAGCATTAGTTTGAAACGATGCATTCATAGGACATTCTTCCGTTAAGTGTGAAGAATCCGAATAGCAACCACAGACGGTCTTGGGAAGCGTGACCTGATTTAGGGAGACTGATGAAAGTTTGTTCTCAATAGTATCGAGTTTCTTCTGCATCGCTGCCATTTCAGCTTTCACTGCAATGGAAATATCGAGCTGGTGAATACCTCCCTTAGATGTAGGTGGTCTTATACTTTCCCACTGCAAAGTGTTTTTTGCGAGATCTTCCAGATATTTCCATGCTTCACCGTCATCTTTAGAAATGAAATTGTATTGACACATTGTTTCAAGCATTTGCTTTGTCGCTGGATTAATGCCCTCATATATAACCGACATAAATCACATCTTTGTATTCCATGATGAGGACATTGGACAAGAAGATCCTTGAAACGTTCAAAGCACTTCCAAAATGGTTCATTGGGAAGCTGGGTGAACTGGTTGATCTCGCTCCTAATATGGGCAGTCTTATGGTTTGGGTAAAACTTTTTAAGAAATGCTATGACGAATTCATCCCAATTAGTGATAGAGTGTGCGGCAGTATTATAAAGTCATTTTTCTGCCAAGTCGCACAGCGTGAATGGGAGAAGACGCAAGCGTATAGCATCGACAGTCAACTGTGAAGTACCCATCATTGCGCATACGTTCTCGAATTTGGTGATGAAAACGTACGCGTCTTCCGACTCAAGCCCGTGAAATTTGGGCAGCAGATTGATGTAATGGGGTTTAATTTCGAAATTATCCCCGTTAGCTGGTGGAAGAGATAGACAAGTGGGAAGAGGACCACAGATAGGATAGCATATCTCTTGGAGAGAGATGCGCGGTGGATTCTGCGCACCTACGGGCGGTGGCAGCGTGGTGTTATATTTTGATGGAGTGCCGTCCATCTCGGTCGTGGTGTGTAGTGGGGGAAAAGAGGATGAAGAAGTACCGACTTTGGAGTCAATAGCAGGAACGCGGACAAGACGGGAACTAGGATCCCGTGTTCAGCCGAGCATGCACTAAGCGGGTTTAGTGCAAGTGGCAGCGTGTGTATGATTTTAAAATTGGTTTGTTTTGAAAAAAGCGGGACTCAAGACAAATCACTCTAAGATGCACAAGCAACCCTAGAACTAAGGTCACCTAGGTCCAATCTCTAGACCGCTCCTAAACTTCCAAAGGACAAGCTGCAGGATCAATCCTCTACCGCCTCCGTACTACCCTTGTAGCCAGGTAAGTGCCAGGTATGTGGGAAGGAACCACAGTAGTGAGCCTAATTAAAAACCACCAGCCTTTGACACACTTGCCTAGGCACTACAAAAGTAATGCGGATAAGCGATAGATTACCCACGACCTTCCTCTGTCCTTATTGAGTGCGACAGTACTTAGAGTCTGGTCTAGATATTTTTTAAATTAATGAAGGGTTGATCTAGATGCTCGGTTTGTGATTTGTGGAGCTTAGGAAGGGTGATGAAATCCCCACCTAATCTTTATTTGGTCTTTGCCCCTTAAAGTCCGTATTAAAATATGCAAAACAAAACCAATTACAAAACTTTTGCAAAAAGATTTTTGAGCGGCGCTATTTTGCAAAGAATCCTACAGAAAATAGATTTTATTGGATTTGAGAGGAGAGAGAAGGAGTTGAGAAAGATACCAGAGAAGTATGAACCCTAGATCCCTTAGTCAAACCGCGTTTCCACCGCCTAAAGTCCCTTCTTACCGCGGTTCCGCCGCGGGGTGGAGGGATCAGGTGATGAAAATTTTTCTTTGGCCTCCTGTACTCCTCTGGATCTCGATGAATGTCTCTGTCTTCTGTTTTCCTCAATTCTATGACTCCAGATCTCCTTGCAAAATTCACGCACAAATCATTAAATATGCAATTTACAGTTTTGTGTTAATAATGATATGAATCGTCTAAGAATTCAACACAAATAGTAAGAATAAAAAATTACGCACGTATCCCCGGCAACGGCGCTATTTGATTGATGTGAAAATTTGTGTTTGTAGAATAACCGCAATCAATAACGGTGTCGCGTATAGCTAGACCGAGATGAGTACGGGTCGTCCTCAGGGAAACGTTGAATCTTTTACTCTTACTTTAGATGTGTTGAAAAAGAGAGGAGGGGTAAAGAATATTGTAGAATTGTTTCTAGATCTACGTTAAGCAAGAATACAAAATATATAGATCTAGATTATTTTAGGGATGCAGTTAATATAATAAGAGGGCTTGTAGGGTTCGTTAGGATTTAGTAGTTATGGATGATTAATTAAAAGTTACCCTTTTTACCCTTTAATAGATTTAAAACTAGAACGACGGTGATGCGTGTAGATTAGGGTTTCTGGAGGGAAAATGAATCCCACTCTTAACCCTTATCTCGACACGGAACTCCGTTCATATCTAATCTTTACAAAACAATCATTAATCTAATCTCTAATCGCGGTCGGAACTAACAAAGAATTGTTAGCGCGCCCGATTAGGATGTTAATTATTCTTTTGATAAAGTTCATAAACTTTATAGGACTTAAAAAGGGTTTAGGGATGTTCATCATCCATTAGCATACCCTAATCCTACGAACCCTAACAAGCGGAGAATTACTCGCGCATGTTAGGAGAAAAAGAGATGGAAAAAAATTGCATAATTAAACTACGAAGAAATAGAATAAGAAAAAGAAAGCTACCTTTATTAATCAACAATATTCATTACACTTGAATCCTTAGAAAATGATTACAATTTCTAGTTGCTTTTCGATCTCTTCTAAGGAGGTAGACGAACAGTTGATGATTGGTCTGGATACGTGAGCCGTCTGGGACTTCGTGATCTCGTCGGCTTGATGAATTTTCCAAGAGGCTCTCGTTCCATATTTATAGTCCAAATCTAGAAACATTTGCTTCCAAATTAGGAAACTAACTGTAGAGATTTTCCCAAAAATTTTGTAGCTTCAATCTCCTCAAGATTGCCGCGGATCCGCGGCCCAAGGGTGGTATGGCCGCGGATCCGCGGCCATTTAATCAGAGCAGTTGATTTTCTTTTTAGGGCTTCTCTCTACTTGGGATGTGGACTTCTCCGGAATCTTTGGATCTTTGAAATCTTCTCGTAGTCGCTGCCAGACTTGATCTCCAAGTTTTGCTTTCTTAATTAGGCAAGTTTTCTTTAACAACTTGATTTCTTGGAAAAATTCTGTACAACAACTTAAATAATATTTAGTAGACTTTGTTCTACTAGGATTTGGTCAATGATATTATTTGCATACATTTTCTTACCAAATTCTAATTATAATATATCAACACATGGAAAATAGTATTTTTACAAATAAACCCTCATATGTATGATATATTATAATAAAGACTTTTTTAAATATGGAAATAGTAGGAAAAATGTAATAACAAATGTGCAGTTTTATCAACTGAACAGTCGGAGAAGGTCCCCACGCCTACAGCTAATGTCAAAGACAGTAAGTCTAAACGCCTTAAGTCTGGGGGCATGGTGGTGCATACCGTTTACATGGCGTCCGGGAAGGAGGACAGCCGTACATCTACAGGTCATCGACCGCTCACGCGATCGGTGACTAAAGCTCAGGAGCAGCAGCAGAAGCTCCAAAAAATGATGAATGCGATGGCCGCACTCATTAGGCCAAAAGAAAGCCCCGAAGCATTCTCGGATCAATGCCAGGAGCAGGAAACTGACGCTGAAATCCTTCACAGGATACTGGAAAAGAAGGATAAAGAGGCTGCGGAACAAGCAGCCAATATAAAACGAATGACCTTTCTGTTCCAAGACATGGTGGGTATGATGATCCAACAAGATCCTCCTGCTGAAGATCCTCCGATCGTCCTTGAAGATGACAGGGGAGAAACGTCAAATCCTCCACCGGATCTGTCAACAGCCAAGGAGGAGACAATCTCCAAAGCTGACTTGGACAAACATATAGCTCAGCAGATACGGGTTCACCAGGCGACTGAGGCAGCCAGTCAAGTTGTCAGAACATGGCGACCATATCCGAGCTGGTATGATCAGATCAATTACCCACCGGGCTATACAATACCGAAATTCCATGTCTACAAGGGGACGGGAAATCCCCACCAGCATGTTGCCCAGTTCAGGGCGCTTTGTGGTAACACTGGCGGTGACGATAAGCTCTTGCTTCGCCAATTCGTCGGCAGCTTGTCAGAAACAGCGTTCGAATGGTATTCTGAACTCCCGAACGATTCCGTCAAGACGTTCGCTGAAATGGAGTTGCTATTTACTCAGCGATTCGCGAGCGCCAGCGAACGCACCCCGATAACGGCGTTGATTAATGCTAGGGTGAAACCAAGCGAGACGTGGGTCTAGTACGCTATACGCTGGCGAAACTTGTGGTCGAAATGAGAACAACGCATTGAAGAAGCGCCCACGGTGGGCATGTTCGTGGGTACCCTAGATCCTCATGCAACTATCTCATGTTCATGATGTTCTTTAAGCCGACCACGTTCCAGGCTTTGATCGACAAGCTAGCCTAGATGGACCAGATGGGTCACAGACCGTCTCCCTCGAAGCCGGAACCTCGGAATGACAATGGTAAAGGGAAGGCAACCTTCGTTGCGAACACTCAGCAGCAACCCCGTGCCCCAAAGCTAGCGGATCAACTGGAAGAAAGACGACGGTATTATAATGAGAAAATGAAGCACCCCTACTCATTCCCGTGGGATAAGACGAAAATGCTATTTGAGCTGGCGGTACGCAACAAGCTTATCAACTTGCCAAATCCAAGGCGACCGCCGCAACCCAGTGAGGTGAATAACCCCAATTATTGCCCTTACCATCAAACGGTAAGCCATCCGATTGAGGATTGCTTCGTCTTCAAAGGATGGATTGAAGATCAATACCTACATGGCAAGTTTGCGCTGTCCGAGAAGTGGAAGGTGAACTCGCCACAACCGCACACTCCTAAGAAGACGGACAAGCCGGGGGCAACTTGTTCTTTCATTGAAAAAGCTCCATGGGAGATCATGCTTTCAGCAAAAACCAAAAGAATGTTGAATGAGCTCCAGATATGCCCGGCAATCAAGTGGAAGAACCCGCTGGAACCCCAGATCATTGAAGGCATGTTGAAGCCACGCCCAACTCCAAAGATCGGTGGTGATGGCCCAAGTACTCACACCCAGCCGTCGAAATCTTCAAAGAAGAAGAAGAAGAGATCCAAAAGGCCCGTGAAGCCTGGCGACAAGCGCACGGACTTGCAGAAACAGATTGACGTGCTGGAAGAGTACAATCAAAAGGCGCGGACTCCCATCACACTCCAAGAGTTCCTCAACCACGTCTTTCAGGAGGAAGATAATGGGGAGAGCTCGTCGGATGAATCCGAGGAATACGTGGCGATTTGTCATGTGATCTCCCACTCATTTACGGACGATAAAAAAACTCCTGGCACTGAGAAACTGGGGGAAGAGCCAGAACTGGAGCCTGTGTGGCCGTCAGACGAAATGATCGACGCTTTTCTGAATGAGATTCGTCTGAAAAGTAAAGCCGATCGAGAGCGTGAGATGGCCGCATCAGAAGGAGCCAAACGCAGGCGACTAAACGAAAGAGTTGAAGAACTTCAAAAAACATCCGATGCAGATAAAAATAGATTCAAGACGAGGAAAAGGTTTGCTAAAGCCATATCAATGGGAACGAAGCTACCGCCCCAGGAAGAGAACACTCACAATGGAACGGAGATGCATCTTAATTACTGCTTATATCATCAGAAGATTTCACACCCCACTGAGGAGTGCGACGCTTTTAAGATATGGTGGCAGGGATATGTTGCTCATCGGCAACATTTTAAGCGAATGAAACGCAGAACTCGTCGGGAGCAGAGAAATACGACCGAAGGGCACAAAAGGACTACCGGTAACTGTTACACGGTCAACGCCGGAGGATCACAAGTTCTCAACTTTGGGAGCGACTCTGATGAGGAAATAACTCTGAGCCCTCTCTTTAAAGAATCCATCTTAGGGAAAGAGGAAGAGCCAGAAGCTTGTGAAAACATTCAGCTGCGCAATCGCACGCTCCCGGAAAAGAATCTCGGACCCGCAACTAGAAAAGATAAGGGAAAGGAAAAGGTCGCTGTGGATATCGCCTTAGATGACCAAATCATGAGAGAGCTGACTGCCAAGGACCCGTCCAAGAAGAGTAAGGTGGACTACAATGTCCTAGCGCACCTGAGAAAGCTACCCTCTCAGCTCAGCATTCCCAACGCCCTCTTATTATCAAAAGAAAAGAGAGATTCATTAATCAAGGCACTACAAGAGCCCGAGCAATTCCAAGCCTTCCTCGCCGAAGAAAGGATGAAGGATGAACTAGAAGAAGTGCACACGGCCGATATCACTTTCGGTGACGAAGACCTTCTCCTTGGGACGTGCGACCACAACCGTCCCCTATATGTCTCTAGATACTGCCACGATATCAAGATAGGCAAAATCCTGGTTGATAATGGATCCTCCGTTAATCTCCTTAATGTTCAGGTGTTGAAGGAAATCTGCATGAGCGTTCAGCACCTCGCTCGTGATAAAATTACCATTTCCGGTTTCGACTCCCAGTCGTCACGAACTCTCGGATCCGTAATACTAACATTACGCTTCGAAATACTCGTCATGGATATTAAGTTCTACGTCATTGACGCCAAGACCTGCTACAACGCCTTGCTCGGTCGTCCTTGGTTACACGAGTACAACATCATCCCTTCTACGCAATATCAGTGTATGAAGTATTTCAACGATGGTCTTGAGTATACCGTAACAGGAGAGCTAAACCCGTTCTCCATAAACGAAGTCTGCAAGTACGAAGATGCAAAGTACTTTTTGCCAGATTTTGAGGACACAGAGAGGTGTCTCAACCCGAAGAACAAAGCCGCCGCCGCCCTTCCTATTTTCGGGAGTGATACCGAAGAAGAAGAAGAGATAGTTTACGCTGGGCCGTCTCGACGCAACAACCCGGGACCGTCCGCCCCCATATTGATATTCGGAAGTGACTAGGAAGTGACTCGGAAGATGAGATTTATGCTGTGTTCTCCAGTCGGCCGTCAATACAAGCATCCCCTGGCGATGATCAGAGTTTGCAAATTACCATGATTCTGCGGGAGCACTACAAAGATCTTGACGCACTTGAAGCTTACAATGTGCAAGACCTGCAGACGTTTTACGTCCCTCCCAAGCAAAAAGGTGAAAAGACGATCCTGTTCTACCGGTCCACGGAAACAAAAGTCGAAAAAGAAATCTGGCACGGCGCGGATTCTACACTTGACAGGCTCCAACCCATCCGTTTGCCCAGATACTACACGAATGGACTAAAAAGTCTATTGAAGCACCAAGGGGTACCCTTAGAACAGACTATCCGACAAGCTCGGTTCTACAACAGGATTTGGGATGTTCCTGGGACTCAGCGCAAATTGCCCAACGGGAGAATGGAAACGCTTGGGCTTGGATATGTGAAATCTGGGAAATAGGAACAAGTCCATGGTAGCTAAACCATATATAACTTCGATGAAGAAGAGGACTCCCTGTCAGAAGATACCGACCCCGTATCAAAACTAGATCCCGCAATCAAAATGCCGAGTCCGTCGTTTGAAAAACGAATGGATAAGATTATCAGGAAAGCGGGTCAGAAAGCTCGGGACGACCATAATCGCGAAATGACCATCTACGAGAAAGCCAGGACGCAACGTCTTCTTCAACAGGCCGCAAAAGACGAAAATGCTCTTCCCTGTCAACCTGTTGTGCAAAAGGCCCGAAGCAGAGGCAGAAATAAGTCAAAGAGCAGAAAAGGGATTCGACAACGACAACGCGGGATCAAAGAGTCGTGTGATCGGGAATTGCGCGGTCTGGATTTGTCCCTCATGAAGAAGATGAGTCGAGCGTATTCTTTCCCTCAAGACAAGACGAAGAAGATACTTGATCTTGCTTTAAAACATCGAATGATTACACTTCCGGAGTCTAAGCACCCTGAGCAAGCTAACGAGGTCTCTCATTCGGGTTATTGCTCTTATCACCGAGCCATAGGACACCCTATCGAAGACTGCTTCACCTTCAAGAACTGGGTCGAAGACCAGTACCAGTAAGGCAGGTTTGCTCTATCCGGCAGCTGGAGGGTAACGCCGCTACAAAAACACGAACCCAAAGCCACAAGAGCCGAACCAGATACACATCGGTCCTGAAAATGAGCTCATACCTGTCATATGATAACAATATCAAAAGGGGAGCCCGAGAATATGGATGACCTTCCTTAGTGCTTCGAAAACAATGACGACGAGGTAATCTCAGAATTTCCACCAGCGCCGAAAGAGCTGGAAGATGGCATACATACTACTGCAGATAACCTCAAGAAGATTGAGTTGGGGATGGCAAACGACCCACGACCGACATTTGTCAGCGAATTGTTATCTGAAGAAAGGGTGGCTGCGTTAAAAGACGTGCTTATGCGGCATAGAGATTGCTTCGCATAGAACTATTCCGAAATGCCAGGACTGGATCCAGAAATAGCTGTCCATAAATTGGCAATATCCCCGGACATCAAGACAGTCAAACAAGCGCCGAGAAGAATGCAGCTCGAGCTTGAGATGAGCATCAATGCCGAAGTTAAGAAGCTGATCGACTCTGGGTTTATCCAGGAGGTTCAGTATCCTGATTGGATCGCCAACATCGTCCCGGTGATGAAGAAAAATGGGACGGCGCGCATATGTGTAGACTTTCGGGATCTCAATAAAGCCTGCCCGAAGGATGATTTTCCAGTGCCAGTCACCGAGCTGATGATAGATAACACGTCCACTCACGAGGTTTTCTCCTTCATGGACGGCTCATCAGGATATAATCAGATAAAGATGCATCCCGAAGACCAGAAGCACACCGCTTTCCGGACTCCTCTGGGTATATTCTGCTACAAAGTTATGCCCTTCGGTTTAAAGAACGCCGGTGCTACCTATCAGAGGGCCATGACGAAGATCTTCGATGACCTCATACATAAAATCATTGAATGCTATATCGACGACCTCGTGGTTAAGAGCATGTCATACAGAGAGAATTTATAGCATCTAAAGACCGTATTTCAACGCCTTCGGCAATACAACTTGAAAATGAACCCTCTCAAATGCGCGTTTGGGGTGTCCTCAGGTAAATTCCTAGGATTCATCGTCCGGCACCGAGGCATTGAGATAGATCCGTCAAAGATTAAACTGATCATGGAAATGCCGCCACCACGGACTCTCAAACAATTGCGGTCTCTCCAAGGGAAGCTCGCGTACATCTGGCGATTTATAGCCAACCTTTCAGGCAAGTGCCGCCCTTACAGTCATTTGATGAAGAAGGGAACCCCGTTCGTCTGGGATCACAAATGCCAAGGCGCACTGGACGAGATCAAGCAATACCTGCAGAACCCGCTGGTGTTAGCTGCTCTAGTCAAGGGAAAGCCTCTTATTCTTTATACCACAGCCCTCGAAGGTTCCTTAGGCGCATTATGGGCATAAGAGAACGACCAAGGGAAAGAGAGAGCTCTCTATTACTTGAGTCGAGTTCTTCTGAGGGCAGAAAGCAACTACTCTCCCATCGAAAAACACTGCCTGGTGTTGATCTTCGCGATAACAAAGCTCAGGCACTATGTGTTGGCGCACGAAGTCCATCCCATTTCGAAGGTGGACCCTCTCAAATATTTAATGTCAAAAACCATATTGACGGGACGACTCGCTAAATGGGCCTTACTCTTAATGGAGTTTTCGATAACCTATCAGCCTCTTAAGACGGTGAAAGGCCAGGCCATCGCCGACTTCCTCGCTGAGCATCCAATACCGGCCGATTCTCCTCTGAATTGTGAGCTGCCAGACGAACATGCATTTGACGCGATCGACGGAAGTGGTACCCGGTGGGAACTTTACTTCGATGGAGCATCTTCCATGAAGAAGCGCAAACAAAATACGCCTATAATCAAATCGGGGGTAGGCCTCATCTTCCTAACCCCACAAGGAGGGATAATGCGCTTTGCTTTCTCCTTGACAGAGCCGAGGACGAACAATGAAGCCGAGTAGGAAGCTTTGATAGCAGGCATCGAGATCGCCATCGACATGGGGATTGAGAACCTCTTCATATACGGAGACTCCCAACTGGTCGTTAGTCAAGTAAACGGCGACTACCAGACGTGCAAGCCAGAGCTGGTGAAGTATGGCGAGAGAGTACAGCGATTGCTGACTCAAATTCCCTACTACATGCTGGAAAACATACCGCGTGCGGAAAATAGCAAGGCGGACGCGTTAGCCAAGCTCGCTAAAGAACTGGTTGATGAAAACCTCGATGACATCAGAATCGTAGTACAAAGCCGTTGAGTCCTCACACTGGCAGAAATATCTCCGGAATCATCTGAGGAAAAGGAAGCAGCCGAGCAAATGGCTATGCAAATAAAGGACCAAGAAAAGGCTGAGGATTGGAGAGAAGTCTTCATAGACTACTTCAAATCCCGTCGAACGCCTGAAGATGCGTCCTCAAGACATCAGCTGATGAAACGAGCCCTGTCTTTCGCCTTCGTCAATAATACTCTGTACAAGAGGTCATTTGATTCTCTGTGGTTGAGATGCCTGGGACCTGACGAAGCGAAAAGAGTCATTCAGGAAGTTCACGACGGACTCTGCGGTTCTCACCAGGCAGGCCCGAAGATGAAGTTGAAGATTAAACGAATGGGCTACTATTGGCCCACGATGATTCAAGACTGCCTCGAATATCCGAAGCAATGCCACTCATGCCAGATTCATGGGGGCTTTATCCATCAGCATCCAAATCATTTACACCCAACAATGGCTAGCTGGCCATTTGAGATGTGGGGAACTGACATAGTCGGCCCTATCGAACCGGCATCGTCCAGGGGACATCGTTTCATCCTAGCGACCATTGATTACTTCTCCAAATGGGCAGAAGTAGTACCGTTGAGGGAAGTGAAGATAGAGAATATCCTCCATTTCTTCAAGACGCACGTCATATATCGATTTGGAATTCCGCGACGGATCATCTCCGATAACGGGCCAGCCTACAGAAGCCACAAGATCAGTCGCTTTGCGCAACAGCATAATATAGACTGAAGATATTCCTCGGTTTATAATTCCCGAGCTAACGGTCTGGCTGAGGCTTTCAACAAGAGCCTGACGAAGATCATAAAGAAGACGGTGTCCCGAAATAAGAAGGACTGGCACGAGAGACTGCAAGAAGCTCTCTGGGCGTATCGAACTACGTTCAAAACAGCCACAAACACAACGCCGTACGCGTTGGTATTCGGTACAGAAGCAGTACTCCCCCTCGAGATAGAGTTACCCTCTCTACGAGTGGCAGTCCACTATGAGCTGACGGACGGAGAAAATGCTCACCTTCGGCTTGAGGAGCTTGATGCCCTTGATGAAACCCGGCTCATAGCGCAACAAAATCTGGAGCTTACAAAGCAAATATGACGCTCTCATACGAAAGATTGACTAGGCCGAGGACATTCTGCCAAGGCGAACTCGTGCTAGTGGTCAAAAGACCTATGATCCCCAATCGCGCCAAACAGGGAAAATTCAAGCCGATGAAGGCCCGTACATCATAGACAAGGTTTACCAGGGTAGAGCGTATCTATTCATAGATATGCACGGTGAAAGACCTTTCAGGCCAATAAACGGTCGCTTCCTGAAGAAATACTATGCTTAACAGGTCAAGGCCTAGGTCAATGATAGATGACGACGACTATGTCCACTCGCTATCTTCCTAAGCCCGAACTCAATAAGTAGTAACCGGCCTTCTTCAACAACGGACCGAAACGTCCTTAAACTAACAATGGACCGAAACGTCTTTAAACTAACAATTGACCGAAACGTCCTTAAACTAACGACGGACCGAAACGTCCTTAAACTAACAATGGACCCCTATGTCCTAAAACTAGCTGTTGACCGAGATGTCGATAAACTACAATGGATTGCAGTATCTCAAAGCCGATACAAAAAAAAATAAAATAAAATAAAATAAAATAAAAATAAAAACGGTATGTCCATAAGCGAAATGGGCACGGATGAAAACCCGAAAGGGCTCCGTGAGTAAAAACAGCAGGGCTACCGGCGAGTGTTTGTGAAAACCCGAAAGGGCGCAACCTCGTTAAAGGACACTTGCAGGGTCCTCACGACCTTGTAAGGAGAAACCACCCGCGTGAGATCCTTACGACCTACAAGGGAAGTAACACACTTAGGGATCTCCACGATTCCTAAAGAGAAAATACACTTGCGAGATCCTCACGACTCGTAAGGAGAACTCTCTTATGGGACCCTCACGGCTCATAAGACTTGAAAGTCTTAAGTTACAGAAACCTGAACCTGTTCTTAAGCAACTCCCTACAAACTTCGATATTGCCCTATAAGCGGCTCATATCGACCCTTGTATACAATCCACGGACGTGAATAAACATTTCCCTAACCGAGTCCCATCCGTGACTAGGAATATGTCCATACGGTGAACAACCCTTGTAAGTCCTCTCGGTTTATAAGAAGAAAACTCTCTTGTAAGATCCTTACGACTTACAACAGAACATGCACTTAAGAATCCTCATGATTCCCAAGGAGAAAATATACCTACAAGATCCTCACGACTTGTAGGGAGAAATACCTTCGTGAGACCCTTACGGCTCATGAAGTCAAAAGCCTTAGTTGACAGAATCCTAACCCTGTTTACTAAGCCACCTTTGTTCGACATCGACAGAGGCAAATGATGATTCGCTCCTGGCAATATCCCGGTTGTAGCGGTCCTGATACCGAAATCGGTATCTAATCCAAAACTTGCGGCGAAAATCCAGTAAGCCACACATGCATACGAAATAGCCGAAATGATGGGGCAGCTTGCAATAAAAAATAGCAAGTAAAAATGTAAGCATAAAAAAAAATATATAGCCGAAATGATTGGGCAACTCGCAATAAAAAAACAGCAAGTAAAAATAAAATAAATAGCCGAAATGATTGGGCACCGCGAAAAAATAACCGAAATGATGGGGTAATCGCGACCTTCGCGATATAAAAGCTGAAATGATAGAGTATCGCGGAAAAAGAAATAAAATAAAAATAAAATTTATGCCCTACAGGTGATGTTACATCAATCCCTGTATACAATTCAGGGGCGCAAACGAAGAAGGAATCACACTCCTCCTCCCTAGATTTCATCAAAAGAAGAAGCCAAATCTCGACGGGCCACAAGTGACCTAGAGATCGTCTCAACACTCATCTCGTCACAACGGACACACCATCAAGCAAAGCGGAACAGCGGCAACTTCCAGTTCCATGGCTCGGCGATATACAGATCACCAAGAGTCAAATCCCTACTCCGTGAAATGCAGATATAATCAACAAAATTCCTGGGTGGAACGCGGATAACGTCACTTTTTGACCCCGCGGAAAACTTCCAGAGCGGAGCCTGGTCCTCGCAGAACACGGCAATGAACCCGTGGGAAGCATCTAGAGCAAAATTCCTGGTCACGTGGAACGCGGATAACGTCACTCTTTGACCCCGTGGAAAACATCCAGAGCGGATCCTGGTCCTCGCAGAGCACGGCAGTGAACCCATGTGAAGCATTCAGAGCGGAGCCTGGTCCTCACAGAACACGGCAGTGAACCCGTAGGAAGCATCCAGAGCAAAATTCCCGGTCACGTGGAACACGGATAACGTCACTCTTTGACCCTGTGGAAAACATCCAGAGCGGATCCTGGTCCTCGCAGAGCACGGCAGTGAACCCGTGTGAAGCATCTAGAGCGGAGCCTAGTCCTCGCCGAACACGGCAGTGAACCCGTGTGAAGCATCTAGTGCAAAATTCCTGGTCACGTGGAACGCGGATAACGTCACTCTTTGACCCCACGGAAAATGCCCAGAGCGGAGCCTGGTCCTCGCAGAGCACGGCAGTGAACCCGTGCGAAGCATCCAAAGCAAATATCGGACTGTGGAGTCCTTAAAATCCACGGACTATGATGTCCTTAACCTTGACCGTAATGTCTTAAAACTAACGATCAACAGTGATGATTCTAGATTGATTTTACCTTGGTTCAAGGGTACATCTCTTCACTCTTTTGAAATTTGTCGTTGTAATTCCTCAACGTCTTCAAAGAGGTGACGGGTCTCGGTAACCACACATCGGACTGTGGAGTCCTTAAATCCATGGACTATGATGTCCTTAACCTTGACCGTGATGTCTTAAAACTAATATTGGACTGTGGAGTCCTTAAACCCACGGACTATGATGTCCTTAACCTTGACCGTGATGTCTTAAAACTAATATTGGACCGTGGAGTCCTTAAACCCACGGACTATGATGTCCTTAACCTTGACCGTGATGTCTTAAAACTAACATTGGACTGTGGAGTCCTTAAACCCACGGACTATGATGTCCTTAACCTTGACCGACCGTGATCTCTTAAAACTAACATTGGACTGTAGAGTCCTTAAATCCATGGACTATGATGTCCTTAACCTTGACCGTGATGTCTTAAAACTAACCTTGGACTGTGGAGTCCTTAAACCCACGGACTATGAGGTCCTTAACCTTGACCACGATGTCTTTAAACTACGATACCAGGGAAAACATCCCAAAGCAACCCCTGATCCCGTGAAATACGGATAAGGGCGACCGCATCCAGCACTTGCGGGTCCTCACGACCTGTAGGGAAGAAAACTCTCTTGTGAGATCCTTACGACTCCCAAGGGAAAGCCCGCTTAAGAATCCTCACGATTCTTAAGAAGAACTTACACCTACATGATCCTCTTGACCTGTAGGGAGAAAAACTCTTTATGAGACCCTCACGGCTCATAAAGCTTAAAAGTCTTAGAAGGCAGATCTTAACCCTGAATCCTAAGCCATCGCTACCTTGCAAGGAGACCAAGATAAATTATCCACAGAACACATTCAATAAAAAGAGACACACCATTAAGAAGAAAAATATGTCTTTTATTCATAAACCAAAATGGATACAAAGTACAATTTATGAAAAAGTAAAAAGAATATACTCCTATTCAGGAGTATGTACAAAAAAAAGAAAGGAAAAGATACAAGTCTTCAAGCCAGCGGGTGATTTAGCAATTTTACTAGCTCATCCTTCTTTTGCTGAGTCACGGCTTCATGATTCAGGATCGCCAGAAGACGGGCCTCCACCTGAGCCTGCTGGGCCTGATACAAGGCAAGCCGGCCTTCGAGCTCTTTCGCAGTAGCCTTGTGAGCCTCAACCCTTTCGCGAGTGAACACGGCAGCTTTATCGAGGGCCACCACCTCTTTGATAGACTCTTGAAGCACTCGCTAGAGTTCATACACTTTATTGACTTTGGTTGTAAGGCTGGTTTGGAGCTCGCTCAGTGCCTTAGAGGCCAGCTCCCTCTCCGAGAATTTGCAATCGAGCCTCTTCTCGCACAACAGTTTGTTCGCCACACATCGCTCTATCAGACTATGCAAGCCCGCTTTCACGATCACAGCCTTTGAAACAGGACGTATACACTCAAGACCGCATAAACAAGCCCTCGGTTGATAGCAATAGTCGATCTAAAACACACGCACATCATCTGGTATGGGAAGTAACAAATTTTTTTTTTCCGATGTATATCCTATCAAGCATGCATTCGCAACTATATGAATATCCAAAAAGAAATAATACCCGAAGCTCTGATGTACATGCAACATGGTGATAGTGTTCGTAATTAAAGAAAGTTCTCATGGGAATAACACAAAGTTCATTTATGCAAGCAAAAACATCCATACGAGTACCCAGCATACATGAAAGTTCAACATAAAGCATGCGAAAACTAATTTGAATATACTACGCTAGTGGGAAAAGGTCGCCAAACAAAGGATCGGTAGCGTAAGGGTTAACAAAACAAAGAACAAAATTCTCCATCTCTCTCTCTGCTTTCTCCAACACGTCAAAGCGACGGTTCTTGCGAGGAGTCGCTCCCCACCGATTGGCGCCATATTCGTCTGCAAAAGCAGACATAACAGCCCGCCGAGCTCTTATTTCGCTCAAAAGGTGAACTGAGCGATCTTTCAAAGCCTGAGTAATCAGGCACGCCTCGTGAAAACTCTCGAGCTTTTCTTCAGCCGCGTCAAGCATCGCCAGGGTCATCTCCGCCGGGTGAGGAGGGACGTCGGCAAGCACGGCAGCAAGAATCATTCGGAGCCAGAGGGAGCCCATTGGGAGAGGGAACCCCCTATGGGTCGAGAGTTCATATACCGCTGAGTCGCATTCGTCGTCAGTAAGGAGGGGATCCACCAATCGTGCGGCAAAGCGCGGGATCATCTCCTCGATAGGCACTTCCCATGGCTGTCGACGAGCATGAGGGCGGTTGCAGGCCATGGCACTCTATTGTTTCTCAAAATAAATCACGCCAAAATGGGAATAGATTTCTCTGTGAAGAGGAAATAGGCTATGGCCTCAAGACTATAAAGGGGAGTATTAAATGCTATGCGCAGAGAAAATTGTATGATGGAACCATTTCCAAGGCCCAAAAAGGGAAGGCATTGGAAATCAGGAAAATGAACTATTTCCAAGGCGCCTTCTCTGCATCTAATGCCATGCACAGAAATATGGCATGAAAAATTAAATAGCCCCATAAAAGGCCCCCCACGTGTGGAGCACGTGAGCACCATGCTTGGTGTGTACTAGAAAGTGAAATAATGCCCTGCACACTAAACACATCAGCAGCAACAATAAAAAAAATGATAAAATCCCACAGAAAGGCATGCAAACACAGAAGGGCACGATGAAATTTATCACTCATACTTTAAAAGTTCATACAAAATAAAAGAGAAAATGACTACAACAGCAAGACCTCAGACGCGGGACATGGATTGAGAAACTTAAACGTGACTTTGTCCAAAATCTTCCAGGCATTTCGAACCACCCTAGTATGTTTTCTCTCGCGATCATAAGCGTCGGGGTCCTCACGGATGTCCTCCACCCTCCGATAGGCAGCAAGTATGGCTGATTGCTGAAAAGCCTGATGCAGGAGGTCAATAAGATTGTCTCGCCTTCTCTTTGAGATTAGGTTCATCAGATACAGCGAGTGTACTTTATCCTCGGCGGCGTCCAATGGCCTGAGCGGTATGCCAGTACAAAATAGAGGGAGCGCTTCCCAGATCGCCTTCACGATGAGTTTCAAAAGAGAAGAGCGACGAGAGAGTAGCCGGCCATTGTACTCATAGAAGCGGCTCATGATCTCGGCGCACTGAGCGTTAGTGAATTCCTGGTTCTGGCTGCGGCCCAAGACACGAATGTTTCCATAAGAAATGATCTCGTCAAGATCATACCAATGGTCAGCCATAGTATCTGAAATAAAAATCATGAGAATTTAGTGGACAAGCCAATCAAAAAGAATGCTTGTCTAGATGGACAGTGGACTCTACACATTCCCTAGGGGAAAGCACCGCGGCAAGCTTCCTCTTCTTGATTGCAGGAAACAACTCAGGGCAAGGAAACCCCAAGAAATCCCTGGGAAGAACCAAGTTCTTTTTCATAGGAATTAAATTCCTTATTAAAAAGGGGGGGATTAAATTCCCAGAAAGTTCTTTTTTCCATAACCAGAGTTCTTGGATGATGGAATTCCATAGAGGAGACAACTGTCACCGTCATCTCCTTAAAGATTAGAGAAATCCTAAGAGATCTACTGTTTGAAGATTAAATAGTTTTCTGGGTTCTTGTTAAAAAGGGTAAAAACCCTTGCTATGGATTTAAAATCCAGAGAAATATAAAAGTGCATCGATCGTTCAAAGATCATTACCTGAAAAAAGAGTCTTTCAACAGAGTTAAACTCTGATAATATTCGAGGCAGAGAACTAAGCTCTGGAAAGGAGAATTAAATTCTCAAGAGAAAAATTGCAAGGAGGAAGATGAGCGAAGTGGAGGCGCTTCTGAAAGGACGTGGGCATTTATAGGATGGGATGGAAAACGTTTCATCTACCCTACTCCTAAGGTAGATCCAATGGTCACAAAAGTGACAGCGTTGCACTCACGTGCATACACATGAGAGCAACGCTGTGTGGGCATTTGTTCCCTGATTTAAAATCAGGAAAAGCTTCAGAAGAAGCATCACGTGCTCACACGTGACCAGTGGTCACGTGATGGTTAAGCGGCGGCAAAGAACAGAGCAAAGAAGAGGAGAAAAAGTTGAGGGGATCACGTGCTCACACATGACCGGGGGTCACGTGCTCACACGTGACTTTAAAAGCCTCGCTGTTAAACAGAATTGAATTCTGAATAAGATTGTTTAAATCTTTCCAAAATGGAGAAGAATTATATAAAACCGTTGGATCAAAAATCCGAAGGTGATTAAATATCACCAATTTATGGAAAAATCTTGGACATGGAATGATTTCTCCTAAATCTCACCGAAATAACAAAGAGATATCTTTGGATTTAAAATCCAATGGTGAATAAAATTCACCTAATAATCTAAAGACCCAGATCAATGATGAAAATAAATCAAATCTCTAAATAAACAAATCAAGTCTTTCAATGAAAGATTTACTAAACAGATTAATTTTTTTCCTTCTCCTATAAATAGGAGCCAAAGGAGAGAGTTTTAGAGATAGAAATAGAGAAACAGAGAGAGATAGAGCCTTAGAATTTTGAAAATTCAGAGAGAAAAGAAAGAAGAGTTTGATTCTCTGTAAAGAAAAAGCCTAGGTAAGAAAAGAGAGGCTTCAAAAAGTGAATTTAATTCTCAAAAGAGTTTAACTTTTATAAAAAGAAAAGAACTTAGTTCTTTCTCTGGTTGAAGATCTGCAAAGTGCACATCTCCCCATAAATTGAGAATTTAATTCTCATTGGGTTGAGATCCTGCCATGCAAATCTAAAATATAGAGGAGGAATTGAGTTCTGAGAATTTAATTCTCACAAAGTTATAGGAATTTAATTCCTTTGAGTTAAAATTAGGGTTTAACCCTATATTATAGGAATTTAATTCTTTCAAAATGGACAGAACCAGGGTTTAACCCTAATTGAGAACTTAATTATCTCAAACTCACAGGAATTTAATTCCCTTGAAAAAGAAATTAGGGTTTCACCCTATGCTAGAATTTAATTCTTTAAATATATGGGGAATTTAATTCCTACAGAAAAGAAATTATGGTTTAACCCTATCTAAGAATATAATTCTTCAAAAGAAAGTAGAAATTTAATTCTTTTGAAGTTATTGCTAGGGTTTAACCCTATGAAGAATTTAATTCTTAAAAGATGAACAGATCTTAAAAAAAAGCAGGGTCACGTGTTACCACGTGACCCCTATAAAGATCCACAGAAAAAAAAACTTTGAGGCAATGTCTCACGTGCCCCACGTGACCCCTGAAGCACACAAAGAAAAAGCAAAAGAAACAGAAACTATGGGAGCTCACGTGCTACCACGTGACCCCTTGGTTAAAGCTCTAATAGACAAACACCCAAATTCCCATCACGTGACATCACGTGATGCTTCAAAGTATTCAATACTTTTGGCAGAACAAAATAAAAGGAATCAGGGCGCTCTCACGTATCCACACATGACCCCTCTTGCTTTAGTGTTTAACACTAATTTGAGATCTCTGTTTCCAGTGTTTAACACTGATTTTCTTAGTGTTTAACACTAATTTGAAAACCCTGTTTCCAGTGTTTAACACTGATTTGCTTTAGTGTTTAACACTAATTTGAGATATCTGTTTCCAGTGTTTAACACTGATTTTCTTAGTGTTTAACACTAATTTGAAATCTCTGTTTCCAGTGTTCAACATTGATTTGCTTTAGTGTTTAACATTAATTTGAAATCTCTGTTTCCAGTGTTCAACACTGATTTTCTTAATGTTTAACACTAATTTGAAAACCCTGTTTCCAGTGTTTAACACTGATTTGCTTTAGTGTTTAACACTAATTTGAAAACCCTGTTTCTAGTGTTTAGCACTGATTTTTTTAGCGTTTAACAATAATTTGCTAACCTTATTCCCAGTGTTCAACACTGTTGGTCTTTAGTGTTTAACACTAGCTTTAGCCCAATTGGCTAAGTTTCAGAGACAAAGCCTCTCCTCCAATGAACCAACAGAGGGCCAATATTTTAAACATGATTGGACTTAGCCTAAGAAGGCCATAAGTCCTCAATTCAAACTTAACTGGGCCAATGGGCTCATAATATAATTAATTGGTCTAGGTTCCAAATTGGATTACAGGTCACTTAATCTACTTTGGTTCAAGGGTACATTTCTTCACTCCTTTGATACTTGTCGTTGTAATTCCTTAACGTCTTTAAAGAGGTGACGAGTCCCGACAACCACACATTGATACGGACTGTGAGGTCCTTAAACTCATGGACTATGAGGTCCTTAACCTTGACCGGAATGTCTTAAAACTAACAACGGACTATGACGTCCTTAACCTTGACCGGAATGTCTTAAAACTAACAACGGACTATAGCGTCCTTAATCTTGACCGTGATGTCTTAAAACTAACGCCGGACTGTGGAGTCCTTAAATCCTCGGACTATGATGTCCTTAATCTTGACTGGAATGTCTTAAAACTAACAACGAACTATGACGTCCTTAACCTTGACCGGAATGTCTTAAAACTAACAACGGACTATGATGTCCTTAACCTTGACCGGAATGTCTTAAAACTAACAACGGACTATGATGTCCTTAATCTTGACCGTGATGTCTTAAAACTAACGCCGGACCGTGGAGTCCTTAAATCCTCGGACTATGATGTCCTTAACCTTGACCGTAACGTTTTAAAACTAATATTGGACCGCAATGTCCTTAAACTACCTATTCACCGCAATGTCACTAAACTAAACAACAGGGCTCCCCTAATTGCTCTCTTGTTAGATCTAAACGATCCCGTTAAGTCGATCTTAGTCTAAAACTGGACTAACGTATCCTTAACAAACGTTTAAGTTGATCTTAATCTCAAATGAGGCTAAGGTATCCTTAAACCCAAACCCCTAAATCCAAATCTAAGATAATACGGATTTGGACTAGTCCACACCCTACGGGCGATGACATAACTCAGTCTCCATATACAATCCACGGGCAACCAAACAAAAAACAATTACACACGTCACGAGGTGACCATCTGGAGAAGGAGAAAGTTGTTACCGCAATGCGGTAGCGTAATTAACTGCAGGGGCTTGCGCCTGCAGGGAAGAGCATCCCTACAATCAAAAACCCCTCAAACGAGGGGGAATCTGATGAAGTCTGCTATATCGGACGCATCCGTCTAAACCTCCGATACACGGTGCCATAAATCAACTTGGCATCTTCGGAGAGGTGGACGGATAGCACCTATTAGCATCTGCCCCGAATCTCAGGCCCCTGCGTCTTGGCCGTCTTTCGGAGAGGAACACTTTCTTGTTGATATTCTATTCGCTCAAGATCTGGGTAGCCGTTATGTCCAGCTAGTACCGCTGATGACCTGTGGGTGACTGATGTGATCATCACCTACTGCTGGCGTATTGACGAGTCTTTAGAGTCCCTCATAGAAGTTTCCTGATTCAAGCGAAACGAAATAGAGCACATATGTTGATATGTGCGGGGGCCTGATTAAATACGAGTATGAGATACCGTATTATAATTTGGCGGCTATTTGTTATCAGTTAGGTTATATGTGATATAACCGGATTATTGAATTAAGTGTTGATTTGATAATGTGATATACAGATAAATGATACTAGTCGGTTATATGTGATATAACCGGATTATTAAATCAAGTGTTGATTTAATAATATGATATATATTTATATTTGATATAATTGTATTGACTAATATTATTGCTCACTAATTATATTCTTATCTTTATATATATATATGTGTGTGTGTGTGTGTGTGTGATATATATATATATATATATATATATATATATATATATATATATATATATAGCACGGCATGGATTTTCTATTTTTAGAAAATAGAAAATAAGGTAGAAAAATAGGGAGAGTTTTTGTGTATGGTGTGAAGCATAGACTTTAATATTTGTTTATTAGTCTTGACTCGCTATTCAAGCATGGTTGCAATTTATTATTGCAAATAATTCCATGCGAGTGTGAGGTCAAGAAAGAGCCATTGATTCACTTCATTCCACACTTAGCCATTTTCTTGAGTGGAGCTCATGTGATGAATTTTCTTTCTAGCTCTCTCCTTTTTCCTCACCTCCACCTCCAACCACAATCCCTAACATGAGTTGTGAACCCTTGAGCTTGTGAGAACCCTAGTGAACAAACAAAACCCCTACTTCACCATGCTACACTAAATTAGCACTTTGGTGTAGTGTGTTTCCTTCACTAAAGAGTTTAATGAAGAGATAGCTTGGATTAGCGGACTTCGGGTGGATCATCTTCGGCACGAAGGTCATTGAAGGAAGTTCGTTCAACCTTCAAGTGAAGTCCAGTGGAGTCGCGTGGACTATAACCCGGAGCTTTAGAAGAGAAGGAAACAGTCTACAAAGGTTGTAGCCATCTATCTCTTAGTTAAATTTATGATATCATAGTTAAACCATAATTATCTAGTTTAAGATCTTAGTAAGAGTATATTAACATCCCGAAAATTTTAAAAACGTCATATGCTTGATGCTAGTAAAACCCAGTAGTGGTGCTAACATACACTTTCATTATGGATTAGCTCTGATACCATGTTGGGTTATGTCAACGTCCTGGCCATCTACTGTGACCGTTTGCGGAACAAAAATTTTATAAACTGGCGCCAGAATAACCCTATAACCCGGATCTACCATAAACCTAAAGCTAGCAAACTAAAGAGGAGTTTAGAATGGTTATACCAAATGATCCGAGTCTTTCGGTCTTCTACCATCTTCTTAAGCACCTAGAGGCCACCATGATCAAGCTTGATCGCCGGTCTCCCTCCATCGAAGATGATCCACCTGAGAATTTATAGTTCGAGTTTTAACCTCATAGCCGAAATAACTAGAGTACCTAGTTCATTAAACTAGACAGCCTAGAGGATATAGTTTCTAATGATGGATTAATTTGTCTCCAAACACCCTAGGTTTCTCAACACATGAGACTTTTAGGGTGGAGGTAGAAGAAGAAGCTTGAGGAGATGAGAGTGTGAAAAACCCATGAAAATTGGCTAAGTGTTGTGAACCCAAAGAAATGAATCAAGCCACATAAAAATACCACAACACCAAAATATCAAGCATGTCACAATAGTGAACCATGAGTCATCCCATGAGTCACTAAGTGAGCCATGCTACAATAAATGCACATCACACTTCATCCCTCCACCTCATAAACCATTTAAACAAAATGGTTAAAACATATATGAGGTGCCTTCTTCTAGAAATATCCTTGCACAAATTACAAGAATACCCCTTACCCGTATATACATACCCGTATCCGTATTCCGAAAAATACGAATACAAAGAGACGAAAATAATCCAATAATATAATACTAGAATCCAGCTTAAACCAAAACCCACTAGTATTATCCGTCTGTATCATGATACGTGCACAAGTGCAAGTATATGATCGAACCCTGCTGTAAAACCATACGGCCTCTACATCTTTTCGTCCGAATCAGGGAAAAGTTCTGTGCGGGACTCTAAAAACTCGTCAATACGCTGACAGTGGGTTTAACCACAAGCACGTCAGCGGCACTAGCTGTCGTAACGGCTACCCAGGTATTGAGCGAAAAGAATGACGATGAGCAAACTCATCCAAACCCCTACTGAGCATGTACGTGACAATCTCCGTATCGTCCGATCTGTTCGTCTAAGAGTATCACATATCGGGTCTAGGGTGGTGGATAAAATCAGACCCCTAATAACGCGATATTTCGTGTCGGCATGAAGCCCATCACCAACTGAGAAAATACTGATCCAAATCAGTAATTCTCGACTACCTTGGCTAAGAATTGCTGGTGATGGCCATCCGTGCACTACGCGACAACAACCCCCAATATCGGGAGAAACGAATCCCCGACGATCCGCTCACTGCCTCCATGTGGCTCGGGACTATACCCAACTAAAACTTGTTTGCACGACTCATTTAAGCCGTGGTAGGGTAGTAATAAAAGCACAGTGGGAACTTACACGAGACAAATGACGATCTCAGATTAACCGACTAACCTGTACATGTGTCATTTGGGAACTGCTACCTGACAATAGGTATAATACCATCTAGCAGGTTCCCGACGAGTCCGTCCAGTGTACTCATAACCCAATGAGCACATGTATACTATCTGAGGTGACCAACTGACACCAATGGCTTATGAGACCGTCCACCTCCCCTCTTCGGGGTTTCAATAAGTACACATTAGTTTACTCTGGAGTATCAATGCCCAGTCTCGATACTCCCACGCCTAGGGATATTTAAGGATGTATTTATAGACCACCCAGCTCTCACGTATATGATCGCCATCATAATGCTGGTAGTCAAGTAAGAATCCTATGGGCTCTATCAACATGTAATAGTGATTTGTAATACCACATAATACATGTACACGATGATAAAGGCAAATCAGATAGTATACTATCATTTTGAGTAAGACTGTTCTATCCGTATATGTCCTCCCTCAATCATCATAATTACCTGCCTGCGATTACAATAATTGCCTTGAGGGCACTATAGTCAACATAACTAGGCCTGGCAAATGAAGCGATGCCTCGCCGGCTCGCTTTGCTTCGCCTCGCCATGACGTGGATGAGTTGGCGAGTCAACTCGCTTCGTCCAAACAAGTCAGGCGAGCCGAGTGGGTTTGGCAAAAATTCAATATTGCCTCGTTACGACTCGGCTCGCCTGATTCACGAGTTAGCTCGTATCGCCAACTCTATGGGGAGAAAAAGAGCGGCTGCTGTTAGAAAATAATATCTATTTTCTTAAGAGATCTTGGCCACACATCCTACGTGCTAAGAACGTAGGATACACCAATACCAAAGGCCCCATCTGTTTCACACAAATCTCGACCGTTCAATACTATTTTGGATGGTTCTTGACCGTTTGATATAATAGCATAAGTGCTATTATTTTCATAATAGCAGCCACTCCGGATCCGTCTATGGGACCAGGGTGTTTTGATGAGTAATGTGTGGTTATGATTATCCAAGCTATTGTTATTATTATCCTTTTTTTTTTAGGTGTGTGCGCGTGCACGCTGTGTGTGTGTTCCCCTAAGTAATTGAAACACAAATTTTGAGAACAACCTGATCATTGATTTTTTGCACTTGGGGTACATATGGCTATATGTTAGCATCCTAGGCTAAAGGTTCTTAAAGGCTTTGGGTAAAAACATATATTTTAAAGACTTTTGGTTATGATAACCAAATATAAGTTCCAGCTGCTCTTGAATGGCTTGATCGGGTCTAATATAAGTTCCAGCACACACACAAAATTTACATGGGTAGCTGCAAAAATTTTATAAAAAAAGACCTAGCGTGCAATATGAATACGGGTGTATGGTTAAAACATCTTCTATATGCAATGCAAATATCTCCTAAGGCTTCCATATCATCCCCCTCTCTCACACTCACTTTTCTTCCGAAAAATAATTAATTATTTATGTAGAAATCACTGTAACATCTCTTCCATTAATTATATATATATATATATATATATATATATATATATATAAAATGTTAATGGAGGAAAGAGGCCATTGCAGGGAATTTTCTCCTATGGCGTCGAAAATATACACCTTGCTCATTTTTTCCGACGATCGGCATCCAACATTTTCATCGTTATCATCTAAGATGTGGGTACAACAAATTTCATGTGATTCTATAACTTTTCACCATTCATTTAGCAATGTAAAAAATTAACGGTTTGCCGACAATAGAACCTTTTACATTGCTAAATCAACGGTGAAAAGGTTGTAAAATCACATTAAATTTGGTGTTACCTGTATCTAAGATGATAACGATAAAGACGGTGGATGCCGATCGGCGGAAAAAATGAGAGGAGTATTTTTTCGACGCTATAGAAGAAAATTCTCCCGCATCTTTCCTCCATATATATATATATATATATATATATATATATATATATATAATGCCATAAAAAGGGGAGACTCTACGCTGCCAATCGATATATTTGTGTTTCCAAACTAGGCATGTTGCTGCAATGTACATTATCATAACTTAAAAAACCATCACGATCTTCTAATTGCGGTTAATATATACTATAGGTTTTTCTAAATGCCACCTCTAAGGCCTCCGCCCCCGCGCATCCTTGTAAACAACGTCTCGTGCATGCGGAACGCCCGGACCGTCCTACACAACGTGAATGCATCCGTCCAAGATGGGTCTGCCCTCATCCTGACGGGCGCCAATGGATCTGGCCAGTCTACCTTTCTCCAGATGCTGGCCGGCTTCTCCCGCCCCTCAGCCGGTGAAATCCTTTGGGATGGAAACGACATCACCATCGCTGACGTCTTCCAACAATACAAACTCCAACTCAATTGGTTAACTCTGAAGGACGCGGTAAAAGATAAACTTACCGTTCTAGACAATGTTCAGTGGTTTGAGGTTCTTGAAGGAAAAAGCGGCAGAGCAAATTTATTTTTGTTTTAAATTTAATTTTCTTAATCATATTGTCGAGAAATTATATGCAACCATTCTTTTGGAGTGATTTCTAAGTTTGTCGCAAAAATTGTACCATTTTCATTATGCAGCATCTCAATTTATATAGAATGAATGAATTTCTCTTGAGAGTGTCGGGTTAAGAATCTCATCCTCAGAAAATATCTTCTTAGATGATCATGCGGCAAATGAATTTGATTTATTAGTATTATCCCTAAGATTATCTCTATCAAAATATATGTTTTATCATGGTGGATTTGAATGTCCAATAGGCATGATGTAACCTCTAATTACTTACCCCTTTGGGTTGAATCGAAGTGGGTTGAATCGAGGGGAACCCCCGGTTTATAGGTTATATACACTTCTAAATGTACTTAATAAAAATAATAGAATTGCTTATAATAAATAAAATCTAATCAATTTTCCAATGCAAATGAATTTCATATCTTCAAAATTTTATTTCCGGTTTGGTGACATGGAGGTCTATTTCATAAGGTTCTATGGGCAGGTCTTCTATTTCATATATTCCAGTTTATGGACATTGAAGTCTATTGAAGTGGATCCCGGGTTATTGATATGCAGTTTTATTGCATTGCAGCTGTGTTCTATCAATTTGTATTCCAGTTAATTGACATGAGGGTGTATCCCATTGGATTTTAGTTAATTAAGGTGGACGTCTATTTATAAATTCAAGTTTAGTGATTTGAATGTCTTATTTTAAAATTGGCTTCTCATTTAATAACGTGGGGAGTTGAATTTATGTCGGTTACTGTGCTAAATTTGTGTCCGGTTTATTGACGTGATGCCTATTTTATTACATACTAGTTTATTTGCGTGGATGTCCCGTCATTGGTTTCTAGTTTATTGACATGGATGTCTATTTTTGTTCAGTGCCCGGGCTAGTGAATAGAGGTCTATTTATAGGATTCTGGTGTTGTGATGTATGTCTTTTATTAAATTGGTTTCCGGTTTTTTAATGATTTGGAGGTCAAACTCGTTGCACTACCACAATATCCACTTTCCCTGCGGATTTAGCTGTAGGGGCAGATTGTAACCTCTGCCGATTAATCCGTAAGGACATAAAATGGCTCCGTAGGTTCAAAGACCGCAGGTATAAGTATTTATCCTGAACATATCACTACGGAATAGATATTGCTCCTATGGCGTACCCCGTAGGGGCATTTAGCCCTACGAATTATTCCGTAGGGACATAATCTTTTTTAATTTATCTGTGTATAAAATAAAATAATTGCCCCTACGTAGTTATTTGTAGAGCCTTCTAAATGTCCCTACGGATTATATCGTAGGGACAAGTTTTGCCCATATTATTGAGTCCATAGGGACAAAATATAAGATATTCTGATATTTTGTTCTTACGGATAAATGTGTAGGGACAAAACGTGTCCCTACGGATTAATTCGTAAGGGCAACTGTGTCCACTACGGATTAATCCGTAGGGACATTATATTAGTTTTTTTTATAAAAAAAAGCTTCCGTTTTTTCCCATGTGCATAATATATATATATATATATATATATATATATATATATATATATAGCCAAAAACATAAATATTCATAAACAGCATCTCACTCATAATATATAAAAGAAATAAACAAATAGAATACGAAATCAATCTAAAATCATCGTAAACATCCAAACAACCACCGATATCGTCCAAAACATACAATATGTATCAAATAAGTACATCCATCCTCAAAAATATAAATAAACTTATCCTTGCTCGGTCCAGTTCCTCTACCTCTAATAATCAATGTAATCTGGCGCATCTGCTCCTCGGTGGAGCTCTGGGTCGTCAAAAACTTGATTAATGAAGGAGCGGTCTGTGCAGAAGTCTGAATGGTTGTGCAGGAGTCTGAGTGGGCTGTGGAGCTACAGGAGTGGCCTGCTCAGCCGCAGCCGAGCTAGTGGCTTGCGGAGCCTCAGCCGAAGGAGAGGCATGTGGAGCCGCAGCTGAACTAGCCTGCTGAATCTGTAAAATTTTGCGTTTGTGTAATAAACGAGTAAGAACTGTGTATTAGATTTTAGTCGAATTCGTATCATTATCGGATTATTGCGGAACTGTAAATTTATATATGCTTTGTTGAGATTCCATACGTTCTGTTGAAATTTATATGTTATGTATGAGAATTTATACATGTTGAAATTCCACACATTCAAGGTTATACTCCCCCCCTCTCTTAAGAATATTTTGGGACTTAGGTCTAATTTGGATATCTAGTTTAGAAAACCGTAGTTTATTTTAAATGGAGGTAGAAATGACGCTTACTCTAACTTATAAGCCCGTATCTCTCCTTAATTGTTTAGTTTTGATTGGATACTTGGTTTTGGAGTTATCTAATTTATAAAGTAATGTTTTCTTCTCAAGTTTTGAGTTTGGATAATCATAACTTTTTAAACTCCAAAATGAAGAAAGATGTGGCATGGTTATGATTATAGAGTTCAGTTTAATTAGATAGTTTTATGTAAGTCTGATTAATCAAACTTAAGTCTAAAATGAAATAAGCTCATGCTATTAATATTCCATATGCTATCTATAATGTGATATAATATTTTACTAATAAATAATATACGTACCAACATCTCCTTCAACTTCTCGACGGTGGTCTTCAATGTGGCAACATCATGTTTCAGACGTTGCTCACGGGGGTAAGGGAAGTAACCGTCGGAGTGAAAACCAACTTCATATGGGCTTTGTTAGGACCAAGTCTCTAGCCTCTCTTCCAACCTCCGTGGTGTCTTCCGTGTGCGGTGTTTAGAACTGGGATCAGTATGATCGAATCGGTCTGTCCACTGAAATATATTCTCGATGCCTCCGCCTGCTCCACCATCCGCTCTTACACCCACGTTAACCATTGAAACATAAGTATATCATTTAAATTTAAACTTATCAAAACAAAAATTTCATTCGAATTAGAATAAATATTAACAGTTACGCAATACTTCTGGGTAGCGGTGTCGGGGAATCGAAGTTCGCCCGTGGCGGGATCTGTCGAGATGCCGTAGACGGCAAGATACACGACCAACACGCTAGGTGTACCACCCTGTGCCAGGGTCCGAGCTCTCTGCAATTCGCCAAAAATTTACATATATTATAAAATAACTCTTAATATTGCATTATATCAAAATAGATCTATTGTAATTTACCGATGCCTTTATGACACGAGTAATGTTCCTCGAGCCACTTATGTAAGTAGGACGACCCTTTTTCGCAACTTCCTATTCTTTTTGTTTTGATCGGCCTGTTTCTGCACAACACAATCATATTTAGTTTTCTAATTAAGTAACACAAAAAAATAAGTTATATACTAAACAATGAATTACATTTAAATTACAAACCTGTTTACGCTCAGACTCATAATACCGACACAAGAAAGACCATGTATTTACGTCGACTCTGGCCGGAGAATGTAGGAGAGCCGCACTTTTCGCTTCGGGGGTCGCCAGTCATAGCATGTAGCAATCGATTTTTAGCTCGTTCCTATTATACCGGATATTAGATTGCATGCTCTTCATGAGGCCCGGTAAAGAGTGTGAAGATCGAGCACCCTGTCAGGGTGATCAGGGTCGGGTGCAGGCTGAAAGTCGTAATCCAACTGCAAATATAACAAAATAATGTATTTAAATTATAAGTGTTAAATAATAATAAATTTATTTGATAAGTCAAATAAAAATATATATTAATACCCGAGCCCGATCCTAAAAGAGAATAAAGAAGCTCCGGTGCTGATCGCTCCACTCAACATGAAGAGAATACTTTTTTTGGATGTGGCTCTCATCCCTCATATACCGGCTGAATCTCTTGGTATAATCGCCAGTATAGTGATAATATGGGGTAAAGAAGGGGGAATGGTGCCTCCCCTGTCTCTATCGGACCTCAGCCTGTAGGACTGATTCGGCTCTCGAGACCTCCTCTCAGGATGGGGTTGTCCTGCATCTACAAGAAATATCAAAACAAGCAATATCAAGACAAAACAATATTTAGAAATCAAGGATTAACGAAAATTGAAGTGCGATATATACCTTCGGTGATAGCAACACGAGTTTAGGCCTGGACAACAGCACGAACGGGACGATAGTTCCTCCAGTGAGGAACAACCGGTGACCCGGACATGGATGCATCCTCTCCAACTAAAAAATAAATATTAACTATAAAATTATATGAAGTTCATGGTTATTCTTAGGAATATAAAATGAAAAAACTAATTTTCATAAAAATAAAGACTTACCATATCTACCAAAAAGGTAAAATTAATTAAGAGCTTAAATCATTTGCATATGGGTCCTTTGGATAGGCTACTGTGTCCAAATCATCGTCTCTTTTGTGAAAAAGATTTTATATTTAAGAATACTAACTTGCAGACTACGCGGAGGGTACGGAAGCGGCGGGAATGGACTCTGCGCCAGATATAGATTATATAAGTAATTGCAAAAAGAATATGTGTACATCTATAATATAACATTCTAAATCAATATGCATGCAATATAGGATATATAAACATACTTGTAGGTGTGGTGGTGATTTCTGTCCGGGATGTGGAAGCACCACCTACAGGTAGACAATAAAAAATTGATTATATAAGTAATTGCAAAAAATGTGTGTATATCTATAATATAACATTCTAAATCAATATGCAACAGACGGTCGGAGCACTCTAAATCTTCTCTCTTCTTCATCTTTATCGCCGTTCTCCATACGATCCTCGAATTCTGGGACATCGTAAACATTCCTGAGTTTCCAATGGCATACGACACTCCATCCCGGATGCTTCAAGCACTGTAAATAGTATACTTGAAAAGCTTGTTGCGAAAAGATAAATAGATCGTCCTTACTGTAAAATCGAAGTGTGTTTACACTAGTCAATCCATATTTATCTTTCTAAGTCTGAGATTGTTTCTCCATTTATCCGTATTGGTTCGTGTATCGTACTAAATACACTAAAATATATAAAATGGTTCTGATCGTCTGGAATATTGGATGCCAAGTATGCAATTTAAGTATCCATAATAAATCACAACATCCGATCCTACGCCCGCAGTCCCACTATTCTGAGTGGTTTGAGATGTTTCTATATCGTTAACTTCAAATTTGTATCGAAGGACACCGAATGTTTTATAGTATGCACCATCCATGCTAGGAAACTGAGCTAAAAATCTTGAATCTCTTTCTAATGATGCAAACAAGTTCAGATCATGGAACTGACAAAACAAAATTTACGGCAAATACATAACGATATAAGTTTAGATTAAGACCGGTCACAATAACATGTCATTCGAATAAGTTACATGATCTGCAATCCAGTTGCAAAAATTATTCTGATGATAATTTTCCAATTGTTCATCATTCCAACCAGGATGCCTCTCACGTACCTCATCAATATGAATTCTGTTCTCAACAATAAATTATGATATCAATATTATATCATTTCATATATATATATATATATATATATATATATACAAATATAACAATTAATCCAAAAAAACTTACTCTCTAATTTCTTCAAGATATCCGTTATTGAGAAAGATAAACCGATATATCTTGTTAATAAACATTGGGTCTACTATTTTATAATCAGTTTTACCATATGACCCGTCCTGAATTCTCCGAGGTCGGTTATGTTTCGTCTTAATGTTTTTATCCAAATAGTGGGAACAAAATGTGGTTATTTTATCTAGAAAACAATCTTGCATGATAGAACACTCTGGTCGATTTCTATTGCGTATATACTTTTTTAGAGTGTAGAGCTACCTAAAAAAATATGTTAAATAAATAAATATGGACATATAAGGCAACAATAATTTTATAAAATGTGTGAAACGAAAAATTCAACGTATCTTTCGATGGGATACATCCATCGATATTGTACCGATCCGGTAAATTTAGGCTCGGTTGCAAGATGGACCGTCAGGTATATTATGATATCGAAGAACGACGGCGGAAAAATACGCTCAAGCTTGCAAAGTATCAAGAAAATAGAATTTTCTAGATTCTCCAGCTTCACAACATCCAAGGTTTTAGCGCACAATTCCCTAAAATAGCAACAAAGGTCTTTGATTACTAGACCAACCGATTCGGGAAGGGAAGTCCTGATGGCTAATCGGAGAAAGTGCTCCATAATAATATGGTGATAATAACTTTTCGGCCCATCGATCTTGCCTTTCACGATCTTTATTTTCTTGCTAAATGATCTTGAGAAATATGTGGGAACTTTCAAATCATACAACAACTGCAGGAACCTTTCTTCTCCGGTTGTGATATATGATACGCGGTATTAGGAAGTACAAACTTGCCTAGTTTACCCACTATCGGTTTAGAATACAATTCACTTATAACTTCTCCGTCCTAAAGATCCATTCGAACACGGAGGTTGTCTTTCAATTTTCCGTCTTTACAAAGAAGCAAGTTAAGTACGTGCTTGGATACTTCCTTCTCTATGTGCATGACGTCTAGACAATGACACACTAACTTTGTTGGCCAATACGGAAGCTCGTAAAAAATTCTTAACTTGTTCCAATAGGGTGGTTTGTCCTGTTTTGCCGGATCTATCCCGAAGGTCACGTTATTGTAACCATCCCACCGAGCAATTATGTTCTCTCCGGACAATTAGGCTGGAGGCCCAAGAAGCTCCTGATGACCATTAAAGTGAGTATTGTCTAACCTGTAGGGATGGTCTAGTGGCAGGAAACACCGACGATCGCAATAACAAACTTTCATGCTAAAATTCAACAATTTCGATGTTAAATCTTGATGGCAGTAAGGACATGTTTTGTGACCATATATGGACCGACCTAATAGCATTCCATATGCAGGAAAGTCATTAATTGTCCACATTAAAGCTGCACGCATTGTGAAGATTGTATATGTGTTCGCATCATAAGTCTCTACACCATCAATGAATAAACATTTTAACTCATCGATCAGAGGTCAGAGATAGACGTTGATATTGTTTCCCGGTAAGTTTGGTCTGTCAATAAGAAGATACATCTTAAAATAGGATTGATCCATAACCAACCAAGGCGATAGATTATAAAATATCATTACAACGAGCCATGTGTTATGGCTTCTAGCCATATAGTTAAATGGGCAGAAGCCATCACTAGCTAGTCCGAACCAGATATTGCGAGGATCACTACTGAATATTTGGTGTCTTCTATCGAAATCCTTCCATGCCGATGAATCTCTTGGATGACTCATTTTTCCATTTTCGCTTGGAATAGCACGGTGCCAAATCATTGACTCGGCTGTTTTCTTGCACTTGAATAGCCTCTACAGCCTCTGTGTTAAGGGAAATTATCGTGCTATTTTGACAGGTATATTGGGCTTCTTATCAAATTTTTTCCGGCTTATACCGACCTTTCCGGATGTTGGATGGCCTTTCCGTATATTGGACACTCTTTCAAATCTTAATTCTCTTTCCGGTACAACACGCAATCTTTAATACATACATGAATCTCCTCACAGTTTAGACCCAAATCAGACATCATCTTCTGGGTTTCATACCAGCTCTCGGGCACGTTATTTTCCAGGGACATAGAATTTTTAAGGAACTTTAGAAGTATCGTGAATAACCTGTTGCTCCATCCATTTAGGTACTTAATCTGGAAAAATTGGACAAACCATGATAGGGTGTAATACTTTGCATTCTCATAAATTGGTCTTCTAGTACCATTGATGAACTTTTTATACTTATCCGCACTCGGTTCTTGACCGAAAGGAATGTCTTCTTCTGTAGGATAATCACCGAGGGCAGCTTATACCATATCCTCCATTTTTTCTCCTGAAAAGAAGTTACCATATTCTTATTCCACCGCATTGTCGTCTTCTCTTTCTTCTTCCGCAACATTACAGTCTTCTTCTTGTCCTTCCCTGTGATATAGCCAAGTTGTATAAAATCTAGTAAAACCATGTTTAACGATGTGAACCTTTATGATTTCTACCTTCTGCCAGAACTTATTCACATCTATCGCACGGACAGAGAATCTTCCTTAACACGATCTTATTATGTATACGTGCAAATTCAATGAAAACAGCAACTCCTATGACAAACTTAGATTGTATACATTGTTGTCAATTCACGTACATCCAGTCCTTAATATACTCATATGCCACGTTAAACTATATAACATATAAATTGTAAGTTATGGAAATTGGTTTTTTATGGTGATTATATTGAGAAATCTAAAAACGAAATGGTTATTGATAAAGAAGAAAATCGCAGGGACGAGTTTGTCATTGAAAAGGATAAATTATCGATTAACAAAGTTTGGTTTGAAGATACCCAAGTTTGAGCTGTATTTTGTGTATGCGTATTACAATTTATGATTTCGCTTAGGTGTAGAGTTGTTAGTGTGTATGTGTTTTGTGTGTGCGTGTGTTGTGTATTCGTGTTGCATGTTTGTGTTTCGGCTGTCGGTGGTAAGATCTGATTAAGAATGTATAAAGTAGACATCCATTCGCTTTTGCTTTCATCTTTTCGAGTAAATTTCGGCAGCACCTCCATGTTGTTCTCTGAGTACACTATAATATAATAGATAATCATTTCAATACTGTGAAACAACATTAAAATGAACATCTAATCTATCTTTGTACACGGGGAACCAGCGGAAAAGTATCGATGAAATAAGTCGAAACGAATAAAAACACAAGTGAATGCAGGTGTTTGCTTTATACATTCCTAATTTGTCCAAACTTGACAAATCTATCGGTTATCATATGATTGAATCTTCTTTTCACATAGACTACACGACGGTTGTTATTATCGAACGATACCGTCCGATATTTAACAACTTTCGTATAGTTTTATGTCACGACGAATATCGAGTGTATATTAACCGATAGACGGGGACTAAGGCGCGCTTTGATTTTCACATATGAGCATATAAAAATTTCATATTATCATCGATCATCATATATACACTTATTATAAGATTTAACTTGAATTGATTTTACGTTTACGTTTCAATTTCAAGGGTTTTAAGTTTTTAGTTTAGGGTAAAGTTTTTTAAAATTAAGGGTTTTTTTTTAATTATGTTTAAGATTTTAGATTTGGTTCTGGTGTTAAGTTTAAGATTTTGGATTTAGTTCTAGTGTTAAGTTTAAAATTAAGATTTGTCCTTATTTTATATGAGAGATCAGCATCATCATTATCACACACAAATACACACATATCATCATCAACATTATCTCACACAAACACATATATATATCATCATCAACATTATCACACACACTCATCATATATATCACAAACATACACTTACACTAATACTAAAAATACCCTAACCATAACCCTTATCCTTAACTTTAACCCTAATTCCTTTAACCCTAACCCTAGACCTAATTAACCCTAACCCCCTATAAATTCTTCACTGAACTACCCTTTAGCTATTGTTTTTTCACAAAACCCTAAATCTCACACTGATTCTAACCTTAATCCTAAACCAACTCATAACCATTAGCCCTAAACCTAATCATAACCCTTACCAAACAAAACCAAATCCTAACACAACCAATCTTCTTCTTCTTCCCCTCACCTTCACCACCAATATCATCTAAACTTTTCCTGGCCCCTCACCCGACTTACCCGATCCTCGTCGACCTTCTCTGGCCATTTTCCCCACCACCACAGCCACCACCACCACCGCCATCCACATCCCCAAACCACAGCCACCACAACCACTATTACAGCCATCACCATCCACCACCGACCGCCACCACAATTCAAAATCCTCAAATTGAAGCCCTACCCACCAAATTCAATTTACGAAAACAAAAATTTAAATGTATCAATAAATTAACTAACCGGTTGACGATTTCGACGGTGACGAGAAAATCGGGAAGAAGTTCGACGTTAATGAAAAGGGCGGCGCTGGAGGTGATGGAGGCGACGCTAGAGCTTGTAGGAGGTCGAAGAAGACGATGAGGGAGGAGGCGACGCGGTCGGAGGAGGCGATGAGTGGTCGGAGGTGACCAGGAGGTCGGAGGCAACAAGCGCGCGAGGAAATTTTGGTGGGAATTGGAGAATTAAGGTATTGTGGTGACGACGAGGATAACCTTTGGTTTTTATTTTTTTTAATCTTGAAATTTGCCCCTATAGATATATCCGTAGGGTTTTATCTTGCGGCACCGTAGAGATAACTGTATAAGTTAAATTTTAGCAAATTTTTATTTATATATGCCCATACGGTCTTATCCGTAGGGGTATTAGTTGCCCCTGCGGAGTAATTCATAGGTGCATTAGTTAATTGTCCCGACGGATTTTATTATCCGTAGCGGCAAACCATCTTTGTGCTAGTGTTGGTTTCCGGTTTAATGACGTAGAGGTCGACGTTATTGGAGTCTACTTTTGTGATGCAGAGGTTGCTGCTAAATTGATTCTCAACAACATGATTTTCGTATGTAAGAGGGCACAATGTGCCATCATGAATGGAGTATGTTTAAGAGCATAGAACTCTTCTACATAACTATCGTATATGATGTATATGATAACTAATAGTTCATTGGCGTGACATTAGTCAATGAAAGAGAGCGCACAACTGGCTGGCATGACTGTCATATATTAGAGAGCATCACAACTGGATACTCGGAAGATCATATAGCTTGTCAGGATGATATACAATATAAAAGAGCATACAGCTCGGCATATGAAGGAGTGCTCGGCTCGGACATAACTACTGTATATGAGGGAGCGCTCAGCTCGGCATATGATGGAGTGCACAACGCATTAGTGTGACCACCATAGATAAACGAGCATGCAGCTCAGCAGCATAATTTCTGTATATGACAGAATGCGGAGTTTGTCGGCATGACTGCCGGATATGAAGGAGCGCATAGCTCATTGTTGCGAACGCCGCATATGAAAGAGAGCAAGCTCATTGGTGCAAAATGCATATATCATAGAGCATGCAGCTCTTCGGCCTGGCTACCGTATTCGAGAGAGCAGATAACTCCTCTGTGTAACCACCCTGTATGGAAGAGCACACAGCTCGTTAGCTTCACACCTTGTATGGAAATAGAGCACAACCCATCGGTATGACAGCCGTTTATCAAAGGGCACATAGCCTGGTGGCATGCCTGCCGTATTATAATAGGGTCATCCATGTCAACAACACAGACTTTGGCTCATTACCGGAGGGTGTACGCTTGGGAAGACAATGAACTGTGCGATATGGTTGTTGGCACTCGATATAGCCGACTCACTGGCAGTTGGTGTGATGATGATGACGGCAAATCTAAACCTTGATGACTTGTTAGCATACGCTGATAGCATCAATGAAAGGACAGACCAGCCAACTAGAGTCCATGACGGAAAAAAATTGAGTGAACTATAGCAAACATACAACCCATGGTGTTGAAATAACATGGATGACGGGTTGACTTTGAGCAGCAAGAGTATCATGATTGATGTCTGATTGACAACCGCAGGCACCAAGACTAATAAGTAAATGCTCCGATTAGGAGAAGTGACAAAATTGTAACAAGGGATGGACCTTGAGGAACATGGATAGAAGTCATTAAAGACGATAAGTGTATTGCTAGGCGACCCTTAACGGAAAAGAGTGGAAGAAGCGAATACATACAGCCGACTCCAAAATTTAAGGATAAAGGCTTGTTTTCGTTGTATGGGTTACTGAGTTTTGGGAGATATAAGCAAACAATTTCAAAGATAAATTTAGAACAGTAGATAATAGGTCTGAAGAGATATGGTGAATATCAAAACAACCCAAATTTTATTTCGATTGATTGAGTAGCCATGTCCTTTGATTAAGTGTTATCAGGTTCAGCTTTCCACACTTTTATTTGTATTATGTTTGAATAATCTCCTATATTGCAACAAAACTATCACCAATTCCCAGAAAAAAGCCTTCAATAGGGAGTTTGCGAACTTATAAATCATAGTATGTAACATCTTAAAATATAAATTATGCCAGTTCTTGACTTTGGTTTACAGGAAAGGTATTATTGTCAACACTTAAAACAGTATGATCTCAAAAGGCTAATAAAAGATTGTTATTCCTCTGTTTTCTCTGGCTGCATACCATTACTCTCTATCATTGGGTTTAAATTATGGGAGGTTGAATTATGAATTTTGTATATGCGTCCGGTATATATTTTATATTTTATACATGTCTTCTGCATAGTGAGGACCCAATTTACTGAATAAATATATATTTGTTTTTTCAAGTCACTTGTTAGAAACATCTAATTTGTAAATGGAATCAAATTATCAATCTCTGAGGTGCAGTATATTGGCATGAAAGCAACAGATTGCTTTTTAAAGTATGAGACGCAGAAAAAAATTAGTAAACTTTTTACTACGCTAATTTGGTTTATCATATTATGGGTAGCATGATGAATGACTGAAACTATGTTTGTTTAATAACACATTATTTTGTGGCTGATTCATTGTGGAGCAATTGGCTATTCTTTCTTCTAATCAGCCTTGGAAGCTGAAAGCATACATGTTGTGTTTTCCAAGTAAGAGAAGAAAACTTGGTTTTATGAGGAATTTGACATGCATTTTGCAAAACATTGGATTCAACTCTAATAAAAGTGAGTGCAGTAATTATATTACATACGGATGCTATAGTTCTGTTATGATATTTTAAATTGTCATATCTAATAGGAATTGGTTATGTTATCTCAAGTCTCGTTTTTATCTTGAGTTAGTTATGATATCCCAAGAATCATGTTTTTGTTCTGTATGTAGCCCATGGATTCCTCGAAAATACCTTTTTTATGATCTAATTTACATGCATTCTTCTTTGGGTTGGGGTAATTATTCTATTTATAGGGTGAACTTGTAGTTCTTTTGTGCGTAGAACCTTTTGCATTGTGAGAAAAGAGATGATGGCTCATCAGAAGTGCTTTTATGAGTGAATGAGAAGGCGGCGTGGTTCAACAATTACATGTATGTGCATTATGTGTATACATGTCTGTGCGCACAGCATATGGACATAGATATGAGATTTATAACTTCACACAAACACAGATATAAATTTACAACTTTACACGAAACTGTAAAACTCCGCAGTTATTTTAGAATTTATGTCCCTGCAAAATTTGGTTTAATCATATAGGCTCAAGAACAAAATCTTGAGCCTGGAAGTTTGGATTCTATTTTTTTCCCCCTTATATAAACTAAGGACTAGTAGAAGTTTGGATTCTATTTTGAATATCAATTAAACAACTTTGACCTTAATAATGTTAAAGGTACTACTGAATAAACTTTGATTGAATTATGTCACACTTCCGATTCTAAACATTAGGTTAGAACTATTATTAAGTTTTAATTAGTAGGTTGAAGTTGGTAGCCCCTGACCTATAACTTGTACAGGTGCACAGAAACTAGTTCAAGAAAATAGGTCTGCAACTGAAATTGGTATCTCTCAAAATATAATCTTCTTTATATGTTGTTTTTAAAGAGACGAAATTTGAACTCTGAAGATAGATGCAAGAATTTTTATGCCGCGCCGCAGTATCAACAGGAAATATTTTAGAAGCTGTCTTCAAGTAATGAAATTCCACTATTTTAGATGTGCTAATTATTGGAAGAAAGCTCGATTGTAACAGCACAGGGTTGCTTACAACTGTAAACCGAGAAGATAAACTACATGCAGGTTCATCCAAGCTAGAAAGAATTTAGAGTTTCAGGAATCAACTTTGGTGCATTGTTTTTCGGAGATGATGTATTCACTGGATATGCTGGAAGCTAAACTTCAAAGCACAGAACTATCATATTAATCAAGGTTTAGCTGTGCTATGCCAAATTATTGGATATTTTTTGGTTTCATGTTATGCCGTAATTAAGGCAACGGTGAGAAATGAAACCATGGTGTGTGCTACGTACCGATAAACCTTAAGGTGTTTGTTTCTAAATAATGAAATTCATTTATCCGTTTAGTTTATTACATGCACCAATAGAGATGTCGTTGAAAGTGCATTTCTTGTTTGGCTTGAAATGAGCGAAGTTGGAAGCGTCTATAGATAAAATGAGTGAGGGAAGATTGTTTGAACTTTGAACATGTACAACGTAGATTCATGAGTTTGCCGAGCAGGGCAACAAGGAGTGGTGGTAGATCTCAAAGAGCATCAATATAATTAATTAAAAACGATATAGTTAATTTAATTGAAAAAACTTCTTTAACAGTAAAAAATATCTATCCAAAAGTTCAGAATAATGACTTGTATAATTGTTACTGTACTTATTATTGGATTTAGGCTATAAGGCCTGCAGGGATACTGCATGCCTATAACAGCAGTGTCCAGACCGCAAGTCCCATGGTGGGTCCCATGAGGCTTGCAGTTTGGACACTTCAGTTATGGGCCTGCAGTGTCCTGTATCCTTTGAGATTTATCAAAGTTATCAAATATCCTTGATTACTTCCTTTGATCTATATGCTGAGAGAGTCTTGCAGGTTTCTGTCATAGAATCCAACTAATGTCTATTACCGCAATCATAACATCATGTTCCTAAAATAAAATATTATGGGAGGTATTAAGAATAAAATTTTCATTAAATTTGTGAAATGATAGTTGAAGGGAAGGAAGCTTTTACTCTTATGCTGAAATGCAACTATTTAAGCCTCAAACCTATTGCTTGAGGGCTACTAGTTTTACTACTGTGTTACTACAGCGACAATCAAATTGCTGTTGCTTTGTTACTTTTGATTGATACTTGGAGGGGTTATTTGTAACTTAGCAAGAGAGTCATATTAGTAGCTATTGATCTTCATTTATTATCCTTCCTCCAATGAGGCAGTGGTTTCATCCTTTGAGATTTTCCAAAGAAATTGTAGGAACAAAGTAGTTTTGAGCTGGCCTTGTATTACTGCTTTTGTACATGGAACTGCTGCCAGTAAGTTGTTAGCCTTTTTAATTCTCATTAATTGGCCAGCCACCCTTATTAATGTTCTCATTAATTCATCAAGTCAACAATTAATATTCATTGGAAACAAAAACACAAGAATATAAGGTTGATGAATTTTATTGATTTGGTCAAAAGATCATTGTTTGGTTGGTTTTGGACTCAAGGATTTTTGATGGGGAGTTTCTCATCAATTGTAATACAACACTTTATTATTTGATAATGGGAAATTAAAATTCAGAGCTCTTAAATGAGTAAACTTAAACTAAAGACTTGAATTCCATAAATGTATCACAGCACCAGTTCTAGACTTCATAGAAAGGGAAAAATTCAATAAATATAAAGAAAGATACCAAAGGTAATGCATCAAGGAGTTCAGACCATCAAGAAATTCAAACCAAAACTTGAATTCCAAGCAACTTAATAAATTACAAAGGGATACAAATTGGGGCATAGACATAGTAAACTAGCATAATCTAACTAGTAAAGAATCCTTATATTAAAAAGTGCAAAGTCCACTTGTGGCACAAAATAACACTAAAAGAGATGCAATATTTAGGGAGAAGAAGAAGAAGAAAAGGGAAGATGATGATGATGTTTAAGAAAATGGGAAGAGAGATGATTTGGGGAAAGTCAATACCCGAACCAACACCCTCGCATTGTGGTGTGTTTTGCAGTTTTGGATTTGAGTTTTTGTTTCCCTCGAAACAAAAAAAAAACATAACACATTGCAAGGATGATATGAGGTGCGTTCTTGACTTCCCGCTCCGTAAAACACACGCAAACTTCAAACTTCAAGTTCTCCCTCCCCCTATCCTGCAAGCCAACACTTAACATAAATTAATTAGATTAGACAAGGAAAATTAGCAGTAATCGTTTAAAGTCTAAACCTTCTTCCTGTCCCAATGATAGGCTGCATGAAATTTTTAGAAGCTTTACAACCAATCGGTAACCTGCGACCCGTGTTAAACCTTGCCTAATCAATACGATAATGATCACACAACATCCTCCAATTTGTTCTAAACGGTAGGGGAAGTTTAGAAGAAGCAAACAACAGAAACTTGCTAATAAAGCACTATGGTAATTTCATTTGGTTCATAAAATTAGAACCCCCTTACGACATGGGATTAAATATTAAGGGCATGTTAATTTCAAAAGCAGAAGAAATATAGGATGTAATTACAGGCTAGTCCAAAATTCCCACTCAATTCTTCATCCAAAAACAATTCTAATTGAAGAAGCATCTCTCCCGTTTAACTTCAATTATACTTCAATTCTAGTTGAATTATATTGATAACTAGAGGAAAAGAAAGTTTTCACCGGATCACCAGCTAGGCATAGCATGAAACTTTAGGATCTTCTATTAGTTGTTTTTATGTTAATTCTAATCGATAAGGAGATATCTAAGCAAATTAGGAGAGTAAACACACTCTAACTTAAAAATTATAATAAATTAAAGAGTTCATTGCACAAAATATACATGTTGTTTATACCCTGTGTAGCACTTATACCCACTCTGGTGATTTATTGCGCAAACAACTCCGGTGATTTATTGCACAAACTTAAGCTCTTGTTCATGTTGTTCAGAGCAGATTATGAGTTTTTTTTTTTTTAATTTCTGGTCAATGAACACCTTAATAAATCACTCTAGGGGGTAAAAGTGCTGCATGGGTTATACTATGGTGGTCTTTCATGCAATGAAATAAATTGCTAAAACTTGCCATTTCAAGGAACCTCATTGTGCAGCCTCGCCAGAGACTGCAGCCTTGATCCTCTCCACAGTGCACGCAATCAAACTATTGACCGTAGCAACGGAACCAAGCGACAACTTAGCAGTAGGAATCGAATCGACCAGTATCTGAAATGCCACCGTGAGAAGAGACCCCCCGGACCCGACTTCTCCTATTGTCCCACCACCTGGTGCAACGCCAATGGGCCCATCAGGCAAAATCGCAAAACCTGATGGCAAAAGCGCCACGTAGTCAGGCTCTCCTCCATTGAGGACTACGTTCATGGCGACCACATCGACTGGGGCGTAAATCACATAAGAGCCTGTTGAGTCTGTGCAGCTCTCTTGAAGGATTAGCATGTTGCTTTGGTTGGAGTTTGGGCTCTGTAGTGTAAATCATTTAAAGGTGTCATATTAATATAAAAAAATATACTCATCAACCACATATCTTCTCTGAGAGTGTGTGCGTGCACAGCATTGTATGTTACATCCTGCTTATTAATTTTTAGTGTATAATGACCCTATACACACAACACAAAATGCTCATGCGGACTGTAGAGTCATGTCAGTTACCGGAAAAAGTGTACTGTGTACTGCAAGAACAGGATAAGTGTTTAGCATATATTTGAGTTTGCTCTTTGTAATTTTAGTTAAAGACGGTTAGAATGTCAATTTGGATTAGATATAAACAGTCTAATTGTTTTTCTAACATATGCAGCATTACATGTTTCAGGGCATTTGGAAACTGCTGAAAATTCTGAGATTGATATTTTGCAGGATTTCATACAAGTGTTAAAGAAATAGAGAGAGGGTGTGATAACATTTATGAACGGAAGATTGAGTACAATCTCAAATTCTGGCATGAATGCTACACAAATAGTGTTTTTCCAACATATGTGCATTTTTCACCCTGCATACAAACTGTAATGTGTATTTTGAAAAGAAGAAAAGTGTTTTGATTAATTGTAGCTCCTGTAATGGTGTTATTGAAGTGACAGTTAGCATGTATACTGATTAATTCTGTTTTTTAGCATGTATATTACAGGTTGCTTATAAACTTCCTATTCTTTTGCAAGATATTGTATGATGTTGAATGTAAATTTTTTCAATTGAGGGTTAATCTTTTTGAGTGAGAAACCGAAATTTCATCTAGCACATTCGTATTTTGCTTTGCTTTTAGCCTTTGCATATATATCGTATGTTGTTCTATGAATTGCGATATTTAGCATGTTTTGATCACCCTATAAACATTAAGATGATGATGATGATGATGTGTAGTGTAATCTTAATTAATTCTCATTTGAACAAGAAGAAGATGACAGTAATAAATGAAGAGTTCATGGCATTCAAAAGTTCAGAATTTTAGAGTTGATGAAGTTCTGTTTTCAAATTTTAGAGTTTATGAAGTTCTGAATTCAAATTTCAGAAGTGTATCAAGTCATTTTCTTTCTATAATTTTATGTCGTTTTAAATAAAACTTCACTATTTCCTATACTCAAATTAATTGAAAATATATTCTGAAAATATAACTTACATTAACACGGAGAAGAGATACACAGTTGCCATGGTCACGACCGTTAGCAATATGAGCCATTTCTTGGACGACACCCCCGTTCGAAAGGATATCCCACTGTAATCATCAATATATATTAAATGCATAATTCAAAAATTATACAAGGAAAAAAATTACATTATACCTGGCTGCGAGAGTTTTCATCGCGTAGAAAATCAAAAACCCTTTTGGGAGGCACAGGAAGCCAGAAGGAGGTTGCCGCATTAAGAACGATATCAGGCGACCTGCCAGGGTCGTCCACGGTCTTCCTGGTCATCACCCTGACGTCTTCTGCTCCACTGCCGGACAATGTAGTCCACTGATGTGTCGTGGACGCACTCACGCCCCCGCAAAAGCTTATCACCATCCGTTCCGCCTGCTTCAGCATGCTCTTCCTCCCTTCAGCTGTTTGTATCACTAGATGCACCAAATTTTAAAACAATCCAAAGTTAGTTATACTTAAAAATCCGCTTTTCACTTATATACCATGAATTATTGCAAAAATGGGATTTAGTTACAGTTACCACCGTCGTCGCCTGCAGGGATATTACTGGCCATCACGCTGGCGAGGCGCTCGCATTGTCGATCGAGAGTAGAAACCCATCTTTTCGCGCCGAAGGCTAAGCCTGAGTTGACTAGGGACTTGTATATGTTGTGAACAGACCTATCATCAACTTCAACATGTTCTACCCAAGTTACCTATTTCATGCACACTCAAAAAGTCAATACATATGTCTTATGGTGTTAATTTTGAAATGAAGATTCATCCTATATTTTTTCACATATTTATTTATTTATACCTTAGAATAGCCATTGGGCATTTCTTGGATAAGACAACCCGATGGCCTTCTTCGACATCTCAAGACGGGGCTAGGGCGTCGGCTATCCAAGGAGACATCAACAACTGCCCAAGTTCCATCCGAGTGTTGTTTGCAATATCTAACAAATAAGCTCTCTCGGGTAGGAACAAGCGGGGACGGTACTTGGAATTCCGCGGACATCTGCAATTGATCGATTCATGAAATCATAGGGTTACGCAAAATTAAAAATTAATAAACCTAGCTAGATTAAGATAACTCGTTTGGATAGACGCGCTTATATTATCTATAAAAGTGGTCATTGTTTGAGATAACAAAATTGATTTAAGTATAAATATGAAATTGATGGATAGTAGAAGGTGTTTGGAAACATCAAAACAATTTACATTGGGGTTTTAAAGTTGATTTATCGAAAAAATTGTGAGTTGCTTCTTATATCAACTTGCTTTTGGAACAAATTAAAGGCTTCATCGACATATGATAATAAGGTAAACCTAACAATTAGGATTGATCGATAAAATGTATATTGTATCTTTAAGAGAGAAATACGAGAGATTAAATTAATAATAGAACATTAAAAAATAAAAATGTATACCACTTGCAATGCTCCATTGCAGTTCCCTGCAACTCCAGTTGATAGCACTTCCAAAGTAATGGCTCTTGACACAATCCCAGAGAACATGGTACTCCATTGATTCTACAAAAATCAACCACACATATAATTAGATATAAATTCATTGCAAAATCTTAAAAGGGGGTAAATTTCACTAAACTGCCATAAACAAAGATGTTTCTCAATAAACTGCCCTAAAATTTTTATTTACATAAACTCCCTTGAACTTTGGTTTTTCGGGAGTTGCCGCATTAAAATATCCTTAATTAAATGCATCAATTTAAGAGAGTTTCCTTTAGAAAACATTAAGGCAGTTTATTATAAATGAGTGATAATCAATGGTATTGTTGTGAAGGTGTCTTATATATCGAGATTGCACACCATCAAGTTTCAGGCGTTGAGCCGGCAAATGCTTGACATGAACCGTCTCATATATCCAGAGAAGAAATATGATTTCCAGACATTTTATGAGCCGTTTCAATAGTGGGCTGAGTCGTCTCAACGAAGTGTTAAGCTGTCTCTTAGAGACAGAAAACTCAGCAAGTTTTGAGCCGGCCAAGAAGATATTGAGCCGGCACAAGAAGTATGTTGATGGTTCGTTGCGGAGATCAAGATTTTGAGTTTATCTTGAATATTCAGTTTTGGGTGGTAGTTTCGTAATTATTGTATTCCTATTTTATATCAGATTTCTAATAGGGTATAGTTAGGATGCTAGGGTTAAACTTTAAAGTGTGCAATCTTTATCATAAGATTTAAAGGAGACGACAACGGCTCCATAAAAGATCAAGATGCCATTAAGAAGTGCTTGAAATCTTCATCATAAGGTTTAAGAGAAACGACTTCATAAGGGATCAAGACGGAGGCAATTAATAAGAGCTTTGAGAGAGAAGAAGAAAGTTCTCATTGGAGATCTATAAGGAGAGGGTTTTTAAATCTTCTATAAGGTTTTTCTTTTTTCTCTAAAATTCTAATAAAATGTTCTCCCCCTTTTCCCGAATCTTTTGTGTTTTATTTGATTTTGCATTGTTCTAGCTGTTATCCATTAAAAGGGGACTTTAGTTTAGATCCATTAAGATTGGTGTTAGCTTCGCTGTGCGCCAACAACTAGTATCAGAGCCACGTTCATTAGTTTTTCGATCTAAATTTATGATGGATGACAACGTTTGTGTCCGCTCTCCATCTTCTTAGATTGTGATTATATTGAATTGGTTTATAAGCATCTGAGGAAAAAAAAATTTGCTTCGGAATTAAGGATGACGGATAACAAGGTCAATAGCACCAAGTTCGAGGTAGAGAAATTTAATGAGAAACAGAACTTCTCGATGTGGCAGAGAAGAGTTAAGGCACTTCTTATAAAAGAAGGGTTGTTTAAAACTTTTGGCGGTAAGAAACCTACCGACATAACAGATAATACATGGCATGACATGGATCAGAGGGCACAGTGCACGATAGAGCTTTATCTGGCGGATAACGTGATGTACAACGTCATGAAAAAAACTTCTGCGGTAAGTTTATGGTTGAAACTAGAGGGCTTGTATATATCAAAATCTTTGTCTTACAAGCTGTATTTAAAGAAGCAACTTTACAGTCTACGCATGAAGGAAGGTACTCAAATTCACGACCGCTTAAATAGCTTCAACAAGATATTCATCGATCTTCTATATCTTGAAGTAAAGTTGAAGGAGGAGGACTAAATGCTTTTGCTCCTTTCTTCGCTTCCAAATTCGTATGAACGCTTGGTGGCAATAATTCTCTATGGAAAGGAGACTTTCGAGATGAAGGAAGTTACAACTACTGTTCTCAACAGTGAGATCATGAAAAAATCAAATCCATCAAATGAGTCATCAGGATTGTTTGTCGGTGAAAGGAGAAGGTCGAAGACCAGAGATGGAGGTAATAGCATAAGGGGAAATCCAAATCTTCAGGACGAGAGGGCGGACCATTCTTTTTTTTCAAACAGCCATGGCATATGAAGAAACAATGCCAAAAATACAGACAGTGGTTGGAGAAGATAGGCAAACGTGCCACTAAGGAGTTCGAATCAAGCCAGTGTTGCGACCGAAGCAGAAGAAAAAGATCTGTGTGATGTACTCGCTGGGAAGGATGAAAATTTTGATGCTTAGTTACTTGACTCCAGATGTTTTTATCATATGTGTCCCTAAAAGGAGTTGTTTGACACCTATAAGGAGTTTAATGGTAGCAGCGTTCTCATGAGGAACAATGCGGCGTGCAAGGCCATTGGTATAAGGATCAAAGTCCGCATGTTTGATGGTATGGTGTGAACACTTGTGAACATACGATACGTTCCGGAATTAAAAAAGAATCTGATTTCTCTAGGAGTATTGGATGCGGCAGGATTCAAGTTCGTTGGTCAAGATGGAATACTAAAGGTTGTCAAGGATGCCCTAATGGTCATGAAGAGACAACGACTGAAGAATTTTTATCGTTTGGATGGTAGCACAGTGACTGGTGGTGTAATTGTGGTTACAGAGAAACAGATGGAGGATACCAAAAAACTGTGGCATATGCGTCTCAGCCACATGAGTAAGAGGGGGTTTCGTGAGTTGCACAGAAGGGAGTTGCTGAAAGGTATTAGCACGTGCAAGATGGATGTCACGCCCCGCTTCCCAAAAGAAGGTGAACGATGACGTGGTAAGGTCCGCAACCTAACTGTATTGAAGATGGTTTATTCAATACAGTTACGTTAAGCGTATGAATATCTAACATGCAGGATGTGTACCAAAAACAAAAATTAGAAAAGTGAAAGGCATTTATTTCCATTAACTAAACTTTATTACATCCCAAAAGAAAGAGTAAAATAAACTAAGTAGTTTAATTACATCGAGAAGAAACAAAAGCGCTAAACACGTGGGCAACAACAAAAATTAAAACTAGTTAATTTTCCATCGTCAAGTCTGCATAATCTTCGTTAGTTGGCTCTACACCTTGATTCTCGTCATAACACTCATTCTCATCTGACGGATATTCCAAAGATAGAGGAAAAAAAGGTAAGTCCGTCAGTGAATTATACTCGGGTATGATTGCCTCATAAGAAAGTAAAGGTATAGAAATGAACAGGTGTATATAAATATAATGTATATGATGTACATGGGTATAAAGGTACGAGGTTGTATACAAATTAGATATGTTGACAGAGATGTATGTGAATATGAGTATGTTGTATGAGGTGTGTGTGAGGTAAAAGTTCAAGTCAAGTTAATTGGGTATTCAGTCTAAGAGTTATATCAGGTTAAACAAGATGTGTATTGATGGAATTGACTGGTGGATGTACTTGTATCCTTGAGGTATCTCATAACTAGCTAGAAGCGGTATGAGCTGGCGCTCGTGCTTGGGATGGCAATCACTGTGGTAGTATGAATATCCCCGAAAGGTGTCACATAACTACGATAGAGTTTTTTCTAGCGTGAATATCACTCAAGTGCACAAGTATTTCCACCCTTCAGTTCCATAATAAACAACAAGTCTAAACGGGTAAAATATACACATCCAAGATACTGAAATATGTAGGGTTCCTAGGCACTCTAGTGAGGTCTCACAAGGCATCGATCATGCCAATTTCAAAAATTCTAGTGCCGAGAAACTCTAATGTACGGATCGTTTGCTAGATTTCTAGGCGAAAAGTAAACTAGCTAACACTTAACTAATAGATACGGAAATACAACCTTTGTAGATCCGTTTGTCCACCTCCATAGCTCCATGAAGAAGTCATCTCCGCTGTACAAATCCGAAATCCGGGCTCTTGTGTCGGTTTCATCGGAGAAGAAGCGGGCTAGGTCGTCGACGACGTGCCGAAGATGATCTACGTCGAGGCATCGCTAAATCAAGCCCCGACTTCACCAAGTCCAAAAACTTGTGAAGAGAACACACTCTACTACTTGGCAAGAGGTAGAGGATGAAGAAATAGGAAGTGGGTAGACTTTAGATTTGGATTTCTCACTCTTTATCATCAATCACCATTGATGAAGAAAGCTTTTTCTTCCTTGCTCATGAAGAAGAAGAAGAAAGAAAATATATGATAAGTTAATTAAAAACCATAGAAAAATCAAAACTTATCATAATGTTAACTAGAGTCAAGTGTAGAGAATGAATCATAGTTAGTGGGAATGGTTAGGGTTAAGGATGAGATAAGAATGGTTGACTTGATCAAAGTTTCATGAAGGTTCAACTAAACTCCAAAATAAGCCACCATTCTTTTCTCCTCTTTTCCAAAATGAATAAACAAATAAGTAAATGAATAAATAAAGGAAATGAAACCCTAACCATTCTTTTAACCATGGTTTAATTCTTTGCACTTAACCAAGTAAACATGTATCATCAAACATGATACAATAAAGTGCACAAAATCATATCGTATATGCAATGCACACATCCGAGTGAGAAAATCCATCTTAAGTGAACCGATACTAGTTAATGCAAAGTAATATATCAAATATACAATTATGCATTAAATCATTAAATCAACACTTGATTTAACGATCCGGTCATGTCGCACATAACCGACTGGTATCATCAGTAACAACTTATCGAATCAACACTTGATCCGATAACCCGGCTATATCGCATATAACCGATCAATGTCACATCGCGAGAATGTAATACGGTATCACATACTCGCATTATTCTCGGTCCCGCACATATCTCATATGCGCTCCTATTTCGGTTCGCTTGAGCCAGGAAACCTCTGTGTAGGACTCTAAAGACTCGTCAATACGCCGGCAGCAGATGATGATCATATCAAACACCCACAAGCCGCAAGCGGTCTGCTAAACGTAACGGCCACCCGGGTATTGAGCGATCTGAAGATCGACGAACAAGCCCGCTCACACTCCAGTGAATCCGACCAGTAACACTACCGTACAGTCCGGTCTGATCGTCTGATCTGTCGCATATCTCGCCTAGGGGTGGTAAACGTCAGACCCCAATAGCTCGATAAGTCGTGTCGATATGAGGTTTATAACAATTCGAGAAACTACTGGTAACACTTACCAGTAAATCTCAGCAACCCTGGCCAGGGATTTCCTGTTATAGCCAATCGAACACAGCGCAACATCAACCCCCTATACCGGGAGAGACGAATCCCCTCCTATCGCTCATTGCCTCCATGTAACTCGGGACTGTACCCAAAAACCACCGTTTTGCACGCCCTCTTGGACGTGGTAAGATGGAAATCAAAGCACAATGGGAACCACACAAGACTCTATGACGATCTCGGGTCAACAGACTACTCTGTACCAGTGTCACCAAAGAACTGCCATCTGACGTGAGGTATAATACCATCTGGGAGTTCTCGGCGAGTCCGTCCAGTGTACCCAGTCTCTACTGAGCACCCGTATGTCATCCCCGATGTCAAACACCAATGGATATGGGATCATCCATCGCCCATCTGTATGGGTCGAGAAGGTATACGCTAGTCTACTCTGGTATATCGATGCCCCGTCTCGATACACCCACGACTAGGGACTTTGAAGGGTGTACTTATGGACTACCATGTCCCCACTAGTATGATCTGCATCATAGTCCAGGTAGTCAAGCACACATCCTAAGGGCTTTACCAACATGTAACAGAGAGACAATCAGTGTACACGTTAAGATAAAGATCAACCAGATAGCATACTATCATGTCGAGCAAGAAAGTCCTCCCTATATATGTCCCAGCATCCACTACAATATACATCCAATGTACAGTAATGGCCTCTAGGGCATACATATAACTAACAATCTCCCACTTGCACTAGGGCCATCTGTAGCAGTGGTCGTAGTATCTCATACTCAACCATCCCATAAAAGTCTCTCTCTAGGAATAGGCCTTCGTGAGTGGATCCGCCGTGTTATCCTCTGAGTCTGCTCTCCTTGCCTTGATCATCCTGGAGATCAACCATCTCCATGATCAGGTGATACTGCCTTAGAATAAGTCTGGATCACTGATGGGACCGGCGTTCCTTGGCATAAGCCACAACTCCATTGTCTCACAATGGTAGGAACGTAGTTCATCTCATGAACTAATATACATCCAAACATCCTCTTTGGTAGCATCATAAGTAGCGATGTATCCTGCCTTTATCGTCTAGTATGTCACGGTATCTAGCTTGGAACTCTTCCAACATACTGTCCCTTTACTGAGGGTAAAGACAATGCCTGCGACTGACATTCAGTCGTCTTTATCACCCTGGAACACTTCCAGTGATTCTCCCCAGGATCACTTGATACCATCTCACTACAACTAGTGAGAATCCTAACATCCAATTAAATCTATCTCATAGATCCAAAACTCAGGATTAAGGAGGTATCACTTTGATCCTATATGGAGAATTATTGTGATAAACGGAGATTGATCGAGCGTAGCATAGGAAACTCCTTCCCTATCAAGAGTATGTCATCCACGTACTCTACGAGGATCACTACCATACTCCCTACTACCTTTTTGTATATACAAGGTTCATCTACCATTTTGATGATGTCAACTTCCTTGACAAACACATCAAAACAGACGTTGCAACTCCGCGATGCCTGCTTTATCCTATAAAGCATCTTGCACACATTTCCGCTGCTCCCACTGTCTACGAGGCCCTCTGGCTGTGTACTTATAGACACTCTCTTCCAAAACATCATTTTAGAAGAGCTGTCATGACACCCAACCACCAGATATCGTAGTCATGGTATGTAGCCGTGGCAAGTAGGATCTGGATGGACTTAAGCATAGCTACTTGAAAGGGTTTCATCATTATCCACACCTGGTCAATGATGCAAACTTTTAACAAATCTAGCTTTGAAAGTCTCAACTTTTCCATGTACACCAAGTAATCTTCTCAAGATATATTTGCTCCTGATGGGGATTTAACCCTTCAGATATAGCAACCAAAGTCCATACTTTGTTGGTGTATAAGGATTCCATCTCAGATCGCTAAGCATCCAGCCATTCTTACAGAGTCTTACTCCCGATGGCCAGCTCGAAACTAGTTGGGTCATCATCTCATGATGCAATCCTCGCTCCCACTGTCATAGAGAAACCGAAGTATCTCTCAGGTGGGTGAGGAACCCTACTAGATCGGCGGAGAGGCCGAGGTTCGTTGGAATCTACTGAATCCTTTGGTTCTATCAAATCAGCTGCTGTCATTTGTATAGCTGGAACCTTTCCAGTTGTACTTGACAGACCTTACCTCGAGCTTGTCCGGATTTTGCTTTTAGACATAGGCCGGACAACCCCAAATCTTAACTAACTTAAGATATGGACTCTTCCCCTTTCTATATCACATATGAAGTGGTAGGCACTGATTTGATTCGAACCCTATTCAATAGGTATGCAACTTCTCAAGTGCATAACCCCCTAAGGAAAAAGGTAACTCAGTATTACTCATCATAGAGCACACCATAACAAATAGGGTGTATCTGCTCTGCCCCGATATACCATCGTGCCATGGTGTATACGGAGGAGTAATGCTGAGAGAGAATCTCATTCTCCTTTAGAATAGTCCAGGAATTCCATGCACAAGTATTCTCCTCCTTGATCTCATCATAGGACATAATACTTATACCCGTATTTTGGTTCTCTACTTCTAACTTATATTCTGTGAATATCTCAAAAGGTTCGGACTTGTGTTTCAACAAGAACATATGTCTGAATCTAAAGAGATCATCAGAGAACGTAATGAAGTATAAAGAACCAATCCTGGTATGTGTAGACAGGAGACCTACATACAACATCATGTATCAGTCCCAAGAGTTCACTAACTCTTTCTCTGTTTCCAATAAACAGAGCTATGGTCATCTTATCTTTGTGACATGACTGGCGAGTTTCACAAGATGTAAATTCAAACTAATTTAAATATGCATCTTTATGTAACTCAGCTAGTCGGGTCACATTGATCTGACCTAGTCTACAATACCTCAAGAAGGAATCGTTCATTTCTGAACTCTTCCTCTTGTGTGTGTTGTTTATACTATGAACTGTAGTTTGATTTAGAACATCAATGCTTTTAGATAACGTGCCTGAACCGATCAACTTTTGATATAGGAAATGTTCAAAACATTATCCAACAATACAAAATTATATCCTTTCTTTACTAATAAAGAAACTGATATGATTTTGTATATCAGGTTCGGTATCTAATAACATTCATTCAGAATCAATGTATCGGTAATACACGGTGACAGTGACCGACAGACTTGGCTGCAACTCTTGCCCCGTTTTCTGCCTCATGAAACTTATCACCCGTTCTCAGTTTTTCTACCCTTTTGTAGCCCTATGTAACATCTTACATATCTGGGATCCTGATCCGGTATCATATACCAAGGATGCGGAGGATACTGAGAAACAGTTCTGTATAATGAACACACCCGAAGATGATGCATCAACATGCACTCTCTTCGTTTGGGCGGCACGGGAAATCTGGTATTCCCCAATTTCCTGCTCTGTCTTATAACAATTATAAGTTGGAGCGGGACCAACGTTCCCCAGCTCAGTATAACAAGCGGGTTCGGTCAATAATCCGTATTATTATCTTGATTAAGGCGTGACATGGTCGCTACCAGGAGAGAGAGAGAAGAAAACACTCAGCGTGCGCTCTTGCAAGAATAGATTGGTTATTATTTTATCTAATCAGGATGGCTCCCACTGCTTTTTATCAAATCTTCCTTCAAACCCTAAAAGGAAAGACTAGCCGGGATTAATTACACACTACAAGTTCGCCAATCTTTCAGCCAGGCCAGTGTCGGTACTTTGAGGGAGGTCCCCCGTGCTTTCGCACGAACCTAATTAATGTAAATCTCGTTTTCCCAGAGACGTAACCTCGTTAACACCTTTCTAGACACCTACTTGATTGGCTAATTGTAATGTATAAAACTCTCCCAGGAGTAACTATTACTCGCAGCGGGTATCGGGATCCAACTATCTCATAGAAGGTATGCAATCTCATTGCAAATTTCAACACTTGAAATTCCCGATAATATTTTGCCCCTAACGTGCTATGACCTTGACGAAAGCCAACAAACCATAGCGCGCTAGTCAAGTTCAACCCGTCATTTCCTGATTGAATTAAACCCACCCGCACGACCCTTGACGAAAGCCAACAAAGCCGCACGACTACCCTAATCCAATCGCATCGTATGCTAGCAGATAAGCAGCATATAGCTACCGCACACTGCACCTTGACGAAAGCCAACAAATGCCGCACGAATACTATATACAACTTATCTGAAATGACGGAGGGCTACGACAGGTTTTTCTGAAAACCTATTGCGTAATGAACTTGATATCGTTGTAGAATCAAATGAATTTTAAAATGGAGTGTTTTTGAGGCTTTTCTAGTTTTGCTAAAGGAGTCACTCCCTGCGAAGGGATCGTCGGTCCTTTCCTCGTCGAATGAGGTGCGGGATATATCACATATATCACTGTGCAAAGCAAAAACACTTAAAAGCAATCAAAAGACAAACCGAGTGTGCAGCATCTGCCAGTTATTGCTAAAGGAGTCACTCCCGGTGAAGGGATCTCGGTCCTTTCCTTATCGAATAAGGTGCAGGATATATCACATATACCGCTGTGCAAAGCAAGAACTGTAGCTACCTGTTTTATTTTGAAATTCGATTCTACAACATCTTAGGTTTCTTTTATTTCATTAATCTCATTAATGAAGTCCCATCATTTAAGTACCTAAACATCACAGATAGATATGACGTACACTTATGCCATCCGCATTCGCCTCGATGTCCCCTCGTGCACCGTTAGGTTAGGTAACTAACGACAGAGCGGGGCAGGGCTAGCGCGGGTGTAAAACATAAGTAACGTCTATATAATATATCATATATACTATATACTGTATCTATCACAGAATATCACATGATCACATCATAGATATCGCAGCAGAAGAAACATATGAAATATTGGATATACTAGGACGTCCGTGTTTTCAATACGAGCCAGTATAAAACACGGATTCCACGGTCGTGATGAATAGCCAAACCCACACCCCTAGACCCCTACGAGAGCGGCAAGCAACCCTACCAATTCTGGAGTTAGGAGACCCGGCCTCGACTCCTCGAGTTGGTCTCCCACTGGACTCCAGAACCCGGTTACTTGTGCTCTCCTCCTTGGGTCTATCCTAGTGCGGAAAAGTAAATAATATACAAACGGTGACTACTTCCGCTACCTGGAAGCGCCCCAATAAAAGAATATTACATACAAGTTTTTACATGAATGAAAATGAAAAACACTCATCTCACATAAAAACCCCCGGCTATTCAAACACGACAATCCAATATAACATATCCAGCAACACATAACATCACATGTCATCAACGTAAGTAAATATACGCATCCCAATTGTCGTTGACATATAGCAACGAAACCGGCGATATCACATATTACACTTACGGTCACAGAAAAGAAAGTGTAAAACTACAACAGTTGGAATCCGCAACCACCTCAGACATCGCATGCCTGACCAAATGAATTACTTGGACATCGCATGCCTAACAATTATAAACCCCGCATTTTAGTCTCTTTATCGAAAACTCTTTTCAATACCAAGTCGGGGAATTCAACAGGATTCCCGACACCCTGATCGAATGCTCGTCGCAAACTTCAGTAGGCGGCCGCACCCCTGATACCGTCGACAAAGTGCACCAAGGCGGAACACCGCTACCGCGAGCATCCGGACGGATGCTTTCGGCGACGGGGTTCTCCTACAGTCACTTGGTCGGGGCTATGGAGCGAGGCTGTCTATTAAGTTTATCCGGCGAGTATCCGCGTATGCTACGTGATTGCAACGGACTTTTGATCGCATCAAAATTCCGTGGCAACCGATCAAGTGAGACTAAATTGCTATATTTATAACATTCATCTAGTTATCACATAACTGTTTGTGAATTCCAATTATTGTATCACATTCCAGATAAACAGATAATGTTAAACTTTCCGATCGAACAGTCGAATACCCAAGTTTTCCCGATACAGTCCAACACATGAAATAAGTCTAACAACATTCAGTTCGTGCCTCAGTACCGTAGAAGGGTCAAGCCAACGCCTCACATGTGGCACGCCGTACTGCCCCAAACCCGAAGGTTCAAAGGGCAGTTCAAGACGGTCACATAATCGAGTTAAGGTTTGTTGTCTTCTAGAGGGTCCATCGCGTTACTTGCACTACTTAGAATGTCGTTAAACTACGGAAAAATCCAACACTTGGAAATTTCCCGACAGGGGAAAAATTGGGTATTTATATCCGGTCGAACTTTTTAACATATTCTAAAATTTATCCGGAAAGCCACACAGACAAAATTTGATACTCCGATCGATATACCAAATCCCCAAAACAATTCCAGAAAACTCATCTGTATAATTAATATTAAAATATCCCAGGAAAACCAGAACAGAATACTGAGAATTACTGTGCAAACATTTCCTCACAAAACGACAAAACGGCAGCGCTTCCGCCGCACGAGGCATGCTCGTGCCGCGGAAGAGCGGTGGTAAAGTTGAATCAGGTCCACGAAATTTACAGTAATTCTTAGAAAACCCTGCTTGATTTTCTGGATATTTTTAATCTTGAAAAATCCACAATTTTAAAATCTGGACAGAGAGCATGTTAGGTTTGGGTTTTCGGGTTCGTTCGGACTTCAATTTCCGTCAGGACTTCGCCTAAGGCTCTAGCTAGGCTCTGATACCACTGTAGGGTTCCTAGGCACTCTAGTGAGGTCTTACAAGGCATCGATCATGCCAATTTCAAAAATTCTAGTGCCGAGAAACTCTAATGTACGGATCGTTTGCTAGATTTCTAGGCGAAAAGTAAACTAGCTAACACTTAACTAATAGATACGGAAATACAACCTTTGTAGATCCGTTTGGCCACCTCCATAGCTCCATGAAGAAGTCATCTCCGCTGTACAAATCCAAAATCCGGGCTCTTGTGTCGGTTTCATCGGAGAAGAAACGGGCTAGGTCGTCGACGACGTGCCGAAGATGATCTACGTCGAGGCATCGCTAAATCAAGCTCCGACTTCACCAAGTCCAAAAACTTGTGAAGAGAACACACTCTACTACTTGGTAAGAGGTAGAGGATGAAGAAATAGGAAGTGGGTAGACTTTAGATTTGGATTTCTCACTCTTTATCATCAATCACCATTGATGAAGAAAGCTTTTTCTTCCTTGCTCATGAAGAAGAAGAAGAAAGAAAATATATGATAAGTTAATTAAAAACCATAGAAAAATCAAAACTTATCATAATGTTAACTAGAGTCAAGTGTAGAGAATGAATCATAGTTAGTGGGAATGGTTAGGGTTAAGGATGAGATAAGAATGGTTGACTTGATCAAAGTTTCATGAAGGTTCAACTAAACTCCAAAATAAGCCACCATTCTTTTCTCCTCTTTTCCAAAATGAATAAATAAATAAGTAAATGAATAAATAAAGGAAATGAAACCCTAACCATTCTTTTAACCATGGTTTAATTCTTTGCACTTAACCAAGTAAACATGTATCATCAAACATGATACAATAAAGTGCACAAAATCATATCGCATATGCAATGCACACATCCGAGTGAGAAAATCCATCTTAAGTGAACCGATACTAGTTAATGCAAAGTAATATATCAAATATACAATTATGCATTAAATCATTAAATCAACACTTGATTTAACGATCCGGTCATGTCGCACATAACCGACTGGTATCATCAGTAACAACTTATCGAATCAACACTTGATCCGATAACCCGGCTATATCGCATATAACCGATCAATGTCACATCGCGAGAATGTAATAAGGTATCACATACTCGCATTATTCTCGGTCCCGCACATATCTCATATGCGCTCCTATTTCGTTTCGCTTGAGCCAGGAAACCTCTGTGTAGGACTCTAAAGACTCGTCAATACGCCGGCAGCAGATGATGATCATATCAAACACCCACAAGCCGCAAGCGGTCTGCTAAACGTAACGGCCACCCGGGTATTGAGCGATCTGAAGATCGACGAGCAAGCCCGCTCACACTCCAGTGAATCCGACCAGTAACACTACCGTACAGTCCGGTCTGATCGTCTGATCTGTCGCATATCTCGCCTAGGGGTGGTAAACGTTAGACCCCAATAGCTCGATAAGTCGTGTCGATATGAGGTCTATAACAATTCGAGAAACTACTGGTAACACTTACCAGTAAATCTTAGCAACCCTGGCCAGGGATTTCCTGTTATAGCCAATCGAACACAGCGCAATATCAACCCCCTGTACCGGGAGAGACGAATCCCCTCCTATCGCTCATTGCCTCCATGTGACTCGGGACTGTACCCAAAAACCACCGTTTTGCACGCCCTCTTGGACGTGGTAAGATGGAAATCAAAGCACAGTGGGAACCACACAAGACTCTATGACGATCTCGGGTCAACAGACTACTCTGTACCAGTGTCACCAAAGAACTGCCATCTGACGTGAGGTATAATACCATCTGGGAGTTCTCGGCGAGTCCGTCCAGTGTACCCAGTCTCTACTGAGCACCCGTATGTCATCCCCGATGTCAAACACCAATGGATATGAGATCATCCATCGCCCATCTGTATGGGTCGAGAAGGTATACGCTAGTCTACTCTGGTATATCGATGCCCCGTCTCGATACACCCATGACTAGGGACTTTGAAGGATGTACTTATGGACTACCATGTCCCCACTAGTATGATCTGCATCATAGTCCAGGTAGTCAAGCACACATCCTAAGGGCTTTACCAACATGTAACAGAGAGACAATCAGTGTACACGTTAAGGTAAAGATCAACCAGATAGCATACTATCATGTCGAGCAAGAAAGTCCTCCCTATATATGTCCCAGCATCCACTACAATATACATCCAATGTACAGTAATGGCCTCTAGGGCATACATATAACTAACAAAATATTTATGTCTCATAAAGAAAGGTAGATAAGATAACAAGTAGGTATAGCACATGATGTGAGTTTAGTGTTGAGTATCAATAGGTATTGTAAACGTTTTAGTTTGTCAAACAAGGGCCTGGATACTCGCGATTATTCCGCTGTGGCCACGGAACAACAATTGGGGAAGTAAAATGTACCGTTTCACTTCCCGGGATTATGATCGAGTAGTAGGGGAATCCGAGTTCCGAATCTCCTTGTCTAATCAAACTACCCATCCCCGTGGTTCAGTATAAAGGTCTTGAAGAATTAGAGTTAGTGCGTATACATTTAGGCATGGAATTTCCACATTGTATGTTATCCACATATTAGATCATTCTCCCTCAAGTTGGGTTAGTATTTGCCCGAATATCGGGTTAGTAGTTGTCCACACATTGGACCATTCACTCCCAAAGTAGGGTTAGTATTCGCCCGAATATCGGGTTAATAGTCGTCCACATATTGGACTGTTCACCCTTCCTGCAGAGATCCTCATATATGAGTATTCCATAGCTAGGTCCACGCATTCTAACTCTAACCGTATCACGTGTCATGTATGTCATAAACTTGTAATCAAGAAGTTGATCTTATTTAATATGACCTTCCACAACCACTCATTTTATCTTCTTATCTTCTTAAGTTTGGAAGGTACTTCGTATCATTTTATAGAACACTTAGTTAATAAAAGATGATAGTGTTTAATTATATTTATTATTTATAAGAAAACCATGATATTTGGAATATTTATCATTTTGGAAACCAATAATATTTTACTGATAAAATATCCTTTTAATAAAAGATTATGGTATTTATTTGAAAATTATCTTTTAATAAAGTTTTAGATTTTCTTTTGGAAAATATCATTTATAAGGGTTATGGTCTTTGTTGAAAATAGCCTTTTAGTAAAGGTCAAGATATTTAAATGAAATTATCTCTTTTTAGGATGGATTGAGCTATTTTATTGTAAATAATAATTTTATGAAATTATAGTGTTTTAAGTTTGAGGTAACATTTTAGAAAATACGTTCGTGTTGGCAACCACTACACATGAACGACAGGATTTGTGTCCTTTTCAGGGACGATTGCCTATCAACCACGAGATACTTACGTAAAACATTACCGTATTATTAGGATAATCTATTAGAGGTGCTATTCTATAAGAACGACTCCGCGTTGACAACCGCTGCACATGGACGGCAGGATTTGTGTCATTTTTAAGGACGATTGTCTAGTAACCACGGGGTGATTCAGATAAAACATTCCCCTATTAGAGTATTTTATTAAATTTTAGTTAACATGCTAAAAAAATTAATATAAAAATATCCTTTCGAGTGAAAGGGCTAAGTTGGAAAAATCCATATACCGTTATTTAGATTTAGCATTACCCCCTTTCAAAAAGGTAAAGAGATTTAACAAAACTAAAGTAGTTAGTGGAAAAAGTGTAAGTAAAATATATCTATCGAATCTAAAATATTTATTCCTAATATCTTATCTCATATGGATATTTTAAACAAATACAATATTTTAATAAAACGAGGGTATTTTATGGAAGCAACCTGTTTCGAGATCATAATGGTAATATGGGTAAGTGTGGGCATGTAAGGGGTAAACCCACCGTTGCCGGTCCCAAGTCCGGATGAGAAAGGGTGAGGGTTGTGGTAGGCTTGTGACAGCCAACGGAAAACTTTGTCACATTCTATAACATGAACCATAATAAGAATATCGTTGGGGCGTCCCCTACTCAGCGACGCGCTACATCGGATCCCGGGTGTAGTGTTAAATATGCAAGGGCTTGGTCGTCGTCCAGATGCGGCGCGTTACATCGGACCCCGGGTGTAGTGACAAATAAGCAAGGGTCTTCGTCCAGAGACGGCGCGCTACATCGGACCCCGGGTGTAGTGACAAATAAGCAAGGGTCGTCGTCTACAGACGGCGCGCTATATCGGACCCCGGGTGTAGTGACAAATAAGCAAGGGTTTCATAGGACCCGTCTAGCTTCCTGGAACATAGGTTCCCTTACGGGTAGACTAATAGAATTAGTGGAGGTGATGATTAGGAGGAGAGTTGGTATTATGTGTTTGCAAGAAACTAAGTAGGTAGGTGAAAAGAGTAGAGTCATAGAGCCTTGGGGTTATAACCTTTGGTATACGGGTAGAGATAAAAATCGTAATGGGGTAGGTATAATCATAAATAGACGGTTGCTTGAGGATGTTGTTGAGATTAGGAGAAAAGGTGATAGAATTTTACTGGTTAAGCTTATTCTAGGTGGAGAGATCTTTAATGTTATTAGTGCTTATGCACCACAGATAGGTCTTGATGACGCTAGTAAGCGTCTATTCTGGGAGGATTTAGACGAGGTGGTGCAAAGTATACCTAGTGGAGAGAAGTTATTTATTGGTGGTGATCTTAATGGGCATGTAGGTACTAGTCGTAGTGGGTTTGATACTATCCATGGAGGTTTTGGTTTCGGACAAAGGAATGAAGTTGGTGACTCGATTCTAGATTTTGCTTTATCTTATGACTTGATCTTAGCAAACACCTGGTTTAGGAAAAGAGAGTCCCACCTTATCACTTTTAGGAGCGGATCAAATGCTAGTCAAATAGACTTTTTTCTGACGAGAAGAATAGATAGAGGTTGTTGTATCGACTGTAAGGTAGTGCCAGGTGAGAGTGTAACTACTCAATATAGACTTTTAGTTCTAGATTTTTGATTTAGAAGAGAACCTAGGAAGATTAGACGTAAGGTCGAGCCTAAAATTAAATGGTGGCGATTGAAAGAAGGTAATCAAAAGGCTTTTATAGATCGTGTAGTACAAGAAGCGGATTGGCAGTCGGAAGATGATCCAGACAAAATATGGAACAAAATGGCTAGTTGTATCAAGAAAGTAGCTAGAGATCTACTTGGTGAGTCGAGAGGTGGTGCTCCACCATCTAAGGACATATCATGGTGGAATGAAGATGTAAAGGCTGCTATTAAAATTAAAAGGGATTCTTATAAAGATTTGAAGAAAAGTAGAGATGTGGAGAGATTTAAGAAGTACAAAATGGCTAAAAAGGAAGTTAAGAAAGCTGTTCGAGAAGCTAAATCTAAGGACTACAAGAAGGTGTACGAGAAATTAGACACTAAAGAGGCTGCAAATGATATATACCGGATTGCTCGAATGCGGGAAAGGAAGACTAGAGACTTATGTGCGGTGAAGTGTGTCAAAAATGAAAATCAGAAGGTTTTAGTTCGAGATGAGGATATCAAGGAAAGATGGAGAGATTATTTTGACAAATGTTCAATGAGAGCTTTACTAAGAATTTGGATGGACTTGTCATTCAATCTCAAGATATAAATCGTGATTTCATGCGTAAAATAAGACTTACTGAGGTTAAAGAAGCTTTGAACAGAATGGGTTTAAGAAAAGCGGTTGGTCCTGACGGGATTCCTATCGAGATTTGGAGATGCTTAGGAGAAATAGGCGTTAAATGGCTGACAGATCTGTTTAATAAGATTTGGCAGACAAAAAAAATGCCAAATGAATGGAGGAAAAGTATCCTTGTACCTATCTACAAGAATAAGGGTGACATTCAAAGTTGCTCAAACTACCATGGAATAAAACTAATGTGTCACACCATGAAACTTTGGGAGAGAGTGATTGAACACAGGCTAAGCAAGGATATTAAGATAACAGAGAACCAATTTGGGTTCATGCCTGGACGATCGACGACAGAGGCGATTCATTTGCTTCGTCAACTTGTCGAGCGCTTTCGAGAGAGGAGAAGAGATTTGCATATGATATTTATTGATTTAGAAAAAGCGTACGACAAGGTACCTAGAGAGGTATTATGGGGGACAATGATGAAAAAGGGGGTCCCCGTCAAGTATATTGACATAATCAAGGATATGTACGACGGAGTAGTGGCAAATGTCAGAACTTGCGGTGGCTTAACAAGTAATTTTCCGATTACTATTGGTTTACATCAAGGATCTGCATTAAGTCCTTTCCTGTTTACCATCGTGATGGATGAGCTTACTAGAACTATCCAAGATGAGGTCCCTTGGTGTATGCTATTCGCTGATGATATTGTTCTAGTAAATGAGACGAAAGCAGGGGTTAATGCCAAATTGGAATTATGGAGACAAACATTGGAATCTCGGGGATTCAGATTGAGCAGGTCCAAGACAGCATATATGCACTGCAAATTTAGTAGCCAGAGAAGTCAAAACCATATTGGTATAACATTGGAAGGGCAAGAGATATCACCGAGCGACCAGTTTAGATATCTAGGTTCCATCATCCAAAGGAATGGGGAGATCGATAGTGATGTTAATCAAAGGATCCAAGCTGGTTGGTTGAAATGGAGGAGTGCAACAGGGATTTTGTGTGATCGTAACTTTCCGTTAAAATTGAAAGGGAAGTTTTATCGGAGCGCTATTCGGCCTGCCTTATTATATGGTACAGAATGCTGGGCTCCTAAGAAGCATCATACACAGAAGATGCACGTAGCGGAGATGCGCATGCTTCGTTGGATGTGCGGTAACACTAGAAAAGACAAGGTGCGAAATGAGGATATTCGTGCAAAAGTTGGTGTAGCACCCATGGAGGAGAAGATGCGGGAAAACCGGCTTAGATGGTTTGGTCATGTGCGACGCAGACCTATGGAAGTATCGGTTCGACGAATAGATACTCTCGATATGGGTAATGGCAAAAGGGCAAAAGGGAGACCGAAGAAAACATGGATGGAGGTGATACGAAACGATATGGTTGCCAAAGGACTCAATGAAAGTATATTGTTCGATAGAAGTGAGTGGAGACAGAGGATTCATGTGCTGGACCCGGCGTGATTCTCATGTTGGTTCATGTAGCCTACCCCATATGCTTGGGATAAAAGGCTCAGTTGTTGTTGTTGTTGTTGGGCATGTAAGGGGTGAATTGATACCCCGTGGGTTATAACATTAACCATATCATATTCCATGTAGTATGAGAGTGCAATATTTTTTTTGTATATAGGAGTGATTCAAGAAACCATTTTAAACATGTGGTTAATATTATTATCATTAAGAGGTACCAAAATAGGCATGCAGAAATATTTTTAACGTCATTTTAATATGAGCTTGATGATTAGAAGTTGAAACTAAGATTATTGAAAGAAGGAAGGCGACAGATGAGTGGAGAGAGCGGATCCTATCTTTTGTTTGAGTTGGATGTCGATGGGTCGAAAATGTAGACTCATACTAAATCCTCAATAGCTCCGTGCTCAGATTTTTTCTTGATACTCGTGTGGAACCACAATGTCGGCGTCGTTGATATGAAGGCGTGGGTATTTTTTTCAGAATTTTTGGAGTTCTGAGAAGTGAGAAATCAATGTTTTAAAGTGTCTATTTATAGGGTTTTTAACCAACCATAAAATCCAAAAAATCTGTTAAAATCCGCCAACATCCGCGCCCAAATGATTGCCCCATGATTCTCTGAATGATTGTCGCCCTTCATCTCAGCCATTGGATCATGATCCAACGGCAGAGGTCATGCCGCCACTCCCACACACCCGCGTCACGTGTCACGCGTGTGGGGATCACGCGTTTTCGCATGGTCCCCACCACGTTAGCGCCGCCGGGTGATTCTGGGCCACGGTCCAGGATCAAGGGATTTAATATATATATATAAAATAAAAATACTAAACTATTTATTATTTAAAAATTGAATTTGGTTTTAAAAAATTGTAAAATATGAGAAAATTCCAAAAAATATATTTTATTGTTATCTTTAGTATAAAAATTTTTTTGGGCTAAAACTAAATAATATATCCATATCTATATGGTGTTTGCTAGTTATTATAATTATTTAAAAATCTATTTTATTCTAGGAAATATTTTAATTACGAAATAATTATTTTAATCGATAATAAAAATATGTAATTTTTTTTAAGGCATTATAAAATTTTATTAAAACATTTTAAGCCTAGAAAATTATAAATATATTTTTAGAAAATTACTTTAATCATATTTCAATGCTTTGAAAATTATTAACATTACTTTAAAAATATTTTTCTATCAACGAAATACGTAAATAATTACTTGATACTAGGAATTTAAATAAAATATATTTTTATTAGGTATTAGAAAACACGGTCGTTACACCGGACTTCTGCAAATATTGCATGATGGGGAAGCAATATAAGGCCGGCTTCAAGCAAGCCGTGCACAAGACCGAAAGACTTCTCGATTATATACACTCAGACGTATGAGGGTCATCACCGGTTCCATCTAAAGGAAGTGTCATAAACTATGTCATTTTCATTGACGATTTCTCATGAAAGGTATGGGTTTATTTCCTCAAACACAAGTCATAGATATTTGCCAGATTTAAAGAATGGAAAGAAGCCGTGGAGAAGCATAAAGGACAATCGGTGAAGTATTTGCGAACATATAATGGAGGTGAATACATCTTGAAGGAGTTTACAGACTTCTGTAAAGAACAGGGCATACAGAGGTAATGGACAATTTTAGGATTTCTAGAGCAAAATAGGATATGTGGAGCGCATGAATAGAGCTAGAAGTATGTGGTTGCAATCCGGTCTTTTGGATGACTTCTGGGCAAAGGCGGTGAATCATATGTGCTGTTTGGTTAACATATCTCCATTTACAGCCATAAATCTTCATATTCCAGAAGAAGTATGGAGAGGAGAGTCAGTCATTTATGATTCGTTACGAGTGTTTGGGTGCCCTGCTTACGCACTCATAAATCAGAAGGATATGACCAAGCTGGATTCAAAGTAAAAAAGGTATGTTTTATTGGGATTCAAACTTGAAGTTAAAGGTTACAAGTTATAGGATCCGAAAAACAGAAGAGCGTTCACTAGCCGAGATGTGATTTTCGATGAGGAATCCATATTGAAAGACGTGGCTGAAGACAATAAGACAGCAGGTGGAGCATCATGTGACAATGATCCGTTGGAAGTGGAGTTTTTTGGCACTCATAAGGATACATATACTGAAGCATAATTTCACTCTATTGACGTGCAGGTGGACGGGTGGAATACGGAGACATACGATGAGAACCAACCTTAATAGGACCCACAGACAATGGCGTTAAAAAGAACGGCACGTACACATAAAGCACCAGTATGGTACGGTTTCGAAGATATGGTCGCTATTTGCTCTAGTCACCAAAAGCGGAAATCCCAGTTCTTATCAGGAGGCCATTAGGCAAGAGGATAGAGATCGATGGATTGTTGTGATGACAGAGGAGATGAAGTCACTTCGAAAGAACGGAACGTGGAAACTGATCGAGCTACCGAAAGGAAAAAAGGGCTATTGGCTACAAGTGGGTATTTAGGAAAAAAGGATTTTGAGCAATACAAGACAGGTTAGTTGCGAAAGGTTTTGCTCAAAAGGAGGGGGTTATTTACAATGAGATTTTCTCGCCTGTAATCAAGCATATATTTATTCGAGTTTTGTTGGCAAAAGCAGCACTACAGAATTTAGAGTTGGAGCAAATGAACGTGAAAACGTCCTTTCTGCATGATGAGTTGGAAGAGACGATCTTTATGAGGCAACTTGAAGGTTTTGTGGAGCCCGGCAAGAAGGATCTCGTATGTGAACTCAAGTGGTCTCTATATGGGTTGAAGCAGTCTTCTATGCATTGTTACAAGTGCTTCGATTCTTTTATGAAGAAGACCAACTACTCTCGATGTGAGTACGACAGCTGTGTGTACTCGAAACGGCTTAAGGACGGCTCGTCGATATATCTACTGCTATATATCGATGACATATTGATAGCTGCTAAGAGTATGGTGGAAATAAAGGCGCTCAAAACTTCATTGAGTGTATAGTTTGACATGAAGGTTTCAGGTGAAGCAAAGAAAATTCTTAGGATGGAAATTTTTCGAGATAGAAAAACTGGAAAGCTTTGGCTATCCTAAAGAAGATATATTGAGAAGATGTTGGAGAGATTCAACATGAAGGACTCAAGACAGGTAAGTACCACTATCACCAGTCATTTCAAGCTATCCTCCAAGGAGTGTTCGAAATCAACGAAGGAGACGGAAAAAATGTCTCGAGTACTATATGCGAGTGTGGTGGGATCGCTAATGTACGCTATGGTATGCACACGTCCATACATATCCTATTCGATAAGTCTGGTTAGCCGGTACATGTTAAATCCAAGAAAGCTCCATTGGGAAGCCGTAAAGTGAATACTTCGGTATCTAAAAAGAAATAAAGATCTCGGTTTACTCTTTCACAAGTCAGAAAATAAATCGAACCAGCTGCAGGGATGTGTAGATGCTGATTACGCCGGTGACTTAGATAAAAGAAGATCTACTACAGACAATGTATATACAGTTGTAGAATCTCCAATCGGTTGGAAGTCGAAATTTTAGGATACCGTGGCGCTATCAACGACGGAGGCAGAATATATTGCAGCAGTGGAAGTATCGTAGGAAGCTTTGTGGTTAAAGAATTTAGTTGGCACGTTCGAATTCGATAAGGGGTCGGTTCCTTTATTTTATGACAGTCAAAGTGCCATTCACTTATAATCAGGTATACAACAGTCGAACGAAGTACATCGATGTACGGTATCATAAGATAAGGGAGTGAGCCGAAAAGGAGATCGATTTGATCAAAATCGATACTAAGGTGAATTCAGCTGACATGCTAACGAAGTTTATTCCTACGGAGAAATTCAAGTCAATTTTGGTTTCTATTTAGATACTCAAATTTGAGGAAGGTATGCGATCTCTGTAGAAGGGTTGCATCGGTTCCACAGTTCTGATGAAAAATTGCGACAGAATCAGTTTCGCAGTTCTGGTGAAAAATTGTGACAGAATCAGCTTTACAGTTCTGAGCAAAAATTATGACAGTTCGTGGTTTCAAGATTTGGAGCGTACAAACAGGAGAAACGGGGAGGACTATAAAGCAACTCTAAAGGATACAAGACGAGGGCAACGAATTTTCAAGATGATTATAAGAATATACAAGCTAGGTGGAGATTGTTATGAACGTGCCTTATATATCGAGACTGCACACCATCAAGTTTCAGGCGTTGAGCCAGCTAATGCTTGACATGAGGCGTTTCATACATCCAAAGAAGAAATATGATTTTCAGGAATTTTATGAGCCATCTCAACAATGGGCTGAGCCGTCTCAATAAAGTGTTAAGTTGTCTCTTAGAGACAGAGAACTCGGCAACTTTTGAGTCAGCTCAAGAAGTCTGCTGACGGCTCGTTGCAGAGATCAAGGTTTTGAGTTTATCTCGAATATTCAGTTTTGGGTGGCAGTTTCGTAATTATTGTATTCCTATTTTATATTAGATTTCTAATAGGGTATAAATAGGATAGTAGGGTTAAAGTTTGCAGTGTGCAATCTTTATCATAAGATTTAAGGGAGATGACGACGGCTCCATAAAAGATCAAGACGTCTTTAATGAGTGCTTGAGATCTTAATCATAAAGTTTAAAGAAGACGACTCTATGCCTTAATAAGAGATCAAGAAGAAGGCCATTAAAGAAAGCTTGGAGAAAGAGAAAGAAAGATGTTGTTGGAGATTTATAAGGAGAAGATTTTTGTATTCTTCTGTAAGGTTTTTCTTTTCTCTCTAAAGTTCTAATAAAATGTTATTTCCTTTTTCCCAAATCTTTTCTGTGTTATTTGATTTTGTATTGTTTTAGTTGTTATCCGTTAAAGAGAATCTTAGTTTAGATCCATTAAGGTTGGTGTCCGCTCCGCTGTGCACTAACAAACGCCAATATTGATGGATCTAAACTAAAATCCCCTTTAAACGATAAAAATTAGAACAAACGCAAAATTAAATAACATAAGAAGAGATTTGAGGAAAATGGGAAAACACTTTATTAGAACTTTAAAGAACAAATCTTATAAGAGTTACAAACTCTCTCCTTACAGGTTTCCAACGAGATCTCCTTATTCTTTTCTTCTTATAAATGAGTGATAATCAATGTATTACAGTGAAAGTTGCATATAATTGCGCAAAACACCCTATAATATACCCCATGTATACAGCACTTACATCCCCTCATGTCATTTATCAGCACAGTCACCCTCCTTGTTATCGATCAAAATTAAACCGTACAAATACTCCAACTCCAAACAACTCAAATGATTGTCTAACTTAAAAGGGCCTTTTGTTATTAACAGAGGGAATGCGCGGGCTACTAATGACTTGTGTTGGTGTATATAAGTGCTATATATATAGGGTAAACTACATGAGAGCATTGTGTGCAATTTGTGTGTGTGTGTGTGAGAGAGAGAGTTCATTAATATATAACTTTTTCATACCACATCCATGAGGATCTCAACAAGGTTGACATGATTCATGATCACCACCGCGGTCTCTCGGGACGCTTCGGACTTCAACCCGAACGGTTTTGGCCCAATCCCACTCGGAAAATTTTGTACATACTCATCTTCATTCAAGCTCTCAATGCCATTTTCCAACCCTTGAGTCCATAGAGGTTCACCCAATTGAGCCATTCTAATTAGTTCTTCCATTGCAGCGACCGCAAGCTCGATTACCATTGGCTTGTCCACTTCATTTTGGCTCGACACTGATCTTAGTAACTCACTTGCACCAAACATTTCGCTGCCAATGGCTGGAGGTTGCACGCCAAAGGGTGCAACCCCGAGATCTAGTGAAGAGCGACCGATGTTTGGAGAAGAGAATAAGGGATAGGAAACCATTGGTTTTCCGACATACTTTGCAGCGATTCCTGAGATTCTGTCGATCTGTTTGGCAAGTCATGTAGAAAAAGGTTAGGAAATGAAGATGGATGCACCATTTGTTGCAATTTTTTTTAAAAATTCATGTTTTGTTAGCGAGCGATAAGCAAGAGGTTTAAATAAATTTCCAAAATGCAATTCAAAAAAATGCACCAAATTCTACAGTCCAATTGCTTTTTGCAGTTGTTTGATAAAAAAAAGTAGATGACACATTTCATACAATAAATTTTTCCAAATACTTCCTAATTATTCTTAAAGCCACAATTATTGTTTCTATTTTTATATTGTACTTACCATGTCATTCTTACACCATTCTTAAAGCTACAATTTATACTCAAATACTTCCTAATATATTATTCGATGTATTTCAAACAAAATTAATGAACATTATAATTTACAGAAACACCATAGTACTACCCACTTAAAGTGGCATGCAATTAATATCTGTCATTTACAAAGTTCAATGGTTCTATCCAAAAGCAGAAAATCCTTGTGAATATAGTATAATTTACCCTAATTTCTATATTTGCTTACATTAGCAAACAAAAGAACGGATTTAGGTCAAAATCTTCGAAAACAAACAATTCCTAAATTATTCAAGATGTATCCATACCTCTTCCCTCAATCTCGCGTTTTCAATCCTCAGATGGTGTTCATCGAACGACATCTCTCCAATAGCCGCAGAACCACCACAGTTGGGGCACGACGCGTTGCTTAGAGCCTCCTTATACCTTAAGTTCTCGGCTCGAAGCTTCTCATTATCAGTTCTCAATTGAGTGTTCTCATGCCTTTCATGTTGAGTCTGCATACATAAATAGAAAATAATATATGATCGTTATCTGATTAGTTCAAAAAATAAATAAACAATTAATGATTCTAGAGTTAATTAATGCTCAAACAAAGTAATCAATGAGGAAGAGAGCGCGCTAGTTTTTTAGTTTGTTAAACTGAAGGAGATTTAATTGAGATTAGACCTTCATTTGAGTGCGCTTGTTTTGGAACCAAAACTTGACTTGCAATGGCTCTAACGCTAACTCTCGGCTAAGCTCCTTCCTTTGCTTGTCATCTGGATGAGGGTATTCTTTGAAGAATCTAAAGAATTAACAACATTGAAAAAGAAAGAGATTAGTAACTTTTTAGAATAGGCAAGACACAATTTGAGAGATTGGATATCTGAAAAGAGCTAGAGCAACCAAAATGAGAAAAAAAAGATCGATAATGCATATATTTTATATCGTTTTGTATTTATCTTTTTTGTATTGAGATTTACGTTTATTATACGTATATGATTTATTAGGGGATATATATAAAGAGGCATAATGTACATTGTATTTTGATTAATCGTTAATAACATTTTTCCTCTCCCAAATTCAATGGTTTCTAATATGGTATCCGAGCCAATAGCTCGATCCAAAATTTATCTTCATTTATATTTTTAGTTTATTATTCGAAAATAAATAAATTTGCGTCAATAATATTTAATTCAGAAATGAGTTCTCACAGTTTGATCATAAGCAGTTGTTTCTATCAATATCAAGTTCAAGCATGCATTCTTTTTTATGACGTCTTCTAACAAGATGATCTTCTTTCGTCCAAACAACTATTTTTTTCTTATGATGTCTTCTAATAGTACGATCTTCTTTCTTAAGCATTTCCAACGAAAGAGATTAATTGCAGGTTATTCGGTCTATTTTGCAATCCGCGAAAGAGGCCAAAAGGTATTAGTCTACTATGCTCGATACTTTAGATATGTTGTTCTTCACCGTCGTTCTACAATTTGTATATTTTGGTTTAAGATATTATCCAAACTCTCGTTTATCCACCGTGAGTTTAAGAGAGACAATTAAATTATGAGATATTTGAATATAACTACATTAGATATTAAGGTTATCATAAATCAGATAAGTTCTGATTTATATTGTTGAGATTATGATTAGTGTGCTAAATTGTTAGAATTATTAGTTATCGATTAGTTATGTTATGAGGTGTATAAATTGAGATAATTTATCTCTAAATAAAATTGATGGAGTTTATTGCTTTCTTAATATGGTATCGGAGTTAGGTTGATAACATTCATGGATTTGTACTTTAATAACACATCTGAGAGAGAGCCGTCTACATGCCCTTGATAAACCCCATCTTTCCTTGTGCCATAGTTGCACATTTCCTTCTCCTTGTGCTATAGTTGCACCTTTCCTTGTGCCATCTACTTACCTCTGAAAGGCTAGGCTCTACACGTGTTTGTACGATCCACGTGTGGTTGTACGTGAGAGAGAGAGTGTGTTAAAGATATATGGAAAACAAGTCCTGCATTGGAAAAACTATGATAGGGGCATGAGTATAACATATAAGATAGGACAAACCTCAACGAGATTTGAGTCTTATTGATGAAACCCACTTATATCAAAAGCCCGTATACACTCATATAAATAAAATATATAATCACCCCTTCGTTCATGTATGATTAAATCTAATATGATACAGCGCTTATCCTACCATTAATTGTTGTCGTCATCGTTGATTAATCCTCTCCACCTTCTCGTCTTCTCGATCGCTACAACTTCCCATCATCGAATCTCTCTCCATCTAATGACTCCGACGTCACCGTCGATCTATTTCTCCTTCTTGCTTTTCGTTTCTTACATATTTACCATAATTTGATACTTCATATCAAAATCATTATCATCATCTCTATCATCTGAAATCACTAAATTAGAATATGATGAATTTGAATCCTCTTCTGTTCTTCTTCTCTTCCTTCTCTTCGATTTTCCCGTCTTATTCGTCTTCTTTTTATCTTTTCCGTGATTATTAATAACAATAAAATCCTCCACAATAAAATCATCATCATAGACATCCAAAGATCTATTCATCCTTATCTTCTTGCTCTTCTTTTCTCGCTTATCCACAACAACATGATACTCCACATCCATCATCGTCATCCTCGTTTTCCATATCTTTCGCTGCTTCTATTTCTATTTGGGCAATGCCATCTCTTATTTCTTCTTTTTCTACTTTTATATCTGCCTCTACTTCTTTAAGGTTACAATCAACTCCTCTTTTTGGTGGTTCTTCTTTTTCTTTTATCTCTATAGACCGTGTCATCTTTCTTTTTCTACGTCTTCCTCTTCTGCAACTACAAAGTGGGCAATTGTTTCATTTTGTTTTTTTATTTCTTCTATTGATATTATCTTCTCCTTTTTCTTCTTTTACCCTCAATGTGGGCAATATCCTCTTCTCCTCTTCCTTTTCCTTTCTGTTTTAGTACTTCTACTTCAGTATGAACGATGTCGTTTGTTCTTCTTTTGTATTTTTCCCCCTATAACTATTCTTCTTCTGATTTTATTTTTATCCTTCTTCTTCTTCTTGGTCTTTTTTCCCCTTGATCTAATTTCTTCTTGATTCTTTTTTTCTCCTTATTTTCTTGATAAGAAGTTCCACAAAGGAATAAAAATGATCAAAAGATAAAAAACAGTTCCATAAAGAAATAAAAATGATCAAAAGATCAAGAAAATGTTCCACAAAGAAATAAAAATGATCAAAATGGTTCAATACCATATCAAGTCCAAACAACTATTTTTTTATGACGTCTTCTAGCAACATGATCTTCTTCTTTTAAGCATTTCCAGCGAAAGAGACGGCATGTTATTCGGTCCACCTTGCAGTCGGCCATGCTCGATGCTTTAGATCCGCTGTTCTTCTCCATCGTTTTACAAGTTGCATAGTTTGGTTCAAGATGTTATCCAAACTCTCGGTTATCCACCGTGAGTTTGAGTGAGGCTGTTAGATTATAAGATATTTGAATATAATTGTATTAAATATTATGGACATTTTGCGCTGTTTCTTAGTGATCGAAATTGTTTACTTTCCCCATGGCTATTTTCTGTCAAAGCAGAAGTACATTTCTGATTTTCTTACACAAGCAATCGTTGACGATTCTACTATTACTGACAGTACTTCTATAGCTATACCGATGGAGATTCATCTGAAGTTTCGTCAAGCAGATGGAGCGATTCTACCTACATCCATTACACAGATCGAGTGGCCGATCTCTTTACAAAACCCCAAACACGTATCCAACTTATGCATTTCTCGTCCGAACTCTCGGTTTATGATCCACCGTGAGTTTGAGAGGGCTGTTAAGATATGCATATATTTTATCATGTCTTTTATATTATTTTTTATTTATCTTTTTGTATTGGGGTTTGCTTGTATTATACGTATATTACCTATTAGGGTTTTATCTTGTGGGCTATATATATAAAGCATATTGTATATTGTATTTTGATCAATCGTTAATAAAAATTTTCTTCGTCTCTAAGAAATTCAATGTATTTTAATTTCTAATAAATTAAGCAATTAAAAAGAAGATTTTAGAGTGCAAGGCATCAATTTAACTAAATTAGAAAATTAATTAAAGAAATTTTAAGATCTTTCCACCTTATACCCTTTATATTTCAAAAAAGTACATATGAAAGAAGATTAATGAGGTAAAAAGTGCATGAAAATTCAATGGTTTAGGTATATTAACTAGTAATCAAACTAAAGAAAAGTGAGTTTTCATCAATTGAAGAAAAGGGACCTAAGAAAAAGATGCTAATCAATAAAAGGTATTATAAAATTAAATTAGAAAAAAATAATGCAATATTGGTTCTCTTCCTAGGGCATCATTAATTGCATGTAGCATAAAATATCAACCAAAAAAAAGCTAAGATGGTGAAAAGACAAAGCACATTAATTTGAATAAGTATTCAAACTAACTTATTAAGTACAATTAATAGAAAGTTATGTACAATTAATTACAACATGGAAACAAAAAAAAGATGTATATATCCAGATGTGAACTACATTCATAATTAATATTCTATCAAAAATTCGATATATGGCTATAATAGAAGCAAGTTAAAATATCTTAAGAGAGAAAATTTAACAAATCTTACGCCTCCATTTCTTGGATTTGATGTTGTGTGTGTCGATGATATGGCTTCTTTTTTGGCCGCTGGTTTGGATCTTGGTCATCTCCGGAAGCTCCTTCGATGTTTTCGCTCCCCGATTTGCTCTCAAAGTCTTCATCTCTACCCCTCATCATCATCTCACTCTCTTGAGTGCTTTGAGTCATATGATCATGAACAAGCTGATGCTGTACTAAAGGAATTTGCCCCTCTAACAAATTTACCTGCAAGAAATTAAAATGAAAAAAGAGCAAAGCATTAGATCTTTATCTATCTATCTATCTATATCTATATCTATATATATAAGAAGCCCAAATTTCTTAGATCTATGTCTTGAAAGTTGAAACAGCAACAAACCCTCTCACTTCTCACAGAAACCAAGGTGGATTTAGCCTCAACTGGCTCAGATGCCCTTTCAAACTTCAAACTCAAGCCAAACCCTAATTATATTATTATTTTAATCCAAACAGCATTTTCATGCAGAAAACCCTAGAACCCCAAAAGATATTTTGAAAAAACATTTTTCAGTAGATCTTATCTCTTGAAACTGATCATCTTTATCTGTTTCTATACAAGTTTGACTTATAAGCTGACCTGGCCGAGGGTCAGCGACGACGAAGAGGATCCGTAGTTTCGGCCGGTCATCGACGACGGTACGTGCCTTGCCGGAATCATGATCCCTCCAGGCATGTTACCACCTCTCCCACCACCAAACCCTAATTCTCTCTTTCCCTCCACTATTGCTATCTCTCTCTTTCTATCTCTTATGACTTTCTCTCACCTGCAAAAAGGTATATATATATGTATGAAGCTTTGGACAAGAAAATATCAAGAGAGTCAGTAGATCTCACTAAGATCTAGAAATGGGCCTATCTTATCTCTCTCTCCCCTAAATACTTATCAGAAGAGAGAGGAAAAAAGAAGGGGAAGGAGAGAAAAACATGGGGGGGTTTCAAGAAGTGCATGGAGCTAGGAGCAAAAATTGGAGGTTTTGGAGGAGAAAACACCTAAAAGAAAAGGATGACCATGAGAGGAGAGAGAAGAAGAAGAGGAAGAGGAAGAGGAAGAAGAAACAAGAAAAGGGAAACAGGTGGAGGAGATGGAGCAAGGGAGGAGTTATTGCTGAGCGTATTGAGAGGGTGCCCATTGCATTTATTGAGTAAGGGGTAGTGTTATTGCACTAGAGAGAGAAACTAGCGTCATGAGAGAGAAAGCTTTTAATTTTTCCTCTCTCTTTATTTCTTTCTTCTTTTTCAACAAAGATGGGGTATTTGGTGAAAGGGATTTTGGCTATAGCTACCAAACTCTCATCCTTAGGGTTACCATGCAAGTTGTAAGGAGAGAAAAAATTCACCTTTTTAAAGTCATAATGTTAAGGTTAAAGAATATTTATACATTATATGCATTATGCACTATCTTTTTGCATTAAATATACAGTGATGATATGTGCTTCTATTGGTTGGTTCATATAGGATTATATATGAGAATAAGGAAATTTGATTTCCATTTGGGTTGAAAGGTGGCGCACTAACTTTGGATTATCCTAGTAATTAGCAAATGACAAATTGTCATCAGTTACAAAATGTTACTGCATGCTTTCCTCATTTTGACTTTCAGGTTGGTGGACTTTTGGAAAAACAAAATCAGTGGGACCGAAACTTTCCTTTTATATATGAGAATAATGGATGAAAGAGGCCATAGGAGATGTGTGTGTGTATATATATGGAGTTGATCAAGCTCTGGCCTCATTTCTTATTTTCAGGTCCAATTTTAAAACACCTAACCTCCGTGTTTCGCATCGATCCGCTCTAGCCACCGTGATCTACATATGTTAGATATGTTATGTATCAAATTTTACGAGATTTGGAGATTTCTAACTAATCCATCAAATAGACTAAAAAACCGACGGCTTTACGATGCATGAAAAACAAAATCGCTTGATTGGGTGTGCTAGAGATCTCCAAATCTCGTAAAATTTGATACATATATAGCCTATCTAATATATGTAGATCACGGTGGCCAGAGCGGAGCAGTGAAAAACACGGGAGGGGAGGGGGAGGGTTGGATGTTTGAAAATTGAACCTTAAAATAAGAAATGAGGTCGGACCTTATATATATATATATATATAGATATATAGATATATAGATATATATTGGAACTGGTCCGAAGCCCTAATCTGTGCACACAACACACACCACATCCACGCACACCACACACAAGCACACAATACACACACCCAGGACCCCATGAATTTATCCCGAAAGCGTTAATTGTGGCCACTTCTCCTCTTGGTTCCTTAATTTTCTTTATATTGTGTAAGTTTAGTATATATTTCATAATTTTATCCCATGTATATTGTTGTTGTTGGGAATCAGATCACCTGCACGGGTGATCTAATAATTAACTACAAAAAATAATAAGTACAAATCGAAATAACGACTTCGATGCTTAGTCAATGATCCTAATGTGCCTCAATGGCATATATAGGCTTGGGTTTAGTAAAAATTTAAATAAAAAAAAAATCATACCCTTGGCAGCGGTGCCTTGGGAGCCGGCCGTGGTTATCAGCTAAGACATGGCCTATACATGTCTAATTGTTATCTCAACGGAATATTTTTTAATCAACAACAGAGTACAACAAACTGTTGTGGTCGTCATCGCTAGTATGATGTATTGAGACAATCTTAATATTAAGTAACCATTAATTATGTTTTCTAATTATTGGCGATGTTCAAGTTATATGCAAATTTGTGAGGAATGTGTATGTATTTAACTTTAAATAAAACAATAGTGATCACTATCTGTATGTACACACACAAATTTACTTCAAATATAATTCTACTCTGCATCAATTTACATCTTTAATTACAAAGAAAAACATACATCAAACACATGCCCAACACTAATAAAGGAATTTATTTCAACACTATCTCGTTAATTACAACATGTATTTTCACCAAGATTGTGGGCATACATCATGTTTACATACCAAGTCTACCATAACTGAATATATCAAATCTAGATATATATGGACCCTCAAGCGTGGGCGTGTTTCTATTGGTGGCACGTCGATGGTCATGGATGACATGGATTTTACTCCAATACAGCGAGACAACAGTGTATTTAAACGAACGTTTGAGTGTCAGAAAAATAAAGTTACATGCAATATTTGCTGAACCATTTACTTACAAAATGTAAATTAAATTGCAAAATTGAAAAGACCAAACAAATAAACAAAATATTTACTATGTTTTAAGCCACAAACAAACAAATTTTGTCAATTTCTTACAATATTATTTTCTTGCTACTTAATTTCTTACATTTGAATTAGTTTTCTCTCTCAATCTATTTCCCAAGCATGTCCTTAATTTTATTCAACCATCCATAATATATATTGACACCAACAAACAATCAATTTTGCCGTTTCGTTAAAATATTGACAGGAATCAATCCGATATCAGACGACCGAAAGAACTGGAAGAGACAGAAATGCTCTTGAAATTACTTCAAACAATTTGTCATGGAAGTAAACGTAGAAGTTACTCCTGGTGTGCGTTTGCAAATTTTTCGAAGTGAATTAATTATGAAATAACTTTAGTGTTTCTTTCATGAGAAAATCCAACAAATAAATTAAGATTTTTTAATTAAATTCTTACTTTTTTGGAAGTAATAAGAGCAACATTATACAATTATTGTATTTGCGCTACATGAATTTTTCCAACCCAAGCTGAAGGGAAGAAAAGAGGAATGCTCTACCTATCCATTTCAAATTCTATCTCATATCTATCCTAGAGATGAAATACTCTACCTAACCATAGGATCCATATCTAACCATAGGATCCATATCATTACGGGAAAGTATTATAAACCCTTTTCTCAACAAATCAAACACCCTTTTTTACAAGACACCCTACTAAATAAAATAAATTAAAAAAATAAAATATTTACAAGACAAAACATGTGTGCATCGAGGTAAATCATACATGTTTGAACCAATAATTTATGATTTTATTTATGGAAGGGCAGCATATTCATTATCCTTCACACAAATGCAGCCATAAGTTATAAGTTTTACACCAAACAATAAAAACATCCTCGATATATCATATAGAAATTACAAACGCCAAAGAAAAGGCTACTATTATATATATCAAACGTCGACAGACAAACCAAACACTTGATGTACCATAAGTCGGCCGACTTTTTATGACTTCCATGGCATTTCATGTCAATCAAACAGGTTCAATCCTAAGTCAAACTAAAATTGAACTCGTTTATTTGAATAAAATGTTACATATTCTAATATATATTGCATGAAAGCAAACATAACCCAAGAGAGGGACGAATCCAGGAATTTTTATTAGTGGGGCACTGAATATAAATAGGTTCCGTTAAGAATTAAACCTAAATATTATATAAAAACTGTCAATTAATTTGAAATGTGATAACAAAATTTTAAATAAATTTAGTTATAAACATAGACAGAATTTTCCTTCGGAAGGGAAAATCACAACAAAATCATATATAATAATTTTGTGGTAGTGGAGATTGAGCGCAAGACCGATATTGTAACAAATTACCACTTAAGCTAAAGAATTGGCCTATTTCCATCATGCCAAAAATTTATAGCGACCTTTTGTTGAAATTGCAGCAAGGGTTTGGTCTCCATTTGGATCTGCCCTTGCCAACAGTAGATTAAAGGACCAACAATTTGTAAAATAAAATCGCCAATTTATTGGCCACATGTCCAGCTACAGTCGTCCTGTGAGAAAACTTGCATTTAGGCCAAACAAGTATATACCCGAAGGATGCACGAAAATTGTCGTATGGTTGTCTCTCAACCTTCATCCCAAATACTAAATAATTTTTTCCAAAAGCTGCATCATATATTATTAAATAGCGCCTAATTAATGAAGTTAATGATGTCTCTATTTGTGCTCATACAAATCTTGAATATCAATGTTGGCATATGGTACAAAACTTGACGCGGTAAGGTATCTGAAAAGTACTGAACCACATATTGGGATGCGGAGAACTGTTAAGTTCCGCAAGTATGGATAACTGGATGCGCCGCTGCTAAGGGCAAGACGACGGGATCATAGAGTTTGATCGAATCTACGACCGTGTCGAATCCACGAGAAAGAGCGAAACTCAAATTTTTATTAATTTTCAAGATTCTCTTTAAAAGAGGCTATAGGCTTTCTTTATAGCTAAATACCGTCTTAAGAAGTAAGACGGTATAAAAGTTAAGAGATAATTAGAAATAAAATCAATCATAATCTAATAAGGAAAAGATTCAAAAACAAATCTAACTTAATAAAAGTAAATCAAATCAATCAATTATGATCTATCAAAATATGAAAATATAGATAAATCTTAATTGATTGAAAAATTTAATTACGATTTATCAAAATATAGATAAATCCTAATTGATTGGAAAAAAATTTCCCTAATTTGACTTTCAGCTGCTCGATCTTGGACCGGTCGTGCTCATACGTAATGTATGCATTAAGTTGCGCTACATCAGACTTCCCAGCTTCAGAAAAACACGTTCTCGAGTTAGTAGTGATTTGTACATGAAGCTCTAGTTTCTCTTCCGGTGAATAGTAGTTAAAACGACATGCCACGTTGAACGTCCGTCAGATGTTGAACTTTTCTGGAAGGTCGATGACGTAGGCGTTGTCGTTGATTTTCCTAAGTATACGGTAAGGGCCAATCTTACAGTTGGCAAGCTTGTGATACGTGTTGGGATTCTCCGGCACTCGCGGCATACGCACAACGGAAGCGGAAAATGTGAATAAATTTTTTTAGTGAATGCGAGAAAACCGCAACTTAATTCGTTCCAAATACTAAACTAGAAAACAAAACATACAACATTATAGAAACTACAAGGTTTGTCGAGTATCCACATAATCGTGGAAGACCCCTTCAAGCTTCTCGTAGACCGTTGGGAACACGTTTGAGAGGCGAGCACCTTTGCCGAAAATGATCCACCCGAATGAAACCGATCCAAGCTCGAGCTTCATTTAATGAAGCAACTGACACTCCAAGCTTGCTCGAAATGAAATGTGAAGATGTAGGAATTTTTCCACTATCAAAAACTCTTTTTTTACAAGCTCAAGAGAACTTTGAAGCTCATAATGAAGGAGGAGGAAGATGATGAGAATGTTAGCCATAATGCAAATTAGCCAAGTCTTCCAATGTATGAGAGAATGGCTTCTTTTTTTATTTTCAGCCATCAAATATGACATAACCATTTTAGAGGAAACAATTGAAGCATGTCCCTCTCTACATGCCACACTTTTCACATCACCTCCACCTCATTTTCTTGAATATTCATAAATGAATATTCACAAATGAGCTGACCTCCTTTTAGAAGATATTCTGTATAAATACGGAATACATCCCCCGGTATACGTATCGCTGCATATTAGCGTTTCCGTATTAAAATACGGATAGCCAAAAGAGAGAATAAATAATGAACAATAATACTAGAATATATATGTACACACACACACAAATACATATACATATATTAAATTAAAACTTGATTTAATAATCCCGCTTAATCCTAAACCGGTTAGTATTATCAACTGTCCGACTAAAATCCATGTAGCCAGTTCACGTATTTAATCGGACCACTGCACGTATCAATATACGGTCTCTACATCATATCGCCTGAACCGGAAAAACTCTCTGTGTAGAAATCTAAAGAATTGAAAATACGCTGGTAGTGAGAAACTGGTTAAATTCATATCCACAAGCACGTCAGCGGCACTAACTGTACGTAACGGGTACCCAGGTATATGCTGAAAGGGAGGTCGACAATCAAGTCCGTCTGTACTCTACTGAGCCTGAATGCGACAATATTCATACAGTCCGGTCTCTTGGTCTAAGAATATCGCATACCGGGTCTGGGGGGTGAATAACACCAGACCCCTAATAACCCGATAAGCCGTACCGGATTCAAGCTCATCACTTACTGAACTCCTCTTAGTAAATCTCATCCACCATGGCCACGGATTTATGGTGATGGCCAACCGAATACAGCGCGACATCGACTCCTAATATCAGGAGAGACGAATCCCTGATAATCGCTTACTGCCTCTATGTGGCTCAGGATTGTACCCAACTAAAATCTGTTTGCATGACTCCTTTGAGCTGCGGTAGGATATTAATCTAAGTACGGTGGGAACTTACACGAGACAAATGACGATCTCAGGTCAAAAGACCAATCTGTATTCATGTCATTAGAGAACTGCTATCTGATGATTGGTATAATACCTTTTAGAAGTTCTAGGCGAGTCTGTCCAGTGTACTCACCTCCAGTAAGCACATGCATACTATCTTAGGTGACAAAACACCAATATCTTGTGAAACCGGCCACCACCCTTCATCGGGGTCTAGAAACGTATACACTAGTCTACTCCGGAATATCGATATCCGGTCTCGATACTATCTAGATTAGGGACATTTAAGGATGTGCTTATGGACTGCCCAGCTCTCACATATATGATTGTCATCATAATGTTGGTAGTCAAGAAATAATCCTACGGACTTTATCATTATGTATTAACAACATGTAATAGCAAGTAAAATGTATACACATAATGATAAAGACAAACCATATAGCATACTATCATCTCGAGTAAGACTGTTCTATCTGTATAGATCCTCCTTCAATTATCATAATAGCTTACCTGTAATTACAATATATCCAACAATCTTTCACTTGCACTTAAGGCCAATTATTGCGATATCACATACCCGCAACTCGTGTGTTACCGAATACCTAACTTCTCTAATCAGCTTCGCAAATCTCGTTTAAGAAACTTCTGTGTTCGAGAAATAGCCCCAGTGAGTGGATCCGCTACAATGTTCCTACTTCATCTCTTTATATCTCAACTTCGCAGAGATCAATAATTTTTCAAACTGAGTGATACCTCGCCTCAAGAATTTGTCTGGATACTTGATGAGACCAAGTTCATAAATGAACAATTTTATCCAACAAACTTCTTGGGTTGTATCCTCCGTTGAGTCATAACCAGCAATCTGCACCATGCCTACTTCAGTATCCCTATTGGAACCCTATCAAATATACTGCTCCTCAGAAGATGGTAAATTCAAAACTCTAACAGCATCTCTGTCATCCAGGTCACCTCGGAAGCTAGAACTGGTAACCGCCTCCTATAGGAGACTGCCATTACCATACACCAATAACATCCTTTTATATTCTTCACTGCTTCCCTTTGTTTCTCCAGGATTGGATTAATATCCGCTTACTACAGCAAGTGCAAAAGCAATATCTGGTATAGTACATAATATCACGTGATTGACTCAGTTGCCTATACAGGTGATATGTCATTCATGCGAGTCCATCTCATCATCTGTCAAGAAGACATCTCTTTAGAGAGAATGACTCCATCACTTGCGAGTAAACCACTACGTCACGAGTCATCCATTTTAAACCACTTTAAAATAATGTCTAAATACCCGAATTGGGATATTTCCTAAATCTAAATATATTGATATAAATCTCGTTACCAGAATTCTTAATATATTGTCCATATCCTATGTGTAGAAACACCTTGTGACAACCAAACTTTGACCGGTTGTAATATAAGAACATTACCTCCTATCAGGATTATGTCATCCAAATACCAGGACAATACTCCTTACACCCTTTTTACTAGGTTCATCTGTTGTTTTGATGAAGTCAAACACCTTAGCTATCATATCGGAACAGATAACCCGTCTCTGCTATGCCTGCTTTAGTTTATAAGCAGACATAAGCAAGTTACACACCTTTCGCTACTTCCACTGACTACGATAACCCTTTGGCAGAATTATATATACGTGCACTTCTAAATTCTCATTTAGAAAGACATCATATCCATCATCTTGTCAGATCTCATAGTCATGAATAGCAGCAGTGGCAAGCCATATTCGTATGGACTTCAGCGTAGACACTGAAATAAAGGTTTCATCACAATCCACACCGCGCATTTGATGAAAAACCATTTACTATAGGTCTAGCCATATTAGTGCAGGGTTACCTAGCACGACTGCAAGGTTTCGAGAGGCATCAACCATGCCGTTTTCAAAAATTTAGCGTGCCAAACAACCCTAGACAAAGAATCTTAACTAGAGAATTAGGATTATGCATGAAAGTAAATAACTTTTCATCAAGTGAACAAGGAATACAACCTTTGTAGACCGGTCCTTCACTTCAAAAGCTCAGTGTAGTAGTCCCTTCACTCCAAGCAGTGATCTCTCGGACTCTAGAAAGACTCCACAAGGTGAAATGAACAAGCTTGCTTGAAGTCTTCGATGCCGAAGATGATCTAAGTCGAGGAGACACTAACTCAAGCTATCTCTTCACTAATTAGGAATTAGTGAAGCAAACAACCTAAACTAAATGGCTAGTCTAGCTTGGGTTGATGAAGTAGGAATTTTGCTCACTTAAGAAATATTTTTCTCACTAATTTTCTTCACCTCCTAAAAACCTAGAGAGCTCTTGGAGATGAGGAAGAAGATAAAGTGGAGAATAGAATGAATGAGAGAATCAACCATGGGTGAGATAATATCTCATATATCTCAAGTAGAGACTTAACCATCGCTTAAGATAATGGTTGGGTTAATAAATATCTTAAATAAAACAAAATTAGTGGACCAAGTCAATGGTTCTACAAGCTTCTACCAAGCACCAAGCCATGTGACTAATTTCCATCTAATTTTGATTTACTTTAAATAATAAAAACCCTTAATTATCATAAGCATGGTGTGAGTCTCATATACCCATATAGCATGTAGCATCAAGCATGACACAATAATATATATTACATATATATTAAATGTGCACAAGTGAGAAAAAGAAATACTTAAGTAAGCTAATATTAGTTAATATAAATTAATATATCAAATATATAATTATAAATTAAATTATTAAATCAACACTTGATTTAATAATCCGGCTATATCACATATATCCGACTAATATCATTTGTATCAACTTATCGAATCAACACTTGATTCAATAACCTGGCTATATCACATATAACCGACTGATATCACATATCGCGAGAATAGAATACGGCATCACATACACGTATTAATCTCGGTCTCGCACATATCACATATGTGCTCCTACCTTATTTCGCCTGAGCCAGGAAACCTCTGTGCAGGACTCTAAAGACTCGTCAATACGGCGGCAGTAGGTGATGATCATATCAGTCACCCACAAGCCGTCAGCGGTACTAGCTGCACGTAACGGCCACCCGAGTATTGAGTGATCAGAAGATCAACAAGCATGCATGCTCATACTCCTGCGAATCCAATAAGTAACACTACCGTACAGTCCGGTCTCTTCGTCTGATATGTCGCATATCCAGCCTGGGGGTGGTAAACGTCAGACCCCAATAGCTTGATAAGTCGTGCCGATGTGAGGCTCATAACGGGTTGAGAAACTACTGGTAACACTTACCAGTAAATCTCCGTATCAGTCCTGGCCAGGGGCTTCCTGTTATGGCCAATTGAGCACAGCGCAATATCAACCCCCAATACCGAGAGAGACGAATCCCTTCCTATCGCCCATTGCCTCCATGTAACTCGGGACTGTACCCAAAAACCACCGTTTTTCACGCTCTCTTGAACGTGGTAAGGTGGAAATCAAAGCACAGTAGGAATCACACAAAACTCTATAATGATCTTGGGTATACAGACTAACCTGTACCGGTGTCACCAGAGAACTGCTATCTGACATTGGGTATAATACCATCTAGGAGTTCTCGGCGAGTCCTGTTCAGTGTACCCAGTCTCTACTGAGCATCCGTATACCATCTTTGATGTCAAACACCAATGAATGTGGGATCATCCATCGCCCATCATATGGGTCAAGAAGCGTATACGCTAGTCTACTCTGGAATATCGATACCCCGTCTCGATACACCCTCGACTAGAAACAATTAAAGGATGAACTTGTGGACTACCCTGGCCCCACTAGTATGATCTGCATAATAATCCTGGTAGTCAAGTATACATCCTAAGGGCTTTACCAACATGTGAGAGCAAGACAATATCACAATACTAGTCTACATGTTAAGATAAAGAGTAACCAGATAGTATACTATCATGTCGAGCAAGAAAGTCCTCTCTATATATGTACAAGCATCCACTATAATATAAAATCATGTACAATAATGGCTTCTAGGGCATACATACAACTAACAATTAGGTTACCACCTTTCTACCTGCACCGCTCTCAAAAGATCTACTTTCTCCTAATGGGTTTTACCCCCTCAAGAGCACCCAATAAATTCCATAATTTGCTGAAATGCGTAGAGTCCAACTTGGATATAATGTATCTGGTTACCTAGAAATTACTACTACCTATGACCTGCTAATTACTAGTAGGTCCATCATAACCATGATGCTGACCTTCCTGTCACCGTCTACAAGAAAATCGAAGTATCTCTCGGGTGCCCGCGGTTACCTACTAAAATCTGCTGAGTGACTAAGGTTTGTTGGTTCCAATTGAACCTCTAGATTTTACTAAATTTTCAGTAACCGTTTGTGGTTCTGGAATCATTTCCAGTTCTACCATACTCTCATTAGTTTCTTTTGCAAATGATTACATTTATAAAAAGCTGGCGAGTTAAGAACAATATCACTATTGATCACAGCGCAATATCAACCCCCAATACCGAGAGAGACGAATCCCCTCCTATCGCTCATTGCCTCCATGTGACTCGGGACTGTACCCAAAAACCACCGTTTTTCACGCTCTCTTGAACGTGGTAAGGTGGAAATCAAAGCACAGTAGGAATCACACAAAACTCTATAACGATCTTGGGTATACAGACTAACCTGTACCGGTGTCACCAGAGAACTGCTATCTGACATTGGGTATAATACCATCTAGGAGTTCTCGGCGAGTTCTGTTCAGTATACCCAGTCTCCACTGAGCACCCGTATACCATCTTTGATGTCAAACACCAATGAATGTGGAATCATCCACCGCCCATCATATGGGTCAAGAAGCGTATACGCTAGTCTACTCTGGAATATCGATGCCCCGTCTCGATACACCCTCGACTAGAAACAATTAAAGGATGAACTTGTGGACTACCCTGGCCCCACTAGTATGATCTGCATAATAATCCTGGTAGTCAAGTATACATCCTAAGGGCTTTACCAACATGTAAGAGCAAGACAATATCACAATACTAGTCTACATGATAAGATAAAGAGTAACCAGATAGTATACTATCATGTCGAGCAAGAAAGTCCTCTCTCTCTATATATAAGCATCCACTATAATATACAATCATGTACAATAATGGCTTCTAGGGCATACATACAACTAACAATTAGGTTACCACCTTTCTACCTGCATCGCTCTCAAAAGATCTACTTTCTCCTAATGGGTTTTACCCCCTCAAGAGCACCCAATAAATTCCATAATTTGCTGAAATGCGTAGAGTCCAACTTGGATATAATGTATCTGGTTACCTAGAAATTACTACTACCTATGACCTGCTAATTACTAGTAGGTCCATCATAACCATGATGCTGACCTTCCTGTCACCGTCTACAAGAAAATCGAACTATCTCTCGGGTGCCCGCGGTTACCTACTAAAATCTGCTGAGTGACTAAGGTTTGTTGGTTCCAATTGAACCTCTAGATTTTACTAAATTTTCAGTAACCGTTTGTGGTTCTGGAATCATTTCTAGTTCTACCATACCCTTACTAGTTTCTTTTGCAAATGATTACATTTATAAAAAGCTGGCGAGTTAAGAACAATATCACTGTTGATCACAGCGCAATATCAACCCCCAATACCGAGAGAGACGAATCCCCTCCTATTGCTCATTTCCTCCATGTGACTCGGGACTGTACCCAAAAACCACCGTTTTTCACGCTCTCTTGGACGTGGTAAGGTGGAAATCAAAGCACAGTAGGAATCACACAAAACTCTATAACGATCTTGGGTATACAGACTAATCTGTACTGGTGTCACCCGAGAACTGCTATCTGACATTGGGTATAATACCATCTAGGAGTTCTCGGCGAGTCCTGTTCAGTGTACCCAGTCTCCACTGAGCACCCGTATACCATCTTTGATGTCAAACACCAATGAATGTGGGATCATCCATCGCCCATCATATGGGTCAAGAAGCGTATATGCTAGTCTACTCTGGAATATCGATACCCCGTCTCGATACGCCCTCGACTAGAAACAATTAAAGGATGAACTTGTGGACTACCCTGGCCCCACTAGTATGATCTGCATAATAATCCTGGTAGTCAAGTATACATCCTAAGGGCTTTACCAACATGTGAGAGCAAGATAATATCACAATACTAGTCTACATGTTAAGATAAAGAGTAACCAGATAGTATACTATCATGTCGAGCAAGAAAGTCCTCTCTATATATGTACAAACATCCACTATAATATACAATCATGTACAATAATGGCTTCTAGAGCATACATACAACTAACAATTAGGTTACCACCTTTCTACCTGCACCGCTCTTAAAAGATCTACTTTCTCCTAATGGGTTTTACCCCCTCAAGAGCACCCAATAAATTCCATAATTTGCTGAAATGCGTAGAGTCCAACTTGGATATAATGTATCTGGTTACCTAGAAATTACTACTACCTATGACCTGCTAATTACTAGTAGGTCCATCATAACCATGATGCCGACCTTCCTGTCACCGTCTACAAGAAAATCGAAGTATCTCTCGGGTGCCCGCGGTTACCTACTAAAATCTGCGGAGTGACTAAGGTTTGTTGGTTCCAATTGAACCTCTAGATTTTACTAAATTTTCAGTAACCGTTTGTGGTTCTGAAATCATTTCCAGTTCTACCATACTCTCACTAGTTTCTTTTGCAAATGATTACATTTATAAAAAGCTGGCGAGTTAAGAACAATATCACTATTGATCTTGCAAATGGTAGAACTTAAAAACTTATGAATACTTGGGATAACCCACAAACTGCCATTACTGAAACATGCATTGAGTTTGTCCGCGTTCTGCTTTTTAACAAAAAACCGGATAACTCCATATCTTAATATTATCAATATATGCAACTATTCTATATCCATATAGAATCTAAGATACTAATTTAGATGTAACCATATTCAATTGGCATGCAGCCGTTTTTAATGCATATCACCAAAATGGAAAAAGCCATACATCATTACTCACTAAGGAGGGCACCCACGGATGAGTAACCTGTGAGAGAATTAAGTTCTCAATATTATTACGACGGAATACTTAGCATAAGTATCTATATCTTCGATCACTTCGAAAAATCCTGATACTTTTTACGTATGGTTCCCTACTTTATTCTTATACCTATAAACTTCTCAAAAATTTTGGACCATGCATTTCAACAACTGCGTGATTAAAAACAGAGAACTCATAGGTAAACTGAATGGAGTAGGATTACCAACCCCTTGTCCTAAAGGACACTGGACAACATACATTACCATGTATAAGTCATAAGACTATACTAACTCAAACTCCGTGTGTCGTAAATTGAAAAACTGAATTTTGGTTAAGAAAGTCTATACCGTTATTTAATACATCTTATCTTATCCTCAACTAAAAACGGTAAATATTTAGAACACAATTTTCAAATTTTATATCTCACTTTATAAAATAAAGATACATATATATCATTTTAAAAATTGGTGCACAACGGTTATTCAAAACTAAATATTTGTCGTTAGGAAAAATCAGGCAATTTAATCCAATATCACCAATTACTATGAATTTTGATATTAAGGATTAAATCACCCATTTCCCAATATTCTACTCTTTCTCAGCAGCTGTAACGCCCTACAGATGTAAGACTCTAATCTGGTATATACATACCCTGAAGTCAGAATTAATTGGAAAAACAGTTTTCAATTACAAGTACACAGAAAAACTGAAACGTAAATATTTCAAGGGGATGGCCGGGTATTCCTATTAATGCATCTTCCATTATCTAGATTTATGATAGTAATCACAATTTACTTTGCCCTCACTCCAACTCTTTATATGTTTCTACATCTCACCCTTTGTACACTATACTTAGGCTAGTTGGTTTTCTTCCTTCTTTACCCTTCAACACCAACCTAAGGTTTGAAAGAAGGATATCCAACAAGCATAGCAGATGTACTCTCTTAGGACAAGAAGTTCTTAACTAGAGAGAATGTGAAATAGGAGAGACAACAGAATTATACAATCCAAATTTTCCAGAACCAGCAGCCATCCTCGACCGAAATAATTTCTTCGAATTCGTATGTAACTATACGATGGCCTTTCCAAGCAATATGGATTATCGTAATGATACGGAATGTTCTGGAGAAGGCTAAGGGAAAGTAGAAGTAGCATGGAACTGTGCGACTTTATCGTGAATCATGACAATCCAAAACCAAAGTGTGTAAAAAGGTTCGGTTAACTTAGTTAATGAGTTTTAATTTAAAGTAAGCCATGGTCGCAAACCAGAAAGATATAAAAGAAACACTCAGCGTGCACTCTATCAAGATTAGATTGGTTAACCAATTTATCTAATCAGGATGTCTGCTACTGTTTCCTTGAATTCTCCTTCAAATCCTAAAAAGAGAACTAGTCGAGATCATGTACACTTTACACGTTCGCTAACCATTCAACCAGGTCAATGTTGGTACTCCAAGAGAGGTCCCCCGTGCTTTCCCACGGAGTCAATTTAATAACCCTGTTTCCACAGCGGTGTAATCTCGTTAACACTTTCTAGACACCTAATAGGTTAGCTAGCTGTGAAGTGAAAATGTCCCGAGGAGTAATACCTACTCATCAGTGGGAATCGGGACCCAACTATTATCGTGTGATAATTTTGATGGAAGCCAACCAAAATCACCACACTCCAGAAGGTATGCGAAAACTTGGCAAGTTTCCCTTATATTTAAAACTCCCGATATGGTTTTTGCCCATGGGACCCTAGTGACCTTGACGGAGTCAACAAATCAAAGGGTCCTAATTAAGTTCAACCCGTCATTCTCTTGATTTCATTAAACCCACCCGCACTAGCTCTTGATGGAGTCAACAAATCTGCACGACTGTCCTAACCAATCGTATCGTATGCTACAAAAAAGCACCACTTAACTACTGTACACTACGCCTTGATGGAGTCAACAAATGCAGCACGAATACTAAGCACTTCTCGTAGAAAATAACGGAAGGCTACTGCTGGTTTTGGCCAAAAACCTTTAACGTAATGAATTTAATATCGTTGAAGAAACCCGAGTGGCTTTGAAAAGGTGTGGTTCAGGCTCCGCTTTTAAAACAAGTGGTTTTAAAGAAAACTGAGTGGTTATAGTAATATAAAATTTTGCTTAAGAACGAACTCCCCATGAAAGAATTAAGGCTCTTTCCTCATTGAATGAGCTGCATGATATTTGTAACTGATTACATCTATGCAAACAAAAAATATAACTATAGTTTTAAAAATTGGTTCCGACAATATCATTTAGATTTGTTTTCGTTGCATTAAACATATAACGCAATCCCATCATTTTAAGTTTCCAAGCCACACCAGAAACAACCAAAATAACATGCATTATATGCTATCCGCATTCGCCACGGGGTCCTGGATCATCACCGTATTGTTACTTAACTTACGACAGGACGGGGACAGGGCTAGTGCGGATGCAAAATATATAGAAGTATCTAATATATATATATATATATATATATATATATATATATATATATAAAAAGAGAGAATAATGGAGGAAAGATGCCATATGAGGGAATTTCGTCCTACGGCGTCGAAAAGTACGCCCTCCGTCGTATTTTTCGACAATCGGAATCCATCATCTTCATTGTTATCATCTAAGATGTGGGTACGCCAAATTTTATGTGATTCTACAACTTTTTCACCGTTGATTTAGCAATGTAAAAAGTTCTATTGTCGGTAAACCGTTAATTTTGAACCCATTAATTCAACAGTGAAAAAGCTGTAGAATCACATGAATTTGGTGTACCCATATCTTAGATTATAACGATGAAGTTGATGGGTGCCGATCTTCGAAAAACATGACGGAGGACGTACTTTTTCAACGCCATAGGAGAAAATTCCCTCCTATGGCCTCTTTCCTCCATTATTCTCATATATATATATATATATATATATATATATATATATATATATATAACAAACATCACAGGCATGCGGCAAACAACATGGAATAACGGAAAAATTAGAAGTCCCGCGTTTCATTTGAGCCGCAAATAAAATGCGATGTTCCCCGATCGTGTGGATAGCCCATACAATATCATACTAAGACCCCTATGAATGCAGCAAGCCACCTGCCAATTCTAGAAACTGGGTAATCCGCCCTCAATATCATAAGTCGGTCACCAGTCGCTTTCTAGAATCCAATACTTGGGCACTCCTCCGCGGGTCGATCCTACAACCCCTGCAAGTGCGGTGAGCAACCATCCAATTCTAGAGCGAGGTGGCCCGATCTCAGCTCCATGAGATGGCTAGCTACCGCACTCTGAAACCCGGCTATTCGAACACTTCTCCTGGATTAATTCTAGTACATGAATGAAAAATATACAGTGGTGATAACAACTGCATCTTGGTCGAGCCCTAACAAAAGAAATATATCGAGCAAAAACGACGGCCATAAGTCGGACGCTCGCCCTGAACAGATGAATATACAACATTATAAATCAAAACTGTACAAGAAATCTCATATTGGGCTATCCATCATGACAATCTAGCTAAACCATCACACACACACACACAACAATAACAACAACAACAACAAGCAACGTACCAAAATATATGCAATCCCATCTAATCGAAAATATAGCAATAAGACAACGTTTAACAATACATAAACACAAATATGGATCATAAAAGATGCTAAAATTTCGATCGGAAAGTTTTCCGAGATGCCCGAATACAAAGATAACCATAACGGGAAATCTGGTTAAAAAACATGGGTACTAAAAATCAAATTTTACTAATGCCAAGCTCCTGCACAAACTTCAAGGCAGGATGCCACAACTTGGCTGCCAGATTCGACCAAAATGCCAATTCCAGAGTCCAGGTTTGGGCCTCCTGGCCTCGTATTTTGTACCACGTTTTGTAGCTTCAAAACATGTCCACTGTAATACTTTAAAAAAAATTTAGGTGATTTAAAATTTTGGACAGAAACTTGACATTGAAAACTCATTCTGGTTAATTTTTCAGTCTCGCAACTAAAATATCGTCTATTCTAGTTCTAGTGTTTGGCCTGGGCTCTGATACCATGTTGGGGGTTCTCTGGCGCTTATGTCCAACGCGCAGCGGATGCGGAAAATGCGAACAAAAATTTCTAGCGAGCACGAGGAAACCGCAACCTATAATCCGTTCCAAACACCGAATTAGAAAACAAAACATACCAGATTATAGAAACTAAAACCTTTGTTGCGTGTCCACCTAATTGTGGAAGACCCCTCCAAACTCCTCGTAGGCCGTTGGGAACGCGCTTGAGAGGCGACCACCTTTACCGAAGATGATTCATCTGAGAAACACTGATCCAAGTTCCAACTACACCTAGTGAAACAACCGACATTCCTACCTTGCCAGAAATGGAGTGTGGGGATGTAGAAATTTTTCCACTATCAAAAACCATCTTTACGAACACAAGAGAGCTTAAAAATATGGCATCTTTACAATACGATATTTTAGGAGAAAGATGGTGAGAATGTTAGCCATAATGCAAATGAGCTAAGTCTTAGAATGTGTAAGAGAATGGCTCCTTTTTTTTATTTTAAACCATCAAATATGATATAATCATTTTAGAATAAACAATTGAAGACCGTCCCTCTCTACATGCCACACTTTCCATCTCATCTCCACCTCATTTCCTTGAATATTCATAAATGAATATTCACAAATGAGATGTCCTCTTTCTAGAATGTATTCCATATAAATACGGAATACATCCCCCGGTATACATATCGCTACATATACACGTATCCGTATTAAAAAACGAATAGCTAAAAGAGAGAAAATGAATAGTGAACAATAATACTGGAATATATATATATATATATATATATATATATATAAATTATTAAATCAAAACTTTATTTAATAATGCGGTTAATCCTAAGCCGGGTAGTATTATCAATCGTCCGATTAAAATTCGTATAAACAGTACACGTATTTAATCGGACCCCTGCACGTATCAATATATAGCCTCTATATCATATCGCCTGAACCGGAAAAACCTTCTGTGTGGGACTCTAAAGACTCGATAAAACGCTGGCAGTGAGTTACTGGATAAATCCATAACCACTAGAAAGTCAGCGGCACTAGCTGTACATAATGGCTACCCAGGTATATGCCGAAAGGAAGGTCGACAATCAAGCCCGTCCGTATCCTACTAAGCTTGAATGTGACAATTTCCATACAGTTTGGTCTCTTCGTCTAAGAGTATCGCATATCTGGTCTAGGAAGTAGATAACGTCAGACCCTTAACAATCCAGTAAGCCGTGCCGGATTCAAGCTTATCACCAAACGATAAACTACTAAACTCTTATCAGTAAATATCATCCATTATGACCACCGATTTATGGTGATGGTCAACCGAACACAGCACGAAATCAACTCCTAATACCAGGAGAGACGAATCCCTAACAATCGCTCACTAGCTCCATGTGGCTCGGGACTGTACCTAACTAAAACCTGTTTGCACGACTCCTTTGAGCCGTGGTAGGGTAGTAATCTAAGTACAGTGAGAACTTACACGAGAAAAATGACGATCTCAGGTGAAAGGACTAACCTGTATTCATGTCACTAGAGAACTGCTATCTGACGATTTGTATAATACCATCTAGAAGTTCTCGGCGAGTCCGTACGGTGTACTCACCTCCACTGAGCGCCTGTATACTATCTTAAGTGAAAAACCACCAAAGTGTTGTGAGACCGGCCACCGCCCCTTGTCAGGGTCTTGAAACGTATACACTCTACTCTGGAATATCGATGCCCAGTCTCGATACTCCTTTGACTAGGGACATTTAAGAATGTGCTTACGGACTACCCAGCTCTCACGTATATGATCGCCATCATAATACTGGTGTTTACCGCCGAAGACTGGACTCAGATGCAGAAGGAGTCTAGCATGAATTTGGGGCCAGATGCTATTTGGACATATCCACCCACCTCTCCGAAAATGCCAAGTTGATTTATGGCAATATATATCGGAGGTTTGGATAGATGCGACCGATGTAGTAGACTTTATCAGATTCCCCCTCATTAGTGAGGCGTTTTTGATTGTGAGGACGCTTTTCCCTGCAGGCGCAAGTCCCTGCAGTTAATTACGTTACCGCATTGCGATAACCACTTTCTCCTGCTCCAGAAATTCACTTCGTGTCGTGTGTTGTTTTATTTGTTAAGGTTGCCCATGGATTGTATACGGAGACTAGTTTATGTTGTCGCCCGTAGGGCGCAGATTAGTCCAAATCCGTAAATTTAAGATTTTGGTTTGGGTCAAGGATTTGCTTGACGGGGTCCACGTTGGTAGCTTGGTGTTCCAACGGGAATGAACTTATGATGCAGATCTCATATAAATGAGATCCATCAGTTCATAAGATATTTGGGTCCGATCTAAGGATTGTTACTCATATTTGAGACCAAGATCAACTTAGAAACAAATGAGCATATGGGCTTAATTACTTTAGTTTAAGGACATCACGGTCCAACATTCCCTGTTTGGGAAGAATGTTAGTTTAAGAACATTTCGGTTCATTATTACCATGTTTGAGGCGAATATTAGACGGACATTTTGGTCCAACATTCCCATTTTGGGAAGGAGTATTAGTTTAAGGAAATTTCGGTCAAGCATTCGTCTTGCGCGCACGTTTATTTGTTACATGGCGGAGTGAACGGCGGTGACATGAAATGCACCCAATTTGGGGTGCGATCCGATTTGAGGTGTGCATGTCAATTTGGAAGTGCATCAATGTAAGATATATCATTCTTTGTCTTGATGATATTTTACATCAAGTTAGGATGAGAAAAGAGTTGTTGGTTTTCGGGACCCGCCACCTGATTGGATGCGAAAAGTGTGTATGTGTATGTTGTAAATAACCGGAATCAAGACGGTGTCGCAAATAGCTAGCCGCGATGAGTACGGGTCGTCCGCAGGAAAACGGTGAATTTCTTAATCTTGTTTTAGATGAGCTGATGGAAGAAAGGTGAGATGTTTATCGTTTTAAATTATGATAGTTAGAAAATTTTATTATAGAAAGACTTGTAGGGTTTATTGGATTTAGTAGTTAATGGATGGAGTTTTAAAAATAATTTTTTTTATTTTTTAATTATTTAATACTAGAGAAATAGCGATGAATGTGAATTGGGGATTTTGGAGGGAATTGGGGTTTCCCACTACTGACTCTTGTCCTTCCATTGATCTCTATTTATCTCAAGCCTTTAACAAAACGATTATTAACGAATCTCAAATCGTGGTCGTGACTATCTTGAAGTGATAGAGTGCCCGATAAAAGGGTTAACATTCATTTTGCTAAAATTTATAAAAATTAGAATTTTAAAAAATAATTTAAGGATATTTTTCATCCATTATTCTACCCTATCCTACAAGCCCTAGCAAGCAAGAATTTACTCGCTCATGGATATTAGCGTAGTAAAAGAAAGGTGAAAGATTAATGAAACCATAATTAAAAACTAAAAGTGTAGAAAGTAATTGCGGAATGTAATGCAGAAAGTAATGTGGAAAGTAAATGCGAAAAGAATGAAAACAAAGATTACCTTTATTGATCAACTATCACATTACAAAATTTCTCTCTGAAAAAGTAAATTACAAAAAGTCTAGTTGCTCGTTAGATATCTCTCTCTCTCTCTCTTTCGATGGGTAGATGAATGTATGAATGTATAGATAGCTCTCGGTCCTTTTATAGGCTTTGGAATGTGAAACCCTAGATAACATATTGAAGTGTGTGAAATTACGATCATGACCCTGAAGTTTCAGATCCTACGGCCGCTAAATGACCGTTGAACCGCCGCCTATAGCTCTATTTGACCGTGCTTCCGCCGCAGTTTGGTGGGTTCGTGCCTCCAAATTTTTCGTGTCTTTTCTTTTCTATATTTAGAGATCCTTCTGATAAAAAGATTATGAAAATATTGCTCTTAGTCTCTGCCGTTATGAGATTCTTCAATTTGCTCCTAATATTCAAAAAATTTGGTTTGGTGAATCGATTTGTTGTGGATCTCCTACTCATAGTTCAGATCTGAGCTAATCTTATTATAATACCTACACAATATCTCAAATCATCTTGTTAGTAGCATTTGTTTTATTTGAGATATTATTCTAACTAATTAAATGATATGATGTTTTAAGAATATTGGGTAGGAATATTTGATACGATATGCATAATTTAATATGAATAATCTCATGGATATTTTATTTAAATATGATATGTAAGTCTACGCTAGCGCCCCGGCTGTCTACTGACGCCAAATGCGGAACAAAACTTTTAAACTGGCGCTATCGTATACTTTAACCCGGATCTGCCATTATTGCTAAACTAACATACTGTAAAGAGTGTAGAAAAGGTATACCGAACGATCCGAGTCCTTCGTTCTTCAACCATCATCCCACGCTCCGTTGCGGCTGCTCCGATCTCGTCGATCTCCGATCTCCTCGTCGAGGTGGCACCACATGATCGGTTCTTTAAACGGGCCCCCGCCTCTGACTCGAGGCAACTCGATCGTCAAGTTTGCTAAAAGAGACGACCAAGATTGATGTAGAGAATGAGTAGATGACTTTGTCTCACTTCGTCCAAATCTGTGGACGATCGGTTAATGAAGTTGCCGTGGAAATCGGGTGATGGAATGAACTGTAAAATTCCATGCACCCCAAATACTATCATATCTTTTCTAACCGAAATGAAAACTCAAGTAAGTAAGAGTGAGAGAGAGAGAGGAGGCTATATATATCAAAGGAGGGAGGTGAGTGTAGGAGGGTTCAAGTGGTGACCATAAACCTTGATAGTTATCATAACCATTAAGAAAGAATGAATCATTAAAATGAACCAATAAGAACAAACCTAGTCATCTTTGCATTAATGACACCATTAATGCAACCAATGAAAACTTAACACCAATTAATCCTAGTCACCTCATCTAGAACCTTCTAGAAGCTTCTAGAAGCATGACTCATCTCAACTGAAGAAAAGATAAATCCGTCTTTAACCGAATGTTAAAAGACGGCTGATAGAAAACTGGAAACTGGCAACTTCCAAAAGTGATCCTGAAACGACTTTCAGGATAACCCCGAAACTGTATAAATATACCCGCATTTGTATTAAGACCGAATACAAATGCAACTGAGACAAAGATATTATACCTACTTAATATAATACTCGGATCCGGCTTAAACCAAAGCCGACCAGTATCATCTGCCCGAAAACTGACACGTGCGTAAACGCACGTGCATTTTCCGAACCCTGCCATAAAACCATACGGCCTCTACAACGTTTTGCCCGAACTTGGGAAACTACCTGTGGGGGACTCTAATGACTCGTCAGCACCCTGGCAGTGGGTTTAACCACAAACCGTCAGCGGCACTAGCTATGCGTAACGGCTGCCCACGGACTGACCTCAAGGGTGGCCGAGGAGCGAACTCAAGGGAGAACGATGAGCGAACTCCTCCGAAAACCCTACTGAGCCTAACAGTGACAATGTATATACAGTCCGATCCGTTCGTCAATGAGTATCGCATATCTGCCTAGGGGGCTAGCAACGTCAGACCCCCAATAGCAGTATAAGTCATGTCGGAGTGAAGCCCAAATAGACCCTGAGATACTACTGGAGTACCTACCAGTAAATCTCCTACCATGGCCATGGATTTGTGTAATGGCTCTCCTAGACACAGCACGATCTCGCCCCCAATACCGGGAGAGACGAATCCCCTGCCGATCCGCTCACGTGCCTCCATATGGCTCGGGACTGTACCCAAAAGCTACCTGTTTGCACGACTCCTTTGAGCCGTGGTAGGGTAGAAATCAAAGCACAGTGGGAACTCACACGAGACAAATGACGACCTCAGGTCGATGAACTAACCTGTACACATGTCACCAGGGAACTGCTATCTGACGGTAGATATAATACTAACTAGCAGATTCCCGGCGAGTCCTGTCCGGTGTACTCATAACCCAATGAGCACCTGTATACATCTTAGGTGATCCAACTGACACCAGTGGCTTGTGAGACCGGCCACCGCCCCTCGTCGGGGTCTCGACTGTACACACTAGTCTACTCCGGAGTATCGATGCCCTGTCTCGAAACTCCCACGACTAGGGACCACAATTAAGGATATGCATATAAACTACCCAACTCTCACGTATATGATCGCCATCATACTGTTGGTAGTAAAGCAAGATCCTAAGGGCTCTATCAAAGTGTAACATGCAATCAGTCACCTGAACATGTACACGACTGATAAAGGCAAACCAGATAGCATACTATCATCTCGAGTAAGACTGTCATTCCGGGATAGGTCCTCCGCAATCATTGCAATCACGTACCTGCGATCCAATAATTGACTATGAGGGCACTATCTCCAACATGATATGCATATATTTTCCCTAATTATATTAATTATAAATTAAGAAATATATGATAATAATATTTGTACAAATAAACACACATATATTCTTAATTTATAAATAACACCTTTTAGTAACTAATAATAATAGGGAAAATGTCCATACAAATGTGCAATAAATTTGACTGATTAAATACCCCTAAACTTATCTTTGATCATCCAGAGCAAATTATTTATTAAAAAGAAAAAGAAAAATCTAGCACACTTTCGTAGACAACACGATTGCACATAGCTCGTGCAACAAGCCTTTAAACCTCCAGGTGTCCCTAGTAGGAGAAGTGTTGTCTCCCGAGGGTTTTCAGCGGATTACACCCACAAAATCCCAAAATAAAAGAAAGAAATCAAAAATTACATGCAAAGATAAGGAACATATAAAAGAAAAAAACTTGAAAAGAAGTGTTTCAAACTACTCTAACTTTTTAGTTGTCATGAACCCTATCTTAATGGTCTTAAAAAGATTTTGGAAATTGCATCATCTCTCAATAAAACATCGTCTTTAGTCTTCCTCCCTACCAATCCTCCAAACATCGATCATATACCCATACGTGTGTATAAAAGACATCCCTACACTTGGAGAATTCGATTCAAGCTATCACACCCTTTGTCCATCTTTCTTAGTACTTTTTAGTCGGTGATGTTTTAGATGGATTTGCTCACACATTCTTCATGCGACCGTTAATACTTCTTGAGCTACTAACCAACCGATTTCCAAATGTGCTCACTTATTAAGGCGTAATTAGGAATATCCTAGTCTTGCAACACCTAAGGCTTAGCAGTGACTCCCAAACCAGTTGATCTAAGGCACTGGATGATAAGGCACCCTCGCTATATATATATATATATATATATATATATATATATATATATATATATATATATTATGCTGTCTTAAATAATTACAAAACCAGCGTTCATTTTTCTTTTTAATTTTTTTATGTATCGCTTATATTTTATTTATTCTTCATACTAAGATTTCTAGGCAAGAGTATTTCAAGGTATTCTCTACCATCCTAAGTTTCAAGATGTGTGCAAGTGCGTATAGTAGGGTATCAACGTTCAGAAGTTTGGACTAAAAAATAGAGACTATTTTTCAGATTTATTTATATCTTCAGATTAGTAGTTTCTTCATCTTACTAACCCCTGGGACAACATCTCATGACTACGTATTACCAGCTTCAATTTAAAATATCTAATTTTCTTACATTTCTTAAATCTCTTCCTCTCTTTCATATGTATTTTTCACTTTCTAACTTTTATTCTCAAAATTTATGCAAAGCAATATTTACATATGATGCGTGGATATATACAAACCATCCATACAAACCATCCCTCCAAACTTGTTTGCAGCAGTGTCCTCATTGATGTGTCCTGTAAGCTCAAAACCTGAAGACTAGAAGGAATAGTTCAATAAGATGGTATAAAGAAGGGGTCAAGAGTGAATGACAATAAAATCCTCCCCCAAACTTGTTCTTGGCTCATAATCGTGCAAAAATTTCGTTTCTTTCAAGAGCTGTTAAAAATATTTTTCTTCTTTCCCTCCTAAACTTGAGTAAAACAGTGTTTTCATTGAAATTCAACATAGGAGGGGGGTAAATATTATCAGTCTACGCAATACTTTACAAAGACCAAAAGTTGAAACCAACCATTCAAATATTTTATCAAGGTAACACCATGGTTGGTAGAAGAATGCGAAACGAATGGACGTGTAGATAACTTGAGACTGTATAAGAATGAAGGTTGTATCATATCTCGAGTAGAAGAAATAGATATAAGAGTATCGATAAGAGATGAAGTGGGGGTAAGATAAGATGTGTAATCGACATGATTTACGTTTCTATTGGTAGAGCCGAAAAAGTGATGGTGGGTGAAAATGAGAATTTAAAAGATAAGGAATGAGTGGAATATTTGTAGTTTCGTATGTGATAAGAAGAAGGGGTGGCGGTTCAACTTCTTCGGCCTCAAACAGAGGCACACGAATTTCCGGTGGAGGTTGATACATCACAGCATCCAAGTCTTTAAGAAATGCGAGTTCTTCGGTGAAAATAATTTCAAAATTTTCATAGATGTCCCGAATGATAATCTCATCAGAAAGAAAAGAATAAGTGGAATAGGCAGATTCACCAGGAAGATTGAAAGTTTCAAGATCAATTTTTTGCGCACCAAGGTTCAAAACACTTGATTCGTCAGAAATTATGGAGGTAAGAGACTCGAAAAGTTTTTCTAGCTTATTCTTAAAAGAGTCTAAATCAAGAGGACTTTCAAGAATAATAGAACTCGAAATATCGGAATGTGATTCATCAAAACTTGAAGGAAGTGAAAGAAGTTGAGAAGAACCAAAGAAAGTGTATAATGAAACGAGTAAACGAACTTGTGTGTCAAGCATTGTTGAACCAGATATGGGAGATGAAGGCTGAATATCGTTTTGCATATCGGATAGGTTGGTGGTAAGAATAGAATCTGTTAAATGTACATGAAGATGTTCACATTCAATGGAAGAGACATGATGGGTCAGGGAATCCAACTCATCCAACTTAGCGGGTTCATCTTTAAAGATGTTCTCATCACCGATCTCACCAGTACCTTCAGTCAAATCAAACGAATAATTCTTTAAAAGTTCATCAATTATCTTATCCTCAATCGATGGATCACTAGGTTCACTTGATAGAATTGGAAGGTTTGAAATGTCAAGTTTAGTCGGATAAGGATCGGTTTGATTTGGAATGGTGTAAGACTCTTTCACACTCACGATTGGGCAAGTCAAACATGTTATTCTCGGGCACCTCATCAATTAGATTATTTAGCCGTTGATCATCAAATACATTCGGTTGGGGTATAGGATTGAAGGTGTTGAGATCAAAAAAATTGGTTATGGTTTGAGTTTGATGGATCCCAGGTTCATTCTTACTACTCAATTCCAACTCTACTTCAAGAATAGACATGGTTTGTGAAGAATTTTCAATGAAGGAGTCTCTTTGAACCGTGGAACTTCCTAATTGATGTTCAGAAGCACTTTCTAGAAAAGGTGTAACAGTTGAGTATGGTTGGAATTTGTTTAATTGTTGGCTACGGGCGAGTTCAATATGTTCCGCAATCAACATGAGTTTACGACTTGCCACATTAGCCTCATGAAATGTATCAACATAAGAGGGTGTGAAAGTTTGGTACTGGTGATAAGAGGTAGAAGGGTGTATCCAAGTTTTATAAACAGGATTAGGATCAACATTGTGATATGAAGAAGATTGAGCTTGGGTGGTTAATTGGCGACTGGCTTTTGCAATTTGCTTAGCAATGGTCATGAGTGTAAAAGTTGCCCTATTCGCTTCAAAAGGAGTATCAACATTTTCATATGGAAATGAGTGTAACTGTTGTCCTAATGGTTTTGTAGCAGCGAAAGGTATAAAACTTTTGCTATGGGCCTTTGCAATATGCTCAACAATAGACATGAGTTTAGAAGTTTCCTCACTAGCCTTAAAAGGATTATCAATAGAAGAAGGTCTTGACTTTGACACAGTTGATATGACTTTGAGTGAGGTGTCCAACTGTTACTTCTAGCACGTTCTATCCTATCCCTTAAAGAAATGGTGGGTCAAAATTTGTACTAAAGCAATAACGATACAAATAAATATCCGGTTGTGTATAACAAAACTTGCCAAGAGTTGGTTGGTTTGGGTTACCCATCATAAGAGAGTGAAAAGAAAAGAGGGTGATAATATTTTATTTTATTATTATTATTTTATTTTTTTAAAAAGAAATTTGAAATTGTTTTGCTTTAAAAGAGAGACTCGACTCAATTAATCACAAATGTACACAAACAATCTCTAGAGCTAGAGTCACCAAGGTCAAAACACTAAACCGCTCTTAGACTTCTAAAGGACAAGACGTAAGATAAATCCTATATCACCTCCTTATCAATCTTGCGGCCAGGTAAGTGCCAGGTAAGTGGAAGGTATCCGTTATACGAATCACCGAAATAGCGGGCCTAATTAAGTAATCCACTTTGCTTAGTCATACTAACATTAGACACTACAAGAGAAATTCGGATAAGCAATAAATTATCCACGACTTTTCTTTCTCCTAATTGAGCGCGATTGTCTTTAGAGCCTTGGTCTAGATATTTTTTATTAATGTAGAATGATGCGTATACTTGTTTATGATGTATAGGGCCTAGGAAGGGTGATAAAATCCCTACCTAATCTGAATTCGGGTTTCTTGCCCCTTAATGTCCAGTTTAAATATGCAAAACAAACCAATATCTAAAACTCGCAAAAAGATTTTTAGCGGCGTTGTTTGCAAAAAATCCTGCAGGTAAAAACAGTTCATTGGAGTTTCAGAGGAGAGAGGAAGACTATAGGATAATACCAAAAAAATTGGGAGCTTAACTCCTTAAAGAGGCCACGCTTCCGCCGCCAATAGCTTGTTTGGGCAGCGGTTCTGCCGCCAGTTAATGAGATCTCCCCTTCAAAATTTGGCACTGCACTCCGATGCTCTTCTACTCCTATTTGATAGTCTCTGAATCTCTGTTGGTTCGCTCCAAGTGCTCCAGATTTCTCGCAAAACTCGCACAAAAATCGTTAAAAATACAAAATGCGGTTTATTTATTTATATTTTTTTATTTTTAACGTTTACTGGTTTTATATTAGAATTCAACCTGAATAACAAGAAAAATAATTACGACCGATTCTCCGGCAACGACGCCATTTGATTGGATGCGAAAAGTGTGTATGTGTATGTTGTAAATAACCACAATCAGACAGTATCGCAAATAACTAGTCGCGATGTGTACGGGTCATCCACAGGGAAACGGTGAATTTCTCATCTTGCTTTAGACGAGCTGATAAAAGAAAGGTGAGATGTTTGTCGTTTTAAATTAGGATGGTTAGAAAATTTTATAATAGAAAAGTTTGTAGGGTTTATAGGATTTAGTAGTTAATGGATGGAGTTTTAAAAATAATTCTTTTTATCTTTTAATTATTTAATACTAGAGAAATAGCGATGAATGTGGATTAGGGTTCTTGAAGGGAATTAAGATTTCCCACTACTATCCCTTCTCCTTCCATTGATTTCTATTTATCTCAAATTCTTAACAAAACGATTATTAACGAATCTCAAATCGTGGTCGTGACTATCTTGAAGTGATAGCGCACCTGATAAGAGGGTTAACATTCATTTTGCTAAAATTTATAAAAATTAGAACTTTAAAATAGAATTTAAGAGATATTTTTCATCCATTATTCTACCCTATCCTACAAACCCTAGCAAACAAGAATTTACTCGCTCATGGATATTAACATAGTAGAAGAGAGGTGGAAGATGAATGAAACCATAATTAAAAATTAAAAGTGCAGAAAGTAATTGCAGAATGTAATGCAGAAAGTAATGCGGAAAGTAAATGCGAAAAGAATTAAAACAAAGACTACCTTTATTAATCAACTATTGCATTACAAAATTTCTCTCTGAAAAAGTAAATTACAAAAACCCTAGTTGCTCGCTAGATCTCTCTCGATCAATGGGTAGATGAATGTATGAATATATAGATAGCTCTTTGTCCTTTTATAAGATTTGGAATGTGAAACCCTAGATAACATATTGAAGCATATGAAATTACGATCATGACCCTGAAGTTTCAGATCCTATGGCCGCTAAATGACTGTTTAACCACCGCCTATAGCCCTATTTGACCGCGTTTCCGCCGCTGTTTAGTGGGTTCGTGCCTCTAAATTTTTCGTGCCTTTTCTTCTCCATATTTGGAGATCTTTCCGATAAAAAGATTCTGAAAATATTGCTCTTAGTCTCTGCCGTTGCGAGATTCTTCGATTTGCTCCTAATATTCAGCTGATTTGGTTTGGTGAATTGATTTGTTGTGGATCTCCTACTCATAGTTCAGACCTGAGCTAATCATATTATAATAGCTGCATAATATCTCAAATAATCTTGTTAGTAGCATTTGTTTTATTTAAGATATTATTCTAAACAATTAAATGATATGATATCTTAAGAATATTAGGTAGGAATATTTGATATGATATGCATATTTTAATATGAATAATCTTATGGATATTTTATTTAAATATGATATGCATATATTTTCCCTAATTATATTAATTATAAATTAAGAAACATATGATAATAATATTTTTACAAATAAACACACATATGTTCTTAATTTACAAATAACATCTTTTAGTAACTAATAATAATAGGAAAAATGTCCATACAAATATGCAATAAATTTGACTGATCACCACCTCTCTGAAGACGTTGAGAAATTACAACGGCATATATCAGAGGTGTGGAGCCCTTAAACCAAATCCCGTATTTGAGGGAAAAGATCATGGTGGATTATCTAAAAATCATTAGCCTTATTTGAGACTAAGATTAACTTAAAAGGTATGGGATGAAGATCGGTTTGGATATCAGTTTGGATATCACGAACATAAGCTTAGCCAATTTGGGCTATGATTGGGTTTCTTTGACACCCAGCAGTGCTAAGTACTCAGTTACATATAGCGCTCACGTGTATATCACGTGAGGCGCTATAATAGTGTTAAACGCTAATCTTTTTTGGCCCTCACGTGTGTTTCACGTGAGGCGCTGAGCTTCTGGCCCTCATGTGTGTTTCACATAAGGCGCTCAGCTTTTAGTTTCTTTTAAGCGCTCAAGTGTATTTCATGTGAGGCATGGGATTGTTGGCGCTCACGTGTGTTTCACATGAGGCGCTATGCAACTTGGCCTTGAGTTCTTTTGGAGATTTAATCTATGTTGATGTTTTTAGAGCACTTTAATCTTTGTTAATGGTATTTTAGCCATTAACGATCACTAAGATCACTAGGATCTGGGATCGGATTCTTTAAGAACTAAGTTCTTAAGTTGAAGGAACTAAGTTTCTGGAGTATTATGGACTCCATATTCTTTTATCCATGTTTTCTTGTTCATGTTTCAAGGAGGTTAAACCTCTGTTAATGATATTTTGACCATTAACAATTACCAAGATCACTATTTCGAGGATCTTGGATCGGGTTTTCTAAGTTCTTAATTTGAAGGAACTATGTTCCTGGAGTATTATAGACTCCATCTTCTTTCTTTTCAACTTTGTTCTTCTCTAAATGTTTGATTCTCAAGAACAAGATTTTCCCGATGAGAATTAAATTCTCAACTTGTGAGAGACTTGTCTTTTGAATCTTAGATCCAGAGAAAGAACTACGTTCTTGAGAAGGGTTAAACCCTTAGATGGGTAAATGAGATATTATGGTCTCTGTGTTTTCTTTACCTAGGGTTTTGAAAAGGAAAGTCTTCTTTTTTGGAGAGAATTAAATTCTCTGTTGCCGAAACTCTTGGAGAGCCTTCTGTATTTTTACAGAAACTTATGGTGGGCCTCCTCCTTTTCTTTTTGCTCCTATTTATAGGAAAAGGAAATATATCAATTTGTTGAGAAAACTCTCATTGAGAGATCACAATTGACTTCATAATCAATCAAATTGATCTTTTAGAACAACTGGTGAATTTTATTCACCGTTGGATTTTTAATCCAAAGAATCTGTTTAGTAGAGAAGATTTCTTGTTTGTTTTAATAAGATTAGGAAATATTTTCCTAAGATAGAATTTTATTCTATCATATGAATATCTTGTTAGCTTAACAAGATTTTATTGTATCATATGAATATCTTATCAGTTTAAAAAGATTATAATTTTATTCTATCATATGGTTTAATTGGTGATTTTATAATCACCATTGGATGTTTGATCCAAGGCTCCTCTGTTTAATAGAGAGGATCTTTCTAATTTGAAAATGATCTGAAAAATATTTCCTACATAGAATTTAATTCTAACATTGGATTTTTGATCCAATGGAGAATTTCTTCCTTATTTAGAAAGATCAATAGGATATTTTCCTCTAATAGAATTTTAATTCTATCTTTTGATGGTTTTTAATCACCATTGGATCCTTAATCTATCAGCTCTCTATTTAACATATAATATTTGATCAGGAAGATATTATTTCCTCTGATAGAATTTAATTCTATCATTTGATGATTTATTATCATCATTGAGTTTTTGATCCAGCGGCTCTGTTTAACAGAGAATATCCCAGATTTTAGGGAAATATTCCCCTTGTAGAATTTAATTCTACCATTTTTAATTTAGCTGCTGATGCTCACGTGCTATGCACGTGGGTGCCGCCTAAGAATTTAATTCTTTTATAAATAGTCACTCACATGCTTTGCACACCGGCGCTCACGTGTATTCCACGTGAGACGCCACTATAGAATTTAATCCTAACAGAGGCCGGCGCTGGCGCTCACGTAGGAAACACGTGAGGCACTCACTTGTTTAATACGTGGGAACCAATATAGGATTTAATCCTATCTGAGGAGGTACCTACATACTTTGCATGTGGGTGCACGTGTTTAACACGTAAGGGATTCCCTTTATTTTTATAAGGGTTGCTCAAGCTCTGAGCCAAAAAATTTTGGCTGGAACAAATACCTTCCCACTATTTTGCCCACGTAAGTTTGTACGTAAGTTAAGTAGTGCAAAGTAATCCATTTCCATAGAATTGATGGCTTAAGAGACAAGTTTAGGATCCATGTCGCTTAAGACTTTTTCATCTTCATAGATCGTAAGGGTCTCAAGAAGTTTTTTCTCTTTATGAGTCATAAGAATCTCATAGATGCTTATTCTCCCTAGAAATCGTAAGGATTCCTAAGTGTTTTTCACCTTCGTAGGTCGTAAGGATCTCACGCGGATATTTTCTCCTTACGAGTCGAAGGAACCCGCAAGTAGCTTTTTCACTTTACAGGCGAATGTGGCCCGTGGATAGTATACAAAAGGCAGTTTGAACCTTCTTATAGGGCAACGATGGCTTAGAAAACAGATTTAGATCTGTCGCCTAAGGCTTTTAAACTTTATGAGCCGTCAGGGTCTCATAAAGATATTTCTTCCTATGAGTCGAAAGGATCTCGTAGGTGTATTTTTTTCTTAGGAGTCGTGAGAACTCCTAAGTTAGTTTTCTCTTGAAAGTCGTAAGGATCTTACAAGAGAATTTCCCTTTACGAGTCGAGAGGACTCGTAAGTGGTTTCTCCTCCTCATCGGTATGCGACTTTGGAGAATGTGGTCCGTGGATAGCATACAAGAGTCATTTTGGACCTACTTGTAGGGCCACGGTGCTGAGAAAACAGGTTGATATCCTTGCCGCCTAAGACTTTTCACCTTCATGAGCCCTGAGGGTTTCATAAAGATGTTTTTCCCTACGAGTCGAGAAGAGTCAAGAGGATCTCACAGGTGTATCCTAACGTGAAATATAAATAACCCTTTTTTATAGAGGTCCGTTAGGTTTCTGGTACTAGTTTTAAATCCATCGTACTGTCGCGTCGGCTGATATATTCCTCGATATGCAGTCTCTTAGGTTGCTGCTCGAGTAGCCTCGCGACTGTCGTGTCTTTGATCCCTTCCGAAGCTGGACAAGATGTCTTCAAGTAATCTTTTTATGTTGGAATATCTATTTTACCGTCGTAAGAACAAGCGTTAGGTGTTTGTCGTGTTGCTTTTTACTTGATGTTAGGCTTAATTTGAAGCCTCGATAAGTTATAACTGTACCCTTCTGGGGTGGGATGATCTCCAATGGTCTTTAGGCTTTGTATGTATTGCCGTCAAGACCCAAATCTAGGAATATACCACCACTTCGTTTTTTTTTGATGATGTCATACCGATTCTTTGCTGAAGTTGGGTAGACATCCAAATGACCTCTATACTGTATGTATCACCATCGAGGTCTGGAGTCAGGATTTTTCCATCACTCCTATTTTATTTGGTTGTTGCATCCGCACCATGCCAGAATGCGAGGGAACGTCGAGATAGTTTTTAGGTCGTATATGTATCGTCAAGACTTGGAGCTAGGATTTTTCCATTACTCCATCTTTATTTTGACCCTTGGGTCTTTTTGATGACGTTGAGTCGGTATCCTGCTGGAATGAGAAGGACGCCGGGATAGTCTTTGGGCCGTATATATTGCCATCAAGACTTGGAGTTAGGAATATGTCGTCACTCCACTTTTGTTTGACCCTTGGGTCGTTGTTGACGTCGCGTCTGCACCGAGAAGGAACGCCGATCTGGAGCTAGGATTCTGTCCTTACTCTACTTTCATTTGGATCCTTATAGCTTTGTTAACACCACGTCTGCACCGAGAAGGAACGCCGAGCTGGAGCTAGGATTCTGTCCTTACTCCACTTTGATTTGACCCACGTCTGCATTCTGCTGGAATAAGGAGAACGTCGAGCTGGAGCTAGGATTTTTGCCATTACCCCGCTTTTATTTGACCCTTGGGTCCTTATTGACGTCGTATTTGCATCCTGCTGGAATGAGAAGAACCTTGAGTTGATCTCTAGGCTATAGATTACCATTAAGATTAGGAGCTAAGATTTTGCCGTCACTCTAATTTTATTTGACCCTTGGGTCCTTGTTGACGTCGCGTCTGCACCTGTCGGCTTGAGAAGGACGTAGGGATGAATTCTAGGCTGTAGATGTTTCCATCAAGATCTGGAGCTAGGATTTTGCCATCACTCCACTTTTGTTCGACCCTTGGATCCTTGTTGACGTATCATCTGCACTGAGAAGGGACGTCGAGCTAGAGCTATGATTTTGCCATTACGCCATTTTTGACTTGGCTCCTTGGAGCCTTGTCGACACCATGTCTATAGTAAACGAGACATCGAAATGGTCTTTAGGCCGAATACATTGCCATCAAGACCTGGAGCTAGGATTTTGCCGTTACTCCGTCTTTGATTTGACCTTTCGGTCCATGTTGACGTCGCGTCTGCATCCTGACGGAATGAGCGGAACGTTGAGTTAATCTCTAGGCTGTAGATATTGACATCGACATCTAGAGCTTGGAATATGCCGTCATTCCACTTTTATTTGGTGATATCGTGCCAATTGGTGATATCGTGCCAATTCTTCGCTGAAGAGGGGTAAACATCCATAAGATCTCTATGTTGTATGTATTGCAATCGAGGTCTGGAGTTAGGATTTTGCCGTCACTCCACTTATGTTTGACCTTTGGGTTCTTATTAATGTCGCATCTGCATCGAGAAGGGACGTCGAGTTGATCTCTAGGCTGTAGATATTGCCATTGAGATTTGGTTCTTCTTTTGACAAAGTTGGGTGGGAAATTATAGTTCCCTTTCTTTCATTTGTGTTCATAAATTGTATACAAGAGTCGGTATGGACCTATTTATAGGGCAATTTTTTTTATCTTATCTTATTTTCATTTTTTTTATTTCCACGATGCTCTATCATTTCAGTTTTTATATCGCGAAAATCGTGATTGCCCAATCGTTTCGGCTATTTTTTCACGATGCCCAATCATTTCGGCTATATTTTTTTTTTATCTTTACTCGCTGCTTTTTATTGCGAGTTGTCCTATCATTTCGGCTATTTTTTTTACTCGCTGCTTTTTATTATGAGTTGAGCATTATGAATCTAATATTAATCTCGGCATCAGCATCGTTACAACTGGTGTTGCTAAGAACGAATCATCATTTATCGTTATTGATTTGAACAAAGTCGGCTTAGCAAGCAGGGTTAGGATCCTTTCGACTAAGGCTTTTGACTTTATGAGTCGTAAGGATCTCATAAAGGTATTTCTCCCTACGAGTCATGAGGGTCTCGTAGGTGTATTTTCTCCTTTGGAATCGTGGGGATTCCTAAGTGATATTTTCTCTTGTAAATCGTAAGGATCTTATGAGAGTATTTTCTCCTTGTAAGTTGAGGACTTACAAGTGTCATTCATCATATGGGGATATTTCTCGCCATTGGTGGAACTCGGTTGGAACATATTTTGTTCGTGCCCGTGGATTGTATACAAGAGTCGATATTGAACTACTTGTATGGCAGCTTGAGGGTATAATGGCTTAAGGACAGGTTTAGATTCCTGCAAATTAAGACTTTTGAATTCTATGAGCCGTGCAGAAGGGAATTCTCCTTATGAGTCGTGAGCGTCTTGTAAGTGTATTTTCTCCTTAGAAATCGTATGGATTTCTAAGTGTGTTGCTCCTTTGTGAGTCGTAAGGATCTCACGCAGGTATTTTCTCTTCACAAGATCGAAAGGACCCTGCAAGTGTATTTTATTATTTATTTATTTATTTTACGAGATTGCTCCCTTTCGGGTTTTCACAAGCTCGCCGGTAGTCTTGCTATTTTTACTCATGGCACCCTTTCAGGTTTTCATTCGTGCCCACTTTGCTTGTGGATATACCATTTTTTTGTGAAATTGTCGGAAGTAATTTCGCCACAAGGGACCCATCTATTTTCCGGTGGGACTTGGGGGTGGATTTATTGCTGGAGTAGCTGTGTAGCCAGTGAGACTTGAGTTGCAACCTTCGCCGTTGGGACTTTGATTGCAATATAGATCTTAAGAAAGCATATCGCCATATTTGGGGCGATGCACTAGTTTAAGGATGTTCCGGTCTATCATCGCCATGTTTGAGGCGAAATACTAGTTTAGGGACGTTCCAGTCCATTATCGCCGTGTTTGGGGCGAAATGCTAGTTTAGGAATATTCCAGTCCATTTTCGCCGTGTTTGGGGAAAAAATGCTAGTTTAGGGACGTTCTGGTCCATCATCATCATTTGGTCGGGGAGTTGCATAACTCATTCCTTCCGACGCTTGTTTGCTTAAGCATTGATGCTTGTCCCTTATATGTATGGACACTTCACTCCTTAAGCTATTTTCACCCTCTTGGACTGCTTCATTTATCATCGTACCAATCAGGTTGTTTTTACGGGAAATACAGGGCACTTTACACGGCACATGCCCCCTGTTCATCGACGTCGCTTTCTGACACTGACAAAGCATCTTCACACACGAAGGAACGAGATATCATGTCACTCTTTTTGCCGAGTTTTCTTCTTTCTTGGAAGAATGAAATTGACTTGGGGGCTTTTTCCCCCTATCGTCTGATTCGAAATAGGACATGGATTTCACATCCCTCCCATGGTTTTTGGTTCAAGTGGGATATTCGACTTGATTGCAAGACCTGCTTGTAGGTCCCTTGATATCCTTTATGTTTTTTGAGAAGAAATGACCATCTCATGTAAATATTCTTTCGCCAGTGAGGAATATGCCCCCTTTGTATATTTCGAGGGGAAGCGAGTACCCACGCCTTCGCTATTTTGGCGACGGGTTGCTTCAGAGCTGCTCATTTTTGTTGAGCATTGGCGACAAATTCCATCTTGCATTTGATTTTCATTCATTTTCATCTGATGAGGAAGGGTCTTGACCCATCTGATCCAATCGAGCCATTTTATCTATGAGCTCTTAGAAAGTCGTTGGTTTGAATAGGGCCATATATGGGAACACCTTTGAATTTGGGTCAAGGGTGGCTATGAATCGCACGGCCAGAGCTTCGTCTATGCGTTGCTCACATTTTGACTAGAGATTTCACCATCGGGTAACATATTGAACCCAGGTCTCATTCGGTCCAACCCTTTCGTTGACCAACGCCGCCACGGTAGTGTGTTTATTCACATTAGAGAATTTCTGATAGAAGAGCATATCCATCTCATCGAAGGTCATTACGGAATCATTTGGGATTCCCGCGTACCATTCGAAGGCGATGCCCGCCAGACTGCTGACGAACCGTCGGAGGAGCAGTATTTCATTTCCTCCAGTGTTGCTGCATATGGATTTAAAATGCGCAATATGCTGGTGAGGATTCTCAGTTCCTTTGTACATGTGGAACGCTGGAAGTATGTATTCTGGCGGGTACTGTATTTGATTGTAGTATGCCGGATACGGTCGACCGGTCTTAATTGATCTATTGTAGCTTCACTGGCGTAGTGAACTTTGATTTGCTGAGCAATATATTCGTCCATCTTTGCCTTTGTGATAATTTTATCCTCAGCCGTTGATGAGGCTTGCATAGAATTTGAAATCTCACCCTAATCTTTAAGAGCGACTTCCGATGGTTCATCTGCTAATGGTTCCGATTGAACCATCATTCCAGCCATATTCTGGATTAGAAGGGCCATTTGGGTCATTTTAGCGGACATCCCTATCGCTTCTTCATCTCTCTTTTTGAGAGCGCGCTTTAGGAAATCAATATCCGAATCCTTCCTAACTCTTTCTTCAGGCGCGTCCTCGGGATTTTCCTTAGGCAATGGATTAGCGAGTGTCGCCTCCTGAGCAAGCATCTCCTGCAGCTTTTCACGTTGCAGTTGAATCTTTGTTAGGGACCGAGTTTGAGGTCGGTGACTAGTAGAAGCTCGAACTTCGTATTTGTAGCTCACTACATAGACTGTGTGAACTACCATGTCCCCATGGTTGGGGTATCTGGAATCTTGAACCTTGGAGTTTGCCTCGGACATTTGGATTTTATTAGGCCTCTCTTTTTTGTGAGAAGCCGCTTTTGCTTTAGGAGGAACCATTGTAACAGGAACCGTCTTGGGATAAGTCCCCTTGTATTTGAAAGAGGATTTGTCAGAATTTGGCTGACGTTTAGCGGAAGAGCCACAGACGATGAATGAGTTCTTCACCTGCTTCCACACTTTATATATGGATAAGGAAAGTTCCTTTAGGGAGCGAAATGGTTTCTGCTCTCGTTGGATCTCCACGGGATGCGGAGATTTCTTCAATACTACGGTGGGAGTATTTTTTCTAACTCTTCGCAGTAGTTCAAAACTGTTCCCGGTTGGAACGACAGCATTCATTATCAGAGTTGAAGCAGGTGGAGTCAACGCTGACAGAGAACTGCCCCAGCTTGTTTTGTATGACATCGATATTGACGTCGATCGTTTCTTACGGCCGGAATTTGATTAGCTTCAGAATTTTGCTGAGCCTGCCCCCTGTTTTCTTTGAGAGCTTGAGTATTCTGCCTTCTGTGTCGACCATGGCCTTTGGAAGGTACCAGTTATTTGGAGACCGATTCTGTCGGCAAAGCAGAAGCTTGAGAAGTCAGCCTGTGGAAGACAAACTTCTTCTAGGATTCTTCTTTCGGCTTCGAGGTACCGAGGGTGGGAGGTGGGCGTGTCGACCCATAGAAAAGCCCTTTCATTTCTTGAAGAGCCGGATTGCAGGGACTTGAGGCTGAAGGTGATCCATATTTGACTCCACCAAATGTGATAGAGCCTGATTTGCGGTGAGTGGAAGCAAATGCCATTATGATAAGAGACGAAACGCCGCATCAGTATCTCATCACCCAAGGGCAACTACAAATATATATACCGTGATTATTTGATTGCGTAAAAACATGACACACGAAGTATGGAGTGGAAAGAGGAAGAGGTCCCACCGGTCATGCCAGAATCTGTTTATCGCCGAAACTGGACTAAGACGGGGATGACATCTAGCCTGAATTTTGGGAAGATTCTATTTGGACATATCTACCCACCTCTCTGAAGATGCCAAGTTGATTTATGGCAACATATATCGGAGGTTTGGATAGATGCGACCGATGTAGCAGATTTCATCAAATTCCCCCTCATTTGTGAGGGGTTTTTGATTGTGGGGACGCTTTTCCCTGCAGGCGGAAGCCCCTGCAATTAATTACGTTATCGCATTGCGATAACCACTTTGTCCTGCTCCAGAAGGTCACTTCCTGTCGTGCGTTGTTTTATTTGTTAAGGTTTCCCGTGGATTGTATACGGAGACTAGTTTATGTCGTCGCCCGTAGGGCGCGGATTAGTCCAAATCCATATATTTGAGATTTGGGTTCGGGTCAAGGATTTTCTTGACAGGGTCTACGTTGGTAGCTTGGTTTTCAAACGGGAATGAATTTAGGACGCATATCTCATATAAATGAGGTCCATCAGTTCATCGGATATTTCGGTCTGATTTAAGGATCGTCAGTCATATTTGAGACTAAGATCAACTTACAAACAAATGAGCATATGGGCTCAATTACTTTAGTTTAAGGACATGATGGTCCAACATTCCCTATTTGGGACGAATGTTAGTTTAAGGACATTTCGGTCCATTATTACCATGTTTGAGGCGAATATTAGTTTAGGAACTTTTCGGTTCAACATTCCCATTTTGGAGATGAGTATTAGTTTAAGCACATTTCTGTCCAACATTCATCTTGCGTGCACATTTATTCGTTACGCGGCGGAGTGAACGATGGTGACATGGAATGCGTCTAATTTGGGGTGCGATCTAATTTGAGGTGTGCACGTCAATTTGGAATTGCATCAATGTGGGATGTATTATTCCTTGTCTTGATGAAATTTTACATCAAGTTGGAACGAGAAAATAGTTGTTGGTTATCGGGCCCACCACCTCTCTGAAGACGTTGAGAAATTATAACGACATATATCAGAGGTGTGGAGAGATGTACTCTTAAACCAAATCCCGTATTTAAGGGAAAATATCATAGTGGATCATCTAAGAATCATTAGCCTTATTTGAGACTAAAATAAACTTAGAAGGTATGGGATGAAGATCGGTTTGGATATCAGTTTGGATATTACGAATATAGGCTTAGCCAATTTGGTCTAAGATTGGGTTTTTTTGACACCCAGTAGTGCTAAGCACTCATTTACATATAGTGCTCATGTGTATATCACGTAAGGCACTATAATAGTGCTAAGCACTAATCTTTTTTGTCGCTCATGTGTGTTTCACGTGTGTCACTGAACTTCTGGTGCTCACGCGTGTTTCACATGAGGCGCTCAGCTTTTAGTTTCTTTTGAGTGATCACGTGTATTTCACGTGAGGCATGGGGTTGTTGGCGCTCATGTGTGTTTCACGTGAGGCATGGGGTTGTTGGCGCTCACGTGTGTTTCATGTGAGGCGCTGCTATGTAATTTGGCCTTGAGTTCTTTTGGAGATTTAATCTATGTTGATGTTTTTAGAGCACTTTAATCTCTGTTAATATTATTTTAGCCATTAACGATCACTAAGATTACTATTTTAAGGATCTGGGATCGGGTTCTTTAAGAAATAAGTTCTTGACTTGAAGAACTAAGTTTCTGGAGTATTATGGACTCCATATTCTCCAGGTTTTTTATCCATATTTTTCTGTTCATGTTTTAGGGAGGTTAAACCTTTGTTAATGGTATTTTGACCATTAATGATCACCAAAATCACTATTTCGAGGAGCTTGGATCGGGTTTTCTAAGTTCTTGATTTGAAGGAACTAAGTTCTTGGAGTATTATGAACTCCATTTTTTCTTTTCAATTTTGTTCTTTACTGAATTTTTGATCCTTAAGAACAAGATTTTCCCGATGAGAATTAAATTCTCAACTTGTGGGAGACTTGTCTTATAGATCTCAGATCCAGAGAAAAAACTAAGTTCTTGAGAAGGGTTAAACTCTTAGATAGGTAAAGTAGATGTTTTGATCTCTGTATTTTCTTTACTTAGGGTTTTGAGGAGAAAAATCTTCTTCTTCGAAAATAATTAAATTCTCTGTTGCTAAAATTTTTGTAGAGCCTTTTGTATTTTTACAGAAGCTTATGGCAGGTCTCGTCCTTTTCTTTTTGCTCCTATTTATAGGAGAAGGAAAAGAATCAATTTGTTGAGAAAATCTCTCATTAAGAGATCATGATTGATTTCATAATCAATCAAATTAATCTTTTAAATCAATCGGTGAATTTTATTCATCGTTGGATTTTTAATCCAAAAGCTCTCTGTTTAACATAGAAGATTTCTTGTTTATTTTAACAAGATTAGAAAATATTTTCAAAGATAGAATTTTATTCTATCATATTAATATCTTATTAGTTTAACAAGATTTTATTCTATCATATGAATATCTTGTCAGTTTAAAAAGATTATAATTTTATTCTATCATATGGTTTAATTAGTGATTTTATAATCATCATTGGATCTTGATCCAAGGGTCATCTGTTTAACAGAGATGATCTTTCTAATTTAAAAAGGATCTAGAAAATATTTCCCACATAAAATTTAATTCTAACATTGGATTTTTGATCCAACGGAGAATATCTTCCCTGTTTAGAAAGATCAGGAGGATATTTTCCCCTAATATAATTTTAGTTCTATCTTTTAATGATTTTTTATCACCATTGGATCCTTGATCCAGCGACTCTCTATTTAACAAAGAATATTTGATCAGATATATATTTTTTCCCTAATAGAATTTAATTCTATTATTTAATTATTTATTATCACCATTAGATTTTTGATCCAACGGCTCTATTTAATAGAGAATATCCCAGATTTTAAAGAAATATTCCTCATATAGAATTTAATTTTACCCTTTTTAATTTGGACGCTGACACTCACGTGTTATGTACGTGGGCGCTGCATAAGAATTTAATTCTTTTATAAATATTCACGCATGTGCTTTGCATGCCGGCGCTCTCGTGTGTTCCACGTGAGGCGCCACCATAGAATTTAGTCCTAACAGAGGCTAGCGCTGGCGCTCACATGGGAAACACATGAGGCGCTCACGTGTTTAACATGTGGGAACCAATATAGGATTTAATCCTATCTGATACGGTACCTAAATGCTTTGCATGGGGGTGCACGTGTTTAACACGTGGGGGTTTCCCTTTATTTTTATAAGGGAACAACAAGCTCTCAGCCAATTTTTTTTGGCGGAAACAGCTGGTAGTCAAGCAAGAATCCTACAGGCTTTATTATTATATATTAGTGATACGTAATGTAATGACCGTGTTTTCTAATACATAATAAAATATATTTTATTAAATTTCTACTGTCAAATAATTATTTACGTGTTTCGTTGATAGAAGAATAATTTTTAAAGTAATGTTAATAATTTTCAAAGCATTGAATATGATTAAAGGAATTTTCTAAAATCTATTTATTGTTTTTATAGGCTTAAAATGTTTTATAATGCCTTAAAATAATCTACATATTTTTATTATCAATTAAAGTAATTAATTCGTAATTAAAAATATTTTAAAGGATAAACTAGATATTATATAATTTTAATAACTAGCTAAAACCATAGGAATGGATATATTATTTAGTTTTAGCCCAAAATTATTTTTATACTAAAGATAACAATAAAATATATTTTCTGAAATTTTTCCATAATTTTCCCGTATTTTTAACTATTTTTAATAATTATTTTAAAACCAAATTCAATTTTTAAAATAATAAACAGATTATTATTTTATTTATAATATATATATATATATATATATATATATATATATATATATATATATATATATATATATATATATATATATATATATAAATTCCTTTTAACCTGGACCGCTGGATCAAAAGATCCAACGGCCCAGAGCCTCGCGGCGGTGCCCACGTGGTGTGGACAATGCGAAAACGCGTGGTCTCCACACGCAGCTGCACGTGCGTGGCGTGGCGACACGTGGCGTTGGGCGGCGACGTGACGGTGCGCCCTGGGCCTTTGGATGCAGATCCAACGGCCAGGATCCTCTGGCGACGGGCGCAATCATTAACTGATGATTCGCAAATCATTGGCGGTGCGGATTTTTACGTTGATTTAACAGATTTTTGGATTTTCTTGTTATTGAAAAAACCCTATAAATAGGTACTTCAAACCTAAAATTCTCACACCTCAGAACTCCAAAAATTCTGAAAAAAATACCAGTGCCTTCATATCGACGACGCCGACGCTACGGCTCCACCCAATCGCCGAGGAAAAATCGGGGCACGGAGCTTTTGAGGAGTTTTGCACAAGCCTACGCTTTCAATCCATCGGCATCCGACTCAAACAAAAGGTAGGATCCGCCTCTCTCCCCTCTTTCTGTCGCCTTCTTCTTTTCTCAATAACCTAGTTCCAACTTCTAATCATCAACCCCCTATTTAAAATGTTGTTATAATATTCGTGCATGCATATTACTTGTACCCTCAATGATGATAATGTTAACCCATGTTTTAAAACGGTGTTTAATTTCCTCTGTACACAAAAATATATTGCACTCTCATACTACCTGAAATCTGATATGCTTAATGTCATAACCCATGAATTGTCAACTCACCTCTGATATACCCACAATTACCCATACTATCAAAATGATCTTGAAATAGGACACTTCCACAAAATACCCTCGTTTAATTAAAATGTTATATTTGTTTAAAATATCCATAAGAGATAAGATATGTGAAATAAATATTTTAGATACAACATACATATATTTTACTTATACTTTTTCATCAACTACTATAATGTTGTTAAACCCCCTTCAACCTTTTTAAAGAAGAAAATACTAAATTTAAATAACGGCTTATGGTTTTTCCAAAACGAACGTATTTTCTAAAACGTTACCCCGAATCTAAAACATTATAATTCATAAAATTATTAATTTCATTTAAATACCTCGACCTTTATTGAAGGGCCATTTTTCCACAAGGATCATAATCCGTATAATGACATCTTTTCAAAAGGAATATCTAGCACCCTATTAAAAGGAAATTTTCAAATAACACCAATTTAGGACAAAGGAAAGGTTGTAGGCATCGGTGTTTATCTAAACCAGACTTTGTGGTGCCTAGGCTAGACAAGTGGAAAAAGGTAATTTTAAAAGGCTCGTCTCAGGGTGATTCGTGAGCGGATCCCTCCTTTCCCTCCTTGTGCTTACCTGACCACAATTGGCGGTGAAGAAGCGATTTGAGGATCTCACAACTTGCCCTTTTGAAACAGTTAGGAGCAGTCTAGTTTTTCAAATAAAAACCTCTTGCAACTTGTCCTTATAAAATTCTCTTGCAAAACATTTTCAAATAAACACCACAACCTTTTATCGAAAGGATATTTTTCCGTAAAACATTATGTTTTTGCCAAAATGTTAAATACCCCAAATCTCATGGTTTTTCTTAGAAGTGATAAAAGATAATTAAACACTATTATTCTTTTTACTAAGCATTCCCTAAGATGACACGAAGTACTTTATGAACTTTAGAAAATAAAACGAGTGGTTGTGGAAGACCATATTAAACGAGATCAATACATTTTAAAAATTTCCAGTTTATGACATACCTGATATATGATACAGTTAGGGTTAGAATGCGCGGACCTAGGTATGGAATACTTATTATGAAGATCCCGATATTCCAGGTGACCAGTCCAATATATGGGCGACTATACAAATATGAAGATCCCGATATTCCGGATGTCCAGTCTAATATATGGGTGACTATAAAAATATGAAGATCCCAATATTCCAGGTGACTAGTCCAATATATGGGCGACTACACAAATATGAAGATCCCGATATTCCGGGTGACCAGTCCAAAATGTGGACGACTATACAATGTGGAAATTTCGTGCCTAGAGGGATACGCACTAACTCTAATTCGTCCAAACCTTTATACTGAATCACGGGGATGGGTAGTTTGATTAGGCAAGGAAATTCGGAACTCGGATTCCCCTACTACTCGATCATTATCCCGGGAAGTGAAACGGTACATTTTACTTCCCCAGTTGTAGTTCCATGGCCACAACGGAATAATCGCAAGTATCCGGACCCTTTTTTAACAAACTAATACGAACTTTCACCTTCACTTCCTACTACTTATCTACATATAACTTACAACATAATCATGCTCATATATAGCTCTCTTCAAAACGTATTAAGTTTATGCATTTCAAACATTTACACCCTTTACTTTATGTCTGCATGCATACATCATACTCTTCTATACACCTGTTCATTTTTATACTCCTATTTCCTTATGAGGCAATCCTACATTAGTATAACTCGCTGACGGACCTTTCTTTTCTTCCTCTATCTTTGGAATGTTCGTTAGATAAGAATGAGTATTATGGCAAGGATCAAGTTGTGAAGCCAACTTATGAAGATTATGCAGACTGGACGAGGGATGATTAGCTAGATTTAATTTTTTTTGATGTCCACATGTTTAGGGCTTTTGTTTCTCCTCAATGTAATTAAACTACTTAGTTTATTTTACTCTTTTTTTTGGGATGCAATAAAGTTTGGTTAATGGAAATAAATGCCTTTCGCTTTTATTATTTTTGTTTTGGTACACATCCTGCATGTTAAATATTCATATGCTTAACGTAACTGTATTGAATAGACCACCTTCAATACAGTCAGATTGCGGACCATGCCACGTCATCCTTCTCCTTCTTTTGGGAAGCGGGGCGTACGCAATAGCAACTTATATATATATATATATATATACACACACACACATAATGATAAAAACAAACCAGATATCATACTATCATCTCGGATAAGACTGTTCTATCTATATAGGTACTTCTTCAATTATCATAATTGTCTACCTTCAATTACAATAATTGCTTTGAGGGCATTATAAACAACAATTCTTATCGATTGGGAAGCGGCCTTTGCGTAGATGCACTATAACGAAGTTGCTAACTTGGAAGGTATGTTGCCGCCTGTTTTTGTTTGCTGTCACGCCACGCTTCCCAAAAGAAGGTGAAAAGGTAACGTGGCATGGTCTGCAACCTAACTGTATTGGAGGTGGTCTATTCAATACAGTTACGTTAAGCGTATGAATATCTATAACATGAAGGATATGTACCAAAAAAAATAATAAAAGCGGAAGGCATTTATTTTCATTAACTAAACTTTATTACATCCCAAAAGAATGAGTAAAATAAACAAAATAGTTTAATTATATCGAAGGAAGAAGCAAAAGCCCTAAACATATGGGCAACAAACAAAAATACAACTAGCTAATCTTCTGTCGTCAAGTCCGCATAATCTTCATTAGTAGGCTCCACACTTTGATCCTCATCATAATACTCATTCTTATCTAACGGACATTCCAAAGATAGAGAAGAGAAAAGGAAATTCCGTCAGCAAGTTACACTCGGGTAGGATTGTCTCATAAGGAAGTAAAGGTACAAAAACGAGCAAATGTATATAGGTATAATGTGTATGTACAAATATGATATATATGGGTATAAGAGTATGAGGTGTATGCAAATAAGGCATGTTGAAAGAGGTATATGTAAATATGGGTATGTTGTATGAGGTATCTGTCAGGTAAAAGTTCGCATTAATATGTTAAATATGGGTCCGGATACTCTCGATTATTCCATTGTGGCCACGGAACAACAACTGAGAAAGTGAAATGTGCAGTTTCACCTCCCGGGATCATGATCGAGTAGTAGGGGAATCCGAGTTCCACGTCTCCTTACCTAATCAAACTACCCATCTCCGTTATTCAGTGTAAAGGTTTTTGACGAATTAGAGTTAGTGCGTATATCATCTAGGTATGGAATTTCCACATTGTATGTCATCCACATATTCGATTATTCGCCCTCAAAGTATGGTTAATATTCGCCCTAATATCAGGTTAGTATTTGCCCGGAGATCGGGTTTTTATTCACTCGAAGACCGGGTTAGTATTCGCCCGGAGACCGGGTTAGTATTCGCCCGGATATCTAGTTAATAGTCGTCCATATATTGAACTGTTCACCCTGCCTGCAGAGATCTTCATTTATAAGTATTGCATACCTAGGTTCGCGCATTCTAACCCTAACCGTATCATGTGTCCCGTATGTTGTAACTTGTATTCAAATAGTTAAACTCATTTAATATGGCCTTTCACAACCATCCATTTTATCTTATTATCTTTTAAACTCTGTAAGGTACATCATAATATTTTATTGCACGCTTAGTTAATAAAGATCATCGTATTTAATGGTAGTTATTGTTTATAAGAAATCATGATATTTTAGAGTAATTATAATTTTTGGGAAACCCATGGTATGTTAATGAAAGTATCTTTTTAATGAAAAATTATGGTATTTATTTGAAATTATCTTTTAATAAACTTTTGGATATTCTTTTTGAAAAATATCATTTATAAAGGTTATGGTTTTTGCTGAAAATAGCCTTTTAGTAAAGATCAAGGTATTTAAAAGAAATTATATCCTTTTAGGATGGATTAAGGTATATTATTGTAAATAACAATTTATAAAGTTATGGAGTTTATTTGGAGATAACATTTTAGAAATACGTCCGTGTTGGCAACCGCTGCACATGGACGACAGGATTTGTCTCCTTTTCAAGGACGATTGCCTATTAACCACGAGGTATTTACTTAAAATATTATCCTATAGACTTAGGATATTTTATTAAAAGTGATATTCTATAAGAACAACTCCGTGTTGACAACCGCTGCACATGGGCGGCAGGATTTGTGTTTTTTCAGGGACGATTGCCTATTAACCACGAGATATTTACGTAAAACATTATTCTATAGACTTATGATATTTTATTAAAGGTGATATTTTATAAGAACAACTCCGCGTTGACAACCGCTGCACATGGGCGGCAGGATTTGTATCCTTTTCAGGGACGATTGTCTATTAACCACGAGATATTTACGTAAAAATTATCCTATAGACTTAAGATATTTTATTAAAGGTGTTATTCTACAAGAACAACTCCGCGTTGACAACCGCTGTACATGAGCGGCATGATTTGTGTCCTTTTCAGGGACGATTGTCAAGCAGCCGCGGGGTGTTTCATGCAACATATTATCCTATTAGAGTATTTTATTAAACCTTAGTTAAAAGGCTGAAAAAATATGAATATAAAAATATTCTCTCTAAGTGAAAGGGGTTAAGCTACAAACCATAATATAATTATTTAGATTAGTATTACCCATTTTTAAAAGGTAAAAGGATTTTAATAAAACAACAGTAATTAGTGGATAAGAGTAAAAATAAAATATCATTTTAATGTGCTAAAAGTATTTTATTCACAATGTCCTATATCATATGTGTACTTTAATTAAATATAATGTATTAATAAAATGAAGGTATGTTGTGGAATGACCTGTACAGTAGGTGTGATATGTTATTTTAGATAAATAATAACCAATATGATATTAGAAAGTATGTGTGATGTGCCAACTTAAATGATAAACAACATCATGAATTTTTTACTGTAGGTATATGTATGAGCATGAGGGATAGGTAGTTACCCCGTGAGGTTAACATCAAGTCAAGAATTTTTCACTATATAATACCGTAACATAATATGCATGAAGGGTTTAACAACGTATTAAAATAGGTTGCAAGATTATTATCATGTCTAAGAAATCCTAATTGAAGAAGGTGATAGATCAAGTGGTGAGAGGCGGATCCTATCTTTGTTTTGATTTGAAGGTCGATGGATCGAAAGCGTAGACTTGTACTAAAAGCTCAATAACTCCGCGCACGGATTTTTTCTCGATGATTGGGTGGAACCACAGCATAGGCGTCGTTGATATGAAAGTCAAGATATTTTTTTCAGAATTTTCGGAGCTCTATAGTGTGAGAAATTAGAGTTTGAAGGTCTTTATATATAAGGTCTTTCTCTTAATAATAAAATCCAAAAAATCTGGTCAAATCCCACAAAAATCCGTGCCCACAATGATTTGCAAATCATTGCTTGATGATTTGCCGCCGCCGCCTCGAATGGTGGCCGTTGGATCTAAATCCAACGGCCCATGAGCCACTATCGCTGGCCACGTGATAGCGGGGGAAGGATTCACGCGCTTGCGGCTCAAGCGCGTGGTCCCCACCCTCGTGGCAGCCGCACACGATCCTGGGCCGTTGGATTCGAGATCCAACAATCCAAGTTAAGGTAGGTTTAATTATTATTTATTTATATATATTAAATCTAACCTGTTTATGTTATAAAACCGAATTTGTTTTCAAAAAAAATTTGTTAAAAATACGGGAAATTTATAGAAAAATTTCTGAAAAATATATTTTATTGTTATCTTCAGTATAAAAATGATTTTAGCTAAAACTAAATAATATTTCCATATATATGATATTTGTTAGTTATTATAATTATTTAAAATCTATTTTATCCTTGAAAATATTTTAATTACGAAATAATTATTTTAATTGATAATAAAAATATGTAATTTATTTTAAGGTATTAGAACATTTTAAGCCTAGAAAAATAGATTTTAGAAAATTCCTTTAATTAATTTTCAATGTTTTTTAAAAATTACTCACATTAATTTTTAAAAATAAAATCATTAAGATAAAATATTTTTCCATCAAGTAAATACGAAATTAAATACTCGGTACTAATGAAAAGACCTTTTATTGGGTATTAGGAAACACGGTCGTTACATCCGCATACTCCTTATACTTGGCATTTGACTCATGGAGATTTTGATGAACTTCTTTATGAATTAACAAGCCGCGCTCCACCATATTGTCATCCGAAATGTTTTGGTCTGGGAGTTTTGGTAAGAGAGCAAGATCGAAGAGATGTCGAGGAGGTTGGACATTGATTGGATGCAAAAATGTGTCTATGTATGTTGTAAATAACCGCAATCAAGACGGTGTCGCAAATAACTAGCCGCGATGAGTATGGGTCGTCCGCAGGGAAACATGAATTTCTTTTCTTGTTTTAGACGAGTTGATAAAAAAGAGAAGGGATTGTTGTTGTTTTAAATTAAGATGGGTAGAAAATTTTATAATAAAAAGGCTTATAGGGTTTATAGGACCTAGTAGTTAATGGATGAAGCTTTAGAAATGATTCTTTTTAACTTTTAATTCTTTAAACTAGAGAGATAGCGATGAATGTGGATTAGGGTTTTTGGAGGGAATTAGGTTTTCCCACTACTGCCCCTTATCCTTCCATTGATCTCTATTTATCTCAAGCTCTTAACAAAACACATATTAACTAATCTCAAATCGTGGTCGTGACTATCATTAATTGATAGCACGCCCGATAAGAGAGTTAACATTTATTTTGCTAAACTTTATAAACATTAGAATGTCAAAAGAAATTAAGCGATTTTTCATCCATTATTCTACCACATCTTACAAACCCTAGTAAGCAAGAAATTACCTGCTCACGGTTATTAGCATAGTAAAATAGAGGTGGAAGATGAATGAAACCATATTTAAAATCAGAAAGTAATGCTGAATGTAATGCAGAAAAGTAATGCAGAAAAGTAATGCGTAAAGTAAATACGAAAAGAATTAAAAAAAAAACTAACTTTATCGATCAATTATTGCATTACAACTTTTCTCCTTCAAAAGGAAAATTACAAGAACTCTAGTTTCGCTCGTAGATCTCTCTATAGATTGATGGGTAGATGAATGTATGATTAGATTATTTTAGAATGCACAGCTCTCGGTTCTTTATATAGTCTCTGAAACATGAAACCCTAGATGGCATATTGGAATATGCAACATTACGATCATATCCTTGAAATTCCACATCCAACAGCCCAGAACCGACTACGAAACCGCCGCCCAAACCGCCTATTGACCGCAGATCCGCCGTCCTCTGGTGGGATTTTGACTTGGGATTTATCTGGTTTTTTCTCTCGGTATTTGGAGATTCTCTTGATATACAAATTCTGAAAATATTGCCCTTAGTTTCTGCCGTTGCTAGATTCTTCGATTTGCTTCTAATATTTGGCAGATTCGGTTTGATATTCCGATTAGACGTGTATCTTCTACTTAGATTTCAGACCTGAGCTAATATCTGCACAATATCTCAAATTCATCCTGTTAGTATCATTTGTTATTTTTGAGATATTATTCCAACCATTTATATGATGTAATATATTAAGAATATTGATTAGGAATATTTGATATGATATGCATATTTTAATTAATAATATTTCATTTAAATATTATATGCATATATTTTCCTTAATTATATTAATTATAAATGAAGAAACATATGATAATAATATATTTACAAATAACCCCACATAAGTTCTTTATTTACAATTAACACCTTTTATTTATTAATAATAGTAGGGAAAATGTTCATACAAATGTGTAATATTTTTTACTAATCAAATACCCCCAAACTTATTTTTGATCGTTCCGAGCAAACTATTTATTAAAAAGAAAAAGAAAAACCTAGCACACTTTCGTAGGCAATACGATTCAACTTAGCTCGTGTAACAAGCCTTTAAATCTCTAGGTGTCCCTAATAGGAGGAGTGTTGTCTCCTGAGGGTTTTCAACGGATTACATCCACAAAATCCCAAAATAAAAGAAAGAAGATAAAAATTACATGCAAAAATAAAGAACATATAAAAGAAAGAAGTTGAAAATAAGCATTTCAAACTACACTAACTTTTTAGTTGTCATGAGCCCTATCTTAATAGTCATGAAAAGATATCAGAAATCACATCATCACTCAATAAAATATCATCTTTAGTCTTCCTCCCTATCTCTCCTCCAAATATCGATCATATACCCCTATGTATGGATAAAAGATATCCCTACACTTGGAGAATTCAATTCAGGCTATCATACCCTTTATCCATATACCTTAGTAGTTTTTAGTCGGTGAATGTTTCAGATGGATTTGTTCACACATTCTTCATGCGATCGTTAATACTTCTTAAGGTACTAACCAACCGATTACCAAATGTGCTCACTTATTAACGCGTAATTATCAATATCCTAGTCTTGCAACACCTATGGCTTAACAGTGACTCCCAAACCAGTTGGTCTAAGGCACTAGGTGATAAGGCACCATCGCTATATCTTTTTATGCCGCCTTAATTAATTACAAAACCAGTGTTCATTTTTCTTCGCCGTTTATATTTTATGTGTTATTTATATTTTGCTGATTTTTTATTTTTCCTTCATACCAAGGCTTTTAGACAAGAGCATATCAAGATATTCTCTACTAACCCAAGTTTCAAGATGTGTACAAGTGCGTATAGTAGGGTATCAACGTTCCAAAGTTTGGACTCAAGAATACCGACTATTTTTCAGACTTATTTCTATCCACAGATTAGTGATTCTTTCATCTTACTAACTCTTGGGACAACAGCTCATGACTACATATTACTAGCTTTGTTTTAAAATATCTATTTTTCTTACTTTTCTTAAATCTCTTCCTTACTTTCATATGGAATTTTCACCTTCTGACTTTTATTTTCAAAATTTATTATTTATTATTATTTTTTATATATAGTGCCTAGTGCCAAATGATATTTCAATAAACACATACATCCCCCTAAACCTGTTTGCAGTAGTGTCCTCACTGATATTGTTCTTCGAACGCATAAACCTGTAGACTTGGATGGAGAATAATAGGGGAAAAAGATAGTTAAATGATAAACCATCCCCAAACTAGTTCTTTAGAAAGCACATATATTTATCTCTTTTTTTTAACACACCTCCATTCTTAGATGAAACAGTGTTACCGAAACATGGAGGTGGGGCGGAGGAAAATTAGTCATCATAAAGCGGCTCCTGCAAGAACAAGAGCTCCTCTTATGGGTCAGCGGAAAACTACGGTTTTAATCTATGCCCATTTACTTTAAAAATAAAACCGTTTTTAATATTTTCTACATCCACTGCACCGTGCGGGTACACATACCGCACCACAAAAGGTCATTTCCAACGAGATTTTAGCTTACCCGGATGAAGATGGAGTCGGCAATCGTAAAGAAGGACTTGTTGTCCCGATGTGAATTTTTTTCTCAAAATATATTTATCGTGGAACACCTTTGTCCGGTTCTTTACTATAACCGTATTATCATAGGCTTCATATCGAAGTTCACTTAGCTCATTTAATTGCAGCTTCCGATAGCTGCTCACTTGATCAAAATCAAAATTAAGCTCTTTAATAGCTCACATTGGTTTATGTTCGATCTTGACAGGAAGATGGTAAGCCTTTTCCAAACACTAGTCAGTATGGGGACATACCAAGATCGGTCTTATAAGCAGTACGAAATGCCTAAAGAGCATCCGTCAATTTGGTAGACCAATTTTTACGGTTTTTAGAAACCGTTTTCTCCAAAATTTGTTTGATCTGTCTATTGAAGATCTCAGCTTGCCCGCTCGTTAGGGGGTGATAGGGTATAGAAAGCTTGTGGTTGATTGAATATTTTTGCATCAAACCCTCAAAAGATCGATTACAGAAATGCGTCCTATTGTCGCTAATGATAGCGTACGGGTGCCCGAACTGAGAAAAGATATATTTTTAAGGAACTTAACAACAACCTTGTTGTCATTAGTATGACACGGTATTGCTTCCACCGATTTAGAGACATAATCAACTGCTAATAAAATTTATAAGTTCCCAAAAGAGTTGGGAAACAGGCCTATAAAATCAATTCCCCAAATATCAAATATCTCCTCAACCAAGATAGGTTGGAGCGGCATCTTATTTCTCGGTGAAATTCGACCCATGTGTTGACACCGTGAACAAGTTTTGCAATAATCATATGCATCTTTAAATAACATTGGCCAATAAAAGCCACATTGCAAAACATTCTCCGCCGTTTTCCTTGGACCAAAGTGACCGCCACATGCTTGATCATGGCAGAAAGACAATACACCATTGAACTCATTATTAGGGACACATCGGCGAATGAACTGATAGGGACCATACTTAAACAAATAAGGTTTGTTCTAGTAAAAGTGTTTTACCCGGGATAAAAATCTGTGATTGTCTTGATTTTACCATTCGCTGGGTAGAAGTACCGTTGCTAAATATTTCACAATATCAGTGAACCAAGGTTTGCTAGATATGGCCAAGAGATGTACGTCCGGAAATGAATCGTTTATTGGCAAGTTCAACGTTGGCGAAGAAGAAAATCGTGAAAGATGGTCGGCTACGATGTTTTCACATTCACTTTTGTCTCTTATGACATGGTCAAATTCTTGTAACAAAAGGATCCAACGTATTAGCCTAGATTTAGCATCCTTCTTCGATAAATGATGTTGTAAAGCGGAATGATCGGTGTAAACTACAGCTGGAGAGCCAATTAAGTAGGGCCTGAATTTTTCTAATGCAAATACAACTGCCAAGAGTTCTTTCTTGGTGGTTGTATAATTCATTTGAGCATCATTCAAGGTCCTACTTGCATAGTAAATTACATGTGGCATCTTATTAATGTGATGTCCTAAGACTGTACCAATAGCAAAATCGGATGCATCACACATAAGCTCAAAAGGGTGATTCCAGTCCGGAAATGACAGAATGAGAGCTGTAATGCGGGAACATTTAAAAGATTCAAAAGTAGTCACACAATCCGAGTTGAAGTGAAATGTTGTATCCTTAGCCAAGAGAAGAGTTAAGGGTCTAGTAATTTTGCTAAAGCCTTTAATGAATCGCTTCTAAAATCCGGCATGACCAAGAAATGATCATATATCTTTGACGCGTTTCAGAGGAAGAAGGTTGGAAATGATATCTATTTTAGTTTTGTCTATCTCGATGCCTTTTCGTGAAATGATATGCACTAAGACAATACTTTCTTGAACCATGAAATGAGATTTTTCCCAATTCAAAATTAAATTCTTATCCTTACAGCGGGTAAGAACAGCGTCAAGATGACGTAAGCATTCCTCAAAAGAGTCCCCAAATATGGAGAAATCGTCCATAAATATCTCAAGAAAATTCTCGACCATGTACGAGAATATCCCCACCAAACACCGCTGAAATGTAGCGAGAGTATTGCATAACCCAAAGGGCACGCGTTTAAAAGAAAAAGTACTGAAAGGATAAGTAAAAGTTGTCTTATTTTGATCCTTTTCGGCGATGGGAATCTGGTTATTGCCTGAGTATCCATCCAGAAAACAGTAGTACTCATGCCCGGCTAAACGTTCTAACATCTGGTCAATGAAAGGTAGAGAGAAGTAATGTTTCCTCGTTGCGACATTGAGTTTTCTATAATCAATACATACCCGCTATCCGGTTTGGGTGCGTGTTTGAATCAACTCATTAGCCTCATTAGTTATGACCGTGATGCCAGACTTTTTAGGGACCACATGAATAGGACTTATACATTGGCTATCAGATATTGGGTAAATTAAACCATTATTTAGGTATTTAACGATTTCTTTCTTCACCGTCTCTTTCATGACGGGATTCAACTGTCTTTGTGGGTCTCGGACTAGTTTGGCTTCATACATCAGATATATATGATGTTCAACAATCATGGGACCAGTCCCCTTGATGTCCGCCATTATCCACCCAAAAGCATGCCGATTTGATCTCGAGACCGACAAAAGAGCTCTCTCTTGCTCTAAAACTAGAGAAGCTAATATGATAACGGGCAAAGACTCATTCTCACATAAATATGATTATTTAAGATGAGATGGCAGTGGCTTGAGATCTAGTGTCGGCGGAGAGATGATAGAAGGTAGGGTAAGGGGATGATACTTAGGACTTCATAAGAGGTTCTGATCGCACGCCAAAAGCGTATCGGATGTTCAAAGTTCTAAAGTTTACCGTGATCAGGACGGTGTCGCTATGCAGCTAGCCGTTGAGCACGGGTCGATCCACAGGGAGATGGTTGTATGTCCGTTCTTGTCTTAGACGAGTCAATAAAGAATTTGTATGTGTTTGTTCGATCTAACCTATGTGTATTATTTGCAAGTATAAAGTTGTTAAGAAAAAGGTACGAGATTGTAAGCTAAAGAAATCCGTACTCAAATCCTTTGAGCCGAGTCTTGACCCATTGAAGCTAGAACAATCGGCAACAACGTGGATTAGGGGATTTAAGCGCGGTATTCGTGAAATCCGGCTTATTTACCCTTGTCCTTCCGTTCTTGTCTCTTGCTTTCGCCTCCGGCCAAACCGAACACAACCGGTCGCGGTTAGGAATCACCGTTACCTTGTTAGGGTAGGGTGCCTAACGGAGCGCTTGCGTATGGTTTGGGCGGAGTTCAATGGAAAATAAAGGGAAAAGGAAAATGAGAAAAGATAATCTTAACTTACAATACCGTATTGATTCTTAACAATGATAATTACAACATTCACAAAATGAACAACAAAGAGCAAAAGAAAAGAACAAAGAAAAGAAAAGATTACAAGTAAGTAAGTGCATGAAATGAAATTGCAAGAAAGTAAAGCAAGGTAATAAAAAGCAAGTAATAAATAAGCAATAAAAAGAATTAGAAACTAGAACTCAAGACAAGCATGGGATCAATAGCCAACCCTTAAACTTGCAAGCTCAATCAAGAGGTTGCAAGATCAAGAGAAGGGTAGAGAACGCATGTGAAATGAAGTGCTAATTCCATAAGAAAATACGACCCTTAAGATCAATAACTAACCCTTAACCTTTCAAGCTCAATGAAGAGGTTGAAAGATCAAGAGAAAGCAAGAATCTCAAGGGGAAGTTAAACAAGAGAGAATGATACAAAAACCCTCATCTTCATTAATCTTCCACTCAAAAAGCTCTCACTACAATTTTCATGGAGAAAAGATGAAGAAGAAGAAGAAGAACTAAAACCTACAAAAGAGGAACCAAGAATTGAACACCCAAAGCTTGGCAAGTTCTGGGGTATTTATAGGAGGTGAACTGAAAACCTAGGGCAACAATCTGCCTCAATATGAAGTTTCCAAACTGCCCCTGAAATACGACAGAGAGAGGACCCCATATGGCCGCGGATCCGCGGCCGCGGCCGTCTTGATGAGTTGGGACACCATATTTTGTGTGCTCCCCTGGTTCTCTGTCCTATGTTATTGTACATATACCAAATTGCAGTATACTTCCACAGTTGCATCAGATTTGCAATGGTCCAAAGTGGCAACAAAAATAATACTTTTGACCTTTTCTCCCTCGAGCTCCGCGCACCCATTGATTCTTGTGCTGCCCCTCTCGTGCTCTGTGCTTGTCCGAGACACGAATGACCCCTGTCATATATCTTGTCTCTGGAACCGGTACGCAGCACTGGACGGATATGGATGACCGGAATCCGGCTTTTATCTGTTGTCAACAGATGTTCTGTATTTGGTGTAACTGTGGAGATTTTGTCTTGATTTGCAATATTTGTACTGGAAACCTGTAATCTGTAAATATGTAACAAACACGAATTAAAAGCACCTACCTATAAACACATGAGCATAAGAATGGGCGGTATAAAACGCAGTATTCTGTTATGAACAAATACCCCCAAACTTAACTTTTGCTCGTTCCGAGCAAAACCAATTATTCACAAAAATAAAATCCTAACCGCACTTTCGCAGGGAACGCGATTGCACTGAGCACGTGCAACAAGCCGTTAAACCTCTAGGTGTCCCTAGTAGGAGGAGTGTTGTCTCCTGAGGGTTTTCAGCGGATTACACCCACAAAATCCCGTCAAGCTAGTGTCATAAGTTAACATAGATTCTACTCCTACAGTTCAGTATTTACGTTAGAAATTCTATCATCCTAAGTTAGAAATATCCAACCCTTATTTTTCACACCTCATATCTATTTAACCTTAGGTCCTATACGTTCCAAAAAAGTTTAGAAAGATGTTGGTTCTCCTGAGTTTTCCTTCTAAAGTGCGGCCTCAAATCAGGGATTTTTATCAACTTTACAGAAAACACAAGTCTTATTCTTTATTTCTATCTTTTATTCAAATATCGATTGTATACCCCTACGTGTGTGTATATTTGCACCCCTACACTCAAGAATTCAATTCAAGCTATAATACCCTTGCTCTAATACCTAATACTACTTTTCATTAAGGATGGACGGATTTGCTCACACACCTTTCATGCGACTATTAATGCTTCTTGAGGCACTAATGACCGATTACTGAATATGTGAACTTAAAGCGTAAATAGCAGTTTTCAGGTCTTGACTTTATTCTATTTTTCTTTTTCTTTTTTCTTTTTCAAGACCGGATATATTTTTTCCAATATGCTCTTTTGGTGTTTAGCTCTAAATACCGTTTTTTCTTTCATACTAGGCTTTTAGGCAAGAGTATTTCTAGGTATCCTCTACTATCCCAAGTTTCAAGGTGCGTGTAAGTGTAGTTGTAGGGTATATACTTTCTAAATTTGAACTCAAGAAAAGAAACTGTTTTTCAGACTTATCCTCTGGTAAAGCTTCAATACTTTCCCTTTATCTTGACTTAACTCAAAAACTGAACTCAAGATTACCAATTTCTCAAAAAAACTGTAAGGACGTATACTTACCAAAGTTAGACAGAATGAGGGTTATTTTTAGGGTTTTCAAATCCTAAGCCTAGAATTTAGTTATTTCTATCATATCAACTAAACTTTCGGAATAAAGATCTAAGTTACCCTATTAGCTAAGTTGACGACAAAGTCTTTATATTTTTTGGAAAATTTTTCGATTTTTATGGGTTTTTAAATAAGGTATGCAAATGCAAAATATACAAATGAATGCGAAGGAAGAAAGCTTACCGAGCACACCCCCAAACTTAAACTTGACAGTGCCCTCACTATCAGGCTATACCAAGAGGGTCAAAATTGCCGGCGCTCCCTAAAAACAAATTATATACAAAACAAAAAGGAAAACAAAAAATATATACAAAAAAGGAGTCCCCCCAAAACTTAAGTGAAACAGTGTTTCCACTGTTAAGCGTTGAAGTTCAGAATTAGGAGGGAAAGAACAGTATCACTCTATACAAGGCCTTACATAGGCCAACGGTGAGCACCAACCATTCAAAGATCTTATCGTGATAAAGTAGTGGCTGGTGAAAGAAGGCGTAGAGAAAAGAAATGGAGAATACGCGAGACCGTATGGAGATAGAAGCGGTATACGGTCTCGGTATATGAGAGGAAGAAGAATGGCGGAAGGGAAAAAGAAGTGGAATACGAACTGGAGGGTGCAAATGGAGTAAATAGATTAGCACAATTTGTGATGACCGATGTGTGAAAAGCGATTGTGCTAATATATTTATCCGTCGAGAAATGGGGTCAAATCCCTCAAGATTCGTGAGAAACCATGGGTACGCCGAACTTGGTAAACCAGACATACGAAATGAAAGTGAGACGGTTTCTTGCATGGTCGGAACGATAGAAAGGGTGGGGGGAAGTGATTGAGGAAGGTTATCGGTTAAAGGTTCAGGAGGGTGTACACAGTCAGTGGAAGGAACAGGATGAATTGGAAAATCAGACTCATCATCTAGAACTGTTTCATCCTCAAAAATATCCTCAAAATTCTCCTCAAAGTTAAGCTCATCCATGCATATTTCATCAAAGTCCAGACGCATATGGGGTTCGGGAAAAACATTTAATGACTCGGGATGATGAATTGAAGAGAAAAACTCAGCCAAATCTGTGGGTTCATCATCCAAAATATTCCCAGCGTCAATATCCTTAATCAAGTGAAAGTCAATATCCTCAGACACCTCATCAAAAGCATGGAGTTCAATCAATTCAGGTTCTAAGATGGAAGTGTAGAGGTCAAATGGTTTAGGATTGGGTTCACTTGGAAAGGACCCTTCACAATATGGCAAATCAAATACTACAAAGTCGCACAACTCATTAAACATTCTATCTTCAACTGATAATTCATTTGGGACACTTGATAGACTTTCAACACAGGAGTTATGGGATTCAATTTGGACCGGGTAGGCTTGATTCGGAAGGGGGTACAGCTCACTCTCTCCACTCAAATTCACAGCCTGTCCTACCGCCTCATCATACAGTGGAAAATTTGGAGCTAGCTGGAAACTAGCTACCGGGTCAGTAGGTTGTATGAGAGCGGCCATGGACGCATTCAAATCCATCATCTGTTGGCTTGACGCTACCCTAAAGTCTTCCAACGACTGTTCTAGACTAGACATTAGTTGTGAAGGGGTTTCAGTAAAATATTCAAAGTTGTTTGGATACTGAAAACTCCCAAATGGCGGTTCTGATGCAATGTCTAGGGAAGGTGCAAAAGTAGGGTAGGATTGGTAGGAATTGAACGGCTGGACAGGAGCAGGATCAACATCTGGATAGGAAGGTGAATGGAATTGTTGATCCCAAGAATTTGAAGTGGTGAAAGGAGTGAAAGATCGGCTACGAGGTTGTTCAATACGTTCTGCAATAGACATAGGTCTTGGAGTTGCAACATGACTCGAAGAAGGGGTATCAACGTAAGAAGGGGTGAATGTATGAAATGGTTGATACGAAGTGGATTGCGGAGTCAAATTGTTTGTCCTAGACGCGTCTATCCGATCTTTCAATGAAATTTTGGGCATGGAGGGGTCGTTCGAAGTTCGGCCAAAGCAAGAACCGTAAGAAGTAATGTCTGGTTGTGGGTACCAAAGTTCGGCAAGTGTTTTTCGAGGTGGGGTACCCATGATATAAAGAGAGAGAAAGAAAGGTAGAGAAAAGGAGAGAAAAGGAGGGGAAAAAGAATGTGATAAATTTTTTTTTATAGTTTATATATTAACAGAAGAATGAAATATACACACAAAAAGAATATGGACAAAAACAATCACGAAACAAAAATACCACACACCTAATCGTTCTAGGGTTCACCTAGGTCAACTAGACCTGCTCCAGAACTTGATTGTCGAAGTAAAACTGTGTCGAGAAACGGGCTCAAGATACACTGATCACGAGGCCAGGTAAGTGCAGAGATAAGGGGAGGTTTTCCAACGCTTTCGCGAAGTTCCTTAATTAAATAACCCTTTCTCTTTTGGCGGTTTCGCCGTTAACACTTTCCTAGACACACCGTAAACAATATACCGTTAAGCGAGGTTCTAAACACAATTAACTTCTCCTAGTGAGCGCGAAGTCCTTAAGGCTTAAAGTCTAATTTCTTTTAAATTTTGTGCGGGTAAAACGTTATGCTTAAGTTCGTGATTTGTGGGCCACGGAAAAGGTGATGAAATCCTTTACAGTATGTTGTGGGGTTCGCTTGCCCTTAAGTCCGTATTAATGTATGCAATGCGCAATTCAAAAAGTCTATAAAGAATCAAACAATCGTTTTTTAGTTTAAGCACGGCACTGCAACAAATACGGGTTAGTCAATTTTTAGCGTTTTCTAGCGAACTTGCAAAGAATCCTGCAAAGAATAGTATATTGGAAGCGTCGGATTTGAGAAGAAGGTGTTAGTAAAGTACGTACCGTTAAGTTTTGGGTTAGGAAACCCCCGTTGAATCACATCCGGTAAGCTTGAAAAGTTCGCTTGCGCGGGTCAAACTACCCGGATCTTTGGCACTGTACTTTGCAAACACCTTAGCCTTGAACGTACACTTTGCTCCCCACAATCGCAGTTTGCAAATCCGCAAAAATCTGCACTCCTGCCCACAAAAATGATCAAAAATAACAAAAAGATTTTTTTTTTATATATACAAAAAGAATATTAACCCGAATAACAAGAAAGAAAATACGCTACCGTCTCCCCGGCAACGACGCCATTTGATCGCACGCCAAAAGCGTGTCAGATGTTCAAAGTTCTAAAGTTAACCGCGATCAGGACGGTGTCGCTATGCAGCTAGCCGGTTGAGCACGGGTCGATCCACAGGGAGATAGTTGTATGTCCGTTCTTGTCTTAGACGAGTCAATAAAGAATTTGTATGTGTTTGTTCGATCTAACCTATGTGTATTATTTGCAAGTATAAAGTTGTTAAGAAAAAGGTACGAGATTGTAAGCTAAAGAAATCCGTACTCAAATCCTTTGAGCCGAGTCTTGACCCATTGAAGCTAGAACAATCGGCAACAACGTGGATTAGGGGATTTAAGCGCGGTATTCGTGAAATCCGGCTTATTTACCCTTGTCCTTCCGTTCTTGTCTCTTGCTTTCGCCTCCGGCCAAACCGAACGCAACCGGTCGCGGTTAGGAATCACCGTTACCTTGTTAGGGTAGGGTGCCTAACGGAGCGCTTGCGTATGGTTTGGGCGGAGTTCAATGGAAAATAACGGGAAAAGGAAAATGAGAAAAGATAATCTTAACTTACAATACCGTATTGATTCTTAACAATGATAATTACAACATTCACAAAATGAACAACAAAGAGCAAAAGAAAAGAACAAAGAAAAGAAAAGATTACAAGTAAGTAAGTGCATGAAATGAAATTGCAAGAAAATAAAGCAAGGTAATAAAAAGCAAGTAATAAATAAGCAATAAAAAGAATTAGAAACTAGAACTCAAGACAAGCATGGGATTAATAGACAACCCTTAAACTTGCAAGCTCAATCAAGAGGTTGCAAGATCAAGAGAAGGGTAGAGAACGCATGTGAAATGAAGTGCTAATTCCATAAGAAAATACGACCCTTGAGATCAATAACTAACTCTTAACCTTTCAAGCTCAATGAAGAGGTTGAAAGATCAAGAGAAAGCAAGAATCTCAAGGGGAAGTTAAACAAGAGAGAATGATACAAAAACCCTCATCTTCATTAATCTTCCACTCAAAAAGCTCTCACTACAATTTTCATGGAGAAAAGATGAAGAAGAAGAAGAAGAACTAAAACCTACAAAAGAGGAACCAAGAATTGAACACCCAAAGCTTGACAAGTTCTGGGGTATTTATAGGAGGTGAACTGAAAACCTAGGGCAACAATCTGCCTCAATATGAAGTCCCCAAACTGCCCCTGAAATACGACAGAGAGAGGACCCCATATAGCCGCGGATCCGCGGCCTAAGCCTGCTTAGGCCGCGGTTCCGCGGCCGTCTTGATGAGTTGGGACACCATATTTTGTGTTCTCCCCTGGTTCTCTGTCCTATGTTATTGTACATATACCAAATTGCAGTATGATTCCATAGTTGCATCATATTTGCAATGGTCCAAAGTGGCAACAAAAATAATACTTTTGACCTTTTCTCCCTCGAGCTCCGTGCACCCATTGATTCTTGTGCTGCCCCTCTCGTGCTCTGTGCTTGTCCGAGACACGAATGACCGCTGTCATATGTCTTGTCTCTGGAACCGGTACGCAGCACTGGACGGATATGGATGACCGGAACCCGGCTTTTATCTGTTGTCAACAGATGTTCTGTATTTGGTGTAACTGTGGAGATTTTGTCTTGATTTGCAATATTTGTACTGGAAACCTGTAATCTGTAAATATGTAACAAACACGAATTAAAAGCACCTACCTATAAACACACGAGCATAAGAATGGGCGGTATAAAACGCAGTATTCTGTTATGAACAGGTTCATAGCTAGCATAAAAGATTGACTCAGATAACTCAGCTAACTTATGCGACAAGTCAAAGAATTTGGACTCGGGGATGGACTTGTCGACAGAGGGGTCCTTACTCGTATAATAAATAACTGGATTGTTTCCCCCCAATAATAAAATAGCAAGGCTCTGTTCAAAATTTGAAAAGAGCCAGCACTTCACGTTCCTTGCACGAGGATGCCAGCGCCGAGAGTTAAAAACTCTGAGGCAGCGCCTCAAGTGCCTTGCACGAGGGCGCCGGCGCCGAGAGTTAGAAATTCTGAGGTAGCGCCTCACGTGCCTTACACGAGGGTACCCGCGCCGAGAATTAAAAACTATGAGGCAGCACCTCGCGTGCCTTGCACGAGGGCGCTAGCGCCCAAGAGTTAAAAACTCTGAGGCGGCGCCTCACGTGCCTTGCACGAGGGCGCCAGCGCCAGGAGTTAAAAACTCTGAGGCGGCACCTCACGTGTCTTGCATGAGGGCGCCGGCGCCAGAATTAAAAGTTCCCTACCATTGGATCAAAGATCCAACGGGGATGACAAATCATCGAAATACAGAATTGAATTCTGTTGAGGAAATATTTTCTCAAAATCTTTCTAAACGAGAAAGATTACCCTCTGTAAAACAGAGCACCGTTGGATTAAAAATATCCAATGATTAAAAAATCACCAAGCTACAAAATAAGATCTGTATGGGAAAATATTTCCCAATCTTGTTAAAAACAAGAGAAATATCTTCTGTAAAACAGAAGCCCTTGTATCAAAGATCCAACGGTGGATAAAATCCCCAAATCAATTAAGCATCTCTCAATGAGAGATTTTTTTAACTAAACCAACAAACTTGCCTCCACTATATAAAGGACCCAAGACTTCAAGTCTTGGATAGAGGAACCCCCCCATAAACTTCAAGTTCAAAAAGAAGAACAGGAAAAAAAGGGAAAGTTTTAAGAGAGAAGAAAGAAGAAATTTCTTTGAGGTAAATAAAAGCAATAGTGATCATAGTATCTCATCTGCATATCTAAGGGTTTAACCCTCATAAAAAAACATAGTTCTTTCCCTTGGATCTGAGATCCATGAGACAAGTCCCCCACAAATGAGAATTTAATTCCCGTGGGGAGGAATTTGTTCTTGGGGATCGAAGATCCAGGGAAGAACAGAGAATTAAACTCTTCAGAAAAATGCACAAATAAAGAAACCGAGCCAAGCGCCTCATGTGCCCCTCACGTGGGCGCTGCTCAAATAAAGAATGCTTAGCACTCAATGGTTGGCGCTCGGCGCCAAGCACCCCACGTGCCCCTCACGTGGACGCTGCTTAATATAAAGTGCTCTGGACTCATCAAACAGCGCCCAACACCTAGCGCCAAGCGCCTCACGTGCTCCACACGTGGGCGCCATAAAGAGTGTTTAACACCCCATAAAAAAATAAAAGAACAAAGAAAAATAAGGGAAAATAAAGCAAAGCATTATTTGCACAAAAAAGGGACTGAGCCTAAGCAAGTGTTTAACAATTTATTCAAAGATTAAGTGGGCTGAGTCCAACAAATCCACAACTCAGATCAACCGAGCCCATGTGCTCATTATGTTCCAAATTGGTCTTAGTCCCAAACACAACTACAGATCTCCCAACTGACATTGGTTTAAAGGTACATCTCCTAACACATCTAATACACGTCGTTGTAATTCTTCATCGTTTTCAGAGAGGTGGCGGGTCCCGACAACTAACAACTCCTCGGACCGCAACGTCCTTAAACTAGCAACGGACCGCAACGTCCTTAAACTAACACAGTGGAGCCCAAATGCTGTTTTTGTTGGATCTGAATGATCCCAAAATCCTGTTGAGTAGATCTTAGTCTAAAATTAGACTAATGTATCCTCAACAAATATTTAAGCTGATCTTAATCTCAAACGAGATTAACTATCCTTAAATCAAACCAAACCTAAATCTAAGAATATACGGATTTGGACTAATCTACGCCCTACGGGCGACGACATAAATTATTCTCCGTATACAATCCACGGGCAACCAAAAATAAAACAAACACACACGACACGAAGTGAACATCTGGAGCAGGAGAAAGTGGTTACTTCGACGCGGTAACGTAATTAACTGCAGGGGCTTGCGCCTGCAGGGAAGAGCGTCCTCACAATCAAAAAACCCTCACAACGAGGGGGAATCTGATGAAGTCTGCTACGACGGCCGCATCAATCCAAACCTCCGATACATGGTGCCATAAATCAACTTGGCATCTTCAGAGAGATGGAAGGATAAAACCAAATAGCATCTGCTCCTAAATTCAGGCAAGACGTTTGTCTTCCCGGTTATCGACGGTAAACAGATTCTGGCATGCCCGGTAGGACCTTTTCCTCTTTCCACTTCGCACTTCATGTGTCGTGTTCGCGAATGAATCACAATTTAATATGGTTGCCCCTTGATTCGAGGTACTAAGATTTGGTGTCTTGCTCCAAGCAGAAAAGGAGATATCGATGGCCTCCAGCTGTGCTAACTGCAACGACAACTCCCACTTTGTCCCCACCGGAGGAGTGACTTATGGGCCCCATGCGGCCTCCATCTTTGCAATTCCAGTGGAGTAGTTGAATCAGGCCACCACTAGATTATTCTTCGGGACCATGCTCCCACCAGCGAGCTTCAGTGCTTCGGTGCCGTTATAGGAAGCTCCGAAGAAGTCGGTCTTCGATCGACTTGCAACTACCACGGCCCCTCTCAACTGTTCTTCCAATTCTAACGCCTTAGTCTTCAACAGGCTGAGCCACAGCTCGAGTGGGCCCACCAAGAGGCTCGCAATACCAAAGGGGGTTATCCCGAAACGGATAGCCTTTCCAGCTCCAGCGAGCGAAGTCAGCAAAGGGGTGTCTCCTACTAAAGGCTCGATCTTCGCTAGATTGACCATTCCAACTCCTGCTACCGGTGAAGTTATCAAGATTGCTTCCCCTACCCGAAAGTCAGTCTTTGATAGGTTAGACGTTCCCTCTCAACGGACGTCAGTCTTCGACAGGCTGGCACCAACAGCAGCCTCTCGTCAGAGCAGGGGGCATGACGAAGACACTCCCGTAACTGAACCAGTCCCATCTGTAAGGCATGCTCGACGTCGCCATTGGCGCCGAGTGAGGAAAGCTGGGGGCAACTCTCCCTCTGGACTTACTCCACTAGCTCCAACGGTGGAAGTTAAGGCCGCTGTTCCAACTGGGAACAACATTGAACTGCTCAGGAGGGTGCGCAAAAACTCTCCAACCGCCATACTGAAGAAGTCTCCGCCACCTGTTGAAAACATGACACAGGTGAAGTCAGAACAGCCTCCTCAGCGGTTATCCTCCAAGATCCACAGAGTTTAACGGAAAGTCCAAGACTCTATAAATGACAAAGAATACCCTCGCCGACTGAAGAAAACAAACGCTCGGCAAGGGGAGGACCATCCTGCCGTCATGCCATGGAAAGTATCGTCTGCATGGGTGCTCGCTGCAACGGCTCCCTCAACTTCGGCCTCCCACAAAAAGAGAAGTCCAGAGAATCAACCACCACCGGCGACAAGTTCTGAGCGTGATGGATCCAAACGCCCTAAGTCTCGGGGTATGGTAGTGCACACGGGGTAAATGGATTCCAGCAAAGAGGAAAGCCGTACTTCCGCAGGTCATCGACCACTCATACAGTCTGTGATGAAAGCCCAAGAGCAACAACAAAAGCTCCAGGAGATGCTAACAAAGATGGCCGCATTCACGGGGCAGAAAGAAAGCCCTGAAGTATCGTCCGAACAGCGCCAAGATCAGGAGACCGATACGGAATTCCTGCGGAAGGTACTAGAAAGAAAGGATAAAGAGGCCGTGGAACAAGCCACTAATATGAGGCAGATGGCGCTCCTGTTCCAAGACATGGTCGGGATGATGATTCAGCCGGAACCTCCAGCCGAAGATCCACCGATAATCATTGAAGACGACAGAGGAGAGACATCGAACCCTCCTCCGGTTTTATTAGCAGCCAAGGAGGAGACGATCTCTAAAGCTGCCCTTGATGACTACATAGCTTAACAAATACGAGCTCATCAGGCAAGTGAAGCAGCTGGTCAAGTCGTCAGAATTGGGCGACTTTATCCAGGCTGGTACGATCAAATTAAGTACCCGTCGGGATATACGATCCCTAAGTTCCACGTGTATAAAAGGACGGGCAATCCGCACCAGAACGTTGCTCAATTCAGGTCTTTGTGCGGTAATACCGGGGGCAATGATAAACTTCTGCTTTGCCAATTCGTCGGTAGCTTGGCGGAGACAACATTTGAATGGTACTCTGAGCTCCCAAATGATTCTATCAAAACATTCACGGAGATGGAATTATTATTCAGACAGCGGTTCGCGAGCGCAAGCTAGCGTACCTCGATCACGGCATTAATCAATGCCAGATTGAAGCCAGGAGAGACCTGGGTTCAATACGCAATTCGATGGCGTAACCTATGGTCAAAATGCGAATAATGTATAGAAGAAGCGCCTTCCGTGGGAATGTTCGTGGGAACCCTTGATCCCCGGGAAACTATATCCCAGTTTATGATGTTTTTCAAGCCGACCACCTTCCAGGCCTTGATCGAAAAACTGGCCCAAATGGACCAGATGGGTCATAGGCTGTCCTCTTCAAAGACAGATCTTCGGAATGAAAAAGGCAAAGGGAAAGCGACCTTCGTCGCCAACGCTCAACAACAACCGAATGACTCGAAACTTGTAGCTCGCTAAAACAATAAACCAAGATCCCTCGAAGAAAAGTTGAGACGTCCTTACTCGTTCTCCCGGGATAAAATGAGGAGACTATTTGAACTGGCGGTGCGCAACAGGCTCATCACTCTGCCGGATCCGAGACGCCCACTGCAACCTGGCGACGTCAACAATCCCAATTACTGCCCCTACCACCGAATAGTGGGACACCCAATCGAAAATTGCTACGTATTCAAAAACTAGGTTGAAGACCAGTATCAACAGGGCAAGTTCGCTCTGTCCGAAAACTGGAAGGTACACCAGCCACAACAGCACACTCCTAAAAAGGTGGATACGCTGAGGGCATTATGCTCATTTGTAGAGGAAGCTCCGTGGGAAGTTTTCCTTTCGGCTAAAACTAAAAGAATGCTGAAGGATTTTCAGTGTGTCCGGCAATCAAATGGGAAAGCCCGCTGGAGCCTGAGATTTTTGACGGGATGCTGAAATCGCGCCCAACGCAAAAAGTTGGTAACGATGGGCAAAACCTCCAATCCAAGCCTCCAAATTCTTCAAAGAAAAAGAAGAAGCCCAAGAATCCCGTGCAGCTCGACGAAAGTCGTACGGGTCTGAAAAAATACATCGACGCACTGGAGGAATACAACCAAAAGGCACGGACCCCAGTCACACTGGAAGAATTCTTCAAGCATGTTCTTGATAACGGAAATAGTGACATTGATGAGGGGAACGACTCGTCAGAAGAACCTGACGAGTATGTAGCGAGTTGCCGCATGGTCTCCTACTTGTCGTTAAGAGACGAAGAAGCTCCCTTGGCGTCGGAAAGCAACACAGAGGAATTGGGGGCAAGACTGGTGTCAAAATCTCTGGAACCGTCAGACCACCTGATCGATAAGCTGCTGAACAAAGCCCTCCAAAGGAGTAAAGCTGACCGAGGACGTGAAACGGCCATATAAGAAAAGGCCAAGCGTTGGCGTCAAGTTGAAGAAGCTCCGGTAATGAGAAGTCATAAAGTACCCCAACCGGATCGTAGCGCACTTGCCACCTGCAAGAGCAGAATCAAGGTAGGGAAATGGTTCGCCAAAGCCCTGTCAACGGGAATGAAGCTGCCATCTTCCAAAAGAAATACTCCAGGGAGTACGTGCCTTGACGAAGTGGATGTACATCCGAACTACTGCTTGTACCATCGAAGGGTCACACACCCTACTGAAGAGTGCAATGCCTTCAAGAAATGGTGGTAGGGATACGTTGCTTATCAACAACAGTTCAAGTGGATGAAACGCAAAGCCCATCGGAAACAGAGAAGCACGATAGATAAGCATAAAGAAATAGTCGGTAACTGTCATATGGTTGATGCCATTTTAACAAAAGGAAAATCTCATGTTCTAACCTTCGGGAGCGATTCTGACTTAGAAATAGCCCTCGGCCCTCTCTTCAAGGAATCCACCTCCGGAAAAGAAGAAGAGATGAAGAACTGTGAGAACATTCAGCTGCGTAACCGTACGTTGCCTGAAAAGAATCTTGGACCCTCAAACAAAGGTTCATGCAAGAAAGACAAGGGGAAGGAAAAAGTCTCTGAGGAGATTGCCCTCGATGATAGAGTCACCGAAGAGCTCACAGCTAAGGACCCGCCCAAGAAGAACAAGGTTGATTACAATGTCCTAGCACATCTGAGGAAGATACCCTCATAATTGAGTATTTTGGATGTCATTCTCCTATCTAAAGAGGCACGAGATTTCCTGATCAAGGCGTTACAAGAGCCCGACCAGTTTCAAGCCTTCCTTGCAGAAGAAAAGATGAATGACGAGCTGGAAGAAGTCCACACGGCTGACATCACCTTCAGCGATGAAGACCTCCTTCTCGGAACGTGCAAGCACAACCGTCCGCTGTATGTAACCGGGTATTGTCATGATATCAAGATAGGGAAGATCTTGGTCGACAACGGGTCCTCCGTCAACCTTCTCAATGTAAAAGTGTTGAAGGAGGTTTGCATGAATGTGCGGCACTTGGCTCGGGATAAAATTACCATCTTCGGTTTTAACTCCCAATCATCACAAACGCTCAGATTTGTAATACTGACATTACGTTTCGGGCTGCTCGTCACTGACATCAAGTTCCATGTTATTGATGCCAAGACTTGCTACAACACTTTGCTCGACAGGCCTTGGTTACATGAGTACAACATCATCCCTTCTACACAACATCAGTTTATGAAATACTTCAAGGACGACCTTGAGTACACAGTTACAGGGGAGCTGGACCCATTCTCCGTAAATGAAGTCCCCAAATATGAAGACGCCAAATACTTCTCACCAGACTTCGAAGACATGGAAAGATGTCGCAAACCGGAGAATAAGTAAAAGCCATCACCACTATCCCAATCTTTGGGAGCGATACCGAGGCGGACGAAGAGATGGTCTACTCGGGACAACCCAAGACAACAGGCCAGAACCATCTACTCCTATTCTGGTCTTTGGCAGCGACTCTGAGTACGAGGCCAACACAGTGTTCTCCGTCCGCCTGTCAATGCAGACCTTTGCTGGAGTGAACAGAGTTTACAAATTACCATGGTTCCGCAAAGGCATTACAAAGAACTTGATGCACTTGATACGTACAGCGTGCAAGAGCTGCAGACCTTCTACGTCCCTCCTAAGAAAAGAGGTGAAAAGGCGATCCTTTTCTACCAATCCACAGATACTAAAGCGGAGAAAGAAATCTGGCATGGTGCCGAACCTGCACTCGACAGGCTTCAACCAATCCGTCTGCCCAGATACTATGCAGAGGGACAGAAAAGGCTATTGAGATGCCAAGGCGTACCTTTCAAACAGGTTGCTTGACAAACCCAGTTCTATAACAACATTTGGGACGTTCCCGGGACTCAGCGAAAGATACCCAATGGGAGAATGGAGACGACTGGCCTTGGATACGTTCGGTCAAAGAAACGGGAGCGATTCTATGGCTGCCATGTTATAAATGATTCCGGTGGAAAATAAAATGCCTTTCCAGATAGCGCCGATACTGAAACAGAGCGAAATCCCGCCGTACAAATATCAAGTCCATCATTCGAACAGCAGATTAACAAGCTAATAAGGGAAGCGGGTGAAAAGATTCGGGATGACCACAGCCGCGAAATGGCCATTTACGAGAAAGCCAGGACGTAACGTCTTATTCAGCAGGCTACGGAGGATGACGATGTCTTTCACTGTCAGCCCGTTGTGTGCTATCGCGGCAAGAAAAAAGCCCGACGTAGAAACAACTGCAAGGTGAAGAACGGGAATGACGCTAAAAAACAGCGAAGCGGATCTAAGAAGCCGTGCAATCGAGAAAAGATCCGCTGGAATTCATCGCTGATGAAGAAGATGGTTCGGAAATACTCTTTCCCTCAAGACAAGACAAGGAAAATCTTTGACCTTGTCATGAAACATCAAATGATGGTGCTCCCAGAGTCTCAGCGCCCTGAACAAATAGACGAGGTCCATCACCCGGCTTATTTCTCCTATCACCGAGCAATAGGACATCTTCTTGAAGACTACTTCACCTTCAAAAAGTGGGTTGAAGACCAGTATCAGTAAGGAAAGTTTGCTTTATCTGACAGTTGGAGGCTAACCCCGCCACAAAAGCATGAGCCAAAAGCAATCTATAGGGTAAGAATGAAACCAGAGCAACATCGGTCTTGAAAACGGACTCGTACCTGCCACGTGATAACGTTCTCAAAGGAGAGAGAGCATGAGAATATGGATGATCTCTCCTAATGCTTCGCAAATGAAGATGAAGACGGGGCGATCTCAGAATTTCCACCAGCACTAAAGGAGTTGGAAGACGGGATACATACTACAGCAGAAAATCTAAGGAAAATCGACTTGGGGACGGCAAACGAGCCAATGCCAACGTTCGTCAGCGAGCAATTGTCTGAAGAGCAGGTGGCTACACTAAAAGATGTGCTTATGCAGTATAAAGACTGCTTCACGTGGAACTATTCCGAGATGCCGGGACTAGATCCAAAAATAACCGTGCATAAACTTGTAATATCACCGGACGTCAAGCCAGTAAAACAATCTGTTAGTGTTTATGCCCTAGAAGGCCATTACTGTATCATACTAGCTTGTATATTACTTAATGGAAGCTTGGGATATTCACATGTATATAACAGTCTTGCTAAACATGGTAGTATGCTACTTGGTTTTTCTATCTTAATATGTGAGTGTACGTATTGATAGAGCTCTTAGGATCTTGCTTGTCTACCAGCGTTGTGATGGCAGTCACACTAGTGGGGGCTGGGTAGTCTACAAGCACATCCTTATTCAGGTCCCCGGTCGTTGGATTATCGAGACAGAGCATCGATACTCCGGAGTAGACTGGTGTGTACGCTTCTCATCCCAGTTGGGGAGATGGTCTGTCCCACAGCCGTCAGTACGTCGTACTGGAGATAGTATACAGGTGCTCGTTAGGTTACGGGTACACCGGACAGGACTCACAGGGAACTGTTGGTTGGTTTGATACCAGTCGTCAGTGAACAGTTCCTAGGTGACATGAGTACAGCGTAGTCCGCAGACTTGACACTGCTACTTCGCCTCGAGTGTGTCCCACTGTTCTTAGATTGCTACCCTACCACGGCTCAAAGGAGTCGTGCAAACAGGTAGCAGTTGGGTGCAGTCCCGAGCACTTGGAGGCAGTGGCGGTTAGACAGGATTCGTCCCTCCCGGTATTGGGAGTAGATATCGTGCTGTGTCAGAGAGCCATTACGCAAAGTCCCTGGCCAGGGCAAGCGAGATTTGCTGGTAGGTTCCAGTAGTTTCTCAGGGTGTAATGGGCTTCCCTCCGACACGACTTATACCGCTATTAGGGGACTGACGCTTGCTGCCCCCCTAGGCCCGATATGCGATAGTCATGGACGAACGGACCGGACTGTATGGAGATTGTCACATCAGACTCAGTAGGAGTTCGGATGGGTTTTCTCATCGGCCTTCTTATCGACAACTACCTGGGGACCGTTACGTACAGCTAGTGCCGCTTGCGGTCTGTGGTTAAACCCACTGCCAGCGTAGTAGTCGAGTCTCTAGAGTCCCACACAGAGAGTTTCCTACTCCAGGCGAAACGATATAGAGGTTGCATGGTTTTGCGACAAAGGGTTCGGACGCATACGTGCGTTTACGCACGTACGACTTTCGGACAGTTTTTACCAGTCGGCTTTGGTTTAAGCCAGTTACTGGTATCCGGTTATTGGATTTTTACAGTCTAAAGTTTTTCCGTATTTTTGCGGATTGGAGGGGCGTTCTCGTAATTGTACGAGAAGCTTCTAGAAGATGTGACTAAGGAGGTTACTTTGGATGAGGTTGTGAGTCATGGTGGTGATTCATTCATTTCATTAATGCACATTTATTGCTTAATGACTCATGCTAATGAATCACCACTAGATATTTTATGAAGCATGCTTATTCATTTCTTTTATTCATTATTCTTAAATAAGAATGCTTCATAATATATTATGATACTCTCTCTCTCTTCTCATTATCTTATCTCATATTCTCTCTCCTCAAGCTCTCATCTTCAAGATACTAATCCTTAATCCTCATGTGTTGAGATCAAAGGTTTAGTTAGACTTAAGCATCCATTACCTTCACTCTATATCATCCTTTCATCTTTGATTAGCAATCAAAGTTGATTAGTTACCTCAAGTTAGAGGTGTAGCTTGGTGTCTTGCTTTTGGGTAGATCGTCTACTACCTAGAGAAGGTCGAGGAGAACAAAGGAGGACGTAAAGACGAAGGACAAGTTTCGTTAGGTATAATCCCTTAACACTATAGTTTAGTATAGCTATGTGTTCGGTTATTATTTGTTTAGCTTCGATTCAAGCGGTTAGTCGATGTTCGTTCTTTAAACTTGATCGTTTTTGAAAAATTCCGCCTCCCCATAAGTACTGGGGTGTACTACATCGACTTACAGTGGTATCAGAGCCTCGCTAAACACTAAATAACTTAATTGCAAATTTGTACGAATTTCGAACGGAAAAACGAAGCCGAAAAACCCTAATTCTGTCAAGTTTCTGTCGAAGTTAAAATGAAGTCCTAAAATTTTTCTGGTGTGTTCAGAGAGCTTGACATGACCACAGGAGAACACCCAAGAAATTTGAGCCCATGATTCGGCTAAAGCGCCGCGGAAGGGCGGCGGATCCTACCGATTCGCCGCGCTTGCGCGGCCGAGTTGCCGAGTCATGGACTCATCTTTCTTGTGTGGGTCCCCTGTGATATTTTGGGTTTTCTGGAATATTTAATATTTGCTCAGGTTACTGTTTAACAGAGCAGATTTTGGAGCAATATTGATGTTGTTTAATCGATCGAAATTGTACAGTATTTGCATATTGGATTATATCTGTGATTGTTTAATGTGTTCGTAAACCTCCCCCAACTGCTAGTATGTCGGTTGGCAGGGGGTTGCACATTTCTGAAATGGTTATATCTGTTTGTGCATATAAACTGTATTGGACTGTTGTGGTGTATAGCCGGGGTTTGCAATGGGTTATTGTTTAATTCATTTGTTGTAAATGTAATTTGTTGTAATATTATTTTTTGCGGGGCACTTCCAGGTTGCGGTCGTAGCCACCGTTGTATTATTTCATTTTACTGTTTTTGCTCCTAGGACTGACCCAAGGTGGGGTACACAGACTGCCGGGTGGGTAGTTTGCCGTACCCGTAGGGGTCGAGGGTGGGGTAACGGCTATTCATCACAACTGTGTAATCTGTCTTTTCTTGCAGGCTTAAAAGAAATACAGATTGCTTGCAAATCCAATATTGTTTATCTGTGTTCTGGAATGAATATCATTGCGTCAGACGAATGTAAAATATCTATATTTATGATAGCTATTTAGACGTCACTTATGTTTTACACCCGTGCTAGCCCAGCCCCCGCTCTGTCGTTAGTTAAGTAACCTAACGGGTGATGACGGGACCCCGTGGCGAATGCGGATGGCATAAGAGGACGTTGTATTTTCGTTGTTTTCTGCAATGATAGGTTAATGATGGGACGCATTATCTATAATGCAAAGTAAAACAAACCAAAGTTTAAATCGTTGGAACAATTTAAAAGAAACCACTCGGTTATTTTTAAAACAGATATTTTTAAATGCGGAGCTTTAACCACTCCTTTTAAAAGCTATCAGGTTCCTTCGGTTATATCAAGTTCACTACGTTCACGGTTTCGCCAAAACCAGTCGTAGCCCTCCGTCATTTCATCTGGGTATTCAGTAGTATTCAAGCTATGTATTTTGACCTAACGCCAAGGCATAGTGTTTGGTAGCTGCTGGATATTCATTTGTTGCATAGATAGATGAGTTAGTTTGGGACAGTCGTATTATCATTTTGGCCGAACGTCAAGGATATATACGGATGGGTTCAAATTGACAAGATAATGATGGGTAGAACTTGACATGTGACTTATGACATTTTGACCTAACGCCAAGGTCATAAGAGCATGGGGCAAAAACTTATATCGGGAATTTCTAAAGAAACTGAAATTTGCAAAGAGATGCATACCATTTTGAGTTTGATGAATGTTGGTAGCATTCCTACAACATTATCAGACGATGATATTTGGATCCCGATCCTACTGTGAGTATTTGATACTTATCAGGATATTCGTCACTTAACGATCAATGCTATAAACCTAGTAGGTGTCCAGAAAAGTGTCAGCGGGGTTACGCCCCCAGAGAAAAGAGGTTATTTAATTAAGGAACTTCGCGAAAGCGTTGGAAAACCTCCCTCGAAGTATCGACACCGGCCTGGCTGAACGGTTAAGCAAGTATTGTACGGTGAGAATAGTCTTGGCTAATTCTTCTTTTATGGTTTGAGGAAGGATTCGAAAAACAGTGGGAGCCATCCAGTTTAGATAAACTAAAAACCACTCTAAACTTGCAAGAGCATCATGCTAAAGAGTTTTCTTCTCTCTCTCCTAATTGCAGCAACCCTGAAAATGACTGGACTTAAGTTACTTTTAGAGAAAAATATACTGACGGGGCCAAACTATAAAGATTGGCTGCGGAATGTCAAGATGGCTTTGACCTATGACAAACTGGGGTACGTCCTCACCGCTACGGCACCTGCTGTCCCTGGTCCCAAATCCAGCAATGCGGATAAGGAAATCCGCAAAACCTGGGATTTAGATTGCACGAGAGCCAAGTGCATCGTGCTTGCCTCGATGAACAATGAACATCAGAGGAGGCACGAGGATATGTCCCTAGATGACATATTTCTCCATACAAAGGAACTTTATGGAGAGCAATCTCATATAGCAAGATACGAGACCTCTAAGAAATTATTTCGAGCGAGGTTGGCTGTCGGGTCATCGGTAGGTGAACATGTCCTACAGATGATTGGCTATATAGAAGAGCTCGCAGACCTTGGGACAACTTTGGATAATGAGCTCTATACAGACCTTGTTCTCCAGTCCCTCCCACCTACGCCCAGTTTATCCTCAACTTCAATCTTCAAGGAAAAGAAGTTGAACTTGCGGAACTCCTAAACATATTAAGGAGTGCGGAGGGCACCTTGCAGAAGGCAAGGGAAACACCCGCTATGTTTGTTGGCGGTTCATCTTCTTCCGGGTCCAAGGCTAGGGCCAAAGGAAGGAAGAAGAAGGTCGCACCCAGACCTAGAGGAGGTGTTAGTAAGGTGGGAGGGAAGGGAAAGAAAAAGAAAGCAGTACCGATAGTTGGCCAGGATGAGTGCTTCCATTGTCACAGGAAAGGGCACTGGAAGAAGGATTGCAAGGCGTGGAACGCCAAGAACCAGGAACCGAAGCAAGCTGTGGCTTCGACTTCAGGTGTGTTTGTAATTGAGAATTGTCTGTCGATCAACTCTACTTCCTGGGTATTGGATACCGGATCAGGATCTCATATTTGCAATTCATTGCAGGCACTGAGAAACCGTAGAGTGCTGAAGGAAGGTGATATGATCCTCAGGGTTGCTAACGGAGCTAGCGTGGGAGCTGCGTCCGTCGGGGATTATCACCTAGGATTGACGAGTGGACACATTTTGGTTTTACATAACTGTTATTTTGTACCCAGCTTAACGTGTAATATCATATCAGTTTCCTTGTTATCAAATAAAGGTTATGATTTCACGTTTGTAAGAGATGTTGTCAACATCCACCTTAATCATGGTTTGATTGGGTCCGGTACTCTAAATAACGGCATATATGTTTTAAACCAACTCCAAATTTTCAACGTCCAAAACACACTAAAAAGAAAGTCTCCAGATTTGAATAAAGCTTTCTTATGGCATTGTAGACTGGGTCACATCAATGAGAGAAGGTTGACTAAGTTGCATAGAGAAGGATATTTAGACTCGTTCGAATATCAATCTTATGACACTTGTCAATCTTGTCTCAAAGGAAAGATGACAAAGACTCCATTTACTGGACAAGGAGTAAGAGCGAGCGAGCTCTTAGGACTCATACACAGCGATGTATGTGGTCCAATGTCTACACATGCGAGAGGTGGTTTTTCCTATTTCATTACTTTCACGGATGATTACTCAAGATACGGATTCATTTATCTGATGAAACATAAATCCGAGGCTTTTGAGAAATTCCAAGAGTATAAGAATGAAGTAGAAAACCAAACCGGCAAAAGTATAAAGACACTTAGATCTGATCGAGGTGGAGAATACTTAAGTGCCGAGTTCCTAGGTTACCTAAAAGAGAAAGGAATTCTCTCTCAGCTTACTCCTCCGTACACTCCACAGCATAATGTTGTATCGGAGAGACGGAATCGAACCCTATTGGATATGGTACGATCCATGATGAGTAATGCTGAGTTACCGCGATCTTTCTGGGGACATGCGCTAGAATCAGCGGCATATCTTTTGAACATGGTACCTACCAAGACTGTGTCTACCACTCCATATCAGATGTGGAGTGGGAAGAAACCCCATCTACAGTATATAAAGATTTGGGGATGTCCAGCTTTTGTTAAAAAGCAGCATGTGGACAAGCTCGAGGCACGATCAGTAAAGTGTTTGTTTGTGGGATATCCAAAGCACTCCAGGGGATATCTATTCTATTACGCAGAGGAACAAAAGGTATTTGTTTCTCGTAATGCCCATTTTCTAGAACATCAGTTTTTAGAAAAGGAATCAAGTGGGAGCGAAATAGAACTGGAAGAAATTCCAGAACCACAAGCTGCTACTGAAAGTTTGGTAGAACCAGAGGTTCAAGAAGAACAGAACATTCCCGCACCCCTCCGCAGGAGTAGTAGGCCGTCTCATCCGCCTGAGAGATACTACGGTTTTCTCATTGACGGGGATAGAGAGGATTGCATCATAGATGATGATGAACCTACTGACTTCCAACAGGCCATCCAGAGCGGCGACTCGGTACGATGGCTAGATGCAATGCGGACCGAAATGGAGTCCATGTACACCAACAAAGTATGGACTTTGGACTTTGCTCCAGATGGGGTAAAACCCATAGGATGCAAATGGATCTTCAAGAAAAAGATTGGTGTAGATGGACAGGTGGAAATCTATAAGGCTAGACTTGTTGCAAAGGGTTTTCGTCAAAGACCTGGTTTGGACTATGACGAAACTTTTTCTCCAGTGGCTATGCTCAAATCCATTCGGGTCCTTCTTGCTATTGCTGCCTTCCATGATTATGAAATCTGGCAGATGGACGTAAAGACGGCTTTTCTGAATGGAAATTTAGAAGAGAGCGTCTATATGGATCAGCCAGAGGGTTTCAATCAGAGTGGGAGCAGCGGGAAAGTATGCAAGCTGCTTAAGTCTATTTATGGACTAAAGCAGGCATCGCGGAGTTGGAACATCTGTTTTGATGAGACAGTCAAAGAATATGACTTTATCAAAAATCCAGATGAACCGTGCATATATAGTAAAGTTGTGGCCAGAAGTGTCGTATTCCTCGTCTTGTACGTGGATGACATTCTATTGATAGGAAATGACATTCCTATGCTACAATCTGTCAAAGGATTCTTGTCACACAGGTTCTCCATGAAAGACCTGGGTGATGCCTCTTACATTCTGGGGATCCGGATCTATCGTGATAGATCCAAGAGGATGTTGGGACTTTCGCAGTCCAGGTATATCGACACTGTACTGAAAAGATTCAGTATGGAAGATTCTAAGCGCGGTAATCTACCGGCTTGTCACGGAATCACCCTCTCCAAAGAGATGTCTCCCAAGACTGATTTGGAAAGGGAACGCATGTCTATTGTACCCTACGCTTCTGCGGTAGGCTCTATAATGTATGCGATGTTGTGTACCAGACCAGATGTAGCTTACGCACTGAGCGTGGTAAGCCGGTATCAGTCAGACCCAGGGGAGAAACACTGGATAGCAGTAAAGAACATTCTCAAGTACCTGAGGAGGACTAAGGAGATGTTCTTGGTTTACGGCGGAAAAGACCTCAGGTTGGAGGCCTTTGCTGATTTCGGCTTCCAGAGTGATAAGGACGATTCCAAGTCCATGTCGGGTTATGTCTTTACCCTCAATGGAGGGGCGGTGTGCTGGAAGAGCTCCAAGCAGGACACCGTTGCTGACTCGACGATGGAAGCGGAGTATATAGCTGCTTGCGATGCCGCAAAAGAAGCAGTCTGGATGAAGAAGTTCCTAACAGAACTTCAGGTTGTTCCTACCATAGTTGATCCAATACCTCTGTATTGCGACAACAACGGAGCTATAGCTTTAGCGAAGGAACCAAGGTCCCATCAGAAGTCCAGACACATCTTGAGGCGGTATCACCTGATCAGGGAGATCATTGATCGTCAGGAGATCGAGGTTCGGAGAGTTGCTTCAGAAGAGAACATTGCTGATCCATTCACGAAGGCCCTTCCTCAGATTCAGTTCGAGAGGCTACTCGAGATCATTGGTCTACGATATGCCAGTACATGGCCCTAGTGCAAGTGGGAGATTGTTAGTGTTTATGCCCTAGAAGGCCATTACTGTATCATACTAGCTTGTATATTACTTAATGGAAGCTTGGGATATTCACATGTATATAACAGTCTTGCTAAACATGGTAGTATGCTACTTGGTTTTTCTATCTTAATATGTGAGTGTACGTATTGATAGAGCTCTTAGGATCTTGCTTGTCTACCAGCGTTGTGATGGCAGTCACACTAGTGGGGGCTGGGTAGTCTACAAGCACATCCTTATTCAGGTCCCCGGTCGTTGGATTATCGAGACAGAGCATCGATACTCCGGAGTAGACTGGTGTGTACGCTTCTCATCCCAGTTGGGGAGATGGTCTGTCCCACAGCCGTCAGTACGTCGTACTGGAGATAGTATACAGGTGCTCGTTAGGTTACGGGTACACCGGACAGGACTCACAGGGAACTGTTGGTTGGTTTGATACCAGTCGTCAGTGAACAGTTCCTAGGTGACATGAGTACAGCGTAGTCCGCAGACTTGACACTGCTACTTCGCCTCGAGTGTGTCCCACTGTTCTTAGATTGCTACCCTACCACGGCTCAAAGGAGTCGTGCAAACAGGTAGCAGTTGGGTGCAGTCCCGAGCACTTGGAGGCAGTGGCGGTTAGACAGGATTCGTCCCTCCCGGTATTGGGAGTAGATATCGTGCTGTGTCAGAGAGCCATTACGCAAAGTCCCTGGCCAGGGCAAGCGAGATTTGCTGGTAGGTTCCAGTAGTTTCTCAGGGTGTAATGGGCTTCCCTCCGACACGACTTATACCGCTATTAGGGGACTGACGCTTGCCGCCCCCCTAGGCCCGATATGCGATAGTCATGGACGAATGGACCGGACTGTATGGAGATTGTCACATCAGACTCAGTAGGAGTTCGGATGGGTTTTCTCATCGGCCTTCTTATCGACAACTACCTGGGGACCGTTACGTACAGCTAGTGCCGCTTGCGGTCTGTGGTTAAACCCACTGCCAGCGTAGTAGTCGAGTCTCTAGAGTCCCACACAGAGAGTTTCCTACTCCAGGCGAAACGATATAGAGGTTGCATGGTTTTGCGACAAAGGGTTCGGACGCATACGTGCGTTTACGCACGTACGACTTTCGGACAGTTTTTACCAGTCGGCTTTGGTTTAAGCCAGTTACTGGTATCCGGTTATTGGATTTTTACAGTCTAAAGTTTTTCCGTATTTTTGCGGATTGGAGGGGCGTTCTCGTAATTGTACGAGAAGCTTCTAGAAGATGTGACTAAGGAGGTTACTTTGGATGAGGTTGTGAGTCATGGTGGTGATTCATTCATTTCATTAATGCACATTTATTGCTTAATGACTCATGCTAATGAATCACCACTAGATATTTTATGAAGCATGCTTATTCATTTCTTTTATTCATTATTCTTAAATAAGAATGCTTCATAATATATTATGATACACTCTCTCTCTTCTCATTATCTTATCTCATATTCTCTCTCCTCAAGCTCTCATCTTCAAGATACTAATCCTTAATCCTCATATGTTGAGATCAAAGGTTTAGTTAGACTTAAGCATCCATTACCTTCACTCTATATCATCCTTTCATCTTTGATTAGCAATCAAAGTTGATTAGTTACCTCAAGTTAGAGGTGTAGCTTGGTGTCTTGCTCTCGGGTGGATCGTCTACTACCTAGAGAAGGTCGAGGAGAACAAAGGAGGACGTAAAGACGAAGGACAAGTTTCGTTAGGTATAATCCCTTAACACTATAGTTTAGTATAGCTATGTGTTCGGTTATTATTTGTTTAGCTTCGATTCAAGCGGTTAGTCGATGTTCGTTCTTTAAACTTGATCGTTTTTGAAAAATTCCGCCTCCCCATAAGTACTGGGGTGTACTACATCGACTTACACAATCACCAAGAAAAATGCAGCTCGAGCTTGAGATGAGTATCAATGCCGAAGTCAAGAAGCTAATCGACTCCGGCTTCATCCAAGTAGTTCAATACCCTGACTGGATCGCCAATATTGTTCCGGTAATGAATAAAAATGTGACAGCATGTATCTGCGTAGATTTTCGGGATCTCAACAAAGCTTGTCCGAAGGATGACTTCTCAGTGCCTGTTACCGAGCTGATGATCGATAAGACATCCACCCATGAAGTCTTCTCCTTCATAGATGGATCTTCGGGGTATAATCAAATAAAGATGCATCCTGAAAACCAAAAGCACACTACTTTCCGGACTCCGCTGGACATATTCTGCTTCAAAGTGATGCCCTTTGGTCTGAAGAACGCTGGCGCCACCTATCAGAGGGCCATGACAAAGATCTTCGATGACCTCATACACAAGATTGCCGAATGTTATATCGACGACCTCGCGGTTAAAAGCAAATCGTATAAGGAGCACTGGGAGCATCTGAAGATAGTGTTCCAGCGTCTTTGGAAATATAATCTGAAGATGAACCCTCTGAAATGCGCGTTTGGAGTATCCTCAGGAAAATTCCTAGGATTCATCATTCGACACCGAGGCATCGAAATAGACCCATTGAAGATCAAGGCGGTCATGGAAATGTCCACGCCAAGAACTCTCAAACAACTGTGGTCTCTCCAAGGAAAGCTCGCGTATATCCGACGGTTCATAGCTAACCTTTCCGGAAAATGCCGCCCATACAACTATCTAATGAAGAAGGGGACCCCGTTCATTTGGGATCGTAAATGCCAAAATGCGCTAGACGAAATCAAACAATACCTGCAGAACCCGCCGGTACTGACCGCCCGGTCAAGGGAAAGCCTCTCATCCTGTACACAACAGCTCTTGAAGGTTCTTTAGGCACGCTATGGGTATAGGAGAATGACCAGGGGAAGGAGAAAGCTCTCTACTATTTGAGTCGAGTCCTTCTGGGGGCAGAAAACAACTATTCCCCTATTGAAAAGCATTGCCTAGCATCGATCTTCACGATAAAAAATCTTCAACATTATGCCTTGGCATATGAGATCCATCTTATATCAAAGGCGGATCCTCTCGAGTATTTGATGTCAAGAGCCATACTAACAGGAAGGCTTGCCAAATGGGCCCTCCTCTTGATGGAGTTCTCAATAGTATATCGACCCCTCAAGACAATAAAAGGCCAGGTCATCGCCGACTTTCTCGCAGAGCATCCAATACCTGCTGACTCTCCCTTGAACTGCGAGTTGCCGGACGAACACGCGTTTGATGCAATCGACAGGGAGAAAGATGGGAGTGATACCCGATGGGAACTCTACTTCGATGGTGCATCGTCTATGAAGAGGCGGAAGCAAAGCACCCCCATAATCACAGCCGGAGTATGCCTTATCTTTGTGACTCTATAAGGAGGGATAATGCGTTTTGCCCTTTCCTTAATGGAGCCAAGAACAAACAATGAAGCAGAATACGAAGCTTTGATATCAGGTCTCAAGATCGCCATTGACATGGGAATCGAGAACCTCCTCATACATGGAGGCTTCCAGCTGGTCATTAGCCAAGTAAAGGGTGACTATCAGACGTGTAAGCCAGAATTGGTGAAATATGGCAAAAGAGTGCAGCAACTGCTATCTCAAATCCCCTCCTACATCATGGAAAGCATACCACGAGTGGAAAACAGCAAGGCAGATGCGTCAGCCAAACTCTCTACAGAACTGGCTGATGAAAACCTCGATGGCGTAAGGATCATTATGCAAAGCCGTCGGATTCTCACGCTAGCAGAAAATCTCCGAAGTCTTCTGAAAGAAAGGGAGCGACTGAACAAGAGATCTTCCAAATAGAGGAAGAATAGGCTGAGGATTGGAGAGAAGTCTTTATAGACTACTTTAAATCCCATCGAACACCCGAAAACGCGTCATCAAGACATCAGCTCATGAAGCAAGCTGTGTCTTTCGCCTTCGTCAATGATACTCTATATAAGAGATCATTCGATTGTTTGTAGCTAAGATGTCTGGGGTCAGAAGAAGCAAGGAGAGTCATCCAAGAAACTCATGACAGATTCTGCGGTTCTCATCAAGCTGGGCCAAAAATGAAGCTGAAGATCAAAAGAATGGGTTATTATTGACCCACGATGATTCAGGACTGCCTCGAATATGCGAAGCAGTGTCACTCTTACCAAATTCACGGGGACTTCATCCACCAGTATCCGAATCCGCTACACCCAACATTAGCTAGCTGGCCATTCGAAATGTGGGGAACCGATATAATCGGGCCCATCGAACCAGCATCATCCAAGGGACATCGGTTCATATTGGCGACAACTTATTACTTCTCTAAGTGGGCAGAAGCAGTACCGCTAAGGGATGTGAAAACAGAGAATATCCTCCATTTCTTCAAGACACATGTCATCTACCGGTTTGGCACTCTGCGACGAATCATCTCAGATAATGGGCCGGCCTACAGAAGCTATAAGATCAGCCGATTCACGCAGCAACATAATATAGATTAGAGATACTCTTTGGTCTATAATCCCTGTGCTAACGGTCTACCCGAGTCTTTCAAAAAGGCCTTGACAAAGATCATAAAGAAGACGGTGTCCAGAAACAGAAAGGACTGGCACGAGAGATTGCATGAAGCTCTCTGGGCTTATCAGACCACGTTTAAGACGGCCACGAATACAACGCCATTTGCATCGGTATTCGGAACGGAAGCGGTTCTCCCCTTGGAGATAGAACTACCCTCTTTACGAGTGGTAGCCTGACATGAGCCGACGGATGAAGTAAATGCCCACCTTCGGCTTGAGGAGCTCGATACCCTCGATGAAACTCGTCTCATGGATCAGAAAAACCTAAAAGCTTATAAAGCGAGGATGACGCGCTTATACGAAAGACTAATTAGGCGAAGAGCATTCTGCCAAGGCGAACTCGGCTAGTTGTCAAAAGACCTATGATCCCCAACCGTGCTAAACAGGGGAAATTCAAGCCGAACTATGAGGGCCTATACGTCATAGACAAGTTTTATCAAGTAGGTGCCTACTTGCTCATGAATATGCGTGGAGAAAAACCCTTTTGGCCAATAAACAACCGCTTCCTTAAGAAATACTACCCCTGATAAAGTCACAACTTAGGTTAACGATAGATGATGACGCTCGTGTCCGCTCGCTATTTTCATGAGTCAAGACTCTGTAAGTAGTATATAGAAAAGCTTCGTCTCGAAATAACGGACCGCAACCTCCTTAAACTAGCTGCAGACCGAAATGTCCCAAAACCAACAACGGACCGCAACGTCCTTAAACTAGCTGCGGACCGAAATGTCCCTAAACTAACAACAGACCGCGACGTCCTTAAACAAGCTGTGGACCGAGATGTCCCTAAATTAACGATGGACCGGGATGTCTTTAAACTAAATAAGTCGTCTCAAACACGGTGACAGTGGAATTCAGGTCCATAAGTCCCAGCGGCGAGGATAGCAACTCAAGTCCCGCTGGCTGCACAGCTGCCCTGGTGGCGAAGTCCCCCCTAAGTGCCATTGGCAAACGGAAGGTAAAAAAACGTACATCCACAAGAGAAATGGGCACGGATGAAAACCCGAAAGGGCTCCGTGAGTAAAAACAGCAGGACTGTCGGCGAGTTCGTGAAAACCCGAAAGGGCGTAGACTCGTAAAAAAAATCATGCGCACTTGCAAGGTCCTTTCGACCTTGTGAGGAGAAAACACCCGCGTGAGATCCTTACGACTCATAAAAGGGAGAAACACACTTAGGAATCCTCACAATTCCTAAGGAGAAATTACACTTACAAGATCCTCACGACTCGTAAGGAGAATTACAACTTATGAGACCCTCACGGCTCATAGGATTCAAAAGCCTTAAGATACAGGGACCTGAACCTGTTCTTAAGCCATCTCACTCCCCAAGTTGTCCTACAAGCTGTCCAATATTGACCCTCGTATACAATCCACGTGCATAAATAAACGTTCCCTCACCTAGTTCCACCAATGGCGTGAAATTTTCCCACTTGGTGTGCCTTCTCGACTTGCAAGGAGAAACTACTCTTATGGGATCCTTACGACTTATAAGAGAACACGCACTTGGGGATTCCCACGATTCCTAAGGAGAAAATACACCTATGAGATCCTCATGACTCATAGGGAGAGATACCTTTATGAGACCTTTACGGCTCGTAAAGTTAAAAAGCCTTAGGCAACAAGATCCTAACCTTGTTTGCTAAGCCACATTTGTTCAAATCGACAAAGGAAAATGATGATTTGCTCCTGGCAACATTCTAATGCAGCGATGCTGATGCCTAAATGGGTATCGAATTCCAAGTCCTTTCAAGGTAAATGATGATTCTCTCCTGGCCATATTCCAGTCGCAGCGATACTGATGCAAAGATTGGTATTAGATCTCAAGTTCCAAACTCACAATAAAAATCAGCGAGCCAAAAATGCATATGAAATAGTCAAAATGATGGAGCAACTCGCAATAAAAATTAGTGAGTAAAATATATGCATATAAAAATAGCCGAAATGTTTGGGCACCTCACAATAAAAAGCAGTGAGTAAGAAGAAAAATAGCCGAAATGATTGGGCACCGCGATAAAAAGCCGAAATGATTGGGCAATCGCGACTTTCGCGATATAAAAAGCTGAAATGATAAGTCATCGCAGAAAGACATAAAAAAATGATGAAATGAAACTTTTCCCCTGCATGTGAGATCACATTAACCCCTGCATATAATCGATGGGCACAAATGGAAAGGGAACCATATTGCCCCACCGGGCTTTGTCAAAAGGAATACAGATCTCGATGGCTACTTTGCAGGGTTGCCTATCACAGAAGCAAGGTTTCGGGAGGCATCTTCCATGCCAATTTCAAAAAATTTCCGTTTTAGCTAACCCTAACCCTAGAATCGTTACTAGAAAATCCGACGAAACGATATGTAAACAAATTTACATCTAAGTGAATGAGGAATACAACCTTTGTAGACCGGTCCTTCACTTCTAATGCTCCGTGTAGTAATCCCTTCGCTGCAAATCATGAACACCCAAACTCTTGAAAGGGTTCTCCCGAAGAAATGAGCAAGCTTGCACGAAGTCTTCGAGACCGAAGATGATCTACGTCGAGAAGACACTGACCCAAACTACCTCTTCACTAATGTGGAATTAGTGAAGCAAAAACCCTATACTAAATGGCTAGTAGTAGAGGATGATGAAGTAGGATTTTTGCTCACTTTAGAAATAATTTTCTCACTCATTTTTCTTCATTTCCATTGAAGCTAGAAAGCTTGAGGAAGGAGATGAAGAAAAATCTCATGATATAAAATCAAGTGGTGAATGGAAACCATGGGTGAGTTAGTATTATATACTAACCATTGTAGAGAGTTAACCATGGCTAGGATAATGGTTGGGTTTATAAATATCTTAAGCAAAACAAAATTAGTAGACTAAGTCAATGCATCCACAAGCTTCTACAAGCTTTGAGCCATGACAAATTCCAACTAATTTTTGAATAACTTTAAATAAATAAAACCCTAGATTATCACTAGCATGGTGTAAGTCACACATACACCCAAGTTGCATGTATCATAAAGCATGACACAAAATATTGTACACTAATATATATCACATATATACTAATACACCAAGTGAGAAAGATAAATCATAAGTGAGCCAATATTAGTTAATGCATGTTAATATATCAAATATATAATTATAAATTAAATTATTAAATCAACACTTGACTCAATAATCCGGCTATATCACATATAACCGACTAATATCATGTGTATCAACCTATCGAATCAACACTTGATTCGATAACCCGGCTATATCACATATAACCGACCGATAACATAAATCGCGAGAATAGAATACAGTATCACTTATCGTATTAATCTCGGTCATGCACATATCACATATGTACTTCTACTCCGTTTCTCTTAAGTCAGGAAACCTCTGTGTGGGACTCTAAAGACTCATCAATACGCCGGCAGTAGGTGATGATCATATCAAACACCCACAAGCCACAAGCGGTCTGCTAAACGTAACGGCCACCCGGGTATTGAGCGATCAGAAGATCAACAAGCAAGCCTACTCATACTCCTACGAATCCAATCAGTAATACTACCGTACAGTCCGGTCTCTTCTTCTGATATGTCGTATATCTCGTCTAGGGGTGGTAAACGTCATACCCCAATAACTCGATATGTCGTGCCGATGTGAGACTCATAACGGGTCGAGAAACTACTGATAAAACTTTCCAGTATATCTCAGAGACAGCCCTGGCCAAGGACTTCCTGTTATAGCCAATCGAGCACAGCGCAACATCAACTCCCTATACTAGGAGAGATGAATCCCCTATTATCATTCATTGCCTCCATATGACTCGGGACTGTACCCAAAAACCACCGTTTTGCACGTTCTCTTGAACGTGGTAAGGTGGAAATCAAAGCACAGTGGGAATCACACAAGACTCTATGACTCTCGGGTCGACAGACTACCATGTACCAGTGTCACCAGAGAACCGCCATCTGACATGAGGTATAATACCATCTGGGAGTTCTCTGCAAGTCTGTCCAGTGTACCCAGTCTCCACTGAGCACCCGTATATCATCTCTGATGTCAAACACCAATGGATATGGGATCATCCATCGCCCATCTACATGGGTCGAGAAGCTATACGCTAGTCTACTCTCGTATATCGATGCCCTGTCTCGATGCACCTACGACTAGGGACTTTAAAGGATGTACTTTCCGACTACCCTGTCCCCACTAGTATGATCCGCATCATAATCTTGGTAGTCAAGTACTCATCCTAAGGGCTTTATCAACATGTAATAGAGAGACAATAAGTGTACATGTTAAGATAAAGAGCAACTAGATAGCATACTATCATGTCGAGCAAGAAAGTCCTCCCTATTTATATCCAAACATCCACTACAATATACATCGCATGTACAGTAATGGCCTCTAGGGTTTACATATAACTAACATACATGTACAGCCTAGAAATCAACAACGGCGTTCCTTCTCGTTTCAACCAGAAGCAGATACGACATCAGCAAAATAGAGCCATTGCAAAGTCCCCTAGTTCCAAATCTCGACAGTTCACAGACAACTTAGAGATTACCTCGGAGCCACGGCAAAGTCCCATAGTTCCAAATCTTGACGGTTCACAGAAAGCCTAGAGACTACCTCGGAGCCACGACAAAGTCCCCTAGATCCAAATCTCGACGGTTTACAGACATCCTAGAGACTACCTCAGAGCCATGGCAAAGTCCCCTAGTTCCAAATCTCGACGGTTCACAGACAGCCTAGAGACTACCTCGGAGCCATGGTAAAGTCCCCTAGTTCCAAATCTCGACGGTTCACAGACAACCCAGACACAATCTTGACATTCGTCTCAATATTGCAGACACAATGTCAACAAACGAAGACAAGGAAAATCCCTAGCTTCAGGGTCTTGACGACAACTCAAATGAGACCCGAAAGACTATCAGAGATCATACCACACTAGCGCGGAGCGGTCATGACTCATCGAGGCTCCCAAACTGAGCTTAACCTCAAGTAAAAAGCGGCATGGAATATCCCTAACGCTTGCTGTTTCGACGATAATATCACCTGGAAGATTACTTGAAGACGTCTTGTCCAGCCCCTGAAGGGATCAGAGACACGACAGTCACAGGGCTACCCGAACAACAAGATTGCATATCGGGGAATAGATCGGCCAACGCGATGGTATGATGGGTAAAAAACCTAGTACCACAGACCCTAACGGACTTCTTTTAGCAGAGGTTAACTGTGACGTTAGGACATTCTTGAGAGAACTTCTCGATTCGTCTCGACTCGTAGGGAAAATAATGTTCCTGCGAGACCTTCTCGATTCGTCTCGACCCATAGGGAAAAGGCCTTAGGCAACGGGGATAAGGACCTGTTTCCTAAGCACTGGGGCCTTGCAATTAAGACCAAGATGGACTATTGTATACTATTCATGGGCCACACTCTCAAAAATCGAATATCGACAAGGAGGGAAACAACCACTTACGCGTCCTCTCGACTTTTAAGAGGGAAAACTCTCTTGTGAGATCCTTACGACTCTCAGGAGAAAACGCACTTAGGAATCATCACGACTCCTAAGGAGAAAATGCACCTACGAGATCCTCTCGACTCGTAGGGAGAAAAGTCTTTATGAGACCCTCACGGCTCATAAAGTTGCAAAGTCTTAAGCGGCAGATTTGAACCTGTTTCCTAAGCAATCGCTTCCCTACAAAGAGATCAAAATAGACTATCTACAAGACACATTTGCCAGAGTTACATGCCAATATAAAATAAAATATTTCTTTTATTCATGAATTCAAGTAAATAAAAGATGCATTTCATAAAGGAATCAAAATGAATATATGTTATTCATAAATCATAAGTTTACAGTCAGTACAAAAAAAGAGGTACAAAGGTGGTTATTGAGGAGGAGGCGTCTTCAACAAATTAGCAAGCCGCTCGCGTGCTCCTTTCAATCCTTTCTCGTGATCAACCACCGTGGCTAACTCCTCTTCAACTTGAGCCCGTTGCCGCAAACAGGACAAAAGTTTCCCATTGGCTTCTAGCATGGCAGCTTCACTGTCTTGCATGACCCGCTCGGCGAAGTCAAGCGTCCACCTCAGCGTCAACTCATCCAAAATAAATCTCTGGAGGTTGTCAAAAACAGCTTTTAGCTGTACAGCGTTCGCTTCAATTTGGGCGCGTAATCGGACAAATTCACTGGAATCCAACTCATGTTCCTTTCGTCTCAGGGTCGCCTATTGTCCAAATAGCGAATGAAAGGAACACTATGCTCAACCCATATAGCCCGCTGGGATTTCGAAACCAATACTTCAGGAGTGGGACACTGGAGCTCAATCTCGTGCAGGCAAGCCTCGATCTTTCTGCAGTAATCAACCCAAGAGCCGACGAAAGCTTCATCATGGAAATTCACGAGTGTCACCAGCATTGGATTGACTTCCATGGCAAAATCCGTAGCAGAAGTGAGGGCCTTGATATTGAGATCCTCGATGAATTCTCTCAACGTTCGTCAGCTATTTGCGGCGTCCCCGGAAGATATGCGTTTAGCAAAGGGCCCTGCGGGCATTGGAATGCGAGACTCGAAAGGAGCTGGAGCGGGCGCAATTGTTGCAAAATGAATTATGGTCAAATGTCGACTCGGGGAATAAAGAAAACACATCATCAATGAAGTCTATTATACCGGATGTGACAGGCGGCAGGATGGGGAGTACCGGAGGCACGGCTGTACTCTCGTCTCCTCCTCCGACCCGGGACGCTATGTTCAATATGAAGAAGACTTAGCAACAATACGTTTATCCGTATAAGAAGGGGGGATACGTTAGATAAAGAATATGCTAACCAATACCAGAAGGTGGAATGACTTCCGACTGAAAGGAGAAATGCGAGTTCAACACCTGGTATAAGTGGTCGAAAAGGACTCCTGCAGAGTTGTGAAAATGGACTGTCAATACAAGGAGAATGATACCCACAGTGAAACGAATAAGTCAAAAAACCCATACCTTCCAATATTTGAAGGGGCATGGAAGAAGGCGAGGGGACAGCGACTCTCAGAGCAGCGACCGGCGATACTTCTTTAGACGGCACAGCCTCAGGATTCACCGCGCCTATACTAAAGACAAACAAAATATCATCAGAAGGGCCGAATAGGATTAAAAAACTAAAAAAACGGTGGCCCAAAGACTACCAGATAAATCATAGACCAGAACCATGACGGAGGCGTCACCGGGTATAACGGCTTCTTCACTTTCTTTCGAAGGAATAGATTCTGTACCCATAGCTTCATCCCCTGACTCGATGAGGGCCGTCGTAACGCTTGCGATGCCCGCCGATACCAAAGAGCCGCAGGGAGAAAGAGCAGCGGTCTGGAAAGTCTCAGATTCCCGAGAGAGAGTAGTAATTTCGGGCACTGTAACCGCCAAAGTTCCACTTGTCATCCCATCACCAAGACTTGGCCCTGCAGAAAATGCATATGTCAAAATTCGAGGATCAAGTTTTAGTAAAATACTGGGCGTTACGCTACCTTAGAGCAGCTTTTTAGTTTCTTCCCGAGTAGTGCATGCAACCTGTCTACGGGCGGTAGACAGGGCAGAGGGAACATCCACCGAAGGAGTATCAGCAAGCGGAATGCTGCTTGAGCCTGCACCTACGGCCAAACCGGCATCGCTTTCCTTCGTCGCATACTTCCTACGCTTCCTTTCGGTATGGGCAGTGAGAGATGACCTCCTCAAGACCTCTAATAAGGGAACGTCGTCATCCGAACCGAGCTCTGCCTCCGGAGCCGTTACGGCGTCCATCATCGGCTACTTCAGCAAAGCCTCCTGCGGTGACTTTGGGAGAGCTGGGGCCGCAGTAGCTGGCTCTAGAAGTTTTGCCGCATTGCTACTCAGGATCGGCACTACACTTGGAATAACCTGAGTCGAGGTAGTCCCTGCAATAAAGTAAAGAAGAGGGTCAGAGCATGAATAAAAAGAATAAAGGCGTAATGAATTAAATTATACCAAGGCCCAAGGAAGCGTGGATCCTTTCTTCCTCTTCGAACGTTATGAGGGATGCCGCGAGAGCCTTGATTGATACGAAAAAGTGTGTTTTGTAGTTTAACCGCAATCAGAACGGTGTCGCGTGTAGCTAGACCGAGATGAGTATGGGTCGTCCTCTGGGAAACGTGGAACCTTTTACTTTTACTTTAGATGTGTTGAGAAAGAGAGGAGGGATAAAGAATTTTATAGAAAGATTTCTAGATCTACGTTAAACAAGAATGTAAAATATAGATCTAGATTATTTTAAAGATGTAATTATATAATAAAAGGGCTTGTAGGGTTCATTAGGATTTAGTAGTTATGGACGATTAATTAAAAGTTACCCTTTTTATCCATTAATAGATTTAGAACTAGAACGACGGTGATGCGTGCAGATTAGGGTTTCTGGAGGGTAAAAGGAATCCCACTCTTAACCCTTATCTCGACACGGAACTCCGTTCATATCTAGCCTTTACCAAAACAATCATTAATCTAATCTCTAATCGCGGTCGGAACTAGCAAAGAATTGCTAGCGCGCCCGATTAGGATGTTAATGATTCTTTTGATAAAGTTCCTAAACTTTATAGGACTTAAAAAGGGTTTAATTATTTTCATCGTCCATTAGCCTACCCTAATCCTACGAACCCTAACAAGCGGAGAATTACTCGCGCATGTTGGGAAAAGAAAATGAAAAGATAGAGAGGGAAAACATAATGTAAAATGCAAAAGAATTAAATAAAACAACTACCTTTATTAATCAACTTGAACAATCTACACTTTGATTCCTTAGAAAATGATTACAAAGACTAGTTTGCTTCTCGAACTCTTCCGAAGGAAGTAGATGAACAGTTGATGATCAGCCTGGATGCGTGAGCCGTCTTGGACTTCGTGATCTCTTCGGCTTGATAGCTTTTCCAAGAGGTTCTCGGTGCCCTTTTATAGTGCAAAGCCAGAATCTTATTGTTGAAAACTTGGTAAAATTTAGCTTTGATTCACCCCAAAAAAATCTTGCGCTCTAACTCCGTGGAATTGCGGCGGATCCGCAACCCAAGGGTGGGTTTGGCCGCGGATCCGCGCTCAATGGGTGAGATGTTTTTATGAGTTTTCTTGGGCTAGCATCTTGTGACATGTGGCAATCCTAGGCACCTTCAGAATCTGAAAATCTTTTCTCGGTTGCTTCCAGACATGGTCTCCAAGTATTGCTTCTTAATTTGGCAAGATTTCTTCAACAACTTGATTTGTTTGATAAATTCTGCATAACAACTTGGAAAATTCTGCACAATAATCTCAAATAATATTTAGTAGGCTTATTTCTACTAGGATTTGGTCAATAGATTTATTTGCATACATTTTCCTACCAAATGATAATTAAAATATATTAACACATGGAAAATTGTTGTTTTAACACATAAACCCTCATATGTATAATATATTATAATAAAGTCCTTTTTTAATATGAAAATGGTAGGAAAAATGTAATACAAATGTGCAGTTTTATCAACTGAACAAATACCCCCAAACTTATCTTTGATCTTCCCGAGCAAACTAGTTTCTTTAAGAGAAGAAAAAGAAAGGAGAAAACTAAGCACACTTTCGTAGGCAGACACGATTGCACTGAGCACGTGCAACAAGCCGTTAAACCTCTAGGTGTCCCTAGTAGGAGAATTGTTGTCTCCTGAGGGTTTTCAGCGGATTACACCCACAAAATCCAATAACAAAAGAAAGATGGTGAAATTTACATATAAAGATAAGAACCATAAAAGAAAGACTTTGAAAATAAGAGTTTCCAACTATACTAGCTTTTCAGTTTTCATGAGCCCTATCTTAATAGTCATGAAAAAATGTTAGAAATCACATCATCCCTCAATAAAACATCGTCTTTATTCTTCATTCCTACTTTTCATCCAAACATTGATCATATAACCCCACGTGTGTCTAAAGAACATCTCTACACTCGGAGAATTCAATTCAAGCTATCATACTCTTGTCCATCTACCTTAGTACTTTTTAATTTAATGAATATTAAGATTTGCTCACACATTTTCATGCGACCGTTAATACTTCTTGAGGTACTAACCAACCGATTACTCATGTGCTTGCTAATTAGGTGATAATATTTTCCTCGTCTTGCACCACCTAAGGCTTAGCAGTGACTCCCAGACCAGTTGGCCTTAGGGCACTAGGTGAAGAGGCACCCTCGCTATATTTTTTTATTGCTGCCTTGGCGATACAAAACCAGTGTTCATTTTTTTCTTTCACCATTTTTATATTTTCTTCATTTTTTTTTAAAATTTCCTTCATACTTTGGCTTTTAGACAAGAGCATTTCAAGGTATCCTCTACTATCCCGAGTTTCAAGACGTGTGTAAGTGCAAATAGTAGGGTATCAACATTCAAATGTTTGGCTTCCAGAATAGAAACTATTTTTCAGACTTATTTTTATCCTCAGATTAGTGAATTCCTTCATTTTACTAACCCTTGGGACAACAGCTCATAACTACTTATTACTAGTTCGTTTAAGAAAACTTCCAATTTTCTTGGTTTTCTTAAATTATTCATATCTTTTGGATGTAATTTTTCACTTTCTACTCTTTTGTTATAAAAAATTTTAATGCCCGGTGTCAAACATAATTCAGTGAATACAAACCTTCCCCCAAAACCTGTTTTCAGCAGTGTCCTCACTGATGTAGCCTTTTGAGAACATGGACCTGTATACTAAGGGAGAGATACAAGGGGTAAAATAATAGTGAAATGAAAAATTCCCCCAAACTTATTCTTTGACACGCACAGATATTCAATCAAATCATTTTTTTTACTCACCTCCATTCTTAAAATGTGAAAAAGTTATCAAAACATGGATGGGAGGAGGAGGAATTTTAGTTTTGATAAAGCGGCTCCTGTAAAAACAGGAGCTCCTCCGCGGGGTCAGCAGAAAAATACGGTTTTAATCTATACCCATTCACTTTAAAAATCGAACCGTTTTTCAAATTTTCGACTTCAACTGCTCCGTGCGGGTGTACATTCCGCACCACAAAAGGCCCTTTCCAACGAGATTTAAGCTTACCCGGATGAAGATGGAGACGGGAATCGTAAAGAAGGACTTGTTGCCCCGATGTGAAGGTTTTTCTAGAAAGATTTTTATCGTGGAATACTTTAGTCCTATTCTTTATTATCACCGCATTATCGTAAGCTTCATCGCGGAGTTCGCTTAGCTCATTCAATTGCAGCTTCCGATAGCTGCCTGCATGATCAAGATCAAAATTAAGCTCTTTAATAGCCCACATTGCCTTATGTTCAATCTCGACAGGAAGGTGGCATGCCTTTCCAAACACAAGGCGGTATGGAGACATACCAAGATCGGTCTTATAAGCGGTGCGGAATGCCCAAAGAGCATCCGTCAATTTGGTTGACCAATCTTTACGGTTTTTCGAAACCGTCTTCTCCAATATCTGTTTGATCTGCCTATTTGAGATCTCAGCCTGCCCGCTTGTTTGGGGATGATAGGGCATAGAAAGCTTGTGAGTGATTGAATATTTCCGCATCAAGGCCTCGAAAGACCTATTGCAGAAATGCGTCCCGTTGTCGCTAATGATAGCGCGAGGGTGTCCGAATCGCGAAAAGATATTTTCTTTAAGGAACTTAATGACAACTTTGTTGTCATTAGTACGACACGGTACAGCTTCCACCCACTTCGAGACATAATCAACCGCTAACAAGATATATAAATTCCCAAAGGAGTTGGGAAAAGGGCCCATAAAATCAATACCCCAAACATTAAATATTTCCACAACCAATATAGGTTGGAGCGGCATCTCGTTCCTTCGTGAAATCCGACCCAAATGCTGACATCGCGGACAAGTTTTGCAATGTTCAAATGCATCTTTAAATAATGTTGGCCAATAAAAGCCACATTGCAAAACTTTCTCCGCTGTTTTTCGAGGTCCAAAGTGACCGCCGCATGCCTGATCATAACAAAATGATAACATGCTCTTGAATTCATCGTTAGGGACACACCTGCGAATGATTTGATCGGAACAATACTTGAATAGATATGGTTCATCCCAGTAAAAATATTTTACTTGGGATAAAAATCGAAGTTTGTCTTGTTTCGACCAATCGCTAGGTATAAGTCACGTCGCAAGATAGTTCACGATATCTACGAACCAAGGTTCGTAGGATACATTCAAGAGCTGTTCGTCGGGAAATGAGTCATTTATCGGCACGGTCACAGTTGGCGAAGAAGTGATGCGTGAAAGATGGTCGGCTACAACGTTTTCACATCCACTCTTGTCTTTGATGACAAGATCAAATTCTTTTAATAATAGGATCCAACGTATTAGCCTGGCCTTCGCATCCTTCTTCGATAAAAGATGTCGTAGGGCGGAGTGATCTGTGTAAACCACAATAGGCGAGCCAATCAAGTAGGGCCTGAATTTCTCTAATGCAAATACAACTGCCAAGAGTTCTTTTTCGGTAGTTGTGTAATTTATTTGTGCATCATTCAAGGTCCTACTTGCATAGTAAATTACATGTGGCATCTTATCAATATGTTGTCCTAAGACCCACCAATAGCAAAATCTGATGCATCACACATAAGCTCAAACGGGTGGTTCCAATCCAGAGATGATAAAACGGGGGCTGTAGTGAGTGATTCTTTAAGCGATTCAAAAGCAGCCTCACAATCCGAATCGAAGTGAAAAGTAGTGTCCTTGGCCAATAGAAGGGTTAAGGGTCTAGCAATTTTGCTAAAGTCCTTAATAAATCTCCTATAAAATCCTGCATGACCAAGGAAGGATCATATATCTTTGACGCAATTGGGACGAGGGAGGTTTTGAATGACATCTATTTTAGCTCTGTCAACCTCAATGCCTTTATGTGAAATTATATGTCCAAGTACAATACCTTCTTGGACCATAAAATAGCATTTTTCCCAATTCAAACTCAAGTTCTTATCCTTACAGCGGGTAAGAACAGCGTCAAGATTACGAAGGCAGTCTTCAAAGGAGTCCCCAAAAATGGAGAAATCGTCCATAAAAATTTCTAGAAAATTTTCCACCATATCTAAAAATATCCCCATCATGCACCGCTGAAATGTAGCGGGAGCGTTGCATAACCCAAAGGGCATGCGTCTATAAGCAAAAGTTCCGAAAGGACAAGTAAAAGTGGTTTTATCTTGATCCTTTTCGGCGATGGGGACTTGGTTGTAACCAGAGTATCCGTCCAAGAAACAGTAGTATTTGTGTCCCGCTAATCGTTCCAACATCTGGTCAATGAAAGGTAGAGGGAAGTGATCTTTCCTCGTCGCGGCATTGAGTTTCCTGTAATCGATACATACGCGCCACCTAGTTTGGGTGCGTGTTTGAATTAACTCATTAGCCTCGTTAGTGATGACCGTGATGCCAGACTTTTTAGGGACCACATGAATTGGACTTACCCATTGGCTATCAGATATGGGGTAGATTATTCCACTATCAAGGCACTTGACGATTTCTTTCTTTACCGCCTCCTTCATAACTGGATTTAACCGTCTTTGTGGGTCTCGGGTTGGTTTGGCTTCATCCATCAGATGTATGTAATGTTCAACAATTAAGGGACTAATCCCTTTGATGTCAGCCATTGTCCAACCAAATGCTTCCCGATTCGATCTCAACACTGCCAAAAGTGCATTCTCTTGCTCTAAAGCTAGAGAAGCGGAAATAATCACTGACAAAGTCTCATTCTCTCATAAATATGCATATTTAAGATGAGAAGGTAGCGGTTTGAGATCAAGAATTGACGGAGAGACAATAGAAGGTGGGGTAAGCGAATGATATTCGGACTCCCGAAGAGGTTCAAAACTTGCATAAGATATTGACTCGGAAAGTGCTGCTGACTTTTGCAACGAGTCAACGGGTTAAATCTCAAGGTCAGACTCATTGGACATATCCTCACTATAAAGTGGTGCAAGATCAAACGATGTCTCATTAGTATTGTCGAGAACATCAAAGCAAAGCTCCTCATCCATGCAGCTTTCGGAAGTTATCTCGTGGATGGAACAAACATCCAGCAATTGAGCAGAAGGTTCTGATGGCTGAATTCCTAGCTTGTAAATATTAATCTTAATTGTCATTTTCCCGAAGGATAAGTTCATAGAACCGTTACGACAATTTATCACAGCGTTAGAAGTTGCTAGGAAGGGTCGACCAAGTATCACCGGGATTTGATTGCGTGGGTTTGCCACAGGTTGTGTATCCAAAACAATAAAGTCCACGGGAAATATGAATTCCCCGAATTTAATTAACACATCCTCTAGTTCGCCCCGAGGTTTGGTGATAGATCGGTCTGCCATTTGGAGAGTACAGTGGGCGGGTTTTAACTCTCCAATCCCTAACTGCTCGTATACTGAATAAGGAAGCAAGTTGACGCTAGCGCCTAGATCGAGTAAAGCGCGATTAATATTTTTACCCCCAATAGAAATAGAGATTGTTGGACAGCCGGGGTCCTTACGTTTCTTTGGTATTTGTTGGGTAAAAGCTGTGCTAACATTACTCGTCATGAAAATCTTTTTAGGCACTTGAGTTTTTCTCTTCCTAGTGCACAAGTCTTTAAGGATCCTTGCATAAGATGGGACTTGTTGAATAGCATCTAGGAGAGGAATATTCACGCTCACTTGCTTAAACATTTCCACAATCTTCTCCATTTGCGGGTTAGGTCGGTTGGCCCTTAATCGGTTTGGAAATGGAGCTCGATCAATAAGTTTTGGGTCCAACGTTTGTGGAGAAGACTGTGGCGACGGATTCAATCCCAAAATTAGAGTGGGCATCGACTTAGATAGATTTGGCGAAATGTTTGAGCCTTGGGGAAAATGGAGAATAGGCTCGGATGAAGGTGGAAGACTGGAAGAAGAAGAAGAAGGGGTATCAAATGTGTCACTATCATCAAATTGCTCACCCACTTGGTTGTTCAGCACTCTTCCCGATCTCAACGTAGTGACGGCATTCACATTATGACTTTGTGAATGGCCAGGATTCGGTAGGGGTTGAGATGGGAGTTTCCCTTTCTCTCTCGCACTCATTGCGGCGTTTAACTGTGCGATTTGGTTTTCTATTGATTTGATACTCTCACCATGAGGGGAGGAGTTTTTCGTTAGGGTATCAATAGAAGACCTTATCTCAGCCGAATTTTGCATGGATTGTTTCATGAACATATCCAAAGTTTGTGCAAGTGAGTTGTCAGTACCGGCCACTTGTGGTGTAGAAATGTTGGCCGGATTTTGGAAATTTTGTGACTGAAAGGGGGGCTGATTCTGTGGTTGTGGTTGTTGTGGAGGAGGTCTTTGATAATTACTTTGTTGGTTTTGATTCCAAGCAAAATTAGGATGATTCCTCCATCCTTGATTATATGTGGAAGAATAAGGATCGTTTCTAGGTCGCTGCTGAAAAGCAGCATTAGCTTGAAATGATGCATTCATAGGACATTCTTCCGTTAAGTGTGAAGGATCCGAACAGCAACCACAGACGGTCTTAGGAAGCATGACCTGATTTAGAGAGAATGTTGAGAACTTGTTTTCAATGGCATCGAGTTTCTTCTGAATCGCTGCCATTTCGGCTTTTACTGCGATAGAAACATCGAGCTGGTGAATACCTCCCTTAGTTGAAGGTGGTCTTACGCTTTCCCACTGCAACGTGTGTTCAGCAAGGTCTTCCAGATATTTCCATGCTTCACCGTCATCTTTAGACATGAAATTGCATTGACACATTGTTTCAAGCATCTGCTTTGTCGCTGGATTAATGCCCTCATATATAATCCGACATAAATCCTATCTTTGTATACCGTGATGGGGGCATTGGACAAGCAGATCTTTGAAACGTTCAAAGCACTTCCAAAATGGTTCATTGGGAAGCTGGGTGAACTGGTTGATCTCGCTCCTAACATGTGCAGTCTTATGATTTGGGTAAAACTTCTTAAGAAATGCTATGACGAATTCATCCCAATTAGTGATAGAGTGTGCGGCAGTATTATAAAGCCATTTTTCTGCCAAGTCACACAGTGTGAATGGGAGAAGACGTAAGCGCATATCATCTAAAGTCAATTGTGAAGTACCCATCATTGCGCATACGTTTTCGAATTTGGTGATGAAAACGTACGCGTCTTCCGACTCAAGCCCATGAAATTTGGGCAGCAGATTGATGTAGTGGGGTTTAATTTCGAAATTATCCCCATTAGGTGGTGGAAGAGATAGACAAGTAGGAAGATGACTACGAATAGGATAGCATCTCTCTTGGAGAGAGATGTGCGGTGGATTCTGCTCATCTGCGGGCGGTGGCAGCGTGGTGTTATAATTAGATGGAGTGCCGTCCATCACGGTCGATGTGGTGTGTGGTGGGGGAAAAGAAGATGAAGAAGTACCGACTTCGGCGTCGATAGCAGGAACGCGGACAAGACGGGAACTAGGATCCCGTGTCCAGCCGAGCATGCACTAAGCGGGTTTAGTGCAAGTGGCAGCGTGTGTGTGATTTAAAATTGGCTTGTTTTGAAAAAGTGGGACTCAAGACAAATCTCCCTAAGATGCACAAGCAACCCTAGAACTAAGGTCACTTAGGTCCAGTCTCTAGACCGCACCTAGACTTCCAAAGGACAAGCCGCAGGATCAATCCTCTACCGCCTCCGTACTACCCTTGTAGCCAGATAAGTGCCAGGTAAGTTGGAAGGAACCACGTCGTGGGCCTAATTAAAAACCACTAGCCTTTGTCACACTTGCCTAGGCACTACAAAAGTAATGCGGATAAATGATAGATTGCCCACGACCTTCCTCTGTCCTTATTGAGCGCGACAGTCCTTAGAGTCCGGTCTAGATATTTTTTAAATTAATGAAGGGTTGATCTATATGCTCGGTTTGTGATTTGTGGGGCTTAGGAAGGGTGATGAAATCCCCACCTAATCTTGATTTGGTCTTTTCCCCTTAAAGTCCGTATTAAATATGCAAAACAAAACCAATCACAAAACTTTTGCAAAAAGATTTTTTTAGCGGCGCAGTTTTGCAAAGAATCCTGCAGAAAATAGAGTTTATTGGATTTGAGGGGAGAGAGGAGGAGTTGAAAGAAAATACCAGAGAAGATTGCAGCCCTAATTCCTCCAACCTGCCGCGATTCCGCCGCAGAATGGGTGCTTTTGCCGCGGTTCCGCCGCATGGTAGAGAGAACAGTTGATGAAAATTTTTCTGTGATCTCCTTTGCTCCTCTGGATCTCTAAAAATATCTCTGTTTCCTGTTTTCCTCAATTCTATGACTCCAGATCTCCTTGCAAAAATCCACGCACAAATCGTTAAATATGCAATTTGCAGTTTTGTTTTAATAATAATATGGCTCGTCTAAGAATTCAACACAAATAATAAAAATAAAAAATTACGCACGTATCCCCGGCAACGGCGCCATTCGATTGGTCTCGAAAGAGTGTGTTTTGTAGTTTAACCGCAATCAGAACGGTGTCGCGTGTAGCTAGACCGAGATGAGTACGGGTCGTCCTCTGAGAAACGTGGAACCTTTTACTTTTACTTTAGATGTGTTGAGAAAGAGAGGAGGGATAAAGAATTTTATAGAAAGATTTCTAGATCTACGTTAAACAAGAATGTAAAATATAGATCTAGATTATTTTAAAGATGTAATTATATAATAAGAGGGCTTGTAGGGTTCGTTAGGATTTAGTAGTTATGGACGATTAATTAAAAGTTACCCTTTTTATCCATTAATAGATTTAGAACTAGAACGACGGTGATGCGTGCAGATTAGGGTTTCTGGAGGGAAAAAGGAATCCCACTCTTAACCCTTATCTCGACACGGAACTCCGTTCATATCTAGCCTTTACCAAAACAATCATTAATCTAATCTCTAATCGCGGTCGGAACTAGCAAAGAATTGCTAGCGCGCCCGATTAGGATGTTAATGATTCTTTTGATAAAGTTCCTAAACATTATAGGACTTAAAAAGGGTTTAATTATTTTCATCGTCCATTAGCCTACCCTAATCCTACGAACCCTAACAAGCGGAGAATTACTCGCGCATGTTGGGAAAAGAAAATGAAAAGATAGAGAGGGAAAACATAATGTAAAATGCAAAAGAATTAAATAAAACAACTACCTTTATTAATCAACTTGAACAATCTACACTTTGATTCCTTAGAAAATGATTACAAAGACTAGTTTGCTTCTCGAACTCTTCCGAAGGAGGTAGATGAACAGTTGATGATCAGCCTGGATGCGTGAGCCGTCTTGGACTTCGTGATCTCTTCGGCTTGATAGCTTTTCCAAGAGCCTCTCGGTGCCCTTTTATAGTGCAAAGCCAGAATCTTATTGTTGAAAACTTGGTAAAATTTAGCTTTGATTCACCCCAAAAAAATCTTACGCTCTAACTCCGTAGAATTGCGGCGGATCCGCAGCCCAAGGGTGGGTTTGGCCGCGGATCCGCGCTCAATTGGTGAGATCTTTTTATGAGTTTTCTTGGGCTAGCATCTTGTGACATGTGGCAATCCTAGGCACCTTCAGAATCTGAAAATCTTTTCTCGGTTGCTTCCAGACATGGTCTCCAAGTTTTGCTTCTTAATTTGGCAAGATTTCTTCAACAACTTGATTTGTTTGATAAATTCTGCATAACAACTTGGAAAATTCTGCACAATAATCTCAAATAATATTTAGTAGGCTTATTTCTACTAGGATTTGGTCAATAGATTTATTTGCACACATTTTCCTACCAAATGATAATTAAAATATATTAACACATGGAAAATTGTTGTTTTAACACATAAACCCTCATATGTATAATATATTATAATAAAGTCCTTTTTTAATATGAAAATGGTAGGAAAAATGTAATACAAATGTGCAGTTTTATCAACTGAACAAGCCTCTTCGGAATAAATACCTGTTGAAGAAGAAAGCGTCAATGGAAACATAATAAAGAGAAAAGAGATAGCCGCGGAAGAATATAACTGAAGTATACCTGACTTCACGATAGTAATCAGCGCCGCTTCCTCACGAGCCAGTCGCTCGGAAGCCGCGAGAGCAGCCTGTAGATCAGTATCATCCGCAGGAGCGTCGAATAAACCCACATTGGTCCCGTATTCGCACAAACCCCACTGTAAGGAGAGTGTGGCTCTTGGACAAATATGACATCAGCAGAAAATAGTGACTTCTTCTTTTTCTATGAGTGGACACCAGCGGCCGATGACAAGAGCTTGTGCTTGACAGGCATTTTGGGCGGCGGGTCCCGATTTCCGTACCAACGCCTGATTCTGGAGACGCCACGAGTACCACCTCTACGGGAACACAGGATGGAGGCTTCTCAAGGAAGACACGCGGGACAAAAACCGTAGCGACTTCTCTTAAGGAGGAATGAATGGCGGTCCGTTTCTTCAAAGGAACTGCCGGATTACCAGCTGGGACAACATCCTTATGATCAAGTAATAGCCGCCTCTCTTCCCTGATAACAACACTCGTCGCATGCTGATACCACGCCATGTAGGCATTCGAAGCTTTTGGCACGTACCTTGGCTCACTGATGAGAAAGTTAGACCCCGTATTTAGCCGCATAAAGTGGTGCAGCGCGCTGCGGATACCCTCCTCCATAGCAACCGGCTCGGCTAAGAAAGCCTTGAGCGGGACACCCTGATTGTAACCCGACTATTGAGCAAAACGGTGCGGGTTATACCTCATGAACAGTGCTGAGATGTTTTGCCTGAACAATAGAAAGCATGGCCTAATCGAATATAAGTACAGGATCTCCCGAGCCTTCAACGTAGGAGCCCCGTCGTTGAAAATATCACGCAGCGGTTGCATTACCTTGGTAGATTCCTTGCCGATAGTTAAGACTCTATCGACAAAAGTCATACTATCCCTGACCATACACAGGCGAAGGACCAGACGTCGAGCCTCTCACTGCGACGAATCTAATGCAGAAGCGTCAACTAGATACATGACCCGAGGAAAATTGTAGCTGTCATAGAAGCGAGGCCGTTTATGGACTCTGAAAGCACCAAGCACGTGCATCTTGACCTAGGACGTGAAGTGGTGCAACGGAAGATGTACGAGTTTTACCCCTGGCTGAGTAGTATCTGCTGTTAAGCTCAGGCCATGATATAGATGAGCTAGCCCTGCAATCCTAATGGCGACACACGTCCCTGTAACCATGCGGTAGGCTGGATAAAATACAGACGACTTCATGTAGCGAGGGTGCATCGAAAGCACAAACCAACTCAACTACAGGCCGATGAACCCCAAGAAGAACGTCTCTTCATCGACATCTGAAGCAGCAAGCTCTGCGAAAGGAACAACCGGGGTGTCTGGGATGAAGAAGTTTCTTAAATCTGCTTCCGTCGTCGGCTGGTTATCCAAACCAAAGCCGAATGGGTCGTCAAGCTTGGAGAATTTCACGGATTTTTTGACAAGACTTCTGGGCGAAGAAAGCGAGCGATAAAATCTGTAAAGCTGACTCCATGCCCCCCAGACTTTAGAAATAGACTCTCGTAAATGTTCAACACCATGATTAGGCTCGGGAATCAATGTTGAATGGCATTCTCTGGGGTAAGGCCCATCACCACTGATTTGGTGGCGAAGATATACTCGTCAGGGGGAAGTATCTCTTCGTAATGTTCCCCTCTGACAGGTAGGCCCAAAATTTCCGCGAACTCCTCCAAGGAAATCGAAACTTCCCGGTCCGATAGAAGAAAGGTGTGAGTCGGGATGTTTTATTGCTCCAGGAAAGCCTTGACCCACCATACATGAGGCGTGGGATAAAGGAAAAGAGACGCATAAATTACGGGGTACAACCCGAGCTTTAGCAGCAGTGACTTCTTGACCGACAGGATGTATCGAGCCCACTGCAGGTATCAGTCTGAATGGCGAGGAGTCAGACCAATCATATATACTTGGCCCGAAGGGCGTGACTCACCTTGACATATGCGTCATCCTAATATATCCAAAGCCATCGACAGTTATACGAGTATTGAAGCCATAGAAGGCTGAAGGCGACCCTCCGAAGTCTAGTTGACCTCCTTTACAGTGTAATTCACTTGAGGGGAGTCGGCGTAGTGAATTGCTGAAATGGATAATCTGATTGTACCACGACCCCCATAGATGAAGAGATTTCTGCTCTGGATCGTGATCTTTAATGAGCGCGAAGACTTCCCGATCCACAGGCGCGTCGGCGAAGGCGCTCTCTGAACGAACAAAAGGGAAGGAAGAATCGAAAGCCATAGTACTTGCACGAAAAGAGGCGAGGGTTAGTTGCCAATGCTATAATCTGAATTCTGACACTTGGTACTTATTGTACCATACTGCAATGCAGGAGAAAGGGGCCAAGAGGGACCCACAAAATCAAAGTGAAGTCTCATCATTGATGAGACAGTCACTCATTATGGATGGAATCCTAAAACGATTCTCATTTAATGGGAAACTCATTGGGCCAAGGAGTTGAACTCCGTCGAGAGCAGTGCTCTGCAGACAGAAATCATATCTTTCAAATGTAATTAAGAGGGGAATAAAATTCCCCAAAAATTTCTAAAGAGCTATGCTCTGTAAATGCAATGGTACAAGGTAAAACCATAAGATCTTTAAAGATTTGAAGAAAAATTCCTAAAAATTCTAAGAGTTCTTCATTAACGGGTTAAGAAACCTTAAAAAAAATTTAAGATCTGTGATTTAAGAAGAGCAAAGCTCTGTTTTCATTAACGGGTTAAGAAACCTTAACTTTTTATTTTAAGATCTGTGATCTAAGAATAGCAAAGCTCTGATTAATGGGTTCGATTATGATCCTTACCAAAATTTTGGGCAGAGTTCTAACTCTAGAAAAGATTTCTTCGGGCAGAGATCTAAACTCTAAAAGGAGAATTAAATTCTCAGAAGAAGGAAGAACAAAAGAAAATGAACAGCAGTCATCTCAAGGGCCAAAGGCCCTACTTATAGGCAGGGGAAGCCGATTCAACTTCCAAGAAGATCCAACGATGGAAAAGCAACCACCGCTGCACTCACGTATAAGCCACATAAGCGCAACGGTGGGGAGGCATTTGTTTCCCCCCAATAATAAAAGAGCAAGGCTCTGTTCAAAATTTGAAAAGAGGCAGTGTTTCACGTGCCTTGCACGATGGCGCCAGCGCCGAGAGTTAAAAACTCTGAGGAGGCGCCTCACGTGCTTGCACGATGGCGCCAGCGCCGAGAGTTAAAAACTCTGAGGCGGCGCCTCACGTGCCTTGCACGAGGGCGCCAGCGCCGAGAGTTAAAAACTCTGAGGCGGCGCCTCACGTGCCTTGCATGAGGGCGTCGGCGCCAGAACTAAAAGTTCCCTGCCAAAGATCCAATGGGGATGACAAATCATCGAAATACAGAATTGAATTCTGTTGAGGAAATATTTCCTTAAAATCTTTCTAAACGAGAAAGATTGCCTTCTGTAAAACACAGCACTGTTGGATTAAAAAAATCCAATGGTGATTAAAAAATCACCAAGCTACAGAATAAGCTCTGTACAGGAAAATATTTCCCAATCTTGTTAAAAACAAGAGAAATATCTTCTGTAAAACAGAAGCCCCTGGATCAAATATCCAACGATGGATAAAATCTCCAAATCAATTAAGGATCTCTCAATGAGAGATTTCTTTAACTAAACCAACAAACTTGCATCCACTATATAAATAACCCAAGACTTCAAGTCTTGGACAGAGGAACCCCCCATAAACTTCAAGTTCAAAAAGAAGAACATGCAAAAAGAAAAAGAGAAAGTTTTAAGAGAGAAGAAAGAAGAAGAACTTTCTTCGAGGTAAATAAAAGCAATAGAGATCAGAGTATCTCATCTGCATATCTAAGGGTTTAACCCTCATAAAAGAACATAGTTCTTGCCCCTGGATCTGAGATCCATGAGAAAAGTCCCCCATAAATGAGAATTAAATTCTCGTGGGGATGAATTTGTTCTTGGGAATCGAAGATCCAGGGGAGAACAGAGAATTAAACTCTTCAGAAAAATGCACCAAGAAAGAAACAACGCCAAGCGCCCCATGTGTCCCTCACATGGCGCTGCTCAAATAAAGAGTGCTTAGCACTCAATAGTTGGCGCTCGGAGCCAAGCGCCTCGCGTGTCCCTCACGTGGGCGTTGCTTAATATAAAGTGCTCTGTACTCATCTAACAGCGTACAACGCCCAACACCAAGCGCCTCACGTGCTCCACACGTGGGCGCCATAAAGAGTGTTTAACACTCTATAAAAAATAAAAGAACAAAGAAAAAGAAGGGAAAATAAAGCAAAGCATTATTTGCACAGAAAAGGGACTGAGCCCAAGCAAGTGTTTAACACTTTATTCAAAGATTAAGTGGGATGAGTCCAAGTTGACTAAATCCCCAACTCAGATTAACCGAGCCCATGTGCTCATCATGTTTCAAATTGGTCTTAGTCCCAAACACAACTACAGATCTCCCAACTGACATTTGTTTAAAGGTACATCTCCTTACACCTCTGATACATGCCATTGTAATTCTTCAGCGTCTTCAGAGAGATTATGGGTCTCGACAACCAACAACTCCTCGGACCGCAACGTCCTTAAACTAGCAACGGACCGCAACGTCCTTAAACTAACACAATGGAGCCCAAATACTCTTTTGTTGGATCTGAATGATCCCAAAATCCTGTTGAGTAGATCTTAGTCTAAAATTAGACTAACGTATCCTCAACAAACATTTAAGTTGATCTTAATCTTAAACGAGATTAACGATCCTTAAATCAAACCAAACCCAAATCTATGAATATACAGATTTGGATTAATCCACGCCCTACGGGCGACAACATAAATTAGCCTCTGTATACAATCCACGGGCACCCAAAAATAAAACAAACACACACGACACGAAGTGAACATCTGCAGTAGGAGAAAGTGGTTACCGTGACGCGGTAACGTAATTAACTGCAGAGGCTTGCGCCTGCAGGGAAGTGCGTCCCCATAATCAAAAACCCCTCACAACGAGAGGGAATCTGATGAAGTCTGCTACAACGGCCGCATCCATCCAAACCTCCGATACACGGTTCCATAAATCAACTTGGTATCTTCGGAGAGATGGACGGATAAAACCAAATAGCATCTGCCCCCAAATTCAGGCAAGACGTTTGTCTTCCCGGTTTTCGGCGGTAAACATGGATCAAACAATAACGCACTAGTGGCGTCAAGATCATTATTGTAAAGATCCTCAAATTCGTAACTGTTGGAAGCTATCTCGTTGACAGAACATAAATCAATTATATGAGCAGAAGGTTTGGAGGGTTGACTTCCTACCCTAAAAATATTAAGTTCAATTGTCATCTTCTCAAAGGATAGGTTCATGGAACCGTTACGACAATTAATAACTGCATTGGAAGTTGATAGAAAAGGTCGACTAAGAATCACCAGAATTTGGTTTCGTGAGTTCGCTACAGGCTGTGTATCTAAAACTATAAAGTCTACAGGGAATATAAATTCCTCGACTTTGATTAACACGTCCTCTAGCTCACCCCTAGGATAGGTAATAAATCGATCGGTCATCTGGAGAGTGCAGTGTGTAGGTTTCAACTCTCCTATGCCTAATTGCTCATACACAGAACACGAGAACAAGTTAACACTAGCACTAAGATCGAGTAGAGCGTGATTGATGTTTTTACCCCCGATAGTTATAGAAATTGTAGGACAACCGGGGTCCTTACGTTTCTTGGGCAAATATTGGGTAAGAGCATCGCTCGCATTGCTTGCTAAGAAAACCTTTTTAGGCACTTAGGTTTTCCTTTTGTTGATGCACAAGTCCTTTAGAATTTTCACATAATATGGAATTTGTTGGATAATATCGAAGAGAGGAATATTTATGTTAACTTGCTTAAACATTTCCATAATCTTCTCCATTTATGCACTTGGTTTGTTGGGCCTCAAAAGGTTTGAAAAAAGGAGCTTTATTAACAGGGGTCGGGTCCAACGCTTGAGGAGAAGTTTGTGGGGATGGAATGTATCCTATAATTGGATTTGGGATGGTCTTAGATGGTAATTCATTCAAGGAAGTGGACATAGGGTTCGAGCCTAGGCAACGGAGAATAGGCTCAGAAGAAGATGTTGGATTAGACGAAATAAGAGTAGAAGTAGTAGCCGGTGTATCATCTGAATCATCAACTTGTTCACCTACATGGTTGTTCAGCACTCTTCCCGATCTCAACGTAGTTACGGCACTCACTTTATGATTTTGTTGGTTAAGGACGATATTTGCATTTTGTGAGTGGCCAGGATTTGGTAGAGATTGAGATGGAAGTTTCCCTTTCTCTTTCTCACTCATCGCGGCATTTAACTGTACAATTTATGCTTCGATCGATTTTATGCTTTCATCGTGGGAAGCAGTATGTTGCACTAGCGTTTGGATAGAAGACGTTAAATTGGCCGACATTTGTGCGGATTGTTTAATAAACGTTTCTAAGCTTCTTTCGAGTGCAGAGATTTTATCGGTACCGACCGTTAGAATATTGGTCTGTGGTTGGAAAGAATTATTATAAGGGGCAAAGTTCTTGGCCGGATTTTGGAAAGATTGCGGTTGAAAGGGCTGCTGAATTTGTTGCGGTGGTTGTTGTTGCCGTGAGGGAAGCCTTTGATAGTTATTTTGGCTTGGGAACTTATTTTGAGTTTGAGTTTGGTTTTAGTTTCAAGCAAAATTATGATGATTCCTCCATCCCTGATTATATGTGGATAAAAAAGGATCGTTTTTAGGTCGTTACTGAAACGCAGCATTAGTTTGTTCTTGACCTTTAGACGGAGGATTCAAAGGACATTCTTCCGTTAAATGTGATGAGTCAAAACAGCAACCATACACGGTTTTGGGGAGCGTAATTTGGTTTAGGGAGGTTGAAGAGCATTTGCTTTCCATAGTTTCGAGTTTCTTTTGCATCGCAGCCATTTTGGCTTTTATTGTGATGGAAGTGTCGAGCTGATGGATACCTGCCCTAGATGAAGACGATATTGTTGGTCTAGTGCTCTCCTACTGTAATGTTTGTTCGGCGAGATCTTCTAGAAGCTGCCACACTTCGTCATCGTCTTTTGACATAAAATGACATTGACAAATGGTTTCTAGCATTTCTTTTTTAGCTGGATTGAGACCCTCATACATAATTTGGCAAAGTTGCAATCTTTTGATTCCGTGATGAGAGCATTGGACAAGGAGATTTTTAAATCGTTCAAAGCATTTCCAAAAGGGTTCGTTGGGAGATTAGGCAAGCTGGTTAATCTCGCTCCGAATACGGGCAGTTTTGTGATGAGGATAAAATTTCTTAAGGAATGCTTTAACGAATTCATCCTATTTAGCGATAGAATGTGCGGCGGTGCTATAAAACCATGTTTCTGCGAGATCACACAAAGTAAAATGGAGAAGACGTAATCGCAGAGCATCCCCCTGAAATTTGGGTGGTGCTCATAATTGAACAAACATTTTCAAATTTGGTTATAAAAATGTATGCATCTTCAAATTCAAGCCCGTGAAATTTTGGCAACAAGTTGATGAAGTGGGGCTTAATTTCGAAATTATCCCCATTGGTTAGTGGAAGAGACAGACGCGTAGGAAGGGGTCTGCATACGGGATAGCATCGGTCTTGAAGAGCGATGTGTGGTGGATTCTTAATTTGTGCACCTACGGGTGGTGGCAAGGTGGTGGAGTTAAAACCCAATGGAGATCCATCCATTTCAGGATATGTGGTAGGTGGCGGAGAAATAGAAGATGAAGAAGTATTGACTTCAGAGTTGACAACAAAAACGCGGACTAGACGGACACTAGAATCCCGTGTCCAGCCAATCATGCACTAAGCGGGTTTAGTGCACGTAGCAGCGTGTGATATATGTAAGAACGATTTTAAGAAGGCTTATTTTGAAAAAAAAATTCGGACGTGATGCTTGACTCAACCAATCAAAAAATACACAATCAATCCCTAGAGTTATGGCCACTTAGGTCAAGTAATTAGACCGCTCCTAGACTTCCAAAGGGCAAGACGTATGATCAATCCTCTACCACCTCTTTATCAATCTTGCGGCCAGGTAAGTGGGAGGTATCCGCTATATGAATCACCGAAATAGAGGCCTAATTACGTAACAACTTTCTTTAGTCACACTTGCCTAGACACCACAAGAGAAATGCGGATAAGCAATAGATTACCCACGACCCTCCTTTGTCCTAATTGAGCGCGAATGTCCTTAGAGGCTTGATCTAGATATTTTTTTATTAATGTAGGGTGATAGTATACTCGTTTGTGATTTGTGGGGCCTAGGAAGGGTGATCAAATCCCTACTTAATCTGAGTTTGGGTTTATTGCGCCTTAAGGTCCGGTTTAAGTATGCAAAACAATCCGAAATCAAAACACACAAAAATATTTTTTAGCGGCGCTGTTTGCAAAGAATTCTGTAGGTAAAATTAGTTTATTAGAGCTTTAAAGGAGAAAGGAAGGCAATGGTGTTGAAGTCGAAAATTGCATCCCGGTTGACCAAGTCAAAGTCAAAGTCAACCTCAAGTCAAGTTGGCACATGCCCAGGTCGAGTCCGAACATGAAGCGACTGGCCCTCCCCCGTGCCAAAATGAAATCATGTAATAAATAATTTTTATGTAATTTTTTATGCATGAATATAAACAAAATGTCATAAAGCCAAATTTTTGTAAGCCCATGGCTTATGTGCAAAAAGAAATAGCACATGAGACATGAAATGGGCAAAATATCATTTTGTAAAGCCCAAGGGGCTATGTGTAAATATGTTAGCATATATAAGGCAACATGATGATGAATAAAATATACGACTTTTCATTCCTCAAAAAAAATCTTGGGTTTGTGCCTCTTTCCCCTTTCTAAAGGTTCTAAACCTTTTTCTTTCTTTTGAATTAAATCAAGAGTTTTACTCTTCATTTTCCAAAACTAAATAGTTTTTCACCACAAAACCCACAAAGGAGAGCTTAGATATCCCATCAGATCTCAAAAGGAAGAGATTTGTAAAATCTCACATCTCTTGATCTTCAAGATCCTGCCAACAGAAGAGGAAGGAGGAGGCCCATCTCCGAAAACCCCATTTTTGGGAAGACCCGGAGCTCCAAAGAAGAACCCCTTTCATCAACTTTAAAACAACTTAGGAGTTTAACTCCACCCTAAATCCTCTTTTGGGATTTTAAATCCTATTTCTGGGGCTAAAATTCCCTTTTCCTCGCCGGCGCCTAAGCGCCCGAGCGCCTAGCGTCCCAAGCGCTCAAGCACTCAAGCGCGCAGCGTCCACATGCCGGACACGTGGTGCACCAGCGCTCGAGCACCCAGCACTCAAGCGCCCAGCGCCCAAGTGTCGGACACGTGGTGCACTCGCGCTTAAGCGCACAACGCTCAGGCGCCTAGCGCTCAACCGCCCAGTGCCTACGTGTCGGACACGTGGTGCGCTAGCGCTTAAACGCACAGCGCTCACGTGACGGACACGTGGTGCGCTAGCGCTTAAGCATACAGCGCTCACGCACTAGACACGCGAGGCGCTGGCCCCACGCGTCCTTTGTGCGCTTTTTTCCTTTTTTTATATATATGTATACAAGTGTGTGTGTGTGTATATATATATATATATATATATATATATATATATATATATATATACTCACACACTCCACAACACCGTCCCTCTAAAAAAAATTTGGGCCGGGGTGCTGCCCCGCATCCTGCAAGGGGGCTGCTAGCCCCCTTGACCCCCAGCCCACTATCCGGATAGTGGGACCCCCGTAAAAACTCTGCGTGGCTTCCGATATATCCAAAACCCCTTCAAAACACAACACTGCACATTGAGTTTGCATGACCATTTTAACCTGTTAATCGGAGGTTCCCTTGCTCCAAAGGTGAGGGGTAATTAACGGCAGCTTAGTCCGCGGTTGCCGAAGATTCGGATCCTCACAATCAATAAACCCCTGCCTACCCTAGGCAAGGGGAATCTGTAGTAAGCCTGACAAGCGCGCGTATATTCCCATCTCAATGGGGTGATGAAAAACACCCTACTTTGATTTTGACTAGACCGCTCAAGAGTGCTTGCTCGGAGAATACCAGAGAAGTTTGGGGGCCAAACTCTTCAATAGGGCCGCGGTTTCGCCGTCTGATGACTAGTTCTTCTCTCCAAATTTCTTCAAAGAACTCCAATGCTCTTTTGGTCTAAGTTGAATGTCTTTGAATCTCTTTTGGCCTGCTCCAATTATTACAGATGTCCTTGCAAAAACTCGCACAAGGTTCGTTAAAAACACAAGATGCGGTTTTTGGTTCTCTTTTATTTTATGTTTCTGGTTTTATAAGAAATCAATCCAAATAACAAGAAAAATAATTACGACCGTTTCACCGGCAACGGTGCCATTTCATTGGTTTGCGAAAAAGTGTGTCTATGTATGTTGTAAATAACCGCAATCAAGACGGTGTCACAAATTGCCAGCCGCGATGAGTACGGGTTGTCCACAGGGAAACGTGAATTTCTTTTCTTGTTTTAAACGAGTTGATAAAAGAGATGAGAGATTGTTGTCGTTTTAAATTAAGATGGGTAGAAAATTTTATAATAGAAAGGCTTGTAAGGTTTATAAGACTTAGTAGTTAATGGATGAAACTTTAAAAATGATTCTTTTTATCTTTTAATTGTTTAAAACTAGAGATATAGCGATGAATGTGAATTAGGGTTCTTGGAGGGAATTAGGGTTTCCCACTACCGCCCTTTGTCCTTCCGTTGATCTCTATTTATCTCAAGCTCTTAACAAAAGAAGTATTAACTGATTTCAAATCATGGTCGTGACTATCATTAATTGATAGCGCGCACGATAAGAAGATTAACATTTATTTTGCTAAGCTTTATAAACATTAAAATATCAAAAAAAGTTAAGCGATTTTTCATCCATTATTCTACCATATCCTACAAATCCTAGCAAGTAAGAAATCACTCGCTCATGGTTATTAGCGTAGTAAAATAGAGGTGGAAGATGAATGAAATCATATTTAAAATCAGAAAGTAATGCTGAATGTAATGCGGAAAAGTAATGCAGAAAATTAATGCGGAAAAATAATGTGTAAAGTAAATACGAAAAGAATTAAAACAAAAACAACCTTTATTGATCAACTATTGCATTACAACTTTTCTCCTTAAAAAGGTAGATTACAAGAACCCTAGTTTCGCTCGTAAATCTCTCTCTAGATCGATGGGTAGATAAATATATGATTAGATTATTTTGGAATGCACAGCTCTCGATCCTTTATACAGTATCTGAAACTAGAAACCCTAGATGCCATATTGGAGTATGCAATATTACGTTCATGTCCCTGAAATTCTACATCCAATGGACCAAAACCGACTATGGAATTGCCGCCCAAACCTTATTGACCGCGGATCCGCAGCCCTCTGGTGGGATTTTGACTTGGGATTTTTTCTGGCTTTTTCTCTCGATGTTTGGAGATCCTCTTGATATACAGATTCTGAAAGTATTTCCCTTAATTTTTGAGGTTGCTAGATTCTTCGATTTGCTTCTAATATTTGGCAGATTTAGTTTGATATTCCGATTTGATGTGGATCTCCTACTTAGATTTCAGACCTGAGCTAATACCTGCACAATATCTCAAATTCATCCAGTTAGTAGCATTTGTTATTTTTGAGATATTATTCCAACCATTTATATGATATAATTTCTTAAGAATATTGATTAGGAATATTTGATATGATATGCTTATTTTAATTAATAATATTTCATTTAAATATTATATGCATATATTTCCCTAATTATATTAATTATAAATGAAGAAAGATATGATAATAATCTTTTTACAAATAACCCCATATGTGTTCTTTATTTACATTTAACACCTTTTATTTATTAATAATATTAGGGAAAATGTTCATATGAATGTACAATATTTTTGACTAATCAGACGTAAACGATGGAGAACGGAGATCGTCCTGTCGACCGGTTAACCATGGAGTTATAAGAGAACTCTGCTTTTGCTAAAACAACATCTCACTTCTTCGGTCGAGTCTCGGTAAGCCTCCGAAGGATATTTCTAAGAGTACGATTCATGACCTCCGTTTACCCATCAGTTTGCGGGTGACTGGTGCTGCTAAAATTTAGCGTTGTTCTGAAACGTCTCCACAAACTCTTCCAAAAGTGCGAGAGAAACGGTGTCACGGTCCGATGTGATTGTCCTAGGCACACCATGAAGTTGTACCACCTCACGAAAGAATAGTCCCGCCACATTAGTGGTGCTCATCAAGTAAAATTGTTTTTAATACCGCTCATTCAATATCATTTTGTAAATAAACGATACAATTTAACCCATGTCTGCTCAATAAATACAGGATACAGGTATTCATGAAAAAACACTAGAAATATGCACAACATGCATGGATACGACATATTTGAGCCGATACTGCAACCGGGACGGAGAACTGATCAAGGTCCAAAGAGTTTTTGCAACAAAGACATATGTGTACAACATTTTCATGTAAATGGTCCAATATTATATTATGATTTTCAAGTGTGAACACACAAATTACACATATAGACCAGTTATGGACATCCATGATTCATATGAACAAGTGGGAAAGAGCAAGTGGGAAAGTGGGCTAAGTGTATAATGAATGATAAAGTGTTGATATGATATTTAAAGTCTTGCTCATTTCCCTCCAACACACCCAGAGTTCAACTCGGAGCTATTTAGATTAATCAAACAATGCTAGCGTGAAGATATTAATGTCAGAAGATCGCACAATGAAGACGAGCCCGACTTCCACAACTTGGCCGCCGGTTTTCTCGTTTCTGCCGATTTTGGCAGCCCGAAGTGCTTTAATTTGGCTCGTGCTTCTTCTGTGCACTCTTCCTTGTCACATCGGTCCATTTTTATTGTTTGATTTTTCTATAAACTTTCCTATAAATACCATATGAGATGAAGAGGCAAGGGTCTAAGTTTTGAGACAACTTTTATACCATGTACATAGTGGTTTAGTTTCATTTTCCATAGCTTGTAATAGTTTTGAGTTCTATTCCTTTCTCTGACCTTGCAACCTTTTAAGTGAGCTTGCAAGTTTATATTTTAGTATTTGAACTCATCATCTTGTACCTTGGATTGCACTTCAATAAAGATTTCATTTCATTGCACTTGGTTCTTAGTATTTCTTGCTCTTTATCTTTATTGTAATATTTCTTATGATCTCTTCTCTCTTGTGTTTTCCTTTTGTTTATGAAATGATTTGTGAGTAGATTTCCTCACTCGTTAAGGAAAGAGAAGGGGGAGTTTGAGTTAGAAATTCTGTACTTTTTTCTTTGCCCGACATATTGTAGATTGAACTTTGATCAAAGACTCACAATTCGCTCCTTTAGGCGTCTTATCCTTCATGATAGGGGTGATTTCTAATTGAGACCAGTTGTGTGTTTGGCCGAAGGCCCGGACTAAGATCGAAGAACGGAAGGATAAGGTTCAATTAGAACGGACTTAGCGTTTGGAAAGTATTGCTTAAACTCGTAAGTACCCTTTTAAAATACCCTAATCTACGTTGTTCTCGATTACCCTAGCGTCAATATCAAAAGAGCCACAAATGAAAGAATATGGATTTTCCTAATTTAAACTAACCTAATCCTAACCCTAACAAGCCCTCTTTGAATATAACCATAACACAGCTTAGCATCGAACCATCCTGAACAATTTTGATTTAACTCGTTAGAACAAGAACGAAAAACACACCTTCTCTCCGTAGATGACCCATACTCATCACGGTTAGCTTCAAGCGACACCATCTTGATTGCGGTAAATAGAACTTCATAGAACATGCGAAAAACACAAATAATCAAAAGGCGCCGTTGCCGGGAAGATGGTAACGTTTTTCTTCTTGTAATTTCGGGTTAATTTGTGTATGAAACTAACAAAATTTCAAATAAAAATCAAAACAAAAATTGAAAATTATCAAAAACTAAAACAAAAATCTTAGTTTCTAACTTTTTTTCTCTATTATTTTGATTTGCTGTTATTATGGAATGTTTTGGAAAATTCAGAGTATGAAATTGGGACTCTAAAAGAACACAGAGCACACAGTACAAACTTGGAACCGCAATTTTCTCTATTGGCCACCGTTTTATTCAATATAGCCGCTAATTGCGGCCTAATTTTCTTGGGTTGATCCAAGTTTTTGTCGTGAGCTCCACTGTTCAGCTATTGATCCATTTTGATACTTTTATTTTCACAATTGTTTGTATTCAGTATATTGGCCATATATATCACTTTTTTGCTAAAAATATCCGTTTTCTGACATTTTTAGATTTTGACGGATTTGCGAACAGCGATCGTGCGAAACAAAACGATCATTCAAGAACAAGGCGATAGTGAAGTACAGCGCCAATGATCCAGGTAGTTTGACCCGCTCAAGCGAACTTTCCAAGCAATTCGGGATCGACTCAACAAGGGTTTCTTAACCCATAAACTTTGGTGCGTATTTTTCTATCTCATTCTTTCTCAAATCCGATACTCCAATATTCTATTCTTTGTAGGATTCTTTTCAAGTTCGTCGTCAAAAGCCAAAAGTGACTAACCCGTGTTTATTATAACTTCGCCGCTTAATTTAAAAAATGATTGCTTGATGTTGTGAACAATTTTTTATTGATTGCGCATTGCATAATTTAATACGGACTTAAGGGCTAAGAACCCAATAAGATACGGTAAGTGATTTCATCACCCTTCTTCATGGCCCACAAATCACGAAATGAGCATAACTTTTACCCACATTAATTTAAAAGAAATTAGACTTTTAGCCTTTAAGGACTACGCACTCATTAGGAAAAGTTAATTAAGTTTAGAACACCGCTTAACGCTATATTGTTCATGGGGTGTCTAGGCAAGTGTTCAAGATGCAACCGCCGAAAGAGAAAGGGTTATTCTAAATTAAGGAACTTCACGAAAGCGTTGGAAAACATCCCCTGATCTCTGCACTTACATGACTTCGTAATTAGTATATCTTGAGCCCGTCTCTCGACTCGATTTTACTTCGAGAATCAAGTTCTGGAGAAAGTCTAGTTGACCTTGGTAAACCCTAGATTGATTAGGTGTGTGGCTTTGTATCGTGATTGTTTTTTATTTACCTCCTTGTGTGTATAATTTCAATTCATTCTTTTGTTAATAACTAACAACAACAAAATCAAAAAAAAATCACCTTCTTTTCCATCCCCTCATCTTTTCACTATTCTATTCATAAATAACCCAAATCGACCAACTCTTGCCGAGTTTTGGTACCCTCAACCAGATATTTCATCATATGATTTTTGCTTTGGTAGAACTTCCAACGATGCATCCATGCACAAAATTTCTTTGAGAGATCGGATAGAAACTTCAAGAAAAACCAATTGGACACCCTACTCAAATTCCCATCAACCGTATCAAACTGTCCCTTCTTCTTATGTTGATATTCCTCATAACGATAATGTAGCAACTTTTAAACTCATGTTCGTCGCTGAACATATTGAAAAATCCCGTAGCCAAAAGTTTAACCACTTCCAATCCTACCGAACCTTCGCACCTTCTCTAAACATTACTTCTGAACATAAAATAGGGAGTTTCATATTTCCAAATGAATTCAAATCTTTTATTGGAACCCCTTCACAAACCATGTCTAGTCTTGAAACATCATTGAAAGAATTTCGGGTAGTTTCTTGCCGACAGATAGAGGAATTAAATTCATCGATGGACGCACTTATACAACCTAACGAACCATAAGCTAGTTCCCAAATAGCTCAAGATTTTACAATGTATGACATGGTAATAAGACAAATTGATAATTTGAGTAGTGAAAGTGAGCAATGCACTGTTCAAAATCAAACCTACTTGTTTTCCGATTGAACTCCATATCTCCAATTCTGAAAATCTATCGAGTAAACCAAATGATCCACTAATTGAGGATAACATGTTTGATAAGTTGCGCGATTACGATGTGTTTGATTTACCCAATTGTGAAGGGACCTTTTCAAGTAAAACTAATACCACTCCTTTTGATCTCTACATCTCCAATCTAGAAAAACAACCGAGTGTAATTTGTAATCCACCAATTGAAAACCATGCTTTTGATGAAATGTCTGAGAAATTTAGGTTTGACTTGATTAAGGATATCAATGTTGGGGATAATTTTGATGATGAACCCATAATTTTGAATGAGTTTTTCTCACCAATTTATAACTTTTCTTCAAATCCGTGTGGGCATCATCCTGAACCAATGACTGCTTTTCCGGAACCCCATTTGCTCCTTGATATAATTGACGATGATTTGAATGAATGCATGGATAAGCTCAATCTTGAGGGTGATTTTGAGGCTATCTTTTAGGATAAACTCGTTTTATTGGATGTGTCAGATTTTTCGATTCATTGTGTCCCTTCCATTGACTGTGAACATCCTCATGAACATTTAACCGATACTATTTCTCAATTACTTCCCTCCATCTTTTCCATCGATCTATATAAATTGCAAGACGAATTTTCACCTTCATCTCCCACATCTGGTTCACCAAGTTCTTTCATCCCATGTTTTCTTATGAATTTTGATAGGTTTGACCCCATTTCTCAAAGTGTTGATGAATTAGTGCAGTTAAACAATTTCAGATTTAGACTTCGATCATTAAAGACTGCACCAATTTATTTTACTGATTTAAAACCTCAAGTTCGTAATCCATTTTTCATTTCTTTCTCCCCTTTTTTCTTCTCATTTCCATGCACCGAGATTTCATTCCATTTCCGTCTATACACAGCCTCGCTTGCTCTTCACTTCCTTCCACTATGTATTCTTTCACCAGCCTTGATCTAATCATGATAAATTTTTTGAATAGTTGGTATTGACTTTTAGTCTGTGTAAAGCCTTTTATATACTGATATTATTCCCTCCCTAACTTTGAACTTCAATACTTAACAGTGGAAACACTTCTTTACTTAAGTTTGAAGGGATATTTTTGTGTATATATTTTGTCTACTATTGGGGAATTTTCATTGCAAAAAAAACGAAAAATTTTGACCCTTAAAAACTTTTGTGATCTATTTATGTGGTATGACAGTGAGAGCACTGTCAAGTTTAAGTTTGGGGGCATGCTCGGTAAGCTTTCTATATTTACATTCATGTGTAAATTCCGCATTTGCATATATATATATATATATATAGACACACACACACACACATATTTAAAACACATAAAAATAAAAATTTTCCAAAACAGAAAAACTTTGTCTCCATGATAACTAGTGGGAAATCTTAGATTCGAAATACCGACGGTTTAGTTTGATAAAATATAAACAACTAGATCCTATTTTTAGAAATTGAAAATCCGAAAAATAACCTTCCTTTGAATTTAACTATAGCTAATATAAGTTTTTTCATCACATTACGCGTGTCGTGAGTTTTTGGAAATCAGATGCCAAGTTTGTAATGTCTTAAAACTTTTTAAATTGATAAACTTCTTTAGAATTAAACATATTTGTTCTGAAATAAGTAATATCAAGAATAGTTCATAAAATGAAGTGGATATGAAAAAGTGTTATTGAAAGCTTTAATGGAGACTAAATCTAAAAGATAACCCATCTAAAACTTTATTGGAGTGATTGCACACCTGATCTACACAAACACGTCTTTGATCTTAAAATTAATATGAATAACTGGCAATATCTCCTTTCGTATTGAATTTTATGATTTTCACGCATAAAATGAGTCTTTTTTGTTTTAGGACCTAGGTAACTTGGGCAATTAAGTCCGTTGGCTTTTTTTTACACCTAATACCCTAAAACCATCTGGTTTGGGTTTATTAGCCCAAAGCTCGCTAAGAAATATAGAAAGTCTGATAAAAACAAAGTCAAGCAAGTGTTCTCTTCGAGTTAAAATTCCTCACGGTTCTTTGTGTGAGAATACTTTTGGCTTAAGACGAGTTTTTCTATAAAAAATATTTCAAACGGAGATATGAAGGTTTTACACGATTTTAAAGACTATTGCACGTTCACGAGGGTGTGTATGATACTAAAACAAGTGATAAGTGGAGTGAAGAATAAAACTTAGTTTTCTGTTAAAGATTATAAAAATTCTGGATTTGAGGCTTGGCTGGAGAATGAAAATTGAGAAAATCTAAAGACTTTACAAACTCACGTGATCCTTTTGAAGTTTTTTCCGGTCCGTATTTGTGGAATGAAGACTCTAATCAATGTTTTTTGAAACATAACGACGCTATTTGCACAATCATGTAATGACATATACGATCTTAAGTTAAATTAGAAGTGAGGTGTGAAAAATGGGGTGGAAGTTTCTGACTTAGAATGATAGAATTTCTAGTTTAGATACTGAATTTTAGGATTAGAATCGACAGTAATCTCACGAAACTATCTTGACGGGATTTTGTAGAAAATCTGCTGAAAACCCTCAGGAGAAAAAACTCCTACTAGGGTAACCTAGAGATTGAACGGCTTGTTGCACAAGCTCAGTGCAATCACGTTCCCAGCGAAAGTGAGGTTAGTATATTTTTTTTCTCTGGACGAGCAAAAGATTAGTTTGGAGGAATTTTTTAATCATGTAAAACTGCATTTAATACTTGTCATTCGATATCATTTTGTAAATAAACGGTGCTATTTAACCCATATCTGTTCAATAAATATAGGATACAGGTATTCGTGACAAAAACATTGAAAACACGCACAACATGCATGGATACGACATATTTGAGCCGATACTGCAATCGGGACGGAGAACCGATCAAAGTCCAAAGAGTTTTTGCAATAAAGACATGTGTGTACAACATTTTTATGTAAATGGTCTAACATGATATGATGATTTTCAAGTGTGAACACACAAATTACACATATGGACCAGCTAGGCTCAACCATGATTCATATGAGCAAGTAGGCAAGTGGGCTAAGTGTTATAATGAATGATAAAGTGTTGATATAATGTTTAAAGTCTAGCTCATTTCCCTCCAAAACACCCAGAGTTCAACCGAGCTATTTAGCTTAATCAAGCAATGCCATAGTGAAGATATTAATGTCAGAAGGTCACACAATGAAGATGGGGCCCCACTTCCACAACTTGGCCGTCGGTTTTCTCATTTTTGCCGATTCTGGCGGCCCAAAGTGCTCCAATTTGGTTCATGTTTCTTCTGTGCACTCCTCCTTGTCACATCGGTCCATTTATATTGTTTGATTTTTTTGTAAACTTGCGTATAAATACCAGATGAGATGAAGAGGCAAGGGTCTAACTTTTGAGCCAACTTTTATACGATATACATAGTAGTTTAGTTTCATTTTTCCATAACTTGTAATAGTTTTGATTTCTTTTATTTTCTCTGATCTTACAAGCTCTTAAGTGAGCTTGCAAGTTTAGATTTTAGTATTTGAACTCATTATCTTGTATCTTAGATTGCACTTCAATAAAGTTTTTATTTCATTACACTTGGTTCCTAGTATTTCTTGCTCTTTACCTTTATTGTAATGTTTCTTATGATCTCTTCTCTCTTGTGTTTTATTTTTGTTTATGAAATGATTTGTGAGTAGATTTCCTCGCTTGTTAGGGAAAGAAAATGGGAAGTTTGAGTTAGAATTTTTTTTTTATTTTTTCCTTTGTTCGACACCTTGTAGATTGAACTCCGACCAAAAACTTGCAATCCGCTTCTTTAGGCGTCCTATCCTTTATGATAGTGGTGATTCCTAATTGAGACCGATTGTGTGTGTTTGGCTGAAGGCCGGGACTAAGAGCGAAGAACGGAAGGATAAGGGTCAATTAGAACGGACTTAGCGTTTGGAAAGTATTGCTTAAACTCTCAAGTACCATTTTAAAGTACCCCAATTCATGTTAATCCCCATTACTCTAGCGACAATATCAAGAGAGGCACAAAGAAAAAAATACGGATTTTCTTAACCTAAACTAATTCTATCTCTAACAAGCCCTCTTTGAACATAAGCGCAGCACATATGATATCAACGAACCATCTCGGACAATTTTGGCTTAACTTGTTTGAACAAGAACGAAAAATATACCTTCTCTCCATGGACGCCCCTTCCCATCGTGGCTAACTTTAAGCGACACCATCTTGATTGCGGTAAATAGAATTTTTTAGAACATGCGAAAAACACAAATAACCAGGTGGCATCATCTGTTTTCCGACATGCAAAATCTGTCGACTACCACCATTATAGCGTCTCGGCCCCATTGAGTGCGGGGAAGTCCGAGTACAAAGTTCATTGATACGTCTTCCCACGGAGCCTCCGGAACCGGTAAAGGATGATAAAGTCCGGTGTTTTGTCCTTTTCCTTTGGCGACTTAGCACACTTGACACCTCCGCACGAAATTCTCAACCTCCTTTTGAAGTTGAGGCCAATAGTCGCGCTCCTTCACCAAATATAGTGTCTTTTCGTGTCCAAAGTGTCCACCGAGACTGCCGCTTTGAAGCACCCGAATCACGTATAGGCGAAGCGATCCTCGTGGAAGACAATGTTGGTTGACTAAAAATAGAAAGCCCTTTTGTTGGTGGTAGCCGTCGCTTGTTCCGTAAATGGAGCACTTAGCCTACATTTCAACAAAATCTTTATCTTCAGAATATAATTCCTTGAGTTGTCCAAAACCAACCAACTCATTATGCAACGAAACCAAGAGGGAAGCTCTTCGGTTTAAGGCGTCCGCTACTTTGTTCAACTCCTCGGATTTATGATTGAGTACAAATGTGAACCGTTGGAGGTATTCGATCCAATGTGCATGTATCTTGTTGATGGTCTTCCAGCCTTCAATGAATTTAAGCGCTTGGTAGTCGGTGTTGATTATAAGCTCCATTTGGACAAGGTAATGCTCCCATTGCTTCAACGATTGTATGATGGAGTAAAATTCCAGTTCGTACATCGACCCCTTTTTCATCGCGTCACTGAGCTTCTCACTATGGTAAGTGATGGGTCTTTTTTCTTGCATTAGGACTGTCCTCACACCAACGTTGCACGTGTCACAATCGACTTCGAATACCTTCTCAAAATCTGGCAAAGCGAGGACGGGGTCAGTTGTGAGCATCTCCTTTATGAGGTGGAAACTGGCTTCAGTTTCGGGTGTCCAACGAAACGTTCCTTTCTTCGTGCACTCGTTGATTGTTGCCATAATGCTGCTGAAATTTTTAACAAACCGAAGTTATAAGTTGTCAAGACCATGGAAATCACGGACCTCGGTCACGGTAGTCGATGTAAGCCAATCACGGATCGCACGAACCTTTTCCTCATCGACGGTGATGCCTTCCGCGCTTACGAAGAATCCAAGAAAGATCGAATGGTTCATCATGAAATAACACTTCTTGAGTTAGATGTACTATTTATTTTTCTGCAATACTAGCAAAGCCTTCCTCAAGTATATCATATGATCTTCTTCATTATGGCTGAAAATTAAAATGTCATCAAAGTAAACGTGTAACACCCTAGTGCATTTATACCATATTTTATTTCGGATTTTTCAGATCTTACGACAGTTTCTTGTTTATTATAGTTTTGATTGCGGATAGTGCATTCGGTATCTGTGGTTAGTATCTGACCCGACCCGCATACTTGAAACCCATCATAGTTCAAGATTACGTCAATCTTTGCTACTACAGAGGATCCGTGCACATCTAGATTCTACACACACTTGTATGATATATTCTGTTATCCGCATATCTTTTAAATAATACAAACAGTAACCAAATAATATATTTTAGTATCTAGCCTGGCATGTTATCATACCCCCTATCATATGTTTACATCCAGATATTATGTTCATGTCCAAATTGCTAAAACAAACTCGTTTGGATCGCTACGTATATTTACGTAGATCCATACTTGGGGGTATGTATTTTTGTTGACTGGACATCGCATTAAGGTTTTAGCTAATACGTATATTACCCGTATTTTAAAACTAGATTTTTAGAAGAAACTCGAAAATTATTCGGAGTATTTTGTTATTAGTTGTATAATCCTAGAATATATATTATAATATTATTTTCAGAACCTAATACTAACAGTTTATATAATATATATATTAACTAATTTCTTTATATAATATATATATTAACTAATTTCATATCTCTCTCTCCCCTCTTGCACACACACACTCTCTCTCTCTCTACCCCTCTGTTTCTCTCTCTAATATACATACATACATACATACATACATACATATATATATATATAATTAATTAAACCTAATATTTTTAAAACAACACATCTCTCTCTCCTCTCTTCTTTTCTGTTCGTCGTCGCAACGAACCCAAGCCTAACCCAAACCCTAGCCACTCGTCCTCACCGCCGATCGCCTCACCCTCATCTCCTCGTCGTCGTCGTCACCTTCGCCACCTCCTCTCCCTCTCCTGCATCCCCGACGACGCCAACCCTGCACCTAAGAAACCTACAACCAATCCCAACACCTGCAACCTCCCCGACGCTCATGCCCCTAACCTTCATCGCCTGAGACTCGTCGTATACATCACCGCCACCTCCTCGCCCTCCTCACAAACTCAACCACCTCCTCTCTCCATACCCTGCACCTCCAACAACCGCCACCTGCAACCTAAGAACCTCCACCCTCATCGTCGGCGACTCGCCGTCACCATCACCCTAACCCCCGCCTTCACCTTCTCATCCCTTTCTTCTCCCCACCGGCACCACACCCTCCATCACCACCGTCAACCCCAACTTCCTGACGACCCCGATCGCAACTCAAGAAACCCTCTGCCCTCATCGCCGAAGACAGCCATTTTCGTCGTCAAGTTGTCGCCTCCCCCTTTTCTCTGTCCTCTAAACCCACAGCCGAGCCAGCCCCATTCCTTTTCTTCCTTTCTTTCTTCTTTCTTTCTTTCTTTCTTCTCTTGCTTTCTTGATTCTTGATTGTCTCACCGGAGTCACAGCGTCGCCGACGATCCGGATGACCCAGTCATCGCCGTCGTCCGGCGTAGTCACCAAGTCATGTTATTGATCAGCCAGATCCAGTCCTGCACACGCATAGCTGCATCGTGACGTTTATTCGACATCGAACGTAGCATCCACATTCCGTCATGAGATCCAATCAGGCAAGTTTAACTTGCGACATGCTATATTATATTATATCAATATCTATATGAATAAAAATAGTACATGTGTTTTACTATTCAGCAATTATTACTACTTTACAGTGTTACGTTATCCGTTCGTATCCGTACTCATAATCGTGTATCTAGTTGCATGCCCGAACATCATGATATCATTATACCACTATATTAGTACAAAATGCTATCTAGTTTGAATCATACTTGGTAATGGATATACAATGGTTATTATAGATATATACATATTCATTCTGGTATCAATTTTGTTTACTGTGTTTCGATATCGATTACAGTTTCACATTTGGCATCTATTTGATACATATGTATCATATGACATGTTCATGAAACACTACTTGACTTTTTACTTGGATCTTGTTTCTAATGCCAACGATATTGACATGTTGTCCTGACGGATGTGACTTGTTATCTGCATAGACGAGAATTGTACATACTTGATCCTGTGTTGGCATTAGATTCATATTGGCAATACCTGATTTGAACACAAACCTGGGGGAAATCAAGAATGTAACCGAAATGTAACTCAAGAATATATTATTACATGTTTACCATTTTTCCGGGCGTTGCGGAATAATTGCATGTTTGCCGTTTTTCCGGACGTTACAGAATAATCATTACTTGTTTGCCATTTTTCCAGGCGTTACGGAATAATTACTTGTTTGCCATTTTTCCGGACGTTACGGAATAAATACAGTTACCGTGGTCCCGTAGGGAATGAACGGAATATATATTGTTGGGTTACGATGAGGATTACATTAATTGATTTCAAAGAATTTTAGAATAGATAACCTAAAAGCACAGTTTTAGAATATACATCACATACCCATACATACACATACCTCACTGTTTCATATCTGTGTTATTCATTTATATTCATATTTACTTATATCGTTATATCCTGGTTATCACCGTTATTTTTATATTATAACGCACTGACGTCTGGGTTTTGCATGGTCCGGTTCCTCTACCTTTATCGTAGGCTGAATAGGAGTACTTTAATAACCAAGCCGATCGGTTAGAAATTGAACATGCATTATTTAGAGATATTTAGTTTAGTTTATTTTCCGCAGTTTTATTTCTTGATGTGAGCCTATATTGAGACTTGTTCAGATGTTGTTTATTAAAGCTTGTTTCGTTTCCGCTTATGTATTTTCTTGACTCTGTTTACTGTGGCAGATGGACATGTATTAGCTAATTTTATATTTTACTGTTCTTGATATCCTATAGACAGCCGTAATGTGACTGTGGAGAGATGATTCCTAGCCACAGGTAGCATGGTTGGCTTTGTCACGTGTCGTAGTTTACGTATCTTAGGAAGCGGGGCATGAAAAAACGACTACGAATTTACCGATGAAAGGCTTTAGGACTTGGTTCATGAGCCGCATAAAGGTGCTTTGTGCGTTGGAGAGATTGAATATCATGATGAGCCACTTATAGAGTCCTTCTCATGTCTTAAAGGCGGTCTTCCATTCATCTCCGGACCGTATGCGAATTTAGTGGCGGCGGCTCTTGAGTTCGATTTTCGAGAAGACACGAGCACCTGCCAATGTATCCAGCATATCTTTTAGCTGAGGGATGGAGAACTAAAACTTTCTTGTGATTTTGTTGATTGCTCGGCTATCAACGCACATCCTCTATTTTCTATCCTTCTTGGGTATGAGTACCGCGGGAACGACACATGAATTAAAGCTCTTATGAACGAAGCCTTTCTTGAGGAGATTTTCCACTTGTGCTTGTAGGATTTCATTCTCCTTAGGACTCATGCGGTAGTGGGGAAGATTGGGGAGTCTTGATCCGGGCACAAGATCAATATCGTGTTGGATATTCCGCATTGGTAGGAGTTCTTCGGGTAGATCTTCGGATAGCACCCTTTTGAACTCTTCCAGTAAGGTCTTCATAGTGTCAGGAAGCGGGGATATCGGTGTCGAGTCTTCGCCTTTATCCACGATAACTATCATCTGCTGGACTTTAGATGTTTTCCCTTTAAATTCATTTTGCCGAGCACTACAAAGTAATTGCTTTCAGATTTTGGGGCTCTTGATATAGGATCTCGCTTCAATGGGTTTAAATAAACAACTCGACACCCCTTCATTATCTCCACAACGTCCATGGTATGTGATTTTGCGATCGTATTGCTAGGGTCTCACTAAAATGAGGCGGCATATATCCATATCGACAACGTTGAAGTAGAAGTTGCCGAAGAAGAAAGTGATCTTGCACGTCTTGGAGATGACTTAGCTATTATCGCGCTTGATCCACCCAATCTTGTATGGGTTCGCCTTCTCTTGAGTAGGTAGGTTGAGTTTTTCCACCATACTTTTCGAGACGACTGTTTACCGCCCAAAACCGGTCAAACAAACTGGGATAGAACGTCTTGCCTAAATTTAGGAGCAGATGCATAGGTTTGATCCATCCACCTCTCCGAAGACACTAAGTGATTATAATGCCGTATAGAAGGTTTGGAAGGATGTGACCGATATAACCGACTTCAGATTCACTCTCACGAATGAGAATTTTATTGATTGTGGGGACGGATTTTTCCTACAGGCGTATGCCCCTATACTTAATTATATTATGGCGTACGACAACAATTTTTTGCACTCCAGGTTCTTTACTTCGTGTGTCATTTTTTTTATTTTGGGTTTCCCATGGATTGTATATGGAGACTAATTTTGTCGTCGCCCGTACATATATTTTATATTTAGGTCAAGCATTGCCTGATAAGGTCCACGTTGGTGGCTTGATTTACCAACGGGAGTGAACTTAGGTTTCAGTTCTCACATTTGTGAAATCTATGGGTTCACATGAAAGCGTAAAATTTATCCGAGGACGTGTTAGTCCCCTTTAAGAAGTAAGGTCAAATTTAGACAACTTGGTCATATATTGAGAGCTTTGCTCTCTGTTGATCTTTAGATCATTGGTGAAGCCTAGGCTTCCATATTTAGCCAAATTGCTAACTCTCAAGTGCAAACTTGCATCACGCGCACTTGCGCTATCATATTACGCATAGCGCTTGTTCACGTGTCTTGCACGTGGTGTGCATGCATTGCACTGTGTTTGCTGGGACATGGCGCTTGTGCACTTGGCGCAGCCCAATCTTAAAAACTTAAGTTCTTATGCATCCTAAGTAGGTGTTTACCGCCGAAAATAGGGACGAGACCGCATGGATCGTCTTTCCTGAATTTAGGAGCAGATGCTATTTGGATTTATCCGTCTATCTCTTCGAAGATGCCAAGTTGATTTATGGCGCTGTATATCGGAGGTTTGGACGGATGCGGCCGTTGTAGCAGATTTCATCCAATTCCCCCTCGTTTGTGAGGGGTTTTTTTTTATTGTGGGGACGCTCTTCCCTGCAGGCACAAGCCCCTGCAGTTAATTACGTTACCGCATCGCGGTAACCACTTTCTCCTGCTCCAGAAGTTCACTTCGTGTCGTGTGTGTTTGTTTTATTTTTGGTTGCCCGTGGATTGTATACGAAGACTAATTTATGTTGTCGCCCGTAGGGCGTGGATTATTCCAAATCCGTATATTCTTAGATTTGGGTTTAGTTTGATTTAAGGATCGTTAATCTCGTTTGAGATTAAGATCAACTTAAATTTTTGTTAAGGATACGTTAGTCCAATTTAAGAGTAAGATCTACTTAACAAGGTTTTAGGATCATTCAGATCCAACAAAAGAGCATTTGGGCTCTATTATCTTAGTTTAAGAACGTTACGGTCCGTTGTTAGTTTAAGAACGTTTCGGTCCGTAAATCACCATTTTTTGAGGTGAGGGTTTAGTTTAAGGACGTTTCGGTCCGTATATCATCTAGCATGCACGTGTATTTGTTACGTGTTGGGATGAGCAACGATGATATGGAAGACACCCAGCTTATGGTTTAATCTGGGGTGTACACGTCGGTTTGGGAAGTGCACCGAAGAGCAGTTGGTTGTCGGGACCTGCCACCTCTCTGAAGACGTTGAAAAATTACAACGACATGTATCAGAGGTGTGGAAAGATGTACCCTTGAACCAATTTCCCTATCCGAGGTAAGAAGAATTGATGGTCAAGCCTAAAAATCATTAGTCGTATTTTGGGACTATGATTTCTTCAAGAAAATGTGGGATGAATATCGTTTTGGTCATCATCATCAGTCGTGTTTGAAACTGGAATTAGTTTGGCTCGGTCTATTTGAAGATCGAAGATTTTTTAGCCAACTTGAGACCGAAGTTGACTTCCCATAATGTTAAACACTAGTATGCGTTCAGCACTCACGTGTTCCCACGTGAGATTATAAAGTAGAGTTAAACACTAAATTTTGGGGGCGCTCACGTGTGGCACGTGAGGCACCTCAAAGCTGGCGTTGTACATTGGGTTCAAGTCCCCATTTATATATAAGTGTTAAACACATGATCCTTGTGGTGCTCACGTGCGAACACGTGAGATTTCCTCAGACTGTGAGCGCTATTTTTGGATCTATTTCCTTTTCCATATAAGTGTCGAGCGCTTAGTTCATTAATGCTCACGTGCGAACATGTGAGGTATTCTCAAAATTTGAGCACTGCCTTTGGGTTTATTCCCTTTTCTGTATAAGCATTGAGCGCTTAGTTCATTAATGCTCACGAGAGAACACGTGATGTGCTCTCAAAATGTGAGCGCTTCCTTTGGGTTTATTCCCTTTTCTATAAAAGTGCTGAGCTCTTAGTTCATTAACGCTTACGTGCGAACACGTAAGGTGCTCTCAAAATGTGAGCGCTGCCTTTGGGTTTATTCCCTTTTTCATATAAGTGCTAAGCACTTGATTGGGGGTCGCGTGGAAAACACGTAACTGCCCTAGGCGACACTTCTTGTTCTTTTTAAATGCTCGCGTGTGAAACACGTGACTCGGTCTCAGCCATTTTTTTTTGTTCATTAGATGCGCTCACGTGGGGAAACACATGAGGTTTCGTTATAGTGTTGAACACTAATGAATCACCAGTCTTTCCTTCTATGTGCATGAAGATTTTGATCTCATATTAGCGACGCTGGGATCTGAGTTTAGAGAATTTCAAGTCTTTTATTTTATAAGAACTAAATTCTTTTTATAGGGTTAAACCCTAATTTTATCAGAGGAATTAAATTCCTATATACTTTTATAAGAATTAAATTCTTTGAACTTAGTTCTTTCCCCTAAGTTTTGAATCTGGATAACAGAATCCCCCGATGAGAATTAAATTCGCAACTTGTGGGGAGATCTGCTTCTGGAGACCTCAGCCAGAGGAAGAACCAAGTCCCTGAATGAAGGGTTAAACCCTTAAAGAGACGAAGAAGTGATAGGATAATCTCTGTATTTTCTTCTTACCTAGGTTTTTTGTTTAAGAAGGGATCTTCTTCTTTTTTAGAGAATTGAATTCTCTTTCTCTCTTTATTCTCCTTTTATGTGTATGCCCTCCTCCTTTTATTACTTGAAGTCATGGGCTCTTTATATAATGAAGAGAAGTTTGTTGATTAGTTTTAGGAAATCTCTCATTGAGAGATCCTAGTTGACTTTGGGGGTTTTACCCACTGTTCCCTATTGGAAACTGAATAAAAAATATATATAAAAAAAAGCAACAGGAAAAGTCCCCAAATGGAGCATCACGTTCCCAACGTGATAGGCGCTGCGCTTGACAAAGCAAGGCTGAAACTGAAGCTAAAACTGAGCCTCACATGCAGACACGCGACTTTTATATACAAAGTATATAGGCACCTTCTTAAAAACAATTGGCCAGAAGAAGTCACGTGATAGCACGTGGCGCTTTTTGATGTGCTTAACTTTGTGGGGTCACGAGCTACACGTGATGGGCTCCTATGCCTTCTGAACCGATAGAATTAAACTCTAAAATAAAAGGGATCAAAGCTCTATTTGGAAAATATTTCCTTAGATCTTTCTAAACAAGAAAGATTGCACTCTGTAAAGCAGAACGTCGTTGGATTAAAAATCCAATTATAATTAAAGAATCACCAATTTACAGAAGAAGATTCTGTATAGGAAAATATTTTCCTAATCTTGTAAGAAATGTCTTCTGTAAAACAGAAGCCCTTGGATTAAAAATCCAACGGTGAATAAAATTCACCGATTGATCTAAAATATCGTTTCTGGTTGATTATAAAATCAATCAAAATCTCTCAATAAGAGATTTTTTGAACAAATTAATTCTTTTCTTTCTCCTATAAATAGAAGCCAAGAGATAAAAAAAAGAAAAGGAAAAAGAAAAGAAAAGGAAAATAGAAAAAAAGAAACCCCTTCGGAAGCTTTAAAAAAAGGAGAATTTAATTCTCCAGAGAGAAAAAGAAAAAAGAAACTCTAGGTAAGAGAAGGAACAAAACACAGAGAATATCTCATCTCCCTCTCATCTCCATAAGAGTTTAACTCTTATAAAAGAACTTAGTTGTTCCTCTGATTGAGATCTGCAGAAGCAGATCTCCCAACAAATTGAGAATTTAATTCTCATCGGGAAGATCCTGCCATGCAGATCCAAAATCTAAGGGAAGAGAATTTAATTCTCCCAAAAAGTATATAGGAATTTAATTTCTCTGATAAAATAAGGGTTTAACTCTTCATATGAGAACTTAGTTCTTCCTTATAGTGAAAGATCTGCAGAAGCAGATCTCCCTACAAGTTGAGAATTCAATTCTCATCGAGGAGATTCTGCCATGCAGATCCCAAACCTAAAAACAAAAAACTAAGTCCTAAGAATTTAATTCTTACAAAAAAGTGGGCTTGAAAGTCTGGCACGTAAAAAAAAGATCGGCACCCAACATGATAATAACCGATCACGTGCTCCCACGTGAGCACCCTTAACGAACAAAGAGGACAACTGAGACTGGTTCACGTGACCCCACGTGACCCCCCCAATTAGTGCTTAGCACTTACAAAACAAGAAGGGAGTAAATCAAAGGAAGTTTCCATTTGGGGCCCCTCACGTGATCCCACATAACTCAATAGCGATTAGCGTTCAAAAAAGAACAAGGGAATAAACCCAAAGAAACAGCGCCTCAAATTTTTTGTGTTTAATACTACTTCAAGCGCCTCACGTGAGCGCCTCAAATTTTTAGTGTTTAACACTACTTCAAGCACCTCACGTGGGAGTATGTGAGCGCTGAACATATACTAGTGTTTAACACTATGAAAGGCCAATATTAGCCAAATTCAGACCAAATTTCCTGAGGACCATCAATTGAGCTCCTCATGCTCAGGGTTCCCAGAACCGTTCTCAGTCCCAGAGATAGCTAATGAGCTCCCAGCAGAAGGCATCTAAAAAGATGTTCATCCCTTTCCCCCTCAGTCGGGACGTTGGTTCGAGTGTACAACTCTCCATACCTCTGATACATGTAGTTGTAATTCTTCAACGTCTTCAGAGAGATGGAGGGTCCCAATAACCAATAACTTTTGGCGCATTCCCAAACTGTTGAACCAAAACCCTGCAGACTATGACGTCTTTAAACCCCACAGACTATGATATCTTTAAACATGGACTATGAGGTCCTTAAACTCATGGACTATGATGTCCTTAAACCCAATGGACCATAACGTCCCTAAACTAAGCTCTATAGACTATGACGTTTCAATCTATGGACTATGAGGTCCTTAAACTCACGGACTATGATGTCCTTAAACCCTATGGACCGCAATATCCCTATAAACTAAAGAAAATCTTGTTGAGCAGATCTTAATCTAAAATTTGACTAACGTATCCTCAACAAATGTTTGAGTTGATCTTAATCTAAAATAAGATTAACGATCCTTAAACCAACCCAAACCCAAATCTAAGAAAATACGAATTTGGACTAATCCACGCCCTATGGGCGACAACATAAATTAGTCTCCGTATACAATCCACGGGCAACCTAAAACAAAATAAACACACACGACACGAAGTGAACATCTGGAGAAGGAGAAAGTGTTTACCGCAATGCGGTGGGGTAATTAACTGCAGGGGCTTGCGCCGTCAGGGAAGATCATCCCCACAATAAAAAAAAACCCTTGTAAATGGGGGGAATCTGACGAAGTCTGCTATATCGGCCGCATCTGTCTAAACCTCCGATACATGGTGCCATAAATCAACTTGGCATCTTCGGAGAGGTAGACAGATAAAACCAAATAGTATCTACCCCCAAATTCAGGCTAGACGTTTGTCTTCCCGGTTTTCAGCGGCGAACAGATTCTGGTACGCCCGGTGGGACCTTTTCCTCTTTCCACTCCACACTTCGTGTGTCGTGTTTCACGAACAAATCGCGATTTGCTGTGGTTGCCCGTGGATTCGAGGTACTAAGATTTAGTGTCTTTCTCCGTATAGAAAAAAGAAGATCAATGGCTTTTAACTGCTCCAGCTGCAACAACAGTTCTCGCTCCGTCCCGTCTGGTGGAGTAACTTATGGGCCTCAAGCGGCCTCCATTTTCGTGATGCCGATGGAACAGGTGACACAAGCCATCACTGGACTATTCTTCGGGACCATACTCCCACTAATGAGCTTCAACGCCCCTATGCCATCACAAGAAGCTCCGAAGAAGTCTTTCTGTGATTGGCTTACAACTACCGCGACCCCTCTCAACGGGTCATCCAAATCCAACGCCTCGGTCTTTAACAGACTAGGCCAAAGCTCAAGTGGGATAGCCATTCCGGCTCCAATAGAGGAAATCGTCAAAGCGGCTTCTCCTTTTAAAGGATCGGTCTTCACAAGACTGTCCTCTCCAACTCCCGCTTCAGGCGAAATCACCAAAGCTGCTTCCCCTCCCCAAAAGTCAGTCTTCGACAAGAGAAGGACCATCCCGTCGTACCACAGACTACTCCCGCCGACCTCTGTGATTAACCAAGACTACTCACGCCGACCAAAGAAAATGAAGGTTCGACAAGAGAAGGACCATCCTGTCATACCACAGAAGGTATCGTCTATATGGGTGCCCCCTGCAATAGCCCCCTTAACTCCCATCGCCTATAAAAGAAGAAGGCCAAAGAAGATCCCTGTGTCTGCAACCAACTCCAAGAGCATTGAACCTAAACGCACCAAGTGTAGGGGTATGGTGGTGCACACCATTTACATGACATTCGGAAAAGAGGATAGCCGTGCCTCTACGGGTCATCGACCACTTATGCGGTTAGTAACTAAGGCTCAGGAGAAACAACAGCAAAAGCTCCAGGAGATGCTGACAAAGATGGCCGCACTCACTGAGCCAAAAGAAAGTCCAGAGATATCGTCGAAACAATGCCAGGAGCAGGAAACCGACGCTGAATTCCTACAAAGAATGCTTGAGAAGAAAGACAAAGAGGCCGCGGAACAAGCGTCCAACATAAAACAAATGGCACTCTTATTCCAAGATATGGTCAGGATGATGATACAGCCGGATCCTTCAGCTGAAGACCCTCCAATAATCCTTGAAGACGACAGAGGGGAGACATAAAACCCTCTTCCGGCTCTATCAGCAGCCAAGGAAGAGACCATCTCTAAAGTCTCCCTTGACGACTATATAGCTCAATAGATATGAGCTCATCAGGCGAGCGAAGCGGCTGGCCAAATTGTCAAAACTGGACGACCCTATCCGGGTTGGTACGATCAAATAAGGTACCCACCGGGATATACGATCCCTAAATTCCACGTGTATAAGGGGACGGGTAATCCACACCAGCACGTTGCTCAATTCAGAGCCTTGTGCGTAAACACAGGGTGTGACGACAAACTGCTGCTTTGCCAGTTTGTTAGTAGCTTGTCGGAGACAGCATTCGAATGGTACTCCGAGCTCCTGAATGACTCTATCAAGATATTTGCAGAAATGGAGCTACTGTTTACACAAAGATTCACAAGCGCTAGCGAACACACCCCGATCACGGCATTGATCAACGCCAGAGTGAAACCGGGAGAAACCTGGGTTCAATACGCCATTCGGTGGCGGAATCTGTGGTCAAAGTTTGAACAGCGCATAGAGGTAGCTCCTGCCATGGGCATGTTCATGGGGACCTCGACCCGCAGGCTACCATATCTCAATTTATGATATTCTTTAAGCCGACCACTTTCCAGGCCTTGATTGACAAGCTGGCCCAGATAGGCCATAGACCGCCTTCCTAAAAAACGGATCTTCGAAATGAAAAAGGGGAAACAGAAAGCGACCTTCATCGCCAACGCTCAGCAACGGCCGAGTGAATCAAAACCGGTTGCTCGTCAAGGAAAAAAATCGCGATTCCTCGACGAGAAGTTGAAGCGTCCTTACTCGTTTCCTCGGGATAAAACGAAGAGGTTGTTCAAACTAGCGGTGCCCAACAGGCTCATCATCCTGCCAGATTCGAAACGCCTACTGCAGCCCGGGGACGTCAATAATCGCAACTATTTCCCCTACCACCGAATATTGGGCCATCCAATCGAAGATTGCTTTGTCTTCAAAAGTTGGATTGAAGACCAGTACCAGCAGGGCAAATTCACGCTGTCTGAAAATTGGAAGGTAAATCCGCCACAACCACACGCTCCTAAAAAAGTCGACACGCCAGGGGCATCATGCTCATTCATAGAGGAAGTCTCATGGGAAGTTGTTCTTTCAACTAAGACTAAAAGAATGCTGAAAGACCTTCAAGCATGTCCGGCGATTAGGTAGAAGAGCCCGCTGGAGCCTAAGATTATTGAGGGGATTTTGAAGCCGCGTCCAACGCCGAAAGTTGGTGACGGTGGACAAAACCTTCAGGCCAAGCCTCCGAAGTCTTCAAAGAAGAAGAAGAAGGCCAAGAAGCCAGTCCAGCCCGACGACAACCGTACAGGTTTGCAGAAATACATCGATGAAATGGAAGAATATAACCAAAGGGCATGGACCCCGATTACATTGGACAAATTCTTCAAGCATGTCCTTGAGAATGAAGACGATGATGCTGATAAAGGAGACGATTCTTCAGAAGAGCCCGAGGATTATGTGGCGAGCTGCCACGTGATCTCTCACTCGTCAATAAATGGCAAAGAAGCTCCTGATACAGAGAAACTGGGGGCAGATCCAGAACCAAAATCCCTAGAGCCATCAGACGAATTGATTGACTGGCTGCTAAGCGAAGCTCTTCAGAAAAGCAGAGCTGACCGAGAGCGTGAAACGGCCATATACGAAAAGACCAAGCGTCGGCGTCAAGTTGAAGAAGCTCCGGTAATGAGAAGCCATAGAGTACCCCAACCAGATCGAAGCACCCCTGCCACTAGCAAAAGTAAGCTTAAGACAAGGTAGTAGTTCGCCAAAGCTCTGTCAATGGGAATGAAGCTGCCACCTTTCAAGGAAAATACTTCAGAAAGTACGTGTCCCGATGAACCGGATGCACATCCGAATTACTGCATGTACCATCAAAGGATTGCACACTCTACCGAGGAATGCATAGCCTTTAAAAATTGGTGGCAGGGATACGTTGCTCATCGATAGCATTTCAAGCGGATGAAGTGCAAAACTCGTCGGGAGAAGAGAAATACGAGGGACGAGCACAAAAGAACTGCCGACAACTGGTACATGATTGATACCAAGGGATCGCAAGTTCTCACCTTCGAGGCGATTCTGACGAAGAAATAGCCATCGACCCTCTCTTTAAAGAATCCACCTCTGGAAAAGAGGAAGAGATAAGGGACTGTGAGAATATTCAGCTGCGCAATCGTATGTTGCCCGAAAATAATCTCGGACCTATGAACAAGGGATCGAATAAAAAAGATAAGGGGAAGGAAAAATTCCCTGAAGATATCGCCCTCGATAAGCGAGTCGTCGAAGAGCTTGCAACCAAGGACCCGCCCAAGAAAAACAAAGTGCATTACAATGTCCTCGCACACCTGAGTAATATACCCTCACAATTGAGTGTCTTGGATGCCCTTCTCCTGTCTAAAGAAGCACGAGAGTCCTTGATCAAGGAATTACAAGAGCCCGACCAGTTTCAACCCTTCCTGGCGAAAGAAAAGATGAAGAACGAACTGGAAGAAGTCCACACGGCCGATATCACCTTCAGCGATGAAGATCTTCTCCTCGGAACATGTGAGCACAACTGTCCGTTGTATGTCACCGGGTACTGCCATGACATCAAGATAGGGAAGATCTTAGTTGACAACGGGTCTTCTGTCAACCTCCTAAACATGATGGTGCTAAAAGAAATCTGCATGAGCGTTCAACACCTAGCTCGGGATAAAATCACCATCTCCGAGTTCGACTCCCAGACATCACGGACGCTCAGGTCTGTAATACTCACACTACGCTTTGGGCCGCTCATCACTGACATCAAATTCCATGTCATTGCCGCTAAGACTTGCTACAACGCTTTGCTCGGTAGGCCTTGGTTACACGAGTACAATATCATCCCTTCTACACAACATCGGTGTATGAAGTATTTCAAAGATGGTCTTGAGTACACCGTGATAGGGGAACTAAACCCATTCTTCGTAAACGAGGTCCGAAAGTACGAAGAGGCCAAGTACTTCTTACCAGACTTCGAAGACATGGAAAAATGCCATAAACCGGAGAATAAGCAAAAAGCTATCACCACTATTCTGGTCATCGGGAGCGATACCGAGGAGGAAGAAGAGATAGTCTATTTGGGTCCCCCCCAATGCAACAGGCCAGGACCATCTACTCCTATTCTGGTCTTTGGCAGTGACTCTGAAGACGAAGTCAACACAGTGTTCTCGGTTCGTCCATCAATGCAGGCCCTCACTGGAGATGATCAAAGTTTGCAAATCACCATAGTTCCGCGGCAACACTACAGAGAGCTTGATGCGCTGGAAACATATAGTGTGCAAGAGTTTCATACATTCTACGTCCCTCCCAGGCGAAGAGGTGAAAAGGCGATCCTATTCTATCGATCCGGGGAAACCAATGTCGAGAAAGAAGTCTGGCATGGTGTCGATCCTGCGCTCGACAGGCTCCAACCCATTCGTCTGCCCATGTACTACACCGAGGGATTGAAAAGGTTATTAAGATGCCAAGGCGTACCTTTCAAACAGATTCCTCGACAAACACAGTTCTATAACAGGATTTAGAATGTCCCCGGAACTCAGCGAAAATTGCCCAACGGGAAAATGGAAACGATTGGGCTTAGATATGTCCAGTCCAAGAAACGGGAGCAATTCCATGGCTGCCACATCATAAAGGACCTTGATGAAGAAGAGGATGCTCCTTTAAAAGACGCTGACATTGGACCAGAATGAAGTCCTGCCATAAAACTGCCGACTCGGTCGTTTGAAGAACAGATGGACAAGCTAATGAGGAAAGCAAGCCAAAAGGTTCGGAATGACTACAACCGCGAAATGGCCATTTACGAGAAAGCCAAGACGCAACGCCTCCTTCAGCAGGTTACGGAGGATGACAATGCCCTTCACCGTCATCCCGCCATGCATTCCCAAGACAAGAAAAAGGCCCGACGCAGAGGAAAAAACAAGTCAAAGAACGGAAAAACGCTCAACGGAGGCAAAACGGATCTAAAAGGCCACGCGATCGAGAAAAGGCCAGCCGGAATCCATCGCTGAGGAAGAAGATGGATCGGGAATATTCCTTCCCTCAAGATAAGGCAAGGAAGATATTCAACCTTGTCATGGAACATCAAATGATGACACCCCCGGAGTCTCGGCACCCCGCTCAAGCAAACGAGGTTCATCACCCAGAGTATTGTTCCTATCACCGAGCAATATGACATCCTCTTGAAGACTACTTCACCTTCAAAAACTGGATCGAAGACCAATATCAACTCGGCAGATTCGCTCTATCCAACAGTTGGAGGGTGGCCCCACCACAAAGGCATGTGCCAAAAGAAAAATGTATGGCGAGAGTAGAACCAGATCAACATTGGTCTTGGAAATGACCTCGTGCCTGTCACGTGAAAACGCTATCAGAAGAAGGAGAGCCCGAAAACATGGATGACCTCTCTTGGTGCCTTGAAAATGAGGATGAAGACGAATTGATCTCACAGTTTCCACCGGTGCCAAAAGAGTTGGAAGATGGAATACATACTACCGCGGAAAACCTAAGGAAAATCGACTTAGGGACGGAAAACAACCCGTGGCCAACGTTCGTCAGTGAGTTGTTGTCTAAAGAACAGGTGGCTACGCTAAAAGACGTGCTAATGCAGTATAAAGATTGCTTCGTATGGAACTATTTCGAGATGCTGGGGCTAGATCCAGAAATAGCTGTGCATAAATTGGCGATATCTCCGGACGTCAAGCCGGTCAAACAAGCACCAAGAAGGATGCGGCTTGAAGTCGAAATGAGTATCAACGCCGAATTTAAGAAGTTAATCGACTCCGAATTTATCCAAGAAGTTCAATACCCCGACTGGATCGCCAACATTGCCCCAGTGATGAAGAAAAATGGGACAGTACGCATCTGCGTGGACTTTCGGGACCTCAACAAAGCTTGTCCGAAGGATGATTTTCCCGCACCGGTTACCGAGCCGATGATAGACAACACGTCCACTCATGAAGTCTTCTCCTTCATGGATGGCTCATCAGGGTACAATCAAATAAAGATGCATCCTGAAGACCAGAAGCATACCGCTTTCCGGACTCCTCTAGGTATATTCTGCTACAAAGTGATGCCTTTCGGCCTGAAGAACACCGGCGCTACCTATCAGAGGGCCATGACAAAGATTTTCGATGATCTTATACATGAAATCGTCGAATACTATATTGACGACCTCGTGGTGAAAAGCAAATCGCACGAGGAGCATTGGGAGCATCTGAAGATAGTGTTCCAATGTCTTCGGAAATACAGCCTGAAGATGAACCCTTTCAAATGAGCGTTCGGAGTTTCCTCGGGCAAATTCCTAGGATTCATCGTACGACACCGGGGCATCGAAATAGACCCGTCAAAGATCAAGGCGATTATGGAAATGCCTCCGCCAAGAACTCTCAAGCAACTGCGGTCTCTCCAAGAAAAGCTCGCATATATCCGGCGGTTCATAGCTAATCTCTTCGGTAAATGCCGCCCCTACAGCCATTTAATGAAGAAGGGGACCCCTTTCGTCTGGGATCGTAAATGCCAGGGTGCACTCGACGAGATCAAGCAATACATGCAGAATCCGTCGGTACTGACCGCTCCAATCAAAGGAAAGCCCCTCATCCTTTACACAACATCCCTTGAAGGTTCTTTAGGCGCGCTATGGGCACAGGAGAATGATCAAAGGAAAGAGAGAGCCCTCAACTATTTGATTCGAGTTCTCCTGGGGCAGAAAACAACTACTCCCCTATCGAAAAACGCTGCCTGGCGTTAATCTTCGCGATGACGAACCGTCGGCACTATGCGTTGGTGCATGAGGTCCATCTCATATCAAAAGTGGATCCTCTCAAGTATTTGATGTCAAGAGCCATACTAATGGGGCGGCTCGCTAAATGGGCCCTACTCTTAATGGAATTTTTGATAACACACCGATCTCTCAAGGCGGTGAAAGGCCAGGACATCGCCGACTTTCTCGCTGAGCACCCGATACCTGCTGATTCACCCCTAAACTGCGAATTGCTAGACGAACAAGCATTTGACACGATCAATGAAGAGAAAGGGGGGAATGATACCAGATGGGAACTATTTTTCGACAGAGCATCTTCAATGAAGAAGCGACAGCACAACACTCCTATAATCAAATCTAGGGTAGGCCTTATCTTTGTGACTCCACAAGGAGGGATAATGCGCTTTGCCTTTTCCTTGACAGAGCCGAGGACAAACAATAAAGCAGAATATGAAGTTTTGATAGCGGGTCTTGAGATCGCTGTCGATATGGGAATCGAAAACCTCCTTATATACGGAGACTCCCAGCTGGTCTTTAGTCAAGTAAACGGTGACTATCAAACGTGCAAACTAGAGTTGGTAAAGTACGGCGAGAGAGTACAACAATTGCTAATTCAAATCCTGTCCTACGCCGTGGAAAGCATACCGTGCGCAGAAAATAGAAAAACAAATGCGTTAGCCAAGCTTGCTAAAGAACTGGCTGACGAAAACCTCAATGACGTAAGGGTCGTTGTATAAAGCCATCGGGTTCTTGCACCGGCGGAAATATTTCTGGAGTCGTCTGAAGAAAAGGAAGCGACTAAGCAAACAGCCCTACAAATAGAGGACCAAGAAAAGTCTAAAGATTGGAGAGAAGTCTTTATAGATTACTTCAAATCCCGTCGAACGCCCGAAGAAGCGTCATCAAGACATCAGCTTATGAAGCGAGTCCTGTTCTTCGCCTTTGTCAATGGTACTCTATATAAGAGATCGTTCGACTGTCTGTGGTTGAGATGCCTAAGACCAGGAGAAGCAAAAAGGGTCTTTCAAGAAACTCATGATGGACTCTGCGGTTCCCATTAAGCCGGGCCGAAGATGAAGCTGAAAATCAAAAGGATGGGCTACTATTGGCCCACGATGATTTAGGACTACCTCGAATACGCGAAGCAGTGCCACTCGTGCCAAATTCATGGAGACTTCATCCACCAGTATCCAAACCCGCTACACCCAATAGTGGCTAGCCGGCCGTTCGAAATATGGGGAACCGACATAATTGGGCCCATCGAACCAGCGTCATCTAGAGGACATCGGTTCATATTGGCAACAACCGATTATTTCTCCAAGTGGGCAGAAGCAGTACCGCTAAGAGAAGTGAAGACAAAAAACATCCCCCATTTTTTCAAGACACACGTAATCTATCGGTTCGGCACTCCGCGACGGATTATCTCTGATAACGGGTGTTCATATCATAATTTTGAATTATTATATTCCCCATTCTTAGTCATTTTTCAAATAAACAGGTGCTTTTGATCCATGTCTGCTACATAGTTGCAGGTTACAGGTTCTCGGAACAAAACAGTGAAAATGATGAAAAGACGAAACAAAAGTGAGACTACGACCAAAAAATAGAAGAATCTTGATCATGCCTACAGTTTGAGGGACAAATGAAGATCAATGAACAATTTCACAAAGTACAAAGGCAGCGCAAGATTCAAGACTTCAACACGAAGCAAACGGTAAAATTCCATGACATTATGCACTGTGGAAATCTGTAAGAAACTAGAAGACATTCTGAAGAACCAAGTGAAGAAAAGCCAAATAAAAAGCAACAAAAAGAACACCAGAATATTTCAGCCCAAGAGCTTCCAAGATGGTCGTGGATCGGCTGCCAAACTGGGCATATGGCCACAGATCCGCGGCCTTGCTGAGCACGTGTCGGTGCAAAAATGTCGGCGGCGGCGGTGCGTTGACTAGGCTTCTCATGGTAGTTTTGTAAATGTAGATAGGGATCGGATGTAAACCCTAGGGTTTGTATAATCTATAAACAGTAACCCTACAGCTCTTATGCCTCTTCCTATGCCTCTTTTTGTTTATCAAATTCAGAATTTTATTCGCTGTAATGTTTGAAGAGTGCATCAAATAAAAAGTAAGTCTTTTTTCTTTACCTTGCCTTAGTTAATTTTCTTTTCTGCCCTAGTTAATTTTATTTATCTGCCGTAGTTTAGCAATTTTAATTATCTGCCGTAATTTAGCAATTTTAATTATCTGCCGTAGATTAGATAATTAGGTTATTAAAAACAATCATAAAAATGAAATCTTTTATCAATTCCCTAATGAGTGAGTAGTTCCTCACTTGTTAGGGTTAGAAATAGAAAAGGTTTGAGAGATGAAAATCTCTCACCCCTTTCTTGCCAGCTACACATTTTTAATAGGACTCTATGCATACATACACACACCGCTCATTACGGCACCCTATCCCACGAGGTAGCGGTGATACCGTAGTTAAAGATCGGTTATGTATGTTTTCCATGGAGGTTAGGGTAAGAGTTAAGAAAGGACGGACAAGGACCTAGAGGAAGATGTTGGTGATAGTGCCCTCAAAGTCAGTTATTGGATCGCAGGTACGTGATTGCAATGATTGAGGCAGGACCTATACCGATATGACAGTCTTGCTCAAGATGATAGTATGCTATCTGGTTTATCTTTATCATCGTATACATGCTATTGCATGATTGATAGAGCCCATAGGATTCTGCTTGACAGCCAGCAGTATGATGGTGATCATATACGTGGGAGCTGGGGGTCTATAAGCACATCCTTAAAGAGTCCCTAGTCGTGGGAGTTTCGAGACAGGGTATCAATACTCCAGAGTAGACTAGTGTATACAGTCGAGACCCCGACGAGGGGCGATGGCCGATCTCACAAGCCATTAGTGTCAGTAGGATCACCTAAGATGTATACAGGTGCTCATTGGGTTATGAGTACACCGGACAGGACTCGCCGGGAACCTGCTAGTTGGTATTATACATATCGTCAGATAGCAGTTCCCTGGTGACATGTGTACAGGTTAGTTCATCGACCTGAGATCGTCGTTTGTCTCATGTGAGTTCCCACTGTGCTTAGATTACTACCCTACCACGCTCAAAGGAGTTGTGCAGACAGGTTTTAGTTGGGTACAGTCCCGAGCCACATTGGAGGCAAGTGAGCGGATCTCGGGGATTCATCTCTCCCGGTATTGGGGGTTGATGTCGCGCAGTGCACGGATGACCATCACTAGAAACCCTCGGCCGAGGTAGTGGAGAATTACTGATTTGGATCAGTAGTTTCTCAGGTGGTGATGGGCTTCATGCCGACACGATTTATCGCGTTTTTAGGGGTCTGACTTTATCCACCCCCCTAGACTCGATATGCGATACTCTTTAGACGAATGGACCGGACTGTATATACATTATCACTGTCAGGCTCAGTAGGGTTTATAGATGAGTTCGCTCGTCAGCTTCCCTTCCAATCAATACATAGGCAGAACGTTACGTGCAGCTTATACCTCTGACGTGCTAGTGGTTATACCCAGTGCCAGTGTGTTGATGAGTCATTAGAGTTCCCCATAGACACTTTCCCAAGTTCGGGCGAAACGTTGTAGAGGCCGTATGGTGATATGGCAAGGTTCGGAAAAAGCACGTGCGTTTTCGCATGTGTCGTTTTTCGGGCAGATAATACTAGTAGGCTTTGGTTTAAGCCGGAACCCAGTATTATATTGTGTAGATATAATATCTTTGTCTCAGTTGCATTTGTATTCGGTCTTAATACAAATGCGGGTATGTTTATACTGATACGGGGTTATCCTGAAATTCGTTTCAGGATCACTTTTGGAAGTTGTCAGTTTCCAGTTTTCTATCAGCCGTATTTAACAGTCAGTTAAATACGGATTTATCTTTTCTTGAGATGAGTGTGGAAGCTTCTAGATGAGGTGACTAGGATGGTGACTAAGCTTATGAGTCATTGATGCATTAAGTGTTCATTTAATGTTTTGGATGACTAAGTTAGTGATTCATTGTTTCTTTAATTGCTTTCATACTAGGTGTTATGATAAGTATCATGGTTTATGGTCACCCTCTCATCTCTCCTATACTCACCTCCCTCCTACAAATATGTGGCCGGCCTTCCCCCCTCTCATGCTCATGGTTGTTGTTCATTTGGGAAGAAAAAGAATATAGTTTCGGTGTATGGAAATTTCATAGCTCATTTCATTCCATCACCCGATCCAAAAGGCAACTTCATTAACCGTTCGTCTATAGCCTTGGACGTAATGAGACAAAGTGTTCTACTCATTCTCTACTTTATCTTGGTCGTCTTTTTTAGCAAACTTGACGATCGAGTTGCCTCGGTTCAGAGGCGGGAGCCCGTTTAAAGATCCGTCGACGTGGTGCCACCCAGACGAGAAGAACGGATATTCAGGAGATCGGAGCAGCCGCAACAAGCGTGGGATGATGGTTGAAGACCAAAGGACTCGGATCATTCGTTATAACATTTCTACCCACTTTGCAATTTGTTAGTTTAGATTTAATGGCCAATCCGGGTTTCGGTACACGATAGCGCCGGTTCGTAAAAAGTTTTTGTTCCGCATTTGGCGTCTGTTAGACGGCCGGGGCGCTACCGTGGACTTACAGAAGAAACCTAGTTTCTTCCCGATCGTGCTAATCCCCTTTCTTAATTATTACCTTAACACCTAAAAGATCTTAATTAGGGCATAGAAAGCGGTGAGAAATAATGAATTTCCAAACTTAACCTAAACCTAACCCTAGCATGATCCCCAATCATGCCAAATGGAGGAAATTCGAGCCGAACTATGAGGGCCCATACATCATAGACAAAGTCTTCCAAGGTGGGGCTTACTTGCTCATGGATATGCATGGCGAAAGGCCCTTCAGGCTAATAAACGGCCGGTTCCTAAAGAAATACTATGCCTGACGAGTCACGACCTAGGTCAACGATAGATGACGACACCTATGTCCGCTTGCTATCTTCCTAAGCCCCAACTCTATGAGTAGTATCCGACAAAACCGTTGTCTCCAAAACGGCAACAATGAACCGAAACGTCCCTAAACTAAAAACGGACCGAAATGTCTCTAAACTAAAAACGGACCGAAACGTCCTTAAAACTAACTACGGACCGAAACGTCCCTAAACTAACAATGGACCGCAGCATCCTAAAACTAGCTATGGACCGAAATATGCTCAAACTAACTACGGAACGAAACGTCCTTAAACTACTATGAACCGCAGCATCTTTAGGCTAACGCGGCCCTAAAAAACTGTACGTCCATAAGCGAAATAGGCAAGGATGAAAACCCAAAAGGGCTCCGTGAGTAAAAACAGCATGGCTATCGGTGAGTTTGTGAAAACCCGAAAGGGCGCAAGCTCGTAAACAATTCATTCACACTTGCAAGGTCCTCTCGATCCTGTAAAGAGAAAATACCTGCGTGAGATCCTTACGACTCACAAAGGCGAAACACGCTTAAAAATCCCCACGATTCCTGAGGAGAAATTACACTTATGAGATCCTCACGACTCGTAAGGAGAACCCTCTTATGAGACCCTCAGGGCTTATAAGATTCAAAAGCCTTAAGCTACAGGGATCTGAACCTGTTCTTAAGCCGTCATATTACTCAGACTGCCCTACAAGCGGTTCCATACTGACCCTTGTATACAATCCACGGGCATAAATAATCATTTCCTTGCCGAGCCCCACCAACGACGAGGAATGCCCTCATCTGGTGAACAAACACTTGTAGGTCCTCTCGACTTGTAAGGAGAAAATGCTCTTATGAGATCCTTACGACTTATAAGAGACCATACACTTAAGAATCCTCATGATTTTCATAGAGAAAACGCACTTACGAGATCTTCACGATTCGTAGGGAGACATACCTTTATGAGACCCTTATGGCTCATGAAGTCAAAAGCCTTAGTCGACAGGAGCTTAATCCTGTTTGCTAAGACACCTTTGTTCGAACCGACAGAGGCAAATGATGATTCGCTCCTGACGACATTCCAGTAGTAGCGATGCTGATGCCTAAATCGGTGACAAATTCCAAGTCCTTTCACGGCAAATGGTGATTCGCTCCTGGTAATATTCTAGTCGCAGCGATGCTGATGCTAAGATTGGTATCAGATCCCAAGTTCCATACTCGTGGCGAAAAGTCAGCGAGCCATAAATTCATATGAAATAGCTGAAATGATAGGGCAACTTGCAACAAAATCAGCAAGTAAAAAAATATGCATATAAAAATAGCCGATATGATTGGGCAACTCGCAATAAAAAGTAGCGAGTAAAAAGAAAAATAGCCGAAATGATTGGGTACCGCGAAAAATAGCCGAAATGATTGGACAATCGCGAATTTCGTGATATAAAAAGCTGAAATGATAGAGTATCGCAAAAAGAAATAAAAAATGAAAGAATGAAACTTTTGCCCTGCAGGTAAGTCCATATTAACCCATGTATACAATCCATGGGCATAAACGAAAAGGGAACCACATGTCCCAACAAACTCTGTCAAAGGGAAAGTCAGATCTCGACAACAACATCTGCGTCCCAGAAGACCAACACGGCGTTCCTCCTCATGCCAGCAGGGCACGGACGCAGCACCACCAATCGGAGCAACGACAAAGTCCCCAGTTCCAAGACTCTACGGTTTACAGACAACCTAGAGTCAACCCGACACCGCAGAAAACGGAAATACGTCATCCAATGACCCCGTTGCGGAAATACGTCATCCAATGACCCCGTCTGGGAAATACGCCATCCAATGACCCCGCCGCGGAAATACGTTAGCAAATGACCCCGTCGCGGAAATACGTCACCAAATGACCCCGTTGTGGAAATACGTCATCCAATGACCCCGTCTCGGAAATACGACATCCAATGACCCCGTCTCAGAAATACGTCATCAAATGACCCCATTTCGGAAACACGTCAGCGAATGAACCCTCTCGAAAACACGTCATCAAATGACAAATACTCAGCGAACGACACCGCAGAAAGCAGAAATACGTCATCCAATGACCCCGTCTCGGAAATACGTCAGCCAATGACCACATCTCGGAAATACGTCATCCAATGACCCTGTCGCAGAAATACGTCAGCAAATGACCCCGTCGCGGAAATACGTCATCCAATGACTCCGTCTCGAAAATACGTCAGCAAATGACCCCGTCGCGAAAATACGTCAACAAATGACCTCGTCGCGGAAATACGTCATCCAATGACCCCGTCTCGGAAATACGTCAGCAAATGACCCCGTCGTGAAAATACGTCAGCAAATGACCCCGTCGCGGAAATACGTCATCCAATGACCCTGTCTCGGAAATACGTCATCCAATGACCCCGTCTCGGAAATACGTCAGCAAATGACCACGTCACGGAAATACGTCAGCAAATGACCCCGTCTCGGAAATACGTCAGCAAATGACCCCGTCGCGGAAATACGTCATCCAATGACCCCGTCTTGGAAATACGCAATCCAATGACCCCGTCTCGAAAATATGTCAGCAAATGACCCCGTCTCGGAAACACGTCATCAAATGACCCCGTCTCGGAAATACGTCAGCAAATGACCCCGTCTCGGAAATACGTCTTCCAATGACCTCCATCTCGGAAACACGTCAGCCAATGACCTACGTCTCGGAAATACGTCAACAAACGACCTCCGTCTCGGAAATACGTCATCAAATGACCCTGTCTCGAAAACACGTCATCAAATGACCCCGTCTCAGAAATACGTCAGCAAATGACCCCGTCTCGGAAACACGTCATCAAATGACCCCATCTCAGAGATACGCCGGTAAATGACCTCTGTCTCAGAAACACGTTAGCCAATGACCTCCATCTCGGAAATATGTCAGCCAGTGACCTCCGTCTCGGAAACACGTCAGCCAGTGACCTTCGTCTCGGAAACAAGCCGGCCGATGACTTCCACGTCGGAGCAGTGCTTCGACTTGGAAACAATTCAACTCACCAACCACTTACTAGTCCTCTCGAATCGTAAGGGAGAAAATTCTCTTGTGAGATCCTTACGACTCTCAAGAGAAAACGCACTTAGGAATCCTCACGACTCATAAGAAGAAAATACACTTGCGGGATCCTCTCGACCAGTAGGGAGAAAAGTCTTTATGAGACTCTCATGGCTCATAAAGTTGAAAAGTCTTAGGTGTCAAATCCTGACCATGTCTCCTAAGCCATCGCTGCCCTGCAAAAAGATGAAGGAACAGTGGTTGCCCAAAGAACCAAACCCTTGCATTTATAAGACGTGAAAAGGATGGTTCACCTCCCCATTCCCCTAGACAATCCAATGGCTGTAAAGGTGACAGTGTTGCACTCACGTGCAAGCCACGTGAGAACAACGCTATGGGGGCATTTGTTCCCTCATGGAAACTGAATAAAAAAATATATATAAAAAAGCAATGGGAAAAGTCCCCAAATGGAGCATCACGTGCCTACACGTGATAGGCGCTGTACTTGACAAAGCAAGGCTGAAACTGAAGCTAAAACTAAGCCTCACATGCAGACACGTGACTTTTATATACAAAGTATATAGGCACCTTCTTAAAAACAATTGGCCAGAAGAAGTCACGTGATAGCATGTGACGTTCTTTGATGTGCTTAACTTTGTGGGGTCACGTGCTACACATGATGGGCTCCGATGCCTTCTGAACCGATAGAATTAAACTCTAAAATAAAAAGGATCAAAGCCCTATTTGGAAAATATTTCCTTAGATCTTTCTAAACAAGAAAGATTGCGCTCTGTAAAGCAAAACGCCGTTAGATTAAAAATCCAATGGTGATTAAAAAATCACCAATTTACAGAAGAAGATTCTGTATAGGGAAATATTTTCCTAATCTTGTGAGAAATATCTTCTGTAAAACAGAAGCCCTTGGATTAAAATTCCAACGGTGAATAAAATTCACCGACTGATCTAAAAGATCGTTTCTTGTTGATTATAAAATCAATCAAAATCTCTCAATAAGAGATTTTCTGAACAAATTGATTCTTTTCTTTCTCCTATAAATAGGAGCCAAGAGACAAAAAAACGAAAAAGAAAAGAAAGGAATAAAAAAAGAAGAAGAATGAAACTCCTTCGGAAGCTTTAAAAAAAAGAGAATTTAATTCTACAGAGAGAAAAAGAAAAAAGAAACTCTAGGTAAGAGAAGGAACAAAACACAGAGAATATCTCATCTCCATAAGAATTTAACTCTTCTAAAAAGAACTTAGTTCTTCCTCTGATTGAGATCTGCAGAAGCAGATCTCCCCACAAGTTGAGAATTTAATTCTCATCGGGGAGATCCTGCCATGCAGATTTAAAACCTAGGGGAAGATCTAAGTTTAGAGAATTTAATTCTCCCAAAAGGTATATAGGAATTTAATTCCTCTGATAAAACAAGGGTTTAACCCTTCACATGAGAACTTAGTTCTTCCTTATAATGAAAGATCTGCAGAAGCAGATTTCTCTACAAGTTGAGAATTCAATTCTCATCGGGAAGATTCTGCCATGCAGATCCCAAACCTAAAAAAAACTAAGTCCTAAGAATTTAATTCTTACAAAACAGTGGGCTTGAAAGTCTGGAAATTCAGGGTCTTCATGCATGTAAAAAAAAGATTGGCACCCAACATGATAATAACCGATCACGTGCTCCCACGTGAGCACCCTTAACGAACAAAGAGGACAACTGAGACTGGTTCACGTGACCCCATGTGACCCCCCAATTAGTGCTTAGCACTTACAAAACAAGAAGGGAGTAAATAAAAGGCAGTTTCCATTTGGGGCGCCTCACATGATCCCACGTGACTCAATAGCGCTTAGCGCTTAGAAAAGAACAAGGGAATAAACCCAAAGAAACAGCGCCTCAAATTTTTAGTGTTTAACACTACTTCAAGCGACTCACGTGACCCCACGTGAGCGCCTCAAATTTTTAGTGTTTAACACTACTTCAAGCACCTCACGTAGGAGCACGTGAGCGCTGAACATATACTAGTGTTTAACACTATGAAAGGCCAATATTAGCCAAATTCGGACCAAATTTCCCGAGGACCATCAATTGAGCTCCTCATGCTCAGGGTTCTCAGAACCGATCTCAGTCCCAAAGATAGCTAATGAGCTCCCAGCAGAAGGCATCTAAAATGATGTTCATCCATTTCCCCCTCAGTTGGGACGTTGGTTTGAGTGTGCATCTCTCCATACCTCTGATACATGTCATTGTAATTCTTCAACGTCTTCAGAGGGATGGAGGGTCCCAATAACCAATAACTTTTGGTGCATTCCCAAACTGTTGAACCAAAACCCTGCAGACTATGACGTCTTTAAACCCCACAGACTATAATGTCTTTAAACATGGACTATGAGGCCCTTTAACTCACGGACTATGATGTCCTTAAATCCTATGAACCGCAATGTCCTTATAAACTAAAGAAAATCCTGTTGAGTAGATCTTAGTCTAAAATTTGACTAACGTATCCTCAACAAATGTTTGGGTTGTTCTTAATCTAAAATAAGATTAATGATCCTTAAATCAACCCAAACCCAAATCTAAGAAAATACGGATTTGGACTAATCCACGCCCTACAGACGAAAACATAAATTAGTCTCCGTATACAATCCACGGGCAACCTAAAACAAAAAACACACACGACACAAAGTGAACATCTGGAGAAAGAGAAAGTGGTTACCGCGATGCAGTAGCGTAATTAACTACAGGGGCTTGCGCCTGCTGGGAAGAGCGTCCCCACAATAAAAAAAACCCTCGTAAACTGGGGGAACCTGACGAAGTCTGCTACATCGGCCGCATCTGTCTAAACCTCCAATACATGGTGCCATAAATCAACTTAGCGTCTTCGGAGAGGTAGACAGATAAAACCAAATAGCATCTGCCCCCAAATTCAGGCTAGACGTTTTTCTTCCCGGTTTTCGGCGGCGAACACCCACTGTTGGATATTTGATCCAAGGATTCCTGTCTTACAGAACATATTTTTATGTTTCTTAAAGAAGATTAGAAAAATATTTTTCCATAAGAATTTTTTCTGTAGACTGGTCATTTTTAATCACCGTTGGATTTTAAATCCAAGGATGCTTGGTTTAACGGAGCCCAATCCTTCTTTGTTTAAGAAGATATGAAAAATATTTTCCAACTTATGGGATATTCGATCTGCCAACTTTCTGTTTAACAAAAAATATCATTTAAAAGTTCAATAGAATTTAATTCTACGTAGGGAAGTACTCTCACGTGTTTAACACGTGGGGCTCTTTTGGCCTTGCAATTGTTTTTAATTGCAGTGCCTATATGCGTTGCATATTGGTACTCACGTGTTAAACATGTGGGGCTGTTTTAGCCTAGCAATTGTCTTAATTGGTGTGCCTATATGTGTTGCATATAGTCACTCATGTGTTTAACAGGTGGGGCTATTTTAGCCTAGCAATTGCTTTAATTGTTGTGCCTATATGCGTTGCATATAGGCACTCACGTATTAAACACATGGGGTTGTTTTAGTGAGGAACTTTCCCTCATCCCTTTTTTATAAGGGAACAAATGCCCCCCAGCGTTGCTCTCACTTGGCTATCATGTGAGTGCAACGCTGTCACCTTTTCCAACGTTCGTGAAGTGCTGGGATTGGTTCACCTTCTTGTTGGAGATAGTGCCCTCATAGTCAATTATTGGATCGCAGGTATGTGATTGCAATGATTGCGGAGGACCTATCCCGGTAGCACAGTCTTACTCGCGATGATAGTATGCTATCTGGTTTGCCTCTATCAGTCGTGTACATGTTCAGGTGACTGATTGCATGTTACACTTTGATAGAGCCCTTAGGATCTTGCTTTACTACCAACAGTATGATGGCGATCATATACGTGAGAGTTGGGTAGTTTATATGCATATCCTTAATTGTGGTCCCTAGTCGTGGGAGTTTCGAGACAGGGCATCGATACTCCGGAGTAGACTAGTGTGTACAGTCGAGACCCCGACGAGGGGCGGTGGCCGGTCTCACAAGCCACTGGTGTCAGTTGGATCACCTAAGATGTATACAGGTGCTCATTGGGTTATGAGTACACCGGACAGGACTCGCCGGGAATCTGCTAGTTAGTATTATATCTATCGTCAGATAGCAGTTCCCTGGTGACATGTGTACAGGTTAGTTCATCGACCTGAGGTCGTCATTTGTCTCGTGTGAGTTCCCACTGTGCTTTGATTTCTACCCTACCACGGCTCAAAGGAGTCGTGCAAACAGGTAGCTTTTGGGTACAGTCCCGAGCCATATGGAGGCACGTGAGCGGATCGGCAGGGGATTCGTCTCTCCCGGTATTGGGGGCGAGATCGTGCTGTGTCTAGGAGAGCCATTACACAAATCCATGGCCATGGTAGGAGATTTACTGGTAGGTACTCCAGTAGTATCTCAGGGTGTATTTGGGCTTCACTCCGACACGACTTATACTGCTATTGGGGGTCTGACGTTACTAGCCCCCTAGGCGGATATGCGATACTCATTGACGAACGGACCGGACTGTATATACATTGTCACTGTTAGGCTCAGTAGGGTTTTCGGAGGAGTTCGCTCATCGGTCTCCCTTGAGTTCGCTCCTCGGCCACCCTTGAGGTCAGTCCATGGGCAGCCGTTACGCATAGCTAGTGCCGCTGACGGTTTGTGGTTAAACCCACTGCCAGGGTACTGACGAGTCATTAGAGTCCCCCACAGGCAGTTTCCCAAGTTCGGGCGAAACGTTGTAGAGGCCGTATGGTTTTATGGCAGGGTTCGGAAAATGCACGTGCGTTTACGCACGTGTCAGTTTTCGGGCAGATGATACTGGTCGGCTTTGGTTTAAGCCGGATCCGAGTATTATATTGAGTAGGTATAATATCTTTGTCTCAGTTGCATTTGTATTTGGTCGTAATACAAATGCGGGTATATTTATACAGTTTCGGGGTTGTCCTGAAATTCGTTTCAGGATCACTTTTGGAAGTTGCCAGTTTCCAGTTTTCTATCAGCCGTCTTTTAACATTCTGTTAAAGACGGATTTATCTTTTCTTCAGATATGAAGAGTCGTGCTTCTAGAAGTTTCTAGATATGGTGACTAGGGTGATGACTTGGCTTCATGACTCATTAGGCATTAATGGTGTCATTAAAGCTTTTGGTGACTAGGGTTTTTAGTTCAATGTTTCTTTATGACTCATTGTTTTCATTAATGAGTTTTGTTAAGCTTAGGATATTTTTGAGTGAGAAGCTTTTGCTTATGGTTACTCTCTTGCTCCTACACTCACCCTCCTCCTTCTCTTTATAAGAAAGACCACTCCCCTCTCTCATTTACTCACTTGATTCATTCTTGAAAAGATTATGATAGATTTTTGGGGTATATGGAATTCACAGCTCATTTCATTCCATCACCCGATTTCCACGGCAACTTCATTAACCGATCGTCCACGGACTTGGACGAAGTGAGACAAAGTCATCTACTCATTCTCTACATCAATCTTGGTCGTCTCTTCTAGCAAACTTGACGATCGAGTTGCCTCGAGTCAGAGGCGGGAGCCCGTTTAAAGAACCGATCATGTGGTGCCACCTCGATGAGGAGATCGGAGATCGACGAGATTGGAGCAGCCGCAACGGAGCGTGGGATGATGGTTGAAGAACGAAGGACTCGGATCATTCGGTACAATCTTTCTACACTCTTTACAGTTTGTTAGTTTAGCAATAATGGCAGATCCGGGTTAAAGTATACGATAGCGCCAGTTAAAAGTTTTTTGTTCCGCATTTGGCGTCTGTAGACTGCCGGGGCGCTAGCGTAGACTTACAGTGGTATCAGAGCCTAACCATTTTGCTATACTAACTTGTGCTAACGCGTTTAAAACATCGATCCGACCGGAAATCAAAAATCGCAAAAATCGCAATTTCTTATCCCGACAGTTTCTGTTAATTTTAAACGGTCTCAAAATTTATTTCTGGATGTCTTAAAAATCCGTGCAGGGAATTCTAAGAACCACGACCAAATTTGGGGTCGTGATCCCTCCAGGCTGCCGCGGAAGGGCGGCCAAACCCATGGTTTGGCCGCGCAACCGCTGCCACGTGGGGAGCACGTGCTCCCAAATTTGGACAGTCGGTTCTTTGATTGATTTTGGGGTTTTTGGAATATAAAGTTTTGGCCCAGATTTTGTTACTGTTCACCAGTAAGCAGTGGGGCCCACGTTTTAAAATTTGGTCTTTGGTCGATCGAAATTTAAACACGTTAGTTTACAGTGCTTACATTATATCTCCGACCGGGAATGTCATTTGATCGGTAAACTGCGTCTGATTGCTATAGTTCTTTTAGACGGGTTTGCGAACGTGACATTCGCGTTGATGTTCTGTGTTGTGCTGTGATGTTGCGGATTTGTCATGGTGGATAGCAGTGTGTAATGGTAGTACAGTTTGAGTTTATTTGTACATTTGATATTGCGGGGCGAGCGTCCAACTTGTGGACAGCCGTCACTGCCTGTTGTATAATATTCTTTTGGGGCACGACCAGGTTGCGGTCGATGTACCTATTGTACTATTTTTCATTACTGTACTAGGTTTTACCCCGCGACGGAGTGCACGGATAGCCGGGTTCGGGAAAGCAACGGGTCCGCATCTCATGGCTTTGAGAGGCAGAGGGGCCCCACTTCAGAATTGGCAGACTATTCGTCGCACTCGTAGGGGGTACAGGTTGACCCAAGGAGGGGTGCTCAATTTACCGGATTCCGTGAAGTGCCGGGTGTTCCATTCACTATGCTGTGGGGACTGCCTCGCTTCAGGTTTTGGCGGGTAACTTGCCGCGCCCGTAGGGGTCTAAGTTTCATTGCATAGGCTATCCACACGACAGGGGAACGTCGAGTTTCAGCAGCGGCTCTGTGAAACTCGGGGATCCCAGATATCTGTATCGTTCTGTGATGCTTATTACTTTTCTGTAATGTTGTATATTATCACGCCTGGAGCGATTATGTATATTGGTTTATATACTATTAGATGTTGTATATGTTTTACATCCGCGCTAGTCCAGTCCCCGCTCTGTCGTTAGTTAAGTAACCTAACGAGTAATGACGGGACCCAGTGACGAATGCGGATGGCATATACGTACATTTTATTTTCGTTCTTTTCTGGTGTGATTGATTGATGGGACTGCGTTGATTCTGATCAACGCAAAGTAAAAACAAACCTGTTTACAGTTGTTGGAACAATTTAAAAAGTGTTATTGCAAAGTCGTTTTCTTTTGTTATGCATAGCGGTATTCAGTGGAATATCCTGCACCTCATTCGACGGGGCAAGGGCCGATATCCCTTCACCGGGACTGACCCCTTGGACAGAAGTTTGCGTCAGAGTAATAACTCCACTATAGTCGATTACATGTTGCTTTGCATAGCGGTATTCAGTGGAATATCCTGCACCTCATTCCACGAGGAAAGAGCCGAGATCCCTTTACCGGGAGTGACCTCTTTAGCAAAAGGTTTTCGCCACTATATTTTAAAAAGCTATCAGGTTCCTTCAGCGATATCAAGTTCACTACGCTAAAGGTTTTTCGCCAAAAACCAGTCGTAGCCCTCCGTCACTTCTTTTGGGTATTCAGTAGTATTCAAGCTACGTATTTTGACCAACGCCAAGGCATAGTGTTTGGTAGCTGCTGGGTATTCAATTGTTGCATAGATAGATGAGTTAGTTTGGGACAGTCGTTCTGCCGATTGGCCAACGTCAGGGGCATGTGCGGGTGGGTTCAAATTGGCAAGATAGTGACGGGTAGAACTTGGCATGTGACTTATGACATTTTGACCAACGCCAAGGTTATAAGAGCATGGGGCAAAAATGATATCAGGAGTTTCTAAAGAAACTGAAACTTGCCGAGTATGCGCATACCTTCTGGAGTATGAGTAACGTGGATGCATTCCATCACGTTATCATGCGATGAGAGTTGGATCCTGATTCCCACTGATGAGTTGGTTTACTCTTCGGGTGATCCCGATTGATTCTTCTTTAGGTTTGGAGGAGAATTTGACAGGACAGTGGGAGGTTTCCGGATTAGATAAAATGATGACCATTCTGATCTAGGTTAGAGTGCACGCAGAGTGTTTCTTTTTCTCTCTCTCTTTGGCAGCGACCTTTGACCGACCCTAGACTATGACTCAGAGACCAGGTTGACCGAACCTTCTTAAAACACTGGCTTTTGGATTGTCTGAGTTGCATAAGTCATTGCCACTCCTTCTTTTACCCTTTGAATTTCTCGGAACACCCGTATTACTACGGATATCCACTTCCATTGGATAGAGCCATCGTATGGTTATATACGAACTCGAAGGGACTTCTTCGGGGATGGATTAAGGTTCAGGAGAAATAGAATTGGTTTATTCAGTTGTTTTTTATTATCACCTTCTCTCAGGTTGCGAGAGCTCCTTAGGTTTAGGAGAGTACACCTATTACGCTTATTGGATAGTCGTATTCCAAACCATAGGCTGGTGCCGAAAGGTAGGGAATGAAGAAAACCAATTAGCCTAAGTAGGGTGTGCAGAAGGTAATATGTAAAGACAAAATAAAGGGATTAGAAAGAGGGCAAAGTAAATTGCGACTGATATCATTCACGACCAAAACCGCGTACTTCATCGCCACTCCTATTTCAACTTTAAAAGAATAAGGTATTATTCAGTTGTCTTTTATCATCACCTTCTCTCGAGATGCGAGTACTCCTTGGTTTAGGAGGGTACACCTATTATGCTTACTGGATAGTCTTCTTCCAAACCATAGGCTGGTGCCGAACGGTAGGAAAGGAAGAAAACCATTTAGCCTAACGATGGTGTACAGAAAGTAACGACTAAAGACAAATTAAAGGGGATTTGGAGAGATGGCAATAAAATATACGGTTGAAGTCATGAATTGGATTATGGAAGAGGCATTACTATGAATACCAGGATACCCCTACGAAACGTATTCATGTTTCAGTGCATTGTTAAAAGAAAAACTGTTTTCCCGATTAGACACTTACTCCAAGGGTATGTATTTGCCAGGTTTCATTCTCATATCTGTATGGTTTTACAGATGATGATTGGGAGTAAGATATTGGGAATTAGGTGATCATCCTCATTATATCGGAATTCGTTGAATTGGTGATATTTGAGGAAATCGCCAGGGTACAGTTTTCTACCTACGACGCACAGGTTTTGAGTTGTTTAACTCAGCGGACTTATACAGAGTATTGTATGTTGTCCAGTATCCATCAGGACAAAGGGGTAGGTCCTCGTACTATGTTCTGTTTACTTATAACTTCTCTAGTATTTAGACGAGTGTTTCGTAGAAATACAAGGTCTAAGTTTTGAGAAGTTGTGGGTATAAGAATAAAGTAGAGAACCAGGTATCACAAGTATCGGGATTCTTCAAAGAGATCGAAGATGTAGATTCTTGTGATTGGTATTCAGATGATAGTGATGGTTTTGAGAAACGTGTTTCTTTTTCAGGTTACTCATAATTGGATGGATTCCTAAGTTGAGTAATGCTGATTAACCTCTTTCCATTAAGTTGATATGCACTGGAGACAGCTGCATGATTTGAATATGGTTCCAATTAAATAAGTGCCAAAGTTTCTATATTGGATATAGAATGGATCGTACCTTAAAAGAAGTTAAGGTACGGGGAGTTGTCCAGCTTATGATTAAAACCAGACACTGGATAACTCAGGGCACGTTTCTGTAATGGCTGTTTGTGGGTTGACCCTGGCTATGACGAAGGTTGATATTCTACCATTTGGAAGATCAATAGTGATATTGTTCTTGACTCGCCACAGTTTTAGTAAAAATGGATCTTTTTCAGAAAACAGTAGTGGGAGTATGGTAGAACTGGAAGTGATTCCAGAACCGCGAACGATTACGGAAAAATTTAATAGGACCTATATATTCAATCAGATTTGACATTCCAATAGCCACTCCGCAGGTATGGTAGGTAACCTCAGACGCCCGAGAGGTACTTCGGTAGCCTCAGAGACGGTGACAGGGAGGTTCTTATCTACCCAGACTTGACACTACTGTTGTTCCAGGATATGAGACCCGGTAGGAGGGTTGTCGTAGTCAGTGGGAGCAGCGGAAGCATAGTGGGCAAGATGCTTATATCTATTTATAGACTTGAGCAGTTATAGCGGAGATAGATCATCTAATTTTGATGTGACAGTCATGGGTTTGACTTCAATCAGAATAGGGGATGGATCAGTTAAGAAGGTAGTAGGGTGTGATGTCATGGTATCAGGATGACATACACAGAGTAGGAAGTAAAATTCCTATACTACGATCGGTTGTACTGTGATCGTCACACAGTTGTTTCTCCAGATAGGACATGGATATAATATTAGACATTCTGGTTTCTAGATCTATGGTTTTAGATCTAGATTTGGGTGGTTTCCCAATGTGGGTACTTTGACAGATATTCTAATGGTTTTTAGAATAGTTGACTCCTAGCATGGTAGTGTACCTGCAGGTGATGGAGTCACCCTCTCTAAAGGTGTCGTATAGACTAAAGGGGAGAGGGATGTGCATGATTGGCAGATCACTTGCTTAGGCAATTAAGTTAATCATGAGATGTCAAGTACCACACCAAATGTTGGTTTTGCACTAGATGCAATAAGTTTGTATTAATCCAATCCTGGAGAAACATAAGGAAGCAGTTTTAGAACATTGGTGCATATTCTACGGATTTGATGACGGCAGCCTCCTTCGGGAGACGATTATCATTCCAGGCTTCAAAGGTGATGTGGATGACAGAGTGACTGTCAGAGTTTTAGTTTTTCCCTCTGACGAAGAGGGACAGTATTATGGACAGGTGGTCCTAGAGGATACTGTGGGAAGCAAGGTGCCCGATACTGATTAGGTTCAGTGATCGATTCAGTCTAAGAAGTTTGGATATGGAGTTCATTTATGAACTAAGGTCCCATCAGATATCCAGACATGTTCTAAGACAGGTACTACTCAATTCGGGAGATGGCTTTCTCCGCGAACTTGAGATTAAGAGAGATATAGAAAGATACTTCTAGGCGGATCCACTCACTGAGGCTATTTCTCGAACACAATAGTTTTACAAACGGGCTTTGTGATACTGATTAGTAGAGGAGTTGGGTGTCGGTTTCACACGGGCTGTGAGTAGTCGACATCGCAATATTAGCCTTGAGTGCAAGTGGGAGATTGTTGGAGATAGTGCCCTCATAGTCAATTATTGGATCGCAGGTACGTGATTGCAATGATTGCGGAGGACCTATCCCGGTAGCACAGTCTTACTCGCGATGATAGTATGCTATCTGGTTTGCCTCTATCAGTCGTGTACATGTTCAGGTGACTGATTGCATGTTACACTTTGATAGAGCCCTTAGGATCTTGCTTTACTACCAACAGTATGATGGCGATCATATACGTGAGAGTTGGGTAGTTTATATGCATATCCTTAATTGTGGTCCCTAGTCGTGGGAGTTTCGAGACAGGGCATCGATACTCCGGAGTAGACTAGTGTGTACAGTCGAGACCCCGACGAGGGGCGGTGGCCGGTCTCACAAGCCACTGGTGTCAGTTGGATCACCTAAGATGTATACAGGTGCTCATTGGGTTATGAGTACACCGGACAGGACTCGCCGGGAATCTGCTAGTTAGTATTATATCTATCGTCAAATAGCAGTTCCCTGGTGACATGTGTACAGGTTAGTTCATCGACCTGAGGTCGTCATTTGTCTCGTGTGAGTTCCCACTGTGCTTTGATTTCTACCCTACCACGGCTCAAAGGAGTCGTGCAAACAGGTAGCTTTTGGGTACAGTCCCGAGCCATATGGAGGCACGTGAGCGGATCGGCAGGGGATTCGTCTCTCCCGGTATTGGGGGCGAGATCGTGCTGTGTCTAGGAGAGCCATTACACAAATCCATGGCCATGGTAGGAGATTTACTGGTAGGTACTCCAGTAGTATCTCAGGGTGTATTTGGGCTTCACTCCGACACGACTTATACTGCTATTGGGGGTCTGACGTTACTAGCCCCCTAGGCGGATATGCGATACTCATTGACGAACGGACCGGACTGTATATACATTGTCACTGTTAGGCTCAGTAGGGTTTTCGGAGGAGTTCGCTCATCGGTCTCCCTTGAGTTCGCTCCTCGGCCACCCTTGAGGTCAGTCCATGGGCAGCCGTTACGCATAGCTAGTGCCGCTGACGGTTTGTGGTTAAACCCACTGCCAGGGTACTGACGAGTCATTAGAGTCCCCCACAGGCAGTTTCCCAAGTTCGGGCGAAACGTTGTAGAGGCCGTATGGTTTTATGGCAGGGTTCGGAAAATGCACGTGCGTTTACGCACGTGTCAGTTTTCGGGCAGATGATACTGGTCGGCTTTGGTTTAAGCCGGATCCGAGTATTATATTGAGTAGGTATAATATCTTTGTCTCAGTTGCATTTGTATTTGGTCGTAATACAAATGCGGGTATATTTATACAGTTTCGGGGTTGTCCTGAAATTCGTTTCAGGATCACTTTTGGAAGTTGCCAGTTTCCAGTTTTCTATCAGCCGTCTTTTAACATTCTGTTAAAGACGGATTTATCTTTTCTTCAGATATGAAGAGTCGTGCTTCTAGAAGTTTCTAGATATGGTGACTAGGGTGATGACTTGGCTTCATGACTCATTAGGCATTAATGGTGTCATTAAAGCTTTTGGTGACTAGGGTTTTTAGTTCAATGTTTCTTTATGACTCATTGTTTTCATTAATGAGTTTTGTTAAGCTTAGGATATTTTTGAGTGAGAAGCTTTTGCTTATGGTTACTCTCTTGCTCCTACACTCACCCTCCTCCTTCTCTTTATAAGAAAGACCACTCCCCTCTCTCATTTACTCACTTGATTCATTCTTGAAAAGATTATGATAGATTTTTGGGGTATATGGAATTCACAGCTCATTTCATTCCATCACCCGATTTCCACGGCAACTTCATTAACCGATCGTCCACGGACTTGGACGAAGTGAGACAAAGTCATCTACTCATTCTCTACATCAATCTTGGTCGTCTCTTCTAGCAAACTTGACGATCGAGTTGCCTCGAGTCAGAGGCGGGAGCCCGTTTAAAGAACCGATCATGTGGTGCCACCTCGACGAGGAGATCGGAGATCGACGAGATTGGAGCAGCCGCAACGGAGCGTGGGATGATGGTTGAAGAACGAAGGACTCGGATCATTCGGTACAATCTTTCTACACTCTTTACAGTTTGTTAGTTTAGCAATAATGACAGATCCGGGTTAAAGTATACGATAGCGCCAGTTAAAAGTTTTTTGTTCCGCATTTGGCGTCTGTAGACTGCCGGGGCGCTAGCGTAGACTTACACTTCTTACTCTGATTCCTATGGGTCAACTATCTTCTTTCCCCGTGCCCTTTTTTTCCTGGCCTTGGAAGTAGTTCCACCATGCACAGAATTTTCCGTGCCTAGATTTGAATGCTTCTCTTTATAACCTGAAGCTACGTCTTCCTCCTTCTTCACAGAGAGAGAACCATTCAGGCCTTAGGGTAACTATTTTTTTAGAAACAAACCAAGAGTTATGGTTTGCAGTTGTCCCCACGCTCGTCGGAAACCCTGGGAGGTGCCTATCGAGGAGATTATTTCTTGTTTTGCCGCGCGGTTAGCGGATCCTCTTCTCACTGATGACCAATATGACGCGGTACTGTACGAGCTCCTAGCTCGTAGGGGCTCTCCTCTTCCTATGGGTTCCATTTGGTTCCGGATGATTTTCTTGTCCGTGCTTGCTGATATCCCTCCTCATCAGGTAGAGATGACTCCGGCGATTCTTGATACGGCGAAGGGAAAAATTGAGTGTTTCCACGAGGAACACTTGATTACTCAGCCTCTGAAGGATCATTCGATTCATTTACTGAGTCAGATACGAGTTCAGCGGGCCATCATGTCTGCCTTCGCTGATGAGTACGGCACTAATCGATGGGGAGCAACTTCTCGTGAAGACCGCCGCTTCGACATGGTGGAGAGGGCAAAGATTGAATTGGAGAACTTTGTATATTATTTTGTTAACCCTTGTATCTCTGATCCCATATTTGGTGATCTCTTCCCTGTAGAGTAGTATGTTTATATCAATCTATTTCTCTTATTATTGACTGCTGAATATTTTCTGTTTAATGTTTCCTCTTCAACATATATCCGTACGTGTATCTCTCCTCTGTTCGTGAGCTTTATATTTTACCCTTAGGAATTTTGGCTAAGTGCGAGCGCAATTGTTGTGTCATGCGCTAATCCTTCTCACACATACATAAATCAGCATGCTTTGAACACTATTTCCATTTAAGTAGGTATGCAGTCATGAATGAACGCTTAGTAGGCTGCGAATCAAAGACTCTCCTTACCGCCTTGCACAGTACATGGTTGGTGCTCATGGGTTGCGCCTTTCTGTCTTGACTTGATGTGAAGTAGTTTATATACTCATTTCGGAGTTTGTAGTTTATTCACTCGTCCCGGAGTCTCTAGTCTATGAACTCATTTCGGAGCTTGTAGTTTATTCACTTATCCAGGAGTCTCTAGTTTATGAACTCATTTCGGAGCTTGTAGTTTATTCACTTATTTCGGAGTCTTTAGTTTATGAACTCATTTTGTAGTTTGTTTAGTTTACCTCCATTGGGCTTATAGGCAAACATGTCCTAACGTTACAGTTAACCCCTGCTCTTTACAACAGAGGTCCGTTAGGGTCTGTGGTATTAGGTTTTTTGTCCGTTGTACCATCGCGTCGGCTGATGCATTCCCCGATATGCAGTCTTGCTGTTCGAGTAGCCCTGCGACTGTCGTGTCTCTGATCCCTTCAGGGGCTGGACAAGACATCTTCAAGTAATATCCCAGGTCATATTACCGTCGGAAGAGCAAGCATTAGGGATTTTCTATGCCGCTTTTTACTTGAGCTTAGGCTCAGTTTAGGAGCCCTGATGAGTCATAACCACTCCGCGCTGGTGTGGGATGATCTCTGATAGTCTTTCAGGCTTTATTTGAGTTGGTTTCAAGACCCTAAAGCTAGGGATTTTCCTTTGCTTCGTTTGCCGGCATTGCGTCTGCTGTAACGAGACGAATGTCAAGGTTGTCTGTGAACCGTTGAGGCTTGGAACTAGGGACTTTGCCATGTCTCCGAGGTAGTCTCCAGGTTGTTGGTGAACCGTCGAAGCTTGAAACTAGGGACTTTGTCGTAGCTCCGTTATTTTGACCCTGGGGTCTATTTTTGATGTTGCATCTGCATCCTGCTGGAGTTGAGAAGGAACGCCGGGGTTGTTAGTTATATGTATGCCCTAGAGGCCAGTATTGTACAGATGATGTATATTATATTGGATGCTTGGACATATATAGAGATGGCTTTCTTACTCGATATGATAGTATGCTATCTGGTTACTCTTTATCTTAACATGTATACTAGTCTCTTTAAACTGTCTTATAGTTACATGTTGGTAAAGCCCTTAGGATGTGTACTTAACTGCCTGGACTATGATGCAGATCATACTAGTGGGGACATGGTAGTCCATAAGTACATCCTTCAAGGTCCCTAGTCGTGGGTGTATCGAGACGGGGCATCGATATACCAGAGTAGACTAGCGTATACGCTTCTCGACCCATGAGATGGGCGATGGATGATCCCATATCCATTGGTGTTTGACATCAGAGATGGTATACGGGTCCTCAGTGGAGATTGGGTACACTGGACGGACTCACCGAGAACTCCCAGATGGTATTATACCTCACGTCAGAAGGAAGTTCTCAGGTGACACTTGTGCAGGTTAGTCTGTAGACCCGAGATCGTCATAGAGTCTTGTGTGATTCCCACTGTGCTTTGATCTCCACCTTACCACGTCCATGAGGGCGTGCAAAACGGTGGTTTTTGGGTACAATCCCGAGTCACATGGAGGCAATGAGCGATAGGAGGGGTTTCGTCTCTCCCGGTATTGGGGGTTGATGTTGCGCTGTGCTCGATTGGCCGTAACAGGGAAGTCCCTGGCCAGGGCTGATCAGAGTTATGCTGGTAAGTGTTACCAGTAGTTTCTCGACCCGTTATGAGCCTCACATCGGCATGACTTATCGGTTATTGGGGTCTGACGTTTACCACCCCTAGACTTGATATGCGACATATCAGACGAACAGACCGGACTGTACGGTAAGTGTTACTGGTTGGATTCACAGGAGTGTGAGCGGGATTTCTCGTCGATCTTCTGATCGCTCAATACCCAGGTGGCCGTTACGTTTAGCAGACCGCTTGCGGCTTGTGGGTGCTTGATATGATCATCATCTGCTGCCGGCGTATTGACGAGTCTTTAGAGTCCTACACAGAGGTTTCCTGGCTCAAGCGAAACGAAATAGGAGCGCATATGAGATATGTGCGGGACCGAGAATAATACGTGTATGTGATACCGTATTTCATTCTCGCGATGAATGTTTCGATTGGTTGTATGCGATATAACCTAGTTATCGAATCAAAGATTGATTCGATAAATCGATACATTGGATACTAGTCGGTTATGTGCGACATGACCGGATCATTGAATCAAGTGTTGATTTAATGATTTAATGTATAATTATATATTTGATATATTGCTTTGCATTAACTAGTATTGGTTCATTTTAAAAGGATTTTCTCACTTGATGCACATTGTATATGTGATATATTTTTTTGTGCACTTGTTTGTATCATGTTTGATGATACTTGCTCACTTGGCTTTGTGTAAAGACTTATACCATGGTTATGATAATGATTAGGGTTTTGAATTTATCAATTATTTATTTATCCTTTCTTTTTAAGAAATAGATAAAAGAAAAACAAAATGGTTTCTTTTTATCATGAAGCTTGTTGAAGCTTCATGAAGCTTTGACTAAAGTAACCATTTTGTCTTCATGCTTAACCCTAACCATTCCCACTAACCATGGTCTATTCTCTACACCTAACCAAGGTTAGGATATGATAAATATTCATTTCTTTTCTATTTTTAAATGAGGCTTATCATATTCTTCTTCATCTTCTTCTTCTTCTTCAAGAAAGAAACCTCACCTTCATCAATGGCAACTTGAGCAAATGAGTGAGAAATACAATTCTAAAGTGAACCCATCTCCTATTTCTTCATCCTCTACCTCTTGCCAAGTAGTATAGGGTGTTTTCTTCACAAGTTTCACGACTTGGTGAAGTTAGAGCTTGATTTTGTGTTGCCTCGACGTAGATCTTCTTCGGCATCGTAGCCGACGACTAGTCCGCTCATTTCTCCGATGAAGCCGATGCTAGAGTTCGAGATCCGACATGGACAGCGAGGGGACATCTACGTGGAGCTATGAAAGTGGAGAACCGGATCTACAAAGGTTGTAGCTTCTTACTTTTAGTTAAATTGTTAACTAGTTATACTTTTCGCCTAAACTCTAATCAACGAATCCGTATTAGGGTTTCTCGGCACTTGTAAAATTTAAAATTGGCATGGTTGAAACTTTGTGAGACCTCCTTTGTGTGCCTAGGAACCCTACAGTGGTATCAGAGCCTAGCTAGAGCCTTAGGCGAAGTCTAGACGACGTTTGAAACCCGATCGAAACGAAACCCTAATTTTATAATGCTCTCTGGACTTTTTTTCAAAAACTGGGTTTTTTCCATATTAAAAATGCTTAAAAAATTCAGCAGGGAATTCTAAGAATTACGATGCAAATTTTTCCACAAGATAAGTCTAAAGAGCGGCGGAACCGCGGCAGAAGCCTGCCTTCTGCGGCGGTTCCGCAGCCTTCTGATGACGTCAGCCCTCCATTTGTGCACAGTAATTCCTATTTTATGATGCTGAGTTTTCTGGGAATTTTTAATTTGACTCAAGAGTTGAGTGTTCTGGGGTTGCATTGGAAATCGATGTTTCGATCGGATTATCAAGTTTCGTCTATGTGTTTTTCCGGATAATTTTAGAATATGTTAAAAAGTTCGACCGGATATAAATACCCAATTTTTCCCCTGCCGGAAAATTTCCAAGTGTTGGATTTTTCTGTGGTTTAAGGACGTTCTAAGTAGTGCAAGTAACGCGATGGTCCCTTTAGAAAACAACCAACCTTAACTCGATTATGTGACCGTCTTGAACTGCCCTTTGAACCTTCGGGTTTGGGGCAGTACGGCGTGCCATATGTGAGGCGTTGGCTTGACCCTTCTACGGCTGTACCATTGGTACTGAGGCATGAAGTGAATGTCTTTGAACTTATTTCATGTGTTAAACGGTTTCGGAAAAACTTGGGTGTTCGAATGTTCGATCGGAAAGTTTAATATTTTCTATTTATCCGGAATGGGATACAATAATTGGAATTCACATACAGTTATGAGATAACTGAATGAATGTTATAAATCTAGCGGTTTAGTCTTACTTGATATTGAAAAGAGTTTTCGATAATGAGACTAAAATGCGGGGTTTATAATTGTTAGGCATGTGATGTCTAAGTATTTCATTTGATTAGGCATACGATGTCTAAAGAGGTTGCGGATTCCAACTGTTGTAATTTTACACTTTCTTTTCTGTGACCGTAAGTGTAGTATGTAAATATCGCCGGTTTCGTTGCTATAGGTCAACGACAATTGGGGTATGCATACTTACTTACGTTGATGACATGTGATGTTATGTGTTGTTGGATATGTTATATTGGATCGTCGTGTTTGAATAGCCGGGGGTTTTTATGTGAGATGAGTGTTTTTCATTTTAATTCATGTAAAAACTTGTATGTAATATTCTTTTAATTGGGGCACTTCCAGGTTGCGGAAGTTGTCACCTTTTGTATATTATTTACTTTTCCGCATTAGGATAGACCCAAGGAGGGGAGCACAAGTAACCGGGTTCTAGGGTCCAGTGGGAGACCATCTCGAGGAGTCGAGTCCGGGTCTCCTAACCCTAGAATTGGTAGGGTTGCTTGCTGCTCTCGTAGGGGTCTGGGGGTGTGGGATTGGCTATTCATCACAACCGTGGAATCCGTGTTTTACACTGGCTCGTATTAAAAACACGGACGTCCTAGTATATCCAATATTTCATATGATATTTTCTGCTGCGATATCTGTGATGTGATCATTTGATATGTTCTGATAATTACTGTATATATAGTATATATGATATATTATATAGACGTTACTTATGTTTTACACCCGCGCTACCCTGCCCCGCTCTGCCGTTAGTTACCTAACTTAACGGTGCACGAGGGGACATCGAGGCGAATGCGGATGGCATAAGTGTACGTCGTATTTATCTGTGATGTTTAGGTACTTAAATGATGGGACTTCATTAATGTGATTAATGAAAGAAAAGAAACCTAAGATGTTGTGGAATCGAATTTCAAAATAAAACAGGTAGCTACAGTTCTTGCTTTGCACAGCGATATATATGATATATCCCGCACCTCATTCAACGAGGAAAGGACCGAGATCCCTTCACCGGGAGTGACTCCTTTAGCAAGAACTGGCAGATGCTACACACTCGGTTTGTCTTTTGATTGCTTTTAAGAGTTTTTGCTTTGCACAGTGATATATATGATATATCCCGCACCTCATTCGATGAGGAAAGGACCGACGATCCCTTCACCGGGAGTGACTCCTTTAGCAAAACTAGAAAAGCCTCAAAAACACTCCATTTCAAAATTCATTCGATCCTACAACGATATCAAGTTCATTACACAATAGGTTTTCAGCAAAACCTGTCGTAGCCCTCCGTCATTTCAGATAAGTCCTGTTTAGTATTCGTGCTGCGTTTGTTGACCTTGTCAAGGCGCAGTGTGCGGTAGCTAACCAGTATTTATCTGCTTATGCATATGATGCAGATTGGGTTAGGGTAGTCGTACGACCTTGTTGACCTTGTCAAGGGTCGTGCGGGTGGGTTTGATTCAATCAAGAAATGACGGGTTGAACTTGACTTGCGGTCTATGGTATGTTGACCTTGTCAAGGTCATAGATCGTTCGGGGCAAAATATTATCGGGAATTTCAAGTGTTGAAATTTGCAATGAGATTGCATACCTTCTATGAGATAGTTGGATCCCGATACCCACTGCGAGTAAGAGTTACTCCTGGGAGAGTTTTACACATTACAATTAGCCGATCAAGTAGGTGTCTAGAAAGGTGTTAACGAGGTTACGCCTCTGAGAAAACGAGGTTTACATTAATTAGGTTCGTGCGAAAGCACGGGGGACCTCCCTCAAAGTAACGACACTGGCCTGGCTGAAAGATTGGCGAACTTGTAGTGTGTAATTAATCCCGTCTAGTCTTTTCTTTTAGGGTTTGAAGGAAGATTTGATAAAAACAGTGGGAGCCATCCTGATTAGATAAGATAATAACCAATCTGATCTTGCACGAGCATACGCTAAAGTGTTTTCTTCTCTCTCTCTCCAGGTAGCGACCATGTCATGCCCTAATCAAGATAATAATATGGATGTATTGACCGAACCCGCATGTTATACTGTGCTGGGGAACGTTGGTTCCGTTCTTTCTTATAAGAGTTATAGGACTGAACAGGATATAGGGGAATACCAGGATTCCCATGCCACCCGAATGAAGAAAGTACATGATGATGCATTTTCTTCGGGTGTGTTCATTACAGAGAACTGTTTCTCCATTTGCTCTACGTCCTGGGTATTAGATACCGGGTCAGGATCCCATATATGTAATCAGTTACATGGGCTCAGGAAAGGTAGAGAACTTGGAGAAGGTGATAAAGACATTAGAGTTGGAAATGGTGCAATAGTTGCAGCTAAGACTGTCGGGGAATATCACCTTGCATTACCAACTGGTAATACATTGGTTCTGAACGAATGCTATTACATGCCGAACATGATATGCAACATTATATCAGTTTCTTTGTTGAGTAAAGAGAGATATAATTTTGTATTACAGGACAATGTTATGAACATTTTCCGTAACCAAAAGTTGGTTGGATCAGGCACGTTGAGCAATGGCATTTATGTTCTAAATCAAACAACAGTTCTGAGCATAACAAACACACACAAGAGGAAGAGTTCAGAACTGAACGAATCCTCCTTATGGCATTGTAGACTGGGTCACATCAATGCAACACGACTGGCTAAGTTGCATAAGGATGGATATATGAAACCATTCGAATTTTCATCTTATGACACTTGCCAATCATGTCTCAAAGGCAAGATGACCAAAACTCCGTTTACGGGACACGGAGATAGAGTTACCGAACTCTTGGGACTGATACATAGTGATGTATGCGGTCCCATGTCTACACATGCCAGGGATGGTTCTTCGTACTTTATTACATTCACTGACGATCTCTCTAGATTCGGATATGTGTTCCTGATGAAACACAAATCAGCAGCTTTTGAGAAATTTAGAGAATATAAACAAGAAGTCGAAAACCAAACCGGAAAAAGTATTAAAATCCTTCGATCTGATCGAGGAGGTGAATACTTGAGCAATGAATTCCTGGACTTCCTAAAAGAGAATGGGATTCTCTCTCAGCTGACTCCTCCAAATACACCACAGCACAACGGTGTATCAGAATGGAGGAACCGCACCCTATTAGATATGGTGCGCTCTATGATGAGCACAGCTGAGTTACCTATTTCCTTCTGGGGATATGCGCTGGAGACAGCAGCATACCTATTGAATCAAGTTCCATCTAAATCTGTACCTACCACACCATATGAGATATGGAGTGGAAAGAGGCCATATCTTAAACGAGTTAAGATATGGGGTTGTCCAGCCTATGTCAAAAGACAAAATCCGGACAAGCTCGAGGCACGGTCAGTTCTCTGCAAGTTTGTGGGATATCCAAAGAATTCATATGGGTATTTTTTTCTACCACAGTGAGGAGCAAAAAGTGTTTGTTGCTCAATATGCCACCTTTTTAGAAAAGGAATTCCTTGAAAAAGAAATTAGTGGCAAAGTGGTAGAGCTGGAAGAGGTTCCGGATACACAAACCGTAACTGAAGATTTAGTGGAACCAGAAGATTCAGTAGCTCCCAATGAACCTCAGCCTCTCCGCCGATCTAGTAGGGTTCCTCGCCAACCTGAGAGATACTACGATTTTCTCATGGATGGTGGGAGCGAGGATTGCATCATGGAGGATGATGACCCAACTAGCTTCGAGCAGGCCATCACGAGTAAGGACTCGATGAAATGGCTGGATGCTATGCGGTCCGAGATGGAATCCATGTACACCAACAAAGTATGGACTTTGGAAGTTGCTCCTGAAGGGGTAAAACCCATTGGGAGCAAGTGGATCTTCAAGAAAAAACTTGGTGTAGATGGGAAAGTGGAGACTTTCAAAGCTAGACTTGTTGTAAAGGGTTTTCGTCAAAGACCAGGTGTGGACTATGAAGAAACCTTTTCTCCAGTGGCTATGCTTAAATCCATCCGGATCATGCTTGCCATCGCTGCATATCATGACTACGAAATCTGGCAAATGGATGTTAAGACCGCCTTTCTAAACGGTGATTTAGAAGAGTGCGTGTACATGACTCAGCCAGAGGGCTTCGTAGACAGTGGGAGCAGCGGGAAGGTGTGCAAGCTGCTTAAATCCATTTATGGATTAAAGCAAGCATCGCGGAGTTGGAACATCTGCTTTGACGTAGTTATCAAAGAGTTTGATTTCGTCAAAAACCCAGATGAACCTTGTATCTACAAGAAGGTAGCAGAGAGTAAGGTTGTCTTCCTCGTATTGTACGTGGACGACATACTCTTGATAGGAAATGATATTCCTATGCTGCAAGCGGTCAAGCTCTTCTTATCACAAAGATTCTCAATAAAAGATCTTGGTGATGCCTCCTGCATATTAGGAATTAGGATCTATAGAGATAGATCCAAACGGATTTTGGGATTGTCCCAATCCAGGTACATTGACACCATACTAAAGAGGTTTAGTATGGAAGAATCCAAGCGTGGAACTTGCCCACGATCTCTAGAGTCACTCTCTCTAAAGAGATGTCTCCCAAGACTGATTTGGAGAGAGTTCGCATGCAAGGGATACCCTATGCTTCGGCTGTAGGCTCTATCATGTACGCGATGCTATGTACCAGACCCGATGTAGCATACTCACTAAGTGTAGTGAGCAGGTATCAAGCTGATCCTGGAGAGAGTCACTGGACAGCTGTGAAGAGCATTCTCAAGTACTTGCGAAAGACTAAAGAGATGATCTTGGTGTATGGTAACAGAGAACTCCAAGTGGAGTCCTTTACCGATTCGAGCTTCCAGAGTGATAAGGACGACTCTAAGTCGCAGTCGGGATTTGTCTTTACCCTTTACGGAGGGGCGGTTAGATGGAAGAGTTCCAAGCAGGAAACCGTGGCAGACTCGACGATGGAGGCTGAATACATCGCTGCCAACGATGCTGCTAAGGAGGCTGTTTGGATCAAGAAGTTCATTACTGAACTTGGTGTGGTTCCATCCATTGAGCATCCAATACCTTTGTATTGCGATAACAATGGAGCGGTGGCTTTGACTAAGGAACCCAGGTCCCATCAGCGATCCAGGCATATTCTGAGGCGGTATCACCTGATCCGGGAGATAGTTGATCGCCGGGAGATCGAGGTTAGGAGGGTTGACACAAAGAACAACACGGCGGATCCACTCACGAAGGCCATTCCCCAGATACAGTTTGAGAGACTCTTCGGGATGCTCGGTATGCGATACTACAGTAGCTGGCCCTAGTGCAAGTGGGAGATTGTTAGTTATATGTATGCCCTAGAGGCCAGTATTGTACAGATGATGTATATTATATTGGATGCTTGGACATATATAGAGATGACTTTCTTGCTTGATATGATAGTATGCTATCTGGTTACTCTTTATCTTAACATGTATACTAGTCTCTTTAAACTGTCTTATAGTTACATGTTGGTAAAGCCCTTAGGATGTGTACTTGACTGCCTGGACTATGATGCAGATCATACTAGTGGGGACATAGTAGTCCATAAGTACATCCTTCAAGGTCCCTAGTCGTGGGTGTATCGAGACGGGGCATCGATATACCAGAGTAGACTAGCGTATACGCTTCTCGACCCATGAGATGGGCGATGAATGTGTAAGTCTACGCTAGCGCCCCGGCCGTCTACAGACGCCAAATGCGGAACAAAAACTTTTAAACCGGCGCTATCGTATACTTTAACCCGGATCTGCCATTATTGCTAAACTAACAAACTGTAAAGAGTGTAGGAATGTTATACCGAACGATCCGAGTCCTTCGTTCTTCAACCATCATCCCACGCTCCGTTGCGGCTGCTCCGATCTCGTCGATCTCCGATGTCCTCGTCGAAGTGGCACCACATGATCGATTCTTTAAACGGGCTCCCGCCTCTGACTCGAGGCAACTCGATCGTCAAGTTTGCTAAAAGAGACGACCAAGAATGATGTAGAGAATGAGTAGATGACTTTGTCTCACTTCGTCCAAATCCGTGGACGATCGGTTAATGAAGTTGCCGTGGAAATCGGGTGATGGAATGAAATGAACTGTAAAATTCCATACACCCCGAATGCTATCATAATCTTTTCTAACCGAAATGAAACATCAAGTGAGAGTGAGAATGAGGAGAGAGAGAGGGCAAGCCATATATAGCAAGAGGGAGGTGACCGTAGGAGAAGGGGGTGACCTTAAGCAAAAGCTTCTCATTTATAAAATATCTTAAGCAATCCAAAAGGTTTTAATACTAAAGCATGAATCACTTAACCTAGTCACCCTTTAATAAATGCAACCAATGAAAACCCTACACCAAAAAGCCTAGTCACCTCATCTAGAATATTCTAGAACACTGACTCACCTCATCTGTAGAAAAGATAAATCCGTCTTTAACCAAATGTTAAAAGACGGCTGATAGAAAACTGGAAACTGGCAACTTCCAAAAGTGATCCTGAAACGACTTTCAGGATAACCCCGAAACTGTATAAATATACCCGCATTTGTATTACGACCGAATACAAATGCAACTGAGACAAAGATATTATACCTACTCAATATAATACTCGGATCCGGCTTAAACCAAAGCCGACCAGTATCATCTGTCCGAAAATCGACACGTGCGTAACCCTGCCATAAAACCATACGGCCTCTACAACGTTTCGCCCGAACTTGGGAAACTGTCTGTGGGGGACTCTAATGACTCGTCAGCACCCTGGCAGTGGGTTTAACCACAAACCGTCAGCGGCACTAGCTATGCGTAACGGCTGCCCATGGACTGACCTCAAGGGTGGCCGAGGAGCGAACTCAAGGGAGACCGATGAGCGAACTCCTCCGAAAACCCTACTGAGCCTAACAGTGACAATGTATATACAGTCCGGTCCGTTCGTCAATGAGTATCGCATATCCGCCTAAGGGGCTAGTAACGTCAGACCCCATTAGCAGTATAAGTCGTGTCGGAGTGTAGCCCAGAACGCCCTGAGATACTACTGGAATACCTACCAGTAAATCTCCCGCCTCGGCCGAGGGCTTTGCGTAATGGCTCTCCTAGACACAGCACGATCTCGCCCCCAATACCGGGAGAGACGAATCCCCTGCCGATCCGCTCACGTGCCTCCATATGGCTCGGGACTGTACCCAAAAGCTACCTGTTTGCACGACTTCTTTGAGCCGTGGTAGGGTAGAAATCAAAGCACAGTGGGAACTCACACGAGACAAATGACGACCTCAGGTCGATGAACTAACCTGTACACATGTCACCAGGGAACTGCTATCTGACGATAGGTATAGTACTAACTAGCAGATTCCCGGCGAGTCCTGTCCGGTGTACTCATAACCCAATGAGCACCTGTATACATCTTAGGTGATCCAACTGACACCAGTGGCTTGTGAGACCGGCCACCGCCCCTCGTCGGGGTCTCGACTGTATACACTAGTCTACTCCGGAGTATCGATGCCCAGTCTCGAAACTCCCATGACTAGGGACCACAATTAAGGATATGCATATAAACTACCCAACTCTCACGTATATGATCGCCCTCATACTGTTGGTAGTAAAGCAAGATCCTAAGGGCTCTATCAAAGTGTAACATGCAATCAGTCACCTGAACATGTACACGACTGATAAAGGCAAACCAGATAGCATACTATCATCTCGAGTAAGACTGTCCTACCGGGATAGGTCCTCCGCAATCATTGCAATCACGTACCTGCGATCCAATAATTGACTATGAGGGAACTATCTCCAACAATCTCCCACTTGCACTCAAGGCTAATATTGCGATGTCGACTACTCACAGCCCGTGTGAAACCGAACATCCAACTCCTCTACTAATCAGTTTCACAAAGCCCGTTTGTAAAACTATTGTGTTCGAGAAATAGCCTCGGTGAGTGGATCCGCCTAGAAGTTTCTTTTTGTATCTCTCTTAATCTCAAGTTCGCGGAGAAAGCCATCTCCCGAATTGAGTAGTACCTGTCTTAGAATATGTCTGGATATCTGATGGGACCTTAGTTCATAAATGAACTCCATATCCAAACTTCTTAGACTGTATGGATCACTGAACCTAATCAGTATCCAGCACCATGCCACCCACAGTATCCTCTGGAACCACCTGTCCATAATACTGTCCCTCATCAGAGGGAAAACTAAAACTCTGACAAACACTCTGTCATCCATGTCACCTTTGAAGCCTGGAATGATAACCGTCTCCTGAAAGAGGCTGCCGTTATCAAATCCGCAGAACATGTACCAATGTTCTAAAACTGCTTCCTTATGTTTCTCCAGGATTGGATTAATACAAACTTATTGCATCTAGTGCAAAACCAACATTTGGTGTGGTACTTGACATCACATGATTGACTCAATTGCCTAAGCAAGTGATCTGCCAATCATGCACATCCCTCTCCCCTTTAGTCTATACGACACCTTTAGAGAGGGTGACTCCATCACCTGCAGGTACACTACCATGCTAGGAGTCAACTATTCTAAAAACCATTAGAATATTTATCAAAGTACCCATATTGGGAAACTACCCAAATCCAGATCTAAAACCATAGATCTAGAAACCAGAATGTCAAATATTATATCCATATCCTGTCTGGAGAAACAACTGTGCGACGACCACAGTACAACCGATCGTAGTATGGGAATTTTACTTCCCACTCTGTGTATGTCATCCAGATACCATGACATCACACCCTACTACCTTCTTAACTGATCCATCCCCTATTCTGATTGAAGTCAAACCCATGACTGTCACATCAAAATTAGATGATCTATCTCCGCTATATCTGCTCAAGTCTATAAATAGACATAAGCTACTTGCCCACCATGCTTCCGTTGCTCCCACTGACTACGACAACCCTCCTACCGGGTCTCATATCCTGGAACAACAGTAGTGTCAAGTCTGGGTAGATAAGAACCTCCCTGTCACCGTCCTTGAGGCTACCGAAGTACCTCTCGGGTGTCTGAGGTTACCTACCATACCTGCGGAGTGGCTATTGGAATGTCAAACCTGATTGAATGTATAGGTCCTATTAAATTTTCCGTAATCGTTCGCGGTTCTGGAATCACTTCCAGTTCTACCATACTCCCACTACTGTTTTCTGAAAAAGATCCATTTTTACTAAAACTGTGGCGAGTCAAGAACAATGTCACTATTGATCTTCTAAATGGTAGAATATCAACCCTCGTCATAGCCAGGGTCAACCCACAAACAGCCATTACAGAAACGTGCCCTGAGTTATCCAGTGTCTGGTTTTAATCATAAGCTGGACAACTCCCCGTACCTTAATTTCTTTTAAGGTACGAACTATTCTATATCCAATACAGAAACTTTGGCACATATTTAATTGGAACCAAGATTCAATCCATGCAGCTGTCTCCAGTGCATATCAACTTAATGGAAAGAGGCTAATCAGTATTACTCAACTTAAGAATCCATCCAATTATGAGTAACCTGAAAGAGAAACACGTTTCTCAAAACCATCACTATCATCTGAATACCAATCACAAGAATCTACATCTTCGATCTCTTTGAAGAATCCCGATACTTGTGATACCTGGTTCTCTACTTTATTCTTATACCCACAACTTCTCAAAACTTAGACCTTGTATTTCTACGAAACACTTGTCTAAATACTAGAGAAGTTATAAGTAAACAGAACATAGTACGAGGACCTACCCCTTTGTCCTGATGGACACTGGACAACATACAATACTCTGTATAAGTCTGCTGAGTTGAACAACTCAAAACCTGTGCGTTGTAGGTGGAAAACTGTACCCTGGCGATTTCCTCAAATATCACCAATTACAACGAATTCCGATATAATGAGGATGATCACCTAATTCTCAATATCTTACTCCCACTCATCATCTGTAAAACCATACAGATATGAGAATGAAACCTGGTAAATACATACCCTTGGAGTAAGTGTCTAATCGGGAAAACAGTTTTTCCTTTAACAATGCACTGAAACATGAAAATGTTTCGTAGGGGTATCCTGGTATTCATAGCAATGCCTCTTCCATAATCCAATTCATGACTTCAACCGTATATTTTATTGCCATCTCTCCAAATCCCTTTATTTGTCTTTAGTCGTTACCTTCTGTACACCATCGTTAGGCTAACTGGTTTTCTTCCTTCCCTACCGTTCGGCACCAGCCTATGGTTTGGAAGAAGACTATCCAGTAAGCATAATAGGTGTACCCTCCTAAACCAAGGAGTACTCGCATCTCGAGAGAAGGTGACGATAAAAGACAACTGAATAATACCTTATTCTTTTAAAGGTGAAATAGGAGCGGCGATGAAGTACGCGGTTTTGGTCGTGAATGATATCAGTCGCAATTTACTTTGCCCTCTTTCTAATCCCTTTATTTTGTCTTTACATATTACCTTCTGCACACCCTACTTAGGCTAATTGGTTTTCTTCATTCCCTACCTTTCGGCACCAGCCTATGGTTTGGAATAAGACTATCCAATAGGCGTAATAGGTGTACTCTCCTAAACCAAGGAGCTCTCGCAACCTGAGAGAAGGTGATAATAAAAGACAACTGAATAAACCAATTCTATTTCTCCTGAACCTGGATCCATCCCCGAAGAAGTCCCTTCGAGTTCGTATATAACCATACGATGGATCTATCCAATGGAAGTGGATATCCGTAGTAATACGGGTGTTCTGAGAAATTCAAAGGGTAAAAGAAGGAGTGGCAATGACTTATGCAACTCAGACAATCCAAAAGCCAGTATTTTAAGAAGGTTCGGTCAACCTGGTCACTGAGTCATAGTCTAGGGTCGGTCAAAGGTCGCTGCCAAAGAGAGAGAGAGAAAAGAAACACTCTGCGTGCACTCTATCCTAGATCAGAATGGTCATCATTTTATCTAATCCGGAAACCTCCCACTGTCCTGTCAAATTCTCCTCCAAACCTAAAGAAGAATCAATCGGGATCACCCAAAGAGTAAACCAACTCATCAGTGGGAATCAGGATCCAACTCTCATCGCATGATAACGTGATGGAATGCATCCACGTTACTCATACTCCAGAAGGTATGCGCATACTCGGCAAGTTTCAGTTTCTTTAGAAACTCCTGATATAGTTTTTGCCCCATGCTCTTATAACCTTGGCTTTGGTCAAAATGTCATAAGTCACATGCCAAGTTCTACCCATCACTATCTTGTCAATTTGAACCCACCCGCACATGCCCCTGACTTTGGCCAATCGGCAGAACGACTGTCCCAAACTAACTCATCTATCTATGCAACAATTGAATACCCAGCAGCTACCAAACACTATGCCTTAACTTTGGCTAAAATGCATAGCTTGAATACTATTAAATACCCAAAAGAAGTGACGGAGGGCTACGACTGGTTTTTGGCGAAAAACCTTTAGCGTAGTGAACTTGATATCGCTGAAGGAACCTGATAGCTTTTTAAAATATAGTGGCGAAAACCTTTTGCTAAAGAGGTCACTCCCGGTAAAGGGATCTCGGCTCTTTCCTCGTGGAATGAGGTGCAGGATATTCCACTGAATACCGCTATGCAAAGCAACTTGTAATCGACTATAGTGAAGTTATTACGCTGACGCAAACTTCTGCCCAAGGGGTCAGTCCCGGTGAAGGGATATCAGCCCTTGCCCCGTCGAATAAGGTGCAGGATATTCCACTGAATACCGCTATGCATAACAAAAGGAAACGTCTTTGCAACAACACTTTTTAAATTTGTTCCAACAACTTAAACAGGTTTTTTATACTTTGCATTGATCAGAATCAACGCAGTCCCATCAATCAATCACACCAGAAAAGAACGAAAATAAAATGTACGTATATGCCATCCGCATTCGTCACTGGGTCCCGTCATCACCCGTTAGGTTACTTAACTAACGACAGAGCGGGGACTGGACTAGCGCGGGTGTAAAACATATACAACATCTAATAGTATATAAACCAATATACATAATCGCTCCAGGCGTGATAATATGCAACATTACAGAAAAGTAATAAGCATCACAGAACAATACAGATATCTGGGATCCCCGAGTTTCACAGAGCCGCTGCTGAAACTCGACGTTCCCCTGTCGTGTGGATAGCCTGTGCAATGAAACCTAGACCCCTATGGGTGCGACAAGTTACCCGCCAAGACCTGAAGCGAGGCAGCCCCCTACAGCATAGTGAATGGACCACCCAGCACTCTACGGAATCCGGTAAGCTTGGGCACCCCTCCTTGGGTCAACCTGTACCCCCTACGAGTGCGGCGAATAGTCTGCCAATTCTGAAGTGGGACCCCTCTGCCTCTCAAAGCCATGAGATGCGGACCCGTTGCCCCCCAGAACCCGGCTATCCGTGCACTCCGTCTCGGGGCAAAACCTAGTACAGTAATGAAAAATAGTACAATAGGTACATCGACCGCAACCTGGTCGTGCCCCAAAAAGAATATTATACAACAGGCAGTGACGGCTGTCCACAAGTTGGACGCTCGCCCCGCAATATCAAATGTACAAATAAACTCAAACTGTACTACCATTGCACACTGCTATCCACCATGACAAATCCGCAACATCACAGCACAACACAGAACATCAACGCGAATGTCACGTTCGCAAACCCGTCTAAAAGAACTATAGCAATCAGACGCGGTTTACCGATCAAATGACATTCCCGGTCGGAGATATAATGTAAGCACTGTAAACTAACGTGTTTAAATTTCGATCGACCAAAGACCAAATATCAAAAAGTGGGCCCCACAGCTTACTGGTGAACAGTAACAAAACCTGGGCCAAAACTTTATATACCAAAAACCCCAAAATCCCACAGAGAACCAACTGACAAAATTTGGGAGCACGTGCTCCCCACGTGGCCTCGGTTGCGCGGCCAAACCATGGGTTTGGCCACCCTTCCGCGGCATCTTGGAGGGATCACGACCCCAAATTTTGTCGTGGCTCTTATAATTCCCTGCACAGATTTTTAAGACATCCAGAAATAAATTTTGAGACCGTTTAAAATTAACAGAAACTGTCGGGCATGGATTTTGCAGTTTTTAGTTTTCCGGTCGGATCGATGTTTTAAACGCGTTAGCACAAGTTAGTATAGCAAAATGGTTAGGCTCTGATACCACTGTAAGTCTACGCTAGCGCCCCGGCCGTCTACAGACGCCAAATGCGGAACAAAAACTTTTAAACCGGCGCTATCGTATACTTTAACCCGGATCTGCCATTATTGCTAAACTAACAAACTGTAAAGAGTGTAGGAATGTTATACCGAACGATCCGAGTCCTTCGTTCTTCAACCATCATCCCACGCTCCGTTGCGGCTGCTCCGATCTCGTCGATCTCCGATGTCCTCGTCGAAGTGGCACCACATGATCGGTTCTTTAAACGGGCTCCCGCCTCTGACTCGAGGCAACTCGATCGTCAAGTTTGCTAAAAGAGACGACCAAGAATGATGTAGAGAATGAGTAGATGACTTTGTCTCACTTCGTCCAAATCCGTGGACGATCGGTTAATGAAGTTGCCGTGGAAATCAGGTGATGGAATGAAATGAACTGTAAAATTCCATACACCCCAAATGCTATCATAATCTTTTCTAACCGAAATGAAACATCAAGTGAGAGTGAGAATGAGGAGAGAGAGAGGGCAAGCCATATATAGCAAGAGGGAGGTGACCGTAGGAGAAGGGGGTGACCTTAAGCAAAAGCTTCTCATTTATAAAATATCTTAAGCAATCCAAAAGGTTTTAATACTAAAGCATGAATCACTTAACCTAGTCACCCTTTAATAAATGCAACCAATGAAAACCCTACACCAAAAAGCCTAGTCACCTCATCTAGAATATTCTAGAACACTGACTCACCTCATCTGTAGAAAATATAAATCCGTCTTTAACCAAATGTTAAAAGACGGCTGATAGAAAACTGGAAACTGGCAACTTCCAAAAGTGATCCTGAAACGACTTTCAGGATAACCCCGAAACTGTATAAATATACCCGCATTTGTATTACGACTGAATACAAATGCAACTGAGACAAAGATATTATACCTACTCAATATAATACTCGGATCTGGCTTAAACCAAAGCCGACCAGTATCATCTGTCCGAAAATCGACACGTGCGTAAACGCACGTGCATTTTCCGAACCCTGCCATAAAACCATACGGCCTCTACAACGTTTCGCCCGAACTTGGGAAACTGTCTGTGGGGGACTCTAATGACTCGTCAGCACCCTGGCAGTGGGTTTAACCACAAACCGTCAGCGGCACTAGCTATGCGTAACGGCTGCCCATGGACTGACCTCAAGGGTGGCCGAGGAGCGAACTCAAGGGAGACCGATGAGCGAACTCCTCCGAAAACCCTACTGAGCCTAACAGTGACAATGTATATACAGTCCGGTCCGTTCGTCAATGAGTATCGCATATCCGCCTAGGGGGCTAGTAACGTCAGACCCCATTAGCAGTATAAGTCGTGTCGGAGTGTAGCCCAGAACGCCCTGAGATACTACTGGAATACCTACCAGTAAATCTCCCGCCTCGGCCGAGGGCTTTGCGTAATGGCTCTCCTAGACACAGCACGATCTCGCCCCCAATACCGGGAGAGACGAATCCCCTGCCGATCCGCTCACGTGCCTCCATATGGCTCGGGACTGTACCCAAAAGCTACCTGTTTGCACGACTCCTTTGAGCCGTGGTAGGGTAGAAATCAAAGCACAGTGGGAACTCACACGAGACAAATGACGACCTCAGGTCGATGAACTAACCTGTACACATGTCACCAGGGAACTGCTATCTGACGATAGGTATAGTACTAACTAGCAGATTCCCGGCGAGTCCTGTCCGGTGTACTCATAACCCAATGAGCACCTGTATACATCTTAGGTGATCCAACTGACACCAGTGGCTTGTGAGACCGGCCACCGCCCCTCGTCGGGGTCTCGACTGTATACACTAGTCTACTCCGGAGTATCGATGCCCTGTCTCGAAACTCCCATGACTAGGGACCACAATTAAGGATATGCATATAAACTACCCAACTCTCACGTATATGATCGCCCTCATACTGTTGGTAGTAAAGCAAGATCCTAAGGGCTCTATCAAAGTGTAACATGCAATCAGTCACCTGAACATGTACACGACTGATAAAGGCAAACCAGATAGCATACTATCATCTCGAGTAAGACTGTCCTACCGGGATAGGTCCTCCGCAATCATTGCAATCACGTACCTGCGATCCAATAATTGACTATGAGGGCACTATCTCCAACAGAATGATCCCATATCCATTGGTGTTTGACATCAGAGATGGTATACGGGTGCTCAGTGGAGACTGGGTACACTGGACGGACTCGCCGAGAACTCCCAGATGGTATTATACCTCACGTCAGATGGCAGTTCTCAGGTGACACTTGTGCAGGTTAGTTTGTAGACCAGAGATCGTCATAGAGTCTTGTGTGATTCCCACTGTGCTTTGATCTCCACCTTACCACGTTCATGAGGGCGTGCAAAACGGTGGTTTTTGGGTACAGTCCCGAGTCACATGGAGGCAATGAGCGATAGGAGGGGTTTCGTCTCTCCCGGTATTGGGGGTTGATGTTGCGCTGTGCTCGATTGGCCGTAACAGGGAAGTCCCTGGCCAGGGCTGATCAGAGTTATGCTAGTAAGTGTTACCAGTAGTTTCTCGACCCATTATGAGCCTCACATCAGCAAGACTTATCGGTTATTGGGGTCTGACATTTACCACCCCTAGACTTGATATGCGACATATCAGACGAACAGACCGGACTGTACGGTAAGTGTTACTAGTTGGATTCACAGGAGTGTGAGCGGGCTTGCTCGTCGATCTTCTGATCGCTCAATACCCGGGTGGCCGTTACGTTTAGCAGACCGCTTGCGGCTTGTGGGTGCTTGATATGATCATCATCTGCTGCCTGCGTATTGACGAGTCTTTAGAGTCCTATACAGAGGTTTCCTGGCTCAAGCGAAACGAAATAGGAGCGCATATGAGATATGTGCGGAACCGAGAATAATACGTGTATGTGATACCGTATTTCATTCTCGCGATGAATGTTTCGATTGGTTGTATGCGATATAACCTATTTATCGAATCAAAGATTGATTCGATAAATCGATACATTGGATACTAGTCGGTTATGTGCGACATGACCGGATCATTGAATCAAGTGTTGATTTAATGATTTAATGTATAATTATATATTTGATATATTACTTTGCATTAACTAGTATTGGTTCATTTTAAAAGGATTTTCTCACTTGATGCACATTGTATATGTGATATATTTTTTTGTGCACTTGTTTGTATCATGTTTGATGATACTTGCTCACTTGGCTTTGTGTAAAGACTTATACCATGGTTATGATAATGATTAGGGTTTTGAATTTATCAATTATTTATTTATCCTTTCTTTTTGAGAAATAGATAAAAGAAAAACAAAATGGTTTCTTTTTATCATGAAGCTTGTTGAAGCTTTATGAAGCTTTGACTAAAGTGACCATTTTGTCTTCATGCTTAACCCTAACCATTCCCACTAACCATGGTCTATTCTCTACACCTAACCAAGGTTAGGATATGATAAGTATTCATTTCTTTTCTATTTTTAAATGAGGCTTATCATATTCTTCATCTTCTTCTTCTTCTTCTTCAAGAAAGAAACCTCACCTTCATCAATGGCAACTTGAGCAAATGAGTGAGAAATCCAATTCTAAAGTGAACCCATCTCCTATTTCTTCATCCTCTACCTCTTGCCAAGTAGTATAGGGTGTTTTCTTCACAAGTTTCATGACTTGGTGAAGTTAGAGCTTGATCTTGTGTTGCCTCGACGTAGATCTTCTTCGGCATCGTAGCCGACGACTAGTCCGCTCATTTCTCCGATGAAGCCGATGCTAGAGTCCGAGATCCGACATGGACAGTGAGGGGATGTCTACGTGGAGCTATGGAAGTGGAGAACCGGATCTACAAAAGTTGTAGCTTCTTACTTTTAGTTAAATTGTTAACTAGTTATACTTTTCGCCTAAACTCTAGTCAACGAATCCGTATTAGGGTTTCTCGACACTTGTAAAATTTAAAATTGGCATGGTTGATGCCTTGTGAGACCTCCTTTGTGTGCCTAGGAACCCTACAGGGGTTGACACTGCGTCTGCTGTAACGAGATGAATGTCGAGGTGGTCTCTAGGTTGTGTGTGAACCATCGAGATTTGGAACTAGGGACTTTTCCATGGCCTCGTTTTGTTGACGTTGCGTTTGCATCCTGATGGAGGGAGAAGAAACGCCGTTGTTGATATCTGGGTTGCCTGTGAACCGTCGAGATTTGGAACTAGGGACTTTGCCATGGCTCCGTTTTTGTAACAACTCCAATTTTAGTGTACAAAAATTTGTTTAAAAATTAATGTATACTTAGGATATTTGCATTTACTGTGATTGCTATAAGTAATTAAATTGCTTTTTAATAGCAAGCAAGAGCTTGTAGCTCATTGGTAAGACCTTGCACTGCTGAACCAAGCCATCAGAGTTCAAATCCCATACCCCACATTATTTTTAATATTACTTTCTTTTTAAAAATTTAGAAGTTCAAGAGTCTACACGTGCTAAACCCGTAAAACCCCACTACACTAAATAAACAAACTGTCCCAGGGGGTTATTGAAGTGACGAGGATCACTCCGGCCACCTGACTCGGCCGGACTCGGCCGAATCGGCCAGCGACTCGGCCGACTCGGGCCGCCGCCGCCGGCCGGACTCGGCCGGACCGCCGAGTCACCAACATAAAAGTTGGGCCTCTTGGACTCCTCTGCACCCCTGTACACTTTAAATGTGTAGACCAGTACCAGAACTCCTTTAAAACCTTAATTACTCTATTTTAATACATTTTATTACATTTTTCAATTAAACCTTTCACCTACCCTAAACCCTAGCCTTACCCTATAAATACAACCCCTAAACACACACCCTCACTCAAAAATTCTGATCAAAACTCTTAAGAAATCTCTAGAAATTTTAGTGTACTTTTGGAGTTAGCGAAGGGCGAAACTCCGACGATTTTCCGACGACGACCCTAGAAACTCCCGGCGACGAAACAACGCACTGGAACTTATGTTCACTTTCTATTCCTCATCCCTAACATCTAAACCAGTAAGTCCCATCTCCCTCTTCTCTTTTCTTTTCTAAACATACGAAATTGCAAAACCCGACGGAATCGGAATTAATCCGATTTTCGATTCGGTTCTTTCTAAAAATTCAACCTTTTCGTAAATAAAAATCATATCAAACCATTACATGTCGACTATTAAATATTAATAAACATATTGAACAAGTCTTATGCCAATCTATTTCATTTTGTAACTTTTACCGCTCTTTTTCATAAAATACCATGTAGTTTCATTTCGACATCAAAACATCGCAAACTTGCTATACCTTTAAGTAGATCACGAGGTAATGACCTACTGCCTCACAACACTCATATGCAACATAGAACAATACCTTTCGGGGATATAGAATACGGGAAAATGAAGCCTTTCAAATAAATATCATTTACTAATAAAACCGTTTTCTAAAAGATTAAGTATTTTACAAATCTTTGCAAAGCGCCGCAATAACCCATTTTAGGGAACCCGACTAGAATGGTGCAGATTATTGCACATCTATGGGCTTAGTAGTGCGAGATGCAGACCTCCGCAAGGAGCATACAGTCTCGAGAGATTTAAAATACGAGAATCTTAAGGAAATGAGATTTCTAGAAATATAATATATAGTAAAATTGTTTTTATATAAATATATATATATATATATGTATCATTAAAATATCTATTTTGTGATAATATAAATATTCCAAATTTTTTCTAAATATTCCAAGAATCACTTTACATTAAAATACCATGAAATCCATACAAGTTCAATATTACAATTAAATGCCATCTATTATGAAAAATAGGTTATTCTCACTAGAAATGTCACAAATATAAAATCTGCATTTATTACAACTCTAAAGACGAAAAATAAACAATTGGGGTGTATTTTGAAAATTATACAAAAGTATTTTTATATAAAACCCCCTCAAGTTCTATAAATTACTCTAAGGACCCTAGTAAATATAGATTTAAGCGGAACCAATCTCTTGAGCCTCAAGGAGACGGAGAAGTGGGTGCTTGCCTATTTAAGGTAGACAGCTTAACAACGGTGTTATCAACATGGTAATCGTCTTTGAAAAAGACACAAATCATACCGCCCATGTGCAGCGGTTACCGATAACATCAAAACAATCAGGATTTCAATTTCTTTTCTAATTGTTCTGACTCAGACTGAGTCTTATTATAATAATCTGACTTGAATATGATTCAAGTACAATCTACAATCCAACATGAATCCATGAATACATATATTCAATCTATTCAATCTGTATTGACCGAACCGAACCATGGATATACTTCCATTTACATTTCTCCAGTTACATCCATTTACTGATATCATGATTTCGGCAAGTCATCCATCTATACAATACAATACAATTTACAATACAACACAAACAATACAAATAAGACATCGCAGGGTTTAATGGGTAAATTGGAACGGAAGGTGTTAGAAGTGGCACGAGACTGCAAGATTAAGATACCTAACCTATATTCTGTTGCTGTTGTAACGTGACATAACGGTTCCTTGTACATTCTGTCTGCCCTAGTCTCTAGCATATAGAGACTCCTCTCGTATACACTGACATCCTTCTATACCAAGCTACAAACAACAGTGTTAATGAATACAACAGTATAACAATATAATACAACTTTAAAAGCTACACTCTCTCTTACGCTCTGTCTTTTCTACTTCTCCCTTATCTTTGGGACTTACCGAGCGATTGTTCGCTGACGACATTTCTTTTCTTTCTTCTTTGGAATGTTGTTAGGTGATCTGGACACTCAGGAGATTGAGCCTACCAGCAAGGACTTGGACCAGATTGCATACAATCCAGAGCTCTAACTACATTGTACACTTTTTATTTCAGTACTTTTCCTATTCTGTTATGCCACTGTTTAGGGATTGCTTTCATTCAGTTGTATTTGCTTTTCCATATATTGTAAAAAGAATGTGAATAAATAAAGTTGTTGTTTTAATTATATCTTGTCTCTTTTGCTTTTATATTTATATTGCTTAGATACGCTTAGCGTATTTACTTCACAGTAAATACGTAGCGGCCAGTCACGTCCCCTTCGCCGTATACCGGGAAGTGGGGCGTGACAGGTTTTGTTGGCGGCCCATGCAGGTCAGAGCTGTATGGAATCCTGCCATGCAGTTCTGTTCTGCGTGAACAACCTAAGAAATATAACACAAGAACCAGCAACTAAAACATTCTTTACAATTCATAATCCTTGAATCTTATCATTCCATATACTTTGAATCTATCCTAACCTAAATTTTTCTTTCAAGGTTATGGATTCTCCGAACAACGGCAGCATCAATATCAACAACACACCTCCACCACAACCACTCACACCTATCGTCCCTGCTCCGCTCAACGAGCAAACGGTTCTGCTTGAGGCAATCCGTAGCCTCCTCGAGGGACAGCAGTAACAAACTTCTCTTTTAATGAACCGTCCCGAGACAGAAGCACCTGGGGTGAAGCAATTCAGGGCTTTGCACTCCCAAACAGTTTGCAGGAAAGGAGAGCCCACTGGAATCTGAGGAATGGGCTCAGAGTATCAAAGATGGTCTGGCAGCGGCACAAGCGCCAGAGGGAGCTTGGGTCCGTGTTGCGAAACTGCAGCTCACGAACAATGCACGGAATTGGTGGAAGGCGGAAGAAAGCCGTCTTGAACAACCCATCGAATAGAAGACTTTTCGAGACATGTTCGACGCTAAGTACTTCCCTGAGACGGCCAGGTTCGACATGGATCAACAGTTCATTCATCTGCAACAAGGTTTGATGTGGACCAAGTCGTTAGATGAATATGACGCTGAGTTCACCATGCTTAGTCGGAAAGATATGTCTCAATAATTCGAATTGTTCAATATATCACACAGCTAACACAGTCCTTTAACAGATTTGCGGCACACCTAATACCGACGGATGAGATCAGAGCTCGTCGATTTCAACAAGGTTTGGATTCAGAGATCCAGGCTGCACTGGCCATAGGATATTTTCCGACTTATGAATCGGTTCTGAAAGCTGCCCGCCATTATGAGGCAGTGGTAAAGGCGAAGGGCAGACCTCAGTCTGCAGGAGTTAAGCGCCCTATCAACCAGATGACAGGAGGAGACTCGTCAAGGCAACCTTTTGTGCCAAGGAGACCCGGAGTACCGAACAACCGTCCTAGCCCAGCATTTTGTACCTACTGCAAAAGAACTGGACATGTGATGAAAGACTGTCGGCGAGCCAACCGTCTTTGCTTATTCTGCAGCTCAGCTGCTCATGATATTGGGTCTTGTCTTAAAAGACAAAACCCAGTTGCTGCACCCAGGCCAGCAATTACTTACCAGCAGCGACCAGCACTTCAGGCACCTGCTCCAAGACTTGCACTACCTGCTCCACCACCTAAAGGACCAAAAACTACACCTCCTTCTCGTCAGTTCCATCAAGCTCAAAGGAACGTTCGGAGGAATTCTCTTCTGGCTAGGAGGAATGTACCACGGCGCCAGGCTTTCACGATGACCGTGGAAGAAGCTGAGGCCACTGGCCAAGTTATCACTAGTAACCCTTTCTTCTCAAAAAATTTGTTTCAGTCTTGCTACTTATCTACATACTTTTACCTACACCTAAAACATATCCCATATACCTTAGGTACAATCTTAGTAGCCTCACTCCCTGCACTAGCACTCTTTGATACTGGAGCATCTCACTGCTTTATGTCGCAACGGTTTGTCCGAACTCACATGATTCCAGTCTCACCGCTTGTATCCAGCTGGAATATCAGTTCAGGGAATGGCATTCTAAAGGCAACAATGGGATACAGCTTGTGTCCAGTAGTCGTATGCAGCAGAGAATTCTATGCTGACTTCAAAGTGCTGGACATACCGAACTTTGATATGGTTCTAGTTATGGATTGGCTAGGAACCTTTTATGCTACCATCGACTATCGTCAAAGGAGGGTAGTGTTCGAGATTCCAGACCATCTGGTCTTCTATTTCAAAAGTGGAGATCGTATCCTAGAGCCGAGTACATACAAAGGGAAGCCAAGGGAAGCAGTGATTGCAGCAACTCAAGCAGAGGAAGAATCAAGGCCAGAAGTGGTTCGAGAGTTTGACGACGTGTTTCCTTACGATATATCAGGTTTGCCTCCTGATCGAGCTCTTGAATTCAGCATTGATTTAGTACCAGGAGCACAACCGGTGATCAAAGCACCTTATCGATTAAGTCCGGAAGGTTTGAAGGAAGTCCGAACACAGTTGGACGAATTATTGGCGAAAGGATGGATTCATCCCAGCACTTCAAGTTGGGGATCGCCAGTACTGCTTATGACGAAGAAGTAAGGTTCATACAGAATGTGCATTGATTACAGAGCCTTGAACGAAGTCACGATAAAGAACAAGTATCCACTCCCACGCATCGACGATTTATTCGATCAGCTAAGTGGATCTTGTGTTTTCTCTAAATTAGATCTTCGTTCAAGTTATCATTAGGTGAAGATCAAGGAAGCTGATATTCATAAAATGGCTTTCAGAACTCGCTATGGACATTATGAATTTCTAGTGATGACATTTGGAGTGACCAACGCACCAGCAATATTCATGAACCTGATGAATCAAGTTTTCCGAGAGTACTTAGACAGGTTTGTTGTCATCTTCATCGACGACATCCTGGTGTATTCTAAGAGTCGGAAAGAACATGCCGAGCACCTACGAATTGTTCTGGAAACTTTACGACAACATCAATTATATGCCAAGTACAGCAAATGCGAGTTTTGGCTAAATCAAGTTGGTTTTCTTAGACATATCGTATTAGGAGAAGGAATCTCTGTGGATCCAGCGAAAGTTTCAGCAATAAGTGAATGACCGACACCAAAGTCAGTGAAGGACATTCGGAGTTTTTTGGGTTTAGTTGGATATTACAGAAGGTTCATTAAAAGCTTTTCAAAGATAGCAACACCCCTGACCAAGCTCACACATAAAGATGAAGATTTTGTGTGGTCAGAAGCATGCAAACAAGCTTTCGTAGAACTCAAGTCAAGGTTGACATCAGCGCCTATTCTCGTTATACCGAACCAGTCTGGAGGTTTCGAAGTGCACTGTGATGCATCCGGTAAGGGATTAGGATGTGTTCTACATCAGCACGGTAAGGTTGTGGCTTATGCTTCAAGACAGCTGAAAACTCATGAGCTCAATTATCCGACGCATGATTTGGAGTTGGCAGTCGTAATCTTTGCTCTCAAGATTTGGCGTCATTATCTACTTGGCGAACGAGTGAACATATACACAGATCACAAGAGTCTGAAATATGTGTTTACTCAGAAGGAGTTGAATATGCGGCAGAGACGATGGTTAGAACTCATGGCGGACTTTGATATCAACCTGCAATATCACCTAGGGAAGGTGAATGTGGTTCCAGATGCTCTTAGTCGCCAACCATTAGCAATGCATCTCACCGCTCAGTGGAAGCTTCAACAGGACTTGTATCAGATGGAGATTGAAGTAATCATGCCAGGTAACACTTCAAATTTGATGAATTTATAAGTTCAATCAACAATTGTCAATCAGATCAAAGCAGCTCAAGTAAGTGATGCTAAGTTGCAAAACATCAGAGAACAAGTGGAGAATGGACTCAGAACAGACTTCATCATCGATGAAGACGGATCTTTGAGATACGGCATCAGGTTATGTGTACCAAAAGGTTCTGTTCGGGAAGAGTTAATGAAAGAAGCTCACAGCTCTCCCTACTCAGTACACCCTGGAGGTACAAAGATGTACAAAGATCTACGTCAGAATTACTAGTGGCATGGAATGAAGCGTGAAGTAGCCAGAAGCGTCGCTAAATGCTTGGTGTGTCAGCAAGTAAAGGTTGAACATCACAGGACAGCTGGATTACTTTAACCGTTACCAATCCCAGAATGGAAGTGGCAACACATCACGATGGATTTTGTGACTGCTCTTCCTCGCAGCACAAAGGGTAACGATGCAGTATGGGTCATTGTGGATCGACTCACAAAGTCGGCTCACTTCATCCCATTCCGAGTTGGCCAATCAACTGAGACATTAGCAAAGAATTACATGGAGGTAATAATCTACTTAAGATTTAAACTCTTCAAATATGTACTATCTATGATACCCATGAACTCATACAGGAAATTGTGAGACTTCATGGAGTACCGGTCTGCATTGTCTCCGATCGTGACACCAGGTTCCGATCGCAATTTTGGCAGAGTCTGCAAGCAAGCTTGGGAACAAGTCTAAACTTCAGCACGGCTTATCATCCACAAATAGATGGTCAGTCTGAGCAAACTATTCAGATCTTGGAGGATATGCTCAGAGCATGTATGTTAGACTTCAAAGGATCGTGGGAAGATCACCTATATCTTATGGAGTTTTCGTACAACAACAACTACCAAGCAAGCATAGGAATGTCACCTTTTGCAGCACTATACAGAAGGAAGTGTTGATCGCCATTAAGTTAGGACGACATCGGAGATAGGGAACTTCTTGAACCTGAGATGATAGTAGCGTCTGTTGATGTGGTTTGTACTATCAGAGAAAGAATGCGCATAGCCCAAGATCGACAGAAGCACTGGGCTGATGCAAAAAGACGTCACTTGGATTTTTAGCCAGGAGATCACGTATTCTCAAAGATATCTCCGAACCGTGGGGTGATCCGATTTGTAAGATGGGGAAAGCTAAGTCCAAGGTTCATTGGACCGTTTGACATACTCGAACAAGTCGGTGAAGTGGCATACCGCTTAGCACTTCCACCTTCATTGGAAGGAGTGCATAATGTGTTCTACATATCCCAACTCATAGGGATGCGAGTGACCCCAGCCATGTTCTTGATCATTCCGAGCTTACTATACAGTCCGACTTATCTTATGAGCAACAATCTGTGGAGATCCTGGATAGGAAAGTGAAGTTACTTCGGAACAAAGAAGTCAACCTGGTTCGAGTGATGTGTAGAAAAGACACTCCAGGAGAATCAACTTGGGAAAGGGAAGATGAGATGCGTGCAAGATATCATCACCTCTTTGTAAACTAGTCCTTAAAATAAAAGTTGTAAATTTCGAGAACGAAATTTTTGTAAGGAGGGTAGACTGTAACAACTCTAATTTTAGTGTACAAAAATTTGTTTAAAAATTAATGTATACTTGGGGAATTTGGATTTAGTGTGATTGCTATAAGTAATTAATTTGCTTTTTAATAGCAAGCAAGAGCTTGTAGCTCATTGATAAGACCTTGCACTGCTGAACCAAGCCACCAGAGTTCAAATCCCATACCCCACATTATTTTTAATATTACTTTCTATTTAAAATTTTAGAAGTCCAAGAGTTTACACATGCTAAACCCGTAAAACCCCACTACACTAAATAAACAAACTATCCCAGGGGGTTATTGAAGCGACGAGGATCACTCCGGCCACCTGACTTAGCCAGACTCGGCCAAATTGGCCGGCGACTCGGCCGACTCGGGCTGCCGCCGCCGGCGGCCGGACTCGGCCGGACCGCCGAGTCACCAACATAAAAGTTGGGCCTCTTGGACTCTCCTGCACCCCTGTACACTTTAAATGTGCAAACCAGTACCAGAACTCCTTTAAAACCCTAATTACTCTATTTTAATACATTTTTTTCAATTAAACCTTTCACCTACCCTAAACCCTAGCCTTACCCTATAAATACAACCCCTAAAGACACACCCTCACTCCAAAATTATGATCAAGACTCTCAAGAAATCTTTAGAAATTTTAGTGTACTTTTGGAGTTAGCGAAGGGCGAAACTCCGACGATTTTCCGACGACGACCCTAGGAGCTCCCGGACGAAACGACGCACCGGAACTTACGTTCACTTACTCTTCCTCATCCTTAACATCTAAGCCAGTAAGTCCCACCTCCCTCTTCTCTTTTCTTTTCTAAAAATACGAAATTCCAAAACCCGACGGAATTGGAATTAATCCGATTTCCGATTCGGTTCTTTATAAAAATTCAACCTTTTCTTTAATACAAAGCATATTAAACCATTACATGTTGACTATTAAACATTAATAAACATATTGAACAAGTTTATAACAATTTATTTCATTTTGTAACTTTTACCGCTCTTTTTCATAAAAATACCATGTAGTTTCATTTCGACATTAAAACATCATAAACTTGCTATACTTTTAAGTAGATCACGAGGTAATGACCCACCTCCTCACAACACTCATATGAAATATAGCACAATACCTTTCGGGAATATAGAATACGAGAAAACGAAACCTTTCAAATAAATACCATTTACTAATAAAACCGTTTTCTAAAAGATTAAGTATTTTACAAATTTTTACAAAGCGCCGCTACAACCCATTTTGGGGAACCCGACTGGGATGGTGCAGATTATCGCACATCCCTGGTCTTAGTAGTGCGAGATGCAGGCCTCCACAGGGAGAATACGGTCTCGAGAGATTTAAAATACGAGAATCTTAAGGAAATGAGATTTCTAGAAATATAATATATAGTAAAATTATTTTTATATAAATATATATATGTATCATTAAAATATCTATTTTGTGATAATATAAATATTCCAATCTTTTTCTAAATATTCCAAGGATCACTTTACATTAAAATACCATGAAATCCATACAAGTTCAATATTACAATTAAATACCATGTATTATGAAAAATAGGTTATTCTCACTAGAAATGTCACAAATATAAAATCTACATTTATTAAAACTCTAAAAATGGTAAATAAACACTTGGGATGTATTTTGAAAATTATACAAAAGTATTTTTACATAAAACCCCCTCAAGTTCTATAAATTACCCTAAGGACCCTAGTAAATATAGGTTTAAGCGGGACCAATCTCTTGAGCCTCAGGGAGTAGGAGAAGTGGGTGCTTGACTATTTAAGGCAGACAACTTAACAACGGTGTTATCAACATGGTAATCGTCTTTGAAAAAGATACTAATCCTGCCACCCATATGCAGCGGTTACCGATAACATCAAAACAATCAGGACTTCAATTTCTTTTCTAATTGTTCCGATTCAGACTGAGTCTTATTATAATAATCTGACTTGAATATGATTCAAGTAAAATCTACAATCCAACATGAATCCATGAATACATATATTCAATCTATTCAATCTGTATTAACTGAACCGAACCATGGATATACTTCCATTTACATTTCTCCAGTTACATCCATTTACTGATATCATGGTTTTGAAAAGTCATCCATCTATACAAGACAATACAATTTACAATACAAAACAAACAATACAAATAAGATATCGCGGGGTTTAAGGGGTAGATTGGTATGGAAGGTGTTAGAAGTGGCACGAGACTGCAAGATTAAGACACCTAACCTATATTCCGTTGCTGTTGTACCGTGGAATAACGGTTCCTTGTACATTCCGTCTGCCCTAGTCTATAGCATATAGAGACTCCTCTCGTATACACTGGTATCCTTCTGTACCAAGCTACAAACAACAGTGTTAATGAATACAACGGTAGAACAATATAATACAACTTTAAAAGCTACACTCTCTCTCTCTTACTCTCTGTCTTTTCTACTTCTCCCTTATCTTTGGGACTTACCGAGCGATTGTTCGCTGGCGATATTTCTTTTCTTTCTTCTTTGGAATGTTGTCAGGTGATCTGGACACTCAGGAGATGAGCCTACCAGCGAGGACTTGGACCAGCTTGCATATGATCCAGAGCTCTAACTACATTATACACTTTTTATTTCGGTAGTTTTTCTATTCTGTTATGCCACCGTTTAGGTATTGCTTTCATTCAGTTGTATTTACTTTTCCATATATTGTAAAAAGAATGTGAATAAATAAAGTTGTTGTTTTAATTATATCTTGTCTCCTGTGCTTTTATTTTTATATTGCTTAAATACGCTTAACGTATTTACTTCACAGTAAATACGTAGCGGCCAGTCGTATCCCCTCCGCCGTATACCGGGAAGCGGGGCGTGACAGGTTTGTTGACATTGCATCTGTTGTAATGAGACGAGCGTCGAGGGTGTCTCTAGGTTGTCTGTGAACCGTAGAGATTTGGAATAAAGGACTTCTCCATGGCTCCGCTTTGTTGACGTCGCGTATGCATCCTACTGGAGTGACAAGCAACTCCATTGTTAATCTCTAGGTTGTCTATAAACCATCAAGATTTAGAACTAAGGACTTTGCCATGGCTTCGAGGTAGTCTCTAGGTTGTTGGTGAACCGTCGAGGCTTGGAACTTGGGACTTTGTCGTGGCTCCGTTGTTTTGACCCTGGGGTCGGTTGTTGACATTGATCTGCATCCTGCTGGAGTTGAGAAGGAATGCCGGGGTTGACACTGCGTCTGCTGTAATTAGATGAATGTCGATATGGTCTCTAGGTTGTCTGTGAACCATCGAGATTTGGAACTAGGGAATTTTCCATGGCTCCGTTTTGTTGACGTTGCGTCTGCATCCTGTTAGAGGGAGAAAAAACATCATTGTTGATCTCTGGGCTGTCTGTGAACCATCGAGATTTGGAACTAGGCACTTTTCCATGGCTCCACTTTCTTGACATCGCGTCTGCATACTGCTGGAGTAAGAATAAACGTCATTGTTAATCTCTAGGCTGTCTGTGAACCGTCGAGATTTAGAACTAGGGACTTTGCCATGGCTCCGAGGCTGTCTCTAGGTTGTTGGTGAATCGTCGAGGCTTGGAACTAAGGACTTTTCCATGGCTCCGTTGTTTTGCCCCTGGGGTCGGTTGTTGACGTTGTGTCTACATCCTGCTGGAGTTGAGAAGGAACGCCGGGGTTGACACTGCTTCTGCTGTCAAATGTCGAGGTGGTCTCTAGGTTGTCTGTGAACCGTCGAGATTTGGAACTAGGGACTTTGCCATAGCTCCGTTTTGTTGGCGTTGCGTCTTCATCCTGTTGGAGGGAGAAGAAACGCCGTTGTTGATCTCTGGGTTGTCTGTGAACCGTCGAGATTTGGAACTAGGGACTTTGCCATGACTCCGTTTGTTGACGTTGCGTCTGCTGTAATGAGACGAGCGTCGAGGTAGTCTCTAGGTTGTCTGTGAACCGTCAAGATTTGGAACTAGGGACTTTGCCATGGCTCCGTTTTGTTAACGTTGCGTCTGCATCCTGTTGGAGTCAGAAGAAACACCGTCATTGACACTACGTCTGCTGTAACGAGATGAATGTCGAGGTGGTCTCTAGGTTGTCTGTGAACCGTCGAGATTTTGAACTAGAGACTTTGCCATGGCTCCGCTTTGTTGACGTTGCGTCTACATCCTGCTGGAGTGAGAAGAAACACCAGGGTTGACACTGCATCTGTTGTAACGAGACAAATGTCGAGGAGGTCTCTAAATTATCTATGAACCGTTGAGATTTGGAACTAGGGACATTGCCATGGCTCTGTTTTCTTGACTTTGCATCTGCATCCCGTTGGAAGGAGAAGAAACGCCGTTGTTGGTCTCTGGGCTGTCTGTGAACTGTCGAGATTTGGAACTAGGGACTTTGCCATTGCTCTGCTTTGTTGACGTCGTGTCTGCATCCTGCTAGAGTAAGAAGAAACGCCACTGTTAATCTCTAGGTTGTCTGTAAACTGTCGAGATTTGGAACTAAGGACTTTTCCATGGCTCCGCGGCACTCTCTAGGTTGTTGGTGAACCGTCAAGGCTTGGAATTAGGGACTTTGCCATGGCTCCATTGTTTTGACCCTGGGATCGGTTGTTGACGTTGCGTCTGTATCCTGCTGGAGTTGAGAAGGAACGTCAGGGTTAACACTGTGTTTGCTGTAACGAGACGAATGTCGAGGTGGTCTCTAGGTTGTCTGTGAACCATCGAGATTTAGAACTAGGGAATTTTCTATGACTCCGTTTTGTTGACGTTGCGTCTGCATCCTGTTGGAGGGAGAAGAAACGCCGTTGTTGATCTCTGGGCTGTTTGTGAACCATCGAGATTTGGAACTAGGGACTTTGCCATGGCTCCATTTTGTTGACATTGCGTCTGCTAAAATGAGATGAGCGTCGAGATGGTCTCTAGGTTGTCTGTGAACCGTCGAGATTTGGAACTAGGGACTTTGCCATGGCTCCATTTTGTTGACGTTGCGTCTGCATTCTGTTGGAGTGAAATGAAACGCCGTCGTTGATACTGCGTCTACTATAACGAGACGAATGTCGAGGTGGTCTCTAGCTTGTCTGTGAACCGTCGAGATTTGGAACTAGGGACTTTGCCATGGCTCCACTTTGTTGACGTCGCGTCTGCATCCTGCTGGAGTGAGAAGAAACGTCGGGATTGACACTGCATTTGCTGTAACGAGACGAATGTCGAGGTGGTCTCTAGGTTGTCTGTGAACCGTCGAGATTTGGAACTAGGGACTTTTCCATGGCTCTGCTTTGTCGACGTCGCATCTGCATCCTACTGGAGTGAGAAGAAACATCGGGGTTGATACTGTGTCTGCTGTGACGAGACGAATATCGAGGTGGTCTCTAGGTTGTCTGTGAACCATTGAGATTTGGAAATAGGGACTTTGCTATGGCTCTGCTTTGTTGACGTCGCGTCTGCATCCTGTTGGAGTGAGAAGAAACGTCGTGGTTGACACTGCGTCTGCTGTAACGAGACGAATGTCGACTAGGTTGTCTGTGAACCGTCAAGACTTGGCTCTCCCTTTGACGGAGCCTGGTGGGAAAATATGGTTCCCTTTTCGTTTATGTCCCTAGATTGTATACAGGGGTTGATATGGACTCACCTGTAGGGCAAAAGCTTCATTTTCATTCTTTTTTTATTTCTTTCCGCGACGCTCTATCATTTCAGCGTTTTATATCTCGAAAGTCGTGATTGCCCTTTTTATCGCAGTGCCCAAACATTTCGGCTGTTTTTATATGCATATATTTTGATCGCTGATTTTTTTTGCGAGTTGCCCCATCATTTCGGCTATTTTTTTTACTCGCTGCTTTTTATTGCGAGTTGCCCAAACATTTCGGCTATTTTTATATGCATATTTTTGCTCGCTGATTTTTATTGCAAGTTGCCCCATCATTTCGGCTATTTTATATGCATTTTTTTGCTCGTTGATTCTTGTTGCGAGTATGGAACTTGAGATCTGATACCAATCCTGGTATCAGCATCGCTGCGACTGGAATATTGCCAGGAACGAATCATCATTTGCCATGAAAATATTAGAGTTTGACACCGATTTAGGCATTAGCATCACTGCAACTGGGATATTGCCATGAGAGAATCATCATTTGCCTATGCTGATTTGAACAAAGGTGGCTTAGTATACAGGGTTAGGATCCTGTCGACTAATACTTTTCGAATTTATGAGCCATAAGGGTCTCATAAAGGGTTTTCTTCTTACGATTCGAGAGGATTCCTAAGGTGTAGGTTCTCCCTAAAAGTCGTGAGGATTCTCAAATGATATTTTCTCTTGCAAGCCGTAAGGATCTTACAAGAGTGTTTTCTCCTTACAAGTTGAGAGGACTTATAAGTGCCGTTCACGATATGAGGAAATTCCTCGTCATTGGTGGAACTTGGTGGGGGAGAACGTTTATTTGTGCCCGTGGATTGTATACAAGGGCCCATATTGGACCGCCTGTAGGGAAACTTGGGGAGTATGACGGTTTAAGGACAGGTTTAGATCCCTGTAACTTAAGCCTTTGAATCCTATGAGCCATGAGGGTCACACAGGGAGAGTTCTTCTTACGAGTCGAGAGGATCTCGTAAGTGAAAATTTTACGAGATTGTGCCCTTACGGGTTTTCACAAGCTCGCCGGTAGCCCTGCTGTTTTTACTCACGGCGCCCTTTCGGCTTTTCATCCGTGCTCATTTCGCTTGTGGACGTACCATTTTTTTTTGAACGATGATACTCTCGAAAATAGTTTCGCCGCAGGTGACCCATCTGTTTGCCGGTGGGACATGGGGGTGACTTCATTGCTGGAGTAGCTGTGTAGTCGGTAGGACTTTGAGTTGCAGTCCTTGCCGTTAGGACTTGTGGCCTTGAATTCCACTATCGTCGTGTTTGAGGCGACGTATTTAGTTTAAGGACATTACGGTCCATTGTTAGTTTAAGGAGATCTCGATCCGTTATTAGTTTAGGGACATCTCGGTCTAGGGCTAGCTTTGGGATGAAGTTTTTCCGAATACTACCTATAGAGTCTTGAATCAGGAAGACAGCAAGCGGACACGAGCATCGTCATCTATCATTAACCTGAGTTATGACTTGTCAGGAGTAGATTTCTTAAGGAACCGGCCGTTTATTTGCCGGAAGGGTCTTTCGCCATGCATATCCATGAGCAAGTAAGCCCTACCTTGGTAGACTTTGTCTATGATGTACGGACCCTCATAGTTCGGCTCGAATTTCCCCCGCTTTGCGCGGTTGGAGATCATAGGTCTTTTGACAACTAGCACGAGTTCGCCTTGGAGGAATGTTCTTGGCCTAGTTAGTCTTTCGTATGAGTGCGCCATTCTTGCTTTGTATGCTTCCAGGTTTTGTTGTGCTATGAGACGAGTTTCATTGAGAGCATCGAGCTCCTCAAGCCGAAGATGGGCATTTTCTTCATCCGTCAGCTCGTATCGAATTGCCGCTCGTAGAGAGGGTAACTCTATCTCCAAGGAAAGTACCGCTTCCGTGCCGAATACCAACGCGAATGGCGCTGTATTCATGGTTGTTTTGAACGTAGTTCGATAAGCCCGGAGAGCTTCATGCAGTCTCTCATGCCAGTCCTTTTTATTTCTGGACACCATTTTCTTTATGATCTTCGTCAAGGTCTTGTTGAAAGCCTCAGTTAGACTGTTAGCTCGAGGATTATAGACTGAAAAATATCTCCAATCTATATTATATTGTTGTGCGAAGGAGCTGATCTTATGGCTTCTATAGGCCGGCCCATTATCCGAGATGATCCGTCGCGGAGTGCCGAACCGGTAAATGACATGTGTCCTGAAGAAATGGAGGATGTTCTCCGTTTTCACTTCCTTTAGAGGTACTGCCTCTGCCCATTTAGAGAAGTAATCGGTTGTTGCTAATATAAACCGATGTCCTTTAGACAATGCTGGTTCGATGGGCCCGATTATATCGGTTCCCTACATTTCGAACGGCCAACTAGCTAATGTTGGGTGTAGCGGATTTGGATACTGGTGGATGAAGTCCCCGTGAATTTGGTATGAGTGACACTGGTTCGCATATTCGAGGCAGTCCTGAATCATCGTGGGCCAATAGTAAACCATTCACTTGATCTTCAACTTCATCTTTGGTCCGGATTGGTGAGAACCGCAGAGTCCGTCGTGAGTTTCTTGGACGACTCTTTTTGCTTCTTCTGGTCCCTGGCATCTCAGTCACAGACTGTCGAATGATCTCTTATATAGAGTATCATTGACGAAGGCGAAGGATAGAGCTCGTTTCATAAGTTGATGTCTTGACGGTGCGTCTTCGGGTATTTGATGGGATTTGAAGTAATCTATGAAGACTTCCCTCCAATCCTTGCCCTTTTCTTTGTCTTCTATCCAAAGGACCGCTTGTTTGGTCTTTTCTTCTCCTTTAGACGACTTCGAAGATATTTCTGCTGGAGAGAGAATCCGGCGGCTTTGCACAATGATCCTTACGTCGTCGAGGTTCTCGTCGGCCAATTCTTTAGCGAGTTTGGCTAACACATCTACCTTGCTATTTTCCGCACGCGGTATGCTTTTCAGGATGTAGGAGGGAATTTGAGTCAGCAGTTGCTACACCCTTTCGCTATATTTTACCAACTCCGGTTTACACATCTGATAGTCGCCATTTACTTGGCTAACAACTAGCTGGGAGTCTCCATATATGAAGAGGTTTTCAATTTACACATCTGATATTTACAGACTTCATTTACGAAGAATGGGTTTAGCTCCCATGTAACTGTGTACTCGATGCCGTCTTTGAAGTACTTCATACACTGATGTTGTGCAGAAGGGATGATGTTGTACTCATGTAACCAAGGCCTGCCGTTGTAGCAAGTCTTGGGCTCGATGACATGAAATTTGATGTCAGTGGTGAGCATCCCGAAGCATAATGTCAGTATTATGGACCCAAGCGTCCGTGATGACTGCGAGTCGAACCCAGAGATAGTAATTTTGTCCCGGGACAGGTGCTGAACGCTCATGCAGATCTCCTTCAACACCTTCACATTGAGAAGGTTGACGGAGGACCCGTTGTCAACTAGGATTTTACCTATCTTAATATCGTGGTAGTACCCGGTGACATATAAAGGACGGTTGTGCTCGCACATTCCGAGGAGGAGATCTTCATCGCTGAATGTGATGTCAGCTGTATGAACCTCTGCCGGCTCGTCCTTCATCTTTTCTTCCACAAAGAAAGGTTGGAACTGATCAGGCTCTTGTAATGCCTTGATCAGAGAATCTCGTGCCTCTTTGGACAGGAGGAGAGCATCCAGTATTGTAACATTTCAGAAAAATAAAATATTATTTTTGGGAATTTATATAATTAAATAATAAATATTATGAATATTTTAATAATGCGGTATAATTAAATACCGATAAATTGGAAAATATTGGAAAATTAATTTAAATGGTGATTTTGGAGGGATTTATGTGATTTAGGCAAATTATAAATTTTTATAATTAATTATATACAAGTTTATTTCTAAACTTAATTAGTGTTCGTTAATCACACATTGATTGTGTTTTGTGCATGTGACATGCACCATATCATATTTGCTAGCATTTGTTACATTTATTTTACCATGTATTTCTCTTTTATTTGTAGCATGGCTTTATTTTCATTTTGGTTTAAAAAAGAAAAGAAAAGAAAAGGGAAAGATTAAAATAAAGAGTATGGGCAAGAGAGAGAGAGAGAGGTAAGGGGTCATTTGACCAAGTCCCCATTTGTTTTCCCCCTCATTTTTCTTCACCATTTTCCTCTCCTCTTTCTTCATGGCTGCCCTCCATCTCCTCCCTCCTCTACCTCCTCACAACAACACCAAAAACACATCAAAACATCATCCCCTTTCACTAAAAACATGCACAAGCTCATCACAAGCACTTTGGACCAAGAAAAATTGGATTTTGAAGACTTGGGGAAAATCAAGAAAATTCTTGAGTTGCCAAATGAGGTACTTTCTTCACCATTAGTATGGTTTTTCATTCACATTAGTATCCATGCATGTTTAGAAGTGATATAGTGATGTTTAGTGAGGTTAGAAAATTCCAAATTAGGATTTTGAGGAATTCTTGAATTGAGATAGTGTAATTGAGTTAGTAGTGACCTTAAACCCCCCTTTTAGTGATAGTATATTGGACCAAAACCTGAGACTAGAACCCCAAACCCTAAACTTAGAAACCCCGATATCGGATTGGTGTTGGATTTTTGATGGTAATTGGAGGACTGCTATAACCCGGATATCCTAAAAATTATTTAGCGATTACAGAGAGTCATGCAGGCACTTAGGAAGCTAACCCTGAGACCTGAGACCCCAATGTCACATTTTGGCCGCGTATTTAACCTAGAAGGCCGCAATTTGTGGCCTGGGTACCCCATTTTGGCTTCGTGCTTCGTCTGTAGCTCCTATATCAGTTAATTAGACCCTCCACATATGCAAAATTGGCTAATTTCACTTAGGGTAAAATTTGGAAGTGTTTTTCATGGTTTCTGATTTCAAATTGTGAATTCTGTGAACTTTAATTTTGGTATTTGTGTTTTATCTCGATAGTTTGACGTTTGTATATCGACATCGAGGATTTGTTTAGCCTTTCTTGCATGCGTAGACATAGGTTTTAACCTATGTACGTTTAGTGTATCGTTTTGGTTTTTCGTGCGCGATTTCGCTTTACGATATCTTGTGTGTACATATGTAGGTACCCTCGAGTGGACTTGAACAACAAGGACGAGCGTGGCGTCATCGACTTTGGCAAGCAAAGATCAGGTGAGTAGATATATATCTACGGGGGAAGTTGGGTGGATGGCGTATAGCACCCCCGCAGTTTCGTAGTGTAAAATACGAATATATTATAGTATATATATAAATGTGTGTATTGTGAGACTATGATAGGTTTATGCGTTCATGGGTTAGTTTTAGTGTAATTAGAAGTAACTTAGTTTAGCTTCTGAGTCGCGAAACCCTAGATTAAGGATTTGCACACACGCGCACACACACGCATACATTTGTTTCACTTATGCATATATGGGGATATATATATACACACACACACACGCATACACACACACACACACATATATATGTTTGTGAGTATGTATGTGTGTGTGTGTGTATACATATACAGGGATAATGAGGATAGTACATGGTACTTAAAGATGAGTCGGTGTGATTGGGCATAAGGCCACGAGATCGGTGATGACTTTGGTTTGTATTATGGATACGACATGATATTATAGCGGGGCATTAGGCGATGTGTTTTCATACGCACGCACATATATATGTTGATGGTATCAGAATATACTAGACTTAGATCAATACCCCTAATTCAAGATATGATGATAAGGATACCAGACGAATAATGAGATAAATGTGATATTCGACCCGTACCCAGATTTGGGATGACGTACGATGGATTTACCGTACGAGATATAATTATGATGATAGATCCGTACTCTTGACTCGAGGATATCATATTATATATTGTATCGTATGTGATACTATTGAGGCGGGATCACCGACTATATATATATATATATATATATATATATATATATATATATATATATATATATATATATATATATCGACTCAGACTTAGGTGGTTTTCCTTACCCTTTCGACTAGTCTGTTAGTTTATTCCTAGAGTTTACTTAGTAGATATTAGACTGGGCTTGAGTCATACATATTTCCAAAACTAACGAATCGTGAGTATTTTAAAGACAGGCCAAGGGATATTACGGATATTTCAAAGGACGTACCTTTTCTTAAAAGCACCGTAGTCCCTATTTTCTAAACACACGATTCGTGTTATTTCAAATGGCAAAACTGTATGACTCATATATAGTAATGTAGATTCTTTATTGTTGCGTTTATTATTCATTTTTCGCATATTCTTGTTATTCGCATCGTATTGCATGTTTAAATGTGTTTTATTGTTATATTGAACCCATGTTATCAGGACACCAGCACCATTACCGATGATGCGTATATCTACGAACACTTACTTGCCGGCTCACACACATCATCATCGGTAATTGCCATGTCACATACACTTTAGAGAATATTAATTCATTGATATCGCTTGCTAGCTGATAGTTCCGATATATCATTACTGTGCTAGATTAGATATTGCATTTATTACTGAGATACTTCATGCGTTTATACATTCATTCGTCATGAAATATTATGGAGCTTTATGCCAGTATTCACTGTCTATTGACATCGTGATTTTTGAGATTTCGGATTTCCATGAGATTTATGGATTTGGAGAAACCGCAAAGATTTTATAAACTGATTATCATTTCTAAAGATAAAATTGCGGTTTTCTCATGTTATGATTTGAGATATGTCCACCATGAGTTTTCTCGGCTCTTGAGCGATATCATACATCCGATTCGAGGAGGAGGAGGAGGAACCTTCTGTGGGTGCATGGTGGACCCGGTGCTATACCCCGGGGCAAGATGGTCGCAGATGATGGCATTGAGCCTGACAGGGGAGCACTACTGACCAGTGATTTTATTGTGACTCGACGGATATCCGGAGGATACCGATCGGAGTATGGGCCAGTCCGGATAGCCGGAGCCCTAGATACTGAAATTTGATGATAAAGGCCAGTCCGGATTGCCGGAGCCTGAGATATTGAGATATTGGGATTTATATATATTTTGTGTCGATGCTAGACACTGATTCCCTGTTGATTTCATTGATGGTACCTCGATTTATTTATACAGATATCTCACCGAGATAAGAAAACAGTTTTCTCATTTAGATGTATTTTGTTCTCATGCATTTATACATCATATATATGATATGTTGCTACCTGAGGCACTGACACGAGCACTTGGTATTACACTTATATATAGATGTTTACCCTTGCCATCTTATCATGCTTCAGGCCATTTTATTTGAGGATATTACTGATCGTATGACCTAGGATTGAGTCATACATGCGATTTCTGCTCGGTGATATTTTCTACTCATGAGTTGGCAAATTACCCCCGTTGTGCCACAGTTTCTTACAGGTTTTTGCCGTACAGGTTTCCTTGGCGGCTTTGCTGGCACACTACTTCATTCCGGGTGATTGCTTTGATAGGTGGGCTCACTCCCATCGTGACCACCCTTATATTTTATTTACATTCAGTTGTATCTAGTAACTCCATCAACCATATTGTATTATTTGATAACCTTAGAAGACCAGTTGTATATTCTTTCGACTTTAGAGTCGCGCGTTGTAATTTTATGGTTTTTCTTGATGATATTGAGTTTCCTTTTGAGTTTTGATCCTCGCCTTTTGGCGTTATATATTATATTGCTTGTATGGTTGTGACCGCCAATTGGCGAAGAGCTAGCTCCTGCTTGGGGATGCCTATATATATATTCATGTGTTGTACCCGTTTGGGGCCAGTATTTACAAAGGAAACTCTGCCGAAATTTTCAGAAAAGACTTGAGATTTTAAAAATGCATACTTCAGCTTATATTATTAAAACCACTTGCTTTAAAATAAGTTTTCTTCACTTCTTCCTTAAAATGGTTTAGATTTCTGGGATTTTTGACTTACTTGAATTAGATGGGGTCCTATAGACTTTATATGATTCAAGTGCCAGTCACGTGCCATTTCGGGTCGTAACAAGTATGCTCAGTTGTGAAGGTATCTTCCTCAGATGTGCCAGGACATTGCAATCCACCTTGTTTTTCTTAGGCGGATCCTTGGTTGCGAGTTCTTTGACGACTCTATCATCGAGGGCAATTTCCTCAGGGACTTTTTCCTTCCCCTTTTCTCTTTTGCTCGAACCTTTGTTTGTAGACCCGAAGTTCTTTTCAGGCAACGTACGCTTGCACAGCTGAATGTTCTCGCAGTTCTTCTCCTCTTCTTCTTTTCCAGAGTTGGATTCTTTGAAGAGAAGGCCAAGGGTCATTTCTTCCTCAGAATCGCTTTCGAACGTAAGAATTTGAGATTTTCCTTTTGTCGAACTGGTATCAACCATATGACAGTTGCCAGTCGTTCCTTCATGCTCGTCTGTCGCGCTTCTTTGTTATCGACGGGTTTTGCGCTTCATCCGCTTGAAGGTTTGCCGGTGAGCAACGTATCCTTGCCACCACTTCTTGAAGGCATTGCACTCTTCAGTGGGGTGTGTGACCCTCCGATGGTATAAACAGTAGTTCGGATGTACATCTGCTTCGTCGAGGCACGTACTCCCGGGAGTGTTTTCTATGGGAGATGGCAGCTTCATTCCCATTGACAGGACTTTAGAGAACCGTTTCTCCATCTTAAACCTGCTTTTATCTGCCGCGGGTGTGGTTTGATCTAGTTGGAGTACTTTGTGACTCTTCCTCGCCGCAGCTTCTTCATCCTGACGCCGACCCTTGGCCTTTTCGTATATGGCCGTTTCACGTTCTTGGTCAGCTTTGCTCTTTTGAAGGGCTTCGTTTAGCAGCTTGTCAATTGGGTCTTCTGATAGCTCCAGGGATTCTGACGCCGGTCCTGCCTCCAGTTCCTCTGTGTTGCTTTCCGACGCCGAAGGAGCTTCTTCGTCTTTTAATGACAAGTGAGAGACCATGTGGCAACTCGCTACATAATCCTCGGGTTCTTTTGACGATTCGTTTCCTTCATCAATGCCACTGTCTCCGTTCTTAAGGATATGGTTGAGAAACTCTTTGAAAGTGACTGGGGTCTGCACCTTTTGATTGTACTCCTGCAGCACGTCGATGTATTTTTGTAGATCCGTGCGCTTGTCGTCAAGCTGCACGGGTTTCTTTGACTTCTTCTTTTTCTTCGAAGACTTCGAAGGCTTGTCCTGGAGGTTTTGCCTCTCATTAGTAGTTTTCAGTGTTGGGCACGGTTTAAGCATTCATTCAATGATCTCGGGCTCCAGCGGGCTTTTCCATCTGATCGCCGGACATGCTTGAAGGTCCTTCAGCATTCTTTTAGTTTTAGCTGAAAGGACCACTTCCCAAGGAGCTTCTTCTACAAATGAGCATGATGCCCCAGCGTATCCATCTTTTTAGGAGCATGCTTCTGCGATGGGTTCACCCTCCAGTTTTCGGACAGCGCAAACTTTCCTTGTTGGTACTGGTCCTCAACCCAATTTTTGAAGATGTAACAATCCTCAATTGGGTGGCCCAATACTCTGTGGTAGGAGCAGTAGTTGGTACTGTTGACGTCACCATGCTGCAGTAGACGTCTTGGATCCGGCAGAGTGATATGTCTGTTGCGCATGCCAGTTCGAACAGTCTCCTCGTTTTATCCCGGGAAAACTAGTAAGGACGTCCTAGCCTCTCTTCAAGGGATCGGCACGGCCGCGCGTTGCTTTAGCGAGCAGCCAGTTTCTGATCGCTCGGCTGTTGTTGAGTGTTGGCAACAAAGGTCGCTTTCCCTTTGCCCTTTGCATTCCGAGGATCCGTTTTTGAAGAAGGAGGTCCGTAGCCCATCTGGTCCATTTGGGTCAACTTGTCGATCAAAGCCTGGAAGGTGATCGGCTTAAAGAACGTCATGAACTGGGACATAGTCGCCTTAGGATCGAGAGTCCCTATGAGCATGCCCACAGAAGGAGCCTCTTCTATGCGTTGTTCGCATTTCGACTATAGGTTCTGCCACCGGATTGCGTATTGAACCCAAGACTCTCCTGGCCTCACCCAAGCGTTGATTAATGTCGTGATCGGGGTGCGGTCGCTTGCACTGGAGAACCGTTGTGTGAATAGCATCTCCATTTCTGTGAATGTTTTTACGGAGTCATTTAGGAGCTCCGAGTACCATTCAAATGTCGTTTTCGACAAGCTGCCGACGAACTGGCGAAGCAGCAATTTGTCGTTGCCTCCAGTATTGCCGCATAATGCTACGAACCAGGCGACGTGCTGATGCAGGTTGCCTGTCCCCTTGTATACATGGAACTTGGGGATCGTATATCCCGGCGGGTACTTGATTTGATCGTACTATCCTGGGTAAGGTCTTCCGGTTCTGACGACTTGGCCGGCCGCTTCGTTTGCCTGATGAGCTCGTATTTGCTGAGCTATATAGTCATCGAGGGTAGCTTTGGATATCGTCTCTTCCCTGGCTGTCGATAAAGCCGGAGGAGGGTTTGATGTTTCCCCTCTATCGTCCTAGATAATTATTGCCGGGTCTTCAGCTGGAGGTTCTGGCTGGATCATCATTCCAACCATATCCTGGAACAGAAGTGCCATCTGCTTCATATTAGCGGCTTGTTCTGTGGCCTCCTTGTCTTTTCTTTCCAGCACCCTTCGCAAGAACTTTGTATCGGTTTTCTATTCCTGACGCTGTTCGGACGCGGCTTCCGGGCTTTCTTTTTGCCCGGTGAGTGCTGCCATTTTTGTTAGCATCTCCTGAAGCTTTTGTTGTTGTTCCTAAGCTTTCATCAACGATCGAGTTTGCGGCCGACGACTCATAGAAGCGCAACTCTTCTCTTTTCCGGAAGCCATGTACACTGTGTGCACGATCATGCCCCCAGACTTAGGGCGTTTGGATACAGCACCTTTGGGATTTGTTGCCAACAGTGGGATGTTCTCCAGCCTTCCCTTTTTGTGAGAAGTCAACGTCGAAGTAGCTATTGTGACCGGCGCCTGTGTGGAGGAAGTCCCTCGCTGTATGGTGGAGAGATAGTCATCCTCTTGCCGAGCCTTCGCTTTCTTCAGTCGACAAGAGTGGTCTTTATTGATCACGTGCCAGACCCTGTGGATTCGGGAGGACAGCCGCTGAGGGGGCTGCTCCGTCTTCTCCTGCTTCATGCTTCCAGCTGGTGGGGGAGATTTCTTCAGCACCGCGGTTGGGGAGTTCCTCCGCACCCTGCTAAGCAGTTCAAAGCCGTTCCCAGTTGGAACAGCAGCGTCAACTTCCACCGTTAGAGATGGTGGAGTAAGTCCAGAGGGAGAGTTGCCCCCAGGTTTCCTCACTCAGCGCCAGTGGTGACATCGAGCATGCCTTGCAGATGGGACTGCTTCAGTTGTAGAATTGGCTTCGTCATACCCCCTGCTTTGGTGAAGGGCTACTGCTGGTGCCAGCCTGTTGAAGACCGACGTCCGTTGAGAGGGGACAGCCAATATTTCGAAGGCCAACTTTCTGGTAGGAGAAGCATTTTTGACGTCTTCACCCATAGCACTGGTTGGAATGACCAATCGTGCGAAGACCAATCCTTTAGTAGGAGAAGCCCCTTTGACGACTTTACCTGTCGGAGCTGGAATGGCTATCCGTTTCGGGATAACTACTTCAGGTATTGTGGGCCTCTTTGCAGGCCACTTGAGCTTTGGCTCAGCCTGTTGAAGATTAAGGTGGCAGAATTGGATGACCCATTAAGAGGGGCTATGGTGTTCTAAGTCAATCGAAGACGGACTTCTTTGGAGCTTCATGTGATGGCACTGGGGCGCTGAAGCTTGCCGGCGGGAGTATGGTCCCAAAGAACAATCCAGTAGTGGCCTGAGTCACCTGTTCCACTGGCATTGAAAAGATGCAGGCCGCATTTGTCCCGTATGTCACTCCTCCAGTCAGGGCGGAGCGGGAATTGCTGTTGTAGTTGGTGCAGCTGGAAGCCATCGATGTTCACTTCTTCTTTCTGCAAAGGAGCAAGAAACTAAATCTTAGTAACTCGAATCCAGGGGCAACCATAATAAACCGCAATTTGTTCATGAACACGACATACGAAGTGTGGAGTGGAAGGAGGAAAAGGTCCCACCGGACGTGCCAGAATCTGTTTACCACTGAAAACAGGGACGAGACCGCATGGATCGTCTTGCCTGAATTTAGGGGCATATACTATTTGGATTTATCCGTCCACCTCTCCGAAGATACCAAGTTGATTTATGGCATCGTATATCGGAGGTTTGGGTGGATGCGGCCGTTGTAGCAGACTTCGTCAGATTCCCCCTCGTTTGTGAGGGTTTTTTTGATCATGGGGACGCTCTTCCCTGCAGGCGCAAGCCCCTGCAGTTAATTACGTTACCGCATCGCGATAACCATTTTCTCTTACTTCAGAAGTTCACTTCGTGTCGTGTATGTTTGTTTTATTTTTGGTTGCCTGTGAATTGTATACGGAGACTAATTTATGTTATCGCCCGTAGGGCGTGGATTAGTCCAAATCCGTATATTCTTAGATTTGGGTTTGGTTTTATTTAAGGATCGTTAATCAGATCAACTTAAATTTTTTTTAAGGATACGTTAGTCCAATTTGAGACTAAGATCTACTTAACAGGGTTTTAGGATCATTCAGATCCAACAAATGAGCAGACTAAGATCTACTTAACAGGGTTTTAGGATCATTCAGATCCAGCAAAAGAGCATTTGAGCTCTATTGTCTTAGTTTAAAGACGTTACGGTCCGTTGTTAGTTTAAGAACGTTTCGGTCCGTAGATCACCATTTTTTGAGGTGAGGGTTTAGTTTAAGGACGTTTCGGTCAGTAGATCATCTTGCATGCATGTGTATTTGTTACGTGTTGGGATGAGCAACGATGATATGGGAGACACCCAGCTTGTGGTTTGATCTGGGGTGTACACGTCAGTTTGGGAAGTGCACCGAAGAGCAGTTGGTTTTTGGGACCCGCCACCTCTCTGAAGACGTTGAGAAATTATAACGACATGTATCAGAGGTGTGGAGAGATGTACCCTTGAACCAATTTCCCTATCCGAGGGAAGAAGAATTGATGGTCAAGCCCAAAATCATTAGTCGTATTTCGAGACTATGATTTCTCCAGGGAAATGTGAGATGAATATCGTTTTGGTCATCATCATCAGTCGTGTTTGAAACTGGAATTAGTTTGGCTCGGTCTATTTGAAGATCGAAGATGTTTTAGCCAACTTGAGACCGGAGTTGACTTCCCATAGTGTTAAACACTAGTATGCGTTCAACACTCACGTGTTCCCACATGAGATTCTAAAACAGTGTTAAACACTGAATTTTGGGGGCGCTCACGTGTGGCACGTGAGGCACCTCAAAGATGGCACTGTACATTGGGTTCAAGTCCCCATTTATATATAGGTGTTAAACACTTGATCCCTGTGGTGCTCACATGCGAACACGTGAGGTTTCTTCAAACTGTGAGATCTATTTTTGGATCTATTTCCCTTTCTATATAAGTGCTGAGCGCTTAGTTCATTAATGCTCACGTGCGAACACGTGAGGTGTTCTCAAAATGTGAGCGCTACCTTTAGGTTTATTCCCTTTCCTGTATAAGTGCTGAGAGCTTAGTTCATTAATGCTCACATGCGAACATGTGAGGTGCTCTCAAAATGTGAGCACTTACTTTGGGTTTATTCCCTTTTCTGTATAAGTGTTGAGCGCTTAGTTCATTAACGCTCATGTGCGAACACGTGAGGTGCTCTCAAAACGTGAGCGCTGCCTTTGGGTTTATTCCATTTTCATATAAGTGCTAAGCGCTTGATTAGGGGTCGCGTGGAAAACACGTGAATGCCCTAGGAGGCACTTCTTGTTCTTTTTAAATGCTCGTGTGTGAAACATGTGACTCAGTCTCAGTCATTCTTTTTTGTTCATCAGAGGTGCTCACATGGGGAAACACATGAGGTTTCGTTATAGTGTTGAATACTAATGAATCACCAGTCTTTCCTTCTATGTGCATGAAGATTTTGATCTCATATTAGCGACGCTGGGATATGAGTTTAGAGAATTTCAAGTCTCTTGTTTTATAAGAACTAAATTCTTTTTACAGGTTTAAACCCTAGTTTTATCAGAGGAATTAAATCCTATATACTTTTGTAAGAATTAAATTTTTTGAACTTAGTTCTTTCCTCTAAGTTTTGAATCTGCATGACAGAATCCCATCGATGAGAATTAAATTCTCAACTTATGGGAAGATCTGCTTCTGGAGACCTCAACCAGAGGAAGAACTAAGTTCCTGAATGAAAGGTTAAACCCTTAAAGAGGCGAAGAAGTGATAAGATAATCTCTGTATTTTCTTCTTACCTAGGTTTTTTGTTTAAGAATGGGATCTTCTTCTTTTTTAGAGAATTTAATTCTCTTTCTTTCTTTTTTCTTTTTTTTTTTGTATGCCATCCTCCTTTTTTTACTTGAAGTCATGGGTTCTTTATATAGTGGAGAAAAGTTTGTTGATTAGTTTTAGGAAATCTCTCATTGAGAGATCCTTGTTGACTTTGAGGGTTATACCCACTGTTGGATCTTTGATCCAAGGGTTCCTGTCTTACAGAACATATTTTCTTGTTTCTTAAACAAGATTAGGAAAATATTTTCCCATACATAATTTTTTCTGTAGACAGGTGATTTTTAATCACCGTTGGATTTTAACTCCAAGGGTGCTTAGTTTAACGGAGCCCAATCCTTCTTTGTTTAAGAAGATATGAAAAATATTTTCCAACTTATGACATTTTCGATTTGCCAACTTTCTGTTTAACAGAAAATATCATTTAAAAGTTCAATAGAATTTAATTCTACGTAGGGAAGTGCCCTCACTTGTTTAACACGTTGGGCTCTTTTGGCCTTGCAATTGTTTTTATTGTAGTGCCTATGGCACTCATGTGTTAATCACGTGGAGCACTTTTAGCCTCGCAATTGTTTTAATTGCAGTGCCTATATGCGTTGCATATAGGCACTCACGTGTTAAACACGTGGGCTGTTTTAGCCTAGCAATTATTTTAATTGCAGTGCCTATATGCATTGCATATATGCACTCACGTGTTAAACACGTAAGGCTATTTTAGCCTAACAATTGTCTTAATTGCTGTGCCTATATGCGTTGCATATATGTGTTGCATATAGGCACTCACGTATTAAACACGTGGGGCTGTTTTAGCCTAGCAATTATCTTAATTTCTGTGCCTATATGTGTTGCATATATGCACTCACGTGTTAAACACGTGGGGCTGTTTTAGCCTAGCAATTGTCTTAATTTATGTGCCTATATGCGTTGCATATAGGCACTCACGTGTTAAACACGTGGGGTTGTTTTAGCCTAGCAATTGTTTTAATTGATGTGCTTATATGCGTTGCATATAGGCACTCACGTGTTAACTACGTGGGGTTGTTTTAGTGAGGAACTTTCCCTCATCCCTTTTTTTATAAGGGAACAGTAGGGGGTAACTTGGTGCTGGAGCCATGTTTGGCGTAACGTCAGGGTGTTAAAGCTTAAATCTGTCTTCCTCACTTTTGTGCTGGCACACTTGATGAACTTTGGCGATGTGCTAGAGTTTTAGGGGATTAATCTCCATATAAAGGTTAACCTTTCAGAAACTTGAGTTTTTTTCCACAAAATGATCTTTTGATCAATAACATTCACAAAGATCATAATTTTTTAATCTTGGGTTTTCGTTCATGTTTTTTGGGTAAGAACTTAGGTCTCGTGAAGTTTAAACTTCGATCCTTCATAATTTTAGATGATCTTTTTGTCTCTTGATCAAAAAATAACAAAGTTTTCCTTTGAGATCTTAGATTTGTAGATAAAAATCCCCATGAGAACTTAAGCTCTTTGTTTATGGGGATTTTACCCTCAGATCTTTGATCCAAAGAAAGAACTCTGTGATCTTATGAAACTTAAGCTTTTTTTATAGAGGAACAGAGGCAAAAGATGAGAATTTTCTCCTTAGTTTTTTTAAGTAGGGTTTTGTGAAAATAAAGATCTTTTGCAGAGACTTAAATCACTTTTTTCTTCACCTTATGGGGGTCTTGTCTTCTCTTGAGATTAATCTCTCAGGCTCCTATTTATAGGAGAAGAGAAAATTAATCAATTTGAGAGAATCTCTCATTTGAGAGATCTCAATTGATTTTAAGATCAATCGGTGATGCTTAAGCATCGTTGGTTCTTTGATCCAAGGGCTCTCTGTTAACAGAGAAAATATTTTTCTTGTTTTAGAAAGATACAGGAAAAATTATTGTTAACAAAAGATATCTTTCTGTTTTAGAAAGATAAAAGGGAAATTATTTTTCCAAAATGAAGCGAATGCTTCAACCATACTTGGCGCTGGCGCCACGTGTCTTGCACATATGGCGCGGCCCAATGAATTGACACTGGAGTTACATGCATTGCATATGTGGCGCATGCACAAGAAAATGGCACTGGCGCAACATGCATTCGAAAATGGCACCTGTGCCAGGGTTCGCATTAGCATAGCGTGTGCCAAGGTGTGGAGCTTAAGCTCCAGAGTGCTAAATTTTTAGCGGAAACATTTTCGGTGCACCCGTTGTCAATGACGACGATGCAAGTCTTTCCTTACATGGTGCATTGGGTATGGAAGATGTGCCGCTGAATTTGCGCTTCTTTCTGGGGTACAAGCATAATATGATGGATGACAAAGGAGAGGTGTTCATCATTGTCTTGAGGCTCGAAGTTGTCGTAATCTTCTACTTCTTCCTGTTGTCTGTTATCTTCATCTAGGTTTCCGCATTCAATTAGGCCCACCGTTTGTCGAGTTGGACACACGTTGGACCTATGTCCGAACTCGTAGCATCGGTAGCACTTGGGTCCACTCAGCTTCTCATACGGGTTACCTTACACCTGTGATGGTCCCATCTTGACTAGTGGTTGGAGAAGTTGATTCTTTAGGCCGCCGGCTTCCTGGTTGTTGAGAGGGCTTGTCATGGGTTACTTCTCTTATGTTGTCCTCTTTTAGGGGCTCTTGAAGTTGGGGCGATATCCTCTCTATATCGGTGTAATGACTCTATTTTTATTTTACAAAAATTTTAAAGTTAATGTACCGAATGGAGTATTCGCAAGCCTAACTATAATTTAAATGTTGTTTTTATTTAAGAATAGTAAGAAACAAATTGTAGCTCATTAGTAAAGTCTTGCACTGCTGTGACGTAGCCCCTGTGTTCGATTCCCATCAGACACTTATTATTTTTAATGATTTTTCTTTTAAATTTTTTGGAAGCCCGAAAGTTTACACGTGCAATACACGTATAATGAAAAGTCATAGAAAATCAAACATGTGCTGAATGTTATGTACAGACCAGGACACATGGCTCAAATCCAAGCATCTAACGCTCCTAAATGACCGGCGAGATCGGCCAGAAGCCCGGCGCCGACGGTCCCCTCCGTAGGGAATGACCCCATTTTCTGCACACTTGACCCTTGGCCTACCCACACTACTCCTATTCTGTTAATTCACATTTTAATCCAAATTTTAATGCATTTAAATTCTTTCTTCAATCCACAAAACCCTAATTTTACCCTATAAGAACAACCCCATATCCTAGCCCTCTTCATTCTGAAATCTCTTGTTAAACATCCTCAAAATTTTCCAAGTCAAAGAAGAGTACAAGTGGAGTTAGCACTGGGTCAAGTTCCGGCGAGAATTCAAGACAATTCCAACGACCTCGCGACTCCGCGAAGCCACCAAACTTTCCCTTAAGCTCCCCTCTCTTCTCTAATCTAGTAAGTCCCACCTATATACTTCTCTTTTTATTATAAAACTTCACTTTTTCAAATCACATCAGTAAGTAGAGTTATACCGATCTTTAAATTCTATTCTCTTTAGAATTGCAATTTTTTTCTTAAGAACCAATCATCCAAATCATCAAATCTTACTTGTTAATCATTAAACAATTTTTAGAAACAAGTTTCAATTTAAAAATCCATATAAAACAACTTTTATTAAGCTTTTACGCTTAAATACCATGATATTACATATGACATTGTTTAATCATTCTTGCTTATATTACCTTTAGAAAAATCCCACGAGGTAATGACCTACATCTCACAAACACGCATCTTGACATAGCACATTTCTCTTGAACAACAATTTTGTGGCAAATACGACTTTTACATCAAAATACCATAAACTATTAAAAAACAAATTCTTTAAATTGTGTTATTTAAATTTCTTGCGATTGTACCTCTACAACCCACTTTTGGGGAATTCGATTCGGTTGTTGCGGGTTATCGCACATCCATCGGACTAGTAGGGCGAGATGCAGATCTCCTCATGGAGCATACAATCTCAAAGGAATTTTTAATGCAATTTTTAAGAAAAACGTGATTTTCTATTTAATAAATAAATTTTATTTTTAATAATTATATATAAATATTATCAAACCATCTATTTTAAATATATAATAAATTCCATATTTTCTAAACAAAAGAAAGAATTATAAGTTTTATGAAAATACTATCAAGAATCCATTCAAGTCAAGCTACACTAAACTACCTTGAATTATTCAAACTATAAATAAATATTCACTATATACCTCATTCTATAAAATTCACATCCATGACAACTCTAAAGAATATAAATAAGCACTTGAGGATTATTTTGGAAGTATATGTAAAATATCTTTCATAAAACCCTCTCAAGTTATATTAAATTACAATAAGGACTCTAGTAAATATAGATTTAAGCATGACCAATTCTCTTGAGCCTCAGGGAGCCGGAGAAAGTGGGTGCTTGCCTAATTAAGGTAGAAAACTAAAACGGAGTTATCAATGGTAATTGGCTTGGAAAAAGTCACAAATCCTGCTATCCATGTGCAACAGTTACGGATAACTCCTAAACTTAATTCAGAACTCAAATCTATTTAAATGTCTAACTCAATCTGAGTCTCAGTCTAATCTGAATACGATGCAAACATGAATCCAACCATATATCCAATTCAACATGAATCCAATGTATCAAACAAGAACACTTGAACTTGAACATGAATACCGAACAATACAAACATGCAACATGACTTGAATAGCCGAACTATAGATATATCTTGACTTGACTACTTGATATCCGTTTACATCCGAACCGTTTACATAAACAACTTATACCATGATTTCGGCAAGTCTTATATTACAACTCATTACAATAAATACAATATGCATTACAAGGTTTTTAACGGGATACATTGGTACGGAATGTATTAGAAGTGGAATGAGACGGTCAATATAATACACCTAATCTGAATATCTGTGCCGTTGTCCCGTGGGTTTAACGAGGACTTGTACTCCATATGCCTTAGTCCACGGAACAAGCTGGACTCCTCTCGTATACACTGATACATTCTGTACCAAGGTACAAACAACTACGTTAGTTTAACAAGAACAGATAAATTATCAGATCTATTCCTTTTACTTGATCTATCTCTCTTTTGGGACTTACCGAGCAATTGTTCGCTGGCGACATTCCTACTTCTTCTTTCTTTGGAGTGTTGTCAGGAGGACCCGATTCTCAGGAGATCGAGTCCTGTCAGGACGATTTGGAGTAGTTCACTGAAGATAAAGAGTTCTAGATCTACTTGTACTTATTTTGCTTTCAGTTTATATGCCATTATTTAGGTATCGCTTTCTAGCATTGTATTTACTTTTCAGTTGTATGTAAAGAATGTTCATCAATAAAAAATTGTTGTTTATTTACATCTCTTGTTATTCTTGTGTTATTCATTAATATTGCTTATTTACACTTAACGTGTTTACTTCTGAGTAAATACGTTGCGGGTCTCGTCACGTCTCCTTCTCCGTATACTGGCAAGCGGGGCGTGACAATCGGTGTTTGAAGATCTTCTTCGGCTCTCTTCGCAGCGGTATAGGCTTTCGTAAGGGAGGTAATACACCCATATCGGATGGCTCTCGCTATCTTCGGTCGTAATCCGCCAATAAACCGCGAACATAATAGCTTGTCATCTTCTTAGACGTTGAGACGGGCTTGGAGTGTGCTAAACTCCGTCCAATACACATGCACCGAGCATTTCCCTTGTGTGTAACGCTGAAATTTTTGGAACATGCCGTGCCGCTAATTTTTCGGAAGAAATTTTCGACGGATAGCGGTTGCCATCTCTTGCCATGTAGCTACATCGGGATAGCTGAAATTTTCACCATAATTCTTGTATTTTGTCCACCATGCGAGGGCTCCTCTTTCAAACTGTGCTTCTACTATAAGAATTTTTCGACAAGGGGAAACTTCAGCGGTGTGGAAGGTCTCGACCTTGCTGAACCAATCCAACAAATTTTCGGCTTCGAGACTTTAATCAAAAGGAGGAATCTCGTTTTTGATATGATATTCGTTGTTGCGGTTGGGATTGTGCTCATAGCGGCCTCCTTGATAGTAGTGTTGAACCTCTTGGTTGGGTTCTTCGTCGTCGTGGAGAGGAGAGAGTTCATGAACATTGGGGACCTGTAGATGAGGAGTTGTTGAGGTACTCGCTTGGTTGTTCTTGATGAACACCATAATCTCTGCCAATTGCGCCTTCGGGTCTTGCATATCGACGCTAAGAGTCTCAACTTTGTTGTCGAGAACGCCTACTTTGCCACTAAGGGTGTTGTACTCCTCACGGGTTACGTTGCAGGCTCCCGTCATGATAGAAGATGAAGATCGGTGAAAAAGAAAAGAAGAAACACTGCTGCTGAAGTCGAGATGCTGGTACAGTGAGAGTGCGGCAAGGGTGTGGTGCTGGTGTAGTGAGGGTAGATGAGGGTGCGGCGAGGGTAGGCTCTTATAACACCTGACACGGCAAGGTATTCAAAAAGTACCGAACTACATATTGGGATGCGGAGAACTGTTAAGTTCTGCAAGCTCGGATAACTGGACGCGCCGCTGTTAAAGGTAAGACGATGGGACCGTAGAGTTTGGTCGAATCCACGGGAAAGAGAGAAACTCAAATTTTTATTAATTTTCAAGATCCCCTTTAGAAGAGGACATAGACTTTATTTATAGCTAAATACTGTCTTGAGAAGCAAGTCGGTTTAAAAGCTAAAAGATAAATATGAATAAATGCAATCCTAATCTAGTAAAGAAAAGATTCAAAAATAAATCTAGCCTCATAAAAGTAAATCAAACCGATGAATTATGATCTGTCCAAATATGAATATGTAGATAAATCTTAATTGATTGAAAAATCTAATTATGATCTATCCAATATAGATAAATCCTAATTGATTGGGGAAAAAATACCTGATTTGCTTTTCAGTTGCTCGATCTCAGACCGGCCGCGCTCGCACGTGATGTACACGTTAAGGTACAAAACTAATTCTATTTTGCCTCCTCTTGTACCGCAGAATCTTGAATTGATAAAAAGTTTGAGAAGCATAGTTATCTAAAATCTTTGACAAAATTAGGCTTTTTCCTAAATGAAATTGTAACGAGAATTAGGATTTTTGGAGGTGAGATTACATATGCCCAACTTTTCCATCACCATCCATATGAATATATCACCATCGCCATCCCTATAATAATTATCATAACTTATTACTAATACTACTAATAAACATGAAAAGTACTCTCCCTCAGAGAGGGGTGTCTTCGAAGAGAATTTTCTCGTATGGCGTCGAAAATATACACCCTTCACGGTTTTATACGACGATCGGCACCCATCATCTTCATCATTGCCATCTAAGATGTGGATATACAAAATTTCATGTGATTCTACCAATTTTTCACCGTTGAAATAGCAATGTAAAAAGTTTTATTGTCGGTAAAAACACACCCTCCATCGTGTTTTCCGACGATCAGAATGCATCATCTTTATCGTTATCATCTAAGATGTAGGTACACCAAATTTCATGTGATTCTACAATTTTTTCACCGTTGATTTAGCAATGTAAAAAGTTCTATTGTCGGTAAACCGTTAATTTTGAACCCACTAACTCAACGGTAAAAAAGTTGTAGAATCACATGAAATTTGGTGTACCCATATCTTAGATGATAACGATGAAGATGATGCATTCCGATCGTCGGAAAATACGATTGAGGGTTTGTTTTTTCGACGCCATAGAAGGAAATTCCCTCTCAGGGCATCTTTTCTCCATTATTCTCATATATATAATGGAGGAAAGGTGCCATGGAAGGGAATTTTCTTCTGTAACGTCGAAAAAATACATGCTCCATGATTTTTTCCGACGATCGGTATCCACCACCTCCATTGTTATCCTCTAAGATGTGGATACACCAAATTTCATCTGATTCAAATATTTTTTCATGAAAAATTAACGGTTTACCTTCAATAGAAATTTTTACATTGCTAATTCAACGGTGAAAAACTGTTAGATTTATATGAAATTAGGTGTATGCATGTCTTAAATGATAGAAATGGAAATGATGAGTATCAATTGTCGAAAAAAATGGTGGAAGATATAGTTTTTTGACGCCACCTGGCGAAAAAGCCTCATAAGACCTCTTTCCTCCAATATTCTTCACACACACACGGAGCGAGGGTATGAGCCGGCGACCCATTTTTTAAAAATAAATTCTCGTCCCAAAATACACATACCTCCGTATATTTCACCGATCCAAACCGACCATCTTGATTTACGTATTATGAAATCCTTATATACAAAAAATCTCTGTATTTAAATATCTCTAACGCATTTATCAAGCGACCACAATTTTCCTATATCGATAAACTGTTAATTTTTCTATTTGCTAGATAAACATATTAGAGATCTTTAAATTCAGAGATTTTTTATATAGAGAGGTTTCATAATACGCAGATCAGGATGACCGGTTTGGATTAGTGAAATACATGGGTGTATGTGTTGAGGCGAAGGCTCATTTTTAAAAAGGGAAAATTGTTTTTTTTGCCCAGTTTGAAAAGATGACTTATTTTTAAACCCAGAAAGTTCCAAAATCATGAAAATCCCCAAAAATATGTTTTAATATTATTCTAAATCCAGACTTTAATTTGTATATGTATTTATGTATGTATTGCCTATAATACACTCTTCATATTTTTAAAGATTAAAGCATAGGGTTTTTTATATTTTCCAAGATATTGGAATATGAGATTTTTTATTATGTGCATATAGTTTTCCATGACTTGTTTATTATTCTCTCTATATCATTACTTCCCTAATTTCTTTTCTAAACCCGTTTTTTTTATTGTTACTTTTCATCTTTATTATTGCTTGCTATAATTTTTTATTTTTTTGTTATTCCCATTTTATTATTGCTTGTCATAGTATCAGCAATCATGGGAGTTGGGAGTTGAGATACCGTAAATGACAGATGAGATTGAAAGAGGAGATAAGGAAATTAGGAGAATTGGATCGGGGATCAATGATTTGAAATGGGAGAAAACTAGGATGACGAAATCGGAGTAATCATGTTGGAGATGAGAGATTTAAAAATGTATTTTGGGACATGATATTGGAAAAAAACGAGGGATTAAGAGAGAACTATTGAGAAAGAATGGAGAAAATTGAGGAATTGAGAAAGAACTATCGAGAAAGAAGGAGCAAAGTATAAGAGTCCCGTGAGGAAATCATACCTCTAAATTTTTTTGGAAAATAATCATGTGTATTTGATTAAAAAAATGAGGGTAAAACTGGAATTTTTGCAAAAGTATTCTGAGTATAATGCACACAATCTATTTTGGGTTAGAAACATCCGTATTTTGTAAGTATTGGGTTTTTTCATAATTTTGAAAATACGTGCGTTTAAAAATAAATCATCTTTCTAAATTGGGTCCAGAATCAATTTTTCCTTTTAAAAAAGGGAATGACGGCTCATACCTCCCTGTGTGTGTATAACTTTGGGTCATTTTAAATATTAAGTAACATGGGTATGCATGGACTTTAATAATTAAAGATTAGGTTTCAAATAAGATTTGGATTTGTTAAGCAAGCCTTAGTATTTTTGGCACTTGGAATATGCATTTCCAATTATACCAATTTATTATTTATATATAGGAATATATATTTTGTTGTGTGAGAGAAAGAGATATTATTTGGAAAGAAAAGCTTTTTATTGAGAATTAGATAGAATATTATTTAAAAATTTAAATAAGAAAAGTTGGCATGCATTCTCAGGAGTACGGTAGATTATGAAGACATTTTTCTTGTTTAATCTTTATAAGAAAGAGAGTCCATCATCTTAACTACACTATTAGTTGCTAATTTGTTGGGCCAACATGGATTGGCATTATGACTCTAGGAAGGTGTATATATATTTATATAGAATGTTTAAACTTTAAATGGATCGAATGATGATCACTAATAAGTCAAAGAGGTTGATGCGGCCGTGAAGTTCGCTTTTAAATGGAACGAGTGGTGATCACTAATAAATCTAATAGGTTGATGTGGCTGTAAAGCTCACAGCCGAGTTTATACACATTCTACTGTTTGGATCATATCTAAACTTAAAAAACGGGACTCATCCAATATTAGTGGAATATGAGCGAACTTCACAGCCAACCTAGCTATGTTGTGAAATTCACATCCACGTTACCCCCCTAATTAAATTAAAATCTCTTTATACAATATTGATTCTTAGTGTTGCTTGATACTCACTCTCTCTCACACACAGCAACGCTCAGGGGTGGAGCTGAGAAAGAGAGTAAATGCGGGGGGGGGGGGGGGGGGGGTCAACTTCATACACTCTAGTATTCTATGTGCAATGGGCATGCATGAAGCTAAGGCAAGCGCTTCAAAGGATGGAGGGACCTCACTCATCAAGCCAGCATTTAAATTAGGAAAGAGAGAGATAAAGCTATATCTTATTAACTACGTTCATGCCTACCTCGCATGAATATTGTACACATGTACGAAGGGAACCAGTTCATTAACTGGGGGTTAAATTCGATAACAATTATACCTTTGGTTCTTTTATTAAACTTTTTTCTTAATAAAGAAAGAAAAATATTAAACATCAATTTTATAACATAAAATTGATATTTTTTATAATCATAAAAAAGTTAAAAGCTTATTTATAAGAAAATTGCAGTAGTTTGATGAACACGTTATAGTTCTTTAAATCCCGAGATTTTTTGTACCTAAGAGGTTTCATGATGCGTAGATGAAGATTGCCGGTTTGGATCGGTAAAATACATGGGGTATGTATGTTTTGAGACGATAGTTCATTTTTAACAAAGTGGCCGCCGGCTCATACCTTTTTTCTTTTATATATATATATATATATAAAAGCGAAACTTATGCTCCTAAAACGAAATAATTAATAAAATAAATTAAGACGAAATTTCAAGACATGTGCCGTCCAAATAAATAGATGGCTTATATTAAAAGCTTAGACCCTCCAAGGCTAGTTTTTTTTTTAAACTGGAACTTCTGTTGGACCTCAACCAGTCCATGTTCCTCCCTTAAAGACGATCCGAATCCATGCCGGTATCGTAAGATCCAAGTCACTTCAAAATACAAATTAATACGGAATTTGAAATTTTGTGCCCGTCTTGAATCGTTGGATCGATATTTACTAATTCCTCTTAGTTGAAACTAAAATTTGACCATGCTGAAATTTTAGGTTTTCATCATTCAAGTGACATAGTAAGAAAAATGACAGAATGCATCCCTCTCAAAATCACCGTATACCCTACAATCCCATTATACACGTACATAGTCGATCAATAATGGAATCAATCATCACATCACTGGCTCTGTCCAAGATGCCGCGGCCGCGTCATCCGACTCGTTGCAGCCTCCTCTCGCTCTGGCCATGGATTGGTTGGCGGCGCCAGTCGACTGGCGACTTGCCACAGACCGGTTGACTAAATTGTTGCCGTCTCCCATCACCATAGACCATAGTAGCTGCTCACCGAACCACTGTCCAAAGGACCATAGCCAACGACGTCGCTACCTGCAAACATCATCCAATTGCTGAAATACAACCAACTAGACAGCGATTGGCAATAAATAATTATTTTTCTTACAATAAATTACTAATTTTGAATCATTTAACAAAGAGCAAGGTATAATCAACACAATTAAAATTTGAAAAATACAGGATGCAATTCCTAATTATGTAACTTTTACCAGGCTCTTAAAATTAATTATAGATTGTGTCTTGCAATTTAAAAGTTTAGTATAGCATTTCGTAAAAAACTGGAAAAGTCTAAATTTATATTGTGTAGAACAAAATTAGGGGGGGAAATTCAATAAATCCTTTCTCAAATGAGCTGTGCGTGACTCCACGTGTGACAGGAAACGACAAGCTACCATGTCCCTAAGTGGGGCCCACACGTCCGGCACCCGTCCAGATCGAGATGGGCGACTGTGATTGAACAGGACGCCAATTATTGCCAAAACATTCATTATCCAAGAGGGTACATGTAAAAATTATAAGGGTTTGAAATGAAATTAAATGCCATTTGTGGATCTAGCTGAAAATGTACACTTTGACTTTTTTGTCTGCTTGCAAGTTGATAGAAGTCCCTTTCAATGGACCCCATTTACGTTGTTAAAAGTTGTGTCCACAAGATAATCTTACACTGAAAATAAGAAAATGAATATTTTTTTGTGAAAACAGTAATTATATTTTAATTCAAAATGTTTTTTTGCTAAAGTTTTAATTCAAAATGTTACTAAAACAAAAGTTGAATAAAAGGTGTAAAAATATTTGAGCTTAACGTGGCTATTAAAATCACGGCCAAATTGCTGTGAATTCCACTCACATTTTACTATTTTTGGTCTCGTCCCAATTTAAAAACGCGGGACCCATCCACAAATTAAAATGTGAGTGAACTTGATAGCCTCATTTTCCCCAAAATAATATTGGTTGGTTGCAAATTTTATATTTCCCAATATTTCTTTAATCTTATTCTCAAGGATTCCATATATTAATTTTTTGCTAAGCATATGCAATCAAATACACAATATATTATGGGTTTTCTTAATACAATTAATTATTTTTTGCTTGAATTTAATTTGAAGTTCATTCCTTTAAATAAATAAATAAAAAAAGCTTCAACCTAGGAGCTCAATGGTTTGATATCTCAATGCAATTAATTTTTTGCTCCCAAAAAAAAGGGAGAAATAGAGTAAAAAAGGAAAGGAGAAACTTAGTATGCTAGAATGTATCGGTATCAAAGTAAATCAAACTAATATAACCCGCATTGGTCTCCTTTAAACGGACCTTTCTACCACGCGCTCCACATGGAAGGGCCATATTTTTTGGAACCGGTTTACCGGCTCCTAAGCCTAATCAATGCATACAACACACTCCAAAACCACAGCGCATACAACACACATGCGTTAAATTATGGCCAATTTCAATCTTTTGGATCGACCCCGCACTCTTCCTAGAAAGGGACGTGTCATACCAACTAAGCTATTTATCAAAGACAAAATAAATGAGTTTAAATAAATATTTATATAGCCTGGTAATAAATAAGATTTGAACTCAAGGCCCGTTGAATCCTTTCTCATTCTGATACCATCTTAATGTTTTGATCTAGCTCAGATCTTTCACCAGTTAGGCTTGTTGGGGTCAAAATTTACACCATGGTTGACCAAGTCAAAATCAAAGTCAACCCCAGGTCAAGTAGGCCAATGCCCGGGTCGAGCCCGAACATGAAGCCGACGGCCTCCCATATGCCGAAATAAAAAATCATGTAATAAATAATTTCGATATAATTTTTTATACATGAATGTAAGAAAATGGGCATAAAGCCAAATTTCTGTAAAGCCCATGGTTTATGTGCAAAAGAAACGAGCACATGAGACATGGGATGGACAAAATGCCATTTTGTAAAGCCCAAGGGGCTATATGTAAATGTGTAAGCCTATATAAGACAACATGATGATGAAATAAAGAAGAACAATTCATTCTCCCCAAACTCTATGGTTTTTGTGCCTTCGTCTCCTTCCTCAAAGTTCTAAGCCTTCTCTCTTTTTTGAATTAAATCAAGAGTTTAACTCTTCTTTTTCCAAAACTAAATAGTTTTTCACCACAAAACCCACAAAGGGGAGCTCAGATCTTCCATTAGATCTCAAAAAGGAATATTTTTAAAATCTCATCCCTCTTGTTCTCCAAGATCCGGCCAACCAAGAGTAGGAAGAAGGAGACTCATCTCCGAAAATCCCACTTTGGAAAAGATCTAAGGCTCAAGAGAAGATCCAAGGCTTAAGAGAGAAGAACTTCTAAAGATTTTAGAGAGTTCAACTCCAAGACCCAAATCCTCAAAGGGGTTTAACTCCTAATCCAGATCTTTTGGAGTTTAACTCCACTCAAAATCCTCTTTTGGAGTTTAACCCCTATTTCCGGGGGGAGGGGTAAAAACCCTTTCTTTTCGCTTGCGCCCATCGCCCAAAGCGCTAGCGCCCGAGCGCCCACGTGCCGGGCATGTGAGGCGCTCGCGCCCAATGCGCTAGCGTCCTAAGTGCTCGCGTCAGCGCCCTAAGTGCTAGCGCCAGCGCCTAAGCACCCGCGTGCCACGCACGTGAAGCGCTGGCGCCTTCTCCCATGCATCCTTTGGATGCCCTTTCCCTTTTTATATATATGTATATATATATATATACACACACACACTTCACGACACTGTCCCTGATAGAAAAAAATTTCTAACGGGGCGTTGCCTCCCACCCCGCAAGGGGGTTGCTAGCCCCATTGACCCCCCGCCCGCTATCCGGGTAGCGGGACCTCCGTAAAACCTCTGCGGGCCCCCGATATATCCAAAACCCCTTCAAAACACAACACTGCACATTGAGTTCGCATGACTTGTTTGACCCGTCAATCGGAGGTTCTCTCGCTCCAAAGGCAAAGGGTAATTAACGGCAGCTTAGTTCGCGGCTGCCGGAGATTCGGATCCCCACAATCAATAAACCCCCACCTATCCTAGGCAGGGGAATCTGTAGAACGCCTGACAAGCGCGCGTGTATTCCTATCTCAATGGGGTGACGAAAAACACCCTACAGATTCTGGCACGCCCGGTGGGACCAATCTCTCTTCCCATATTTAGGGTTAAGCGTTTATGCGAACTCAATCAATATACATATCGATTTTCTGTACTGAAATCATGCTTCTATTTGCAGGTTAACGACTTTCGACTACAATCTTCGAACTCAACAAAATGTCTCCAAGGGCAAGCTTAGCTCTCAACACAACTCCCATCTCCTACACGATGAAGATGGACGCCAGGACGGTCCTCCCGGCCAGTCTCAGACGATAATGGGAGGAGCCGCCGCTACCATTCGGCTCTATTCTGTTTGTGCCAGCTAGCGCCATCCCAGCTCCTCAAGTTCCTTTGGCAGATAGACCGGTCTCGAAAAGCAGAACGCCAAATGTGGTGATCTCGAGGGCACCACTGTCCAAATGCAAGTCGGTGTTTGAACGACTTTCCTTGGCCCCAGCTAGGGGCAAGGCCATCAACACCAACAAAGCAACAAGGCGTCTCGGGAAAGCTCCAGCAGAGCCCCTGACAACTGCTCAATTGGGTATCTTCTTTGAGCTCCCCGTTAATCGGCTCACGATGGCTTCCTGGATGACGGATGCCCGCCAAGCCCTCAAAATCGAGAAGCTAAGACAGAAAAGGCTCAGATACAGAGCCAACAAAAGGGCTAGGGCTCATGCTAAGCTGAACTTCATGAGGTTCCAAGAACAGGGTTACCCCGCCAAAGATAAAGAGACGGCTGGATATGTGGTCCACACCGTCTACATAGCCAGACATGAAGAAACGAACCCTCATATGCTTCACAGCCATGGTGATGATATGGTTGACGCTGCCCAGCATCGGCTCGGTCTAAATGATGAAGAGCTCGCTCAGGCCGATAAGCCAAAGGAGCCCGGGGTTCCTGTGGAATTGAGCTCGGGCAATAAGGATGACCCAGTTGTCATATCCGGAACTACAGAACAAAAATTATTCTGATGGCTTCAAAGACAGCTTCAGGTCAGGAATGAGAAGTTAGCCAAGGTACAGTCTAAGGTCGACGAACTGGCAAACGTCGCGGCAAATCTTACGACCCAAGTCGTCCGATTGCAATTGCAGCAGAATCAAACTTTGGTTCATAAGCCAGGGATTGATACTCGGAGGCAGCCAACTGATACCCCCTTCAGCCTAAGAGCGGAGCGCCTTCGCAAAAAACGACCGTGATCAGCCTCCAGCCCCTCCGATACATACACCGAAGCGGAATCGCCTCTAAAAGAGAAACTGGATAAGGTCTATTCCTTCAAAAGGGACAAAGTCCACAAGATATTCAAGGACGCCCTAAGAAACGGTCTACAACTGCCAGAATCAAAGAGACCGCAAGAAGCGAATATGACCGACGACCCAAAATATTGCCCCTATCACAAAATGATAAGTCATGCCATTGAGAATTGCTTCGTATTTAAAGATTGGGTCGAAAATCAATACAAGACGGAAGATATAGAACTCTCTAAAGGCGTGTTAGCAAACTGTCAAACTACGACCGCCGATTTCATACAAATGGAGACTGAAGCCCTTCGGGAACCTGATTCTCTCAGACATGTGTCATTATCTAAAAAGGGCGAACCAAAGACTGATCGGCCTCAAGGACCAGCATCAGTAAGGGCACCTATTCTAATGGAGAGAAAGAAGAAGGTGTAATCCTTCAGGAGGGATGAGGTCCGCAATATATTCGAGGACGCCTTGAATAACGGTCTGCAACTGCCTATTCCGAAGAGGCCACATGAAATGAATATGACTGGAAATCCCATATACTGCCCATATCATAGGTTGGCGAGTCATACCATTGAAGACTGTTGTGTTTTCAAAGATTGGGCAGAGGACCAATACAAGCTTGGAAAAACCTCGCAGTCCTCGGATGTATCGGCAAGCCACAGAGCTACGGTCATCAACACAGCTCCGCCAAGACCAAAGTTCGAAGAGCTGGGATAAGCAAGCATATTAGACCTCCACGTCTTTAAACTGGAAACAGATGACCTCTAAGTCATTAAACTGGAAACAATTGACCACCACGTCGTTAAACTGGGAACAGCCGACCACCACGTCGTTAAACTAGGAACGACCCCTAAGTTGTTAAACTGGGAATGTAAAAAAAAAGTGTGTAAATAAAATCAAAAGAAAAGCCGAAATGATGGGGCAACTTGCAATAAAAATCAGCGAATAAAATAAATAAGAAAATAAAGCCGAAATGATGGGGCAACCGTGAATAAATAGCCGAAATGATAAGGCAATCGCGACCTTCGCGATAAGAAAAGCTGAAATGATAGAGCAATCGCGTAAAAAAAAGGCGAATGATGAGTCGCTCCTGGTACCATATTCCATTGCAGCGATGCAGACGCCAACCAAAATCCAAACTCTCAAACGGCGAATGATGAGTCGCTCCTGGTACCATATTCCAGTGCAGCGATGCAGACGCCAACCAAAATCCAATTTTCCAAAAATTCCCTCAGCCCTACGGTTGGTCCCCAAGTTGACTTCCGTGTACAATCCACGGGCTCAAATAATTCCCACCATGCCCATGCCCCACCGCAATCACCAGTTACGCGGCTGGTCTCCGCCCTTGGAATTATGCTCCATCTGGAAAGACCCACTCATTTGTCCTCATGATGCATGAGGAGAACAAAACTTGCGAGATCCTTACGACTCGTAAGAAAACACCTTCGTGGGATCCTTACGACTCACAAGAAAAAAAAACACACTTGGGGGTCCTCACGACTCCTAAGGAGAAAATGCACCTACAGGATCCTTACGACTCGTAGGGAGAAAATGCTTTTATGGGACCCTTACGGCCCATAAAATTGAAAAGCCTTAGGTGATAGGGATCTAAACCTGTCTCCTAAGCCATCGCTTCCCAATAGGTAAAGGCAAATGATGAGTTGCTCCTGGTATTATTCCAGTGCAGCAATGCAGATGCCGATCTAAAAACCAATCCCCGAATATCCCAATGGCGAATGATGAGTCGCTCCTGGTACCATATTCTAGTACAGCGATGCAGACGCCAACAAAGTCCCGAAATTCTTCCGGCCCTACGGTCTGGATCATACATCCTGCAAAACCGTATACAATCCACGGGCGTAAAACGATCTCAATTTCTCCCAAGTCCTACCGGCGAGACCACATTCAAAGTCTCACCAGCAATGAAGATTCCCCAAAAAAAAGGGTATGTCCACAGGCAAAATGGGCACGGATGAAAACCCGAAAAGGCTCCGTGAGTAAAAACAGCAGGACTGCCGGCGAGTTTATGAAAACCCGAAAGGACGCAAACTCGTGAAAAAGAAATGAAATGCACTCACAAAGTCCTCTCGACTTTGTGAGGAAAAGATTCCCGCGTGGGATCCTTATGACTCACAAAGGAAAAACACACTTGAAAGTCCCCACGACTCCTAAGGAGAAAGTACACCTACGAGATCCTTTCGACTCGTAGGGAGAAAATGCTTTTATGGGACCCTTACGGCTAATAAAATTGAAAAGCCTTCGGTGATAGGGACCTAAACCTGTCTCCTAAGCCATTGCTCCCCAACAGGAAATGGCAAATGATGAATTGCTCCTGGCACATGTGCTTCAGTGTTAGCAACGCTGATGCCCACCCTAACCCTAAAATTCCAAACTCCGATCCAATAGATCCCTAAGTCTTTAAACTGGGAATAGATGATCTCTAAGTCGTTAAACTGGAAACAGATGACCCCTAAGTCGTTAAACTGGGAATGAGGGAAATCTTCTCATGGAAGATGATGATTCGCTCCTGATACCATATTCCAGTGCAGCGGTGCTGATGTCAACCCAAATCACACCAAATCAGCAAAACAACCAATGACCCCCCTGGTAAAATCAAGCTCCACCTCGGAAACAAGTCAACTTCATCCCTGACACCGCAAGAAGCGGAGCAAGTCAAATCCATCACCGACCGTCCAAGTCGGTAAAATGGAAGCACCGACCGTCCACGTCGCTAAAAGGGCAGCACCGACCGTCCAAGTCGCTAAAATGACAGCACCGACCGTCCAAGTCGCAAAAATGGCAGCATCGACCGTCCAAGTCGCTAAAAGGGCAGCACCGACCGTCCAAGTCGCAAAAAGGTCAACACCGACCGTCCATGTCGCAAAAAGGGCAGTGCAGGCTTCCCACAAATCGGGAACCAAATCACTCCGGGCCAGGGAAATGTCTACCACGGACACTCCGTCTCGGAAACGCGTCAAGCGTCGACCTTCCATGTCGTAAAAAAGGCAGTACAGGCTTCCCACAAATCGGGAACCAAATCACCCCGGGACAGGGAAAAGTCTACCACTGACACTTCGTCTCGGAGACGCGTCAAGCGTCGACCGTCCATGTCGCAAAAAGGGTAGTGCAGGCTTCCCACAAATCGGGAACCAAATCATTCCGGGCCAGGGAAAAGTCTACCACGGACACTCCGTCTCGGAGTCGCGTCGACCGTCCATGTCGCAAAAAGGGCAGTGCGGGCTTCCCACAAGTCGGGAACCAAATCACTCCGGGCCAGGAAAAATTCTACCACGGACACTCCGTCTCGGAGACGCGTCAAGCGTCGACCGTCCATGTTGTAAATAGGGCAGTATAGGCTTCCCACAAATCGGGAACCGAATCACTCCGGGCCAAGGAAAAGTCTACCACGGACACTCTATCTCGGAGACGCGTCAAGCGTCGACCGTCCATGTCGTAAAAAGGGCAGTACAGGCTTCCCACAAATCAGGAACCAAATCACTCCGGGTCAGGGAAAAGTCTACCACGGACACCCCATCTCGGAGACGCGTCAAGCATCGACCGTCCATGTCGCAAAAAGGGCAGTGCAGGCTTCCCACAAATCGGGAACCAAATCACTTCGGGCCAGGGGAAAAGTCTACTACGGACACTCCGTCTCGGAGACGCGTCGAGCGTCGACCGTCCATGTCGTAAAAAAGGCAGTGCAGGCTTCCTACAAAGCGGGAACCAAATCACTCCGTGCCGGGGAAATGTCTACTACGGACACTCCGTCTCGGAGACGCGTCAAGCGTCGACCATCCATGTCGTAAAAAGGGCAGTGCATTCCAAAAAGTGGGAACCAAAGCAAGTCGCCTCCACGCGAAAGAAGATCTATCAATTTCATGCATACAACCCACACATGTAGTGTGCATTTATTGATGGGGGGCAATTTGTCGGGGTCAAAATTTACATCCCGGTTGACCAAGTCAAAATCAAAGTCAACATCAGGTCAAGTAGGCCAAAGCTCAGGTCAAGTGGGCCAATGCCCGGGTCGAGCCCGAACATGAAGCCGCCGGCCTCCCCTATGCCGAAATAAAAAATCATGTAATAAATAATTTCGATGTAATTTTTTATGCATGAATGTAAGAAAATGGGCATAAAGCCAAATTTCTGTAAAGCCCATGGCTTATGTGCAAAAGAAATGAGCACGTGAGACATGAGATGGGCAAAATGCCATTTTGTAAAGCCCAAGGGGCTATATGTAAATGTGTAAGCCTATATAAGGCAACATGATGATGAAATAAAGAAGAACAATTCATTCTCCCCAAACTCTAGGGTTTTTGTGTCTCCTTCTCCTTCCTCAAGGTTCTAAAGCTTCTCTCTTTTTTTGAATTAAATCAAGAGTTTAACTCTTCTTTTGCCAAAACTAAATAGTTTTTCACCGCAAAACCCACAAAGGGGAGCTCAGATCTTCCATTAGATCTCAGAAGGGAAGATTTTTAAAATCTCACCCCTCTTGTTCTCCAAGATCCGGCCAACCAAGAGGGGGAAGAAGGAGACCCATCTCCGAAAATCCCACTTTGGAAAAGATCCAAGGCTCAAGAGAAAATCCAAGGCTTAAGAGAGAAGGACTTTTGAAGATTTTAGGGAGTTCAACTCCAAGACCCAAATTCTCAAAAGGAGTTTAACTCCTAATTCAGATCTTTTGGAGTTTAACTCCGCTCAAAATCCTCTTTTGGAGTTTAACTCCTATTTCCGGGGGGGGGGGGGGGGAGGGGGGGCAAAAACACCTTCTTTTCGCTTGCGTCCAGCGCCCAAACGCCCACATGCCGGGCACGTGAGGCGCTGGCGCTCAAAGCGCAGCGCCCGAGCGCCCACGTGCCGGGCACGTGAGGCGCTCGCACCTAAAGCGTTCGCGCCAGCGTCCACGTGCCGGACACGTGAGGCGCTCGCGCCCAATGTGCCAGCGCCCGCGTGCCGCGCACGTGAGGCGCTGGCGCCTTCTTCCATGCATTCTTTGGATGCCCTTTCCCTTTTTATATATATGTATATACACACACATACACACACTTCACGACACTGTCCTTGTTAGAAAAAAATTTCTAACGGAACGCTCCCCCGCACCCCGTAAGGGGGCTGCTAGCCCTCTTGACCCCCAGCCCGCTATCCGGGTAGCGGGACCCCCGTAAAAACTCTGCAGGGCCCCCGATATATCCAAAACCCCTTCAAAACACAACACTGCACATTGAGTTCGCATGACCTGTTTGACCCGTCAATCAGAGGTTCTCTCGCTCCAAAGGCGAGGGGTAATTAACGACAGCTTAGTTCACGGCTGCGGGAGATTCGGATCCCCACAATCAATAAAACCCCCCCTATCCTAGGCAGGGGAATCTGTAGCACGCCTGACAAGCTCGTGCGTATTTCCATCTTAATAGGGTGACGAAAAACACCCTACAAGGCTATGATTCTATTTTTATAGACTAAATTTCAAATTGCTGCCATGAACTTTTGGCTTTTTCCACTAATGGAATCCTAGACTTTTAAAATGATTGATTGCTACCATGAACTTTAGGCAATCACAAAATTAACATAACGGTGTTAATGGAAAATTAGGGAAAAAAAACATCCTACCCTTTTATATAAATTAAAAAAATGGAATTATCTTTTTATTGGAATTCTTTTGTTAATTTATATATAAGGGTAGTATATTTTAAAAAAAAAGAATTAATTCTAGAAAAATAAGTTAATCATCCTTTTTGGGAATTCTTTTGTTAATTTACATAAAGGGTATTATTTATTTTAACCAAAAAAAAGGAATTAATGCTAGAAAAATAAGTTAATTCCTTTATTAATTTATTTATTTTTGTTAATTTATATAAATATATAAAAGGGCATAATGGTCATTTTTTAATTTTCTGCTAACGCCGTTATTGTAGTTTTATGCTTGTCTAAAATTTCATGGTAGCAATCCATCATTTTAAACTTTAGGTTACTATTAGTGAAAAATGCCCAAAGTTCGAGGTAGCAACTTGAAATTTAGCCATTTTTATACTATTCTAATTCTAAAACCATAGTCATACTTAGTGCGGTCCGATATTGTATGACTTTAGACTCAAGCCTTGATATATTTATGGAAAACATTAATATTAAGTATGAATTCATGGAGAGGCTTGATGATATATTTAAGATCACATATTTAAGAGAAATATAAGGTATCCAGGCTTTGATAGATACGGTCAAGGTGCTTTAATTAGAATAATAAAGGGCAAAATCTGGTTTCTGATGTAAGTTAGATAAATACAACATGAATAATGAATTTGTATATTAAAAAAATAATTAATACATCTTTGCTTCTTAGTTAATATTACTACATTAATTCTGGGTGGTGGTAATTTTTCTATTGTCATTGTTTTTCCCTCCTTACTTCACAAGTTTACTAAATGAACCAGCTCTCACTTTTGCAAAAGGTAAGAATATTTTCGAGATCGGAAAAGGCAAAAGATAGAACACTGCTGCAGAGTGATTAGTTCTACACAATTTCGCTCGTCATTAAAAGTACGGTTCCGTGATATTTAAAAGACAACTCTAGAAGAATAGACCAAAATTTGTTTGATAATTATTTAAATATAAAACTTAAGATTTGCGAACCTCTGATCTAATTGGATATTTCAAGTGTGTAGAACTATAACCATCTCTTCACTTCTTTGCGCGTTGCTAAACACCCATTAGACATAGGGAAACCCCAATGGAATTATTGTCATACCGGAATGTCTATTTATTGGTGACACAAAGACATTATTGTAGACTATGAAAGAATCATGTAACAATTATTTTTCCATAAATCATATGGTGTGCACTAATTACACATCTCATTGGAAAATTAAGTTTGATCAATTATTGCAACTAGAAAATGACATGGAGACTGAATGAATGCAACAACTTGCTACTCCCTGGATCCTTTTGTACTTGACGTTTTGGAGAGAAAAATGTGTCCCACTTTACTCAGCGTTTTGGATTAACGAGAAAATCATTAATGATAAAAATATCAATAAATGATATGGTACCAAAAATAGCCTAGAAAATTACTAGTGTAGATTCTATATCATTAATGTTTTCCAAAATATTTGAGGGCAGAAATGGTATGATTTTTTTAGTGGTGATGTGGCAGTAGATTAATTTCTGATATTAAGAAAGTGATGATACTTTTCTTAATCGGTGTGCATTTCTCTAAAATGTCAAGTAAAAAGGGACGGAGGGGATGCAAATTTATAATGGAGCCCTTTTTTGCTGGGTATATAATACTGCTAGTATTTTGGACTCAAACCATATTTATGATTGTGAGACCTACAGAATTGCATGATGTAAGCCCAAGGCCTTTTGGACCTCATAGTTTAGGCCTCGTCTTTGAGTTAATGGCGATTCTTTATTGATAGGTGGTCTTCTTTTAGTAACATTAATATGAACTCATAAAGTATGCCTTGATGATATATTTAAGAGAAGCATAAATAAGTAATAACTAATAAATAAAGGCTCATATTAATTTCTTTATAAGCAAGCATACAATATTAATTCTTCAAGTACTTCACAAAATTAATACTTCAACAAATGAACCGATCGTGTGCATTCTGTAAATAGGTCAAGAATGGATTTTTAATTTTTTTCTAATGGATTTTAATATCTTTTTTTTAAAAATTGAATTTATCTATCATGTCCTAACTTAATTTTTCTTGCAATATTTATCTATCATGTCCTAACTTAATTTTTCTTGCAATATTATTGTAAAGTTCACACTTAAATTTACTGCTAACTTAATTTTTTTTGAAGAAAGAGCATAGTTCCCGTCCTAAGAAATTTTTTTGAAAAAATGAAAAACAAACTAAAAAGACAAAAAAGAGTACAAACGTACATCACAACTTGTGCACATTTGCACCTTACACCAGTACAGAGATAAAAAGTATAAAGGAAGGGAAATGATGGGAACAAAGGAGGAGGAAGAAAGAACATAAAAATACAGTGGAATAGAAGAACGGAGAGCAGATGGCATACAGAGGCGACTTCAGGAGTGAAAAAATTTCACTTCAAACTCTTCCAAAAGCAAGCTAGTAGACAAACCAACATTACATAATTATAGTCTTTTAAGAGACCTTAGCAGTAGCAGCAAACATCTCCTAAGCCGTTGTTGCGACTTCAATTTCTTCTAGCAAACCTAATTTCTTTTACTATATACTAAAGCAAAACAAGCAACACTTTTTTTTTTTTATTATTGGAAATCTTTATTAGCAATTCTTAAGTTTACACTTATCCTTTAATTTATTTCTTTTAGCAAAGGGTAAATTGCAAAAATTGTATCCATGAACTTTCAACTTTTTTTGCGTCTCATATCACAGATTTCAATAAATAGAGATTGCTACCACGAACTTTTTTTTTTGACATAACTAACATACGGCGTTAAAATTTATGGATGGATGGACCGTTGTACTCTTCGATTTACGTAAAGCTTTCTCCTAAGTTTCTAACTCTTATATCCTATTTCTTTTATATTTACAAAGCAGTAAAAAGGTGAAGAACCAACTCATAAGCAATTTCGACATCGAAATCGATCGCGATCCACAAAATCGACGACGTTCCATGATCAAACTGAGCGAAGTAACAAGATGATCTCCCAGATCAACGACGATCAACGAACAATCTCCCAGATCGACGACGATCAGCGAACAATCTCCCAAATCGACGACGATCAGCGAAATCGATGACGAACGACGATCAAAATCGAGGATAACAAGCATTTCTTAGAGGTATTAAGGAATGTGCTCTCCATCAAGCCCTAATTTTTGAATTTTTCTTTGAATGTGGTTTCAGTATGATTTAAATTTGGCGGTTTTCCTATCTTCCCCTTTGATATGGTTCAAAAGTAGTTTGATTTCGTTTTTTTACTGTTCTACATGTGATTAAAGGGTTCTAAATTGTTGTTGATATGATCGTCTTGTAATTCGATATCTGAAATTTTACGAAGTTTGAAAGTTTGCTAAATTCACATAGGTTAAAATGGCACAACTTTTAATATCCTAGTACAGGTACATTCACATACAACAAAGATCATGAAATGTTGTTAAAGGGCTTGTTAATTAAGCTAAGATAAGCATAGAATTGTAAGTGTTACTTTCAGTATCCACTTAACAATGTCTGTGCTGAGGCCTTGGCCTTCTTAATTAAGCATAATCAACACATATATGCTGCTTTCACATGCATCCTAATAATGTAGGCACATTTACATGCACTAGGGAAGGTTAATTGTCATGCAGCAAAGATATTAAAAGTTGTTAAAATCCTTATCAATGTTAGCATGTGAACTCGAGAGCCAAAGATACTAGGATCCTGTCGTTTTCTCCCTGCGGGAAGTTTCGGACGAAGTAGTCCGACATCCGATGCCAATTCTTTATCACCCGCTGAAAGCTAGCGGGCAGAAGGAGCGGGCCGGGCTTTTGAAGCTGGCCGAGTTGGCTGAGTCGATTAAGACACGGCCACCGCAATACCCGGCGAAATGCTACCCGAGGGTTCGGACTCCGATGAGCGGAAGAAGACTGAGAGAATAAGCCCTCTCTCCAGCGAGTTGCAGTGAACTGACGGTGGTCTCAAAGGAGTGTGATCATATTGCACTGGAACTAGATCATGACAATCGAGAAGATAATGGATCTCGCGCTGAAAGTTGGCATTCATAGATAAAGTATATAATTTGTTATAAATGGACGATGCATCTGGAGGAGGATCTGGAGGAGCGACTAGGAATCGAGAATGGGTGTTCAACCACATGAAATGATGGAGAGTATCCAAAGTCAACTCCTAGACCCATAAGGCCTGATATGAAAGGTCTCGATAGGAATACCCTGCTTGGAGCCGAAATGTCGAGCAAAGCGATGTGGGTTATACGCCATATAGAAGACCGTCATATTACGCCTGCAGATGAGATAGCCGGGTCTGATCGAGTAGAAGAGCCCCAAGAAGGTTTTAGCTTGTAAACACAGTGTCCCATCTTTCATAAATTCTTCATATATGAGCTTTTCGGTATGTGGGATGTCAACGCCTTTAGATGAAGATCTACCAATAAAAGATAAACTTTTAAGGGATGACGGACGAATTAGAAGAGCCCTGATGTTCTGTGACTTCATGTTTCCAACAGCCGCGATCAACCTCATCATTCTAGGAAATGGTCGCAAATTATAAAACTGATGGCGTGCACATTCATTTATGGCGCCGAGCACGTGCATTTCAATCCATGAGAAAAAGTATTGAAGGGGAAGATGCGCATGATCCATCCCGGAACAATTCTTCTTAGCGGTTACGCTCAAGCAATCATACATATGAGATAGCCCGACAATGCCTATTGTTAGTTATATGTATGCCCTAGAGGCCATTACCGTACATACGATGTATATTGTAGTGGATGCTTGGACATATATATGAAGGACTTTCTTGCTCGACATGATGGTATGCTATCTGGTTGCTCTTTATCTTAACATGTACTCTGATTGTCTCTATATTACATGTTGATAAAGCCCTTATGATGAGTACTTGACTACCAGGATTATGATGCAGATCATATTAGTGGGGACAGTGTAGTCGTTAAGTATATCCTTCAAATGTTCCTAGTCGAGGGTGTATCGAGACAGGGCATCGATATACCAGAGTAGACTAGTAGCTTCTCGACCCATGTAGATGGGCGATGGATGATCCCATATCCATTGGCGTTTGACATCAGAGACAGTATATGGGTGCTCAGTAGAGACTGGGTACACTGGACGGACTCGCCGAGAACTCCCAGATGGTATTATACCTATCGTCAGATGGCAGTTCTCTGGTGACACTGGTATAGGTTAGTCTGTAGAACCGAGATCGTCATAGAGTCTTGTGTGATTCCCACTGTGCTTTGATTTCCACCTTACCACGTTCAAGAGAACGTGCAAAACGGTGGCTTTTGGGTACAGTCCCAAGTCACATGGAGGCAATGAGAGATAGGAGGGGTTTCTTCTCTCCCAGTATTGGGAGTTGATGTTGCGCTGTGCTCGATTGGCTATAACAGGAAGTCCTTAGCCAAGACTGCTTCAGAGATATACTGGTAAGTGTTATCAGTAGTTTCTCGACCCGTTATGAGCCTCATATCGACACGACTTATCGAGTTACTGGGGTCTGACGTTTACCACCCCTAGACGAGATATGCGACATATCAAACGAAGAGACCGGACTGTATGGTAGTGATGCTGATTGGATTCACAGGAGTGTGAGCAGACTTGCTTGTTGATTTTCTGATCGCTCAATACTTGGATGGCTGTTACGTTTAGCAGACCGCTTGCGGCTTGTGGGTGTTTGATATGATCATCACCTACTGCCGGCGTATTGACGAGTCTTTAGAGTCCTACACAGGGGGTTCCTGGCTCAAGCGAAACGGAGTAGGAGCACATATGTGATATATGCGGGACCAAAATTGATACGATATGAGATATCGTATTCTATTCTCGCGATTTTTGACATTGATCGGTTGTATGCGATATAGCTGGGTTATCGGATCAAGTGTTGATTCGATAAGTTGTTACACACGATATTAGTCGGTTATAGCCGGATTATTAAATCAAGAGTTGATTTAATAATTTAATTTATAATTATATATTTGATATATTACATTACATTAACTAGTATTAGCTCACTTATGATTTATTTTCTCACTAGATTGTGCACATTGTTTATATGTGATATATGCAAGTGTACATGTTTGTATCATGCTTGATGATACATACAAGATGGGTGTATGAGACTTATACCATCATTAGGTTAAATTAGGGTTTTATTATGTCTTAAGATTTAACAAAAGAGTATAACTTAGTCAAAGTTGTCAAGCTTGGAAGAAGCTTGTAGAAACTTTGACAAAGTCCACTATTTTGTCATTTCCTTAGATATTATTTAACCCAACCCTTAACCTTACACCTTGGTTAATTCTCTACATGAGTTAAGCATGAGGGCTTAACTCAACCATGGGTGAGATAATTCATTTGAATGAATTATTCATAAGTCTTCTTCTTCTTCTTCTTCTTCTTCTTCAAGCTCCATGAAAAAGCTTTCTAGCTCTAATGGTGCTATGAGAAAAAGTGTGAGAAAATCAATTCTAAAGTGAGCCCACTTCCTACTTCATCATCCTCTACTACTTACCATGTAGTATAGGGTGTTCTCTTCACAAAGTTCATGACCCAGTGAAGAAATAGCTTGAGTTGGTGTCTCCCTGACGTAGATCATCTTCGGCCTCGAAGTCTTCGAAGCAAGTACGTTCGTTCTTCTTGTGGAGCTTCTCTAGAGTCCAGATTTCACGATCGCAGCGGAGGGGACTTCTACACGGAGCTATTGAAGTTAAGGACCGGTCTACAAAGGTTGTATTCTTTGCTCACTACATATTGCAAAGTGTTTGCATTCATATCCCGGATTATTTCTAGTTTACGATCTAGTTTACTAAAACGACAAAATTTTAATATGGCATGGGCGATACCTCCCAAAATCTTGCTGCCGTCTTGGGTAACCCTACAGTGGTATCAGAACCATGCTAGAAATAAATACGGATTTTGTTAGAATCACGAAACCGAAACAACTCCGAAACTTGAAACACAAAACTATAGTTTCTGTCGATTTTGAAAAGAGTTCAAAAAATTATTTAAACAATTGCAGAATGTAGTATGTGATACCACATGAACACACAACAAAATCCAACCCACCCCTCGGACCATGGCAGGTGACATTTGATGCAGGTCCGGCGACCTCGGCCTCCAAGTGAGGGATTGGGTTGAGTTTGGGTGTGTTCCAGGTGCTAGGTTTTGGTGTTTCAGGTGTTGTTTGATTTTGTTAATTTTACATATGATGTAATATTACACTGTAAGAAATTCGGAGTGTTTCATATTCGTAGTTTTAACATTGTTTCGGGTGTTTCACGTATTGTCTAGACAATGTTAAAAAGTTTGATCGAATGTTAAAAATCCATTTTTCCAAGTTTAACGTATTCGGAAAAATATGCAAGTGATTCTTTGGACCCTCTAGAAGAACGCAAACCTTAACTCGATTATGTGGTAGTCAAAAACACCACCTGAACCCTAGGGTTTGTGGTAGTTTAGCGTTTCACATGTGAGACGTTTGTTTGACCTTTCTACGGCTGGTTCATAGGTACTGTGGCATCTTCTGGGTATTATTAAAACAGTGCTCAAGTGTTGAGCTGTCGGGAAATTGTAGGACTTTGATGAATCGATCGAAGAGTTTAACATCGTCCGGATATTATGTGATGGGATAAAATATTTGGAATCCACATGTAGTTATGAGATTACTAGTTTGAATGTTATAAATCTAGCAGTTTAGTCTCATTTGATCGGTTGCCACGCGATTTTGATTTGATCAAAAGTCCGTTGCAATCACTTACCGTACGCGGATACTCACCGGGTAAACTTAATAGATAGCCACGCCCCATATCCCCGACCAAGTGACTGTAGGAGAACCCCGTCGCCAAAAGCATCCGTTCGGGTGCTCGCGGCAGCGGTGTCCCGCCTTAGTGTACTTCGTCGACGGTATCGGGGGGTGCGGCCGTCTACTAAAGTTTTCGACGAGCATTCGATCAGGATGTCGGGAATCTTATTGAATTGACCGACTAGATATTGAAAAGTGTTTTCGAGATTGAGACTAAAATGCGGTGTTTATAATTGTTAGGCATGCGATGTCTAAGGAATTCATTTGGTTAGGCATGTGATGTCTAAGGTGGTTGCGGATTCTAACTGTTGTACTTTTTCACTTTCTTTTCTGCGACCGTAAGTGTAATATGTGGAGTATCGCCGGTTTCGGTGCTATATGTCAACGAAAATTGGGATACACATATTTACTTACGTTGATGACATGTGATGTTATGTGTTGCTGGGATAAGTTATATTGGATCGTCGTGTTTGAATAGCCGGGGTTTTATGTGAGATAAGAATTTTTCATTTTCATTCATGTAAGATTCATTGTATGTAATATTCTTTTATTGGGGCACTTACGGGTTGAGGATGATGTCACCATTGTATATTATTTACTTTTTCGCATTAGGATAGACCCAAGGCGGGGAGCACAAGTAACCGGGTTCTAGGGTACAGTGGGAGACCATCTCGAGGAGTCGAGACCGGGTCTCCTAACTCTAGAATTGGTAGGGTTGCTTGCCGCTCTCATATGGGTCTAGGGGTGTGGGATTGGCTATTCATCACGACCATGGAATCCGTGTTTTATACAGGCTTAAAATAAAGCACGGAAATCCTAGTATATCCAATATTTCATATGTTGTTCTTCTACTGCGTTATCTGTGATGTGATCATTTGATATGTTGAGATGGATACAGGATATAGTATATGAGATATATTTTATAGATGTTGCTTATGTTTTACACCCGCGCTAGCACTGCCCCGCTCTGCCGTTAGTTACCTAACCTAACGATGCAAGAGGGGACATCGAGACAAATGCGGATGGCATAAGCGTACGTTGTATTTATCTGTGATGTTTAGGTAGCTTAAAATGATGGGACTTCATTAATGAGATTAATGAAATAAAAGAAACCTAAAGATGTTGTGGAATCTAATTTTCAAAAACAGGTAGCTCTAGTTGTTGCTTTGCAAAGCGGTGTTCCTTGTAGAACATCCAACACCTTATTCGATAAGGAAAGAGCCGAGATCCCTTCGCCGGGAGTGACCTCTTTAGCGAAACTAGCAGATGCTGTAACCCTCGGTTTTGTCTTTTGATTGTTTTTCCAGTTCTTGCTTTGCATAGTGGTATTGTGAATATCCTGCACCTTATTCGATAAGTAAAGAGCCGAGATCCTTTTACCGAGAGTGACCTCTTTAGCAAAACTAGAAAATGTCTCAAAAACACTCCATTTAAAATCATTTGATTCTACAATGATATCAAGTTCATTAAGCAAAGGGTTTTCTTAAAAACCCGTCGTCATTTCAGATAAGTACTTCATAGTATTCGTGCCGCGTTTGTTGGCCTGCGTCAAGGCGTAGTGTTCAGTAGCTATTTATGCTTATCTGCAAAAGCATATAATGCGATTGAGTTAGGGTATTCGTGCGGCCTTGTTGACCTCCATTAAAGGTCATGCGGGTGGGTTTAATTCAATCAGGAAATGACGGGTTCAACTTGACTAGTAGCCTATGGTTTGTTAACCTCCGTCAAGGTCATAGGACGCTAGGAGTAAAATATTATTAGGAATTTCAAGTGTTGAAATTTGCAATGAGATTGCATACCTTCTATGAGATACTTGGATCCCGATACCACTGAGAGTAAGAGTTACTTCTGGAAGAGTTTTACACATTACAATTAGCCGATCAAGTAGGTGTCTAGAAAGGTGTCAACGGGATTACGCCTCTGGAAAAACGAGGTTTATTTTAATTTGGTCCGTGCGAAAGCACGGGGAACCTCCCTCAAAGTACCAGCACTGGCCTGGCTGAAAGATTGACAAACTTGTAGGGTGTAATTAATCCCGGCTAGTCTTTCTTTTTAGGATTTGAAGGAAGATTTGACTAAAACTATGGGAGCCATCCCGATTAGATATATTAATAACCAATCTAATCTTGCAAGAGCATATGCTGAGTGTTTTCTTCTCTCCCTCTCTCTCCAGGTAGCGACCATGTCACGCCTTAATCAAGATAATAATACGGATGTATTGACCGAACCCGCTTGTTATACTGCGCTAAGGATCATTGGTCCCGCTCCAACTTATAATTGTTATAAGACCGAGCAGAAAATAGGGGATTACCAGAATTCCCGTGCCGCCCAAACGAAGAAAGTACATGATGATGTATCTTCTTCGGGTGTGTTCATTACAGAGAACTGTTTCTCAGTATCCTTTACGTCCTGGGTATGAGATACCGGATCAGGATCCCGTATATGTAATCAGTTACACGGGCTATAAGAAAGGTAGAGAACTGAGAACGAGTGATAAGTTTCAAGAGTTGGAAATGGTGCAAGTGTTGCAACCAAGTCTGTTGGCAGTTATCACCCTGTATTACCAAATACATTGATTCTGAACGAATGTTATTAGATACCGAACCTGATATACAACATCATATCAGTCTCTTTATTTAGTAAAGAAGGATATAATTTTGTATTGTTGGATAATGTTTTGAACATTTCCTATATCAAGAGTTGATCGGTTCAGGCACGTTATCTAAAAGCATATCCGTTCTAAATTAAACCACAGTTTTTAATATACCAAACACACACAAGAGGAAGAGTTCAGAAATGAATGAATTCTTCTTGAGGCATTGTAGACTAGGTCATATCAACTGCGACTCGACTAGCGAAGTTACATAAAGGTGCATATTTAAATCAGTTTGAATTTACATCTTGTAAAACTTGCTAGTCATGTCATAAAGATAAGATGGCCATAGCTCCGTTTATTGGAAACAGAGAAAGAGTTAGTGAACTCTTGGGATTGATACATGCTGTTGTATGTAGGTCCCCTGTCTACACATGTCAGGACTGGTTCTTTGTACTTCATTACATTCACTGATGAACTCTCAAGGTTCGGACATATGTTCCTGTTGAAACACATGTCCGAAGCTTTTGAGATATTCAAAAAATATAAGATAGAAGTAGAGAACCAAAAAGGGTATAAGTATTATGTCCTTTGATGTGATCAAGAAGAAGAATACTTGAGCACGGAATTCCTGGACTATTCTAAAGGAGAATGATATTCACTCTCAGCATTACTCCTCCGAATACACCACAGTTCGTTGGTATATCGGGGTGGAGCAATCGCACCTATGTGATAAGGTGTGCTCTATGATGAGTACTACTGAGTTGCCTATTTCCTTTTGGGGTTATGCACTTGTGAAGCTGCATACCTATTGAATAGGGTTCCAATCGAATCGGGTTCCTACCACTCCATATGTGATATGGTATGGGAAGAGCCCACCTCTTAAGGATGTTAAGATTTGGGGTTGTCCGGCCTATGTCTAAAAGAAAAATCCGGACAAGCTCGAGGCAAGTTCAGTTCTGTGGAAGTATGTTGGATATCCCAAGTATTCGCAAAGGAATATCTTCTACCGCACTGAGGAGTAAAAGGTGTTTTGTTTCTCAGCATGCCACCTTTTAGAAAGGGAATTTCTTGTGAAGAAATTAGTGGTCATTAGATAGAACTGGAAGGAGTTCCAGCTATACAAACTGCAGCTGATGATTTGGTAAACCCGGAGGATTCAATAGTTTCCAACGAACCTCAGTCGCTCCGCCGATCTGGTAGGGTTCCTCATCCACCTGAGAGATACTTCGGTTTCTCTATTACAGTGGGAGAAAGGACTGCATCATGAGATGATGACCCAACTAGTTTCGAGCAGGCCATCAGGAGTGGGGACTCTATAAGAATGGTTGGATGCTATGCGATCTGAGATGGAAAAGTTAAGACTTTCAAAGCTAAGGCTTGTTTTAAAAGGTTCTCGTCATCGACCAGGTGTGGATAATGATGAAACATTTTCTAGTGCCTATGCTTAAGTCCATCCGGATACTACTTGCCACTGCTACATACCATGACTACGATATCTGGCGGTTGGGTGTCATGACTGCTTTTCTAAATGATGATTTAGAAGAGAGCGTCTATAAGTACACAGCCAGAGGGCTTCATAGGCAGTGGGATCAGCGGAAATATGTGCAAGCTGCTTTATGAGATAAAACAGGTATCGCGGAGTTGGAACATCTATTTTGATGTGATAGTCAAAGAGTTTGACTTCATCAAAAGAGTAGATGAACCTTGTATATACAAAAAGGTAGTAGGGAGTATGGTGGTGATCCTCGTATTGTACGTGGATGACATACTCTTGATAGGAAAGGAGTTTCCTATGCTACGCTCGGTCAATCTCCTCTTAGCACATGAATTCTCCATATAGGATCAAGGTGATACCTCCTGAATCCTGGGTTTTGGATCTATGAGATAGATCTAAGTGGATGTTAGGATTCTCATTAGGTGTAGTGAGATGGTATCAATCGATCCTGGGGAGAATCGCTGGATAGGATCCAGGATGGTAAGGACGACTGAATGTCAGTCACAGGCATTGTCTTTACCCTCAGTAGAGGGACGATATGTTGGAAGAGTTCCAAGCTAGGTACCGAGGCATACTAGACGATAAAGGCTAATACATTGCTACCTACGATGCTACCAAAGAGGCAGTTTGGATGTATATAAGTTCATAAGATGAACTTTGTTCCTACCATTGTGTGACAATGGAGTTGTGGTTTTGGCCTAGGAACCCCTATCCCATCAGAGATCCAGACATATTCTTAGGCAGTATCACCTGATCATGGAGATGGTTGATCTTCAGGGAGATTGAGGTTAAGAGAGTAGACACAGAGGACAACAGCACGGATCCACTCACAAAGACCTTTTACCCAGTAGAGACTTTTATGGGATGGTTGAGTATGAGATACTTCAACCACTGCTGATTGTTGGGTATGAGATACTACAACAGATGGCCCTAGTGCAACTGGGAGATTGTTAGTTATATGTATGCCCTAGAGGCCGTTACTGTACATACGATGTATATTGTAGTGGATGCTTGGACATATATATGGAGGACTTTCTTGCTCGACATGATGATATGCTATCTGGTTGCTCTTTATCTTAACATGTACTCTGATTGTCTCTATGTTACATGTTGATAAAGCCCTTAGGATGAGTACTTGACTACCAGGATTATGATGCAGATCATACTAGTGGGGACAGTGTAGTCGTCAAGTACATCCTTCAAATGTTCCTAGTCGATGGTGTATCGAGACAGGGCATCGATATACCAGAGTAGACTAACGTATAGCTTATCGACCTATATAGATGGGCGATGGATGATCCCATATCCATTGGTGTTTGACATCGGAGACAGTATACGGGTGCTCAATGGAGACTGGGTACACTGGACGGAATCGCCGAGAACTCCCAGATGGTATTATACCTATCGTCAGATGGCAGTTCTCTGGTGACACTGGTACAGGTTAGTCTGTAGAGCCGAGATCGTCATAAAGTCTTGTGTGATTCCCACTGTGATTTGATTTCCACCTTACCACGTTCAAGAGAATGTGCAAAATGGTGGCTTTTGGGTACAGTCCCGAGTCACATGGAGGCAATGAGCGATAGGAGGGGTTTCGTCTCTCCCGGTATTGGGAGTTGATGTTGCGCTGTGCTCGATTGGCTATAACAGGAAGTCATTGGCCAAGGCTGCTTCAGAGATATACTGGTAAGTGTTATCAGTAGTTTCTCAACCCGTTATGAGCCTCATATCCACACGACTTATCGAGTTACTGGGGTTTGATGTTTACCACCCCTAGACGAGATATGCGACATATCAGACGAACAGACCGGACTGTATGGTAGTGTTACTGATTGGATTCGCAGGAGTGTCAGCAAGCTTGCTTGTTGATCTTCTGATTGCTCAATACCCGGGTGGCCGTTACGTTTAGCAGACCGCTTGCGGCTTGTGGGTGTTTGATATGATCATCACCTACTGCCGGCGTATTGATGAGTCTTTAGAGTCCTACACAGGGGTTTCCTGGCTCAAGCGAAACGGGGTAGGAGCACATATGTGATATGTGCGGGACCGAGATTGATATGATATGAGATACCGTATTCTATTCTCACGATTTGTGACATTGATCGGTTGTATGCGATATAGCCGGGTTATCGCATCAAGTGTTGATTCGATAAGTTGTTACACATGATATTAGTCGGTTATATCTGGATTATTAAATCAAGAGTTGATTTAATAATTTAATTTATAATTATATATTTGATATATCACATTACATTAACTAGTATTAGCTCACTTATGATTTATTTTCTCACAAGATTGTGTACATTGTTTATATGTGATATATGCAAGTGTACATGTTTGTATCATACTTGATAATACATACAAGATGGGTGTATGAGACTTATACCATCATAAGGTTAAATTAGGGTTTTATTATGTCTTAAGATTTAACAAAAGAGTATAACTTAGTCAAAGTTGTCAAGCTTGGAAGAAGCTTGTAGAAACTTTGACAAAGTCCACTATTTTGTCATTTCCTTAGATATTATTTAACCCAACCCTTAACCTTACACCTTGGTTAATTCTCTACATGAGTTAAGCATGGGAGCTTAACTCAACCATGGGTGAGATAATTCATTTGGATGAATTATTCACAAGTCTTCTTCTTCTTCTTCTTCTTCAAGCTCCATGAAAAAGCTTTCTAGCTCTAATGGTGCTATGAGAAAAAGTGTGAGAAAATCAATTCTAAAGTGAGCCCACTTCCTACTTCATCATCCTCTACTACTTACCATGTAGTATAGGGTGTTCTCTTCACAAATTTCATGACCCAGTGAAGGAATAGCTTGAGTTAGTGTCTCTCCGACGTAGATCATCTTCGGTCTCGAAGTCTTCGAAGCAAGCACGTTCATTCTTCTTGTGGAGCTTCTGTAGAGTCCGGAGTTCATGATCGCAGCGGAGGAGACTTCTATACGGAGCTATTGAAGTGAAGGACCGGTCTACAATGGTTGTATTCCTCGCTCACTACATATTGCAAAGTGTTTGCATTCATATCCCGTATTATTTCTAGTTTACGATCTAGTTTAGAGTTAGCTAAAACGGAAAAAATTTAATATGGCATGGACGATGCCTCCCGAAACCTTACTGCCGTCTTGGATAACCCTACACCTATAGCCAGGAGATCACCCTGAGCGATTTGATGAGCGGGATAGAAAACGGATGCTCGCATGAAACGACCGTGCTAGGCATCATGAACCAACTCAACCACAAACCTTGGAAGCTTACCATGAAAGTTTGCATGTCCATTCCACGGATGGCGACGTCTTTAAGGGTGGGGATAATCTATCCAGGGTAAATTAGTGGTCCCACGCATCAGCATTCTCCGGTGGTTGCCCCATGCCAACTCCAAATGGGTCATCGAGCTCCACGAAATCTATAGGAACTCTTGTTAGGACGGGCGCACTAATGAATTCTTTTATAAAATACTCGAAGTCTACCCACTTCCCTCGAGAGGCCACGTGAAGCTTTTCATATATCTGTAGAACACAGACGAAGCCAAGATGCTTATATTGGGTGACATTGGTATCCGTCAACTCGGTAGGCAATAAGGTGGTGAAAATATCCTCATCTCGGGGAAGCAGTTACTTATAGTGAGCGCCGACGATAGGTAGCACGGAAATTTCCCGAAATTCATGCAAAGAGATCGATGCTTCCTGATCAGATAACATGAATGTGTTGGTGGCCGTATTCCAATGTTCCACGAACGTTTTAATCCACCAAGCATGAAGCCTAAGATACTTTAACATGGACGCATACACGGCTAAATATATGCTGGTTTCCACCAGTATTGTTTTCTCAGCAACCAACATGTACCGGGCCCAGGCAATATAGCCATGCAGGAATCTGGGCATTACGCCAATAAGGCAGGTAGATCTGTGCCATGGATGAGCTTTCCCTTGACATATACGACGTGTAAGGGTATCCACTATCATCAATCTCCGGGTCGTTTTCCTGGTAGGTTGAAGAATACCGTGAGCAGTCCAATCAGTAATATCCTGCGCATAATGGAATGGCGGTGATTCTACATAGTAAATTGGAGGGATGGAACGAGATTCCCTTTCGCTTGTGAAACAGGATCGCCCTGCGATGATTTGGTTGTACCAGTCGGCCCATAAACTAAGATGCTTGCGATCCGGGTCATGCTTATGAAGCATATCAAAGACTTCTAAGTCTATAGGCCTATGAGCAGGAAGATTCTCGGCTTGTGTATACAGAAAGCGAGGAGCCATTATAGCTGAAGAAGGAGAAAACAAAATGATGCCAGTAAAGGAAAAAAGCCACTGTAAGTTGAGACAATATGGAGTCTCTAGCTTCGAAACTAAAAGACCCCATTAATCCTAAAAGTTTGGATTTTTCCCTATTAAATTTTTTTGGGGCACAAGCATATGGACCTTCAATAGAAATAAAAATATTTTCTATAGTAGCTTAAGTTTTAAATCCTAATATAAGAAAGGCAACATGCACTAGAGCATAAGCTCAAAAAAACAAAAAGATTTTTCAAAATAAAATTTTAAGATCAAACTTAAGTTTGAAAAAGGTTTTTATTTTTACCAAAGCGATGACGTGACTGCTAAAATTTTTTTTGGCAGAACTTCCCCTATCTGAGTAAGGAAGAAGATGGAGTTTAAGTTTTGAAATAAGAGATTAAGCTCGGAGAAATAGAAAACTTAAGTTTTCTAAAAGTGAAAGAAAATGAGAGGCACAGAATACCCAAGGGCTTAAGCCATGTTTAATAATATAATGGGGTTGGTTGGATTTCCTCGAATCACGAGAAAGATCCAATGATCCAGATCTTACACCATTGCCATCACGTGCAAGGCATGTGGCGCTAATGGTGGGGGGCATTTGTTCTGGCAAAAAATATAACAGGGTTAAACTTGATTTTTTGATCTTAGGCACACATTAAATACCAGCGCTAGAGATCCCCAAAAGGGAAAATTTTCTTTTATATATAAAAAATTAATTTCTCATATCTTTCTAAACAGAAAGATACTAATCTTATTAACAATAAATCAATCATATAATTTCTTAAACAAACGAAAATATAAAATGAGTTAATAAAGACCCTTGGATATATAATCCAATGGTGCTTAAGCACCTGAGATGATATCAATAATATGCCATTAGCTCTTTTCACATCTTTCTAAGCAAATAAATGAATCATGTATTTTTCTAAACAAAGAAAATACCAACTGGGTTAATAAATACCCTTGGATCAAAATCCAACGATGCTTAAGCATCCGGGCTGATCTTAAGATCAATTAGAGAAAATAAATGATAGATTTTCTTTACTTGCCCAACAAATTCATATCCCTATATAAAGAACCTAGGAGATCAATGCTAAAAAAAGAAGTCGACCCCCCCATAAACTTGAGATCAAAAAAGCTTAAGCTTGCTTTGTTCTCCACAAGCTTCTTCTTTCTCCTTTCATAAACCGAGGTAACATAAGAGATTAATTTTCATGATAAAAGGCTTAAACCTCATTGATAAGAAAATTAACCTTTATGTATAGAACTAAGTTCTTCTCGGATCTAAAGATCCTTGGGTCAAAACCTTTCTGAAAAGAGAGACTTTTTAATCTTAAGATCTAGAGTTTAAGAAAAACTTAAGTTTTTCTTGACGACGACGATGATGATGGACAAAACCCTAACGATATGAAAACCAATCATAAAACGATGACGATGGCAACGATGATGGGGTTTATACTTCAATACCCATGAGATAAGAGAGACTCAAGATCTCAAAGTTGAAATCTTGATGTCGTTAATGGTCTATATAAACTATTAACAAAAGTTTAACCTTATCTGAAACTTAAGTTTCAAAAATAAAAAGAGATTAATCTATAAGAACCATGCACTAGTGGCAGAAGAACTGATGGCCATACGCCAATAGGCTTAAACCACGTGGCATGCGCCACAGTGCTAAGTGCCAATGATTGATGCGCGTAAAACCCCATACACCAAAGAACTGAACCAGTAGGCTTAAACCATGTGGCATGTGCTACAACCCAAAATATTTAATGTGCCAGGGACCAAAAATTCAAAGGCATGAGCCAATTCCCATGTACACATGGCATACGCTACAACCCTGACGCGCCAATGATTTAATGTCCCATGGACCCATATGAAAATGTCTATTACCACCACAACTGGGTTTTACTAACATCAAGCATGACATTTTAAAAATATTTTGGGTGCTAATTAACACTAACCAAGATCTTTAACTAGATGATTAGGGTTTAACAATGATATAACAAGAAAACTACATAAAGAGAAGGAGGCAACATTTTTTGTAGACCGTGTCCTTCTCTTCTAAAGCTCTGTGTAGTAGTCCACGCGACTCCACTAGGCTCCACTTGAAGTTGGATCGAGCTTCCTTTGCGATCTTTATGCCGATGATGATCCACTCAAAGCTCCGCTAATTCAAGCTACCTCTTCACTAGACTCTTTAGTGAAGAAAACACGCTACACTTAATTGCTAATCAAGTGTAGGATGGTGAAGTGGGGTTTTTTTTTGCTCACTAGGGTTCTCATAAGCTCAAGATTTCACAACTCATGTGGGGGATTGAGCTTAGAGAAGATGAGGAAGAAGATGAAGAGAGCTAGAGAGCAAATGAGCTCAAGTCAAGAAAATAAACAAAATATTGTGTAGAATGAAGAATGGCTCATCTAAAACCCTCACTCATTGAAGCATCCATAATTTCCAAATAAACAATTGGAACCATGCTTCAATAGTGAGTCAAGACCAATATAATAATCATCAAAGCTATGATTCATCCAATTCTTTATTTTCCACCTCACATTTTTCATTTTCTAAAAATAGAAAATCAACGATGCTTCATTATATATATATTTATATATATATCAAATATATATATATATATATATATATATATATATATAAAGAAAATAATTAGTGAGCTAATAATATTAGTTAATATATAATTATATCAAATACAAATATATACCATATTATTAAATCAACACTTGATTTAATAATCCGGTTATATCACATATAACCGACCAATATCATTTATCTGTATATCACATTATCAAATCAATACTTGATTCGATAATTCGGTTATATCACATATAACCTAACCGATAACAAATAACTGCCAGATTAGAATACGGTATCACATACACGTATTTAATCAGGCCCTCGCACATATCAGCATATGCGCCCTACTTCATTTCGCTTGAACTAGAAAACTTCTGTGTGAGACTCTAAAGACTCATCAATACGCCAGCAGTAGGTGATGATCACATCAGTTACCCACAAGCCGTCAGCGGTACTAGCTGGACGTAATGGCTATCCAGGTATTGAGCGATTAGAAGATCAACTAGCAAGCTTGTCCAAACTCCCATGAAGCTTATAAGTAACATACAGTCCGGTCTCTTCGTCTGATATGTCACATATCGAGTCTAGGGGTGGTTTACGTCAGATCCCAGTAACTTGATAAGTCATGCCGATGTATGGCTCATAACGGTTCGAGAAACTACTGGTGTAACAACTCCAATTTCACTGTACATAAAATTGTTTATAAGTTAATGTACAATTGGGGTATTTGAAATCCTGTGAATGCTATAAGAATTTGTTTTACTTTAGAACAGCAAGAAAGAACTTGTAGCTCATAGGTAAGATCTTGCACTGCTGAGACATAGTACCTGAGTTTGAATCCCTTCAGCCACATTATCTTTTTGCTTTATTTTCTTTTAATCTTTTTAGAAGCCCAGGGGTCTACACGTGCACAACTCGTAAACTGAAGAGTTACAAATTATTTAAACATGTGCACTGAAGAAGACCAATCGACTAGGACACGTGGCACTCGAACCAACCCCAACCGACGGTAAAGACCCGGTGAAAAGCTCCTTTTGGCCGGCGCCGCTGGAATTTCCCGTTGGTAAAGCCCCCATTCTTTTCCCCTGCAACCCTTGGCCTACCCCACTCCCTTTCATACTGTTTGTTTTCTCTACATTCACACAGAGAACAATAAAATGCCCATTTAATTCAATTTTAATGCAAATTTTAATGCATTTCTTTCACCCTCTAAACCATAATTTTTTCCTATAAATACCCACTCCATTTTACACCCCTCTCACTCAGAATTCTATTACAAAAACTATACAAAATTCTCAAGTCCTTTAGTGTATAAGTGGAGTTAGCGAAGGGCGAAGCTCCGACGAAATTCCGAGGAGATTCCGTAGACGAAACGACACCCGAAGCCTTTTTTAGGACCCCCTCTCTCTCCTCTAGTCCAACAAGCCATTAAGTCCCATCTCCCCTCTCTTCTTCTTCTATAAAAATATTCATTTCTAAAACCCGACGGAAGTGGAGTTAATCCGACTTCCGATTCGGTTTTTCTTCAAAACTCGACTTTTCTTAATCCAGAACATACCATACTCTCACATATTGTTTAAAGAACATTAATAAATCTATTAAAATAAGTTTCATCTTAAAGGAATCATTTTTGTAACTTTTATCGCACTTTTACAGAAAAATACCACATACTTATATTTCGACATAATAACTTTATTCTTTACTATACCTTTAGATAACTCACGAGGTAATGACCTACCTCCTCACAAGAAACATCTCTATTATAGCACGATGATGTTTTTGGAATTTATTCTTGGGATAAAACGACTTTGCAAATAAATACCTTTAACTTATAAAACCATTTCTATAAAAAGATGTATTAAACATTTCCATGCAATTGCGTCTCTACAACCCACTTTTGGGGAATCCGTTCGGGATTGTGCAGATTATCGCACGTCCTCAAGCCTAGTAGAGGGAGATCCAGACCTCCGCAAGGAGCATTCGATCTCAATGGAATTTTTCATGCATTTTTATTTAGAAAATGAGATTTCTACAAGAAAATAAATAAATTATTTTCATTAAATATAAATATATCTATTATAAAAATATCTATTTTAATTATATAAATATTCCAAGTTTTTTAAATCAAAAGAATCACTATTACATGAAAATACCATCCAAATACAACACAATTACAATATTACAAGAAAATACCATAAATTATGAAATTAGGTTTTTCTCACTAGAAATTTTACTTTTATAAAATATACATCTATGAAAACCCTAAAGACGATAATTAAATATTTGAGGTATATTTTGAAAATTATATCAAACTTATTTTACATAAACCCTCTCAAGTTATAGTAAATTACAAAAAGGACCCTAATAAATATAGGTTTAAGCGGGACCAGTCTCTTGAGCCTCAGGGAGCCGGAGATATGGGTGCTTGCCTATTTAAGGTAGACAATCTAACAAACGGTGTTATCAACATGGTAATTGTTTTTGAAAAAGATACAAATCCTAACGTCTATGTGCAGCAGTTACCGATAACATCAAAACTAATTCAGGATTTCAAGTTATTTACAAAAGTTTCTGACTCGGACTGAGTCTCAATCTAATCAATCTGACTTGAATGTGATTCAAGTACAGACTACAACACAACATGAATCCATGAATCCATCTATTCAATCTATATCAATCTGTATTGACCGAACTGAACCATAGATATAATCCGTCTACATGAATCTTCATTTATATCCGTTCCATTTACTGATATCATGGTTTCGGCAAGTCATCCATATACAATTTACAATACAAGACAATACAATACATCGCGGGGTTTATAAGGGGTAGATTGGTACGGAAGGTGTTAAATATAGCATGAGACTGTAACCATAATACACCTAACCTGAATATCCATTGCCGTTGTACCGTGGCTGAACGGTTCCTTGTGCTCCGTATACCTTAATCTCCGGAATAGTGGGACTCCTCTCGTATACACTGTCATTTTCTGTACCAAGCTACAAACAACAGCGTTAACAATATAATACAACTATAAAAGTTACATTCTCTTTCTGTCTATAACTATTCTTTGGGACTTACCGAGCGATTGTTCGCTGACGACATTCCTTTTCTTCTTTCTTTGGAATGTTGTCAGGTGGATCAGACCTTCTGGAGACAAATCCTAGCAGCGAAGATTTAGATCAAATAGCCTTCGACTCAGAGCTCTAGATTACTTGTACATATTTTCACTTCTGTTATGCCATTGTTTAGGCACTTCTTTCATTCCATGTATTTACATTTCAGCTGTATTGTAAAAAGAATGTTTAATAAATAAAGTTGTTGTTCATTTACATCTTGTCTCTTGTGTACATTTACTTTATATTGCTTAGATACGCTTAGCGTGTTTACTTCAGAGTAAATACGCAGCGGACCTCGCCACGTCCTCTGCCCGTACATTGGGAAGCGGGGCGTGGCAATTGGTAACTCTTACCAGTAAATCTCATCAGCAGCTCTGGCCAGGGACTTCTAGTTATAACCAATCGAGCATAGCGCAACATTAACTCACAATACCGGGAGAGACGAAATCCCTCATATCGCTCATTACCTCCATATGACTCGGGACTGTACCTAAAATCCACCTATTTGCATGACTCCTTTGAGCCGTGGTAGGGAGGAAATCAAAGTACAGTGGGAACTACACAAGACTCTATGACGATTTCGGGTCTACAGACTAACCTGTACCAGTGTCACTAGAGAACTGCTATCTGACGATAGGTATAGTACCAACTAGGAGTTCTCGGCGAGTCCTGTTCGGTGTACCCATTCTCTAATGAGCACCTGTGTACAATCTTTTATGTCACACACTAATGGTTGTGGGATCAACCATCACTCCATACAGGGTCAAGAAACGTACTACCCTGGAATATCGATACCCTGTCTCGATATCCCCTCGACTAGGAAAAATTAAAGGATATGCTTGTGGACTATCCAGGCCCCACTAGTATGATCTGCATCATAGTCCTGGAATTCAAGTCCACAACCTAAGGGCTTTATCAACATGTAACAGAGAGACGGTATAATAATACTAAGTGTACATGTTAAGATAAAGATCAACCAGATAGCATACTATCATATCGAGTAAGAAATTCCTCTACATATATGTCCAAGCATCCACTATATCATACAATAATGGCCTCTATGGTATACATATTCCTAACAATCTCCCACTTGCACTAAGGCTAATTGTTGTAGTGTTTCATACCCAACATCCCTAAAAGTCTCTCAAACTGCGTCTGGAGGAAGGCCTTCGTGAGTGGATCCGCTACGTTATCCTTCTTGTCAACTCTCCTAATCTCGATCTCCTGGCGATCTACAATCTCCCTAATCAGGTGATACTGCCTAAGAATATGTCTGGATCTCTAATGGGACCGGGGTTCCTTGGCCAAAGCCACAGCTCCATTGTTATCATAATACAAAGGTATTGGATGCTCAATGGATGAAACCACACAAAGTTCAACAATGAACTTCTTCATCCAGACGGCCTCTTTGGCAGCATCGTTGGCAGCGATGTATTCAGTCTCCATCGTCGAGTCTACTACGGTATCTTGCTTGGAACTCTTCCAACATACCGCCCATCCGTTGAGGGTAAAGACAAAACCCGAGACCGACTTACTGTCGTCCTTATCACTCTGGAAGCTCGAATCGGTAAAGGACTCCACCTGGAGTTCACCGTTACCATACACCAAGAACATCTTTATAGTACTTAAGAATGTTCTTCACAGTTGTCCAGTGTTTCTCCTCAGGATCTGATTGATACCTACTCACTATACCTAATGAGTAAGCTACATCCGGTCTGGTACATAACATCGCACATATGATTGACCCGACTGCCGAATCATAGGGTATCCCTTACATGCGAGCCCTCTCCAAATCAATCTTGGGAGACATCTCTTTAGAGAGAGTGATTTCTGAGCAAGCGGGTAAATTACCACGCTTAGAATCTTCCATACTAAACCTTTTTAGTATGGTGTCTATGTACCTGGATTGGGACAATCCCAGCATCTGCTTAAATCTATTTCTATATATCTTTATCCTTAGGATGTAGGAGACATTACCTAGATCTTTCATGAAGAACTTATGTGATAAGAAGAGCTTGACCGAGTGTAGCATAGGAACATCGTTTCCTTTCAAGAGTATGTCATCCACGTACAATACGAGGAAGACAACCTTACTCTCTACAACCTTTTTGTATATACATGGTTCATCTATGTTTTTGATGAAGTCAAACTTTTTGATAGTTTCATCAAAACAGATGTTCCAGCTCCGCGATGCCTGCTTTAATCCGTAGATGGATTTAAGCAGCTTACACATCTTTTCGCTGCTCCTACTGTCTACGAAGCCCTCTGGTTGTGTCTGTAAGTCCATGTTGCCCACCCCGGTACTTACGGGGAGGCGGAAAACGGAATAAAAATCAAATTTTTATCAACTTAGGCAACATGGACCAGACAAAGAAGGATCTTTGCTAAACAAAAACAAGCTAAAGCTAACTAGAAACTAGCTAAGTGTCAAAAAGGTTCTACCTAAGGCTTTAAGTCCTTCTCTCCTTACTCCTTGAAGTAGTAGAAAGATGTCACCTTGGTCGTCTTCTCACGTCGAAGAAGGATCCACCCGAAAGCCTCAACCTTTGGCTTCAACTCCAAGCTAGAAGTAACTAGGGTGCAAGAAGTGCTAATCCTTGAACCCTAGATGAGAGTAGAGATTATCAAGAAGGGGTTTTTCTCAAGCTCAAGTGTTTCTCAACACATGAGAAGGGAGAGCTTGAGGGAGAGGAAGAACAAGAGAGAGAAAAGGAATGATAGAATGAGAATAAAATAAACCATTCTCACATATATGTGTGAATTATTGTAATTAGATAATTAGCTAGATAATTGTCATGGTTAATTAAGACATGACCATTATCATTTCATTTTTAATGCAGATTGCAAGGATCAAAGAGCATCTTCCAAATGAAATGATGATGGTCAAAGTGTCAACAAGGTCAACAAGTCAAGATAGGTTAAATGGTCAACAACCATAACCATGCACAATTATTAAACTAATATCAATTAACCATAATTCACACAAAAGCATTAGGGTTAATAAAATGACAATAGTCATTAACCCTAATCAAAGTACTCTCCCTCTGTCTCAAGCAACTATGCATACGCACCCGTATTCGCGATCCGAGGAACACGAATACAATGAGAAAAACCAATCCCAAATTATATACTAGGATCTGGCTTAAACCAAAGCTTGCTAGTATAAGCTGTCCGGACAGCAAAACGTGCACAAGTGCGCGGATGCGAACGAACCCTGTCGCAAAACCATGCGACCTCTACTTATTTTTGCCTAAAGGCGAATAGCTCTCTGTGTGGGGCTCTAAAGACTCGACAATACGCTGGCAGTGGGTTTAACCACAGACCGCAAGCGGCACTAGCTGTACGTAACGGTCTCCAGGTAGATACCGATAAGAAGACTGACGAGGTGAACCCCATCCGAACTCCTACTGAGCCTGTATGTGATAGTCTCCGTACAGTCCGGTCTGTTCGTCTGATATATCGCATGGCGGGCCTAGGGGGGCGGTGAACGTCAGTCCCCTAATAGCGGTACAAGTCGTGTCGGAGTGTAGCCCAGAACACCCTGAGATAACACTGGAAACCTACCAGTATATCTCGCTTGCCCTGGCCAAGGACTACTTGTGTAATGGCTCTCCTAGATACAGCGCGATGTCAACCCCCAATATCGGGAGAGACGAATCCTGTCTAACCGTCACTGCCTCTAAGTGCTTCGGGACTGCACCCAAAAACTACCTGTTTGCATGACTCCTTTGAGCCGTGGTAGGGTAGTAATCAAAGTGCAGTGGGAACACACTCGAGGCGAAGTGACAGTGTCAAGTCAACGGATTAAGCTGTACTCATGTCACCTGAGAACTGATAACTGACGATAGGTATAATACCAACCAACAGTCCCCGACGAGTCCTGTCCAGTGTACTCGTAACCTAACGAGCACCCGTATGCTATCTCAAGTATGACGTACTGACGGCTGTGGGACAGACCGTCTCCCACACTGGGATGAGAAGCGCATACGCTAGTCTACTCCGGAGTATCGATGCCCTGTCTCGATAGTCCAAAGACCAGGGACCTGTATAAGGATGTGCTTATAGATTACCCAGCTCCCACGAGTGCGAGCGCCATCACAACGCTGGTAATCAAGCAAAGATCCTAAGGGCTCCACTAATATGTATATCAGCAATATGCTAAAAGAAACACATGCACATATCAAAGTAGAGACAAACCAAGTAGCATACTACCATTTCGAGCAAGATTGTATATACAACTGTGAATATCCCAAGCTTCCATCAAGTAATATACAAACTAGTATGATACAGTAATGGCCACTAGGGCATATACAATAACAATTTCCCACTTGCACTAAGGCCATGTACTGGTGTATCGAAGACCTATCATCTCGATCAGCCGCTCGAACTGAGTCTGGGGTAGGGCCTTCGTGAGTGGATCTGCAGTGTTGTTCTCCTTATTTACTCTCTTCACCTCGATCTCCTGGCGATCTATGATCTCCCTGATCAGGTGGTACATCCTTCAAGGTCCCTAGTCGTGGGTGTATCGAGACGGGGCATCGATATACCAGAGTAGACTAGCGTATACGCTTCTCGACCCATGAGATGGGCGATGGATGATCCCATATCCATTGGTGTTTGACATCAGAGATGGTATACGGGTGCTCAGTGGAGACTGGGTACACTGGACGGACTCGCCGAGAACTCCAAGATGGTATTATACCTCACGTCAGATGGCAGTTCTCAGGTGACACTTGTGCAGGTTAGTTTGTAGACCCGCGATCGTCATAGAGTCTTGTGTGATTCCCACTGTGCTTTGATCTCCACCTTACCACGTTCAAGAGAACGTGCAAAACGGTGGTCTTTGGGTACAGTCCCGAGTCACATGGAGGCAATGAGCGATAGGAGGTGTTTCGTCTCTCCCGGTATTGAGGGATGATGTTGCGCTGTGCTCGATTGGCCGTAACAGGGAAGTCCCTGGCCAGGGCTGATCAGAGATTTGCTGGTAAGTGTTACCAGTAGTTTCTCGACCCGTTATGAGCCTCACATCGGCACTATTTATCGGTTATTGGGGTCTGACGTTTACCACCTCTAGACTTGATATGTGACATATCAGACGAACAGACCGGACTGTACGGTAAGTGTTACTGGTTGGATTCACAGGAGTGTGAGCGGGCTAGCTCGTCGATCTTCTGATCGCTCAATACCCGGATGGCCGTTACGTTTAGCAGACCGCTTGCGGCTTGTGGATGTTTGATATGATCATCATCTGCTACCGGCGTATTGATGAGTCTTTAGAGTCCTACACAGAGGTTTCCTGGCTCAAGCGAAACGAAATAGGAGCGCATATGAGATATGTGCAGGACCGAGAATAATGTGTGTATGTGATACCGTATTCAATTCTCGCGATGAATGTATCGATTGGTTATATACGATATAACCTAGATATCGAATCAAGGATTGATTCGATAAGACGATACATAAGATGCTAGTCGGTTATATGCGATATGACCGGATCGTTAAATCAAGTGTTGATTTAATGATTTAATGTATAATTATATATTTGATATATTACTTTGCATTAACTAGTATTGGTTCACTTTAAATGGATTTTCTCACTTGATGTGCAAGTTGTATATGTGATATACTTTTGTGCACATGTTTGTATCATGTTTGATGATACTTGCTCATTTGATTAAGTGTATGGAATTATACCATGGTTAAGTTGATATTTAGGGTTTTGCTTTTTCATTTATTTATTTATTTGTTTATTTATTTATTTGGAAAAGAAAAAGATAAGAATGGTGGCTTTCTTTGTTTCTTATTGAAGCTTCATGAAGCTTTGACTTAGTCTACCATTCTTATCTCATCCTTAACCCTAACCATTCCAACTAACCCTAGTTTACTCTCTACACTTGACTATGGTTAGGATATGATAAGTATTCATATTAGTTCCTTTTTTAAATAAGAAAATTATCATATTCTTTATCTTCTCCTTCTTCTTCTTCAAGAAAAACCTTGACTTCATCAATGGTAACTTGAGCAAACAAGTGAGAAATCCAATTCTAAAGTGAACCCACCTCCTATTTCTTCACCCTCTACCTCTTGCCAAGTTGTTTTGGGTGTTTTCTTCACAAGTTTCACAACTTGGTGAAGTTGGAGCTTGAACTTGTGATGCCTCGACGTAGATCATCTTCGGCACGAAGCCGACGACCTAGTCCGCCCATTTCCCCGATGAAGCCGACGAATGAGTTCGGGATTCAAGATAGACAGCGAGAGGACAGCTACGTGGAGCTAAGGAAGTGAAGAAACGGATCTACAAAGGTTGTAGCCTCTCTCCTTTAGTTAAGATGTTAACTAGTTTAACTTTTCGCCTAAACATCTAGTCAACGATCCGTATTAGGGTTTCTCGGCACTCATAAAATTTGAAATTGGCATTGTTGATACCTTGTGAGACCTCTATAGTGTGCCTAGGAACCTTTCACTGGTATCAGAGCCTAGCTAGAGCCTCAGGCGAAGTCTAGACGACGTTTGAAACCCGATCGAACCTGAAACCCTAACTTTTTCATGCTCTCTGGACTTTTTCTAAAAACTTGGATTTTTCCAGATTAAAAATTGGTAAAAAATTCAGCAGGGAAATCTATGAATTACGGTGCAAAAATTACTTAATGAAGAGTCTACAGTGCGGCGAAACCGCGGCAGAAGCCTCCCTTATGCGGCGGTTCCGCGGCAACTTTATTGAATTATCATATAATTTTTGCACAGTAACTGATTTCTTCTGGTGTTGGATTTTCTGGGAATTTTTAAAATTTATTCAAGAGTTGAATTTTCTGGGGTGTTTTGGGAGTTCGAAGATTCGATCGGATTATCAAATTTTGTCTGTGTGTTTTTTTTCCGGATAATTTAAGAATATGTTAAAAAGTTCGACCGGATATAAATACCCAACTTTTCCCTTGCCGGAAAATTTCCAAGTGTTGGATTTTTCCGTAGTTTAACGACATTCTAAGTAGTGCAAGTAACGCGATGGACCCTCTAGAAGACAACAAACCTTAACTCGATTATGTGACCGTCTTGAACTGCCCTTTGAACCTTCGGGTTTGGGGCAGTACGGCGTGCCACATGTGAGGCGTTGGCTTGACCCTTCTATGGCTGGACCGTTGGTACTGAGGCACGAACTGAATGTTGTTAGACTTATTTCATGTGTTGAGCTGTATCGGGAAAACTTGGGTGTTCGACTGTTCGATCGGAAAGTTTAACATTTTCTGTTTATCTGGAATGTGATACAATAATTGGAATTCACAAAAAGTTATGAGATAACTAAATGAATGTTATAAATCTAGCGGTTTAGTTTCACTTGATATTGAAAAGAGTTTTCGATAATGAGACTAAAATGCAGGGTTTATAACTGTTAGGCATGTGATGTCTAAGTATTTCATTTGATTAGGCATGCGATATCTAAAGAGGTTGCGGATTCCAACTGTTGTAGTTTTACACTTTCTTTTCTATGACCGTAAGTGTAGTATGTTAATATCGCCGGTTTCGTTGCTATACGTCAACGACAATTGGGGTATGCATACTTACTTACGTTGATGACATGTGATGTTATGTGTTGCTGGATATGTTATATTGGATCGTCGTGTTCGAATAGCCGGGGTTTTTTATGTGAGATGAGTGTTTTTCATTTTCATTCATGTAAAAACTTATATGTAATATTCTTTTATTTGGGGCACTTCCAGGTAGCGGAAGTTGTCACCTTTTGTATATTATTTACTTTTCCGCATTAGGATAGACCCAAGGAGGGGAGCACAAGTAACCGGGTTCTAGGGTCCAGTGGGAGACCATCTCGAGGAGTCGAGTCCGGGTCTCCTAACCCTAGAATTGGTAGGGTTGCTTGCCGCTCTCGTAGGGGTCTAGGGGTGTGGGATTGGCTATTCATCACGACCATGGAATCCTGTTTTATACTGGCTCGTATTGAAAACACGGACGTCCTAGTATATCCAATATTTCATATGTTTCTTCTGCTGCGATATCTGTGATGTGATCATGTGATGTTCTGTGATGGTTACAGTATATAGTATATATGATATATTATATAGACGTTACTTATGTTTTACATCCGTACTAGCCCTGCCCCGCTCTGCCATTAGTTACCTAACCTAACGGTGCACGAGGGGACATCGAGGCGAATGCGGATGGCATAAGTGTACGTCGTATTTATCTGTGATGTTTGGGTACTTAAATGATGAGACTTCATTAATGTGATTAATGAAAGAAAAGAAACCTAAGATGTTGTGGAATTAAATTTTAAATAAAAAAGGTAGCTACAGTTCTTGCTTTGCACAGCGATATATATGATATATCCCGCACCTTATTCGATGAGGAAAGGACCGAGATCCCTTCACCGGGAGTGACTCCTTTAGCAATAACTGGCAGATGCTACACACTCGGTTTAGTTATTGATTGCTTTTAAGAGTTTTTGCTTTGCACAGTGATCTATATGATATATCCCGCACCTCATTCGACGAGGAAAGGGCCGACGATCCCTTCACCGGGAGTGACCCCTTTAGCAAAACTAGAAAAGCCTCAAAATCACTCCATTTTTAAAACTTCATTTGATTCTACAACAATATCAAGTTCATTACGCTCATGGTTTTCAGAAAAACCTGCGTAGCCCTCCGTCAATTCAGATATGTAATATTCAGTATTCGTACTGCGGTTGTTTGGCATGCGTCAAGGCGTAGTGTACGGTACCTGATTATTACTTGTCTGTAGCATGAGATGCGATTGGATTAAGGTATTCGTACGGCGTTGTTTGGCATGCGTCAAGGGTCGTACGGGTGGGTTTAATTCAATCATGAATTGTACGGGTTGAACTTGACTAGCGGACTATGGGTTGTTTGGCATGCGTCAAGGTCATAGCACGCTAGGGGCAAAATATTATCGGGAATTTCAAGTGTTGAAATTTGCAATGAGATTGCATACCTTCTATGAGATAGTTGGATCCCGATACCCACTGCGAGTAAGAGTTACTCCTGGGAGAGTTTTGCACATTGCAATTAGCCGATCAAGTAGGTGTCTAGAAAGGTGTCAACGAGGTTACGCCTCTGGGAAAACGAGGTTTACATTAATTAGGTTCGTGCGAAAGCACGGGACACCTCCCTCAAAGTACCGACACTGGCCTGGCTGAAAAATTGGCGAACTTGTAGTGTGTAATTAATCCCGGCTAGTCTTTCCTTTTAGGGTTTGAAGGAAGATTTGATAAAAACCAGTGGGAGCCATCCTGATTAGATAAGATAATAACCAATCTGATCTTGCACGAGCATACGCTAAAGTGTTTTCTTCTCTCTCTCTCCAGGTAGCGACCAGTTCATGCCTTAATCAAGATAATAATATGGATGTATTGACCGAACCCGCATGTTATACTGTGCTGGGGAACGTTGGTTCCGTTCTTTCCTATAAGAGTTATAGGACTGAACAGGATATAGGGGAATACCAGGATTCCCATGCCACCCGAATGAAGAAAGTACATGATGATGCATTTTCTTCGGGTGTGTTCGTTACAGAGAACTGTTTCTCCATTTGCTCTACGTCCTGGGTATTAGATACCGGGTCAGGATCCCATATATGTAATCAGTTACATGGGCTTAGAAAAGGTAGAGAACTTGGAGAAGGTGATAAAGACATTAGAGTTGGAAATGGTGCAATTGTTGCAGCTAAGACTGTCGGAGAATATCACCTTGTATTACCAACTGGTAATACATTGGTTCTGAACAAATGCTATTACATGCCGAACCTGATATGCAACATTATATTGGTTTCTTTGTTGAGTAAAGAGGGATATAATTTTGTATTACAGGACAATGTTATGAACATTTTCCATAACCAAAAGTTGGTTGGATCAGGCACGTTGTGCAATGGCATTTATGTTCTAAATCAATCAACGGTTCTGAGGATAACAAACACACACAAGAGGAAGAGTTCAGAACTGAATGAATCCTTCTTGTGGCATTGTAGACTGGGTCACATCAATGCGACACGACTAGCTAAGTTGCATAAAGATGGATATTTAAATCCGTTTGAATTTTCATCTTATGACACTTGCCAGTCATGTCTAAAAGGCAAGATGACCAAAACTCCGTTTACGGGACACGGAGAAAGAGTTACCGAACTCTTGGGACTGATACATAGTGATGTATGCGGTCCCATGTCTACACATGCCAGGGATGGTTCTTCGTACTTCATTACATTCACTGACGATCTCTCAAGATTCGGATATGTGTTCCTGATGAAACACAAATCAGAAGCTTTTGAGAAATTTAGAGAATATAAAAAGGAAGTCGAGAACCAAACCGGAAAAAGTATTAAAATCCTTCGATCTGATCGAGGAGGTGAATACTTAAGCAATGAATTCCTGGACTTCCTAAAAGAGAATGGGATTTTCTCTCACCTGACTCCTCCGTATACACCACAGCACAACGGTGTATCAGAACGGAGAAACCGCACCCTATTAGATATGGTGCGCTCAATGATGAGTACAGCTGAGTTACCTATTTCCTTCTGGGGATATGCGCTTGAGACAGCCATGGACCTATTGAATAGAGTTCCTACCAAATCAGTGCCTACCACTCCATATGAGATATGGAAGGGGAAGAGACCACATCTTAATTACATTAAGATATGGGGTTGTCCAGCCTATGTCAAAAGACAAAATCCGGACAAACTCGAGGCAAGATCAGTTTTATGTAAGTTTATAGGATATCCCAAAAATTCACAAGGGTATATCTTCTACCACCCCGAGGAACAAAAGGTGTTTGTTTCTCGACATGCCACTTTCTTAGAAAAAGGTTTTCTTATGAAACAGACAAGTGGCATTGAGGTAGAACTGGAAGAGGTTCTAGCGACACAAACTATAACAGAAGACTTGGTAGAACCAGAGGATTCAGTAGCTCCCGACGAACCTCAGCCTCTCTGCCAATCTGGTAGGGTACCTCGCCCACCTGAGAGATACTACGGTTTTCTCATGGATGGTGGGAGCGAGGATTGCATCATGGAGGATGATGACCCAACTAGCTTCGAGCAGGCCATCACGAGTGGGGACTCAGTGAAATGGCTGGATGCTATGCGGTCCGAGATGGAATCCATGTACACCAACAAAGTATGGACTTTGGAAGTTGCTCCTGAAGGGGTAAAACCCATTGGGAGCAAGTGGATCTTCAAGAAGAAACTTGGTGTATATGGGAAAGTGGAGAATTTCAAAGCTAGACTTGTTGCAAAAGGTTTTCGTCAAAGACCAGGTGTGGACTATGACGAAACCTTTTCTCCAGTGGCTATGCTTAAATCCATCCGGATCATGCTTGCCATCGCTGCATATCATGACTACGAAATCTGGAAAATGGATGTTAAGACCGCCTTTCTAAATGGCGATTTAGAAGAGTGCGTGTACATGACTCAGCCAGAGGGCTTCGTAGACAGTGGGAGCAGCGGGAAGGTGTGCAAGCTGCTTAAATCCATTTATGGATTAAAGCAAGCATCGCGGAGTTGGAACATCTGCTTTGACGTCGTTATCAAAGAGTTTGATTTCGTCAAAAATCCAGATGAACCTTGTATCTACAAGAAGGTGGCAGAGAGTAAGGTTGTCTTCCTCGTATTGTACGTGGACGACATACTCTTGATAGGAAATGATATTCCTATGCTGCAATCGGTCAAGCTCTTCTTATCACAAAGATTCTCAATGAAAGATCTTGGTGATGCCTCCTACATATTGGGGATTAGGATCTATAGAAATAGATCCAAACGGATATTGGGATTGTCCCAATCCAGGTACATTGACACCATACTAAAGAGGTTTAGTATGGAAGAATCCAAGTGTGGGAACTTGCCCACGATCTCTGGAGTCACTCTTTCCAAAGAGATGTCTCCCAAGACTGATTTGGAGAGAGCTCGCATGCAAGGGATACCCTATGCTTCGGCTTTAGGCTCTATCATGTACACGATGCTATGTACCAGACCCAATGTTGCATACTCGCTAAGTGTAGTGAGCAGGTATCAAGCTGATCCTGGAGAGAGTCACTGGACAGCTGTGAAGAGAATTCTCAAGTACTTGCGAAGGACTAAAGAGATGCTCTTGGTGTATGGTAACGGGGAACTCCAAGTGGAGTCCTTTACCGATTCGAGCTTCCAGAGTGATAAGGACGACTCTAAGTCGCAGTCGGGATTTGTCTTTACCCTTTACGGAGGGGCGGTTAGCTGGAAGAGTTCCAAGCAGGAAACCGTGGCAGACTCGACGATGGAGGCTGAATACATCGCTGCCAACGATGCTGCCAAAGAGGCTGTCTGGATCAAGAAGTTCATTACTGAACTTGGAGTGGTTCCATCCATTGAGCATCCAATACCTTTGTATTGCGATAACAATGGAGCGGTGGCTTTGGCCAAGGAACCCAGGTCCCATCAGCGATCTAGGCATATTCTGAGGCGGTATCACCTGATCCGGGAGATAGTAGATCGCCGGGAGATCGAGGTCAGGAGGGTTGACACGAAGAAAAACACGGCGGATCCACTCACGAAGGCCATTCCTCAGATACAGTTTGAGAGACTCTTCGGGATGCTCGGTATGCGATACTACAGCAGCTGGCCCTAGTGCAAGTGGGAGATTATTAGTTGTATGTATGCCCTAGAGGCCAGTATTGTACAGATGATGTATATTATATTGGATGCTTGGACATATATAGAGATGACTTTCTTTCTTGATATGATAGTATGCTATCTGGTTACTCTTTATCTTAACATGTATACTAGTCTCTTTAAACTGTCTTATGGTTACATATTGGTAAAGCCCTTAGGATGTGTACTTGACTACCTGGACTATGATGCAGATCATACTAGTGGGGATATGGTAGCCCATAAATACATCGTTCAAGGTCCCTAGTCGTGGGTGTATCGAGACGGGGCATCGATATACCAGAGTAGACTAGCGTATACGCTTCTTGACCCATGAGATGGGCGATGGATGATCCCATATCCATTGGTGTTTGACATCAGAGATGGTATACGGGTGCTCAGTGGAGACTGGGTACACTGGACGGACTCGCCGAGAACTCCCAGATGGTATTATACCTCACGTCAGATGGCAGTTCTCAGGTGACACTTGTGCAGGTTAGTCTGTAGACCCGCGATCATCATAGAGTCTTGTGTGATTCCTACTGTGCTTTGATCTCCACCTTACCACGTCCATGAGGGCGTGCAAAACTGTGGTCTTTGGGTACAGTCCCGAATCACATGGAGGCAATGAGCGATAGGAGGGGTTTCGTCTCTCCCGGTATTGGGGGTTGATGTTGCGCTGTGCTCGATTGGCCGTAACAGGGAAGTCCCTGGCCAGGGCTGATCAGAGATTTGCTGGTAAGTGTTACCAGTAGTTTCTCGACCCGTTATGAGCCTCACATCGGCATGACTTATCGGTTATTGGGGTCTGACGTTTACCACCCCTAGACTTGATATGCGACATATCAGACGAACAGACCGGACTGTACGGTAAGTGTTATTGGTTGGATTCACAGGAGTGTGAGCGGGCTAGCTCGTCGATCTTCTGATCGCTCAATACCCGGATGGCCGTTACGTTTAGCAGACCGCTTGCGGCTTGTGGATGTTTGATATGATCATCATCTGCTACCGGCGTATTGACGAGTCTTTAGAGTCCTACACAGAGGTTTCCTGGCTCAAGCGAAACGAAATAGGAGCACATATGAGATATGTGCAGGACCGAGAATAATGTGTGTATGTGATACCGTATTCAATTCTCGCGATGAATGTATCGATTGGTTATATACGATATAACCTAGATATCGAATCAAGGATTGATTCGATAAGACGATACATAGGATACTAGTCGGTTATATGCGATATGACCGGATCGTTAAATCAAGTGTTGATTTAATGATTTAATGTATAATTATATATTTGATATATTACTTTGCATTAACTAGTATTGGTTCACTTTAAATGGATTTTCTCACTTGATGTGCAAGTTGTATATGTGATATACTTTTGTGCATATGTTTGTATCATGTTTGATGATACTTGCTCATTTGGTTAAGTGTATAGAATTATACCATGGTTAAGTTGATGTTTAGGGTTTTGCTTTTTCATTTATTTATTTATTTGTTTATTTATTTATTTGGAAAAGAAAAAGATAAGAATGGTGGCTTTTTTTGTTTCTTATTGAAGCTTCATGAAACTTTGACTTAGTCCACCATTCTTATCTCATCCTTAACCCTAACCATTCCAGCTAACCCTAGTTTACTCTCTACACTTGACTATGGTTAGGATATGATAAGTATTCATATTAGTTCCTTTTGTAAATAAGAAACTTATCATATTCTTTATCTTCTCCTTCTTCTTCTTCAAGAAAAACCTTGACTTCATCAATGGTAACTTGAGCAAACAAGTGAGAAATCAAATTCTAAAGTGAACCCACCTCCTATTTCTTCACCCTCTACCTCTTGCCAAGTTGTTTTGGGTGTTTTATTCACAAGTTTCACAACTTGGTGAAGTTGGAGCTTGAACTTGTGATGCCTCGACGTAGATCATCTTCGGCACGAAGCCGACGACCTAGTCCGCCCATTTCCCCGATGAAGCCGATGATTGAGTTCGGGATTCAAGATGGACAGCGAGAGAACACCTACGTGGTGCTAAGGAAGTGGAGAAACGGATCTACAAAGGTTGTAGCCTCTCTCCTTTAGTTAAGATGTTAACTAGTTTAACTTTTCGCCTAAACATCTAGTCAACGATCCGTATTAGGGTTTCTCGGCACCCATAAAATTTGAAATTGGCATGGTTGATGCCTTGTGAGACCTCTATAGTGTGCCTAGGAACCTTTCAGTTCCAACTCCGCGATGCTTGCTTAAGTCCATAAATGGACTTGAGCAACTTGCACACTCTACCGCTGCTCCCACTCTGAATGAATCCCTCCGGCTGATCCATATAGACGCACTCTTCCAAATTTCCATTTAGGAAAGCCATCTTTACGTCCATCTGCCAGATTTCATAATCGTGGAAGGCAGCAATGGCAAGAAGGATCCGAATGGATTTTAGCATAGCCACTGGAGAAAAGGTCTCGTCATAGTCCAAACCAGGTCTTTGACGAAAACCCTTTGCTACAAGTCTAGCTTTATAGGTCGCAACCTGCCCATCTACACCAATCTTCTTTCTGAAGATCCATTTGCAGCCTATGGGTTTTACCCCTTCTGGAGCAAAGTCCAAAGTCCAAACTTTGTTGGTGTACATAGACTCCATCTCGGCCCGCATTGCATCCAGCCATTTTACCGAGTCGCCGCTCTGGATGGCTTGTTGGAAGCTAGTAAGCTCACCGTAATCGATGGTGCAATCCTCTCTATCCCTGTCTATGAGAAAACCGTAGTATCTCTCGGACGGATGAGACTGCCTACTACTCTTGCGGAGTGGCGCTGGAATGTCCGGTTCTCCTGAACCTTCTGGTTCTACCAAGGTTTCAGTAACAGCCTGTGGTTCTGGAATTTCTTCCAGTTCTATTGCGCTCCCACTTATCTGATTTTCTAAAAATTCGGTTTCCAAAAAGTGGGCATGCTGGGAAACAAAAACCTTTTGTTCCTCTGCGGAATAGAAAAGATATCCCCTGGAGTTCTTTGGGTATCCCACAAACTTACACAGTACTGAGCGTGCCTCGAGCTTGTCCGCATGCTGCTTTTTTACAAAAGCTGGACATCCCCATGTCTTAAGGTACTTAAGACAGGGTTTCTTCCCACTCCACATCTGATATGGGGTGGTAGGCACAGTCTTGGTTAGAGCCTTGTTCAAGAGATATGCTGCTGTTTCTAGCGCATAACCCCAGAAGGATCGCGGTAACTCAGCCTTACTCATCATGGAACGAACCATATCCAATATGGTTCGATTCCGCCTTTCCTATACACCGTTGTGTTGTGGTGTGTATGGAGGAGTAAGCTGAGAGAGAATTCCATTCTCTTTTAAGTATCCCAGAAACTCGGCACTCAAGTATTCACCACCTCGATCAGATCTTAGTGTCTTGATACTTTTGCCTGTTTGTTTTTCAACTTCATTCTTGTATTCCTGAAATTTCTCAAAGTCCTCGGATTTGTGTTTCATCAAGAAGACATGCTCATACCTAGAGAAATCATCTGTGAAAGTAATGAAGTATGAATAACCACTTCGCGCATGTGTAGACATTGGACCACACATATCACTGTGTATGAGTCCCAAGAGCTCGCTTGCTCTTTCTCCGTGTCCAGTGGACGGAGTCTTTGTCATCTTTCCCATGAGACAAGATTCACAAGTGGCATAAGACTGATACTCAAACGGATTCAAGTATCCCTCTTTATGTAACTTTGTTAACCGTGTCTTATTAATGTGACCCAGTCTACAATGCCATAAGAAAGTCTGATTTGTTTCCGGAGACTTTCTTTTAAGTGTGTTCTGGACACTGAAGATCTGAGCTTGATTCAATACGTATATTCCGTTTTGTAATGTACCTGACCCAATCAGAACTTGATTTAGGTGGATGTTAACTACATCGCTTACAAAAGTAAAATCATATCCTTCCTTAGAAATTAAGGATACGGATATGATATTACAAGTCGCACGTGGTACATAAAAACAGTTACGCAGAATCAATAACTGCCCAGTTGTCAGTCCTAGATGATATTCCCCTACGGATTCAGCATACATGCTCAATCCGTTAGCAACCCTGAAAGTCATATCACATTTCCTGATAACCCTACGGTTTCTCAGAGCCTGTAACGAGTTACAGATATGAGATCCTGATCCGGTATCCAATACCCAGGAAGTAGGGTTAACTGACATACAGTTCTCTATTACAAACACACCCGAAGCCGAAGCCACAACATGCTTCGAATCCTGGCTACTGGCTTTGCAAGCCCTGCAATCCTTCTGCCCATGTTCATTCCCGTAACAATAGGAACACCCCTCTTTTACTGCATCCATTCCTGAAACTTCTGCCTTTCTCTTTCTTTCTACTTCCCTGGTTTCCTTCAGGGTAGTAGGTAGAGACTGTTGAACTAAGTCGGTATCTGACCCGTTCTTCAACGTGGTCTTCAGGTCTGAGAGCTCAAAAGAGCCGGTCTCTGTAAGGACGTTGCCCCCTACAGATGACCCGATAGCCAACCTCGCTGGAAGCAATTCGTTCGAGGTCTCATATCTTGCGATACGAGATTGCTCTCCATATAAAACTTTGTTATGGAGGAAGATAGAAGCTGAGTCCATCTTCTCGTGCTGCCTCTAGTATATACCATCAACTGAGGCTAACACGAGGCACTTGGCTTTCGCACAGTCTTCTTCCGATGTCCTACGGATATCAATATCCGTGACAGGGGAAACTGGACCTGAGACGGCAGGGGTTGGATCAGTCAAGAGGTGTCCCAGCTTGTCCTGGGCAATGGACATCTGGACAGACCTTTGCCAGTCAAAACAGTCAGATTCAGTCATTTTATTATCTAGATGTAACCTAGGTGCGGTCATTAGGTCGCTGCAATTAAGAGAGAGAGAAGAAAACACTTAGCACGATGCTCTTGCAAGTTTAGATTGGTTTTTAATTTATCTAAACAGGATGGCTCCCACTGTCTCTCGAATCCCTTCTCAAACCGTAAAGAAAAGATTAGTCAGGATCAATCTCACCGTACAATTCTTGCTTAACCGTTCAGCCAGGCCAGTGTCGGTACTTCGAGGGAGGTTTTCCAACGCTTTCGCGAAGTTCCTTAATTTAAGAACCTCTTTTCCCTGGGGGAGTAGCCCCACTAACACCTTTCTAGACACCTACTAGGTTTATAGCATTGATCGTTAAGTGAGAACTTTCCCGAGGAGTATCATATACTCACAGTAGGATCGGGATCCAAATATCATCGCGTGATAAAACCGAAGGAATCCTACCAGAATTATCACACTCCAAATGGTATGCAACGCTAGCAAGTTTCAGTACTTATGAAACTCCCGATGTGGATTTTTGCCCCATGCTCTTATGACCTTGACGAAGGTCAACAAATCATAAGTCATATATCAAGTTCTACCCGTCATTATCCAGGTTAATTTGAACCCACCCGTACATACCCTTGACGAAGGTCAACAAGGTAGTACGATTGTCCCAAACCAACGCATCTATCTATGCTACATATGAACACCCAACAGCTACCAATCACTATGCCTTGACGAAGGTCAACAAACATAGCTTGAATACTATTGAATATCCATACGAAATGACGGAGGGCTACGAATGGTTTTGGCGAAACCGTGAACGTAGTGAACTTGATATAATCGATGGAATGAGATAGCTTTTAAAAGGAGTGGTTCAAGCTCCGCATTTAAAAAGTTTAGTTTTGAAAAGAACCGAGTGGATTTCAAAGTGTTCCAATTGACTTTTACTTGGTTTATTTTCTTTCATTAGTTCTTTTAATGCGTCCCATCATTTAATCCTACCATTGCAGAAAACAACCAAAATATGACGTACGCTTATGCCATTCGCATTCGCCACGAGGCCCCGTCATCACCCGTTAGGTTACTTAACTAACGATAGAGCGGGGGCTGGGCTAGTGTGGCTGTAAAGCATAAGCAACGCCTAAATAGTTATCATATATAAATATACAGCAATGATAGACATTACAGATCATAAATGAATACATTGGATATACTAGGAATCCGCAATCCGTTCGAGCCTGCAACGAAAAGCGGATTACACGGTCGCGGTGAATAGCCAATACCCCATCCAAGACCCCTACGGGTGCGACAAACTACCCGCCAAGTACCCGAAGCGAAGCAACCTCCCTCAACACCGTGAGTAGGCCACTCGGCACTTCGAGATACCCGGTAGTTTATGCACCTCGTAGGAGAAAAAACAGTAAAAAGAATTATACAATGACTGCTACAACCCCGAACCGGTTGTGCGGCCATACAAATAATAATATTACATCAATTTACATGTTACAATGAATGAAAGAAAAAGCAACACTCATCTCACATCCACCTCGGCTATTCACCCGCGACAATCCAACACATTCATATACACATACCAACATCAAACACAGATCACAGATATGTATAACCCCGACTAATCGACATATAGCGATTAGCCGACGTTCAATACATATAAACATCGCAGATATAACCCTTATAGTCAAAGTGTAATGAAGTTCGAAAAAAAATACGGATTTATAGGCCCCAAAAAACAAATTTCTATTCTGGAAAATCTGGGCACATATAAACCATTTTAAAAATCCCAAAACCAAGCCAGAAATACACTGCACCAAACTCGACCCAGAGACGAGCCAAGACGGCCGCGGTTGCGCGGCAATAGCTGCACCAAACTCGACCCAGAGATGAGCCAAGACGGCCGCGGTTGCGCGGCAATAGCTTGCTATTGCCGTGGAACCGCGGTGCTTTGGTCGATTCACTGGACCGGGTTTAGTGGCTTTCTTCACAAAACCCTGAGATGATTTTAGGAGTATGATTTATTTTGTTTTGAACAGAAAATATTTTAACAGAAACATAGGATTTTGAAAACTCGGTTTTTCGATTTTTCCGATTTGAACTTCGTTACACTTCACTACCTAGCTAGTTTATGTTTAGTTAGGCTCTGATACCACTGTAAGTCCGCGTTGCCCACCCCGGTACTTACGGGGAGGCGGAAAACGGAATAAAAATCAAATTTTTATCAACTTAGGCAACATGGACCAGACAAAGAAGGATCTTTGCTAAACAAAAACAAGCTAAAGCTAACTAGAAACTAGCTAAGTGTCAAAAAGGTTATACCTAGGGCTTTAAGTCCTTCTCTCCTTGCTCCTTGGAGTAGTAGAAAGATGTCACCTTGGTCGTCTTCTCACGTCGAAGAAGGATCCACCCGAAAACCTCAACCTTTGGCTTCAACTCCAAGCTAGAAGTAACTAGGGTGCAAGAAGTGCTAATCCTTGAACCCTAGATGAGAGTAGAGATTATCAAGAAGGGGGTTTTCTCAAGCTCAAGTGTTTCTCAACACATGAGAGGGGAGAGCTTGAGGGAGAGGAAGAACAAGAGAGAGAAAAGGAATGATAGAATGAGAATAAAATAAACCATTCTCACATATATGTGTGAATTATTGTAATTAGATAATTAGCTAGATAATTGTCATGGTTAATCAAGACATGACCATTATCATTTCATTTTTAATGCAAATTGCAAGGATCAAAGAGCATCTTCCAAATGAAATGATGATGGTCAAAGTGTCAACAAGGTCAACAAGTCAAGATAGGTCAAATGGTCAACAACCATAACCATGCACAATTATTAAACTAATATCAATTAACCATAATTCACACAAAAGCATTAGGGTTAATAAAATGACAATAGTCATTAACCCTAATCAAAGTCCTCTCCCTCTGTCTCAAGCAACTGTGCATACGCACCCGTATTCGCGATCCGAGGAACACGAATACAATGAGAAAAACCAATCCCAAATTATATACTAGGATCTGGCTTAAACCAAAGCCTGCTAGTATAAGCTGTCCGGACAGCAAAACGTGCACAAGTGCGCGGATGCGAACGAACCCTGTCGCAAAACCATGCGACCTCTACTCATTTTTGCCTAAAGGCGAATAGCTCTTTGTGTGGGACTCTAAAGACTCGACACTACGCTGGCAGTGGGTTTAACCACAGACCGCAAGCGGCACTAGCTGTACGTAACGGTCCCTAGGTAGATGCCGATAAGAAGACTGACGAGGTGAACCCCATCTGAACTCCTACTGAGCCTGTATGTGACAGTCTCCGTACAGTCCGGTCTGTTCGTCTGATACATCGCATGGTGGGCCTAGGGGGCGGTGAACGTCAGTCCCCTAATAGCGGTACAAGTCGTGTCGGAGTGTAGCCCAGAACACCCTGAGATAACACTGGAAACCTACCAGTATATCTCACTTGCCCTGGCCAGGGACTACTTGTGTAATGGCTCTCCTAGACACAGCGCGATGTCAACCCCCAATACCGGGAGAGACGAATCCTGTCTAACCATCACTGCCTCCAAGTGCTTCGGGACTGCACCCAAAAACTACCTGTTTGCACGACTCCTTTGAGCCGTGGTAGGGTAGTAATCAAAGTGCAGTGGGAACACACTCGAGGCGAAGTGACAGTGTCAAGTCAACGGACTAAGCTGTACTCATGTCACCTGGGAACTGATAACTGACGATAGGTATAATACCAACCAACAGTCCCCGACGAGTCCTGTCCAGTGTACTCGTAACCTAACGAGCACCCGTATGCTATCTCAAGTACGACGTACTGACGACTGTGGGACAGACCGTCTCCCACACTGGGATGAGAAGCGCATACGCTAGTCTACTCCGGAGTATCGATGCCCTGTCTCGATAGTCCAACGACCAGGGACCTGTATAAGGATGTGCTTATAGATTACCCAGCTCCCACGAGTGCGAGCGCCATCACAACGCTGGTAATCAAGCAAAGATCCTAAGGGCTCCACTAATATGTATATCAGCAATATGCTAAAAGAAACACATGCACATATTAAAGTAGAGACAAACCAAGTAGCATACTACCATTTCGAGCAAGATTGTATATACAACTGTGAATATCCCAAGCTTCCATCAAGTAATATACAAACTAGTATGATACAGTAATGGCCTCTAGGGCATATATACTAACAGTGTCATGTACACGCTCTCTTCTAAATCACCATTTAGAAAAGCGGTCTTGATGTCCATCTACTAGATTTCCAAGTCATAGTATGCAGTAATGGCAAGTAGGATCCTGATGGACTTAAGCACGGCGACAGGAGAAAAGGTTTCATCATAGTCGACACCTAGTCGTTGACGAAAACGTTTTGCTACAAGTCTAGCTTTGAAGGTCTCAACCTTTCCATCTACACCAATTTTCTTCTTAAAGATTCACTTGCTCCAGATGGGTTTTATCCCTTCAGGAGCAACTTCCAAAGTCCATACTTTGTTGGTGTACATGGATTCCATCTCAGATCACATAGCATCTAGCCATTTCACAGAGTCTCTACTTGTGATGACCTGCTCGAAACTAGTTGGGTCATCATCTTCTATAATGTAATCCTCGTTCCCACTGTCTACGAGAAAATCGTATATCTCTCAGGTAGATGAGGAACCCTACTAGATCTGCGGAGTGGCTGGGGTTCGTTGAGTACTATTGGATCCTCCGGTTCTATCAAATCGTCAGTTGTAGTTTGTACGGATGGAACTTCTTCCAGTTCTACCTCATTGCCATTAATTTCTTTCACAAGAAATTCCTTTTCCAAAAAGATAGCATTCTGAGAAACAAACACCTTTTGTTCCTCAGTGTGGTAGAAGATATACCCTCACGAATGTTTAGAATATCCTACAAACTTGCACAGAATTGATCTTGCCTCGAGCTTGTCCATATTTTGTGTTTTCACATATGCCGGACAACCCCATATCTTAACATAATTAAAACATGGTCTCTTTCCTTTCCATATCTCATATGAAGTGGTAGGCATGGATTTAGTAGGAATCATATTCAATAGGTCTGCAGCTGTCTCAAGCGAATAACCCCAAAAGGAAATAGGTAACTCAACATTACTCATCATAGAGCGCACCATATCTAATAGGGTGCGATTCCTCCACTCCGACACACCGTTGTGCTGTGGTGTATACAGAGGAGTAAGCTGAGAGAGAATCCCATTATCTTTTAAATAGTGTTGGAATTCCGTGCTCAACAATTCACCTCCTCGATCAAATCGAAGGATTTTAATAATTTTACCCGTCCGGTTCTCTACTTTGTTCTTAAATTCTTTAAATTTCTCAAAAGCTTCAGATTTGTGTTTCATCAAGAACCCATATCCGAATCTTGAGAGATTATCGGCGAATATAATAAAGTATGATGAACCATTCCTGGCATGTGTAGACATAGGACCATATACATCACTATGTATCAGTCCCAAGAGTTCGGTAGCTCTTTCTTTGTGTCCTACAAACAAAGTTTTGGTCATTTTACCTTTGAGACATGACTGACAAGTTTCATAAGATGTAAATTCAAACTGGTTCAAATATCCATCTTTATTCAACTTAGCTAGTCTTGTCGCATTGATATGGCCTATCTACAATGCTACAAGAATGCTTCGTTCATTTCTGAACTTTTCCTCTTGTGTGTGTTCTGTACGTTTAGAACTGTCATTTGATTTAGAACGTATATACCATTACACAATGTACCAAACCCAACCAACATTTGATTTAGAAAAATGTTCATAACATTATCCTCTAATGTGAAATTATATCCTTCTTTATTTAGCAAAGAAACTGATATAATATTACACATCATTTTTGGTACGTAATAACAGTCGTTCAGAATCAATGTATTACCAGTTGGTAATACAAGGTGATATTCGCCAACTGTTTTGGCTGCAACAATTACTCCATTCCCTACTTTTAGAGACATATCATCCTTTTCCAGTTCTCTACCTTTCTTAAGCCTATGTAACAAATTACATACGTAGGATCCTGATCCGGTATCCAATAAAAGCAAACTGAGAAATAGTTCTCGGTTACGAACACACCCGAATACGATACATCAACATGCTTTTTCTTTGTTCGGGTTTCATGGGAATCCTTATATTCCCCTATTCTTTGTCAGATTTATGACAATCATAAGACAGAGCGGAATCAATGTTCCCTAGCCCAGTATAAGTGGGTTCGGTCAATACATCCATATTATTATCTTGATTAAGGCGTGTCATTGGTCACTAACTGGAGAGAAAGAGAGAGAAGGAAACGCTTTAGCGTGCGCTCTTTGCAAGATTAGATAGGTTATTATCTTATCTAATCAGGATGGCTCCCACTGTTTTTATCAAATTTTCCTTCAAACCATAAAAGGTAAGATTAGCCGGGATTAATTATACCCTATAAGTTCGCCAATCGGTCATCTAGGCAGGTATTGGTACTCCGAAAGAGTCTCCCCATGCTTTGGCATGGAACTAATTAAATAACATCGTTTCCGCAGAGACGTAACCCCGTTAACACCTTTCTTAGACACCTACTGGATCAACTAATTGTAAAGTGAAAAACTCTTCCAGGAGTAACTCTTACTCGCAGTGGGTATTGGGATCCAACTATCTTATAGAAGTTATGCAATCTCATTGCAAATTTCAACTCTTGAAATTCCCAATATCTGTTTTTACCCCTAGTCACTTATAACCTTAACAAGGTCAACAAATCATAAGCGCTAGCCAAGTTCAACCCGTCATTTCTTGATTGAATTAAACCTACTCATACGACCCTTAAAAAGGTCAACAAAACCGTACGACTATCCTAATCCAATCGCATCGCATGCTGTAGATAAACACTAATTAGCTACCGCACACTACGCCTTAACAAGGTCAACAAACGCAGTACGAATACTAAATAGCACTTATCTAAAATGAACTTGATATCGTTGTAAAATCTAGTGATTTGAAAAGGAGTGTTTTTTGTAACTTTTGCTAGTTTCGCTAAAGAGGTCACTCCCGGTGAAGGGATCTCGGCTCTTTCCTCATCGAATGAGGTGCTGGATATTCATCAAAGAATACCACTATGAAAAGCAAGAACTAGAGAAGCTATAAAAACAAAACCGAGTGGGTTATAGCATTTGCTAGTTTTGCTAAAGAGGTCACTCCCGATAAAGGGATCTCGGCTCTTTCTTCATCGAATGAGGTGCTGGATATTCATCAAGGAATACCACTATGCAAAGCACGAACTAGAGCTACCTTTTTTTTGAAATTCTTGATTCTACAATATCTTTAGGTTTCTTTTCTTTTCATTAATCTCATTAATGAAGTCCCATCATTTATGTTTTCTTAAACATCACAGAAAAGAAGCGAAAATAGAACGTATGCTTATGCCATCCGCATTCGCCACAGGGCCCCGCCATCCACCGTTATGTTACTTAATTAACGGCAGAGCGGGGGCTGGACTAGCGCGGGTGCAAAATATAAGCAACGTTTATTATATATCGTATATATATAGCATTCGTCTCACGTAGTTATATGATCACATCACAGAACCAAGCAGCAGAAATAAACATATGAAATATTGGATATATTAGGAGGTCCGTATTTTAAATTTAGCCAGTAATGAAAAACACGGATTCCACGGTCGTGATGAATAGCCAAACCCACATCTATAGACCCCTACGAGAGCGGCAAGCAACCCTGCCAATTCTAGAGTTAGGAGACCCGGTCTCGACTCCTCGAGATGGTTTCTCACTGGACTCTAGAACCCGGTCACTTGTGCTCCCCGCCTTGGGTCTATCCTAATGCAGAAAAGTAAATAATATATATCAATGGTGACATCATCCTCAACCCGGAATTATCCCAATAAAAGAATATTATATACAAATTTTACATGAATGAAAATTGAAAAACTCTTATCTCACATAAAATCCCCGGCTATTCAGTTATGACGATCCAATATAATATATCACAGCAACACATAATATCACATGTCATCAACGTAAGTAAATATGCGTATCCCGAATGTCGTTGACATATAGCAACGGGATCGGGGATACCCCGCATATTACACTTACGGTTGCAGAAAAAATGAAAAACTACAATAATTAGAATTTGCATTTCCTTAGACATCATAAACCCAGAATATCTCATATTCCAAATTTCATGCCTAACCCTATAAACCTTGCATTTTAGTCTCATATCGAAAACACTTTTCAATAATTTAGTCGGGTAATTCAACAAGATTCCCGACTACCCGATCGAATACTCGTCGGGAACTTTAGTAGATGGCCGCACCCCCGATGCCATTGACCAAGTGCACTTAAGCGGAACACCGTGGCCGCGAGCACCCGAATGGATGCTTTTGGCAACGGGATTATCCTAAAGTCATTTGGTCGGGGCTATGGGGCGTGGCTACCAAGTAAAGTTATCTGGCAAGTATTCACGTACGATACGCGATTGCGACGGAGTTTCGATCCGAATTGAAACTTCATGGCAATCGATCAATAGAGACTAACATGCTAGATTTACAAACAAACTAGTTTTCACAAAACTAATTGAATGTGGATTCCAACTACTGTATCACATATCAAACTTAAACCCGAAAAGATGTAAAAATTACGACTATGAAACACTCTGTATTAGCCCTTTAACAAAAGTTAACATCACATGTAAACTGGGCTAATCAAACATAACCATGAAACCCTAAACTCAACACCAAACAAAAACGAGCCCAAATCATTACTATAGAACCGACGTCGCCGGCCATATTGGCATTCTCGCCGGCCAAACTTCCAAGTTTTGTGCTCGTTTTTCTCTGGTGTTCTAGTTACATCACATGTAACATTCTGCACTTGTTTAAAAAAATTTCAGAGATGATTTTGAAATTCGACAGAAAGTTGGTTTTTGGGTTTCGGTTTTCGGAGTTGTTTCAGTTTCGCAATTCTAAAAACATCTGTAACAACTCCAATTTCAGTGTACATAAATTTCATTTAAAGTTAATGTACAATTGGGGTATTTACAATTCCTGTGAAGGCTATAAGTATTTGTTTTGCTTTGAACAGCAAGAAAGAGCTTGTAGCTCACTGGTAAAGCCTTGCACTGCTGTTACAAAGCACCAGAGTTCAAATCCCATCAGCCACAATATCTTTTTATTTTAAATTCTTTTAATCTTTTAGAAGCCCTAGAGTCTACACGTGCACTACACGTAATAGGGTAAGTTACAGAATAAATAAACATGTGCATGAGGGTAGACCAAACGTCAGGGACACATGGCCAAAGAACCAAGCCCACTGTTGGGAACTCTCGCGCGCGCGCAAACGCGTATGTTTTAGAAACGGATATGATTTTAAGGAAATGGAATGCGCACGCGAGATTGTTCTCGTTTTAAAATTTATAAACCGCAAGTACACAACGCGTTGTAGCAAGCCGGCAGGTACGGGTCGATCCGCAGGGAATTGTGTATTAGGTCTTGTTGTTTAAGGTTCAACAAATAATGAATCGTTTGGTTTGTCACAAAAAATATAAAATATGAAAACAAAGAAAACAAGTCAAGAAAGAAGTGGTTGTGGCTTTGGCTCGGAAGGTCGAATCACGACGATTCCTTCGACGCTCCCTTGATCATGAGTTATCCGTCCTTACGTCGATCCCGGTGCGAAGTATGACTTGTTAAGATAGTTGCGAGACACAGGTCGTCAAGTTGCCGCTATTCGACGCAAACACGAAGCGAGTCCGTTTTGTTCACTTACTGTTTTTATGTCCAAGCTTGGGGTATCAACACTAAACACAAGGGTTAGCAAGCATACCACAACATCAAAAACACAAATTAGTGAGTGAGAGCAAATAATTTCAGTGTTAAGTGTGCTAAGTGTTTGTGATGGTATATGGTATATGAAACCAAGAGATTTGTCAAGTCACTTAATCATAAAATACCACATCCAAACTTAGCAAACTTAACACCAAATTGATTCTAACCTTAGGCTTGCAAGATGGGGTTTGTGGGGGAGAATATGGTATGTGATGAGATTACAAAGTAACCATGGAATCAACATACCATATCAACCCATCCAAGTTACAATACTAAGTTTATAATCATATTAAAGCATATTAAACATTAACAAGAGGAGGAGGAGGCAAAGCTTTCCATCTCACTTCCTTACCATTACCACAACCGAAGAGGATTAATTACACATAATAAAAAGAAAAGCAAAGCAAGTAAAGAAAAGAAAGCAAATAATAAAGCAATATATTAACACTTGAAGTTGATGTACAAGATATTGGTAACTTGTTCAACCTCAATAATGAAGCTCTCAAGAGAAAGCTTCAAGAGGAAAGGAGAAGAAGAGACCAAGTTAAAGCCCACTCATTCTCAAGCCTAAACCAAAAACAAAAGAAACTATCAAAAATGGATATACTATATGAGAGAGCACTATGTGAGACCCCTTCCCTTGCTCACTGATCTGGCTTTTATAGGCAACAAAAAAGATTAAACAAGTAATAAAAATTAGTTGATGTGACTGCAAGGGAGGGATAGAAGAAAGATGGGGACAAATGGGGCAAGGGGGCCGGCGAGCTCAGATTTTCAAGGGTTATGGCCGGTCCAAATCCGAGCGTAGAGGGTCGAGTTGATGTGGTGGTCTTGTGTCTACTCTAACATCATCCTGGTGCTGTTTGATTTGTCTAAAATAACCTGGTTTGCATTCAGAGATTTGGAGGGAACTTGAAGCAATGTATCACATCAAAACTTTTAGCATTTATTACCCATGTCCCCCCATTTGCACAAGCCATCATTTGTGTGCGCCATGGGCAACCCCACCATGGTCCATGCCAAAGAGTTGTGTGTACACTTGTATTGTGTTGGACCAAAATTATGTGCACATATTTATTTGCAAAAGAACTCTTTGGATATCGGTCGGTTTCCTGTTCTGCTTGCAGTGTCGGTTTCCAAACGTTCTATCCGTGATTTTGAATATGTTTCCAGTATTTTATCACGAATACCTATAAAATATAATTACTGAGCAGACACTGATTAATAGTACCGATATATCACAAAATAGATAATGAATGATCGGTATTAAAATGCAGTTTTCTGAGATGAACAAATACCCCCAAACTTATCTTTTGGTCGTCCCAAGCAAAACAAAAAAATATCCTAGCCTCACTTTCGCAGGGAACGCGATTGCAATGAGCATGTGCAACAAGCCGTTAAACCTCTAGGTGTCCCTAGTAGGAGGAGTGTTGTCTCCTGAGGGTTTTCAGCGGATTACACCCATAAAATCCAGTCAAGTTAGCGTCATGGAGAAACTGTTGATTCTAATCTTAAATTAGAGATCAAAGTTGAAAGTTCTATCACCCAAGTTAGAAACGTTAGACCCTATTTTTCACTCCTCACAATTTGTTTAACATAAACGTATACGCGTCTTTTCGTGATTGTGCGGATAGTGTCCATAAGTTTTTTAAGAACTTTGATTAGGGTCATCATGTCATAATTACATATCAGGATAGACTTCTAAAGGATCACACGAGTTTGAAAGGAGTTAAGATTTTCTCAAGTTTTATTCCCTAGTTAGGTTTCAAGTCAGAATATATATCAATTTTAACAGAGAACTTCAGTCTTATTTTTCACTCCTACCTTTCACCTGTTGTTGTTCATACACACATTTCGTTATCATGCAAAACGTCTTTTATAAATATACCTTCATATCTCCGCGAAAAAACTGTTTTATTAGAAAAATCGTCTTCACCAAGATTGTTCTCCTACAAAGAACCATGAGGACTTTTAAATCGGAGAGAACACTTGCTTAGCTTGTTTTATTTGGCGATTGAAAACTTAGCGAGTTTTGGGTCAATGACTCCCAAATCAGATGGTTTTAGGGCATTAGGTGTGGAGACACCCCAAGGATTTAATTACCCAAGTTACCAAGGCCACAAAACAAACGACTCGTTTTATTTTAAAATATTCGGAACTTAGTGAAAACGGAGATATAGCCAGCATTTCTTTTAAATCCGAAGACGTTATATGTGGATAAGGTGTGTAATTGCTCCAACAAGGTTCCAGATGAGTTATTTTTTAGACTTATAGTTTCTGTTAAAACCTCAATAATATCCTTCATATTCACCTTACTTTATGAACTATTCTTGATATTACTTAACTCAGAACAAACATGTTTGATCCTAAAGATATTTATCAATTTTAAAAGTTTACAGACATGTCAGACTTTCATCAAATTCTCAAAAACATATGACACGTGTAAAGTGTTATAAAAGACATATATCAGCTATGGTTAAACATAAAGGAGGGTTATTTTTCGGATCATAAGTCTCACAAAAAGGATTTAGTTATTTCTAACTTATCAACCGAACCGTCAGACTTCGAATCTAAGTTCCCCCACTAGCTAACATGATTTTTTTTTATATTTTTGGGATTTTTTTTCAATTTTTATGGGTTTTTAAATATGTATGCAATGCAGAATATACACATGATGCAGTAAAATAAACGCAGCGCTCACCCCCAAACCTGAGTTTTACGATGTCCTCATCATTGCCCCCGTCTCTGGTAGCTGGACTTAGACATCAGGGTGAAAATTTTATTTAAAGAAAAAACCAAAGACTAATTATAACATATACATGTTAAAAAATTGGGTTAGTACATAAATTAATATCAGCCATTTAAAAATTTTGTCTATATGGTGCAATGGCTGGTAAAAGAATATGTATATAAAAAAGAAAAAGAAAAGGTATATGTTAGACGTTAGTGAAGGGCATGGGCGTGTAAAAGTAGGGATCGGAAGACGTTGAAGGTGAAGATGAAATTTTGAAGAGGTCAAAGGATTGTTTCCTGGATGAATTGAATGTTCATAAAGTACATGTTGAGTTCCGAAGTCAAGTTCGTTTAAAAACTGGAGTTCATCCGCAAAAAGTTCAGCAAAAGAAAGGTTTTTAGGATGTTCCCAAATTGATCCCGACTCATACTCACCAAGGATATCAAGTTCATTCGCAAAAATTTCCTTAAAATTCGATATAAAAGAATATTTTTCAATGCTGCCTTCCTCCCTATAATCTACCACAATTCAATTCTTATTGCTACAACTCACAATTCCTAATACGAGTTCTCCTTCATCACATTCACAAATGGGTAGGTACATGTCATCCAAAAAAGTTGGTTCCCACACTAACGTTTCATCCGAAACAATATCACTAGGTGATACAAAAATTGTAGGTTCTTGGTCATTGATTTCTTCTGACAATCTATCCAAACCATACCCGTAAAAATCACAAGATTCCTCCTCTAAAATTCAAATGCAAAAATCATTCGGAGGTTTTTCTTGTGTGTCCTGATAACACTTAGTCAATTCAATTGCATCGTCATCTATGAAATCATCAAAATTCAATTGATCGTTTATCTCACTCGGATGACTTCCTAGATGACAGACATTAACACTATTGGGTTCCAATTGGCTGTGTTCGCTCCCTAGAATCCTCATAGCTAAATGTTTCGCGTGTTGCTCTATTCTATCCAATGATTGAGCTTGAGCAAGAAACAATTGCTCAGACTGCTGTATGCACAGGGCTAGCATAGAAGCTGATTGATTCTCGACCGCAGTCATTACTTAAATACCCTTCTCTAAAGTGGTCAACCTAGCATCCATCTCACTATCATACCCTAATGATGTGTTAGTTGTTTCAGGTAAAGAGGGTTGTGATGGTGGTGATGCAAAAGCAGTCGATTTGTTGACCTCTTTCTCTAAATCTTCAATCATTAGGTCTCTAATTGAAGTGGGCATGGATTCAAGAGTGTTAGGTGGGTGACCGTTAGCAAAACTCTGGGATAATTGGTTACCCCCTGGAAAGACAGTTTTCATGAATGTGAGAAGAATCGTAGCAATTTGAACAAACGAATTGGGACTAAGTATAAACAAAAGAATAAGAATCGTGAAAAATTGAATTAAATCGTGTATCACCCATAATAACAAGAATTCACAAATATCACAAAAACAAAGAATATCACACCCCTAGCAGTTTATGTTATGCTATGTCAACTAGACCTGCTCAAGAACTTGATTGTCGAAGTAAAACTGTGTCGAGAAACGGGCTCAAGATATATGGATCACGAAGCCAGGTAAGTTCAGAGATAAGGGGAGGTTTTCCAACGCTTTCGCGAAGTTCCTTAATTAGATAACCCTTTCTCTGGAAAACTTGCCTAGACACCCCGTGAACGATATACCGTTAAGCGGTGTCCTAAACACAGTCAACTTCTCCTAATGAGCGCGAAGTCCTTCAAGTTAAAGTTCTAGTTGATTTTAAATTACCATGGGTATGCAAGAATTCAGTTTTGTGATTTGTGGGCTATGGAGAAAAGGTGATGAAATCGTTTACCGTATCTTGTTTAGTCTTTTTGCCCTTAAATCCGTATTAAGATGCAAATGCGCAATCAATACAAGAATTGAAGACACCAAGCAATTTAAGCAATTCTTTCTCGTTCAAATTTAAGCGTTGAAAAAAATACGGTTGTTCCCCTCCGAACACGGAGACGCGACCGCATAGGTCCGTCTTGCCTGAATTCGGGGCAGATGCTAATTGGTGCTATCCGTCCGCCTCTCCGAAGATGCTAAGTTGATTTATGACACCATGTATCGAAGGTTTAAACGGATGCGGCCGATGTAGCAGACTTCATCAAATTCCCCGTCATTTGAGGGGTTTCTTTTATTGTGGGGACGCTCTTCCCTGCAGGTGCAAGCCCCTGCAGTTAATTACGCTACCGCATCGCGGCAACCACTTTCTCGTTCTCAAGATGGTCACTTCGTGTCGTGTGTGTTTGTTTTGTTTTTGGTTTCCCGTGGATTGTATATGGAGACTAATTTATGTTGTCGCCCGTAGGGCGTGGATTAGTCCAAATCCGTATTTTCTTAGATTTGGGTTTTGGGGTTGGGTTTAAGGATACGTTAGTCTCATTTGAGATTAAGATCAACTTAAACATTTGTTAAGGATACATTAGTCTAATTTTAGACTAAGATCAACTTAACGGGATCATTTAGATCCAACATAAGAGCATATGGGCTCTATTGTTTAGTTTAGGGACATTGCGGTCGATTAGTTTAAGAACATTACGGTCCAAGGTTAAGGACATCATAGTCCATGGGCTTAAGGAACCCACATTCCAAGGTTAAGGACATCGTAGTCCATGGGTTTAAGGACCCCACGGTCCATGGTTAAGGACATCATAGCCCATGGGCTTAAGGACCCCACAGTCCAAGGTTAAGGACATCGTAGTCCATGGGTTTAAGGACCCCACGGTCCAAGGTTAAGGACATCATAGTCCATGAGTTTAAGGACCCCGCAGTCTAGTTTAAAGACGTCATAGTCTATGAAATGTATGGTTGTCGAGACCCGTCACCTCTCTGAAGACGTTGAAGGATTACAACGACAAATATCAGAGGAGTAAAGAGATGTACCCTTGAACCAATTTTGGTTGGGAGATCTGTAGTCCAATTTGGGGCTAAGATCTGTTAAAAGATTTATGAACATATGGGCTCAATTAATCTGAATGAGGGGTTTATACCCAATTTGGGCTGGGCCCACTCAGTTAAAATGTTTAAACATTTGACAATGCTAAGCATTGATTGGAGTTCTGACAATATTTTTGTCTTTTTACTGAATGCTGAGCATTCATCATACCTCTGGGCTTTATTTATAGAACAATTTATGTTCTATTAGCGCACACGTGAGGAGCACGTGACGCGCTTGGCGCCAGTCAAAGAGCGCAGTGCGCTTCTGCTGAGTAGCACATACGTGAGGGACACGTGTTGTGCTTAGCGCTAAGCGCCAGATGATGAGCGCATAGCGCTAGTTTATGGGTGCATTGCGCTATTAGTTCAGTGGCGCACACGTGAGTGACACGTGGTGCGCTTGGCGCTGAGCACCAATCCATGAGCGCAGTGCGCAATGTTTGGAGCGCTGAGGCTTCTCTTTTCTGCAACTTAGATCAGTTTGTGCCCTGAGAATTAAATTCTCAATCTTATAAGAGACTTTGTTTCAAGATTTTAAGAACAGAAGTTCTTATTTTGTAGGAGATCTTTTAATCTCTTATTTTGATGAAAGGGTTTGCCTTTATGGATCTGTGATCTTAAGAGAAATAACTTATTCTCCCTCCCTTTTTTATAACGAGATGTTCATGATCTCTTTTTGTAAAAGACAGTTCGTCTTATAGATCTATGATCTGTGAGAAGAATTATGTTCTTCTTATTATTTTATGATGAGGTATTTTGATCTCTTTGTAAAAGACCTTGGTCTTGTAGATCTATGATCTTTAAAGAAGTGAGTTCTTCTTCTCAATTATAAGATGATTTCATCTCTCTGTTCTTTTACCTTGAAGAAAAGAAGTTCTTCTATTGAGAGCTTGGCTCTTCTTTCTAAGATTCTCTCAAAACTTATGGGGAAGTTCCTCTTTCTGCTTCTGTATCTTCTTCTTTCTGTCACTATGAGACTTGAAGTCTAGGGGCCTTTTTATAGGGCAAGCTGATCAGTTCAATCAGTTAAGGAGATCTTTTCTCCGATTGATTTGGGGAATTTTCCATCGTTAGATCTTTGATCTAAGGGCTTCTGATTTACAGAAGGCAATCTTCTTGTTTTCAACAAGATTGGGAAATCTTTTCCATACAGAATTTATTCTGTATTTTTGTGGTTTTTTAATCACCATTGGATCATTGATCCAACGGTGCTCTGATTTACAGAGCACAATCTTGTTGTTTTGGAAAGATTTTGAGGAATCTTTCCTTAACAGAATTTAACTATGATTAGTTAATGATTTATCATTATTATTAGATCTTTGATCTGATGGTGGGGAGCTTTTAGTTCCAGTGCTAGCGCACCCGTGCTTTGCACGTGGTGCGCTGCTTAGAGTGCAGCGCACTTGGTGCTGGCGCACACGTGCTTTGAACACGGTGCGCTGCTAGAGTGCAGCGCTCTTAGCGCTGGCGCACACGTGCTTTGAACGTGGTGCGCTGCTTAAGTGCAACGCTCTTAGCGCTGGCGCACACATGCTTTGCACGTGGTGCGCTGCTTAGGGCGCAACGCACTTGGTGCTGTTATGAAGCATTGCTTCGTTTCAAAATTTGAATTTTGAACAGAGCTTTGCTCTGATTGAGGGAAACAACGGTTAGTTCTCTGTGCAATTGGTGGCAAGCTTGTGCGAAGAATCCTGCAGAAGATATAATAGTGGAATGCGTCAGATTCAAGAGGAATGTATTAGGAAATACGTACTGATGTGATTTGGTTAAGAAAACCCCTTTTTGAAGTAATCTGAGTCTTTGATTGTTCGCTTGCACGGGTCAAACTACATGGATCTTTGGCACTATACGTCACTAACGTTTTTCAATTGAATTTGAGCCTCGCTCCGCATGATCGCGGGTCGTAATTCCTTAAAAATCTGAAAAGTCGGAAAATACGATATTTAGTGTCAAAAGCGATATATCTGTCCTAATTCCTGCACACTTAAAATTATAAAAATTAAACAATACTACTAGGATACCAACACCGCACTGGAGATCACATAAAAAGAAAAAATCAAAACCCCCGCACTTGACCCGGCGAGGCCGGATTTTTTATTGATGTCGCCGGCCAAATGAAGTTGGTTGGTGCTCGAATTTTGTGTGAGTTCTCTAGGCTAAATTAGTAATCTATTGGAATACTTTGATTTTTTAATTTAATTTCAGAGTGATAGCAGGTTATAACAACAGAGAACAATTTTTTTTTTTGTTAGTTTGTGTTAGTTTTGAAAAATTTGAGTTAATAGTTAGTTTTGTTAGTAAGAACTAGAAATAACAATACCCAATACTACCAACTCCCCGGCAACGGCGCCAAAAACTTGTTAAGCTCTCCCGCGTGCGCAAACGCGTATGTTTTGGAAACGAATATGATTTTAAGGAACTGGAATGCGCACACGAGATCGTTCTCGTTTTAAAATTTATAAACCGCAAGTGCAGGGCGGGTTGTAGCAAACCGACAGGTACGGGTCGATCCGCAGGGAATTGTGTATTAGGTCTTGTTATTTAAGGTTCAACAAATAATGAATTATTTAGTTTGTCACAAAAAATATAAAATAAGAAAACAAGAAAAAAAAAGAAAACAAGTCAAGAAAGAAGTGGTTGTGGCTTTGGCTTGGAATGTCGAATCACGACGATACCTTCGACGCTCCCTTGATCATGAGTTGTTCGTCCTTACGTCGATCCCGGTGCGAAGTATGAGTTGTCAAGACGGTTGTGAGGCACAAGTCGTCAAGTTGCAGTTATTCAACGCAAATACGAAACAAGTCCGTTTTTTTCACTTACTGTTTGTATGTCCAAGAGTGGGGTATCAACACTAAACACAAGGGTTAGCAAGCATACCACAATATTAAAAACACAAATTAGTGAGTGAGAGCAAATGATTTCAGTGTTAGGTGTGCTAAGTGTTTGTTATGATATATGGTATATGAAACCAAGAGATTTGTCAAGTCACTTAATCACAAAATACCACATCCAAACTTAGCAAACTTAACACCAAATTGATTCTAACCTTAGGCTTGCAAGATAGGGTTTGTGGGGAGAATATAGTATGTGATGGGGTTACAAAGTAACCATGGAATCAACATACCATATCAACCCATCCAAGTTACAATACTAAGTTTATAATCATATTAAATCACATTAAACATTAACAAGAGGAGGAGGCAAAGCCATTCATCTCACTTCCTTACCATTACCACAACTAAAGAGGATTCGTTACACATAATAAAAAGAAAAGAAAAGCAAGTTTGACCTTTCAATCGAAGGTTCTCCCGCTCCAAAGGCGAGGGGTAATTAATGACAGCTTAGTTCGCGGCTGCCAGAGATTCGGATCCCCACAATCAATAAACCCCAACCAACCCTAGGCAGAGGGAATCTATAATGCGCCCGACAAGCGCGCGCGTATTCCCATCTCAATGGGGTGACAAAAGACACCCTACAGAAGTTAAACTTTTCGATCGAATAATCAAGCACCTAAAATTTTCCAATAAGCTCAACACTTGAGCGGAGTTCAAAAAGTACCCAGAAACTGCCTTAACTCCTATGAACTAGCCGTAGAAGGGTCAACCAATGCCTCACATGTGGCACTGCTGAACTACCACAAATCCCAAGATTTAATGGCGGTTCTGACGGTCACATAATCGAGTTAGGATTTCGTTCTTCTAAAGGGTCCACAGAATCGTTTGTAAGATTTTCTGAAAATTTTAAACTCGGAAAAATCCAGCACTTGGAAAATTTCCAGCGGGGAAAAATTGGGTTATTGATATCCGTTCGAACTTTTTAATATCGTCTAAATAACCCAAATACATGTTAGAATTACGATTACGAAACACTCCGAGTTGCTTTTACAGAAAGTTAACATCACATGAAAATTTAGCAAAAACAAACAACACCTGAAACCCCAAAACCCAGAGACTGGAACACTACCAAAATTTGAAGCCAGAATTCCACTTTTCACCCGGTGAGCTCAGATTTTAAGCCATTATGGCCGGCCACTTTTGGTCAAAATTGCCTCAATTTTTGGTGGTGTTCATGTTACATCACATATAACATTCTGCAGTTGTTTAAAAAAAAATTTGAAGACTTTTTAAATTCGACAGAAACCAAGTTTTTGTATCGGGTGTTTCGGAGTAGTTTCGGTTTCGTAATCCTAGCAAATAACGTCTAATTTTCTAGCATGGCTCTGATACCACTATTGGGTTGTCCAGCACGGCAGCAAGGTTTCGGGAGGCATCATTCATGCCATATTTGAATTTTTTCCGTTCTAGCTAACCCTAACCCTAGAATCGATACTAGAAAATCCGACGAAATGAATGCAAACAACTTTTCAACTAAAGTGAACAAGGAATACAACCTTTATAGACCAGTCCTTCACTTCAATAGCTCCGTGTAGTAGTCCCTTCGCTGCGATCATGAACTCCCGGACTCTAGAGAGGCTCCCATGAAGAAACGAACAAGCTTGCATCGAAGTCTTCGTGGCTGAAGATGATCTACGTCGTGGAGACACCAGCTCATGCTACATCTTCACTAATGGTGAGATTGGTGAAGCAAACACCCTAAACTAAATAGCAAGTAGTAGAGGATGATGAAGTAGGAAGTGGGCTCACTTTAGATTTAATTTTCTCACAATATTTCATCGCCTCTCAAAACCCTAGAAAACCTTTTTCTTGAGCTCATGAAGAAGATGAAGAGAGATAAATAAAATATGAACTCAAGTGAGAATAGCAACCATGGGTGAGTTAGTGTCATACACTAACTCATGTAGAGACTTAACTAAACTAAGGATAATGGTTAGGTTAAATAAAAATCTACAAGCAAAACAAAGAGAGTGGATTAAGTCAATGAACACTTGAAGCTTCTCCAAGCTTCTATCCGTGAGATAATGCCACTTATTCTGTAAATTACTTGGATAAATATAAACCATAGATTATCACTTTAGGGTTCCTAGGCACTCTAACAAGGTTCTACAAGGCATCAACCATGACCGATTCAAAAAAAAAAATAGCCGTGCCGAACAACCCTAACCAAGATCACATACTAGAGATTATGCGAAAACTAGCAAGTTAAACATTTTAACACTAAGTGAAAAGGGATTACAACCTTTGTAGATCCGGTCCTTCACTTCTAAAGCTCCTTGTTGACGTCCCTTTGCTGCGATCATCAGGATCCCGGACTCTAGCGATGGTTTCCTCGGAGAAATGAGCGAGCTAGGTCGTTGACTTCGAGGCCGAAGATGATCTACGTTGAGGAGACTCAAACTCAAGCTCCATCTTCACTAGGTCAAGAACTTTGTGAAGAGAACACCATAAACTAAATGGCAAGTAGTAGAGGATGATGAAATAGGAAGTAGGTTCACTTTGAATTTGGATTTCTCACTCTTTTTCTTCACTTGAAAAATTTCTAGTAAGGTTTTTCTTCTCTTCAAGAAGAGGAAGAAGAAGAAAAGAATAAGAATGAATTATTTAAAAAGAATAATCAAGTGAAGTCTATCATAATGAAACCATGGGTGAGCTAACCTTTGTAGAGACTAAACCATAGTTAATTATAATGGTTTGGTTAATGAATATCTTAATCAAGACAAAATGAGTAGACTTTGTCAAAGTTGCTTCGAGCTTCATGAAGCTTCAAGCCATGACAAAAGAAGCCACCATTTTGAATAATTAAGATAAATAAAAACCTAAATTATAATTAACATGGTGTATGTCACACACCCACCCATGTTTGCATGTATCATCAATCATGATACAAACTAGTGCACAAACATATATCACATATACAACTTGTGCACATCAAGTGAGAAAATCAATCTTAAGTGAACCAATACTAGTTAATGTAAAGTAATATATCAAATATATAATTATACATTAAATCATTAAATCAACACTTGATTTAATGATCCGGTCATATCGCATATAACCGACTAATATCTATTGTATCAATGTATCGAATCAACACTTGATTCGGTAACCCGGTTATATCTCATATAACCGTCCGATGATACAAATCGCGAGAATAGAATACAATATCACATACTGGTATTATTCTCGGTCCCGTACATATCTCATATGCGCTCCTATTTCGTTTCGCTTGAGCCGGGAAACCTCTGTGTAGGACTCTAAAGACTCGTCAATACGCCGGCAGTAGGTGATGATCATATCAATCACCCACAAGCCGCAAGCGGTCTGCTAAACGTAACGGCCACCCGGGTATTGAGCGATCAGAAGATCAACGAGCAAGCCTGCTCACACTCCTGCGAATCCAATCAGTAACACTTGACCGCACAGTTCGGTCTGCTCGTCTAATATGTCTCATATCTCTCCTAGGGGTGGTAAACGTCAGACCCCAGTAGCTTGATAAGTCATGCCGATGTAAGGTCCATAACAAGCGTGAAACTACTGATAACACTTACCAGTAAATCACTGCAACCCTGGCCAGGGATTTCCAGTTATGACCAGTCGAGCATAGCACAACATCAACCCCCAATACCGGGAGAGACGAATCCCCTCCTATAGCTCATTGCCTCCATGTGAATCGAGACTGTATCCAAAAACCACCTGTTTGCACGACTCAGTAGAGCCGTGGTAGGGTGGAAATCAAAGCACAGTGGGAGACACACAAGCCTCTATGACGATCTCGGGTCAACAGACTAAGCTGTACCAGTGTCACCAGAGAACTGCCATCTGACGTGAGGTATATTACCATCTGGGAGTTCTCGGCGAGTCCGTTCAGTGTACCCAGTCTCCACTGAGCACCCGCATACCATCTCTGATGTCAAACACCAATGGATATGGGATCATCCATCACCCATTACATGGGTCGAGAAGATATACGCTAGTCTACTCTGGAATATCGATACCCCGTCTCGATATTCCCACGACTAGGAACATTGAAGGACATACTCATGGACTACCCAGGCCCCACTAGTATGATCTGCATCATAGTCCTGGAAGTCGAGTATACATCCTAAGGGCTTTATCAACATGTATACAGAGAGACAATAAGTGTACATGTTAAGATAAAGAGCAACCAAATAGCGTACTATCATGTCGAGTAAGAATGTCCTCCCTATATATGTCCCAGCATCAACTACAATATACATCTCATGTACAGTAATGGGCTCTAGGGCATACATATAACTAACAATCTCCCACTTGCACTAGGGCCATCTGTAGCAGTAGTTACAGTATTTCATACTCAACCATCCCTTAAAAGTCTCTCTCTGGGAAAAGGCCTTTGTGAGTGGATCCGCCGTGCTGTCCTCTGAGTCTATTATCCTAACCTCGATCACCCTGGAGATCAACTATCTCCATGATCAGGTGATACTGCCTTGGAATATGTCTGGGTCACTGATGGGATCGTGGTTCCTGGGTCAAAACTACACTTCCATTGTCACACAATGGTAGGAACCTAGTTCATCTCATGAACGAATATACATCCAAACTGCCTCTTTGGTAGTATGTTTGATAGCGATGTCACCAGCCTTTATCGTCTAGTTTGCCATAGTATCTAACTTGGAACTCTTCCAACATACCGTCCCTCCACTGAGGGTAAAGACAATGCCTGTGACTGACATTCAGTCAACCTTATCACCCTGGAACTTTTCCAGTGATTCTCCCCAGGATCAACTGATACCATCTCACTACACCTAGTGAGAATCCTAATATCCATTTAGATCTATCTCATAGATCCAAAATCCAGGATTTATGAGGTATCACCTTTTATCCTTTTTGGAGAATCCTTGTGATAAGAGAAGATTGACCGTGCGTAGCATATGAAACTCTTTTCCTATCAAGAGTATGTTGTCCACGTACAATACGAGGATGACCACCTTACTCTCTACTACCTTTTTGTATGTACAAGGTTCATCTACTATTTTGATGAAGTCAAACTCTTTGACTACCGCATCAAAACAGATGTTCCAACTCCGCGATGCCTGCTTTATCACGTAAAGCAACTTGCACACGTTTCTGCTGCTCCCACTGTTTACGAAGCCCTCTGGCTGTGTACTTATAGACGTTCTCTTCTAAATCAGTGTTTAGAAAAATAGTCATGACACCCAACCACCAGATATCGTAGTCATGGTATGTAGCAATGTCAAGTAGGATCCGGATGGACTTAAGCTTAGCCACTGGAAAAAGGTTTCATCATTATCCATGCCTGGTCGATGACGAAAACCTTTAACAAGTCTAGCTTTGAAAGTCTCAACTTTTCCATCTACACCAAGTAATCTTCTCAAGATATACTTGCTCCTGATAGGGATTTAACCCTTCAGATATAGCTGCCTAAGTCCATACTTTGTTGGTGTACATGGATTCCATCTCAGATCGCTAAGCATCCAGCCATTCTTACAGAGTCCTCACTCACGATGGCCTGCTCGAAACTAGTTGGGTCATCATCTCATGATGCATTCCTCGCTCCCTGTCATTAAGAAACCGAAGTATCTCTCAGGCGAATGAGGAACCCTGCTAGATCGGCGGAGAGGCTGAGGTTCGTCGAAATCTATTGAATCCTTTGGTTCTACCAAATCACCTGCTGTAGTTTGTATAGCTGGAACTCCTTCCAGTTCTACCTCATGACCACTAATTTCTTCATAAGAAATTCCCTTTCACAAAGGTGGTATGTTGAGAAACAAAACATATTTTGTTCCTCTATTAGGTAGAAGATATTCCCTTGCGAATGGTTGGGATATCCAACAAACTTCCACAGAACCGACTTTGCCTCGAGCTTGTCCGGATTTTGCTTTTAGACATAGGCCGGACAACCCCAAATCTTTAACAAACTTAAGATTTGGGCTCTTCCCATTCCATATCACATATGAAATGGTAGGCAATGGATTTGATTGGAACCCTATTCAATAGGTATGCAGCTTCACAAGTGCATAACTCCCTAAAAGGAAAAAGGAAACCCAGTAGTACTCATCATAGAGCGCACCATATCACATAGGGTGTGATTGCTCCGCCCCGATACACCGACGTGCTGTGGTGTATGCGGAGGAGTAATGCTGAGAGAAAATCTCATTCTCCTTTAGAATAATCCAGGAATTCCGTGCTCAAGTATTCTCCTCCTTGATCACATCATAGGACATAATACTTATACCCGGTTTTGGTTCTCTACTTCTATCTTACATTCTTTGAATTTCTCAAAAGTTTCAGACATGTGTTTCAACAGGAACATGTGCCCGAATCTTCAGAGATCATCAGTGAATGTAAGGAAGTACAAAGAACCAGTCCTGAAATATGTAGACTGGGGACCTACATACTGTTAGTTATATGTATGCCCTAGAGGCCATTACTGTACATTGGATGTATATTGTAGTGGATGCTGGGACATATATAGGGAGGACTTTCTTGCTCGACATGATAGTATGCTATCTGGTTCCTATTTACCTTAACGTGTATACTGATTGTCTCTCTGTTACATGTTGGTAAAGCCCTTAGGATGTGTACTTGACTACCTGGACTGTGATGCGGATCATACTAGTGGGGACATGGTAGTCCATAAGTACATCCTTCAAAGTCCCTAGTCGTGGGTGTATCGAGACGGGGCATCGATATACCAGAGTAGACTAGCGTGTACCTTCTCGACCCATATAGATGGGCGATGGATGATCCCATATCCATTGGTGTTTGACATCAGAGATGATATACGGGTGCTCAGTAGAGACTGGGTATACTGGACGGACTCACCGAGAACTCCCAGATGGTATTATACCTCATGTCAGATGACAGTTCTCTGGTGACACTGGTACAGAGTAGTCTGTTGACCCGAGATCGTCATAGAGTCTTGTGTGGTTCCCACTGTGCTTTGATTTCCATCTTACCACATCCAAGAGGGCGTGCAAAACGGTGGTTTTTGGGTACAGTCCCGAGTCACATGGAGGCAATGAGCGATAGGAGGGGATTCGTCTCTCCCGGTATAGGGAGTTGATATTGCGCTGTGTTCGATTGGCTATAACAGGAAATCCCTGGCCAGGGTTGCTGAGATTTACTGGTAAGTGTTACCAGTAGTTTCTCGAATTGTTATAGACCTCATATCGACACGACTTATCGAGCTATTGGGGTCTGACGTTTACCACCCTTAGGCAAGATATGCGACATATCAGACGATCAGACCGGACTGTACGGTAGTGTTACTGGTTGGATTCACTGGAGTGTGAGCGGGCTTGCTCGTCGATCTTCTGATCGCTCAATACCCGGGTGGCTGTAACGTTTAGCAGACCGCTTGCGGCTTGTGGGTGCTTGATATGATCATCATCTGCTGCCGGCGTATTGACGAGTCTTTAGAGACCTACACAGAGGTTTCCTGGCTCAAGCGAAACGAAATAGGAGCGCATATGAGATATGTGCGGGACCGAGAATAATGCGTGTATGTGATACCGTATTCTATTCTCACGATGATTGTATCGAATGGTTGTATGCGATATAACCTAGTTATCGAATCAAGGATTGATTCGATAAGCCGATACATTGATATTAGTCGGTTATATGCGATATGACTGGGTCGTTAAATCAAGTGTTGATTTAATGATTTAATGTATAATTATATATTTGATATATTACTTTGCATTAACTAGTATCGGTTCACTTTAAATGGATATTCTCACTCGGATGTGCACATTGTATATATGATATACTTTTGTGCACTTGATTGTATCATGTTTGATGATACATGTTTGCTTTGGTTAAGTGTAAAGAATTAAACCTATGGTTAAGTATATGGTTAGGTTTTCATTTATTTATCCATTCATTTATCTATTTATTTTGGATTAATAAAGAAAGAAGAAAACAAAATGGTTGCATTGATTCATGAAGTTTCTTGAAGCTTCATTTAACTTTGACCATTTTGTCTTCATCTCCTTAACCTAACCATTCACTAACCCTAGTCTATTCTCTACACCTAAATATGGTTGGAATTATAATAACAATTCATTTTTCTTTTCTATTATTATTCTTATCATAAAACTTATCATATTTCTTTCTTCTTCTTCCTTTCTTCACTTGAAGAAAGCAAGGTCCATCAATGGTGATTGATAGAAATGAGTGAGAAATCCAATTCTAAAGTTTACCCACTTCCTATTTCTTCATCCTCTACCTCTTGCCAAGTAGTAGAGTGTGTTTTCTTCACAAGTTTCTTGACTTGGTGAAGTCGGAGCTTGATTTAGCGATGCCTCGACGTAGATCATCTTCGGCATGGACATCGATGACCTAGCCCGTCCATTCTCCGATGAAGCCGACACTAGAGCCCGGGACTTGTTATGGACAGCGAGGAGACTTCATTGCGAAGCTATGGAGGTGAACAAACGGATCTACAAAGGTTGTATTTCCGTATTCCCTTAGTTAAGTGTTAACTAGTTTGCATTTTCGCCTAAACATCTAGCCGACGATCCGTAGTCGGGTCTCTCGGCACCCATAAATTTTTATATTGGCATGTTCGATGCCTTGTGAGACCTCTATAGGGCCTAGGAACCTAACACTGGTATCAGAGCCTAGCTAGAGCCTTAGGCGAAGTCTAGATGCAATTTGAAGTCCGATCGAACCGAAAATTTGAACCCAAAATAGCTCTCTGTCCTTTTTCTAAAAATAGGGATTTTTCAGTATTAAAAATATGTAGAAATATCAGCAGGAATATCTAAGAGTTACTGTAAATTTCGATGCTCCAATTCCATTAAAGCGCTGCGTTTCCGCGGCACGAGCATGGCTCGTGCGGCGGAACCGCGGCCTGTTTGTCGTTTTGTGAGGTGATGTTTACACAGTAACTCCTATTTAACAGTGCTGGTTTTCCTGGGTATTTTTAATATTTTTTCAAGAGTTGAATTTTTATGGGTTGTTTTGGGGATTCGAATGTTCGATCGAATTATCAAATTTTGTCTGTGTGGCATTCCGGATAAATTTTAGAATATGTTAAAAAGTTCGACCGGATATAAATACCCAATTTTTCCCCTGTCGGGAAATTTCCAAGTGTTGGATTTTTCCGTAGTTTAACGAAGTTCTAAGTAGTGAAAGTAACTCGATGGAACCTCTAGAAGACAACAAACCTTAACTCGATTATGTGACCGTCTTGAACTGCCCTTTGAACCTTCGGGTTTGGGGCAGTACGGCGTGCCACATGTGAGGCGTTGTCTTGACCCTTCTACGGCTGGACCGTTGGTACTGAGGCACGAACTGAATGTTGTTAGACTTATTTCATGTGTTGATCTATATCGAGAAAACTTGGGTGTTCGATTGTTCGATCGGAAAGTTTGATATTTTCTATTTATCCGGAATGGGATACAATAATTGGAATTCACAATTAGTTATGAGATAACTGAATGAATGTTATAAACATAGCAGTTTAGTCTCACTTGATCGGTTGCCACGGAATTTTGATGTGATCAAAAGTCCGTCGCAATCACGTAGCGTACGCGGATACTCGCCGATAAACTTAATAGACAGCCTCACTCCATAGCCCCGACCAAGTGACTGTAGGAGAACCCCGTCGCCGAAAGCATCCGTTCGGGTGCTCCCGGTGGCGGTGTTCCGCCTTGGTGCACTTCGTCGACGGCGTCGGGGGTGCGGCCGCCTACTAAAGTTTGCGACGAGCATTCGATCAGGATGTCGGGAATCCTGTTGAATTGCCCGACTTGGTATTGAAAAGTGTTTTCGATTTTGAGACTAAAATGCGTGGTTTATAATTGTTAGGCATGCGATGTCTAAGTAATTCATTTGGTCAGGCATGCGATGTCTGAGGAGGTTGCGGATTCCAACTGTTGTAGTTTTACACTTTCTTTTCTGTGACCGTAAGTGTAATATGTGATATCGCCGGTTTCGTTGCTATATGTCAACGACAATTGGGATGCGCATATTTACTTACGTTGATGACATGTGATGTTATGTGTTGCTGGATATGTTATATTGGATCGTCGTGTTTGAATAGCCGGGGTTTTTTATGTGAGATGAGTGTTTTTCATTTTCATTCATGTAAAAACTTGTATGTAATATTCTTTTATTAGGGCACTTCCATGTTGCGGAAGATGTCACCGTTTGTATATTATTTACTTTTCCGCACTAGGATAGACCCAAGGAGGGGAGCACAAGTAACCGGGTTCTGGAGTCCAGTAGGAGACCAACTCGAGGGGTCGAGTCCGGGTCTCCTAACTCCAGAATTAGTAGGGTTGCTTGCCTCTCTCGTAGGGGTCTAGGGGTGTGGGTATTGGCTATTCATCGCGACCGTGGAATCCGTGTTTTATACTGGCTCGTATTGAAAACACGGACGTCCTAGTATATCCAATATTTCATATGTTTCTTCTGCTGCGATATCTGTGATGTGATCATGTGATGTTCTATGATAGATACATTATATAGTATATATGATATATTATATAGACGTTACTTATGTTTTACACCCGCGCTAGCCCTGCCCCGCTCTGCTGTTAGTTACCTAACCTAACGGTGCACGAGGGGACATCGAGGCGAATGCGGATGGCATAAGTGTACGTCGTATTTATCTGTGATGTTTAAGTACTTAAATGATGGGACTTCATTAATGTGATTAATGAAAGAAAAGAAACCTAAGATGTTGTAGAATCGAATTTCAAAATAAAACAGGTAGCTACAGTTCTTGCTTTGCACAGCGGTATATACGATATATCCTGCACCTTATTCGATGAGGAAAGGACCGAGATCCCTTCAATGGGAGTGACTCCTTTAGCAATAACTGGCAGATGCTACACATTCAGTTTGTCTTTTGATTGCTTTTAAGTGTTTTTGCTTTGCACAGTGATATATATGATATATCCAGCACCTCATTCGACGAGGAAAGGACCGACGATCCCTTCACCGGGAGTGACTCCTTTAGCAAAACTAGAAAAGCCTCAAAAGCACTCCATTTCAAAATCATTTGATTCTACAACGATATCAAGTTCATTAAGCAATAGGTTTTCAGAAAAACCTGTCGTAGCCCTCCGTCATTTCAGACAAGTTGTATATAGTATTCGTGCTGCATTTGTTGGCTTTCGTCAAGGTGCAGTGTGCAGTAGCTATATGCTGCTTATCTGCTAGCATACGATGCGATTGGATTAGGGTAGTCGTGCGGCTTTGTTGGCTTTCGTCAAGGGTCGTGCGGGTGGGTTTAATTCAATCAAGAAATGTACGGGTTGAACTTGACTAGCGGGCTATGGTTTGTAGGCTTTCGTCAAGGTCATAGCACGTTAGGGGCAAAATATTATCGGGAATTTCAAGTGTTGAAATTTGCAATGAGATTGCATACCTTCTATGAGATAGTTGGATCCCGATACCCGCTACGAGTAAGAGTTACTCCTGGGAGAGTTTTACACATTATAATTAGCCGATCAAGTAGGTGTCTAGAAAGGTGTTAACGAGGTTACGCCTCAGGGAAAACGAGGTTTACATTAATTAGGTTCGTGCGAAAGCACGGGGGACCTCCCTCAAAGTACCGACACTGGCCTGGCTGAAAGATTAGCGAACTTGTAGTGTGTAATTAATCCCGGCTAGTCTTTCCTTTTAGGGTTTGAAGGAAGATTTGATAAAAAACAGTGGGAGCCATCCTGATTAGATAAAATAATAACCAATCTATTCTTGCAAGAGCGCACGCTGAGTGTTTTCTTCTCTCTCTCTCCAGGTAGCGACCATATCACGCCTTAATCAAGATAATAATACGGATTATTGACCGAACCCGCTTGTTATAATGAGCTGGGGAACGTTGGTCCCGCTCCAACTTATAATTGTTATAAGACAGAGCAGGAAATTGGGGAATACCAGATTTCCCGTGCCACCCAAACGAAGAGAGTGCATGCTGATGCATCATCTTCGGGTGTGTTCATTACAAAGAACTGTTTCTCAGTATCCTCCGCATCCTTGGTATGTGATACCGGATCAGGATCCCAGATATGTAATCTGTTACATAGGGCTACAAAAGGGTAGAAAAACTGAGAATGGGTGATAAGTTTCATGAGACGGAAAACGGGGCAAGTGTTGCAGCCAGGTCTGTTGGTCACTGTCACCCTGTATTACCTGAATACATTGATTCTGAAAAAATGTTATTAGATACCGAGCCTGATATACAAAATCATATCTATCTCTTTATTAGTAAAAAAATGATAAAATTTTGTATTGTTGGATAATGTTTTGAACATTTCCTATATCAAAAGTTGATCGGTTCAGGCACGTTATCTAAAAGCATTAATGTTCTAAATCAAACTACAGTTCTTAGTATATGGAACACACATAAGAGGAAGAGTTCAGAAATGAACGAATTCTTCTTGAGGTATTGTAGACTAGGTCAGATCAATGTGACCCGACTAGCTAGAGTTACATAAAGATGTATATTTAAATTAGTTTGAATTTACATCTTGTGAAACTCGCCAGTCATGTCACAAAGATAAGATGACCATAGCTCCGTTTACTGGAAACAGAGAAAGAGTTAGTAAACTCTTGGGATGATACATGTTGATGTATATAGGTCCCCTGTCTACACATGCCAAGACTGGTTCTTTATACTTCATTACGTTCTCTGATGATCTCTCATGATTCAGACATATGTTCCTGTTGAAACACAAGTCAGAACCTTTTGAGATATTCACAGAATATAAGTTAGAAGTAGAGAACCAAAATACGGGTATAAGTATTATGTCCTATGATGAGATCAAGGAGGAGAATACTTGAGCACGGAATTCCTGGATTATTCTAAAGGAGAATGAGATTCTCTCTCAGCATTACTCCTCCGTATACACCATTGCACGATGGTATATCGGGGCGGAGCAGATACACCCTATTTGATATGGTGTGCTCCATAATGAGTACTACCGAGTTACCTATTTCCTTAAGGGAGTTGTGCACTTAAGAAGATGCATAACTATTGAATAGGGTTCCAATCAAATCAATTGTCTACCACTTCATATGTGATATGGAAGGGGAAGAGCCCATATCTTAAGTTAGTTAAGATTTGGGGATTGTCCGGCCAATGTCTAAAAGCAAAATCCGGACAAGCTCGAGGCAAGGTCTGTTATGTAGAACTGGAAATGTTCCAGCTATACAAATTGTAGCAGATGATTTGATAGAACAAAAGGATTCAGTAAATTCCAACGAAGCTCAGCCTCTCCGCCGATCTAGTAGGGTTCCTCACCCACCTGGGAGATACTTCGGTTTCTCTATGACAGTGGGAGCGAGGATTACATCATGAGATGATGACCCAACTAGTTTCGAGCTGGCCATCAGGAGTGAGACTCTGTGAGAATGGCTGGATGTTTATTGATCTGAGATGGAATCCTTATACACCAACAAAGTATGGACTTTAGTTGCTATATCTGAAGGGTTAAATCCCCATCAGGAGCAAGTATATCTTGAGAAGATTACTTGGAGTACATGGAAAAGTTGAGACTTTCAAAGCTAGACTTGTTAAAGGTTTTCGTCATCGACCAGGCGTGGATAATGATGAAACCTTTTCCAGTAGCTATGCTTAAGTCCATCCAGATCCTACTTGCCACGGCTACATACCATAACTACGATATCTGGCGGTTGGGTGCCATGACTGCTTTTCTAAATGATGTTTTAGAAGAGTGTGTCTATAAGTACACAGCCAGAGGGCCTCGTAGACAGTGGGAGTAGTGGAAACGTGTGCAAGATGTTTTATATGATAAAGCAGGCATCGCGGAGTTGGAACGTCTGTTTTGATGTAATAGTCAAACAGTTTGACATCATCAAAATGGTAGATGAACCTTGTATAAACAAAAAGGTAGTAGGTTGTATGGCGACGATCCTCGTAGAGTACGTGGATGACATACTCTTGATAGGGAAGGAGTTTCCTATGCTACGCTCGATCAATCTCCGTTTATCACAAAGATTCTCCGTGTAGGATCAAAGTGATACCTCTTAAATCCTGATTTTGGATCTATGAGATAGATCTAAATGGATGTTAGGATTCTCACTAGATGTAGTGAGATGGTATCAATCGATCCTGGGGAGAATCACTGGAAGTGTTCCAGGGTGATAAAGACGACTGAATGTCAGTCGCAGGCATTGTCTTTACCCTCAGTAGAGGGACAGTATGTTGGAAGAGTTCCAAGCTAGATACCGTGACATACTAGACGATAAAGGCAGGATACATCGCTACTTAAGATGCTACCAAAGAGGCTGTTTGGGTGTATATTGGTTCATGAGATGAACTATGTTCCTTCCATTGTGTGACAATGGAGTTGTGGCTTATGCCAAGGAACGCAGGTCCCATCAGTGATCCAGACATATTCTAAGGCAGTATCACTTGATCATGGAGATGGTTGATCTCTAAGGGATCGAGGTTAGGAGAGTAGACTCAGAGGACAACACGGCGGATCCACTCACGAAGGCCTATTCCCAGAGAGAGACTTTTATGGGATGGTTGAGTATGAGATACTACAACCACTGCTACAGATGGCCCTAGTGCAAGTGGGAGATTGTTAGTTATATGTATGCCCTAGAGGCCATTACTGTATATTGGATGTATATTGTAGTGGATGCTGGGACATATATAGGGAGGACTTTCTTGCTCGACATTAAAGTATGCTATCTGGTTCCTATTTACCTTAACGTGTATACTGATTGTCTCTCTGTTACATGTTGGTAAAGCCCTTAGGATGTGTACTTGACTACCTGGACTGTGATGCGGATCATACTAGTGGGGACATGGTAGTCCATAAGTACATCCTTCAAAGTCCCTAGTCGTGGGTGTATCGAGACGGGGCATCGATATACCAGAGTAGACTAGCGTGTACCTTCTCGACCCATATAGATGGGCGATGGATGATCCCATATCCATTGGTGTTTGACATCAGAGATGATATACGGGTGCTCAGTAGAGACTGGGTACACTGGACGGACTCGCCGAGAACTTCCAGATGGTATTATACCTCACGTCAGATGGCAGTTCTCTGGTGACACTGGTACAGAGTAGTCTGTTGACCCGAGATCGTCATAGAGTCTTGTGTGGTTCCCACTGTGCTTTGATTTCCATCTTACCACGTCCAAGAGGGCGTGCAAAATGGTGGTTTTTGGGTACAGTCCCGAGTCACATGGAGGCAATGAGCGATAGGAGGGGATTCGTCTCTCCCGGTATAGGGAGTTGATGTTGCGCTGTGTTCGATTGGCTATAACAGGAAATCCCTGGCCAGAGTTGCTGAGATTTACTGGTAAGTGTTACCAGTAGTTTCTCGAATTGTTATAGACCTCATATCGACACGACTTATCGAGCTATTAGGGTCTGACGTTTACCATCCCTAGGCAAGATATGCGACATATCAGACGATCAGACCGAACTGTACGGTAGTGTTACTGGTTGGATTCACTGGAGTGTGAGCGGGCTTGCTCGTCGATCTTCTGATCGCTCAATACCCGGGTGGCCGTTACGTTTAGCAGACCGCTTGCGGCTTTTGGGTGCTTGATATGATCATCATCTGCTGCCGGCGTATTGACGAGTCTTTAGAGTCCTACACAGAGGTTTCCTGGCTCAAGCGAAACGAAATAGGAGCGCATATGAGATATGTACGGGACCGAGAATAATGCGTGTATGTGATACCGTATTCTATTCTCGCGATGATTGTATCGAATGGTTGTATGCGATATAACCTAGTTATCGAATCAAGGATTGATTCGATAAGCCGATACATTGATATTAGTCGGTTATATGCGATATGACCGGGTCGTTAAATCAAGTGTTGATTTAATGATTTAATGTATAATTATATATTTGATATATTACTTTGCATTAACTAGTATCGGTTCACTTTAAATGGATATTCTCACTCGGATGTGCACATTGTATATGTGATATACTTTTGTGCACTTGATTGTATCATGTTTGATGATACATGTTTGCTTTGGTTAAGTGTAAAGAATTAAACCTATGGTTAAGTATATGGTTAGGTTTTCATTTATTTATCCATTCATTTATCTATTTATTTTGGATTAATAAAGAAAGAAGAAAACAAAATGGTTGCATTGATTCATGAAGTTTCTTGAAGCTTCATTCAACTTTGATCATTTTGTCTTCATCTCCTTAACCTAACCATTCACTAACCCTAGTCTATTCTCTACACCTAACTATGGTTGGAATTATGATAAGAATTCATTTTTCTTTTCTATTATTATTCTTATCATAAAACTTATCATATTTCTTTATTCTTCTTCTTCCTTTCTTCACTTGAAGAAAGCAAGGTCCATCAATGGTGATTGATAGAAATGAGTGAGAAATCCAATTCTAAAGTTTACCCACTTCCTATTTCTTCATCCTCTACCTCTTGCCAAGTAGTAGAGTGTGTTTTCTTCACAAGTTTCTTGACTTGGTGAAGTCGGAGCTTGATTTAGCGATGCCTCGACGTAGATCATCTTCGGCATGGACATCGATGACCTAGCCCGTCCATTCTCCGATGAAGCCGACGCTAGAGCCTGGGACTTGTTATGGACAGCGAAGAGACTTCATTGCGGAGCTATGGAGGTGAACAAACGGATCTACAAAGGTTGTATTTCCGTATTCCCTTAGTTAAGTGTTAACTAGTTTGCATTTTCGCCTAAACATCTAGCCGACGATCCGTAGTCGGGTCTCTCGGCACCCATAAATTTTTATATTGGCATGTTCGATGCCTTGTGAGACCTCTATAGGGTGCCTAGGAACCTAACACATACATCACTATGTATCAGTCCCAAAAGTTCACTAACTCTTTCTCTGTTTCCAGTAAACAGAGCTATGGTCATCTTATCTTTGTGACATGACTGGCAAGTTTCACAAGATGTAAATTCAAACTGATTTAAATATGCATCTAAATGTAACTTTAGCTAGTCGGGTCACATTGATATGACCTAGTCTACAATACCTCAAGAAGGAATCGTTCATTTCTGAACTCTTCCTCTTGTGTGTGTTCTGTACATTAAGAACTGTAGTTTGATTTAGAACGTCTATGCTTTTAGATAACGTGCTTGAACCGATCAACCCTTGATATATAAAATGTTCAAAACATTATCCAACAATACAAAATTATACCCTTCTTTAATTTTAAAGAGATTGATATGATGTTGTATATCAGGTTCGGTATCTAATAACATTCGTTCAGAATCAATGTATTCTAGTAATACAGGGTGATAACTGCCAACATCTTGGCTGCAACAATTGCACCGTTTTCAACTCTTGAAACTTATCACCCGTTCTCAGTTCTCTACCTATCTATAGCCCATGTAACAGATTACATATATGGGATCCTGATCCGGTATCTAATACCCAGGACGTAGAGGATACTGAGAAACAGTTCTTTGTAATGAACACACCCGAAGAAGATGCATCATCATGCACTTTCTTTGTTTGGGCGGAGTGTGAAATCTGGTATTCCCCAATTTCCTTCTCTGTCTTATAACAATTATAAGTTGGAGCGGGACCAACGTTCCCCAGTTCAGTATAGTAAGCGGGTTCGGTCAATACATCCATATTATTATCTTGATTAAGGCATGGCATGGTCGCTACCTGGAGAGAGAGAAGAAAACACTCTGCGTGCGCTCTTGCATGATTAGATTGGTTGTATATTTTATCTAATCAGGATGGCTCCCACTGTTTCTATTAAATCTTCCTTCAAACCCTAAAAGGAAAGACTAGCCGGGATTAATTACACCCTACAAGTTCGCCAATCTTTCAGCCAGGCCAGTGCCGGTACTTTGAGGGAGGTTCCTCGTGCTTTCGCACGGACCTAATTAAAATAAACCTCGTTTTCCCAGTGGCGTAACCCCGTTGACACCTTTCTAAACACCTACTTGATCGGCTAATTGTAAAGTGCAAAACTCTCCCAGGAGTAACAGTTACTCGCAGTGGGTATCAGGATCCAACTATCTCATAGAAGGTATGCAATCTCATTGCAAATTTCAACACTTGAAACTCCCGATAAAGGTTTATACCCCTAGCACTTATGACCTTAACTATGGTCAACAAATCATAAGCACTAGTCAAGTTCTACCCGTCATTTCGTGATTAATTAGACCAACCCACATGACCCTTAACTAAGGTCAACAAAGTCACGCGACTGTCGTAACTAATCGCATCATATGCCATGTAAGAAGACATCACTTAGCTACCGTACACTGTGCCTTGACTATGGTCAACAAACACAGCACGAATACTAAGTACTCTGCTTCCTAAAATGACGGAGGGTTGCGGATGGTTTTTAAGAAAATCTTTAACGCTTTGAACTTGATCTCGCTGCAGAATCAAATGGTTTTAAATAGAGTGTTTTTGAGGCTTTTACTATTTCGCTAAAGAGGTCACTCCCGGTAAAGGGATCTCGGCTCTTTCCTCGTCGAATGAGGTGCAGGATATTCACAATACCACTATGCAAAGCAAGAATTATAAAAGCAGTCAAAAGACAAACCGAAGGTTGTAGCATCTGCTAGTTATTGCTAAAGAGGTCACTCCCGGTGAAAGGATCTCGGCTCTTTCCTTATCGAATAAGGTGCTGGATGTTCTACAAGGAACACCGCTATGCAAAGCAACAACTAGAGCTACCTAATTTTTGAAATTCGATTCCACAACATCATTTAGGTTTATTTTCTTTCATTAATCTCATTAATGAATGTCCCATCATTTAAGTCCACCTAAACATCACAGATAAATACAACGTACACTTATGCCATCCACATTCGCCTCGATGTCCCGTCTGCACCGTTAGGTTAGGTAACTAACAGCAGAGCGGGGCAGGGCTGGCGCGGGTGTAAAACATAAGCAACGTCTATACAATATATCATATATACTATATACAGTATCTATCTGAACATATCACATGATCACATCACAGATAACGCAGCAGAAAACATCATATGAAATACTGGATATACTAGGACGTCTGTGTTTTATTTTGAGCCTGTATAAAACACGGATTCCACGGTCGTGATGAATAGACAATCCCACACCCCTAGACCCCTACGAGAGCGGCAAGCAACCCTACCAATTCTAGAGTTAGGAGACCCTGACTCGACTCCTCGAGATGGTCTCCCACTGGACCCTAGAACCCGGTTACTTATGCTCCCCACCTTGGGTCTATCCTAATGCGGAAAAGTAAATAATATACAACGGTGACATCATCCTCAGCCCGGAAGTGCCCCAATAAAAGAATATTACAAACAAGTTTTTACATGAATGAAAAAGAAAAACACTCATCTCACATAAAAACCCCCGGCTATTCAAACACGACGATTGATTGTAAAGAATTTCCGATTGTGTAAATCAAATCAAATAGTCCCCGGCAACGGCGCCATTTGATTGTAAAGAATTTCCGATTGTGTAAATCAAATCAAATATTCCCCGGCAACGGCGCCATTTGATTGTAAAGAATTCTTGATGTGTAGTATAGAATTGTAAAGAAATCACAACCAAAAATTATTTGACCGCAATCAACTACGGTGTCGGATGTAGATTGTAAGTAAGTGCGGATCGTCCACAGGGACAGTGTAATCGTTCGTCTTTTGAATTAGATGAGTCGAAACTTTAATGAAAAGAAAACAAAACAATTCATGATTTAAAGAATTGAAGTCCAAGAATTAGAAAAATCTAGATCTAATAACAAGAAAAAGATAGAATCAAGAATTGATAGTTTGTTGATTTTTCCAAACCAAATATCAAGAATCGAAATGAGGCTCGTAGGAATCGATCGGATCTATAGATGTGATGTAATTTTACAATTACGTATTCTTATCCTTCGATGAATTGATACTAGATCGATGATGATCGACGAGAATTAGGGATTTCTTGTGAAACTAGGGTTTCATCATTTATCCCTTGTTCATTCGTCGATATCATACATATTCTAGCCTCTAGTAAATTCAAGAAACGATCGTAGATCCCTAATTTCGAGCGATCACAATCAAGAAAGCATCTCTACGAAACTAGGTCATCGATTCTTAAATTTGCTAGGGTTTACAAAACTCGTAGGACTTAAAAATCGTTTAAAGATTTGTTACATCATCATTCTATAATCGTCTCGACTCCTTTACGAGCGGAGTTTTACTCAAACATCACAACAAGAACAACAATTACAAATTGAGATCTAATCATGATGCAAGAATTAAAAGAAAGCAAGATAAAAGAATTTCACCTTTTATTTATATCAACAATTTCGTTACAATCACTCAAGAACTACAAGAGGAAGAACTTGATCGTCGATTTGGCTTCGCTCGTCTCCGTAGATCGCGGATCGGCTTGGATCACTTGCCCGATTGAAGATCGGCTCGGCTCCTAAAAGGTTGAAGGCTTCTCGCTTGATTTGGTACTCAAGATCTTGGATTTGGAATGGAATTAGGGTTAGGGTTTCGCACAAGCCTTGTCACGAGACTTGTGGAAGAAAATGGTGTAGAATGGGAATGGGAAATTATTTAACTAATCAGTGAACCCCCAACCCTTAGATCTAGGCTCCTATTTATAGATAACTAACCCTAGATCTAGGATTTCAAATTCTAAGTTTCCCTCCTAAAGTTTGTTGAGAAATTCAAATTTCCCTCCAAAAGTTAGTTAGGGGAGAAGCTTCTAGATGTAATTAGTTAGGAGGAGCTTCTAGAAGAGGATTAATTAGGAGCTTAATTAGGATTAGCCTTCCTTAATTTTCTTTGCTGATCTGGAAGTCGCTTCGAGAGAGTTCTGGAATTTGGAGTGCATTTATGGAATGTGGGCCCTGACAGAAGCATTGTGGTGCAAATTTTACTTGATGACGTCACCAATGAGCCGCGCTTCCGCGGCACAAGAAGGATATAGCCGCGGATCCGCGGCTCCTTGATGGGCTTGGGCCTTGGTATTTCAGGTTCTGTCTTGTACTGCTATTTGAGCTTTTCTCTGATGTTTTGATTTTTATTTTTCCATCTGAATTGCTACCAGATCTGAAGTGATTTAGTTGGCGTATTGTTGATCAGTTCTTTTGCTTTTCTTCCGTATTTTCCTGCACAGACTCAAGACAAGTGTTGCGCAAATAAAGAAATGATGCGATGCCATGAAATGCGGTTAATTTCCCTTAAAGTGTCGGTTTAAAAGTCTAACACATGCAATCTCATATTTTGTGACAGATTTGCTAATATATAGAATATGAATGCCGAACACTTCTAAATGTATGCAAATGTTAGGGAAATTGCCGGCTAAAATATACAATATTTTCGACTGATCAAATACCCCCAAACTTAATTTCGATCGTCTCGAGCGAATGTTTTTATTAAAAAGAGAAGGAGAAAATAAAGAAAGAGAAAAACTAACTATCACACTTTCGTAGGCAACACGATTGCACTGAGCACGTGCAACAAGCCTTTAAACCTCTAGGTGTCCCTAGTAGGAGGAGTGTTGTCTCCTGAGGGTTTTCAGCGGATTGCACCCACAAAATCCAATAATAAAAGCAAGATCATGAATATTACATTTAAAGAAAAGAATTGTAAAAGAAAGACTTTGAAAATTAGGGTTTCCAACTAAGCTAGCTTTTCGGTCGTCATGAGCCCTATCTTAATGGTCATGAAAAGATGTTAGAAATCACGTCCCCTCTCAATAAAACATCGTCTTATTCTTCATTCCTATCTTTATTCCAAACATCGATCATATCACCCTGCGTGTGTGTAAAGACATCCCTACACCCGGAGAATTTAATTCAAGCTATCATACTCTTGCCCATCAGCCTCAGTACTTTTTTCTGATAAACGAGATTGCTCACACACTTTCATGCGACCGTTAATACTTCTTGAGGTACTAACCGACCGATTACTCCTGTGCTTGCATGCTTGGTGTATTTTCCTCGTCTTGCACCACCTTAGGCATAGCAGTGACTCCCAGACCAGTTGTCCTTAGGGCACTAGGTGAAGAAGCACCCTTGCTATATATTTTTTTATTGCCCTTGGTGATAACAAAACCAGTGTCCATTTTTTTCACCACTTTTCATTTTTTTATTTCCTTCATACTTTTGGCTTTAAGACAAGAGCATTTCAAGGTATCCTCTACTATCCCAGGCTTCAAGACGTGTGTAAGTGCGAATAGCAGGGTAGCAACGTTCAAAATGTTTGGCTTCCAGAGTAGAAACTATTTTTCAGACTTATTTTTATCCTCAGATTAGTGACGTCTTTCATCTTACTAACCCTTGGGACAACGGCTCATAACTACTTATTACCAGTTCGTATAAGAAAACTTCTAATTTTCTTAGTTTTCTTAAATTTTTCTAATCTTATAGATGTAATTTTTCACTATCTAAACTTTTATTATCTTATTTATGTACAAAAATTATTTTTATAGTTTTGAAAATTTTTAAATTTTTATAGGTTTTCGAAAAAATGTTTTGTGCTTATGCAAATGATATGCAAATGATGCGAAAATAAGCACAAACCTCCCCCAAACTTGTTTTCAACAGTGTCCTCACTGTTGCCTTCCGCTAAATCTCGAAAAACCTGTAAGCTTGGGAGGAATTTATTAGTGGGGGAAAAATATTTAAGTGAAGAACCTCCCCCAAACTTATTTTTGGCTCCAAATTTTATGTAAAAATTTTCTTTTCAAGAGCCAGAAAAAATGTACCCCCCCAAACTTGAGTTATGCAATGTTAATCTTTGAAAATCACAAGTGGGGGTTAAAAATCATTGGTCGATGCCAAGCTTTGCAAAGACTGAAAGTCAACACCAACCATTCAAAAATTTTATCAATGCAGTGCTCTGGTTGGTGGAAGAAAAAGTGGGGAAAGATTAAGTGGTGGAATAGAATGTGTGTGCGTCTCATTTTGGAGAGATGAAGCAGTGAATGTGATGGATTACTCGCATTCTTTTTACAGTTCAGAAGAAGGGGTGGAGTTTCAATTTCATTGATTCGGAGATGATTCATCTCAACACCCGTGTCATTCAAAAATGCGAGTTCATCAGCGAAGATCTCCTCAAAAGTTCCATCTATACCCCGATGAGTAATGTCATCACAAAGTGCGGGGTGATCTTCAGACTCTAAGAACAGTTCATAATCCGTGTTAATTGTTGACCCGGACATCTCGGTGGAAGAGTCCGTATGTGTATGATACATAGTTGGGTCAAATAATAACATATGAAAAGAGTCAAGATCAGTATAAAGAGGATCATCAAATTCGCTGCTGTCGACATCCATTAAGTCGACATAACAGACCTGAGCAGTAGGTTCGGAGGGTACACTTCCCAACTTGTAAATGTTCAGCTCTATTGACCTATTCCCGAAAGATAGGGTCATAGAACCGTTACGACAGTTGATTATTGCATTGGAAGTGGCCAAAAAGGGGCGACCTAAAATCACCGGAATTTGATTCCGTGGGTTCGCTACAGGTTGTGTATCAATTACAATAAAATCTACCGGAAATATAAATTCTCCGATTTTTATTAACACATCCTCCAGTTCATCCCTAGGTTTGGTGATTGATCGGTCAGCCATCTGGAGAGTTATGTTCGAAGGCTTTAACACTCCGATCCCTAATTGCTCATAGACTGAGTATGGAAGCAAGTTAACACTAGCGCCAAGGTCTAGTAGAGCACGGTTAATGTGTTTTCCCCCAATAGAAACGGAAATAGTAGGATATCCAGGATCCTTACGTTTCCTCGGTAGTTGCTGGGGGAAAGCCGTGTCTATTGTTTTTTCCATGAAAATCTTCTTGGGCACTGGATTCTTCCTCTTCCTAGTGCACAAGTTTTTAAGAGTTTTCGCATAAGACGGAACTTGTTGGATGGCATCTAGGAGAGGGATGTTGGTGTTTACTTGCTTAAAAATGTTCATAATCTTCTCCATATGTGGACTCGGTGTGTTAGCCCTTAACCGATTAGGATAAGGTGCTTTAGCAATAAGCGCTGGGTCCATCATAGGAGAAGAAAGTGTGTGTGGAACCGATCCCGGAATAGAAGTGGGGATCGTCCGTGGAGGGGTAAAAGAGGTGGGCTGTAATGGCGAGCCTTTTGGGAAATGGAGAATAGGCTCGGAAGAAGATGGTAGGGTAGAAGAACTGGGGTCAGAAGTGTGTGTGTGAGGAAAGGTCTCAGCCGGGGTGTTATTGATTGATTTATCGGTATCATCAAACTCTTCCCCAAGGTGATGGTCAAGCACTCTTCCAGATCTCAACGTGATCTCATCCACATGATGTGAATAGCCAGAATTAGGTAAAGGTTGAGCTGGAAGTTTCCCTTTCTCTCGTGCACTCATTTCGGCTTTTAGTTGTGCAATTTGTTCTTCCATCGATTTGATATTATCATTTTGAGAGATAATGATCTTCATCACATTCTCGACGGAAGATTGCAAACTTGCCGTACCTTGAATGGATTGTTTCATGAAAGTATCCAAGGTTTGTGCTAGTGCAGAGGTATTATCTGTACCGGTCAATTGCAAAAAATTTTCATGTGGTGAAAAAGTGTTGGCCGGATTTTGGAAATTTTGTGCTTGGAAGGGGTGCTGACTCAATTGAAGTTGTGGGTGCTGTTGTGGTGGAGGGGCCCCTTGGAAATTGTGTTGGGTTGGAACCGTGTTTTGAAATTGTGATTGGTTCCAAGCAAAATTAGGGTGATTCCTCCAACCCTGATCATATGTGGAGGAAGATGGATCGTTTCTAGGTCTTTGAAATGAGGCATTTGTATGCTCAGGCCTTGAAACGGACATTCTTCCGTCAAGTGAGACGGATCAGAACAACAACCACATACAGTTTTGGAGAGTGACATTTGATTTAGGGTGGCGGCTAAAAATATATTTTCCATATTCTCGAGTTTCTTATTGATAGCTGCAATGTCAGCTCTAACTTCTATGGAAATATCATTGCCATCCCTAGATGATTGACTCACACCCTCCCACTGTAAAGATTTTTCAGCGAAATTTTCTAGAAAGTTCCACGCTTCCCCATCATCTTTGGTCATAAAGTTGCCTTGACACATGGATTCAAGAGACTGTCTTGTGTAAGGAGTAATGCCCTCATAAATGATTCGGCACAATTCCCATCTCGGGATGCCGTGATGTGGACATTGGATTAACAGATCCTTGAAACGGTCGAGACATTTTGAAAATGTTTCATTTGGAAGCTGGGTAAATTGATAGATTTCGCTACGGACTCGAGCTGTTTTGTGATGTGGGTAGAATTTATTAAGGAATGCTTTGACGAATTCATCCCAATTTGAAATGGAATGTGCGGTAGTGTTATATAGCCACTTCTCGGCTAAATCGCACAAGGTAAATGGGAGAAGACGAAGACGGAAAGCATCCACAGACAACTGTGAGGTACCCATCATTGCGCATACATTTTCAAATTTCGTGATAAACACGTATGCGTCCTCAGACTCGAGACCGTGAAATTTTGGTAGAAGGTTGATGTATTGGGGTTTTATTTGAAAATTTTCCCCGTTGGCTGGTGGAATGGAAAGACAGGTGGAAAGTGGGCCTCGTGTTGGATAGCATCTCTCCTGGAGAGAGATGCGAGGTGGATTCTGCGCACCAACGGACGGCGGCAGGGTAGTGGAAAAGAAGTTCGATGGAGGTGGATCCATCGATGTGGGTGTGGTGGTGGGTAAAAGAAAGGTAAATGTAGAAATACCGACTTTTGGGTCGATGAGGGAAACGCGGACTAACAGGCACTAGAAACCCGTGTCCAGCCTATCTTGCACTAAAAAGGGTTAGTACAAGTGGCAGCGTGAATTTTATAATTAGGGGAATGATATGAATGCGGTGTTTGTTTTAAAAATTGATACGGATTTTGAAAAATATGATGCAACAAAACAAATGCAACACACAAAAACCCTAGAATCTAGTGGTCACCTAGGTCAAACTCTAGACCGCTCCTAACTGCCAAAAGACAAGTCGCAGGATAAATCCTCCACTGCCTCTTTGTTCCCCTGTGGCCGGATAAGTGCCAGGTAAGTGGGAAGGTACTCCACTACGTAAGTAGTGGGCCTAATTAAAAACCACTAGCCTTAGACACACTCGCCTTAGGCACCACAAGAAAACGCGGATAAGCAATGAATTACCCACGGCCTTCTCTTGTCCTAATTGAGCGCGACGGTCCTTAGAGTCATCTCTAGATATTTTTTAATTAATGAGGGTAAATGCGGATGCAAGTTTTGTGATTTTCGGGGCCTAGGAAGGGTAATGAACTCCCCACCTAATTTGAATTTGGTCGTGCCCCTTAAATTCCGTATTAATATGCAAACAACCAAAAGAATCAAAACACGCACAAATTTTATTTTGCTTTGCGGCGCTACGATTATTTTGCAAAGAAAACCTGCAGCAAAATTGTTATTGGAGCAGATGAGGTAAGAGATAAGAAAGTGAGGGACTCACAGAGCAAAATTGGTGCAGTGAACAGTTACTACAGGCGCGGAACCGCCGTGGATGAGGGGTTCTTGCCGTGGAAGGGCGGTCAGATGTTGGGATCAGTGCACAGAAATTTGTGCACAAGCTCCTGTTCACCTACACAGCTCTCTGGAATGCTCAGAAAAATTTTATCCCAGCTCCAATGATTCCAGAATTCCTCGCAATCAAATCACAACACACGTATTAGTGTTTGCACGAGTTTAGATCTAAAAATTATGATGAAATAAATTGTTCAACTCAAATTTCAAACTACGAACTATTAGCGCACTATCCTCGGCAACGGCGCCATTTGATGTAGTTTGTGTATGAGTATTCCCGCCTGTCACGCGGGTGACCCGGGTTCGATCCCCGGCAACGGCGCCATTTGATTGTAAAGAATTTCCGATTGTGTAAATCAAATCAAATAGTCCCCGGCAACGGCGCCATTTGATTGTAAAGAATTTCCGATTGTGTAAATCAAATCAAATAGTCCCCGGCAACGGCGCCATTTGATTGTAAAGAATTCTTGATGTGTAGTATAGAATTGTAAAGAAATCACAACCAAAAATTATTTGACCGCAATCAACTACGGTGTCAGATGTAGATTGTAAGTGAGTGCGGATCGTCCACAGGGACAGTGTAATCGTTCGTCTTTTGAATTAGATGAGTCGAAACTTTAATGAAAAGAAAACAAAACAATTCATGATTTAAAGAATTGAAGTTCAAGAATTAGAAAAATCTAGATCTAATAACAAGAAAAAGATAGAATCAAGAATTGATAGTTTGTTGATTTTTCCAAACCAAATATCAAGAATCGAAATGAGGCTCGTAGGAATCGATCGGATCTATAGATGTGATGTAATTTTACAATTACGTATTCTTATCCTTCGATGAATTGATACTAGATCGATGATGATCGACGAGAATTAGGGATTTCTTGTGAAACTAGGGTTTCATCATTTATCCCTTGTTCATTCGTCGATATCATTCATATTCTAGCCTCTAGTAAATTCAAGAAATGATCGTAGATCCCTAATTTCAAGCGATCACAATCAAGAAAGCATCGCCACGAAACTAGGTCATCGATTCTTAAATTTGCTAGGGTTTACAAAACTCGTAGGACTTAAAAATCGTTTAAAGATTTGTTACATCATCATTCTATAATCGTCTCGACTCCTTTACGAGCGGAGTTTTACTCAAATATCACAACAAGAACAACAATTACAAATTGAGATCTAATCATGATGCAAGAATTAAAAGAAAGCAAGATAAAAGAATTTCACCTTTTATTTATATCAACAATTTCGTTACAATCACTCAAGAACTACAAGAGGAAGAACTTGATCGTCGATTTGGCTTCGCTCGTCTCCGTGGATCGTGGATCGGCTTGGATCACTTGCCCGATTGAAGATCGGCTCGGCTCCTAAAAGGTTGAAGGCTTCTCGCTTGATTTGGTACTCAAGATCTTGGATTTGGAATGGAATTAGGGTTAGGGTTTCGCACAAGCCTTGTCACGAGACTTGTGGAAGAAAATGGTGTAGAATGGGAATGGGAAATTATTTAACTAATCAGTGAACCCCCAACCCTTAGATCTAGGCTCCTATTTATAGATAACTAACCCTAGATCTAGGATTTCAAATTCTAAGTTTCCCTCCTAAAGTTTGTTGAGAAATTCAAATTTCCCTCCAAAAGTTAGTTAGGGGAGAAGCTTCTAGATGTAATTAGTTAGGAGGAGCTTCTAGAAGAGGATTAATTAGGAGCTTAATTAGGATTAGCCTTCCTTAATTTTCTTTGCTGATCTGGCAGTCGATTCGAGAGAGTTCTGGAATTTGGAGTGCATTTATGGAATGTGGGCCCTGACAGAAGCATTGTGGTGCAAATTTTACTTGATGACGTCACCAATGAGCCGCGCTTCCGCGGCACAAGAAGGATATAGCCGCGGATCCGCGGCTCCTTGATGGGCTTGGGCCTTGGTATTTCAGGTTCTGTCTTGTACTGCTATTTGAGCTTTTCTCTGATGTTTTGATTTGTATTTTTCCATCTGAATTGCTACCAGATCTGAAGTGATTTAGTTGGCGTATTGTTGATCAGTTCTTTTGCTTTTCTTCCGTATTTTCCTGCACAGACTCAAGACAAGTGTTGCGCAAATACAGAAATGATGCGATGCCATGAAATGCGGTTAATTTCCCTTAAAGTGTCGGTTTAAAAGTCTAACACATGCAATCTCATATTTTGTGACAGATTTGCTAATATGTAGAATATGAATGCCGAACACTTCTAAATGTATGCAAATGTTAGGGAAATTGCCGGCTAAAATATACAATATTTTCGACTGATCAAAGATCCAATATAACATATCCAGCAACACATAACATCACATGTCATCAACGTAAGTAAATTTGTCCATCCCAATTGTCGTTGACATATAGCAACGAAACCGGCGATATCACATATTACACTTACGGTCGCAGAAAAGAAAATGTAAAACTACAACAGTTGGAATCCGCAACCTCCTTAGACATCCCATGTCCAACCAAATGAATTCCTTAGACATCGCATGCCTAACAATTATAAACCCCGCATTTCAGTCTCAGTATCGAAAATACTTTTCAATATCAAGTCAGGCAATTCGACAAGATTCCCGACATCCTGATCGAATGCTCGTCGCAAACTTTAGTAGACGGCCGCACCCCCGGATGCCGTCGACGAAGTGCACTAAGGCGGAACACCGCTGCCGCGAGCACCCAAACGGATGCTTTTGGCTACGGGGTTCTCCAACAGTCACTTGGTCGGGGCTATGGGGCGTGGCTATCTATTAAGTTTACCCGGCGAGTATCCGCGTACGCTACGTGATTGCAACGGACTTTTGATCACATCAAAATCTTGTGGAAACCAATCAAGTGAGACTAAAGTGCCAGATTTATAACATTCAAATTAGTTATCTCATAACTACTTATGGATTCCAAATATTGTATCACATTCCAGATAAATAGACAATGTTAAACTTTCCAATCGAATAATCAAACACCCAAGTTTTCCCAAATAGCTCAGCACTCGAAATAAGTTTAAAAAAATTCATTTCATACTACAGTACCAACGGTCCAGCCGTAGAAGGGTCAAGCCAACGCCTCACATGTGGCACACCGTACTACCCCAAACCCTAAGGTTCAAAAGGCAGTTCAAGACGGTCACATAATCGAGTTAAGGTTTGTTGTCTTCTAGAGGGTCCATCGCATTACTTGCACGACTTAGAACGTTCTTAAACTACGGAAAAATCCCAACACTTGGAATTTTTCCGGGTCGGGAAAAAGTGAGTTATTGATATCCGGTCGAACTTTGTAACACTTTCTAAAATTACCTGGGAAAACTTAAACGAAGTTAAATTATCCGATCGAATCAATGAGTCCCCAATACAACCCAGAAAACTCAACACTTGAGTAAATATAAAAATATCCAGAAGAATCAGGAATTACAGAAGGACATTACTGTGCAAACCACGTGCCATGGTTCAACTTTTTGGCCGCGGAACCGCCGCGCAAGCCTGGGTACGACCGCGGTTCCGCGGCTCTTTAAGGTGATCAGTGGCACGTGTTGCACAATAATCCTTGTATTTCCCTGCTGATTGTTTTGAGTATTTTTAATTCACAAAAAATCACATTTTGAAAAAATTTCCAGAAACTAGGGTATATCGGGTTTTCCGGGTTCGATCGGACTTTAAACTTCGTCTAGACTTCGCCTAAAACTCTAACTTGGCTCTGATACCACTGTAGGGTTCCTAGGCACTCAAACAAGGTTCTACAAGGCATCAACCATGACCGATTCAAAAAAAATAGCCGTGCCAAACAACCCTAACCAAGATCGTATACTAGAGATTATGCGAAAACTAGCAAGTTAAACATTTTAACACTAAGTGAAAATGGATTACAACCTTTGTAGATCCGGTCCTTCACTTCTAAAGCTCCGTGTTGACGTCCCTTCGCTGCGATCATCAGGATCCCGGACTCTAGCGATGGTTTCCTCGGAGAAATGAGCGAGTTAGGTCGTTGACTTCGAGGCCAAAGATGATCTACGTCGAGGAGACTCAAACTCAAGCTCCATCTTCACTAGGTCAAGAACTTTATGAAGAGAACGCCATAAACTAAATGGCAAGTAGTAGAGGATGATGAAATAGGAAGTGAGTTCACTTTGGATTTGGATTTCTCACTCTTTTTCTTCACTTGAAAAATTTCTAGTAAAGTTTTTCTTCTCTTGAAGAAGAGGAAGAAGAAGAAAAGAATAAGAATGAATTATTTAAAAAGAATAATCAAGTGAAGTATATCATAATGCAACCAAGGGTGAGCTGACCTTTGTAGAGACTAAACCATAGTTAATTATAATGGTTTGGTTAATGAATATCTTAATCAAGACAAAATGAGTAGACTTTGTCAAAGTTGCTTCAAGCTTCATGAAACTTCAAGCCATGACAAAAGAAGCCACCATTTTGAATAATTAAGATAAATAAAAACCTAAATTATAATTAACATGGTGTATGTCACACACCCACCCATGTTTGCATGTATCATCAATCATGATACAAACTAGTGTACAAACATATATCACATATACAACTTGTGCTCATCAAGTGAGAAAATCAATCTTAAGTGAACCAATACTAGTTAATGTAAAGTAATATATCAAATATATAATTATACATTAAATCATTAAATCAACACTTGATTTAATGATCCGGTCATATCGCATATAACCGACTAATATCTATTGTATCAATGTATCAAATCAACACTTGATTCAGTAACTCGGCTATATCTTATATAACCGTCCAATGATACAAATCGCGAGAATAGAATACAGTATCACATACTGGTATTATTCTCGGTCCCGCACATATCTCATATGCGCTCCTATTTCGTTTCGCTTGAGCCAGGAAATCTCTGTGTAGGACTCTAAAGACTCGTCAATATGACGACATTAGGTGGTGATCATATCGATCACCCACAAGCCGCAAGCGGTCTGCTAAACGTAACGGCCACTCAGGTATTGAGCGATCAGAAGATCAACGAGCAAGCCTGCTCACACTCCTGCGAATCCAATCAGTAACACTTGACCGCACAGTCCGGTCTGTTCGTCTAATATGTCGCATATCTCGCCTAGGGGTGGTAAACGTCAGACCCCAGTAGCTTGATAAGTCATGCCAATGTAAGGTCCATAACAAGCATGAAACTACTGATAACACTTACCAGTAAATCACTGCAACCCTGGCCAGGGATTTCCAGTTATGACCAGTCGAGCATAGCGCAACATCAACCCCCAATACAGGGAGAGACGAATCCCCTCCTATCGCTCATTGCCTCCATGTGAATTGGGACTGTACCTAAAAACCGCATGTTTTCACGACTCAGTAGAGCCGTGGTAGGGTGGAAATCAAAGCACAGTGGGAGACATACAAGACTCTATGACGATCTCGGGTCAACAGACTAAGCTGTACCAGTGTCACCAGAGAACTGCCATCTGACGTGAGGTATATTACCATCTGGGAGTTCTCGGCGAGTCCGTTCAGTGTACCCAGTCTCCACTGAGCACCCGCATACCATCTCTGATGTCAAACACCAATGGATATGGGATTATCCATTGCCCATCACATGGGTCGAGAAGATATACGCTAGTCTACTCTGGAATATCGATGCCCCGTCTCGATATTCCCACGACTAGGAACATTGAATGATGTACTCATGGACTACCTAGGCCCCACTAGTATGATCTGCATCATAGTCCTAGAAGTCGAGTATACATCCTAAGGGCTTTATCAACATGTATACAGAGAGACAATAAGTGTACATGTTAAGATAAAGAGCAACCAGATAGCGTATTATCATGTCGAGTAAGAATGTCCTCCCTATATATGTCCCAGCATCCACTACAATATACAGTAATGGCCTCTAGGGCATACATATAACTAACAATCACTAGCATAGTGTAAGTCTCACACACCCATGAAGCATGTATCATCAAACATGACACATAATAATGTACACAAATATATCACATATATACTTATGCACAAAAATGAGAAAAAGAAATTTTTAGTGAGCTAATATTAGTTAATATAATTTAATATATCAAATATATAATTATACATTAAATTATTAAATCAACACTTGTTTAATAATCCGGCTATATCACATATAACCGACTAATATCAAATGTAACTATCCATCGAATCAACACTTAATCCGATAACCCGATCATATCAAATATAACCGACCGATATCACATATCACGAAAATAGAATGCGGTATCACATACACGCATTAATCTCGGTCCCGCACATATCACATATGTGCTCCTACTCCGTTTCGCATGAACCAGGAAACCTCTGTGTAGGACTCTAAAGACTCGTCAATATGCCGGCAGTAGGTGATGGTCATATCAAATACCTACAAGCCGCAAGCGGTCTGCTAAACGTAATGGCTACCCGGGTATTGAGCGATCAGAAGATCAACAAGTAAGCCTGCTCGTACTCCTGTGAATCCAATCAGTAACACTACCGTACAGTCCGGTCTCTTCGTCTGATATGTCGCATATCACAGCCTGGGGGTGGTTTAACGTCAGACCCTAATAGCCTGATAAGTCATGCCGATGTAAGGTCCATAACGGTTCTAGAAACTACTGGTAACACTTACCAGTAAATCTCAGCAACCATGGCCAGGGATTTCCTGTTATAGCAATCGAGCATAGCGCAACATCAACTCCCAATACCGGGAGAGACAAAACCCCTCCTATCGCTCATTGCCTCCATGATAATCGGGACTGTACCCAAAAACTACCTTTTTGCATGATCTCTTGACCATGGTATGGTGGAAATCAAAGCACGGTAGGAATTACACAAGACTCTATGACGATCTCGGGTCTACAGACTAACTTGTACCAGTGTCACCAGAGAACTGCTATCCGACGATAAGTATAATACCATCTAGGAGTTCTCGGCGAGTCCGTCCAGTGTACCCAATCTCTACTGAGCACCCGTATACCTTCTCTGATGTCAAACACCAATGGATATGGGATCATCCATCGCCCATCATATGGGTCAAGAAACGAATACGCTAGTCTACTCTGGAGTATCGATGCCCTATCTCGATACTCCCACGACTAGGAACAATCTAAAGATGTACTTACCGACCACCTCTACCCCACTAGTATGATCTACATCATAATCCTGGTAGTCAAGTACTCATCCTAAGGGCTTTATCAACATGTAATAGAGAGACAATAAGTGTACATGTTAAGATAAAGAGCAACCAGATAGCATACTATCAGGTCGAGAAAGAAAGTCCTCCCTATATATGTCCAAGCATCCACTACAATATACATCGCATGTACAGTAATGGCCTCTAAGAAATACATATAACTAACAATCTCTCACTTGCACTAAGGCCATCTGTTGTAGTATCCAATACCCAACAATAAAGCAGTGGTTGTAGTATCCCATACTCAACCATCCCATAGAAGTCTCTCTAGGGGTAAGGCCTTTGTGAGTGGATCCGCTGTATTATCCTTCGTATCTACTCTCCTATCCTCGATCCCTTGGAGATCATCCATCTCCCTGATCAGGTGATACTGTCCTCAGAATATGTCTGGAACGCTGATGGGACCTGCGTTCCTAGGCTAAAGCCACAACTCTATTGTTGTCACAATAACACTTATTGGATGCTCAATGGTAGGAACCATGTCCATCTCATGAACAAGAAATGCCCAGACAGCCACTTTGGCAACATCGTTGGTAGTAATGTATTCAGCCTTTATCGTCTAGTATGTTATGGTATCTAGCTTGTAACTCTTCCAACATACCGTCCCTGCACTGAGGGTAAAGACAATGCCTGTGACTGACTCTCAGTCAAACTTATCACTCTGGAAGCTGGAACCAAGAACTTTCTTTTAGTGCTTCTCAAGTACTTAAGAATGTCCTCCATAGCTATCCAGTGATTCTCCCAAGATCCGATCGATTCCTGATCACTACACCTAGTGAGTCATTTACATCTTGTCTGGTATATAACATTACACACTCTAATAGAGCCTACTGCCGAAGAAAAGGTTATCCTTTGTACGCGAGCTCTCTCCAAATCAGTCTTGGAGAGAGTGATCCATGAGTATGTAGGCGAACCACCACGCTTAGAATCCTCCATACTAAACCCCTTTAGTATGGTGTTAATGTCCCTAGATTTGGGACACTCCCAACATCCACTTAGATCTATCACCATAGATCATAATCCATAAGATGTAGTAGGTATCATCCAGATCTTCTATTGAGAATCCTCGTGATAAGAGGAGCTTGACCGAGTATAGCATAAGAAACCATTTCCTATTAAGAGTATGTCATCTACGTACAATACGTGGAAGACAACCTTACTCTCTACAACCTTCTTGTATATACAAGGTTCATTTACCTTTTTAATGAAGTCAAACTCTTTGACTACCACATCAAAACAGATGTTCCAACTCCGCGATGCTTGCATTGATCCTGATGGACTTAAGCATAGCTTTGAAAGTCTCAACTTTTCCATTTACACCAAGAATCTTCTCAAGATCCATTTGCTCTTAATGGGTTTTACCCCTTCTGGTGCAACATGCAAAGTCATACTTTGTTGGTGAACATGGATTCTATTTTTGATCGTATAGCATCCAGCCTTTTCACAGAGTCCCCACTCATGATGTCCTGCCTGAACCTAGTTGGGCCATCATCAACCATGATGCAATCCTCGCTCCCACTGTCACCGAGAAGACCGCGGTATCTCTTAAGTGGATGAAGAACCCTACCAGATTCGCGGAGAGGCTGAGGTTCGTTGGAAACTATTGAATCTTTTGGTTTCACCAAATCATCAGCTGTTAGTTTTTCTAGCTGGAACTCCTTCCAGTTCTACCACATGACCATAAATTTCTTCACAAGAAATTCCATTTCTAAAAAGGTGGCATGCAGAGAAACAAAACACATTTTGCTCCTCAGTTAGGTAGAAGATATACCCTCACTAATGTTTGGGATATCCAACAAACTTACATAGAACTGACATTGCCTCGAGCTTGTCCGGATTTTGCTTTTCAACATAGGCCGCCTTAACTCGTTTAAGACATGGTCTCTTCCCATTCCATATCTCATATGTAGTGGTAGGCCCTGATTTGGATGGAACCCCATTCAATAGGTATGCAGCTTCTCAAGTGCATAACTCCTAAAGGAAACAGGTAACTCAGCAATACTCGTCATAGAGCGCGCCATATTTCATAGCGTACGATACCTCCGTCCCGATACACCGTTGTGTTGTGGTGTACTCAAAGGAATAAGCTGAGAGAGAATCATATTCTCCTTTTAGAAACTCCAGGAACTCGATGCGCAAGTATTCTCCTCCTCGATCACATCGAAGGACTTAATACTTTTACCCATCTGGTTCTTAACTTCAAGCTTATATTTCTTAAATTTATCAAAAGTTTCAAACTTGTGTTTCAACAGGAACATATGTCCGAATCCTGAAAGAAGATCAGTGAATATAATGAAGTACGAAGAACCAACCTTGGCATTTGTAGATATAGGACCGTATACATCATCATGTATCTGTCCCAAGAGTTCACTAACTCTTTCTCTGTTCCAGTAAACGGAGTATTGATCATTTTACCTTAGAGACAAGACTGGCAAGTATCATAAGATGAAAATTCGAACAAATTCTCATATTCATCCTTATGTAACTTAGCCGGTTGTGTCGCTTTGATATGATCTAGTCTACAATGCCACAAGAAGAATTCGTTCATTTCTGAACTACTTCTCTTGTGTGTGTTCTACATGCTTTGAACTGTGGTTTGATTTAGAACGTATATGCTATTATATAACGTGTCTGATTGAATCAACTCTTGATTCAGGAAAATGTTCGCAACATTATCCTCTTATACAGAATTATATCCTTCTTTAACTCATTAAAGAAACCGATGTAATGTTGTATATCAGGTTCGGTATGTACTAACACTTGTTCAGAATCAATGTATTAATACAAGGTGATATCTGCTAACTGATTTGGCTGCAACACTTGCACCATTCTCTAATACTTAGAGACATATCACCCATTCTCAGTTCTCTACCTTTCTGTAGCCCATGTAACATATTACATATGCGGGATCCTGATCCGATAACATATACCCAGGACGTAGAGGATACTGAGAAACAGTTCTCGATAATGAACACACCCGAAAAAGATGCATCAACATGCACTTTCTTCGATTGGGTGGCATAGGAATCTGGATATTTCCCTATTTCCTGCTTGGACTTATAACAGTTATAAAATAAGCGGAACCAACGTTCCCTAGCTCAGTATAATAAGCAGGTTCAGTCAATGCATCCATATTATTATCTTGATTAAGGCGTGACATGGTTGCTACTAGGAGAGAGAGAGAAGAAAATAATCTGCATGTGCTCTTGCAGGATTAGATTAGTTATTAGTTTATCTAATCAGGATGGCTCCCACTATGTTAGTCAAATCTACCTTCATACCCTAAAAGGTAAGACTAGTCGGGATTAATTACACCCTACAAGTTCGTCAATCTTTCGGCCAGGCCAGTGTCGATACTTTGAGGGAGGTTCCCGGTGCTTTCGCACGGACCTAATTAAAATAAACCTCGTTTTCCCAGGGGCGTAACCCCGTTAACACCTTTCTAGACACCCACTTGATCGGCTAATTGTAATGTGTAAAACTCTCTCAGGAGTAACTCTTACTCGCAGTGGGTATCAGGATCCAACTATCTCATAGAAGGTATGCAATCTCATTGCAAATTTCAACACTTGAAATTCCCGATAATATTTTACCCCTAGCTTCCTATGACCTTGACGGAAGCCAACAAACCATAGGCTGCTGGTCAAGTTCAACCCGTCATTTCTTGATTGAAATAAACCCACCCGCACGACCCTTGACGGAGGCCAACAAAGTCGCACGACTACCCTAATCCAATCGCATCGTATGCTGCAGATAAGCACTAGTTAGCTACCGCACACTACGCCTTGACGGAGGCCAACAAACGTAGCACGAATACTAAGTAGTACTTATCTGAAATGACAGAGGGCTACGACAAGTTTTTAAGAAAACCCTTTGCGTAATGAACTTGATATCTTCGTAGAATCGAGTGATTTATAAAAGGAGTGTTTTTGAGGCTTTTACTAGTTTCGCTAAAGATGTCACTCCCGGTGAAGGAATCTCGGCTCTTTCCTTATCGAATAAGGTGCAGGATATTTCACAAATACCACTATGCAAAGCAAAAACTATAGAAGCAATCAAAAGACAAACCGAGTGGGTTGTAGCATCTGCTAGTTTCGCTAAAGAGGTCGCTCCCGGTGAAGGGATCTCAGCTCTTTCCTTATCGAATAAGGTGCTGGATATTCTACAAGGAATACCGCTATGCAAAGCAAGAACTAGAGCTACCAGTTTTTAAACAAGTTTCTACAACATCTTTAGGATTCTTTTTCTTTTATTCATTAATCTCATTAATGAAGTCCCATCATATTATGCTTCCTAAGCATTACAGAAGAAACGAAAGCAGCAATATTAATTATATCTCATAAATATAATATAGGCATTCGACTCAGAACATATCAAGTGATCACATCACAGAATATCAGCAGCAGAAGAATCACATATGAAATATTGGATATACTAGGAATTTCGTGTTTTATTTAAGCCAGTATAAAACACGGATTCCACGGTCATGATGAATAGCCAAACCCACATCCCTAGACCCCTACGAGAGCGGCAAGCAACCCTACCAATTCTAGAGTTAGGAGACCCGGTCTCGACTCCTCGAGATGGTCTCCCACTGGACCCTAGAACCCGACTACTTGTGCTCCCCGCCTTGGGTCTATCCTAATGCGGAAAAGTAAATAATATACATCAGTGGTGACATCATCCTCAACTCGGAAGTGCCCCAATAAAAGAATATTACATACAAGATTTTACATGAATGAAAATGAAAAACTCTCATCTCACATAAAAAAAAACCCGGCTATTCAGAACACGACGATCCAATATAACATATCACAGCAACACATAACATTACATATCATCAACGTAAGCAAACATGCGTATCCCAATTTTCGTTATATATAGCAACGAAACCGGCGATACACCATATATTACACTTACGGTCACAGAAAAGAAAGTGAAAAACTACAACAGTTGGAATTCGCAACCACCTTAGACATCATAAACCCAGTGTATCACATACTTTGGATTTCATGCCTAACCAAATAAATTCCTTAGACATCACATGCCTAACAATTATAAACCCCGCATTTTAGTCTCGATATTGAAAACACTTTCCAATAACTTGTCGGGTAATTCAACAAGATTCCCGATAACCTGATCGAATGCTCATCGGAAAATTCAGTAGACGGCCGCACCCCCGATGCCGCCGACGAAGTGCACCAAAGCGGAACACCGCAGCCGCGAGCACCCGAACGGATGGTTTTGGCCACGGGGTTCTCCTACAGTCACTTGGTCGGGGTTATGGGGAGTGGCTATCTAGTAAGGTTACCCGGCGAGTATCCGTGTACACTACGTAATTGGGACGGACTTTTGATCCACATCAAAATTCCGTGGCAACCGATCAAATAAGACTAAACTGCTAGATTTATAAAATTTAAACTAGTTATCACATAACTACATTTTTAGATTCCAAATATTGTATCACCATCACAGTTAGCTAGACGAAGTTGTTAGGGTCAAAAATTACACCCCGGTTGACCAAGTCAAAGTCAACCCCAAGCTAGGTGGGCCCAAGCCCAGATCAAGTGGGCCCAAGCCCAAGTCGAGCCCCGCGGCCAGCCTCCCCCGTGCCGAAATGAAAATTATGTAATAAATAATTTTGATGTAATTTTCATACATGAATGTAAGAAAAATGGACATAAAGCCAAATTTTTGTAAAGCACATGGCTTATGTGCAAAAGAAATGAGCACATAAGGCATGAGATGGGCAAAATGCCATTTTGTAAAGCCTAAGGGGCTATATGTAAATGTGTAAGCCTATATAAAGCAACATGATAATGAAATAAATAATAACTTTTTCCATTCTAAAAATCTAGGGTTTTTGTGCCTCCTTCTCCTTCCTCAAGGTTCTAAACCTTCTTTTTTTTTTGAATTAAATCAAGAGTTTTACTCTTCCTTCTATAAAACTAAATAGTTTTTCACCACAAAATCTATAAAGGGGAGCTCAGATCTTCCATTAGATCTCAAAAGAGGAGATTTTTAAAATCTCACTCCTTTTGTTCTCCAAGATCTGGCCAACAGAAGAGGAGGAAGAAGGAAACGCATCTCCAAAAATCCCATTTTGGGAAGATCCAGGGACTAAAAGAAGATCCAGGGTCAAGGGGGAGAAGAAAAGAGTCCCCTTTGATCATTTCCAAAGATTTCTAGGAGTTTAACTCCATTCAAGACCAGTTGGAGTTTAACTCCATAAATCAAACTTTTCTTTAGGAGTTTAACTCCATTCAGCACCTTTTGGAGTTTAACTCTGCAGGGTTCCCTAGGACGGCAGCAAGGTTTCGGGAGGCATCTTACATGCCAATTTCAAAATTTGCCGTTCTAGCTAACCTTAACCCTAGAATCGTCTACTAGAAAACGGACGGAATATAAATGCAAACACTTTGCAAGTAAAGAAAGCAAGGAATACAACCTTTGTAGACCGGTCCTTCACTTCATTAGCTCCGTGTAGTAGTCTCTTCACTGCGATCATGAATTTTGGACTCTAGAGAGGCTCCCCTGAAGAAACGAACATGCTTGCTTCGAAGTCTTCGAGGCCGAAGATGATCTACGTCGAGGAGACACTAACCCAAGCTATCTCTTCATTAATTGTGAAATTAGTGAAGCAAACACCCTATACTAAATGGCAAGTAGTAGAGGAAGATGAAGTAGGAAGTGGGCTCACTTTAGAATTGATTTTCTCATATTTTTTCTCACATTTCCATTGAAACTAGAAAGCTTTGAGGAAGAAGAAGAAGAAGAAGAAGAATGAACTCATGATAATTCACCAATGAATAATGAGCAACCATGGGTGTGTTAAGAATCATATGATAACCCTTGTAGAGACATTACCATGGTTAGGATAATAGGTTGGGTTAATAAATATCTTTGGCAAAACAAAAGAGTGGACTTGGTCAATACAAAGATCAAGCTTCTACAAGCTATCATCCATGACAAAATGCCACCATTTTATAATTACCAAAATGAATAAAAACCCTAATAATTATCATAAGCATGTGTATGTCTCATACACCCATCTTGCATGTATCATCAAACATGACACAAACATGTACTCAAATATACATATCACATATATACAATGTGCACATCAAGTGAGAAAAGAAATCTTAAGTGAGCTAATACTAGTTAATGTAATGTAATATATCAAATATATAATTATACATTAGATTATCAAATCAACTCTTGATTTAATAATCCGGCTATATCACATATAACCGACTAATATCATGTGTAACAACTCATCGAATCAACACTTGATCCGATAACCCGGCTATATCGCATATAACCGACCGATGTCAAAATCGCGATAATAGAATACTGTATCATATACTCGCATCAATCTCGGTCCCGCACATATCACATATATGCTCCTACTCCTTTTCTCTTGTGCCAGACTCTAAAGACTCGTCAATACGTCGGCAGTAGGTGTGATCATATCAAACACCCACAAGCCGCAAGCGGTCTGCTAAACGTAACGGCCACCCGGGTATTGAGCGATCAGAAGATCAACAAGCAAGCCTGCTCACACTCCTGCGAATTCAATCTGTAACACTACCGTACAGTTCGGTCTCTTCGTCTGATATGTCGCATATCTCGTCTAGGGGTGGTAAACGTCAGACCCCAGTAACTCGATAAGTCGTGCCGATGTGAGGCTCATAACGGGTCGAGAAACTACCGATAACACTTACCAGTATATCTCTGAAGTAGCCCTGGCCAGGGACTTCCTGTTATAACCAATCGAGCACAGCGCAATATCAACTCTCAATACCGGGAGAGACGAAACCCCTCCTATCGCTCATTGCCTCCATGTGATTCGGAACTATACCCAAAAGCCACCGTTTTGCACGTTCACTTGAACATGGTAAGGTGGAAATCAAAGCACAGTGGGAATCACACAAGACTCTATGACGATCTCGGGTCTATAGACTAACCCGTACCAGTGTCACCAGAGAACTGCCATCTGACGTAAGGTACAATACCATCTGGGAGTTCTCGGCGAGTCCGTTCAGTGTACCCAGTCTCCACTGAGCACCCGTATACTATCTTAGATGGCAAACACCAATGGACATGGGATCATCCATCGCCTATCTACATGGGTCGAGAAGCTATACGCTAGTTTACTCTGGTATATCGATGCCCTATCTCGATACACCTACGACTAGGAACATTTGAAGGATGTACTTAGCGACTACACTATCCCCACTAGTATGATCTGCATCATAATCCTGGTAGTCAAGTACTCATCCTAAGGGCTTTATCAACATGTAACATAGAGCAATCGGTGTACATGTTAAGATAAAGTGCAACCAGATAGCATACTATCATGTCGAGCAAGAAAGTCATCAATGTATATGTCCAAGCATCCACTACAATATACATCGTATGTACAGTAATGGCTTCTAGGGCATACATATAACTAACAATCTCCTATTTGCACTAGGGTCATCTGTTGTAGTATCCAATACCCAACAATTAGCAGTGGTTGTAGTATCTCATGCTCAACCATCCCATAAAAGTCTTTCTTCGAAATATGCCATTGTGAGCGGATCCACCCTTGTGTCCTCTGTGTCTACTCTCCTAACCTCGATCTCCCTGGAGATCATCCATCTCCATGATCAGGTGATACTGCCTAAGAGTATGTCTGGATCACTGATGGGATGGGGGTTCCTAGGCCTAAGCCACAACTCCATTGCCACACAATGGTAGGAACGAAGTTCATCTCATGAACTATTATACACCCAGACTGCCTCTTCGGTAGCATCGTTGGTAGCGATGTATCCAGCCTTTATCGTCTAGTTTGCCACGGTATCTAGCTTGGAACTCTTCCAACATACCATCCCTCCACTGAGGGTAAAGACAATGCATGTGACTGACATTCAGTCGACCTTACCACCCTGGAAGCTATGCAGCGATTCTCCCCAGGATCGATTGATACCATCTCACTACACCTAGTGAGAATCCTAACATCCACTTAGATATATCTCATAGATCCAAAACCCAAGATTTTAGGAGGTATCACCTTGATCCTATATGGAGAATCCTTATGATAAGAGGAGATTGACCGAGTGTAGCATATGAAACTCCTTTCCTATCAAGAGTATGTCATCCACATACAATATGAGGATCATAAACATACTCCCTACTACCCTTTTTGTATATACAAGGTTTATCTACCATTTTGATGAAGTCAAACTCTTTGAATACCACATCAAAACAGATGTTCCAACTCCACGATGCCTGCTTTAACCCATAAAGCAACTTGCACACGTTTCTGCTGCTCCCACTGTCTACGAAGCCCTCTGGCTGTGTACTTATAGACGCTCTCTTCTAAATCACCATTTAGAAAAGCAGTCATGACACTCAACCGCCAGATATCATAGTCATGGTATGTAGCAGTGGCAAGAAGGATCCGGATGGACTTAAGCATAGGCACTAGAAAAGGTTTCAGAATTATCCACACCTGGTTGATGACCGGAACCTTTTACAGCAAGCCTTAGCTTTGAAAGTCTCAACTTTTCCATGTACACCAAGTAATCTTCTCAAGATATACTTGCTCCTGATGAGAATTTAACCTTTCAGATATAGCAACCAAAGTCCATACTTTGTTGGTATATATGGATTCCATCTCAGATCGCTTAGCATCCAGCCATTCTCACAGAGTCCCCACTCCTGATGGCCTGCTCGAAACTAGTTGGGTCATCATCTCATGATGCTATCTTCGCTCCCACTGTCATAGAGAAAACCGAAGTATCTCTCAGGTGGGTGAGGAACCCTACCAGATCGGCGGAGAGGCTGAGGTTCGTCGGGAACTATTGAATCCTTCGGTTCTACCAAATCATCAGCTGCAGTTTGTATAGCTGGAACTCCTTCCAGTTCTACCTCATGACCACTAATTTCTTCAAAAGAAATTCCCTTTCTAAAAGGTGGCATGCTGAGAAATAAATACTTTTTGTTCCTCGGTGTGGTAGAAGATATTCCCTTGCTAATGCTTGGGACATCCAACAAACTTCCACAGAACTGACCTTGCCTCGAGCTTGTCCGGTTTTTGCTTTTGGCATAGGCTGGACAACCCCAAATCTTAACATACTTAAGAGATGGGCTCTTCCCATATCATATCACATATGGAGTGGTAGGCACCTGATTTGGTTGGAACTCTATTCAATAGGTATGCAGCTTCTCAAGTGCATAACCCCCAAAAAGAAATAGGCAACTCAGTAGTACTCATCATAGAGCACACCATATCACATAGGATGCGATTGCTCCGCCCCGTTACACCGACGTGCTGTGGTATATACGGAGGAGTAATACTGAGAGAGAATTTTATTCTCCTTTAGAATAGTCCAGGAATTACCGTGCTCAAGTGCTCTCCTCCCTGATCTCATCAAAGGACATAATACTTATACCCGTTTTGGTTCTCTACTTCTAACTTATATTCTTTGAATATCTCAAAAGGTTCAGACTTGTGTTTCAACAGGAACATATGTCCGAATCTTAAGAGATATTCAAAGAATGTAATGAAGTACAAAGAACCGGTCCTGGTATGTGTAGACAGGGAACCTACATACATCATCATGTATCAATCCCAAGAGTTCACTAACTCTTTCTCTGTTTTCAATAAATAGAGCTATGGTCATCTTATCTTTGTGACATGACTGGCAAGTTTCACAAGATGTAAATTCAAACTGATTTAAATATGCATCTTAATGTAACTTAGCTAGTTGGGTCGCATTGATATGACCTAGTCTACAATGCCTCAAGAGGGATTCGTTCATTTCTGAACTCTTCCTCTTGTGTGTGTTCTATACATTAAGAACTGTGGTTTGCTTTATAATGTATATGCTTTTAGATAACGTGCCTGAACCGATCAACTCTTGATATAGGAAATGTTCAAAACATTATCCAACAATACAAAATTATATCCTTCTTCAATAAATAAAGTGACTGATATGATGTTGTATATCAGGTTCGGTATCTAATAACATTCGTTCAGAATCAATGTACTTGGTAATACAGGGTGATAAATGCCAACTGCTTGGCTGCAACAATTGCACCGTTTCTAACTCTTAAAACTTATCACCTATTCTCAGTTCTCTACCTATTTGTAGCCCATGCAACAGATTACATATATGGGATCCTGATCCGGTATCTCATACCCAGGACGTAAAGGAAACTGAGAAACAGTTCTCGGTAATGAATACACCCGAAGAAGATGCATCATCATGCAGTTTCTTCGTTTAGGAGGCACGGGAATCCTGGTAATCCCTTATTTCCTGCTCGGTCTTATAACAATTATAAGTTGGAGCGGGACCAATGTTCCCCAGCTCAGTATAACAAGCGGGTTCGGTCAATACATCCATATTATTATCTTGATTAAGGTATGACATGGTCGCTACCTGGAGAGAGAGAGAAGAAAACACTCAGCGTATGCTCTTGCAAGATTAGATTGGTTATTATTTTATCTAATCAGGATGGCTCCCACTGTTTTTATCAAATCTTCCTTCAAACCCTAAAAGAAAAAACTAGCCGGGATTAATTACACCCTACAAGTTCGCCAATCTTTCAGCCAGGCCAGTGCTGGTACTTTGAGGGAGGTTCCCCGTGCTTTCGCACATACCTAATTAAAATAAACCTCGTTTTCCCAGGGGCGTAACCCCGTTGAAACCTTTCTAGACACCTACTTGATCGGCTAATTGTAAAGTGCAAAACTCTCCCAGGAGTAACTATTACTCGCAGTAGGTATCGGGATCCAACTATCTCATAGAAGGTATGCAATCTCATTGCAAATTTCAACACTTGAAATTCCCGATAATATTTTGCCCCGAGCGATCTATGACCTTGACAAGGTCAACAAACCATAAACCGCAAGTCAAGTTCAACCCGTCATTTCTTGATTGAATTAAACCCACCCGCGCGACCCTTGGCTAAGGTCAACAAAGCCGCACGACTACCCTAACTCAATCGCATCATATGCTAGCAGACAAGCACTAATCAGCTACCGCACACTACGCCTTGACAAGGTCAACAAACGCAGCACGAATACTAAGTAGAACCTATCTGAAATGACGGAGGGCTACGACAGGTTTTTAAGAAAACCTTTTGCATAATGAACTTGATATCGTTATAGAATCAAATGATTTAAATGGAGTGTTTTTAAGGCCTTTGCTAGTTTTGCTAAAGAGGTCACTCCCGGTGAAGGGATCTCGGCTCTTTCCTCGTCGAATGAGGTGCAGGATATTCACAATACGACTATGCAAAGCAAGAACTAGAAAAGCAATCAAAAGACGAAACCGAGGGTTGTAGCATCTGCCAGTTATTGCTAAAGAGGTCACTCCCGGTGAAGGGATCTCGGCTCTTTCCTTATCAAATAAGGTGTAGGATGTTCTACAAGGAACACCGCTATGCAAAGCAAGAATTGTATCTACCTGTTTTTGAAAATTCGATTCCACAACATCTTTAGGTTTATTTTCTTTCATTAATCTCATTAATGAAGTCCAATCATTTAAGTTATCTAAACATCAGAGATAAATACAACGTACGCTTATGCCATCCGCATTCGCCTTAATGTCCCATCATCCACCGTTAGGTTAGGTAACTAACGGCAGAGCGGGGCAGGGCTAGCGCGGGTGTAAAACATAAGCAACGTCTATATAATATATTTCATATACTATATACAGTATCTATCTCAACATATCAAATGATCACATCACAGATATCGTAGCAGAACACAACATATGAAATATTGGATATACTAGGATTTCCGGGTTTTATTTTAAGCATGTATAAAACACGGATTTCACAGTCGTGATGAATAGCCAAACCCACATCCCTAGACCCCTACGAGAGCGGCAAGCAACCCTACCAATTCTAGAGTTAGGAGACCCGGTCTCGACACCTCGAGATGGTCTCCCACTGGACCCTAGAACTCGAGTACTTGTGCTCCCCGCCTTGGGTCTATCCTAATGCGGAAAAGTAAATAATATACAATAGTGACATCATCCTCAACCCGGAAGTGCCCCAATAAAAGAATATTACATACAAGCTTTTACATGAATGAAAATGAAAAACTCTCATCTCACATAAAAAGAAACCCGGCTATTCAAACACGACGATCCAATATAACATATCCCAGCAACACATAACATCACATGTCATCAACGTAAGTAAATATGCGTATCCCAATTGTCGTTGACATATAGCGCCAAACCGGCGATACACCACATATTACACTTACGGTCGCAGAAAAGAAAGTGAAAAACCACAACAGTTGGAATCCGCAACCACCTTAGACATCACATGCCTAACCATATGAATTCCTTAGACATCGCATGCCTAACAATTATAAACCCCGTATTTTAGTCTCGATCTCAAAAACACTTTTCAACATCAAGTCCGGCAATTCAACAAGATTCCCGACATCCTGATCGAATGCTCGTCGGAAACTTTAGTAGACGGCCGCACCCCCCGATGCCGTCGACGAAGTGCACTAAGGTGGAACACCGCTGCCGTGAGCACCCGAACGGATGCTTTAGGTGACGGGGTTCTCCTACAGGCACTTGGTCGGGGCTATGGGGCGTGGCTATCTAATAAGGTTACCCGGCGAGTATCCGCGTACGCTACGTGATTGCGACGGACTTTTGATCACATCAAAATCCCATGGCAACCGATCAAATGAGACTAAACTGCTAGATTTATAAAATTCAACCTAGTTATCTCATAACTACTTTTCTGGATTCCAAGTATTGTATCCCATCACATAATATCCGGACGACGTTAATCTTTTCGATCGATTCATCAAAGTCCTACAATTTCCCGACAGCTCAACACTTGAGCACAGTTCAATAATACCCAGAATATGCCACAGTACCTATGCCCCAGCCGTAGAAGGGCAGACCCAAGCCTCACTCATGTCGCCATGGAACTACGGCAAACCCTAGGGTTTGACAGCGGTTCCGCGATCCAAAAAGTCAAGTTAGGGTTTCATTCTTCTAGAGGGTTCATAGAATTACTTGCATGTTTTTCCAAATATGTTAAACTTGGAAAATTGGGTTTTTGACATTCGATCGAACTTTTAAACTTCACCTAGACAATATGTGAATAACCCGAAACATTGTTAAAACTAAGATTCCGAATTGCTTATAGTGTAAGATTACATCACATGCAAAATTAGCAAAAACAAACAACACCTGAAACACCAAAACCAAGTCAATGGAACGCAGTGAAAATTTCAAGCAAATCCCAAAAAATTGGGCCGACCACATGCTACCTCATCTCGGCCAAAAACCGAGCAGACACCTTAAAATTTGCACTGTGTTCATGATATATCCCATATAACATTTTGCACATGTTTAAAATTTTTTTTGACAACTTAAAAAATTGACAGAAACTATAGTTTTGGCGTTGCAAGTTTCAGAGTATTTCGGTTTCGTAATCTTAACAAAATTCGTATAAATTTCTAGCATGGCTCTGATACCACTGCAAGGTTCCCTAGGACGGCAGCAAGGTTTCGGGAGGCATCTTACATGCCAATTTCAAAATTTGCCGTTCTAGCTAACCCTAACCCTAGAATCGTCTTCTAGAAAACAGACGGAATATAAATGCAAACACTTTGCAAGTAAAGACAGCAAGGAATACAACCTTTGTAGACCGGTCCTTCACTTCAATAGCTCCGTGTAGTAGTCCCTTCGCTTCGATCATGAACTCCGAACTCTAGATAGGCTCCCCTGAAGAAACGAACATGCTTGATTCGAAGTTTTCGAGGCCGAAGATGATCTACGTCGAGGAGACACTAACCCAAGCTATCTCTTCACTAACTATGAAATTAGTGAAGCAAACACCCTATACTAAATGGCAAGTAGTAAAGGATGATGAAGTAGGAAGTGGGCTCATTTTAGAATTGATTTTCTTACATTTTTTCTCACATCTCCATTGAAACTAGAAAGCTTTGAGGAAGAAGAAGAAGAATGAACTCATGATAATTCACCAATGAATAATGAGCAACCATGGGTGATTTAAGCATCATATGCTAACCCTTGTAGAGACATTACCATGGTTAGGATAATAGGTTGGGTTAATAAATATCTTTGGCAAAACAAAAGAGTGGACTTGGTCAATGCAAAGATCAAGCTTCTACAAGCTATCATCCATAACAAAATGCCACCATTTTATAATTACCAAATTGAATAAAAACCCTAATAATTATCATAAGCATGTGTATGTCTCATACATCCATCTTGCATGTATCATCAAACATGACACAAACATGTACTCAAATATACATATCACATATATACAATGTGCACATCAAGTGAGAAAAGAAATCTTAAGTGAGCTAATACTAGTTAATGTAATGTAATATATCAAATATATAATTATACATTAGATTATCAAATCAACTCTTGATTTAATAATCCGGCTATATCACATATAACCGACTAATATCATGTGTAACAACTCATCGAATCAACACTTGATCCGATAACCCGACTATATCGCATATAACCGACCGATGTCACAAATCGCGAGAATAGAATACGGTATCACATACTCGTATCAATCGCGGTCCCGCACATATCACATATGTGCTCCTACTCCATTTTTCTTGAGCCAGAAAACCCCTGTGTAGGACTCTAAAGACTCGTCAATACGCCGGCAGTAGGTGATGATCATATCAAACACCCACAAACCGCAAGCGGTGTGCTAAACGTAACGGCCACCCGGGTATTGAGCGATCAGAAGATCAACAAGCAAGCCTGCTTACACTCCTGCGAATCCAATCAGTAACACTGCCGTACAGTCAGGTCTCTTCGTCTGATATGTCGCATATCTCGTCTAGGGGTGGTAAACGCCAGACCCCAGTAACTCGATAAGTCGTGCCAATGTGAGGCTCATAACGGGTCGAAAAACTACTGATAACACTTACCAGTATATCTCTGAAGCATCCCTGGCCAGGGACTTCCTGTTATAGCCAATCGAGCACAGTGCAACATCAACTCCCAATACCGGGAGAGACGAAACCCCTCCTATCGCTCATTGCCTCCATGTGATTCGGGACTGTACCCAAAAGCCACCGTTTTGCACGTTCTCTTAAACGTGGTAAGGTGGAAATCAAAGCACAGTGGGAATCACACAAGACTCTATGATGATCTCGGGTCTACAGACTAACCCGTACCAGTGTCACCAAAGAACTGCTATCTGACGTGAGGTATAATACCATCTGGGAGTTCTCGGCGAGTCCGTTCAGTGTACCCAGTCTCCACTGAGCACACATATACTATCTCTAATGTCAAACACCAATGGATATGGGATCATCCATCGCCTATCTACATGGGTCGAGAAGCTATACGCTAGTCTACTCTGGTATATCGATGCCCTGTCTCGATACACCTACGACTAGGAACATTTGAAGGATGTATTTAGCGACTACACTATCCCCACTAGTATGATCTGCATCATAATCCTGGTAGTCAAGTACTCATCCTAAGGGCTTTATCAACATATAACATAGAGACAATCAGTGTACATGTTAAGATGAAGTGCAACCAGATAGCATACTATCATGTCGAGCAAGAAAATCCTCCTTGTATATGTCCAAGCATCTACTACAATATACATCGTATGTACAGTAATGGCCTCTAGGGCATAAATATAACTAACAAACTCCACTCAAAATCCTCTTTTGGAGTTTAACTCCTATTTCCGGGGGTAAAACCCCCTTCCTTACGCTAGCGCCCAATGCTCAAGCGCCCACGTGGCGGGCACGTGAGGAGCCAACGCCCAAAGTGCTATCGCCAGTCGCAATTCCTTAAATATCAGAAAAGTAAGAAAATACGATACTTAGTGTTAAAAGCGATATATCTGTCCCAATTCCTGCACACTTAAAATTATAAAAATCAAACAATACTACCGGGATACCAACACCGCACTGGAGATCACACAAAAAGAAAAAATAAAAACCCCCACACTTGACCCGGCGAGGCCGGATTTTTTATTGATGTCGCCGGCCAAATGAAGTTGGTTGGTGCTCGAATTTTGTATGAGTTCTCTAGGCTATATTAGTAATCTATTGGAATACTTTGATTTTTTAATTTAATTTCAGATTGATAGCAGGTTATAACAACAGAGAACAAAAAAAGAATTTGTTAGTTTGTGTTAGTTTTGAAAAATTTGAGTTAATAGTTAGTTTTGTTAATAAGAACCAGAAATAACAATACCTAATACTACCAACTCTCCGGCAACGGTGCCAAAAACTTGTTGGGTTCTCCCGCGTGCGCAAACGCGTATGTTTTGGAAACGGATATGATTTTAAGGAAATGGAATGCGCACGCGAGATCGTTCTCATTTTAAAATTTATAAACCGCAAGTGCACGGCGCGTTGTAGCAAGCCGGCAGGTACGGGTCGATCCGCAGGGAATTGTGTATTAGGTCTTGTTATTTAAGGTTCAACAAATAATGAATTGTTTGGTTAGTCAAAAAAATATATATAATACGAAAACAAGAAAAAAAAGAAAACAAGTCAAGAAAGAAGTGGTTGTGGCTTTGGCTTGGAATGTCGAATCACGACGATTCCTTCGATGCTCCCTTGATCATGAGTTGTTCGTCCTTACGTCGATCCCGGCGTGAAGTATGAGTTGTCAAGACGGTTGTGAGGCACAAGTCATCAAGTTGCAGCTATTAGACACAAATACGAAACGAGTCCGTTTTGTTCACTTACTGTTTATATGTCCAAGCGTGGGGTATCAACAGTAAACACAGGGGTTAGCAAACATACCACAACATCAAAAACATAAATTAGTGAGTGAGAGCAAATGATTTCAGTGTTAAATGTGCTAAGTGTTTGTTATGGTATATGGTATATGAAACCAAGTGATTTGTCAAGTCACTTAATCACAAAATACCACATCCAAATTTAGCAAACTTAACACCAAATTGATTCTAACCTTAGGCTTGCAAGATAGGGTTTATAGGGAGAATATAGTATGTGATGAGGTTACAAAGTAACCATGGAATCAACATACTATATCAACCCCTCCAAGTTACAATACTAAGTTTATAATCATATTAAAGCACATTAAACATTAACAAGAGGAGGAGGAGGCAAAACCTTTCATCTCACTTCCTTACCATTACCGCAACCAAAGAGGATTAGTTACACATAATAAAAAGAAAAGAAAAGCAAGTTTGACCCGTCAATCGAAGGTTCTCCCGCTCCAAAGGCGAGGGGTAATTAACGGCAGCTTAGTTCGCGGTTGCCGGAGATTCGGATCCCCACAATCAATAAACCCCAACCAACCCTAGGCAGGTGGAATCTGTAATGCGCCCGAAAAGCGCGCGCGTATTCCCATCTCAATGGAGTGACAAAAAACACCCTACAGAAGTTAAACTTTTTGATCGAATAATCAAGCACCCAAAATTTCCCAATAAGCTCAACACTTGAGCGGAGTTCAAAAAGTACCCAGAAACTGCATTAGCTCCTATGAACCAGCCGTAGAAGGGTCAACCAATGCTTCACATGTGGCACAGCTGAACTACCACAAATCCTAGGATTTAATGGCGGTTCTGACGGTCACATAATCGAGTTAGGGTTTCGTTCTTCTAGAGGGTCCAAAGAATCGCTTGCAAGATTTTCTGAAAATTTTAAATTCGGAAAAATCCAACACTTGGAAAATTTCCAGTGGGGAAAAATTGGGTTATTGATATCCGTTCGAACTTTTTAATATCGTCTAAATAACCCGAATACATGTTAGAATTATGATTATGAAACACTCCGAGTTGCTTTTACAGAAAGTTAACATCACATGAAAATTTAGCAAAAACAAACAATATCTAAAACCCCAAAACCCAGAGACTGGAACACTACCAAAATTTGAAGCCAGAATTCCACTTTTCACCCGGTGATCTCAGATTTTAAGCCATTATGGCCGGCCAATTTTGGTCAAAATTGCCTCAATTTTTGGTGGTGTTCATGTTACATCACATGTAACATTCCACAGTTGTTTAAAAAAAATTTTGAAGACCTTTTAAATTCGACAGAAACCAAGTTTTCGTATCGGGTGTTTCGGAGTAGTTTCGGTTTCGTAATTCTAGCAAACATCGTCTAATTTTCTAGCATGGCTCTAATACCACTGTTGGGTTGTCTAGCACGGCAGCAAGGTTTCGGGAGGCATCATTCATGCCATATTTGAATTTTTGCCGTTCTAGCTAATCCTAACCCTAGAATCGATACTAGAAAATCCGACGAAACGAATGCAAACAAATTTGAAACTAAAGTGAACAAGGAATACAACCTTTGTAGACCAGACCTTCACTTCAATAGCTCCGTGTAGTAGTCCCTTCGCTGCAATCACGAACTCCCGGACTCTAGAGAGGCTCCCATGAAGAAACGAACAAGCTTGCATCGAAGTCTTCGAGGCCGAAGATGATCTACGTCGAGGAGACACTAGCTCATGCTACCTCTTCACTAATGGTGAGATTGGTGAAGCAAACACCCTAAACTAAATAGCAAGTAGTAAAGGATGATGAAGTAGAAAGTGGGCTCACTTTAGATTTAATTTTCTCACAATATTTCATCATCTCTCACAACCCTAGAAAACCTTTTTCTTGAGCTCATGAAGAAGATGAAGAGAGATGAATAAAATGTGAATTCATCAAGTGAGAATAGCAACCATGGATGAGTTAGTGTCATACACTAACTCATGTAGAGACTTAACTAAACTAAGGATAATAGTTAGGTTAAATAAAAATCTACAAGTAAAACAAAGAGAGTGGATTAAGTCAATGAACACTTAAAGCTTCTCCAAGCTTCTAGCCATGAGATAATGCCACTTATTCTGTAAATTACTTGGATAAATATAAACCATAGATTATCACTAGCATAGTGTAAGTCTCACACACCCATGAAGCATGTATCATCAAACATGACACATAATAATGTACACAAATATATATCACATATATACTTATGCACAAAAATGAGAAAAAGAAATGTTTAGTGAGCTAATATTAGTTAATGTAATTTAATATATCAAATATATAATTATACATTAAATTATTAAATCAACACTTGATTTAATAATCCGACTATATCACATATAACCGACTAATATCAAATGTAATTATCCATCGAATCAACACTTGATCCGATAACACGGTCATATCAAATATAAGCGACCGATATCACATATTGCGAGAATAGAATGCGGTATCACATACACGCATTAATCTCGGTCCCGCACATATCACATATGTGCTCCCACTCCATTTCGCATGAACCAGAAAACCTCTGTGTTGGACTCTAAAGACTCGTCAATACGCCGGCAGTCGGTGATGATCGTATCAAACACCCACAAGCCGCAAGCGGTCTGCTAAACGTAACGACCACCTGGGTATTGAGTGATCAGAAGATCAACAAGCAAGCCTACTCTTACTCCTGTGAATCCAATCAGCAACACTACCATACAGTCTGGTCTCTTCGTTTGATATGTCGCATATCACAGCCTGGGGGTGGTTTAACGTCAGACCCTAATAGCCTGATAAGTCATGTCGATACGAGGTCCATAACGGTTCGAGAAACTAATGGTAACACTTACCAGTAAATCTCAGTAACCCTGGCCAGAGATTTCCTGTTATGGCCAATCGAGCATAGCGCAACATCAACTCCCAATACCGAGAGAGACGAAACCCCTCCTATCGCTCATTGCCTCCATGTGACTCGAGACTGTACCCAAAAACCACATTTTTGCACGATCTCTTGACCGTGGTATGGTGGAAATCAAAGCATAATGGGAATCACAAAAGACTCTATGAAGAACTCGGGTCTACAGACTAACCTGTACCAGTGTCACCAGAGAACTGCTATCCGACGATAGGTATAATACTACCTAAGAGTTCTTGGCGAGTCCGTCCAGTGTACCCAGTCTCTACTGAGTACCCGCATACCTTCTCTGATGTAAAATACTAATGGATATAGGATCATCCATCGCCTATCATATGGGTCGAGAAGCGCATACGCTAGTCTACTCTGGAGTATCGATGCCCTGTCTCGATACTCTCACGACTATGAACAATCTTAGAATGTTCTTACCGACTACCTCTGCCCCACTAGTATGATCTGCATCATAATCCTGGTGGTCAAGTACTCATCCTAAAGGCTTTATCAACATGTAATAGAGAGACAATAAGTGTACATGTTAAGATAAAGAGCAACCAGATAGCATAATATCATGTCGAGCAAGAAAGTCCTCCCTATATATGTCCAAGCATCCACTACAATATACATCGCATATACAGTAATGGCCTCTAGGGCATACATATAACTAACAATTTTTCCCTATAAATACCAACCTCATTTCACCCCTCCTCACTTACAATTCCCTGCCAAAACTCTTAAGAAATTTCCAAGTTCCTATAGTGTGCAGGTGGAGTTAACAAAGGGTGAAACTCCGACGAAGTTCCGGCGACGATACGAGGAGTTTCCGGCAACGAAACGAAGCACCGATGAATTCTAGACCTCCTCCTACCTTTCCCCTCTCATCAAAGCTAGTAAGTCCATTCTTCCCATCTCTCCTAATATCTTAACAAGTTTCAATTCTAAAACCCGACGAAATCAGAGTTAATCCGACTTCCGATTCGGTTTTCTTTAAAAAAAACTATACTTTTCTTAATCAAGATAACTTCATATTCTCACATATTGCTTAAAAAACATTAAAAAAACATTAAATCAAGTTTCACCTCAAAATAATTATTTTTGTGACATTTATCGCATTTTTACATAAAAATACCACAAACTATTCATTTCGACATTATAACCTTATTTCTTGCTATACCTTTAAATGGTTCACGAGATAATGACCTACCTCATCACAACACACATCTCTATAATAGCATGATTAATTTTGGGACAATAGAATACGGGAAAATACGACTTTGCAATTAAATATCCTTAACTTATAAAGCCATTTTCTTTAAAAAGTGTATTTAACTTTCCATGCAATTGCGACTCTTCAACCCACTTTTGGGGACCCCGTTCGGGATGGTACGGATTATCGCACATCCTCGGACTTAGTAGAGTGAGATGCAGACCTCCGAATGGAGCATTCGATCTCGATGGAATTTTTGATGCATTTTTCTTTATAAAATGAGATTTCTACAAGAAAATAAATAAATTATTTTCATTAACTATATATATATATTATCAAAATATCTATTTCCAACTATATAAATATTCCATGTTTCCAAAACTCAAGAAAAGAATTCAAATATTACATGAAACTACCATGAAATTCAAAACAACATCCATATTACAAATAAATACCATACATAATAAAATTAGGTTTTACTCACTAGAAATTTCACATTTATAAAATATACATCTATGAAAACTCTAAAGATGATAATTAAATGTTTGAGGTGTATTTTTAAAATTATACAAAATTATTTTTTACATAAAACCCTCTCAAATTATGTTAAATTACAATAAGGACCCTAGTAAACATAGGATTAAGCGGGACTGGTCTCTTGAGCCTCAAGGAGCCGGAGATAGGGGTGCTTGCCTATTTAAGGTAGACAACTTAACAAACGGTGTTATCAACACGGTAATTGTCTTGGAAATAGACACAAATCCTGCCGTCCATGTGCAGCAGTTACCGATAGCACCAAAACAATCAGGATTTCAAGTTCCTTTAAAAGTGTCTGACTCAGACCGAGTCTCAATCTGACTTGAATGTGATTCAAGTACAAACTACAATACAATATGATTCAATATGAATCTGTAACAACCCTAAACTTTCTGTACAAATTTTTTCAAAAATACAGAAAAGGATATTTGAGCCTGAGCACAAGTTATAAGTTTGTTTTGCTTTTTAATATCAAGAAGGAGCTTGTAGCTCATTGTTAAGACCTTACACTGCTGAACAAAAGCACCAGAGTTTAAATCCAATTAACCACATTATTTTTTTTAATTAGTTTTCTTTTAAATTTTTAGAAGCCCAAGAGTCTACACGTGCATAACCCGTAAACCAAAAGGCCACACTAAAAATAAACGACCCCGCTGTGCTAACCAAGAGACGAGGGGCATGTGGCATCAAGGGGGCCCGACTCGGCCTGAATCGGCCGGCGGCGCCGGCCGATTCACCCTAAAATCTGAGTTGACCATCTGAGCTTCTATGCTTTTTGATCTTCTAATAACCCCTGTGTGGTTTAAATTCTCTGCACAGTAACAGAGCCTTTAAAAAAAACACCATTAATCCATTTTTAATATAATTTTCAATACATCTTTTCATCTACCCTAACCCTAATCTTTTCCTATAAATAACACTCCATTCCACACACCCCTCACTCACAAACTCTGTCCAAACTCTTAAGAAAAATCCTTAGAATTTTTATGTACAAGTGGAGTTAGCGAAGGGCGAAACTCCAACGAACTTCCAACGACGACCCTAGGAGCTCCCGGCGACGAAACAACACACCGGCACCTCCTACCACTCCCTTTTCCTCTTCCCTAATCTTAAAACAAGTAAATCCCTCCTCCCTCTTATCTTTTCTATTCTGAAAACTCGTAATTCTAAAACCCGACGGAAGCGGAGTTAATCCGACTTCCGATTCGGTTTTCTTTAAAAGTTCCATTTTTCTTAAACACAACAATACCAAACTCTCACAACATGACTATTAATCATTAACAAAACATATTGAATAAGTTCCATATCAAAAGAATGTATATTGTAATTTTTATCGCATTTTTCAGAAAAATACCATGTAGTTTAGTCTCGACATTAAATATCATAATTCCTTGTTATACCTTCAGATAGTTCACGAGGTAATAACCTACCTCCTCACAACACTCATATGTAACATAGCACGATGATTTTTGGGAACATAGTTTTGGGAAAATACGGTTTTACACAAAACTACCTCAAACTTATAAAAACCTTTTTCTACAAGATTATGTATTTTAAACAAATCTTTGCAAAGCGCCACTACAACCCATTTAGGGAACCCGTTCAGGATGGTGCGGAATATCGCACATCCTCGGGCTTAGTAGTGCGAGATGCAGACCTCCGCAAGGAGCATTCGGTTTCAAAAGATTTAAAATACAATTTTCTTTAGAAAATGTGATTTCTATTATAAATAAAACTTATATTTTTAAAATATATATATATATATATATATATGTAATTATTATCAAAATATCTATTCTTAGTATTTATAATATTCCACATTTCCAAAATTCAAGAAAAACATCTCATTTACAAGAAAATACCATACAATTCCAATGTTACAAATAAATACCATATATTATAAAAAAAAATAGGTTTTACTCACTAGAAATGTCACAATGATAAAATATATATCAATGAAAACTTTAAAGACGATAATAAAATACTTGAGGTGTATTTTGAAAATTATACCAAATTATTTTTACATAAAACCCTCTCAAGTTATACTAAATTACACTAAGGACCCTAGTAAACATAGGTTTAAGCGGGACCAATCTCTTGAGCCTCAGAGAGCCAGAGAAGTGGGTGCTTGCCTATTTAAGGTAGACAACTTAACAAACGGTGTTATCAGCACGGTAATCGTCTTTGAAAAAGACACAAATCATGCCGTCCATGTGCAGCGGTTACCGATAACACCAAAACCAAATTCAGGATTCAATTTCTTTTCTAATTGTCTGACTCAAACTGAGTCTTATTATAAATAATCTAACTTGAATATTATTCAAGTACAAACTAAAATTTAATATGAATCCATGAATCCATATAATCAATCAGACTTGAATAAGATTTAAGTATATATAACAAATCAATATGAATCCATGTATTCATTCTGTGCAATCTATTCAATCTGTATTGACTGAACCGAACCATGGATATACATCTATCTACATGATTCTCCAGTTACATCCACTTACTGATATCATGGTTTCAGCAAGTCATCCATCTATACAATCTATAATACAAGACAATACAATATAATACAATACCATCAGTACAATCATTACTATCAATAAAATAAATATACGGGGTGTTGGGGTAGTTCATGCGTGAATCCAACAGAATCTCAAGAGTCCCCCTAGATCATGAATCCATGTCTACTAACACAAGCAAGCTATCATGAGGGCTCGTGTTTCCTTACTCCTGGATTACAGCCCGTTGAGTTTGGAATTCTTCAACACTGGGTTGAAGTCCCGTTAGTAACATTTGATTCGGGCCCGTGGTTCCCTACCTCTGGATTACAGCCTGTTGGGTTTGTTGGGTTCGAGAACACTCTTGAGATTGGTTGACATTCACCCTTGAACTTACGTTAACAACAGCGTTAATACTAAATACAACATTATAAAAAAAATCATACCACTTTAAATGTTACTCTCTCTCTCTCTCTATCTATCTATCTATTCTACTTCTCCCTCATGTTTGGGACTTACCGAGCGATTGTTCGCTGACGACATTCCGTTTCTTTCTTCTTTGGAATGTTGTCAGGTGATTCGGACCTTCAGGTGATCGAGCCCACTAGCGAGGATTTGGACCAGCTGACTTTCAACCCAGAGCTTTAGATTCCTTGTACACATTTACATTCTGTATTTTCCATTTATGTTATGTCACTGTTTAGGCATTGCTTTTCATTCCATGTACTGTAAAAGAATGTTAATAAATAAAGTTTCCATTCATTACATTTGTCTCTTGTGTATATTTCTTTTATATTGCTTAGTTACGCTTAGCGTGTTTACTTCTGAGTAAATACGTAGCGGCCAGTCGCGCCCTCTGCCCATACACCGGGAAGCGGGGCGTGACAAGTTTTGTTGGTGGCCCATGTAGGTCTGAGCTGTATGGAACCCTACCATGCAGTTCAGTTCTGCGTGGACAACCTAAGCAATATAACACAAGAACCAGCAACTAAAACATTCTTTACAATTCATATTCCTTGAATCTTATCATATACTTTGAATCTGTCCTAACCCAAAATTTTCTTTCAAGGTTATAGATTCCCCGAACAACACCAGCACCAATGTCAACAACACACCTCCACCACTACCACTTACACCTACCGTCCCTGCTCCGATCAACGAGCATACAGTTCTGCTTGAGGCGATCCGCAGTCTCCTGGAAGGACTGCAGCAGCAGACTGCTATATTATTGAACTGACCAGAAGCAGAAGCAACCGGTATAAAGTCTCTGCCACCCAGATGGCAAGAGGAGCCTATATTATACAACCTTCTAAACCCAAAAGACAGAAAGAAACAATTAACCGATCAAGTCCAAGTTTTTGTTTCTACTGCAAGAAGGTTGGACACTTGTGGAAGGACTGTAGGCGCGCAAAAAGCCTGTGCCTAGTTTGTGGCGCATCCGATCAAGCTGTCCCTATAGACGCAACTTAGCTCACACACCCACCAACTACCCGCGGTGGCCAGCTATCCAGGCTCCTGCAACTCGTCCTGCACTCCCAGCACCACCTCCACGTGGATCTCTTGCACAGCCAAATTGCCAATTCCATCAGGCACTGAGGAACATGCCTCGAGGACAAAGAAATGTGCCTCCAGCTAGGAGGAATGTGCCACGGCAACGGGCTTACACCTTAGCAGCCATAGAAGCCGAGACAATTGACCAAGGTAATACTAGTAAGTCTCTTTCACATTTTTAAAACCCGTGTATCACTTTGTTATTTTTCATACTCTATCAGTACTTCAGTCACCAAACTTTCCTTGAATCTGGTACACTTTCCTTTTACAAATTTCGAGGATGAAATTTCTTTAAGAAGGGTAGAATGTAACAGCCCTAAACTTTCTGTACAAATTTTTTCAAAAATACAGAAAGGGGTACTTGAGCCTGAGCACAAGTTATAAGTTTATTTTGCTTTTTAATAGCAAGAAGGAACTTGTAGCTCATTGTTAAGACCTTGCACTGCTGAACCAAAGCACCCGAGTTCAAATCCCATTAGCCACATTATTTTTTTAATTAGTTTTCTTTTAAATTTTTAGAAGCCCAAGATTCTACACGTGCATAACCCGTAAACCCAAAGGTCACACTAAAAACAAACGACCCCACTGTGCTAACCAAGAGACGAGGGGCACGTGGCATCAGGGGGGCCCGACAGCCGGCCGATTCACCCCAAATCCGAGTTGACCTTCTTAGCTTCTGTGCCTTTTGATCTTCTAATAACCCCTGTGTGGTTTAAATTCTCTGCACAATAACAGAGCCTTTAAAAAAAACACCATTAATCCATTTTTTTAATACAATTTTCAATAGATCTTTTCATATACCCTAACCCTAATCTTTTCCTATAAATACCACTCCATTCCACACCCCCTCACTCATAAACTCTGTCCAAACTCTCAAGAAAAATCCTTAGAACTTTTGTGTACAAGTGGAGTTAGCAAAGGGCGAAGCTCCGACGAACTTCTGACGACGACCCTAGGAGCTCCCGGCGACGAAACGACGCACCGGCACCTCCTACCACTCCCTTTTCCTCTTCCCTAATCTTAAAACAAGTAATTCCTTCCTCCCTCTAATCTTTTATATTCTAAAAACTCGTAATTCTAAAACCCGACGGAAGCAAAGTTAATCCGACTTCCGATTCGGTTTTTTTTAAAAGTTCCATTTTTCTTCAATACAACAATACCAAACTCTCACAAAATGACTATTAATAATTAACAAAATATATTGAACAAGTTCCATATCAAAAGAATGTATATTGTAATTTTATCGCATTTTTCAGAAAAATACCATGTAGTTTAGTCTCGACATTAAATATCATAATTCCTTGCTATACATTTAGTTAGTTCACGAGGTAATGACCTACCTCCTCACAACATTCATATGTAACATAGCACGATAATATTTTGGAACATAGTTTTAGGAAAATACGGTTTTACACAAAACTACCTCAAACTTATAAAAACCTTTTTCTACAAGATTATGTATTTTAAAAAAATCTTTGCAAAGCGCCGCTACAACCCATTTGGGGAACCCATTCGGGATGGTGTGGATTATCGTACATCCTTGGTCTTAGTAGTGAGAGATGCAGATCTCCGCACGGAACATTCGATCTCGAAAAATTTAAAATACAATTTTCTTTAGAAAATATGATTTCTATTATAAATAAAACTTATATTTTTAATAAATATATATATGTAATTAATATAAAAATACCTATTTTTAGTATTTATAATATTCCACATTTCCAAAATTCAAGAAAAACATCTCATTTATAAGAAAATACCATACAATTCCAATATTACAAATAAATACCATATATTATAAAAAAATAGGTTTTATTCATTAGAAATGTCATAATGATAAAATATACATCAATGAAAACTTTAAAGACGATAATAAAATACTTGAGGTGTATTTTGAAAATTATACCAAATTATTTTTACATAAAACCCCCTCAAGTTATACTAAATTACACTAAGGACCCTAGTAAATATAGGTTTAAGCGGGACCAATCTCTTGAGCCTCAGGGAGCTGGAGAAGTGGGTGATTGCCTATTTAAGGTAGAAAACTTAACAAACAGTGTTATCAACACGGTAATCTTCTTTGAAAAAGACACAAATCCTGCCGTCCATGTGCAGCGGTTACCGATAACACCAAAACCCAATTCAGGATTCAATTTCTTTTCTAATTTTCTGACTCAGACTGAGTCTCATTATAAATAATCTGACTTGAATATGATTCAAGTACAAACTACAATTCAATATGAATCCATGAATCCATATAATCAATCTGACTTGAATGAGATTCAAGTATATATAACAGATCAATATTAATCCATGTATTCAATCTGTGCAATCAATTCAATCTGTATTGACTGAACCGAACCATGGATATACATCCATCTACATGATTCTCCAGTTACTTCCACTTACTGATATCATGGTTTTGGCAAGTCATCCATCTATACAATCTATAATACAAGACAATACAATATAATACAATACCATTAGTACAATCATTACTATCAATAAAATAAATATACGGGGTGTTGGGGTAGTTCATGCGTGAATCCAACAAAATCTCAAGAGCCCCCCTAGATTATGAATCCATGTCCACTAACACAAGCAAGCTATCATGAGGACCCGTGTTTCCTTACTCCTGGATTACAGCCTGTTGAGTTTGGAATACTTCAACACAAGCTTGAAGTCACGTTACTAACATTTGATTCGGGCCCGTGGTTCCCTACCCCTGGATTACAGCCTATTGGGTTCGAGAACACTCTTAAGATTGGTTGACATTCACCCTTGAACTTACGTTAACAACAGCGTTAATACTAAATACAACATTATAACAATATCATACCACTTTAAAAGTCACACACACTCTCTCTCTCTGTCTATTCTACTTCCCCCTCATCTTTGGGACTTACCGAGTGATTGTTCGCTGACGACATTCCATTTCTTTCTTCTTTAGAATGTTGTCAGGTGATTCGGACCTTCAGGAGATCGAGCCCACTAGAGAGGATTTGGATCAGCTGACTTTCGACCCAGAGCTTTAGATTCCTTGTACACATTTACATTCTGTATTTTTCATTTTTGTTATGCCACTGTTTAGGCATTGCTTTTCATTCCATGTATTTACTTTTCCATGTACTGTAAAAGAATGTTAATAAATAAAGTTGATGTTCATTATATTATTCTCTTGTGTATATTTCTTTTATATTGCTTAATTACACTTAGCGTGTTTACTTCTGAGTAAATACGTAGCGGCCAGTCGCGCCCTCTGCCCGTACACCGGGAAGCGGGGCATGACAGAATCCATCTATTCAATCTATATCAATCTACATTGACTAAACCGAACCATGGATATATCCCATCTACATGTTCATCCATTATATCCGTTCCATTACTGATATCATGGTTTCGGCAAATCATCCATCTATACAATTTACAATACAATACAATACAATACAATCAAGACATCGCGGGGTTTATAAGGGGCAGATTTGTACGGAAGGTGTTAGAAGTGGCACAAGACTGCAACAATAAGGCACCTAACCTAAATCTCCATTATCGTTGTACCGTAGCTGAACGGTTCCTTTTACTCTGTATACCTTAGTCTTCGGGATAGTGAAACTCCTCTCGTATACACTGGCATCTTCTGTACCAAGCTACAAACAACAGCGTTAACACTACATAACAACATTAAACAGCTATACTCTATTCTGTATATTCTATTCTTATCTATTTACAGGACTTACCGAGCGATTGTTCACTGACGACATTCCTTTCTTTCTTCTTTGGAATATTGTCAGGTGAATCGGACCTTCTAGAGACAGAGCCCGCCAGCGAGAATTTGGATCAGCTAGCTTTCGACCCGGAGTTTTAGATTCACTTGTACATTACATTTCATTTCAATTTATGTTATGCCATTGTTTAGGCATTGCTTTCATTCCATGTATTTTCATTTCAGTTATATTGTAAAAAGAATGTTTAATAAATAAAGTTGATGTTCAATTACATCTATTGTCATTCTTCTTGTGTACATTTATTTTAAATTGCTTAGATACGCTTAGCGTGTTTACTTCTGAGTAAATGCGTCGCGAACCTCGTCGCATCCTCTGCCCGTACACTGGGAAGCGGGGCGTGACAACATCGTATAATTTTCTAGCTTTGGCTCTGATACCATGAAGGTCGGGCAGCCACCCCATTAGGGCAGCCACCCCATCTAATGGGGTCGCCGTGGCACCAACGGGTCTCTCAACAGCTACTTTTTATGCATGCCCCCTCGCGAGGACTACAACCCGCCGGAACACCTTCCGGTCTTGGGACACCCGGAGAGTAAAAGCCTATGCTTCACCACACTGTCACACAGTGAGACCCCCTATAGGTCAGCATCCAATGCCTAGTATCTTTGATACCATGAAAGTGTTTATTACCACTACCACTGGGTTTTACTTGTATCAATCATGCCATTTTTAAAATATTTTGGGTGCTAATTAACACTAACCATGATCTTTAACTAGATGGTTAGGGTTTAACAATGATATAACAAGAAAACTACATAAAGAGAAGGAGGTAACAACCTTTGTAGACCGTGTCCTTCTCTTCTAAAGCTCCATATAGTAGTCCACGCGACTCCATTAGGCTCCACTTGAAGTTGGATCGAGCTTCCTTTGCGATCTTCATGCCGAAGATGATCCACTCGAAGCTCCGCTAATCCAAGCTACCTCTTCACCGAACTCTTTAGTGAAGGAAACACGCTGTACTTAATTGTTAATCAAGTGTAGGATGGTGAAATGGGGGTTTTGTTTGCTTACTAGGGTTCTCACAAGCTTAAGGTTTCACAACTCATATGAGGGATTGAGCTTGGAAGAGGTGAGGAAGAAGATGAAGAGAGCTAGAGAGCAAATAAGCTCAAGTCAAGAAAATGAACAAAATGTTGTGTAGAATGAAGAATGGCTTATCTAAAACCCTCACTCATTGAAGCATCCACAATTTCCAAATAAACAATTGGAACCGTGCTTTAATAGTGAGTCAAGACTAATATAATAATCATCAAAGCCATGCTTCATTCCATTCCTCATTTTCCACCTCACATTTTCCATTTTCTAAAAATAGAAAATCAACCATGCTTCATATATATATATATATATATATATATATATACATATATAAGAAAATAATTAGTGGGCTAATAATATTAGTTAATATATAATTATATCAAATATAAATATATATCATATTATTAAATCAGCACTTGATTTAATAATCCGATTATATCATATATAACCGACTAATATCATTTATCTGTATATCACATTATCAAATCAACACTTGATTCGATAATCCGGTTATATCACATATAACTAACCGATAACAAATAACTGCCAGATTAGAATACGGTATCACATACACGTATTTAATCAGGCCCCTGCACATATCAGCATATGTGCCCTACTTCGTTTCGCTTGAACTAGGAAACTTCTGTGTGGGACTCTAAAGACTCGTCAATACGCCAGCAGTATGTGATGATCACATCAGTCACCCACAAGAAATCAACGGTACTAGCTGGACGTAACGGCTACTCAGGCATCGAGCGATTAGAAGATCACCAAGCAAGCTTGTCCAAAATCTCATGAAGCATATAAGTAACACTTACCGTACAGTCCGGTCTTTTCGTCTGATATGTCGCATATCAAGTCTAGGGGTGGAATCGTCAGACCCCAGTAACTTGATAAGTCATGTCAATATATGGATCATAACGGTTCGAGAAACTACTGATAACTCTTACCAGTAAATCTCATCAGCCTTGGCCAGGTATTTACTGTTATAGCCAATCAAGCATAGCGCAACTTCAACTCCCAATACCGGGAGAGACGAAACCCCTCCTATTGCTCATTGCCTCCATGTAACTCGGGATTGTACCCAAAATCCACCTGTTTGCACGACTCCTTTGAGCCGTGGTAGGGAGGAAATCAAAGCACAGTGGGAACTACACAAGACTCTTTGACGATCTCGGGTCTACAAACTAACCTGTGCCAGTGTCACTGGAGAACTTCTATCTGACGATAGATATAGTACCAACTAGGACTTCTCGGCGATTCCTATTCGGTGTACCTATTCTTTAATGAGCACCTGTGTAAAATCTTTGAGGTCACACACCAATGGTTGTGGGATCAACCATCACCCCATACAGGGTCAAGAATCGTACACACTAGTCTACTCTGGAATATCGATACCCTGTCTCGATATCCCCTCGACTAGGAACAATTAAAGGATGTGCTTGTGGACTATCCAGGCCCCACTATTATAATCTGCATCATAGTCCTGGAAGTCAAGTCCACATCCTAAAGGCTTTATTAACATGTAACAGAGAGACAGTATAATAATACTAAGTGTACATGTAAAGATAAAAAGCAACCAGATAGCATGCTATCATGTCGAGTAAGAAAGTCCTCTATATATATGTCCAAGCATCCACTATATCATACAATGATGGCATCTAGGGCATACATATTCCTAACACCATATACCTTTGTCTATGCGCTAATAGTAAAGTGACACATGGCATGCGCCAGAGTTTCTGGGCATCAGTATATATACTCCAAAACTAATTCTTAGTCCAAATTGACTAAGTGTTATAAAGCTTAAGTTTCTATAATATCACTTGAACCCCATATGCTCATATATTTTAAGTTGCCTTAATCTAAAACAAGATTAACGGTCGTTAAATATATTTTCTAAGTCGATCTTAGTCCCATATACGACTAATAGTCCTTAGACATATACCCTGAATTGATGGAACATATGGCCTAGATTCAACCCAAATCTGAGATTTACGGATTTGGACTAATCCGTGCCCTACATGCGATGATATATATTAGTCTCCGTATACAATCTAAGGGTAACCCCAAAATAAACAAACTATAATATGACACACGAAGATTTCCGGAGTAGAGAAAATTGTTATCACGTGGCGATAACGTAATTAACTGCAGGGGTTTATGCCTGCAAAAAAAAGCGTCCCCACAATCAAAAACCCCTCATCATTGAGGGGTAATCCTAAAATTTCAACTACAACGGTCGCGTCCATCCAAACCTCCGATATACGATGCTATAAATCAACTTAGTATTTTCGATGAGGTGGACGGATATGTTCCATATAGAATCTGCCCCTAGATTCAGGCTGGACGAGCTCTTCGCACCTCAGTCCGATTTTCAGTGGTAAACAGAATGCTAATGAAACTCAAAACAGATATTCTGTGTCTAGAAGGGGGACTGTAATGACTTGCTCTAAGTGTCATGTTGTTGGTCACAATACTAGAAGTTGCAAAGCAGATCCAGTTCAACCAGTGACATCTAAGAAGAGGATTAGAGGAGGAGGAGATAATAGTATTACATCAGAAATTGGGAGCAATCATGTTGAAGCTAATGTAGGAACTCAGTTTGGAGTCACTGCCATGGAGGGTAAGTCATGAATATTGATAGAGGAGGAAGAGTAGCAGTTGGTAGAGATACAAATCATAATACCCAGGTGAGTTTAAATTGCATTTTTATTGTAGTTTATGTGTATAATTGCATTTTAAGACTTTTATGGATACCAATTACTGCATAATTTATTTTACTTGCATTAGGAAATCGAGCCAAGACTTAATAGACACAAGCTTGTGCCATCAAGATATAGAGGGGAAATATCCAGCTCAGTTCCTACTAATATAGACACTCGGTTTTCACAAGTCCGGTTAATATCTTACTTCAAAACATTTCCAAATTGCATTTTAATTTTTGTTTTTAGTATTTAACGCATTCCATTTCCGTCATACCTTAATGCAGGTAATGAAGAAGAAAACTTGCTTCATTTTGATGATGCTTGGCTCAACAGCCACCAGTTCACAAGTATTTGCAGTTTGTGGGGATTCTGTACACAGACAAGATGATGCTTGGCTCAAAACTTCTTTTGTAGTTTGGTTATACTGTGTATAGCCTATGAATGACTTTTGTAAGGTTGTAAAATAGTATGCCTCTAAAACAATGTTGCTATAATGAATTTGCTCTAAAACAATGTTGCTGATTTTGGAAGGGATGTATAACTCCATTTCAGTGTTCATGTGTTGTTCATTGTAACGACTCTGAAATCACTGTACAGAAATTTTCTTGTAATTGTACAGAAAAGGGTATTACAGCCTGTGTAAGAGTTATAAATTAGATTTGTTTGATAAAAGCAGGAAACAACTTGTAGCTCACTAGTAAACCCTCTGTACTGCTGTGACATAGCCTGCATGTTCGATTCTCATTAGACACAATTATTTTTTCTGATTTTTCTTTTTAATTTTTAAAAGCCCAATAGTTGCACGTGCAATACACAGAGAAATGAAAAGTTTCAGAAAAATCAAACAGGCGCAATGAGGTGTATATACCCAAAAACCTATGTAGCACGAATCTCGGGGCGATTGCCTCAAATCCGACCGTCCAAAATGCCCATTCGGCCTGCGCCAATGGTTAGATTGAGCCCAATTGGCTCCGTACTTTGCACACACACCCTTTCGACTCCCCTTAACTCCTCTGCACTTTTTAATTTCCCTGCAATCAAACAGAGACCCTTAAATTCACCATTTAACATCTTTTTAATGCATTTTAATTCCTAAACCCTAATTATCCACTATAAATACCACCCCATGCCTTATCTTTACACCATTCTGAAATTCTAGCAAAAATTCTCTCAAATCTTTCTAAGTGTCAAGTGGAGTTAAGCTCCTCAAGTGGAGTAGCAAGCCAAACTCGACGACCGGAGTATCTCCGACAAAACCACGACCCCTGAGAGTTTCTTCAATCTCTTCTTAACCTTCTAAAAACCGTAAGTCCCTCTTCTCTCCAATTCTTTTATCTCAATTCGTTGTCTAAGAAAATATCGACAAAAGTGGAGTTAACACGTAACAACCTTCGTTTCTAAATATTTTATTATGCTTGATGGGTCTAAATGTCACATAATCACCCTAATATCTCTTTAAAACAAAACTCACATTTATTATTTTTTGACGTGAACAAAATTTCATGTTCAATACTCAAATGATGAACTTTTTCATTAAAATACCATGAATTTTAAGGTAACCTCTTTTTGATATTTAGTATACCCAAGCCCTAGAACCTTCACGGGGTAATGACATACCCCACACGCACACTATGGTTTCATAACACGGTATTCTAAGCATATGGGTAATTCAAAGTAACAAAACTTTTTCATTAAAATACCACACCGTTTAAAAATGAGTTTCTTTAAATCGGTATTTCTAAATTCTTGGCAATTACGCATCTACAACCCTCGTCAGGGGACTCGCTAAATGGATGGTGTGGATTATCACATCCTTGGGACAGTAGAGCGAGATGCAAAACTCTTCAAGGAGTATTCGGCCTCAAAAGGAATAAAAAATACGGTTTTTAAGAAACGAGACTTTTTCTAATAAAAACTAATTTTTGGGAAAATTATATATAAATCATAAATCCATATTTTCAATAAAAACAAATTAAGAAACTATATTTTAAAAAAGAAAGATTAAAAATTTTTAATAAAATACCACCAAATTTCCAAAAGAACTTGTTTTCAAAAAAATACCACAAACTTTCAAAAAGCTGGGTTTTATCACCAAAATACCACAATAAATAAAATACATGTTCATGAAAACCCTAAATGTTATAAATCACCCTCGAGCTTTAGTTTTTGTAACGAATCTGAAATCACTGTACAGAATTTTCTTGTTATTGTACAGAAAAGAGTATTACAGCCTGTGTAAGAGTTATAAGTTAAATTTGTTTAATAAAAACAAGAAGCAATTTGTAGCTCACTGGTAAATTCTCTGCACTACTGTGACATAGCCTGTGTGTTCGATTCCTATCAGACATAATTATTTTTTCAAAATTTTCTTTTTAAATTTTTTGAAGCTCAAGAGTTGCACGTGCAATACACGGAAAAATGAAAAGTTTCAGAAAAATCAAACAGGCACAATGAGGTGTACACACCCAAAAACCCACGTGGTATGAATCTCAAGGCAATTGTCTCAAATCCGACCGGCCAAAATGCCATATAGGCCGGCGCCGACGGTTGAGGTGATCCCAAATGGCTTCGTGTTTTGCACACACCCCCTTTTGACTCCCCTTAACTCCTTTGCACTGTTTGATTTTCCTGCAATCAAATAGAGACTCTTCAATCCACCATTTAACACCTTTTTAATTCATTTTAATCCACATTTTTAATTTCCAAACCTTAATTCTCCACTATAAATACCACCCCATGCTCTACCTCTTCACCATTCTGAAATTCTTGCCAAAAATTCCCTCAAAAAGTTCCTAAGCGCAAGTGGAGTCAAGTGGAGTTAGCAACCAAGCTCCTTCCGTCGAAGATCGAAACCATTTCTGGAGCTTCCACGACGCCACGAAGCCCCTCCTTTCTATAGGGTGTTTTTCGTCATCCCATTGAGATGGGAATACGTGCGCGTGTCAGGCGCATTACAGATTCCCCCTGCCTAGGGTAGGCTGGGCTTTATTGATTGTAGGGATCCGAATCTCCGGCAGCCACGGACTAAGTTGCCGTTAATTACCCCTCGCATTTGGAGCGAAGGAACCTCCGATTTGACGGGTTAAACTGGTCATGCGAACTCAATATGCAGTGCGTTGGTGAGTGTGTATTTTTTTTGTTTTGTTCCACTTCTAAAGAAGATATATATATATATATATATATATATATATATATATATATATATATATATATATATATATATATATATATATTCTATATATAAAAACAAAAATAAATATTTGGAATTTTTTTTAATTTATTATTTTTTTTAATTTTAAAATATTATTTTTAATTTAATTTTATTTATTTAATATTTATTTAATATTTTTTTAAATAAAAAAAGGGATTAAATAAAGAAAAGAAGAAAAGAAAATAATTATGTTTTTTTTTTATTTTTAAATATTATTTATAATTTATTTTTGTTTATTTAATATTTATTTATTTTTATTTTAAATAAAAAAAGGAGGAAGAAAGAAGAAAAGAGAATTTTGTGTTTTTTTTTCAAAAAATGGGGTCACATGTTAGCATGTGACCCCTCATGTGAGGAGGGGTCACATGCTCATATGCTAAAGGGGGGAGTCACATGCTGAGCATGTGACCCATCACATGCTCAGCATGTGAGAAGCCCATCACATGTTTAGCATGTTAGCATGTGAGGGGGCCGTCACATGTTTAGCATGTGATCCGTCACATGCTTTGCATGTGACGCCCGTCACATGCTTAGCATGTGACCCACGCCATATGTTAAACATGTGATGGGGCCGCTTTAGTATGTGACCCCTCACATGCTTAGCATGTGACCCCGTCACATGCTTAGCATATGACCAACACCTTCTTCTTTTTTTTGACATGGAGTTCAACCCCAAAAGAACTTTATATGGCTAAAAAATTATAATGTGGAGTTAAACTCCCAAAAAAAAAAGATTTTTACTGTGGAGTTAAACTCCAAAAGAATTTCTGCAGTGGAGTTAAACTCCAAAAGAATTTTATTTGTGGAGTTGAACTCCAAAAGATTTTTATTTGTGGAGTTGAACTCCAGAAGATTTTCTGCAGTGGAGTTAAACTCCAAGAGGATTTTATTTGTGGAGTTGAACTTCAAAAGAATTTTATTTGTGGAGTTGAACTCCAAAAGATTTTCTCCTTTCTCCTTTGAGAAGAAACCCAAAATGGGTTCTCTTGAAACTCCAAGATCTAGATCTTGGATGATAAAAAAAGAGACCCTTTTTCTTCTTTTGATGGAGTTTTGGGAGATGGATTTATAGTAAAACCTTTTTTAGTTTTTTTTTAAAAAAAGGGAGAGCTAAGCTCTTGATTTATTTGGAAAATGAAAAGGAAGAACTTGAGAAAGAGAGAGTGGAGGCACAAACCCTAGTTTTTTCTGAGGGAATGAAAAGTGTATGCTTTATTCATCATCATGTTGCCTTATATAGGCTTACACATTTACATATAGCCCCTTGGACTTTTCAAAATAGCTTTTTTCCTATCTCATGGCTCATGTGCCATTTGTTTTTGCACATAAGCCATGGGCTTACAAAAATTTGGCTTTATGCCCATTTTGTTTATATTCATGCATAAAAAAATTACATAAAAATTATTTATGACATGATTTCGTTGTTGGCATGGGGAGGCTGGCCGCGGGCTCAACTTGGGCATGGGCCCGCTTGACCTGGGTTTGGGCCCACCTAGCTTGAGGATTGACCTTGACTTTGACTCGGTCAACCGGGATGTAAATTTTTACCCCAACACCTTCTTTCTTATCCTTTTCTTGATATTTCCAAACAGTAAATCATTCCCAACTCTTTTTCTTTTCATTGAAATTCATCTCCTAATCATATATCGGTAAAGTGGAGTTATTCCCGATACCTTTCTTTTTAAAGCCTAGACTCCCTTTCTTTTATATCTTGGTCAATCTAATTTTAGAACACTATTTGTAACTTTAATTACAAATGTTTAGATTTAAGTTTAACCAAAATTTTCATGTGAAACGAACGTAAACGAACTTTTTCATTAAAATACCTTGAACTTTATTACCATCTCTTTTCGATATTGTTAAAACAATATCTTTAAGAAAACTTCATGGGGTAACGACCTACCTCGCACGCACACTTTGGTTTCATAGCACGATGTCTACATATACATATAGTTGATTCAAAGAATAACTTTACAATAAAATACCACATCTTTTAAAAAAACGGGTTTCTTTTAAAGCGCTATTTTGTAATTCTTGTCAAATACGCCTCTACAACTCTCGTTAGGAGACCTTCTAATGGATGGTGTGGATTATAGCTTATCCTTGTGATAGTAGAGCAAGATGCAGAACTCCTCACGGAGTATTCGATCTCGAAAGGAAATAAAATACGGTTTTTTAAGAAATGCGATTTTTCTAAATAAAACTAATTTTTTAAAATTATATAAAAATTATAAATCCTTAAATTCAAAATATATTATGAAACTATATTTTCTAAAATGAAAGAGTAAAATTTTAATAAAATATCATCAAGTTACCAAAAAGGGATAGTTTTCAATAAAATACCATAAAATTTTAAAAACTAAGTATTTATCATTAAAATACCCAATAATTAAAATACATGCTCATGAAAACCCTAAATAATAAAAATAACTCTTGAGGTTATTTTTTAAAACTATATTAAAATATTTTTTCATAAAACCCCCTTAAGATATGCAAAACAATATTTTAAGGACTCTAGTTTAATATAGGTTTAAGCGGGATCAATTCTCTTGAGCCTCAGAGAGCCGGAGAAAGTGAATGCTTGCCTATTCAAATTAGACAACTTAACAGAGTTATCAATGGCAATTGTTATGGAAAAAGACACAAATCTTGTCGTCCATGTGCAGCAGTTGCCGATTACTTCCGAATCTAAGAATTCAAGAATTAAATCCATTCACAAGTGTCTGACTCAATCTGAGTTCAAACTCAAACCTGAATCCAAAATCAAACACGAACTTGAATACTTGATCATGAACCTGAATACTTGAATTCAAACTTGTACATTTGACTCGACTTGATTGAACCATGGTTATAACTTGACATGAATTCGACATGACTACTTGAACACATTATTACATCCTGAACATGAACCTGAACATTTTATATCCATGGATTTGGCCAAGACCTATATTCTTAATCTATACAATACAATATGCGGGGATAATGGGGTAGATTGGTACGGAACGTATATCGTGATACGAGAGGTCACTTAAAAGACACCTACATGAATTCACGTGTCGTTGTCCCATGGGTTATGACGGGGCCTTATAGTACATGTTACCATAGTCCACGGGGTAAGATGGACTCCTCTCGTATACATGAATACCTTCCTTATCAAATTACAAATAACCACGTTAAATAGATAACATATACATGTAGATGATCATATACAATTTTACCCGTCCTTTGTTCTTTTAGTCCACATGATATACTATTCTCTCTTGTTTCCTTTGGAACTTACCAAGCGCTAGTTCGCTGTCGACATTCCTCACTGTTTTTCTTTCCTTGGAATGATCGTCAGGAGGACCGGACTCTGAGAAGATAGAGCCGAGTCAGGAGGACTTGGACCAGCTTGTTGCACAACCAGATTACTGGCTCCTTCAAGTCGGCATGTACTTTCTGTATGTCATTGTTTAGGCATTGCTTTGTTTATTGTATCTTTTATTTCATACAGTTGTATGTAAAGTTGAATTTAAATAAAGTTGTTGTTTCATTTTATTATTCTTGTCATTCTTGTTCATTGTTATATTGCTTAATTATGCTTAACGTATTTATTTTATAGTAAATACGTTGCAGGCTTGCCACGTCACCGTTTCCATCTATTGGGAAGCGGGGCATGACAGGTTTTGTTGGCGGCCCATGCATATCAATTCTGCATGAAATCTTAAGTAATATACCACAAGAATTATAAGAATCAGTAACTATACATTCATTCCATTTCAAATTTCTTGAATCTACCCTAACCTTTCCTTTTTCATCAAGGTGATGGATTCTCCCAACACTAGCACAAATGTCAATGGCAACACACCACCACCTACTGTACCACCTCCCCCTACCTTTGCTGCTCCAATCAATGAACATACGATACTTTTAGAAGCCATCAAAAGCCTTCTGGAGGGCCAGCAGCAGCAGACTGCTATTCTTATGAACCGCTCGGAAGCCGAAGCACCTGGAGTGAAGCAATTTCGTGCATTGCATCCAATGAACTTTTCTGGAAAAGAAAGTCCTCTTGAGGATGAAGAATGGGCCCAGAGTATAGAGGATGACCATACCGCAGCACAAGTACCAGACATAGCTTGGGTTCGTATGGCCAAGCTTCAGCTTACAGATAATGCAAGAGTCTGGTGGAAAGCTGAGGAAAGCCGTCTCACACAACTAATAGAGTGGACGACGTTTCGCGATCTGTTCGATGTGAAGTTTTTCCCTGTGACTGCTTGGTTTGAGATGGAGAAACAGTTCATCCATCTGCAACAAGACTCCATATGGGTAAAATCTGTGGATGAATATGATACCGAATTCATCATACTTAGCAGGTAAAGAATTTGTATCAAATTCTGTTCTGTAAAACACATCACTATCCTGATATCAACATCTTATCAGGTTCGCGGTACATTTGACCCTGACCGATGAGATTCGGGCTAGACGATTCCAACAGGGTTTAGACCCAAAAATTCAGGCGGCATTAGCCACAGGCGACTACCTAACTCATGAACTCGCCCTGAAGGCAGCACGTCATTATGAAGCTGTGGTCAAGAAGAAGGGTAAGCCCCAAATAGCCGGAATCAAGCGTCCTGTTACCCAGATGACAGGATGAGCCTCTTCTAGGCTGATCTTTGCACCCAGGAGGCCAAGTGGATCGTTTAACCGGTCCAGTCCAGATTTCTGCTTCTACTGCAAGAGAATTGGATACCTGGCGAAAGACTGCAGGCGTGCAAATGGCCTGTGTTTGATTTGTGGCTCATCTACTCACTCTATAGGAGTACCCATATCGTTTTAACACAACACCGGTACCAAGACCCGTAATCACAGCCTTGCAGAGGCCAGCCATCCAGGCACCTGCACCCCGCCTAGTTCTTCCTACACCAGCTCTATGTAGACCACCTGCACAGTCTCATCGTCAATTCCATTAGGCACAGAGAAACGTGCATCAAGGGCAGAGAAACGTACCCCAAGGACAGAGGAATGTGCCTCCGAAAAAGAGGAATGTATCGAGATGACAGGCTATTACAATGACGGTCGAGGAGGCCGAAGCCACATGACAAGTCATCACTGGTAATTCCCCCATCCTTTCAACCCTTGTATATAGTTATACTTTTCCTATATCTAAACCCAACCTCACACAACTTAGGTACAATACTAGTAGCCACCCTTCCTGCACTCATACTTTTCGACACTGGAGTTTCGCACTGCTTCATGTCACAACGATTCATGAGGACGCATGCTATTCCCGTGAAGCCACTTATTTCATGTTGGAATGTCAGTTCCGGGAATGGAGTCTTGAAAGCAACTTTGGGATATGATCAGTACCCAGTTGTAGTTTGCAGTCGAGAATTCTATGCAAATTTCAAAGTACTGGACATACCAAATTTCGATGTTATGTTGGGAATGGATTGGCGGGAGTAATTTATACTACTATTGACTGCCGTCAAAAGAGGTTAGTATTTGAGATACCAAATCACTCAGTTTTCTATTTCAAAAGTGGAGATAGAATCTTGGAGCCAGGTGTAGGGCATTTTCCATCACCCCATTGAGATGGGAATACGCGTCGCTTGTCAAGACCATTACAGATTCTCCCTGCTTAGGATAGGTTGGGTTTTATTGATGGCGGGGATCCGAATCTCCGGCAGCCGCGATCTAAGCCGCCGTTAATTACCCCTCGCCTTTGAAGCAAGAGAACCTCCAATTGACGGGCCAACTAGTCATGCGAACGCAATGTGTAGTGTGCGTGTGTTGTGTTCTGAGTGGTCTTGGGTATATCGGGGACCTTGCAGAGTTTACGGGGGTCCCGCTACCCGAATAGCAGGTTGAGGGTCAAGAGGGCTAGCAACCTCCTTGCGGGGTGCGGGGCAGCTCCCCGTTAGAAAAAAAAAATTCTAATGGGGAAAGTATTGCGGAGTGTGTATATAAAAATGGTGAATAGCATCCAACGGACGCGTGGACGCCGGCGCCTCACACGCCCAGCACGCTGGGCGCCGGCGCCTGCGGAAAAGGGGCTTAGCCCCTGTACTGGGAGTTGTACTCCCAATTGACTTTTAGAGTTAAACTCCTAAAAGAAAGACAAAGGGGTTTAGCCCCTACACTGGGAGTTGTACTCCCAATTGACTTTTGGAGTTAAACTCCTAAAAAGAAAGTCTTTTTTTCTTTCCCGTAGTTAAACTCCCAAGAGATTTTCGGAGATGATGAAAGGGGACCCCTTTCTTCTCCCTTAACCCCTAGATCTTCTTTTGAGCCTTGGATATTCCCAAAGTGGGGTTTTTGGAGACAGGTCTCTTTCTTCCTCTTCTTTGTTGACTGGATCATGGAAAAAAAGGGGGTGAGACTTAAAAATCACCCTTTTGGGGGACTTGATGGAAGATCCGAGCTCCCCTTCAAGGGTTTTATGGTGAAAAACTGTTTCTTTTTGGAAAAAAGAGAGTTAAACTCTTGATTTAATTCAAGAAAAGAGGAGAAGGTTCAGAACCTAGAGGAAGAAGAAGGAGGCACAGAACCATAGACTTTTTTGAGAGAGAATGAAAAAAGTCCTCCTTTGATTTTTCATCATGATTGCCTTTATCGACTACACACTTTACATATAACCCCTTAGGCTTTACCAAATGGTATTTGTGCCACCCCATGCCTTATGTGCTTATCTCTTTTTGCACATAAGCCATGGGGTTTACAAAATTTTGGATTTTTGCCCATTTAACATACATTTATTTCTATATAAAAAAAGAATTACACTAAACCAATTTATGGCTTCATTCTTTTTGTCATGGGGCCGGTCCCTTCCATATTTAGTCTTGACCTAGACTTGGGCCCATTTGATTTGGGGTTGACTTTGATTTTGACTTGGTAAACCTGGGTCAAATTTTTGACCCCAACAAAGTGCCCCCATCAATAAATGCACATCGCGTGTGTGGGTCGTGTGTATGAAATTTATGGATCTTGTTTTATATGGAACTTGATTTGGTTGCGTTCCCTTTTGACGACGTGGATGGTCGATACTGCCATTTTAGAGACGTGGATGGTCGGTGCTACCATTTTAGCGATGTGGAGGGTCGGTGCTGCCATTTTTGCGCCTTGGACGGTCGGTGTTGCCATTTAAGCGACTTGGACGGTCGGTGCTACCCTTTTTGCGACTTGAATGGTCGGTGCTGCCATTTTAGCGACTTGGATGGTCGGTGCTGCCCTTTTTGCTATTTGGATGGTTGGTGCTGCCATTTTTATGACATGGACGGTAGGTGCTGTCCTTTTTGAGACTTGGACGGTCGGTGCTGCCCTTTTTGCGACTTGGACGGTCGGTGCTGCCCTTTTTAAGACTTGGACGGTCGGTGCTGCCCTTTTAGTGACTTTGACGATCGGTGCTACCCTTTTTGCGACTTGGACGGTTGGTGCTGCCATTTTTGCGACTTGGACGGTTGGTGCTACCCTTTTTGCGACTTGGACGGTCGGTGCTGCCCTTTTAGTGACTTTGACGGTCGGTGCTGCCCTTTTTGCGACTTTGACGGTTGGTGCTGCCCTTTTTGCGACTTGGACGGTCAATGACTTGCTCCACTTTCTGCGGTGTCGGGGTTTGATTTAACTTGCTCCACTTTCTGGGGATTCAGGGTTTGATTTGTTTAATTTGATTTATTTTGGGAGTTCTCTATCTGTCTACAGGACTTTTGAGCTTGGAAGCGCTACCGGGTGGGACATTAATTTGATCTGTTTGATTTTTGCCTTGTTTGGCGGGATTTTGGAATTTGAGAGGAACATGGAATTTGGATTTTGTTTGGCATCAGCATTGCTACACTGGAATAATGCCAGGAGTAACTCATCATTTGCCCCGGGAGGACTTTGGATTTGGTTTTTGGGTCGGTATCAACACCGCTAACACTGAAGTGTAGTACCAGGAGCGACTCATCATTTGCCGTGCCCGTTAGGGAACGATGGCTTAGGAGACAGGTTTAGATCCCTATCACCTAGAGCTTTTCAATTTCATGAACCGTAAGGCTCTCATAAAAGCATTTTTCCCTACGAGTCGAGAGGATCCCGCAGGTGTATTTCTCCCTAGAAATTGTGGGGATTCCTAAGTGTGTTGCTCCTTTATGAGTCGTAAGGATCTCATGCAGGGATTTTCTCCTCACAAGGTCAAGAAGACTTTGTGAGTGTATTTCATCTCTTTTCACGAGTTTGTGCCCTTTCGGGTTTTCACAAACTCGCCAACAGTCCTGTTGTTTTTACTCACGGAGCCCTTTCGGGTTTTCATTCGTGCCCGTTTTGCTTGTGGACAAACCCCTTTTTTTCGGCGGTAGGACTTGGGAGAGATAGGGGTCATTTGTGCCCGTAGATTATATACGGTTTTACAGGATGTATGATCCAGACCGTAAGACCGGTTTTCACAATTCGCCTGCGACTTGGAGAATTCACACATAATATTTCTTGAGATATCGGTCATTGATTGGTGGCATGGGCTTTTCTCCCTCGGCATTTATCAGCTGGTAAGATCCTCCATCAAACACTTTCTCGATGACGTATGGTCCTTCTCAGTTTGGCTTGAATTATTCCTTGGCATGTCGATTGGGGATGATCGGTCTTTTGAAGACCAACACCAGTTTGCCTTTCTTAAAAGCACGGAGACGGGTCATCTTATCATAGGCCCGTGACATTTGGGTTCGGTACAGCTCCAGATTTTGCTGTACTGCGAGCCTCTTTTCTTCGTGGGCATCTAGCTCTTCGAGCCGAAGGTGGATGTTTTCCTCCTCCATCAACTCATGTTGGACGACCATTCTTAGGCTTGGGATTTCGACTTCGAGTGGGAGGATTGCTTCCACTCCGAAAAGTAGTGAGTATGGAGTGGACTGAGTTGGAGTGCGGTGCATGGTACGATATACCCACAACGCCTCATGGAGCTTGAGATTACAGTCTCTCTTGTTGGTAGAGGCATTTTTCCTCAGGAGCTTGCATAGAGTTTTATTGAAGGTTTCAGCTAGCCCATTGGCTCTTGGATTATAGATGGAGGAATATCTCCAGTTTATCTTGTGCTGAGTAGCGAACCTCGAGACTTTGAAGCTCTTGAAAGAAGGCCCGTTGTCAGATATGATTCTTCTCGGTGTACCAAAGCGGTATAGAATATTATGCTGGAAGAACGTCAGAATATCTTCTGTCTTGACTTCTTTTACCAGGAAAGCTTCAGCCCATCTGGAGAAGTACTCAGTTGCGTCTAATATGAACCGGTGGCCTTTGGATGACGGAGGATCAATTGGACCAACTATGTCGATGCCCCAAACTTCGAAAGTCCATGAAGCCACCATAGGATGCAGCAGATTGGGATGCCTGTAAATGAAGTCACCGTTAATTTGGCAGAAATTGCATTTCTTTGCATGCTTTTCGCAATCCCTTATCATGGTAGACAAGTAATATCCAAGCCGTTTGATTTGAAGCCATATTTTAGGGCCGGATTGGTGAGCTCCACAGACGCCTGAGTGAACTTCTTTCATGATTTTTTGGGCTTCGGCCAATGACAGGCATCTGAGCCAGAGTTTGTCATATGATCTACGGTATAATGTATTATTTACAATCACGTATCGAAGAGCTCTCTTCTTCAGCTAAATCCTCGCAGATTTCCTTCGGGCAATTTGTCGTATCGGAGGTACTCTATAAAGGGTTCTTTCCAATCGGGCTCATCTTGGATGATCTGAGCTTCTTCGGCAGAATTGTTCTCTTGTTCTACGCTTTCTTCTTCATGCAAAGAGACCGGAGGTAGAATTTGTTGGCTTCTGATTATTATCAGAATTTCATCCCTATCGAGATCAGCCAGCTCCTTGGCTAAGCGAGCGAGTACGTCGGCTTTTCCATTCAACGCCCTAGGAACCCTCTTCAGTTCAATGTGGGTGAACTGTTTCATAAGATCCACCACCCGGCTTCTGTACCGAGCTAACTCGGATTTGTATATCTTATAGTCGCCGCTTACTTGGTTGACGACCAGCTGGGAATCATCGTAGACTCATAGCCGAAGGATTTCCATTTCTATGGCGAGCTCCAGACCAGCTATCAGAGCCTTGTATTCAGCCTCGCTGTTTGTGTAAGGCTCGGTGAGAGCAAAAGAACGCCGTAGGGTTCCCATCGATGTCGTGATGAACACCAATCCTATCCCTGCTTTTATCAATGGGATGATTGATTTGCTGGAGGTCCTAATTGATGATGCTCCATTGAAGTAGAGCTCCCAACATGGCTCGTCATCCTCGAGGTGCAGCACTTGTTCGTTGGGTAACTCGCAATTGAGCAGTGACCCTTCTAGTATGGGATAAGGAGGAAGGAAGTCGGCAAAGGGTTGCCTTTTTACTCCTTTTTGAGGAGTATAGATTATGTCAAATTCAAGCAACATGACAGCCCATCTTGTCATTCTACCGGCTAGGCTTGCTTTGGTCATTAAGTGTTTGAGCGGGTCAACCTTGAAGATCAGCATAACCCGATGGGAAAGAAGATAGTGTCTTAGCTTTTTCATGGCAAATATTAGGGCCAGACACTGCTTTTCGATCAAGGAATAGTTATGTTCCATCCCGACTAACGTTCGACTGAGATAGTAGAGGGCATTCTCTTTTCCATCCTCATTGTTCTGGGCGAGGAGTGCACCGAGTGACTCATCTAGCGTGGCAGTATAGAGAATCAACGGTTTATTTGGAATGGGAGCAGCAAGCACTGGAGGGTGCAGCAGATACTGTTTGATACTTTCAAACACTTCTTGACATTCAGCATCCCAGACGAAAGGAGCTCCTTTCTTCATGAGCTTCGAGAAAGGCCTCCATCTTCCCGATAGGTTCAAGATGAACCTTCGTATGTAAGCAAGTTTACCTTGAAAGGACCTTAGCTGCGTCAGATTCTTCGGAGGAGGCATCTTTATGATGGCCTTTATCTTCGATAGGTCGACATCGATCCCCCGATGTTGGACTATGAAGCCCAAGAATTTTCCTGATGACACGCCAATAGCGCACTTTAAAGGATTCATCTTCAGATCATATTTCATCGGTCTGGTGAAAACGGTCCTGGGATCTTGGATGCGATCGACCTTGGCTTTAGTCTTGACGACCAAATCATCAACATAACATTCGATGACCTTATGGATTAGGTCATCAAAGATATTGGTCATTGCCCTTTGATATGTAGCACCTGTGTTCTTTAATCTGAATGGCACCACCTTATAATAGTATATCCCGATCGGGGTTCGAAATGCTGTGTGTTTGTCATCCTCTGGCGACATCTTGATTTGATTATATCCAGACGAGCCATCCATGAAAGTGAATAGCTCATAATTTAAGGTATCGTCGAACATCATTTCCATGACCGAAAGTAGGAAATCGTCTTTAGGGCATGCCTTATTGAGATCCCTGAAATCGATGCAAACTCATATCTGCCCTTTCTTCTTTTTCACTGGGACGATGCACGGGATCCAGTCCGCGTATTTCTCTTCCCTGATGAAGCCGGCATCAATGAGTTTCTTAGTTTCCTAGATAACCTTTTCTTCCAGTTCCCTTCTCATTCTTCGAGGAGCTTTTTTGACTGGATTAGCATCAGGAGATATAGCCAGCTTATGCACGACCACTTCGAGGGAAAGGCCAGGCATTTCTTTGTACGTCCATGCGAATCAGTCGGTGAACTTATGCAGCTGGGTGACTAGCTGCTCTTTCATTTCCTCTGACAAGAGCGAGCCAACGTAAGTCGGCCTTGGATTTTCGGGCGTTCCCAAATCAACCTCGGTTAGCTCATCAAAGATTGCTTGTCCGCCATCTTCGAGCTCTCGAGGAGTTTCTTCTAGCTCGGCTATCTCATCGTCATTATTTGACCTTTTGCTGGCTTCACCAACATAGATCATATAGCATGCTTTGGAATCAGATTGACTGAAACCTATGCCCCGTCTATCCGGAATCCGTCCATCGATGAGCGCTTGGATTTGAGGTGGATGCATAGCCCCTCATAAAACTTCGCTTCGGATTCCATTTGATATAACCGGCATCCACACTTTTTAAAATATTCCTGTATCTCAGGCGCATAATATCTAGGATTGAGGATGGCTCTTATGCCTCTCTCATAGGGAAGACACATGACAAAAAAATCGTCCGGCTGCATGACAGAATTTGACCCATAAAACAGAATGCCCTTCTGTCCACTTTTCCTTCCGGGATCGTAGAAAGTTTGCAGTTGGTTCACGGTAGATACCAACAAAGCATCTAACTCCTTGCACATCTGTTCTGGCACCCTTGTGATAGCTAGGGATCCTTCTGTAATCTCGAAGGTTTTTCTTAGCTTCGCTTTTTGCATGAGGGCCCAATCCGCATAACTGTTGCGAGACGGGTCCTCTTCCTCTGACTCTTCCGTTTCGCTGCCAAGATGAGGGAGAATTTTCCTGCTAGATGGGCCTTCAGTATCAGACTCGTCCGTATCGCTACCGAAACGAGGACGAGTTTTACGGAAGGATGGACTTCCAGCGTCGGACTCATCAGTGTCACTGCCAAAACACGGGCGCACTTGGGGGTTTTGCTTTTGAAAGTGACAGCCAGCTCAGATTTGCTTTTGAGTTTCGGGACCGCTCCATCCTCGGTCAGTTATGGCTTAGCATTTTGGGGGTTCACAAAGTACCGAGAATCTTCATATCGGACTTCATGCACACCGAATGGCTGGATGTCTCCGTCAATGCATCTTTCTTCGCCATTTTTAGTATACTTCATGCATTGATGAAGAGTTGATGGAATGATGCCGTAATTATGGAGCCACGGCCTTCCTAAGAGAATTTTATTAGACGTGTCAGCCTCGATCACGTATATCTTAGCTTCAGTTTACAGATCTCCAAATTTGATTGGCAGAGCTATAGACCCCAGAACTTGCTGGCAGTTTTGATAGAAGCCTTGAATGAAAATCCTTTCTCTTGACAAGTGTCGGACGTCCATTGACAAACACTTCAGAGTCCGCAAGTTCATGATGTTCACTAAGATCCCGGATCAATCAATATGCAATTAATCCGATCTCCATCGCTATACACGGTCACGTAAAGCGGCCGGTTATGCTCGGCTTTTCCCAGTAGCAGGTCTTCGTCCTTAATCGTGAACGCGGCGGTATGCAGGGTATACTAGGCTTCTTTCATATTAATTTCCGCAAAGAGAGCCTGGTACTTATCAGGGTTTTGTAGAGTGTGAATGAGAACATCTATAAGTTATTTAGATAAGATCAAGGCATTGTAGATGCTCAGGAGAGACGGAAGCTTACGGAGATGGGCCAAGACATTATAGTCCACTGAGGAAGGACTCGAGTTTTCATGAGCAAGCTCTCTGCCATCTTGTTCATTAGCGACCTATTTTTCCTTTTCTTTTGGGGCGTTACCTTGATTTGGCGGTAGAGCCCTGCTGCTTCTAAGCTGGATTTGGTTGGACTTTGTGGCGAGCATCTCATCCTCTTTGGGAAAGCATAGCTCTTCCTCAAAGTCGCTACCAAGATGAACGACGTAGCAGGTTACTATAGGAACCTCGTCATTGGAGTCTTCTTCTAGCTCCTCCAGAATCTCAGCTGCTTCTATGGGGAAGAACTCCTTCAATTGAATTAGAGTTCTTTCTTTTTGTTCATAATATTCAAGGGAATCGATATATTTTTGAATGGTTGATCTCCCTGCAGATTCTTTTTAGCGTCGATCCAAACTTTTCTTCTTCTTGAGCTTTTTGAATTTTGGGCCTGATTGAGCCAAATTAGCAGCTGGAATGGCGGGCTCTTTCTGCCCCTCCCATTCTATTCTGGGCTCTTTCTGAAGTAGCTTTAGCATCTTCTGCGTCTTATTAGAGATGTGCATACTCCACGGAGGCTGCGGCGAGTCGGATTCATTTCTCAGGGCAGCGGATTCAATCGTTTGCTCCTTGAAGGCTTCAGCTTCTGTTTGTATAAAGTTGGTGGTTGCAGCTTGATAGTTCACCAACACACTCTTGGACAACTCAATCTCCCTGTTCCCGCCAAAATCTTCGGCCAAGAGCTATTTGTTTCTATTTACAACGGTTTAACTTTTGTTTACAGATATGTATGAAATCGGGCTCATTCATATACGCACATACACACATCATGGGAAGAACAAGTGTTAGAAAAGGAGCACTTGGTGGTCAACGAAAAAAAGAAAGCATTTAATTGAACATTTTATTCTACAGGAAATAGATCACCATACATGGGATCAAAAATACAGGGATTCACAAAACTATGGATAAAATTCTCTAACTCTCTCTGCCTTCTCCACCATGGCAAAGCGGCGATCTTCACGAAGAGTCACTCCCCATCGGTCAGCCCCGTGCCCATCATCAAAGGCAGACATGATGGCCCGCTGAGCTTGTATCTGGTTTAGCAGCTGAACAGAACGATCCCTCAGAGCCGTGGTAATCAAAAGTGTCTCATGAAAGCACTCGATCTTGTCCTCCGCTGCGTCGAGTATCATCGGAGTCATCTCCGTAAGATGAGGGGGAATATCATCGAGCACGGACAAGAATACCATCCAGAGCCGATAGGGAGAGGAGATCCTCTACGAGTCAAGAGCTTGTGCAGCACCGTATTGCATTGGTTATCCGTAAGAGCAGGGTTCACCAAGCGGTCAGCAAAACGAGAAACAATTTCTTCAATAGGCACCTCCCATGGCTGTCGGCGAGCATGTGGACGATTACAAGCCACAACTCTTCTCTGTTAAAATAATTCTCTGAAAGTGAAAGAGAAGAGAAGCATTGTTTTAGATTATGAAGGAAGACATTCAAGTCTAGGCACAGAAAATGCCGTGCATGATGGTGTTGGCTATAGTGCCCTCAAGTCAATTATTGGATCGCAGGCACGTGATTGCAGTGATTGAGGGAGGACCTATACATGTAGAACAGTCTTACTCGAGATGATAGTATGCTATCTGGTTTGTCTTTATCATCGTGTACTAGCTTCAGGTGACACTACAGTTCACTATTACATGTTGATAGAGCCCATAGGATTCTTACTTGACTGCCAGCAGTATGATGGCGATCATATATATGGGAGCTGGGGTCTATAAGCACATCCTTAAATGGTCCCTAGTAGAGGGAGTTTCGAGGCAGGGCATCAATACTGTAGAGTAGACTAGTGTATACAGTTCGAGACCCCGACGAGGGGCGATGACCGGTCTCATAAGCCACTGGTGTCAGTTGGTTCACCTAAGATGTATACAAGTGCTCATTGGGTTATGAGTACACCGGACGGACTCGCAGGGGCACTATTGATTGGTACTATACCTATCGTTAGGTGCATTTCCCAGGTGACATGAGTACAGCTTAGTCCGTTGACTTGACACTGCTATATTGCCTCAAGTGTGTTTCCACTGTTCTTTGATTGCTACCCTACCACGGCTCAAAGGAGTCATGCAAAGAGGTGGTAGTTGTGTGCAGTCCCGAAGCACTTGGAGGCAGTGGCGGTTAGATAGGATTCGTCTCTTCCGGTATTGGGGATTGATATCGCGCTGTGTCTGGAAAGCCATTACACAAAGTCCTTGGCCAAGGCAAGTGAGATTTACTGGTAGGTATTCCAGTAGTTTCTTAAGGTTTTCTAGGCTACACTCCGACCGAATTTTCTAAAACCGCAATTCCATTCTTCAAGTTTCTTCCGAATTTTTAAAGATATGGCATCAACTAAAGTGAACTCGTGACGGATCATAAGAAACCCCTCATCTGTATATGCATACCTGCATCCACATTCCGACTGAATACGAATGCAATGAGACGAAAGTAATCCAACAAATCTAATACTAGGATCCGGCTTAAACCAAAGCTCACTAGTAGGATCCGTCCGATCATGATCCATGCACAAGTGCACGTATATGATCAAACCCTGCCATAAAATCATACGACCTCTACAACGTTTCGTCCGAACTTGGGAAACTTTCTGTAGGGGACTCTAAAGACTCATCAATACACTGGCAGTGGGTTTAACCACAACCACGTCAGTGGTACTTGCTGTACGTAACGGCTGCCCATGTATTGAGCGAAATGGAAGCTAACGAGCGAACCCATCTCTGTACAGTCCGGTCTGTTCGTCTATGAGTATCGCATATCGGGCCTAGGGGGATGGTAAACGTCAGACCCCCAATAGCGGTATAAGTCGTGTCGGAGTGTAGCCCAGAACACCTTGAGAAACTACTGGAATACCTACCAGTAAATCTCACTTGCCTTGGCCAAAGACTTTGTGTAATAGCTCTCCAGACACAACGCGATATCAACCCCCAATACCAGAAGAGACGAATCCTATCTAACCGCCACTGTCTCTAAGTGCTTCGGGACTGCACCCAACTACTACCTGTTTGCACGACTCCTTTGAGCCGTGGTAGGGTAGCAATCAAAGAACAGTGGAAACACACTTGAGATAATGTAGCAGTGTCAAGTCAATGGACTAAGATTTACTCATATCACCTGGGAACTGCTCCTGACGATAGGTATAGTACCAATCAGCAGTGCCCCTGCGAGTCCGTCCGGTATACTCATAACTCAATGAGCACCTGTATACATCTTAGGTGAACCAACTGACACCAGTGGCTTGTGAGACCGGCCACCGCCTCTCGTCGGGGTCTCGAACTGTATACACTAGTCTACTCTGGAGTATCGATGCCCTGTCTCGAAACTCTCTCGAATAGGGACCATTTAAGGATGTGCTTATAGACCCCAGCTCCCACATATATAATCGCCATCATACTGCTGGCAGTCAAGTAAGAATCCTATGGGCTCTATCAACATGTAATAGTGAACTGTAGTGTCACCTGAAGCTAGTACACGATGATAAAGACAAACCAGATAGCATACTATCATCTTGAGTAAGACTGTTATACCGGTATAGGCATAGTCACATAATTCGCGAATTATTCGCGAATTCGCCGAATAATTCGCGAATTATGTGACTGCCGATTAAATCTGCGAATTATTCGCCATCACCGAACTCGCCGAATTATTGCCGAATTATTCGCGAATAATTCCCGAATTATTTGCGAATTATTCAAAAAAAAGCGAGTTATTCAAAAAACAGCAAATAATTCACGAAATCAAAGTCTAGCATCTCATATAATAATTTTATATTAATTTTTTGCTCGAAATCCTTCACAAACATTTCTCGAACACTTACCGAATTTTTCCCGAATACCTGCCGATTTTTTCCGAATCGTTCTCCAAATCCGAATTTTCGACCTCGCCGAATTATTGCCGAATCACGAATTTGTGACTATGGGTATAGGTCCTCCCTCAATCACTGCAATCACGTGTCTGCGATCCAATAATTGACTTGAGGGCATTATAGCCAACAATCTCCCACTTGCACTTAAGGCTAATTATTACGATATCGCATACTCACAACCCGTGTGATACCGAACACCCAACTTCTCAACTGATCAATCTCACAAAGCCTGTTTGTGAAACTCTTGCGTTTGAGAAATGGCCTCAGTGAGTGGATCTACTCTGATGTTTCTTTCTATCTCTTTTTATCTCAAGTTCGCGAAGAAAGCTATCTCCCGAAATGAGCAATACCTGTCTTCGAATATATCTGGATATCTGATGGGATCTAGTTCACAAATGAACTCCAAATCCAGCAAACTTCTTAGACCGTATCGTCAACTGAATTTAATCAGTATCTTGCGTCATGCCTCCCTCAGTATCCGCTTGGACCACCCGTCCAAACTACTGCCCCTCGTCAGAAGGAAAACTATAACTCTGACAGTCACTCTGTCATCCAGGTCACCTTGGAAGCCTGGAATGATAACTGTCTCCCAAAAGAGGCTGTCGTTATCATATCCTTAGAACATCCACATATGTTCATAAACTGCTTCCGAACGTTTCTCCAAGATTGGATTAATATATCAACTTATTGCATCTTGTGCAAAAACAACATCTGGTATGGTACTTGACATCTCATGATTAACTCAATTGTCTAAGCAAGTGATATGCCAGTCATGCACATCCCTCTCCCCTTTAGTCTGTAAGACACCTTTAGAGAGGGTGACTCCATCACCTGCAGGTACACCACCATGCCAGGAGTCGTCCATTCTAGAACATCTTTAGAATGTTGTCTACGTACCCGGATTGGGAAACTACCCAAATCTAGATCTAAAACCATAGATCTAGTAACCAGAATGCCTGATATAATATCCAAATCCTATGTGGAGAAACCACTGTGTGACAGCCACAGTATAACCTATCGTAGTATAGGAATTTGACTTCCTACAACGTGTATGTCATCCAAATTCCAGGACATACCACCCTACTACCTTCTTAACAAATCCATCTCCTATTCTGATGAAGTCAAAACCTATGACTGTCACATCAAAAATAGATGATCTGTCTCCGCTATATCAGCTTTAGTCTATAAATTGACACAAGCAACTTGTCTACTACGCTTCCGCTGCTCCCACTGACTACAACAACCCTCTGGCAGAGTCATATACACGTGCACTTCTAAAGCTAGTTTAGAACGACGCTATACTCATCCTCCTGCCGGGTCTCATAGTCTAGAACAGCAGTAATGGCAAGTATGGATAAATAAGAACCTCCCTGTCACCGTCTTTGAGGATACCGAAGTACCTCTCGGGCGCCTAAGGTTACCCACTATATCTGCGGAGTGGCTAATGGAATGTCAATCATGATTGAATCTTTGGGTTCTATTAAATTTTCAGCAATCGTTTACGGTTCTGGAATCACTTCCAGTTCTACCATACTCCAACTACTGTTTTCTGAAAAAGTCCATTTTACTAAAACTGTGGTGAGTCAAGAACAATATTTCTATTAATCTTCCAGATGATAGAAAGTTAACCCTCGTCATAGCTTGGGAAAACCCACAAACTGTCATTACTGAAACGTGCCTTGAGTTATCCAGAGTCTGGTTTTAAGCATAAGCCGGACAACTCCATATACCTTAACATCGTTAAGATATGAGCCATTCTATATATAATATATAAATAGAGGCACTGATTTAATTGGAACCAGATTCAAATCATGCAGCTGTCTCCAGTGCATGTCAACTGAATGGAGAGAGGCCGATCAGCATTACCCAACTTAGGAGTGCATCTAGATATGAGTAACCCGAAAGAGAAACAAGTTCTCAAAACCATTACTATCAACTGAATACCAAACACAAGTATCTACATCTTCGATCACCTTGAAGAATCCTGATACTTGCGACACCTGGTTCTCTACTTTATTCTTGTACCTATAACTTCTCAAAACTTAGACTTTGTATTTCTACAAAACACATGTCCAAAACTGGAGAAGTTACAAGTAAACAGAATATAGTACGAGTACCAACCCCTCTGTCCTAATGGACACTGGACAACATACAATACTTTGTATAAGTCCCCTGAGTTTAATAACTCATACCCTGTGCGTCGTTGGTTGAAAACTGTACTATGGTTATGAAGAATTACACTGTTGTTTAATGCTCCTTACCTAACCATCAAACGATATAGGTAAATGTCATGGAAATAATTTCAAAAAGTTATATCTCACTTTATAAAAAAAACGTACAGATATATCAGTTTGAAATTGGTGCATAACAACGGATATTCAAAACCAAATATTTTCCGTCCGGCAAAAACCTAGGCGATTTCCTCAAATATCACCAATTACAATGAATCCCGATATAATGAGGATGGTCACCTTAATTCCCAATAACTTACTCCCACTCATCATCTGTAAAACCATACAGATGTGAGAATCAAATCTGGTAAATACATACCCTGGAGCAAGGTCTAATTGGAAAATCAGTTTTCTATTAACAATGCACGGTGAAACTGAAATATGAAAATGATTCGAAGGGGTATCCGGGTATTCCTAGTAATGCCTCTTCCATTATCAGATTCACGACTGTAACCGTATATTTCTTTTTTCCATCTCTCCAAGTCTCTTTATATGTCTTTACTCATTACCTTCTGTACACCACCCTTAGGCTAAGTGGTTTTCTTCCTTCCCTACCGTTCGGCACCAGCCTATGGTTTGGAAGAAGACCATCCAATAAGCATAATAGGTGTACTCTCCTAAACCTAGGAGCCCTCGCAACCTGAGAGAAGGTAAAGATAAAAGACAACTGAATAAAACCTTATTCTATTTCTCCTGAACCAGAATCCATCCTCGAAAAAGTTTCATCGAGTTCGTATGTAACTATACGGTGGATTTATCCAATGGAAGTGGATGTTCGTAGAGATACGGAGTGTTCTGGAGAAATACAAAGGTGAAATAGGAGTGGCGATGAAATACTTGGTTTGGTCGTGAATGATAGCTGTTGCAATTTACTTTGCCCTCTTTCTAATCCCTTTATTTGTTTTTACTTATTACCTTCTGCACACCACACTTAGGCTAATTGGTTTTCTTCCTTCCCTGCCTTTGGGCACTTGCCTATGGTTTGGAAGAAGACTATCCAATAAACGTAATAGGTGTACTCTTCTCCTAATCCTAGGAGCCCTCACAACCTGAGAAAAGGTAAAAGGAAAAGACAACTGAATAGTCCTATTCAATCTCTCCAGAACCAGAATCCATCCTCGAAAAAATTCCTTCGAGTTCGTATATAACCATACGATGGATTTATCCAATGGAAGTGGATGTTCGTAGTGATACGGAATGTTCCGGAGAAAAGAAAAGGGTAAAATTAGGAGTGGCAATATTGTATGCAACTCAGACAATCCAAAATCCAGTGTTTTAAGAAAGTTCGGTTAACTAGGTCACTGAGTCATAATCTAGGGTCGGGACATGGTCGCAGCCAAAGAGAGAGAGAAAAGAAACACTCTGCGTGCACTCTAACCTAGATCAGAATGGTTAATCACTTTATCTAATCAGGATGTCTCCCACTGTATCCTCAAATTCTTCTCCAAACCTGAAAGAAGAATTAATCGAGATCACTCGAAGAGTAAACCAACTCATCAGTGGAAATCGGGATCCAGCTATCATCGCATGATAACGTGATGGAATCCACTCACGTTATCACACTCCAGAAGGTATGCGCATGCCTGGCAAGTTTCAGCTTCTTCAGAAACTCCCGATGTGATTTTTACCCCATACTCTTATGACCTTGATGAAGTCCAACATATCATAAATCACATGTCAAATTCTACCCATCATTATCCAGGTTAATTTGAACCCACCCGTACATACCATTGACGAGGGCCAAAATAGTAGTACGACTATCCCAAACCAACGCATCTATCTATGCAACAGAAAAGTAACAAATAGCTACCATACACTATGCCTTGACGAAGGCCAACATACATAGCATGAATACTAAGTGCTACCTGTCTGAAATGACGGAGGGCTACGAATTGTTTTTGGCGAAAAACCTTTAACGTAATGAACTTGATATCGTTGAAGGAACCGAATAGCTTTTTACAAATACATAGTGGCAAAAACCATTTCTAAAGAGGTCACTCCCGGTGAAGGGATCTCGGCTCTTTCCCCGTAGAATGAGGTGCAGGATATTCCAATTGAAGTTATTACCCTGACGCAAACTTCTGCCAAAGGGGTCACTCCCGATGATGGGATCTCGGCCCTTGCCTCGTTGAATGAGGTGCTGGATATTCATAACCGAATACCACTGTGCAAAACAAAAGAGAACATCCTTGTAATAACAGCTTTTTGAAAAAATGTTTCAACAACATCAAACAGGTTTTTTTTCCTTGCATTGATCTGAATCAACGCAGTCCCATCAATTAATCACACCAAAAAGAACGAAAATATGATGTACGTGTATGCCATCCGCATTCGCCACTGGGTCCCGTCATCACCCGTTAGATTACTTAACTAACGACAGAGCGGGAACTGGACTAGCGCGGGTGTAAAACATATACAACATCTACTAGTATATATATCAATATATAATAATCGCTCCAGGCATGATAAAAGCAATATCACAGAAAAGTAATAAGCATCACAGAACAATACAGATAATCTGGGAGCCCTGGGTTTCCTTTGAGCCGCAAGTGAAACCCGACATTCCCTTGGTCGTGTGGATAGCTTGTGCAATGAAAACCTAGACCCCTACGGGCGCGGCAAGTTACCCGCCAAAACCAGAAGAGAGGCAGCCCCCTTCATCAAAGTGAATGGGCCACCCAGCACTTCACGGAATCCGGTAACTTGAGCACCCCTCCTTAGGTCAACCTATACCCCCTACGAGTGCGGCAAATAGCCTGCCAATTCTAGAGTGAAGCCCCCTCCATCTCAAAGCCATGAGATGCGAGTTCGTTGCCCTCTAGAACCCGGCTGTTCATGCACTCCACCGCGGGGTAATCCTAGTACAGAAAAGAAAATATTTACAACGGTGACATCGACCTCAACCCGGTCGTGCCCCAAAAGAATAATATACAAACAGGCAGTGAAGGCAGTCCACATGTCGAACGCTCGCCCCGCGATATCAAATGTACAAATAAAACTAAATTGTACTAACATTGCACACAAGCTATCCACCACGACAAATCCGCAACATCACAGCACAACACAGAACATCAACGTGAATGTCATGTTCGCAAACTTGTCTAAAAGAACATATAGCAATTAGACAAGTTGTACCGCTCGAATGACATCCACGGTAGCAGATAGTAATGTAAGTACTGTGAACTAACGTATTTAAAATTTCGACCAACAAAACTTCCCGAAATGGCCCCAAGTGCAAAACCCATCACTCAAACAAATCTGGGCCTAAACTAAACATTCCAGAAACCACAATTCCACATGAAAGACACCCAGAAAAAAATGGTGCACTGTTGCCACCATTCCGCCGTGCAACCGCGGCAAACATGATGGTTTCGCCGCGGTTCCGCGGTCCGATGGTAAGAACTTGCTCACAAATTTCTTCGAGGGTCTTAAAAAAGCCTGCACGATTTTCTGAAATACTGAAAATAATTTTTCGACCACTTAAAAAAATCGGCAGAAACTTGGAAAAATTGAATTGCGGTTTTGAAAATTCTATCGATCGATATTTTAAACATGTTAGAACAAGCTAGTAAGGGTTAATGGCGTGGCTCTGATACTATGTAAGTCTACGGTAGCGCCCCGGCCGTCAATCTGAGACCAAACGTGGAACAAAAACTTTTATAAACTGGCGCTAACGCAGCCTTTCACCCGGATCGTTCCATTAACCCAATACCACCAAACTACAAAGATGTTAGAATGGCTATACCGATCGATCCGTGTCCTTTGGTCTTTAGCCACCATCCCAAGCTCCTCGCGGCTGCTCCAACGAAGTACGCTCTTCAATATCGCTCGTCGAAATGGCACCACGTCAAAGATTCTTTATACGAGCTCCCGCTTCTAACCGAAGCAACTCGGACAAGAAGTTTGCTAGCCGACATGTCCAAGGTGAAGTAGAGATTGTGTGTGATAACTTTGTCTCAATACACCCATGGATTCTCAACTCATGAGAGGGATGGGTAGAGGTTGAAGAATAAGCCATTGGAGGAAGATGTGATCTCAAGAAAGAGTAGCAAGTGAAAAAAATGACTTGTGTCTTGTGTGAGATATTTTGAGAGATATATATATATATAAACAACCAAACCCACAAGCCCTTACTTGGCTGCCCTCTCTCTCCAAAATATCCCCCACTAATCATAATTACCCCCAAAATCAATCCATATCACAATAATGGTCACATAAACCAAGACCATGACTCACCAAGATCATGTGACATGAAATGATGCAAATGGACAAAACTTGCACTCACATTTTCCTCCACTAAACATTTAAACTAAATGTTTAATCTAACAAAAAGGATATGGCATCAACTAAAGTGAACTCGTGACGGATCACAAGAATACCCCTCATCTGTATATACATACCTGCATCCGCATTCCGACTGAATACGAATGCAATAAGACGAAAGTAATCCAACAAATCTAATACTAGGATCCGGCTTAAACCAAAGCCCACTAGTAGGATCCGTCCGATCATGATCCGTGCAAAATGGCACCATGTCAAAGATTCTTTATATGGGCTCCCGCTTCAAACCGAAGCAACTCGGACATGAAGTTTGCTAGCATTGGGTTATGGAACGATCCGGGTGAAAGACTGCGTTAGCGCCAGTTTATAAAAGTTTTTGTTCCGCGATTGGCCTCGGATTGATGGTCGGGGCGCTACCGTAGACTTACAGATGGAACTATTTCCAAGCATTGGAAAAGAAAAGTTTGACCCAGGAAAAGCAGAGAAAGAAGGCGAAAAGACACCTTCAAGAAAGAGGCAGCGCCTCACGTGCCTTGCACGAGGGCGCCAGCGCCGAGAGTTAAAAACTATGAGGCAGTGCCTTACGTACCTCGCACGAGGGCACCGACGCTAGAACTAAAAGTTCTCTTCCATTGGATCAAAGATCCAATGGGGATGACAAATTATCGAAATACAGAATAAAATTCTGTTGAGAAAATATTTCCTCAAAATCTTTCTAAACGAGAAAGATTACCCTCTGTAAAATATAGCACCGTTGGATTAAAAAATCCAATGGTGATTAAAAAATCACCAAGCTACAGAATAAGCTCTGTATGGGAAAATATTTCCCAATCTTGTTAAAAACAAGAGAAATATCTTCTGTATAACAAGAGTCTTTGGATCAAAGATCCGACGGTGGATAAAATCCCTAGATCGATTAAGGATCTCTCAATGAGGGATTTCTTCAACTAAATCAACAGACTTGCCTCTACTATATAAAGGACCCAAGACTTCAAGCCTTGCAGAGAGGAACTTGTTCATATCAGATTTTTGCATTTTTATACCGCCCATTTTTTATCACATTGCTTATAGGTAGGTACTCTTGACCCGTGTTTGCTAGATAATTGCAGGTTACAGGTTCTCAGCTCTAAGCAGTGAAATTCATGAAAAAGCGCGACAAATTACGGATTACTGCCAACCACAGATAAAATACGGGTCTCCGCTCTCTATCCGTATGTTGCCGCACACCAGTTTAAAGGACAAAATGGCAAATCAATGGTCATTTTCATGCACAAAGCACAATGTCAACACAAGATCCAAGATATCTACGCGGAGCTCAAGAAAATCATGACAAAAGATCCACATCAAATCACCTTTTGATATGCTGAAAATATGGAAGAAATGTGAAGAGATTCTAAGAAACAAAGTATACCACACTGAAGAGAATAGCAACACAGGGAAACCCCAAAAATACGATGAGCCAATTCCTCCTAATGGCCGCGGATCCGCGGCCGAGTTGACTCAGCAACTGCTAAAACTTTGGGGGCAGTTTTGACATTTCATGTGGAGCCAGAATTTTGCCCTAGGATTTCAGTTTCCTGCCTATAAATAGCCCAGAACAATGCCAAGTGAAGGGTGATTATTCTTGTATGAGATTAGGATAGATTTTGTTGTTCTTCTTTCTCTTTTCATCTTTTCTCCATTAAAACCTTGTAGTGAGCTTTTATGAGTGAAGTGATGAATAAAAGAGTTCTTTTCTTGATCATGCTTGTCTTGTTACTTTGTTAATTATATTTTCTTGTAATTTTCTTTTGCTAATCTAGTTGTTGTTATTTGTTATTTATTTCTTTATTCTTTTATTTTTCTTTATCCTTAACAACAATGATGCTTAAGCTTGATCCTTGCCAAAGTGAGGTCTCAAATAGCTAGTTGTAATCTTCTAACCTCTTTCTTTCTATTTTCCTCTTTTTGTTGTATTTTCCTTATTTTTGTAATGGATGAGTAGTTTCTCACTTGTTAAGGTAGGATAAGGAAAGTTTGAGAGAAGGAAATCTCTCTCACTCTTTTCTTGCCCAATATCTTAATTCGGGCTCACGTTAATTGAACCACAATCCGCTCCTTACGGCACCCTATCCTACATGATAGTGGTGATTCCTTAGTGAGACCGGTTGTGGTTGAATTAACCGGAGGTTAAGGCTAAGAGCCAAGAACGGACGGACAAGTACCAAAAGGAAGAAACTAAGCGTTGGAAAGCCTAGCTTATACTCGCAAGTTCCTTCCTAGTCGTACTAATCCCCATTGTTGCCGATTACCGTAACACCGATATTAAGAGTGGCAACGAAAGAAGTGAGTGAATCATATCTCAAACTAACCTAATCCTAACCCTAACAAGCTCTCTTTATATACATTTTAGCACATAATTAATCTCAAACAAACCTGGACATTTGGACTTAACTCATTAAAGCACATAGAAAAAGATTCCCATCTCCCTGCGGACGACCCGTACTTAACTGGCTAGCTACCAAGCGAAACCGTCTTGATTGCGGTAATTAACTAAGCACGCAAAAACTTTAACAATCAAATGGCGCCGTTGCCGGGGAGACGGTAGTTTATTTCTTTGTGTAATTTCGGGTTAATTTGTGAATATAAATATAACCGAAAAACAAAACAAAAGAAAATATATTGTAAAAATCATCTTGTTATTTTTTATTAGTTTTTTTGCAAGTGTGCAGGATAAAAAGAAGGTCAAGTTCAGTGCCAAAGACGTGGGAAGTTAGACCCATATCTCACGGCTACACCGCGTTTGATCAAGACGGAACCAACAGTCTACTGTAAAATTCTGGAGCAAACCCAGTGAGCAAATCAAGATTCAGGAGCTCCAAACAAGAAGAGGACACCAAACCTAGCACATACAAAAAATCCAGAAGTCCAACTCCACTCCTTTGCCGCGGAACCGCGGCATAAGCAAGTGTTTGGCCACGGGGCCGCGGAACCGCGGCTTGTTGCTGGCGTCAGCAGCCCAGAATTTCTGTGAGTCTTTCTACCCTCTTCCCCACTCCTCTGAACTCCACTGAACTATTTTTTCTGCAGCATTCTTTGCGCAAACTCTCTTCCCCCTTCCAATAAATTGTTTTTGTGCAGGATTCTTTGCGCCGCGCTAAAAAAATATTTAAAAAATTGATTGCAATTGATTGTTTTTGCTTTGCATATTTTTAATCAGACTTTAAGGGGCTTGAAACCAATCCAGATTGGGTGGGGATTTCATCACCCTTCCCAGGACCCCATAAATCACAAAAGGCATATGCATTGACCATTATTTGATTAAAAAATACTAGACTCGGCCCTAAGGACGTCGCGCTCAATAGGACAGAGGACTAGTTGTAGGCATCGGCCGTTTATCCTAACCTGACTTTGCGGTGTCTAGGCAAGTGTGTCTAAGGCAAGTGGTTACTTAATTAGGTCCGCTACTTGTAGTTGAGAGCCTCCCACTTACCTGGCACTTACCTGGCCGCAATTGGCGGTGAAGAGGCGGTTTGAGGTCCTATTTCTAGCCCTTTGGAACAGTTAGGAGCTGTCTAGCTGACCTAGGTGACCCTAGATCTAGGTTTGATTGTGCATATTTTGTCTGTGATTGTTTGAAGCCGTAAGTCCGTACATATTTCTGCAAAGCTCTTTCTAAAAAAAAGAAAAAAAAACACAAAACAAAAACTTTTATAAAAACTTGCCCTTTGTCGCCAGAATCCCATTTTTTCACCCACCTCCCATCGTATTTCTCCATTGACGTTTTCTTACCCTCACCTTCTCCGCTTTAACTACACTAAACTCGTTTAGTGTATGTTCGTTTCGACTCGGAACACTAGTGCCCGTCTAATCCGCGTTACGTTAGTCGCTACCGACTACGCGATCGACTCAGACGTCGAAACTCCTTCCACGCCTCTTTCACCCTTACCTTTGTCAGCCAACTCCGACATTGACCGAGATTCTGTTCATACATCCTCACCTTCACTATCACCAACCTCATCTTCTGCGATGTCAGGATTTAATCCAAACATCCCTTTGACTCCCCCAAGATTGATTCCACCTCCTATGGATGTGAATAACCCACAACCACCGCCTGTTGTAGCGCCACAGCGAATCGCGCTCCATGATCGTTTCTATCACACCCGCTCCGCACTTCCTACCTGTCTTTCCCTTCCACCGGCCAATGGGGATAATTTTGAAATTAAGCCCCACTTCATTAACATGCTTCCGAAATTTCATGGGCTTGAATCTAAAGATGCCTATATCTTCATCAACAAGTTCCAGAATATTTGTGCCATGATGAAAACGACCCAGCTGTCAGACGATGCTATACGGCTACGGGTCATTCCGTTCACTTTGTGCGATCTTGCTGAAAAGTGGCTATATAGAACTGCTTCCCACTCCATAACCAGTTGGGACGAGTTTGTGAAAGCATTTCTCAAGAAATTCTATCCAAATCATAAAACCGCGAGAATCCGTAACGAAATCAACCAATTTGCCCAGCTTCCTACTGAATCTTTTTGGAAGTGCTTTGACCGGTATAAAGACCTTCTTGTTCAGTGCCCTCATCACGGTATTGAGAAATGGCAACTTTGTCAAACTTTATACGAGGGCCTGAATCCAGCAACCAAGCAGTTGTTGGAAACCATTTGTCAAGGCCACTTCCTATCGAAATCTGACGAGGAAGCATGGCAATTCTTCGACGACCTTGCGAAACAAACGCTTCAATGGGAGAGCACCAGACCAAGTACTTCTTCTTCTTCCTCTACTTCTACTGGTCAGTCTAGGGTAGGCATTCACCAACTCGATGTCTCTATTGCAATGAAAGCCGAAATGGCTGCAATAACGAGAAAACTTGAAGCGATAGAGAGCAAATTTTCATCTCCTGCTCCTGCCCCTGTTCTTCCCCTTCATACCATTTGTTCTTGTTGTTCCGATCCATCTCACCTAACCGAAGAGTGTCCTTACAATCCACCATCTCAAGGACAGGATCAGGTTAATGCTGCATTTCAGCAAAGACCAAGAAACGATCCATACTTTTCCACCTACAATCCCGGTTGGAGGAACCACCCCAACTTCGTCTAGAATCAGAACCAGCATCAATTCCAAGGCAACAATTTCCAGAGGCCCCCTCCTCCGCAACAACAAGCTTAGCAACAAACTCAACATCAATTTCAGCAGCCCTTCCAACCCCAACCTTTTCAAAATCAGACGAACAACTTTGCAACCAAAAATTCTTTTCCTCAAAACAACTTTGTTCCGTCAAACAACGATAAGGTTTCCTTGCTAGAACAAGTTTGGAGGCGTTCATTAAACAATCGACACAATCCACCGCAAACATCCAGTCATCTATTCAGTCTTTGGTGCAACACACTGCTGCACACGGGCAAAGCATCAAGACCATCGAAGCCCAGATTGCACAGCTAAATGCGGCGTTAAGCGTGCGAAAAAAAGGGAAGCTTCCATCCCAACCACTCCCAAATCCTGGTCACCCACATAATGTACATGTTGCTCTTGAACAACAGAACCATAATGTGAGTGCCGTGACTACGTTGAGATCAGGAAGAATGCTGAACAACAACATCGGCACAACAATTGAGGATAATGACACCCCGGCCGCTTCGTCTTCTTCTTCTCCTTCCTCATCTTCTGAGCCTATTCTTCATTCTTCAAAAGGCTCTTCTTCTTCTGCTGCTCTGAATGGACCCACATCTCACTCCACGAAAACTCCGGCTCTGGGATCCGTTCCAACTCCACAATCTCCTCCACAAACATTGGACTCAACCAATTTCAAAAACGTTCCATTTCCAAACCGGTTGAGGTCCAATAAACAAAATCCATAAATGGAGAAGATTCTGGAGTTATTTAAGCAGGTTAACATCAACATTCCCCTTTTAGATGTTGTCCAACAAGTCCCTTCCTACGCAAAAATCTTAAAGGACTTGTGCACGAAAAAGAGGAAATCTCAGGTACCCAATAAAGTTTTCTTAGCTAGTGCTGTAAGTGATGCTCTTACCCAATTTTTACCTCAAAAACGGAAGGACCCTGGCTGTCCTACGATTTCTATTACAATTGGAGATAAGAACATCAACCGCACACTTTTGGATCTTGGTGCCAGTGTTAACCTGCTTCCGTACTCAGTATATGAGCAATTAGGTGTAGGAGAGCTGAAACCCACACACTGTACTCTCTAAATGGCCGACCGATCGATCACCCATCCTAGGGGTGAGCTAGAGGATGTGTTAATCAAGGTTAGGGACTTCATATTCCCCGTTGACTTCATTGTTTTAGACACACAACCTGTAGCTAACCCCCGGAATCAAATTCCGGTGATACTCGGTCGCCCATTCTTTGCAACCTCAAATGCTGTGATCAATTGTCGAAATGGTTCGATGAACCTATCTTTTGGAAACATGACAATTGAACTCAACATTTTTAGGTTGGGGAATCAGCCCTCCGAACCTAATGCTCATATACTAGACGTTTGTTCAATCCAATAGATCACCCCAGAGGACTGTGAATTCAAGGAGTTTTTGTTCGATCACAGCAATCTTGATGCCACTAGTGCGTCCCTCTTTGAACCTATTGCTGCTTCTGCGCCCGACAATGACTACGAGTGTTTCACTTTCTCAAACTTTCTTGGCCAGTCACCACCCGAGTTTGAATACTTCGAATTTCCGGATGAGTTACCTAAACCATCCAACTCGGTCGCTTACACTCATTTTGAACCTCTGCTGGAATCTTTTGAGTTCGAGACCTTTTCACCAATCTTGCCTTCAATCGTTTCACCTCCAATGCTCGAACTCAAGCCATTGCCGTCTCACCTTAAGTATGCTTAGTTGGATGAGAACGAGACCCTTCTTGTTATTATCTCGGCTTCTCTAGCTCCAGAGCAAGAGAAAGACCTTCTTACGGTCTTGCACAGCAATAGGCAAGCTTTTGGCTGGTCAATGGCGGACATCAAGGGGATTAGTCCCCTGATTGTTGAACATCACATTCATCTGATGGATGATGCCAAACCAGCCAGGGATCCACAAAGGCGACTCAATCCAGTCATGAAGGAGGCTGTGAAAAAGGAGATCGTAAAATATCTTGATAGTGGTATCATTTACCCTATCTCTGATAGCCAGTGGGTTAGCCCCATTCACGTTGTCCCCAAGAAATCAGGTATAACGGTCATAACTAACGAGGCGAACGAGTTAATCCCTACTCGCACCCAGACTGGGTAGCGGGTATGCATCGATTACAGAAAACCCAACGCCGCAACGCGGAAAGACCACTTTCCGCTACCTTTCATTGACCAAATGCTTGAATGATTGGATGGACACGAGTACTTCTGCTTTCTTGATGGCTACTCCGGCTATAATCAGGTTCCCATCGCCGAAAAAGTCTAGGACAAGACCACATTCACTTGTCCTTTCGGCACGTTTGCATATCGTCGCATGCCCTTTGGGTTATACAATGCGCCCGCTACCTTCCAGCAGTGTATGATGGGAATCTTCTCAAACATGGTGGAAAAATTCTTGGAGATCTTCATGGATGATTTCTCCATTTTTGGCGATTCCTTTGATGAGTGTTTGCTGCATCTCGACGCTGTCCTTACCCGGTGTCAGGACAAGAACCTCACTTTAAATTGGGAGAAATGCCACTTCATGGTGCGCGAAGGTATTGTCTTAGGACATATCATCTCGCAAAATGGCATTGAGGTCGATAAAGCGAAGATTGAAGTCATTTCCAATCTCCCTCCTCCCAGATGCATCAGAGACATCCGAGCCTTCCTTGGCCATGCCGGTTTCTATAGACGGTTCATCAAGGACTTTAGCAAGATTATTAGGCCTTTGACTCTTTTGCTGGCCAAGGACATGATATTCGACTTCAACTCGAGCTGTGTGACTGCGTTCGAGTCATTAAAAAGCTCACTCACTTCTGCTCCCGTTCTTTCTTCTCCTGACTGGACGCACCCATTTGAGATTATGTGCGATGCATCCGACTTTGTCATCGGTGCTGTCCTTGGACAACACATCGACAAGATGCTGCACGTAATCTATTATGCTAGCCGAACCCTGAACGACGCCGAACTGAACTACACAACAACCGAGAAGGAATTCTTGGTTGTTGTATTTTCTTTAGAAAAGTTCAAGCCCTACCTCATCGGCTCTCCAGTCATCGTCTACACGGACCATTCTGCTCTACGCCATCTTTTTGCAAACAAGGAGTCAAAATCTCGGCTGATACGTTGGATCCTCTTGCTTTTAGAGTTTGACCTTGTCATCAAGGACAAAAGAGGATGTGAAAACGTAGTCGCCGACCATCTCTCACGACTTCCTTCTTCGTCGTCGCTTCAAATTCCGATCAACGACGTTTTTCCGGATGAACAGCTCTTGACAGTATCTTGTGAACCCTGGTTCGCGGATATTGTGAACTATTTGGCCACAGGATTACTACCGACTGAATGGTCAAGTCAGGACAGACTTCGATTCTTATCCCAAGTAAAACACTTTTATGTAAGTCTACGCTAGCGCCCCGGCAGTCTACAGACGCCAAATGCGGAACAAAAACTTTTTAACTGGCGCTATCGTATACTTTAACCCGGATCTGCCATTATTGCTAAACTAACATACTGTAAAGAGTGTAGGAAGATTGTACCGAACGATCCGAGTCCTTCGTTCTTCAACCATCATCCCACGCTCCGTTGCGGCTGCTCCGATCTCGTCGATCTCCGATCTCCTTGTCGAGGTGGTACCACATCACCGATTCTTTAAACGGGCTCCCGCCTCTGACTCGAGGCAACTCGATCGTCAAGTTTGCTAAAAGAGACGATCAAGAATGATGTAGAGAATGAGTAGATGACTTTGTCTCACTTCGTCCAAATCCGTGGACGATCGGTTAATGAAGTTGCCGTGGAAATCGGGTGATGGAATGAAATGAACTGTGAAATTCCATACACCGATAAAACCTATCATAATCTTTTCTAGCAAATGAAAACTCAAGTGAGAGAGCATGAGGAGAGAGAGGGGGCCGGCCTCTTATAGCAAAGAGGGAGGTGACCGTAGGAGAGGGGGGGTGACCACAAGAAAGCTTCTCACTTAAAAGATCAAGAAGAAAATATCTTAAGGAAAACAAAAAGCTTTAATAACAAAGCATGAGTCATTAAGCACAATAATGCATAAATGATGACTATTAAACCTAGTCACCATTACAATAAATGCATCCAATTAGAACACAACACCAATTAGCCTAGTCACCTCATCTAGAATCTTCTAGAACACTGACTCATCATATCTGAAGAAAAGATAAATCCGTCTTTAACCGAATGTTAAAAGACGGCTGATAGAAAACTGGAAACTGGCAACTTCCAAAAGTGATCCTGAAACGACTTTCAGGATAACCCCGAAACTGTATAAATATACCCGCATTTGTATTACGACCGAATACAAATGCAACTGAGACAAAGATATTATACCTACTCAATATAATACTCGGATCCGGCTTAAACCAAAGCCGACCAGTATTATCTGTCCGAAAATCGACACGTGAGTAAACGCACGTGCATTTTCCGAACCCTGCCATAAAACCATACGGCCTCTACAACGTTTCGCCCGAACTTGGGAAACTGTCTGTGGGGGACTCTAATGACTCGTCAGTACCCTGGCAGTGGGTTTAACCACAAACCGTCAGCGGTACTAGCTATGCGTAACGGCTGCCCATGGACTGACCTGAAGGGAGGCTGATGAGCGCACTCAAGGGTGGCCGATGAGTGAACTCATCCAGAAACCCTACTGAGCCTAACAGTGACAATGTATATACAGTCCGGTCCGTTCGTCAATGAGTATCGCATATCCGCCTAGGGGGCTAGTAACGTCAGACCCCCAAAAGCAGTATAAGTCGTGTCGGAGTGAAGCCCAAATACACCCTGAGATACTACTGGAGTACCTACCAGTAAATCTCCTACCATGGCCATGGATTTGTGTAATGGCTCTCCTAGACACAGCACGATCTCGCCCCCAATACCGGGAGAGACGAATCCCCTGCCGATCCGCTCACGTGCCTCCATGTGGCTCGGGACTGTACCCAAAAGATACCTGTTTGCACGACTCCTTTGAGCCGTGGTAGGGTAGAAATCAAATCACAGTGGGAACTCACACGAGACAAATGACGACCTCAGGTCGATGAACTAACCTGTACACATGTCACCAGGGAACTGCTATCTGACGGTAGATATAATACTAACTAGCAGATTCCCGGCGAGTCCTGTCCGGTGTACTCATAACCCAATGAGCACCTGTATACATCTTAGGTGATCCAACTGACACCAGTGGCTTGTGAGACCGGCCACCGCCCCTCGTCGGGGTCTCGACTGTATACACTAGTCTACTCCGGAGTATCGATGCCCTGTCTCGAAACTCCCACGACTAGGGACCACAATTAAGGATATGCATATAAACTACCCAACTCTCACGTATATGATCGCCATCATACTGTTGGTAGTAAAGCAAGATCCTAAGGGCTCTATCAAAGTGTAACATGCAATCAGTCACCTGAACATGTACACGACTGATAAAGGCAAACCAGATAGCATACTATCATCTCGAGTAAGACTGTTCTACCGGTATAGGTCCTCCGCAATCATTGCAATCACGTACCTGCGATCCAATAATTGACTATGAGGGCACTATCTCCAACAATCTCCCACTTGCACTCAAGGCTAATATTGCGATGTCGACTACTCACAGCCCGTGTGAAACCGAACATCCAACTCCTCTACTAATCAGTTCACAAAGCCCGTTTGTAAAACTATTGTGTTCAAGAAATAGCCTCAGTGAGTGGATCCGCCTAGAAGTATCTTTCTATATCTCTCTTAATCTCAAGTTCGCGGAGAAAGCCATCTCCCGAATTGAGTAGTACCTGTCTTAGAATATGTCTGGATATCTGATGGGACCTTAGTTCATAAATGAACTCTATATCCAAACTTCTTAGACTGTATGGATCACTAAACCTAATCAGTATCCGGCACCAAGCCACCCACAGTATCCTCTGGAACCACCTGTCCATAATACTGTCCCTCGTCAGAGGGAAAACTAAAACTCTGACAATCACTTTGTCATCCATGTCACCTTTGAAGCCTGGAATGATAACCGTCTCCCGAAAGAGGCTGCCGTTATCAAATCCGTAGAACATGTACCAATATTCTAAAACTGCTTCCTTATGTTTCTCCAGGATTGGATTAATACAAACTTATTGCATCTAGTGCAAAACCAACATTTGGTGTGGTACTTGACATCTCATGATTGACTCAATTGCCTAAGCAAGTGATCTGCCAATCATGCACATCCCTCTCCCCTTTAGTCTATACGACACCTTTAGAGAGGGTGACTCCATCACCTGCAGGTACACCACCATGCTAGGAGTCAACTATTCCAAAAACCATTAGAATATCTGTCAAAGTACCCACATTGGGAAACTACCCAAATCCAGATCTAAAACCATAGATCTAGAAACCAGAATGTCAAATATTATATCCATATCCTGTCTGGAGAAACAACTGTGTGACGACCACATTTCAACCGATCGTAGTATAGGAATTTTACTTCCTACTCTGTGTATGTCATCCTGATACCATGATATCACACCCTACTACCTTCTTAACTGATCCATCCCCTATTCTGATTGAAGTCAAACCCATGACTGTCACATCAAAATTAGATGATCTATCTCCGCTATAACTGCTCAAGTCTATAAATAGATATAAGCTACTTGCCCACTATGCTTCCGATGCTCCCACTGACTACGACAACCCTCCTACCGGGTCTCATAGCCTGGAACAACAGTAGTGTCAAGTCTGGGTAGATAAGAACCTCCCTGTCACCGTCCTTGAGCCTACCGAAGTACCTCTCGGGTGTCTGAGGTTACCTACCAAATCTGCGGAGTGGCTATTGGAATGTCAAACCTGATTGAATATATAGGTCCTATTAAATTTTCCGTAATCGTTCGCGGTTCTGGAATCACTTCCAGTTCTACCATACTCCCACTACTGTTTTCTGAAAAAGATCCATTTTTACTAAAACTGTGGCGAGTCAAGAACAATATCACTATTGATCTTCCAAATGGTAGAATATCAACCCTCGTCATAGCCAGGGTCAACCCACAAACAGCCATTACAGAAACGTGCCCTGAGTTATCCAGAGTCTGGTTTTAAGCATAAGCTGGACAACTCCCCATACCTTAATTTCTTTTAAGGTACGATCCATTCTATATCCAATACAGAAACTTTGGCACTTATTTAATTGGAACCATATTCAAATCATGCAGCTGTCTCCAGTGCATATCAACTTAATGGAAAGAGGCTAATCAGCATTACTCAACTTAGGAATCCATCCAATTATGAGTAACCTGAAAGAGAAACACGTTTCTCAAAACCATCACTATCATCTGAATACCAATCACAAGAATCTACATCTTCGATCTCTTTGAAGAATCCCGATACTTGTGACACCTGGTTCTCTACTTTATTCTTATACCCACAACTTCTCAAAACTTAGACCTTGTATTTCTACGAAACACTCGTCTAAATACTAGAGAAGTTATAAGTAAACAGAACATAGTACGAGGACCTACCCCTTTGTCCTGATGGACACTTGGACAACATACAATACTCTGTATAAGTCCGATGAGTTAAACAACTCAAAACCTGTGCGTTGTAGGTAGAAAACTGTACCCTGGCGATTTCCTCAAATATCACCAATTACAACGAATTCCGATATAATGAGGATAATCACCTAATTCCCAATATCTTACTCCCACTCATCATCTGTAAAACCATACAGATATGAGAATGAAACCTGGTAAATACATACCCTTGGAGTAAGTGTCTAATCGGGAAAACAGTTTTTCTTTTAACAATGCACTGAAACATGAAAATGTTTCGTAGGGGTATCCTGGTATTCATAGTAATGCCTCTTCCATAATCCAATTCATGACTTCAACCGTATATTTTATTGCCATCTCTCCAAATCCCTTTATTTGTCTTTAGTCGTTACCTTCTGTACACCATCGTTAGGCTAAATGGTTTTCTTCCTTCCCTACCGTTCGGCACCAGCCTATGGTTTGGAAGAAGACTATCCAGTAAGCATAATAGGTGTACCCTCCTAAACCAAGGAGTACTCGCAACTGAGAGAAGGTGATGATAAAAGACAACTGAATAATACCTTATTCTTTTAAAGGTGAAATAGGAGTGGCGATGAAGTACGCAGTTTTGGTCGTGAATGATATCAGTCGCAATTTACTTTGCCCTCTTTCTAATCCCTTTATTTTGTCTTTACATATTACCTTCTGCACACCCTACTTAGGCTAATTGGCTTTCTTCATTCCCTACCTTTCGGCACCAGCCTATGGTTTGGAATAAGACTATCCAATAAGCGTAATAGGTGTACTCTCCTAAACCAAGGAGCTCTCGCAACCTGAGAGAAGGTGATAATAAAAGACAACTGAATAAACCAATTCTATTTCTTCTGAACCTAGATCCATCCTCGAAGAAGTCCCTTCGAGTTCGTATATAACCATACGATGGATCTATCCAATGGAAGTGGATATCCGTAGTAATACGGGTGTTCTGAGAAATGCAAAGGGTAAAAGAAGGAGTGGCAATGACTTATGCAACTCAGACAATCCAAAAGCCAGTATTTTAAGAAGGTTCGGTCAACCTGGTCACTGAGTCATAGTCTAGGGTCGGTCAAAGGTCGCTGCCAAAGAGAGAGAGAAAAGAAACACTCTGCGTGCACTCTATCCTAGATCAGAATGGTCATCACTTTATCTAATCCGGAAACCTCCCACTGTCCTGTCAAATTCTCCTCCAAACCTTAAGAAGAATCAATCGGGATCACCCGAAGAGTAAACCAACTCATCAGTGGGAATCGGGATCCAACTCTCATCGCATGTTAACGTGATGGAATGCATCCACGTTACTCATACTCCAGAAGGTATGCGCATACTTGGCAAGTTTCAGTTTCTTTAGAAACTCCCGATATTATTTTTGCCCCATGCTCTTATAACCTTGGCGTTGGTCAAAATATCATAAGTCACATGCCAAGTTCTACCCGTCACTATCTTGTCAATTTGAACCCACCCGCACATGCCCTTGACGTTGGCCAAAATGGCAGAACGACTGTCCCAAACTAACTCATCTATCTATGCAACAATTGAATACCCAGCAGCTACCAAACACTATGCCTTGGCGTTGGTCAAAATACGTAGCTTGAATACTACTGAATACCCAAAAGAAGTGACGGAGGGCTACGGCTGGTTTTTGGCGAAAAACCTTTAGCGTAGTGAACTTGATATCGCTGAAGGAACCTGATAGCTTTTTTAAAATATAGTGGCGAAAACCTTTTGCTAAAGAGGTCATTCCCGGTAAAGGGATCTCGGCTCTTTCCTCGTGGAATGAGGTGCAGGATATTCCACTGAATACCGCTATGCAAAGCAACTTGTAATCGACTATAGTGAAGTTATTACTCTGACGCAAACTTCTGTCCAAGGGGTCAGTCCCGGTGAAGGGATATCAACCCTTGCCCCGTCGAATGAGGTGCAGGATATTCCACTGAATACCGCTATGCATAAAAAAAGGAAACGTCTTTGCAATAACACTTTTTAAATTGTTCCAACAACTGTATATAGGTTTGTTTTGCTTTGCATTGATCAGAATCAACGCAGTCCCATCATTTAATCACACCAGAAAAGAACGAAAATAAAATGTACGTATATACCATCTGCATTCGTCACTGGGTCCCGTCATCACCCGTTAGGTTACTTAACTAACGACAGAGCGGGGACTGGACTAGCGCGGGTGTAAAACATATACAACATCTAATAGTATATAAACCAATATACAATAATCGCTCCAGGCGTGATAGTATGCAACATTACAGAAAAGTAATAAGCATCACAGAACAATACAGATAATCTGGGATCCCCGAGTTTCACAGAGCCGCTGCTGAAACTCGACGTTCCCCTGTCGTGAGGATAGCCTGTGCAATGAAACCTAGACCCTTACGGGTGCGGCAAGTTACCCGCCAAAACCTGAAGCGAGGCAGTCCCCCACAGCATAGTGAATGGAACACCCGGCACTTCACGGAATCCGGTAAATTGAGCACCCCTCCTTGGGTCAACCTGTACCCCCTACAAGTGCGGCGAATAGTCTGCCAATTTTAGAGTGGGGCCCCTCTGCCTCCCAAAGCCATGAGATGCGGACCCGTTGCCCTCCAGAACCCGGCTATCCGTGCACTCCGTCTCGGGGCAAAACCTAGTACAGTAATGAAAAATAGTACAATAGGTACATCGACCGCAACCTGGTCGTGCCCCAAAAGAATATTATACAACAGGCAGTGACGGCTGTCCACAAGTTGGACGCTCGCCCCGCAATATCAAATGTACAAATAAACACAAACTGTACTACCATTGCACACTGCTATCCACCACGACAAATCCGCAACATCACAGCACAACACAGAACATCAACGCGAATGTCGTTCGCAAACCCGTCTAAAAGAACTATAGCAATCGGACGCGGTTTACCGATCAAATGACATTCCCGGTCGGAGATATAATGTAAGCACTGTAAACTAACGTGTTTAAATTTCGATCGACCAAAGACCAAATATCAAAAAGTGGGCCCCACTGCTTACTGGTGAACAGTAACAAAACCTGGGCAAAACGATATTTATCAAAAACCCCAAAATCCAACAGAGAACACACAGAAAAAATTTGGTGCACTGATCCCCTAGAACGGCTGCGGATGCGCGGCCAAACCATGGGTTTGGCCGCTAATCCGCGGCGCTCTGGTGAGATTGCGTGCCCAAATTTTTTCCGTACGCTTAAAAAACCCTGCACGGATTTTTAAGATATGCAGAATTAATTTCTGAGACCATTTGAAAACAACAGAAACTGTCGAGCTAGGATTTTGCCGTTTTTGATTTTCGGTCGGATCGATATTTTAAACGCGTTAGCACAAGTTAGTATAGCAAAATGGTGAGGCCCTGATACCACTGTAAGTCTACGCTAGCGCCCCGGCAGTCTACAGACGCCAAATGCGGAACAAAAACTTTTTAACTGGCGCTATCGTATACTTTAACCCGGATCTGCCATTATTGCTAAACTAACATACTGTAAAGAGTGTAGGAAGATTGTACCGAACGATCTGAGTCCTTCGTTCTTCAACCATCATCCCACGCTCCGTTGCGGCTGCTCCGATCTCGTCGATCTCCGATCTCCTCGTCGAGGTGGCACCACATCACCGATTCTTTAAACGGGCTCCCGCCTCTGACTCGAGGCAACTCGATCGTCAAGTTTGCTAAAAGAGACGACCAAGAATGATGTAGAGAATGAGTGGATGACTTTGTCTCACTTCGTCCAAATCCGTGGACGATCGGTTAATGAAGTTGACGTGGAAATCGGGTGATGGAATGAAATGAACTATGAATTTCCATACACCGATAAAACCTATCATAATCTTTTCTAGCAAATGAAAACTCAAGTGAGAGAGCATGAGGAGAGAGGGGGGGCCGGCCTCTTATAGCAAAGAGGGAGGTGACCGTAGGAGAGGGGGGGTGACCACAAGAAAGCTTCTCACTTAAAAGATCAAGAAGAAAATATCTTAAGGAAAACAAAAAGCTTTAATAACAAAGCATGAGTCATTAAGCACAATAATGCATAAATGATGACTATTAAACCTAGTCACCATTACAATAAATGCATCCAATTAGAACACAACACCAATTAGCCTAGTCACCTCATCTAGAATCTTCTAGAACACTGACTCATCATATCTGAAGAAAAGATAAATCCGTCTTTAACCGAATGTTAAAAGACGGCTGATAGAAAACTGGAAACTGGCAACTTCCAAAAGTGATCCTGAAACGACTTTCAGGATAACCCCGAAACTGTATAAATATACCCGCATTTGTATTACGACCGAATACAAATGCAACTGAGACAAAGATATTATACCTACTCAATATAATACTCGGATCCGGCTTAAACCAAAGCCGACCAGTATTATCTGTCCGAAAATCGACACGTGCGTAAACGCACGTGCATTTTCCGAACCCTGCCATAAAACAATACGGCCTCTACAACGTTTCGCCCGAACTTGGGAAACTGTCTGTGGGGGACTCTAATGACTCGTCAGTACCCTGGCAGTGGGTTTAACCACAAACCGTCAGCGGCACTAGCTATGCGTAACGGCTGCCCATGGACTGACCTGAAGGGAGGCTGATGAGCGCACTCAAGGGTGGCCGATGAGCGAACTCATCCAGAAACCCTACTGAGCCTAACAGTGACAATGTATATACAGTCCGGTCCGTTCGTCAATGAGTATCGCATATCCACCTAGGGGGCTAGTAACGTCAGACCCCCAAAAGCAGTATAAGTCGTGTCGGAGTGAAGCCCAAATACACCCTGAGATACTACTGGAGTACCTACCAGTAAATCTCCTACCATGGCCATGGATTTGTGTAATGGCTCTCCTAGACACAGCACGATCTCGCCCCTAATACCGGGAGAGACGAATCCCCTGCCGATCCGCTTACGTGCCTCCATGTGGCTCGGGACTGTACCCAAAAGCTACCTGTTTGCACGACTCCTTTGAGCCGTGGTAGGGTAGAAATCAAAGCACAGTGGGAACTCACACGAGACAAATGACGACCTCAGGTCGATGAACTAACCTGTACATATGTCACCAGGGAACTGCTATCTGACGGTAGATATAATACTAACTAGCAGATTCCGGGCGAGTCCTGTCCGGTGTACTCATAACCCAATGAGCACCTGTATACATCTTAGGTGATCCAACTGACACTAGTGGCTTGTGAGACCGGCCACCGCCCCTCGTCGGGGTCTCGACTGTATACACTAGTCTACTCCGGAGTATCGATGCCCTGTCTCGAAACTCCCACGACTAGGGACCACAATTAAGGATATGCATATAAACTACCCAACTCTCACGTATATGATCGCCATCATACTGTTGGTAGTAAAGCAAGATCCTAAGGGCTCTATCAAAGTGTAACATGCAATCAGTCACCTGAACATGTACACGACTGATAAAGGCAAACCAGATAGCATACTATCATCTCGAGTAAGACTGTTCTACCGGTATAGGTCCTCCGCAATCATTGCAATCACGTACCTGCGATCCAATAATTGACTATGAGGGCACTATCTCCAACAATTTACTGGGACGAACCCTATCTGTTCAAGTACTGTCCTGACCAGATTATTCGTCGGTGTGTCCCTGACAATGAATTCAAGAGTGTGCTGTCATTTTGCCACGATCAAGCATGTGGCGGGCATTTTGGCCCCAGAAAGACAGCCGAGAAGATCTTGCAGTGTGGTTTCTACTGGCCACAACTCTTCAAAGACGCTCATGACTACTGCAAGACTTGCTCCCGGTGCTAACATTTGGGCCGGATATCCAGGAGAAACGAGATGTCGCTCCAACCAATCTTGGTTGTGGAGATTTTCGATGTTTGGGGGATTGATTTTATGGGGCCATTTCCCAGCTCTTTTGGGAACTTGTACATCCTTCTCGCTGTTGATTATGTCTTTAAGTGGGTCAAGGCTATGCCCAGCCGGACTAACGACAACAAGGTTGTCATTAGATTTCTTAAGGAAAACATTTTCTCCCGGTTTGGGCACCCCCGAGCGATCATTAGCGACAATGGAACTCATTTCTGTAATAATACTTTCGAGGCCTTGATGCGGAAATATTCCATTAATCATAAGCTATCCACGCCCTACCACACCCAAACATGTAGGCAGGCCAAGGTTTCAAATCGTCAAATCAAGCAGATATTGGAGAAGACGGTTTCCAAGAACCGTAAGGATTGGTCTCTAAAACTCACTGATGCCCTTTGGGCATTTCGAACTGCTTATAAAACCGATCTTGGCATGTCTCCTTATCATCTTGTTTACGGAAAGGCTTGCCACCTTCCTGTGGAAATAGAGCATCGCGCATTTTGGGCGATAAAGGAGCTGAATCTATCTCTCGAAGATGCGGGCAGCCATCGGAAGCTGCAGTTGAACGAATTGAGCGAGCTTCGGGATAAGGCTTATGAAAACGCGGTTGTCGTTAAGAACCGAACGAAGGTGTTTCACGATAAACACCTTTTGCGCAAAACATTCGCACCTGATCAACAGGTACTGCTTTACGACACCCGGCTACATTTCCATCCAGGTAAGCTCAGATCTCGCTGGAAAGGGCCATTTTTTGTGCGGAATATGTATCCGCAAGGCGCTGTGGATTTGGAGAATCCAAAGGACGGTTCATTTTTCAAAGTAAACGGACACAGACTGAAACCGTACCTTAGTGCTGAACCAACAGAGGAGCTCCTGGTCTTACAGGAGCCGGTTTACCCTGCATAATCTTCCTCTGCCTACCACCAAACTTCGGTTATCCAGCCAAAACTGTGGACACTGTTTCAAATAAGTTTGGGGGTATGTATATACCATTTTGTATATATATATGGATATTCTTGTCCGGTGCATATCCATTTTTAACAATTTTCTTTTAAAAAATTAATTAAAAAAATGTGTATATCTAACCAACAATTTTGACCCTTCAATAATTTTTTTTCATGCAATGACAGTGAGGACACTATCCAGTTTAAGTTTAGGGATACGCTCGGTACGCATTTCTAACCTTCACATTCATATGTATATTTTGCATCTGCATACTAAAATTCATAAAAATCAGAAAATTTTCTAAAAACATAAAAACTCAAGTTAGCTAGTGGGAGAACTCAGATTCAATATTTCGACGGTTTTGTTTGATAAGATAAGAATAACTAAATCTTATTTTTAGATTTTGAAAACCTGAAAGATAACTCTTCTTTGAAGTTAACTATAGCTGATATACGTCTTTACATCACACTACACGTGTCGTGAGTTTTGAAAATTTGATGATAAGTCTATTATGTCTGAAAAACTTTTAAATGGATAAATTATTTTCAAAGGATCAAATAGGTTTGTTTTGAAATAAGTAATATCAAGAATAGTTTATGAAGTGAAGCGGATATGAAGGGATGTTATTGATGCCTTAATTGGAACTAATTCTGAAAAATAACCCATCTGAAACTTGATTGGAATGATTACACACCTAACCCACTAAACACGTCTTTTATCCAAAAATAATAATAATAATTGAACTGCCGGTTATATCTCCGTTCGCATTAAATCGTCATGATTTTCACGCTAAATTGTCTTTTGTTTTTGCGCCTAGGTAACTTGAGTAATTAAGTCCGCTGGGGTGTCTCTACACCCAATGCCCTAAAGCCAACTGGTTTGGGTGCATTGGCCTAAAGCTCGTTAAGAAGCCTGGAAAGTCCAGATTAAAACAAAGTCAAGCAAGTGTTCTCTCCGAGTTAAAATTCATAACGGTTCTTTGTGTGAGAATAACCTTGACAAAAGACAGATTTTTATAAAAAAATATTTCTAGCAGAGATATGAAGGTTTTATTCTATGATAAAGACTATTGCACGTTCACAAAGGTGTGTATGAAATGAAAACAAGAAAAAGGTGGAGTGAAAAATAAGACCTAGTTTCCTGTTAAGGAAGATAGAAATTCTGAAATTGAAACCTTACTGGAAAACGAAACGTGAAAAATACTTAACTCTTTATAAAACTTATGTGATCCTTTTTAAATTTTTATCTGGACTTTATTTTGTGACATGATCACTTTAATCGATCTTTCTGAAACTTAACGACACTATTTGCACTGCACATAAAGACATATAAAATCTTAAGTTAAATAAGAAGCGAGGTATGAAAAATAAAGGTTCGATAGTCTAGAATTAGGATAATAGAATTGTTATTTTTAAATCAAAACCTTAGGGTTTGAATCATAGTTATTTCGCAAAACTAGCTTGACGGGATTTTGTGGGTAGTATCCGCTGAAAACCCTCAGGAGACAACACTCCTCCTACTAGGGACACCTAGAGGTTTAACGGCCTGTTGCACATGCTCAGTGCAATCGCGTTCCCTGCGACAGTAAGGTTAGGATTTTTTGTGAATAAATTGGTTTTGCTCGGGACGAGCAAATGATAAGTTTGGGGGTATTTGTTCATATCAGATTTTTGCATTTTTATACCGCCCATTTTTTATCACATTGCTTATAGGTAGGTACTCTTGACCCGTGTTTGCTAGATAATTGCAGGTTACAGGTTCTCAGCTTTAAGCAGTGAAATTCATGAAAAAGCGCGACAAATTCCGAATTACTGCCAACCACAGATAAAATGCGGGTCTCCGCTCTCTATCCGTATGTTGCCGCACACCAGTTTAAAGGACAAAATGACAAATCAATGGTCATTTTCATGCACAAAGCACAATGTCAACACAAGATCCAAGATATCCACGCGGAGCTTAAGAAAATCATGACAAAAGATCCACATCAAATCACCTTTTGATATGCTGAAAATCTGAAAGAAATGTGAAGAGATTCAGAGAAACAAAGTATACCACACTAAAGAGAATAGCAACACAGGGAAACCCCAAAAATACGATGAGACAATTCCTCCTAATAGCCGCGGATCCACGGCCAACTTGGCGACTCGGCCGCGGATCCGCGGCCGAGTTGACTCGGCAACTGCTAAAACTTTGGGGGCAGTTTTGACATTTCATGTGGAGCCAGAATTTTGCCCTAGGATTTCAGTTTCCTACCTATAAATAGCCCAAAACAATGCTAAGTGAAGAGTGATTATTCTTGTATGAGATTAGGATAGATTTTGTTGTTCTTCTTCCTCTTTTCATTTTTTTCTCCATTAAAACCTTGTAGTGAGCTTTTATGAGTGAAGTGATGAATAAAAGAGTTCTTTTCTTGATCGTGCTTGTCTTGTTACTTTGTTAATTATATTTGCTTGTAATTTTCTTTTGCTAATCTAGGTGTTGTTATTTGTTGTTTGTTTTTTTCTTCTTCTATTTTTCTTTATCCTTAACAACAATGATGCTTAAGCTTGATCCTTGCTAAAGTGAGGTCTCAAATAGCTAGTTGTAATTTTCTAACCTCTTTCTTTCTATCTTCCTCCTTTTGTTGTATTTTCCTTTTTTTTGTAATGGGTGAGTAGTTTCTCACTTGTTAGGGTAGGATAAGGAAAGTTTGAGAGAAGGAAATCTCTCACTCTTTTCTTGCCCAACATCTTAATTCGGACTCCCGTTAATTGAACCACAATCCGCTCCCTATGGCACCCTATCCTACATGATAGTGGTGATTCCTTAGTGAGGCCGGTTGTGGTTGAATTAACCCGAGGTTAAGGCTAAGACCCAAGAACGGACGGACAAGGACTAAAAGGAAGAAACTAAGCGTTGGAAAACCTAGCTTATACTTGCAAGTTCCTTCCTAGTCGTGCTAATCCCCGTTGTTGCCGATTACCGTAACACCGATATTAAGAGTGGCAACGAAAGAAGTAAGCGACTCCTATCTCAAACTAACATAATCCTAACCCTAACAAGCTCTCTTTATATACATTTTAGCACATAGTTAATCTCAAACAAAGCTGGACATTTGGACTTAACTCGTTAAAGCACATAGAAAAAGATTCTCATCTCCCTGCGGACGACCCGTACTCAACCGGCTAGCTACCAAGCAAAACCGTCTTGATTGCGGTAATTAACTAAACACGCAAAAACTCTAACAATCAAACCCCCCCCCCATAAACTTCAAGTTCAAAAAAAAGAAGAGCAAGCAAAAAGAAAGCTTTAAGAAAGAAGAAAGAAGAAGAAACTTTGTTCAAGGTAAATAAAAATAATAGAGATCATAGCATCTCATCTGCATATCCAAGGGTTTAACCCTCATAAAGAACATAGTTCTTTTCCCTGGATCTGAGATCCATGAGGCAAGTCTCCCACAAATGAGAATTTAATTCTCATGGGAACGAATTTGTTCTTGGGGATCGAAGATCCAGGGAAGAACAGAGAATTGAACGCTTCAGAACATAATACACAAAGAAAAACCAGCGCCAAGCGCCTCACGTGCCCCCTCACATAGGCGCTGCTCAAATAAAGAGTGCTTAGCACTCAGTGATTGGCGCTCAGCGCCAAGCGCCTCACGTGCCCCTGACGTGGACGCTGCTCAAATAAAGAGTGCTTAGCACTCAATGGTTGGCGCTCAGCGCCTCACGTGCCCCTCACGTGGGCGCTGCTCAAATAAAGAGTGCTTAGCACTCAATGGTTGGCGCTCAGCACCAAGCGTCTTATGTGCCCCTCACATGGACGCTGTTTAACATAAAGTGCTATGCACTCATCAAATAGAGTCCAGCGCCATAAAGAGTGTTCAACACCCTATAAGAAAACAAAAAAGGGGGAAAAGTAAAGTGTGAGTATCAGAACCCACATAAATGCTCAGCATTGTTTGCACAGAAAAAGGACGGGGCCCAAGCAAGTGTTTAACACTTTATTTAAAAAGGAAATGACAAAGACTAAGTGGGCTGAGCCCAAGTTAGTCAAACTCCTAAGCAACCAAGCCCATGCGCTTTTTATTTTCCAAATTGGTCTTAGTCCTAAACAAGACTACCGATCTTCTAACGAACATTCATTGGTTCAAGGGTACATCTCCCCATACCTTTGATATATGTCGTTGTAATTCTTCAACGTCTTCAGAGAGGTGGCGGGTCCCGATAACCAACAATTCTTCGGACCGCAATGTCCTTAAACTAGCCATAGACCGCAATGTCCCTAAACTAGCTGTGGACCGCAATGTCCTTAAGCTAAACTCTCATCCCAAAATGGTGAGCTACGGACCGAAACGTCCTTAAACTAACAACGAACCGTAACGTCCTTAAACTAAAACAATGGACCCTAAATGCTCTTTCGTTCGGCCGAAATGATCCTGTTGAGTAGATCTTAGTCTAAAATTAGACTAACGTATCCTAAACAAACATTTAAGTTGATCTCAATCCCAAGCGAGATTAACGATCCTTAAACCAAACCCAAATCTAAGAATATACGGATTTGGACTAATCCACGCCCTACGGGAGAAAACACAAGTTAGTATCTGTATACAATCCACGGGCAACCAAAAATAAAAAAAATACACACGACACGAAGTGACCTTCTGGAGTAGGAGAAAGTGGTTATCGCTACGCGGTAACGTAATTAACTGCAGGGGATTGCGCCTGCAGGGAAGAGCGTCCCCACAATCAAAAACCCCTCGCAAACGAGGGGGAATCTGACGAAGTCTTCTACAACGGCCACATCCGTCCAGACCTCCAATGTACGGTGCCATAAATCAACTTGGCATCTTCGGAGAGGTGGACGGATAAACCCAAATAGCATCTGCCCCCAAATTCAAGCAAGACGTTTGTCTTCCTAACTTTTGACGGTAAACAGATTCTGGCACGTCCGGTGGGACTCCTTCCTCTTTCTACTCTACACTTCGTGTGTCATATTCGCGAACGAATCGCAGTTTTCTATGGCTGCCCATGGATTCGAGATACTAAGATTTGGTGTCTTGCTCCTATGCAGAAGAGAAGATGACATCGATGGCTTCCAACTGCACCATTTGCAACAGCAACTCCCACTCCGTCCCTGCTGGAGGAGTGATTTATGGGCCCTAAGCGGCATCCATCTTCGCAATGCCAGTGGAACAAGTGACTCAGGCCACCACTGGACTGTTCTTCGAGACTATGCACCCGCCAATAAATTTCAATACATCAGTGCCATCACAGGAGGCCCCAAAGAAGTCGATCTTTGATCGTCTTGCAACTACCGGGTCCCCTCTCAACGGGTCGTCCAATTCCAGCGGCTCAGCCTTCGACAGGCTGAGCCTAAGCTCAAGTGGGCCCGTAAAGAGGCTCGCGATACCTAAGAAGGCTATCCCAAAAAGGATAGTCCTCCCAACTCCTGCTGCGGGTGAGGTCGTTACAAGTGCTTGTAGGGTTCCTAGGCACACCCAAGAGGTTCTACAACTGATTAATCATATCCAATTCAAAATTTTCTATGTGCCAAAGAACCCTAAACTAGATCGTTACTAGAGGTAAAGGAGAAACTATAAGCAAGTTAACAACTTAACTAAAAAGTGAAAGGGGCTACAACCTTTGTAGATCCGGTCCTCCACTTCCTCAGCTCCGTGATGACGTCCCTCCGCTGCGATCATCGGATCCCGGACTCTAGCGATGGTTTCGTCGAAGAAATGATCGGGCTAGGTCGTCGACTTCGATGCCGAAGATGATCTACGTCGAGGCAACTCAAGATCAAGCTCCATCTTCACTTGGTCATAAAACTTGTGAAGATAACACACACTACTACATGGCAAGTGGTAGAGGATGAAGAAATAGGATGTGGGTTCACTTTGGATTTGGATTTCTCACTTGGATTCATCACTTGATAATTTTCAAGCAAGCTTTCTTTTTCTTCATCAAGAAGAAGAAGAAGAAGAAAAAGAATAGAAAAAGAATTAATGAATAATAATAAATCAAGTGATCTTATCATAATTCAACCATGGGTGAGGCTAACACATGTAGAGAATAAACTAGGGTTTAGATTTAATGGTTAGGTTAAGGCAAAAGACAAAATGGTTAGACTTATCAAAGCTTCATGAAGCTTCAAGAATACAACAAAGAAAGCCACCATATTTGTTTTTTCCAAAATGAATAAAATAAATAATTAAGAAAAGATAACAAAACCCTAACCATTAACCTAAACATGGTTTAAATCAAACATACACCCAAGTTTGCATGTATCATCAAACATGATACAATCAAGTGCACAAAAATATATCATATATACTACTTGTGCACATCAAATGAGAAAATCAATCTTAAGTAAACAAATACTAGTTAATGTAAAGTAATATATCTAATATATAATTATACATTAAATCAACACTTGATTTAATGATCCGATCATATTGCATATAACCGACTAATATCAAGTATATCAATGTATCGAATCAACATTTGATTCGGTAACTCGGCTATATCTTATATAACCGTCCGATAATACAAATCGCGAGAATAGAATCCAGTATCACATGCTGGTATTATTCTCGATCCCGCACATATCTCATATGCGCTCCTATTTCGTTTTGCTTGAGCCAGGAAACCTCTGTGTAGGACTCTATTGACTCGTCAATACGCCGGCAGCAGGTGATGATCATATCAAACACCCACAAGCCGCAAGTGGCCTGCTAAACGTAACGGCCACTCGGGTATTGAGCGATCAGAAGATCAACGAGCAAGCCCGCTCACACTCCTGTGAATCCAACCAGTAACACTTACCGTACAGTCCGGTCTGTTCGTCTGATATGTCGCATATCTCGCCTAGGGGTGGTAAACGTTAGACCCCAGTAGCTTGATAAGTCATGCCGACGTAAGGTCCATAACAAGCGTGAAACTACTGATAACTCTTACCAGTATATCACTGCAACCCTGGCCAGGGATTTCCAGTTATGGCCAGTCGAGCATAGCACAACATCAACTCCCAATACCGGGAGAGACGAATCCCCTCCTATCACTCATTGCCTCCATGTGAATCGGGACTGTACCCAAAAACCACCTGTTTGCACGCTCAGTAGAGCCGTGGTAGGGTGGAAATCAAAGCACAGTGGGAGACACACAAGACTCTATGACGATCTCGGGTCAACAGACTAAGCTGTACCAGTGTCACCAGAGAACTGCCATCTGACGTGAGGTATAATACCATCTGGGAGTTCTCGGCGAGTCCGTTCAGTGTTTCCAGTCACCACTGAGCACCCGCATACCATCTCTGATATCAAACACCAATGGATATAGGATCATCCATCGCCCATCACATGGGTCGAGAGGATATACGCTAGTCTACTTTGGAATATCGATGCCCCGTCTTGATATTCCCACGACTAGGAACATTGAAGGATGTACTCATGGACTACCCAGGCCCCACTAGTATGATCTATATCATAGTCCTGGAAATCGAGTACACATCCTAAGGGCTTTATCAACATGTAACAGAGAGACAGAAAGTATACATGTTAAGATAAAGAGCAACCAGATAGCGTACTATCATGTCGAGCAAGAAAGTCCTACCTATATATGTCCCAGCATCCACTACAATATACATCCAATGTACAGTAAAGGCCTCTATGGCATACATATAACTAACAGCGCTTCCCCTACCCGAAAGTCGGTCTTCGACAGGTTAGACGTTCCCTATCAACGGACGTCAGTCTGCGACATGCTGGCACCAACAGCAGCCTCTCATCAAAGCAAAGGGCATAACGAGGTCGCTTCTACAGCTGAGGTGATCCCATCCGCAAGACATGCTCGACGTCGCCACTGGCGCCGAGTGAGGAAAACTGGGGGAACTCTCCCTCCGGACTTACTCCACCAACTCCAATGGTGGAAATTGACGCTGCTGTTCCAACTGGGAACAGCTTTGAGCTGCTCAGGAGGGTACGCAAAAACTCTCCAACCGCCATATTGAAAAAGTCTCCTCCACCTGTTGAAAGAATGACATAGGTAAAGCCAGAACAGCCTCCTCAGCGGTTGTCCTCCAAGATCCACAGAGTCTGGCGGAAAGTCCAAGACTCTGTAATTGACAAAGACTACTCTCGTCGACTAAAGAAAACAAAGGCTCGGCAAGGGGAGGACTATCCTACCGTCATGCCATGGAAAGTATCGTCTGCACGGGTGCTCGCTGCAACAGCTCCCTCAACTTCGGCCTCCCACAAAAAGAGAAGGCCAGAGAATCAACCACCACCGGCGACAAATTCTGAGCATGATGGATCCAAACGCCCCAAGCTTAAGGGCATGGTAGTGCACACGGTGTACATGGCTTCCAGAAAAGAGGAAAGCCATACATCCGCGGGTCATCGAACACTTATACGGTCTGTGAAAAAGGCTCAGGAGCAACAAAAAAATCTCCAGGAGATGTTGACAAAGATGGCCGCACTCACGGGACAGAAAGAAAGCCCGGAAGTATCGTCCGAACAGCGCCAAGATCAGGAGACCGATACGGAGTTCCTGCGGAGGGTACTAGAAAGAAAGGATAAAGCGGCCGCGGAACAAGCCGCTAACATCAAACAGATGGTGCTCTTGTTCCAAGACATGGTGGGAATGATGATCCAGCCGGACCCTCCAGCCGAAGATCCGCCGATAATCATTAAAGACGACAGAGGAGAGACATCGAACCCTCCTCCGATTTTATCAACAGCCAGAGAGGAGACGATCTCCAAATCTGTCCTTGATGACTACATAGCTCAACAAATACGAGCTCATCAGGCAAGTGAAGCGGCTGGTTAAGTCTTCAGAACTGGGCGACCTTATCCAGGCTGGTACGATCAAATTAAGTACCCGCCGGGATATACGATCCCTAAGTTCCATGTGTATAAAGGGACGGGAAATCTGTACCAGCACGTTGCTCAATTCAGGGCTTTGTGCGGTAATACCGGGGGCGATGACAAACTGTTGCTCCGCCAATTTGTTAGCAGCTTGTCGGAAACAGCATTTGAATGGTATTCCGAGCTCCCGAATGATTCTATCAAAACATTCACGGAGATGGAATTATTATTCACACAGCAGTTTGCAAGCGCAAGCGAGCGTACCCCGATCACAGCATTAATCAATGCCAAATTGAAGCCAGGAGAAACGTGGGTTCAATACGTAATTCGATGGAGGAACCTATGGTCGAAATGTGAACAGCGCATAGAAGAAGCCCCTGCTGTGGGCATGTTCATTAGGACCCTTGATCCCCAGGAAACTATATCCCAGTTTATGATATTCTTCAAACTGACCACCTTCCAGGCCTTGATTGACAAACTGGCCCAAATGGACAAGATGGGCCATAGGCCGTCCTCTTCAAAGACAGATCTTCGGAATGAAAAGGGCAAAGGGAAAGCGACCTTCGTCGCCAACGCTCAACAACAACCGAGTGACCCGAAACCGGTGGCTCGCCAAAACAACAAACCAAGATCCCTCGAAGAAAAGTTGAGACGGCCTTACTCGTTCCCCCGGGATAAAACGAGGAGACTATTCGAACTGGCGGCGCGCAACAGGCTCATCACTCTGTCGGATCCGTGACGGCCACTGCAGCCTGGCGACGTCAACAATCCAAATTACTGTCCCTACCACAGAACAGTGGGCCACCCAATCGAAGATTGCTACGTCTTCAAAAACTGGGTTGAAGACCAGTACCAATAGGGCAAGTTCGCGCTGTCCGAAAATTGGAAGGTAAACCCATCACAGCAGCGCTCCTAAAAAGGTGGATACGCCGGGGCATCATGTTCATTTGTAGAGGAAGCTCCATGGGAAGTTGTCCTTTCGGCGAAAACTAAAAGAATGTTGAGGGATCTTCAAGTATGTCCGGCGATTAGGTGGAAAAGCCTGCTGGAGCCTGAGATTATTGACGGGATGCTAAAACCGGGCCCAACGCCGAAAGTTGGTAACGATGGGCAAAACCTCCAGGCCAAGCCTTCGAAGTCTTTAAAGAAAAGGTAGAAGACCAAGAAGCCCGTGCGGCTCGACTACAATCATACGAGTCTGCAAAAATATATCGACGCACTGGAGGAATACAACCAAAAGGCACGGACCCCAGCCACACTGGAAGAATTCTTCAAGCATGTTCTTGAGAACGGAAACAGTGACATTGATGAAGGAGATGATTCATCGGAAGAACCGGAGGATTATGTGGCAGGTTGCCACATGTGTTAGTTGTATGTATGCCCTAGAAGCCAGTATTGTACAAATGATGTATATTATATTGGATGCTTGGACATATATAGAGAGGACTTTCTTGCTCGACATGATAGTATGCTATCTGGTTGCTCTTTATCTTAACATGTATACTTGTCTCTTGATACTGTCTTATAGTTACATATTGGTAAAGCCCTTAGGATGTGTACTAGACTACCAGGACTATGATGCAGATCATACTAGTGGGGCCATGGTAGTCCATAAGTTCATCCTTTAATGTTCCTAGTCGTGGGTGTATCGAGACAGGGCATCGATATACCAGAGTAGACTAGCGTATACGCTTCTCGACCCATCAGATGGGCGATGGATGATCCCATATCCATTGGTGTTTGACATCAAAGATGGTATACGGGTGCTCAGTGGAGACTGGGTACACTGGACGGACTCGCCGAGAACTCCCAGATGGTATTATACATCACGTCAGATGGAAGTTCTCTGGTGACACTTGTGCAGGTTAGTATGTAGACCCGAGATCATCATAGAGTCTTGTGTGATTCCCACTGTGCTTTGATTTCCACCTTACCACGTCCAAGAGGGCGTGCAAAACGGTAGTTTTTGGGTACAGTCCCAAGTCACATGGAGGCAATGAGCGATAGGAGGGGTTTCATCTCTCCCGGTATTGGGGGTTGATGTTGCGCTGTGCTCGATTGGCCATAACAGGGAAGTCCCTGGCTAGGGATGATTTAGAGATTTTCTGGTAAGTGTTACCAGTAGTTTCTCGACCCGTTATGAGCCTCACATCGGCATGACTTATCAGTTATTGGGGTTTGACGTTTACCACCCCTATACTTGATATGCGACATATCAGACGAGGAGACCGGACTGTACGGGAAGTGTTACCGTTAGGCTTATATAGGAGTTGGAGCGGGCTTGCTTGCTGATCTTATGATCGCTCAATACCCGGGTGGCCGTTACGTCCAGCTAATACCGCTGACGGCTTGTGGGTGCTTGATGTGATCGTCACCTACTGCCGACGTATTGACGAGTCTTTAGAGTCCTACATAGAGGTTTCACTGGCTCAGGTGAAACGAAATAGGAGCGCATATGTGATATGTGCGGGACCGAGAATGATGCATGTATGTGATACCGTATTCTATTCTTACGACTTTTTGTATCGGTCGGTTATATGTGATACAGCCGGGTTATCGAATCAAGTGTTGATTCGATAAGTCGATACATTGGATGTTAGTCGGTTATATGAGATATAACCGGATTATTAAGTCAAGTGTTGATTTAATAATTTAGTGTATAATTGTATATATGATATACTAATGTACATTAACTAACATTTGTTCACTTAAGGATTTTTCTCACATGTGCACAACTTTAGTATATATGAGATATATATTAAAGTGTGTTATCATTTTGTATCATGGTTGATGATACATCTTTCATGGGTGTGTAAGACATACACCATTCTATTTATTATGGGGGGTTATAATTATTTAAGGTAATTACAAAATTAGTGGAGATTTGGAAAGTGCATGAAGCTTGCTTTGCTATGACAAAGTCCACTAACTTTGTCTTTACTTTAGATCTTTCTTAACCTAACCATTTGGATTAGCCATGGTTATGTCTCTACATGAGTTAGTATATGATACTCACTCACCCATGGTTAACTCACTCACTTGATAATTATCCTCTTCTTTTTCTTTTGTTCATCTTCTTCTTCTTTGAGCAAAAAGAAAAAGCTTGCTAGGGTTTTGAAAAGAGAGTGAAAGATTGTGAGAAATAAAATTCTAAAGAGAACCCACTTCCTATTTCTCCATCCTCAACTAGACTAGCACTTTAGTTTAGGGTGTTTGGTTCACTAATTCTCTAGTTAGTGAAGTAGAAGCTTGAGTTGGTATTCCCTCGACGTAGATCATCTTCGGTCTCGAAGACTTCAAGCAAGGTCACTTCTTTCGCCTCGTGAAGCCATGCAAAAGCCCGGGAAAACCATGATCGCAGCGAAGGGACTACAACAAGGAGCTTTAGAAGTGAAGGACCGATCTACAAAGGTTATATTTCGTATTCACTTAGTGATAAATGTTATTTATTTGCATGTGAAACCCTAATTATCTAGCAAAGATCTTGTTTAGGGTTATTCGGCACGGCTAAAATTTTAAACGGGCATGGTTGATGCCTTGTAGAACCTTATTAGAGTGCCTAGTAATCCTACAGTGGTATCAGAGCCTAGCTAGAGTATTAGACGACATGTATACGAAATTAAAACTCCGAACGAACTACGAATCAACGAAATATACCCTTCTCTAGACATTTTTTAAAAACTGTGATTTTTCTGAATTAAAAATACTTAAAACAATCAGCAGGGAATTGTAAGAATTACCATGAAAAACGAGCCCCCAATTCTTTAATATGGCCGCGGAACCGCGGCAATGGGCTACTTGTCGCGGCGGTTCCGCGGCATGAATAGTGTATTGGGGACGGTTCTTTATGCAGTAATATCCGTTACTATTCCTTAATTTTTCTAGGTATTTTTAAACTGACTCAAGTGTTGAGTGTTCTGGGGTTTATTTTGTATTCATTGATTCGATCGGAAAAATTTAATTTCGTTGTGTTTTTCGGATATTTAGAAAGTGTTAAAAAGTTCGAACGGATATTAATAACTCACTTTTTCCCCTACCGGAAAATTTTCAAGTGTTGGATTTTTCCGTAGTTTAAGAACGTCTAAATCATGCAAGTTACGCAATGGACCCTCTAGAAGACAACAAACCTTAACTCGATTATGTGACCGTCTTGAACTGCCTTTTGAACCTTAGGGTTTGGGGCAGTACGGCGTTGCCACATGTGAGGCGTTGGCTTGACCCTTCTACGGCTGGACCATTGGTACTGTGGCATGTGATGGATGTTTTTTTAAACTCCCCTCAAGTGTTGAGAACTATTTGGGAAAACTTGGGTGTTTGATCATTCGATCGGAAAGTTTAACATTGTCTATTTATCTGGAAGGTGATACAATATTTGGAATCCACAAGTAGTTATGAGATAACTAATTTGAATGTTATAAACATAGCAGTTTAGTCTCAAATGATCGGTTGCCACGGGATTTTGATGCGATCAAAAGTCCGTCGCAATCATGTAGCGTATGTGGATACTCGCCGGGTAAACTTAATAGACAGCCACACCCCAAAGCCCTGACCAAGTGACTGTAGGAGAACTCCGTCGCCAAAAGCATCCGTTTGGGTGCTCACGGCAGCAGTGTTCCGCCTTAGTGCACTTCGTCGATGGCATCCGGGGGTGCGGCCGTCTACTAAAGTTTGCGACGAGCATTCGATCACATATCGGGAATTTTGTTGAATTACCCGACTAGATATTGAAAAGTGTTTTCGATATAGAGACTAAAATGCGGGGTTTATAATTGTTAGGCATGTGATGTCTAAGGAGGTTGCGGATTCCAACTGTTGTAGTTTTACACTTTCTTTTCTGCGACCGTAAGTGTAATATGTGATATCGCCGGTTTCGTTGCTATATGTCAACGACAATTGGGATGCGCATATTTACTTACGTTGATAACATGTGATATTATGTATTGCTGGATATGTTATATTGGATCGTCGCGTTTCTGAATAGCCGGGGGTTTTATATGAGATGAGGGTTTTTATTTTTCATTCATGTAAAATTAAATGTATGTAATATTCGTTTATTGGGGCACTTCCGGAATGAGGTTGATGTCACCATTTCTATATTATTTACTTTTCCGTACTAGGATAGACCCAAGGAGGAGAGCACAAGTAACCGGGTTCTAGAGTCCAGTGGGAGATCAACTCGAGGAGTCGAGTCCGGGTCTCCTAACTCTATAATTGGTAGGGTTGGTTGCCGCTCTCGTAAGGGTCTAGAGGTGTGGGTTTGGCTATTCATCGCGACCGTGGAATCCGTGTTTTATAGAGGCTCAAAATAAAACACGGACGTCCTAGTATATCCAATGTTTCATATGTTTCTTTTGATGCGATATATGTAATGTGATCATTTGATATGTTGTGATAGATATTGTATATAGCATATATGATATATTATATAGACGCTACTTATGTTTTACACCCGCGCTAACCCTGCCCGCTCTGCCGTTAGTTACCTAACCTAACGGTGCACGAGGGGACATCGAAGTGAATGCGGATGGCATAAGTGTACGTCGTATTTATCTGTGATGTTTAGGTGACTTAAATGATGGGACTTCATTAATATGATTAATGAAAGAAAAGAAACCTAAAAGATGTTGTAGAATCAAATTTTCAAAAAGGGTAGCTACAGTTTTTTTCTTTGCATAGCGATATATATGATATATCCTGCACCGTATTCGATGAGGAAAGAGCCGAGATCCCTTCACCGGGAGTGACCTCTTTAGCAAAACTGGCAGATGCTACAACACTCAGTTTGTTTTTGATTGCTTTTGGAGTTTTTGCTTTGCATAGCGATATATATGATATATCCTGCACCTTATTCCATAAGGAAAGAGCCGAGATCCCTTTACCGGGAGTAACCTCTTTAGCAAAACTAATAAAAGCCTCAAAATCACTCCATTTCAAAATTCACTCGATTCTACAACGATATCAAGTTCATTACGCAATAGGTTTTCAGAAAAACCTGTCGTAGCCCTCCGTCATTTCAGATAAGAACTATTTAGTATTCGTGCTGCGTTTGTTAGCCTTTGTCAAGGTGTAGTGTGCGGTAGCTGAATGGTGTTTATCTGCTTATGCATATGATGCAGATTGTTTTGGGGTAGTCGTACGACCTTGTTGGCCTTTGTTAAGGGTCGTGCGGGTGGGTTTGATTCAATCAAGAAATGACGGGTTGAACTTGACTAGCATCCTATGATTTGTTGGCCTTTGTTAAGATCATAGGGGTTAGGGGCAAAATATTATCGGGAATTTCAAGTGTTGAAATTTGCAATGAGATTGCATATCTTCTATGAGATAGTTGGATCCCGATACCCACTGTGAGTAATTGTTACTCCTGGGAGAGTTTTACACAGGACAATTAGCCGATAAAGTAGGTGTCTAGAAAGGTGTCAACGGGGTTACGCTTCTGGGAAAACGAGGTTTACTTTAATTAGGTCTGTGCAAAAGCACGGGGAACCTCCCTCAAAGTACCGACACTGGCCTCGCTGAAAGATTGGTGAAGTTGTAGGGTGTAATTAATCCCGACTAGTCTTTCCTTTTAGGGTTTGAAGGAAGATTTGATAAAAACAGTGGGAGCCATCCTGATTAGATAAAATAATAACCAATCTGATCTTGCAAGAGCATACGCTAAAGTGTTTTCTTCTCTCTCTCTCCAGGTAGCGATCATATCATGCCTTAATAAAGATAATAATATGTACTGACCAAACCCGCATGTTATACTGTGCTGGGGAACGTTAGTTCCGTTCTTTCTTATAAAAGTTATAAGACTGAACAGGATATAGGAGAATACCAGGATTCCCATGCCACCCGAATGAAGAAAGTACATGTTGATGCATTTTCTTCGGGTGTGTTCGTTACAGAGAACTGTTTCTCCATTTGCTCTACGTCCTGGGTATTAGATAATGGGTCAGGATTCCATATATGTAATTTGTTACATAGGTTTAGGAAAGGTAGAGAACTTGGAGAAGGTGATAAAGACATGAGGGTTGGAAATGGTGCAATTGTTGCAGCTAAAACCGTCGGGGAATATCACCTTGTATTGCCAACTGGTAATACATTGATTCTGAACGAATGCTATTACATGCCGAACCTGATATGCAACATTATATCGGTTTCTTTGTTAAGTAAAGAGAGATATAATTTTGTATTACAGGATAATGTTATGAATATTTTCCTAAACCAAAAGTTGGTTGGATCAGGCACGTTGTGCAATGGCATTTATGTTCTAAATCAATCAACAGTTCTGAGCATAACAAACACACACAAGAGGAAGAGTTCAGAAATGAACGAATCCTTCTTGTGGCATTGTAGACTGGGTCACATCAATGCGACACGACTAGCTAAATTGCATAAGGATGGATATTTGAATCCGTTTGAATTTTCATCTTATGACACTTGCCAATCATGTCTCAAAGGCAAGATGACCAAAACTCCGTTTACGGGACACGGACAAAGAGTTACGGAACTCTTGGGACTGGTACATAGTGATGTATGCGGCCCCATGTCTATACATGCCAGGAATGGTTCTACGTACTTCATTACATTCACTAACGATCTCTCTAGATTCGGGTATGTGTTCCTGATGAAACACAAATCAGAAGCTTTTAAGAAATTTAGAGAATATAAATAAGAAGTCGAGAACCAAACCGGGAAAAGTATTAAAATCCTTCGATCTGATCGAAGAGGTGAATACTTGAGCAATGAATTCCTGGACTTCCTAAAAGAGAATAGGATTCTCTCTCAGCTAACTCCTCCATATATACCACAGCACAACGGTGTATCGGAACGGAGAAACCGCACCCTATTAGATATGGTGCGCTCTATGATGAGCACAGCTGAGTTACCTATTTCCTTCTGGGGGTATGCGCTGGAGACAGCAGCATACCTATTGAATCAAGTTCCATCTAAATCTGTACCTACCACACCATATGAGATATGGAGTGGGAAGAGACCATGTCTTAAATGAGTTAAGATATGGGGTTGTCCGGCCTATGTCAAAAGGCAAAATCCGAACAAACTCGAGGCACGGTCAGTTCTATGCAAGTTTGTGGGATATCCCAAACATTCACATGGATATCTTTTCTACCATACTGAGGAACAAAAAGTGTTTGTTTCTCGACATACCACCTTTTTAGAAAAGGAATTTCTTACAAAAGAAATTAGTGGCGACGAGGTAGAACTGGAAGAAATTCCGGCTACACAAACTCAAACTGAAGATTTAGTGGAACCGGAGGATTCGGTAGTTCCCAACGAACCTCAGCCTCTCTGCCGATCTAGTAGGGTTCCTCACCCACCTGAGAGATACTACGGTTTTCTCATGGATGGTGGGAGCGAGGATTGCATCATGGTTGATGATGACCCAACTAGCTTCGAGCAGGCCATCACGAGTGAGGACTCAGTGAAATGGCTGGATGCAATGAGGTCCGAGATGAAATCCATCTACACCAACAAAGTGTGGACTTTGGAAGATGCTCCTGAAGGGGTAAAACCCATTGGGAGCAAGTGGATCTTCAAGAAAAAAACTTGGTATAGATGGGAAAGTGGAGACTTTCAAAGCTAGACTCGTTGCAAAGGGTTTTCGTCAAAGACCAGGTGTGGACTATGACGAAACCTTTTCTCCAGTGGCTATACTTAAATCCATCCAGATCATGCTTGCCATCGCTGCATATCATGACTACGAAATCTGGCAAATGGATGTTAAGACCGCCTTTCTAAACGGTGATTTAGAAGAGAGCGTGTACATGACTCAGCCAGAGCGCTTCGTAGCTAGTGGGAGCAGCGGGAAGGTGTGCAAGCTGCTTAAATCCATTTATGGATTGAAGCAAGCATCACGGAGTTGAAACATCTGCTTTGACGTCGTTATCAAAGAGTTTGATTTCGTCAAAAACGTAGATGAACCTTGTATCTACAAGAAGGTGGCAGAGAGTAAGGTTGTCTTCCTCGTATTGTACATGGACAACATACTCTTGATATGAAATGACATTCCTATGCTGCAATCGGTCAAGCTCTTCTTATCACAAAGATTCTCAATGAAAGATCTAGGTGATGTCTCCTGCATACTGGGAATTATGATCTATAGAGATAGATCTAAAAGGATATTGGGATTGTCCCAATCCAGGTACATTGACACCATACTAAAGAGATTTAGTATGGAAGAATCCAAGCGTGGGAACTTACCCACGATCTCTGGATTCACTCTCTCCAAAGAGATGTCTCCCAAGACTGATTTGGAGAGAGCTCGCATGCAAGGGATACCCTATGCTTCGGCTGTAGGCTCTATCATGTACGCGATGCTATGTAGCATACTCTTTAAGTGTAGTGAGTAGGTATCAAGCTAATCCTGGAGAGAGTCACTGGACAGCTGTGAAGAGCATTCTCAAGTACTTACGAAGGACTAAGGAGATGCTCTTGGTGTATGGTAACGGAGAACTCCAGGTGGAGTCCTTTACCGATTCGAGCTTCCAGAGTGATAAGGACGACTCTAAGTCGCACTCAGGATTTGTCTTTACCTTTTACGGAGGGGCGGTTAGCTGGAAGAGTTCCAAGCAGGAAACCGTGGCAGACTCGACGATGGAGGCTGAATACATCGCTGCCAATGATGCTGCCAAAGAGGCTGTCTGGATCAAGAAGTTCATTACTGAACTTGGAGTGGTTCCATCCATTGAGCATCCAATACCTTTGTATTGTGATAACAATGGAGCGGTGGTTTTGGCCAAGGAACCCAGGTCCCATCAGCGATCCAGGCATATTCTGAGGCGGTATCACCTGATCCGGGAGATAGTTGATCGCCGGGAGATCGAGATCAGGAGGGTTGACACGAAGAACAACACAGCGGATCCACTCACGAAGGCCATTCCCCAGATACAATTTGAGAGACTCTTCGGGATGCTCGGTATGCGATACTACAGCAGCTGGCCCTAGTGCAAGTGGGAGATTGTTAGTTGTATGTATGCCCTAGAGGCCAGTATTGTACAGATGATGTATATTATATTGGATGCTTGGACATATATAGAGAGGAATTTCTTGCTCGGCATGATAGTATGCTATCTGGTTGCTCTTTATCTTAATATGTATACTTGTCTCTCGATACTGTCTTATAGTTACATGTTGGTAAAGCCCTTAGGATGTGTACTTGACTACCAGGACTATAATGCAGATCATACTAGTAGGGCCATGGTAGTCCATAAGTTCATCCTTTAATGTTCCTAGTTGTGGGTGTATCGAGACAGGGCATCAATATACCAGAGTAGACTAGCGTATACGCTTCTCGACCCATCAGATGGGCGATGGATGATCCCATATCCATTGGTGTTTGACATCAGAGATGGTATACGGGTGCTCAGTGGAGACTGGGTACACTGGACGGACTCACCGAGAACTCCCAGATGGTATTATACCTCACGTCAGATGGAAGTTCTCTGGTGACACTTGTGCAGGTTAGTATGTAGACCTGAGATCATCATAGAGTCTTGTGTGATTCCCACTGTGCTTTGATTTCCACCTTACCACGTCCAAGAGGGCGTGCAAAACGGTGGTTTTTGGGTACAGTCCCGAGTCACATAGAGACAATGAGCGATAGGAGGGGTTTCGTCTCTCCCGGTATTGGGGGTTGATGTTGCGCTGTGCTCGATTCGCCATAACAGGAAAGTCCCTGGCCAGGGCTGATTTAGAGATTTTCTGGTAAGTGTTACCAGTAGTTTCTTGACCCGTTATGAGCCTCACATCGGCACGACTTATCGGTTATTGGGGTCTGACGTTTACCACCCCTAGACTTGATATGCGACATATCAGACGAAAAGACCGGACTGTACGGGAAGTGTTACCGTTAGGCTTATACAGGAGTTGGAGTAGGCTTGCTTGCTGATCTTCTGATCGCTCAATACCCAGGTGGCCGTTACGTCCATCTAGTACCGCTGACGGCTTGTGGGTGCTTGATATGATCATCACCTACTGCCGGCGTATTGACGAGTCTTTAGAGTCCTACATAGAGGTTTTACTGGCTCAGGCGAAATGAAATAGGAGCGCATATGTGATATGTGCGGGACCAAGAATGATACGTGTATATGATACCGTATTCAATTCTCGTGACTTTTTGTATCGATCGGTTATATGTGATATAGCCGGGTTATCGAATCAAGTGTTGATTCGATAAGTCGATACATTGGATGTTAGTCGGTTATATGAGATATAACCGGATTATTAAGTCAAGTGTTGATTTAATAATTTAGTGTATAATTGTATATATGATATACTAATTTACATTAACTAACATTTGTTCACTTAAGGACTTTTCTCACATGTGCACAACTTTAGTATATATGAGATATATATTAAAATGTGTTATCATTTTGTATCATGGTTGATGATACATCTTTCATGGGTGTGTAAGACATACACCATTCTATTTATTATGGTAGGTTATAATTATTTAAGGTAATTACAATATTAGTGGAGATTTGGAAAGAGCATGAAGCTTGTAGAAGCTTGCATTGCTTTGACAAAGTCCACTAACTTTGTCTTTACTTTAGATCTTTCTTAACCTAACCATTTGGATTAGCCATGGTTATGTCTCTACATGAGTTAGTATATGATACTCACTCACCCATGGTTAACTCACTCACTTGATAATTATCCTCTTCTTTATCTTTTGTTCATCTTCTTCTTCTTTGAGTAAAAAGAAAAAGCTTGCTAGGGTTTTGAAAACAGAGTGAAAGATTGTGAGAAATAAAATTCTAAAGAGAACCCACTTCCTATTTCTCCATCCTCTACTAGACTAGCACTTTAGTTTAGGGTGTTTGCTTCACTAATTCTCTAGTTAGTGAAGTAGAAGCTTGAGTTGGTATTCTCTCGACGTAGATCATCTTCGGCCTCGAAGACTTCAAGCAAGGTCACTTCTTTCGCCTCGTGAAGCCATGCAAGAGCCCGGGAGAACCATTATCGCAGCAAAGGGACTACAACAAGGAACTTTAGAAGTGAAGGACCGATCTACAAAGGTTTTATTTCGTATTCACTTAGTGATAAATGTTATTTACTTGCATGTGAAACCCTAATTATCTAGCAAAGATCTTGTTTAGGGTTATTCGGTACGGCTAAAATTTTAAACGGGCATGGTTGATGCCTTATAGAACCTTATTAGAGTGCCTAGTAACCCTACAACATGATCTCTCACTCGTTGATAGATGGCAAAGAACCTCTTGACGTAGAGAAACTGGGGACAGAACCGGAACCAAAATCCCTGGAGCCATCAGACGACCTGATTGACAGGCTACTGAGCGAAGCTCTTCAAAAGAGCAAGGCTGACCAAGAACGTGAAGCGGCCATATACAAAAAGGCCAAGCGTCAGCGTCAGGCTGAAGAAGCTCCGGTAATAAGAATCCATAAAGTACCTCAACTGGATCGAAGTGTCCCTGCCACCAGCAAGAGCAGGATCAAGATAGGGAAGCAGTTCACCAAAGCTCTATCAATGGGGATGAAGCTGCCACCTTTCAAAGAAAATACTTCCGGGAGTATATGCCTCGAAAAAGTGGATGTACATCTGAACTACTGCTTATACCATCGGAGGGTCACACACCCTACCGAAGAGTGCAATGCCTTCAAGAAATGGTGGCAGGGATACGTTGCCCATCAACAACACTTCATGCGGATGAAGCTCAAAGCCCGTCGGGAGTAGAGAAGCACGACAGAAGAGCGTAAACAAACAGCCGGTAACTGTCATATGGTTGATGCAATTTTGACAAAAGGAAAATCTCAAGTTCTTACCTTCGGAAGTGATTCTGACGAAGAAATAGTCATCGGCCCTCTCTTCAAGGAATCCACCTCCGAAAGAGAAGAAGATATGAAAAATTGTGAGAACATTTGGCTGCGTAACCATACGTTACCTGAAAAGAATCTTGGACTCTCAAACAAAGGTTCAGGAAAAAGAGACAAGGGAAAGGAAAAAGTCCTTAAGGAGGTTGCCCTCGATGATAGAGTCGCCGAAGAGCTCACAGCCAAGGACCCTCCTAAGAAGAACAAGGTGGATTACAATGTCCTAGCACATCTGAGAAAGATACCCTCATAATTGAGTATTTTGGATGCCCTTCTCCTATCTAAAGAGGCACGAGATTCTCTAATTAGGGCGTTACAAGAGCCCGATCAGTTTCAAGCCTTCCTAGCGGAAGAAAAGATGAAGAACGAGCTGGAAGAAGTCCACACGGCTGACATCACCTTCAATGATGAAGACCTCCTTCTCGGAACGTGCGAGCACAACCGTCTACTGTATTGAACCGGAGACTGTCACGACATCAAGATAGGAAAGATCCTGGTCGACAACGGATCCTCTATCAACCTTCTCAATGTGAGAGTGTTGAAGGAGATTTGCATGAACGTGCAGCACTTGGCTCGGGATAAAATTACCATCTCCGGTTTTGACTCCCAATCATCACAAACACTCGGGTCTGTAATACTGACATTACGCTTCGAGCTGCTCGTCACTGACATCAAGTTTCATGTCATTGATGCCAAAACTTGCTACAACGCTTTGCTCGGAAGGCCTTGGTTACACGAGTACAACGTCATCCCTTCTACATAACATCAGTGTATGAAGTATTTCAAAGACGGCCTCGAGTACACCGTGACGGGGGAACTAAACCCATTCTCCGTAAATGAAGTCCACAAATATGAAGACGCCAAGTACTTCTTACCAAACTTCGAAGACATGGAAAGATGTCGCAAACCGGAGAATAAAAAAAATCCATCGCCACTATCCCGATCTTTGGGAGCAATACCAAGGAGGATGAAGAGATGGTCTACTCGGGACAACCCAAAGCAATAGGCCAGGACCATCTACTCCTATTCTGGTCTTTGGCAGTGACTCTGAGGACGAGGCCAACGCAGTGTTCTCTGTCCGCCCGTCAATGCAGACCTTTGCTGGAGTTGACCAGAGTTTATAAATTACCATGGTTCCGTAGCGGCATTACAAAGAACTCGATGCACTTGATACATACGGCGTGCAAGAGATGCAGACCTTTTACGTTCCTCCTAGGCGAAGAGGTGAAAAGGCGATCCTTTTCTACCAATCTACGGAGACCAAAGTGGAAAGAGAAGTCTGGCATGGTGCCAAGCCTGCGCTTGACAGGCTTCAACCAATCCTTCTGCCCAGATACTACGCAGAGGGACTGAAAAGGCTATTGAGATGCCAAGGCATGCCCTTCAAGCAAACCACGCGACAAGCCCGGTTCTATAACAAGATTTGGGACGTTCCCGGGACTCGGCAAAAGATGCTCAACAGGAGAATGGATACGACTGGCCTTAGATACGTTCAGTCTAAGAAACGGGAGCGATTCCATGGCTGCCATTTTATAAATGATTCCGGTGGAAAAGAGAATGCCCTTCCAGATAGCGCTGATATTGAAACAGAGCGAAATCCCGCTGTACAAATATCGAGTCCGTCATTTGAAGAGCAAATTGACAAGCTAATAAGGGAAGTGGGTCAAAAGGTTCAGGATGACCACAGCCGTGAAATGGCCATTTACGAGAAAGCCAAGACGCAGCGTCTCACTCAGCAGTCTATGGAGGATGACGATGCCCTTCGCCCTCAGCCCGCTGTGCATTCTTATGGCAAGGAAAAAGCCCGACGTAGCAGCAACAACAAAGTGAAGAGCGGGAATAACGTTCAAAAACAGCGAAGCGGAACCAAAAAGCCGCGCGATCGAGAAAATATCCGCTGGAATTCATCACTGAGGAAAAAGATGGGTCGGGAATACTCATTCCCTCAAGACAAGACAAGGAAGATATTCAACCTCGCCATGAAGCATCAAATGATGACACTCCCGGAGTCCCGGCACTCCGAACAAGTAAACGAAGTCCACCATCCGAATTATTGCTCCTACCACCGAGCAATAGAGCATCCTCTCGAGGACTGCTTCACTTTCAAAGACTGGGTTGAGGACTAGTATCAAAAAGGCAAGTTTGCTCTATCTGATAATTAGAGCGTAACCCCACCATAAAAGCATGAGCCAAAAGCAATCTATAGGGCGAGAATAGAACCAGATCAATATCGGTCCTGAAAACGGACTCGTACCTGCCACGTGATAACGTTCTCAAAGGAGAGATAGCATGAGGATGTGGACGACCTCTCCCGCTGCTTCGCAAATGAAGATGTGGATGAGGTGATCTCAGAATTTCCACCGGCACCAAAAGAGTTGGAAGACGGGATACACACCACGGCAGTCAATCTGAGGAAAATCGACTTGGGGACGACAAACGATCCAAGGCCAACGTTCACCAGTGAGCTGTTGTCTAAAGAGCAAGTGGCTACAATAAAAGACGTGCTTATGTAGTATAAAGACTGCTTCGCATGGAACTACTCCGAGATACCGGGGCTATCCAGAAATAGCGGTGCACAAACTGGCTATATCGCCGGACATTAAGCCAGTCAAGCAAGCGCCAAGAAGAATGCGGATCGAACTTGAAATGACTATCAACACCGAAGTCAAGAAGCTAATTGACTCTGGCTTCATCCAAGAAGTTCAATTCCCTGACTGGATTGCCAATATCGTTCCGGTAATGAAGAAAAATGGGAAAGTACGCATCTTTGTGGACTTCCAGGATCTCAACAAAGCTTGCCCGAAGGATAACTTCCCCGTACCAGTTACCGAGATTATGATAGATAACATGTCCACTCATGAAGTCTTCTCCTTCATGGACGGATCTTCGGGGTATAATCAGATAAAGATGCATCCTTAAGACCAAAAGCGCACTGCTTTCCGGACTCCGCTGGGCACATTTTGCTACAAAGTGATGCCATTCGGTCTGAAGAATGCTGGCACTACCTACCAGAGGGCCATGAAGAAGATCTTTGATGACCTCATACACGAGATTTTCGAATGTTATATCGATGACCTCGTAGTGAAAAGCAAATCGTACGAGGAGCACTGGGAGCATTTGAAAATAGTGTTCCAGCGTCTTCGAAAATACAACCTGAAGATGAACCCTCTGAAATGCGCGTTTGGAGTATCCTCAGGAAAATTCCTAGGATTCATCGTACGACACCGAGGCATCGAAATAGACCCATCAAAGATCAAGGCGATTATGGAAATGCCCGTGCCAAGACTCTCAAACAACTGCGGTCTCTTCAAGGAAAGCTCGCGTATATCCGGCGGTTCTTAGCTAACCTCTTCGGCAAATGTCGTCCCTACAGCCATCTAATGAAGAAGGGGACCCCGTTCATTTGGTATCGTAAATGCCAAAGTGCACTGGATGAAATCAAGCAATATCTGCAGAACCCGCCAGTACTGACCGCTCCAGTCAAGGGAAAGCCCCTCATCCTGTACACAACAGCCCTTGAAGGTTCTTTAGGCACGCTCTAGGAACAGGAGAACGATCAGGGAAAGGAGAGAGCTCTCTACTATTTGAGTCGAGTTCTCCTGGGGGCAGAAAACAACTACTCCCCAATCGAAAAGCATTGCCTGGCATTAATCTTCACGATAACGAAGCTCCGGCATTATGCCTTGGCACATGAGGTCCATCTCATATCAAAGGTGGATCCTCTCAAATATTTGATGTCAAGAGCCATACTAATGGGAAGGCTTGCTAAATGGACCCTCCTCTTGATGGAATTCTCTATAATCTACCGACCTCTCAAGGCAGTGAAAGGCCAGGCCATCGCCAACTTTCTCGCAGAGCATCCAATACCCGCCGACTCTCCCTTAAACTGCGAGTTGCCGGAAGAACACGCGTTTGACGCAATCAACGGGGAGAAAGAAGGGAGTGACATCCGATGGGAACTCTACTTCGACGGAGCATCTTCTATGAAGAAGCAGAAGCAAAGCACCCCCATGATCAAAGCTGGGGTAGGCCTTATCTTCATAACTCCACAAGGAGGGATAATGCGTTTTTCCCTTTCCTTAACAGATCCAAGAACAAACAACGAAGTGGAATATGAAGCTTTGATAGCAGGTCTCGAGATCACCATTGACATGGGAATCGAAAACCTCCTCATATATGGAGACTCCCAGCTGGTCGTTAGCCAAGTAAATGGTGACTATCAGACGTGCAATCCAGAGTTGGTAAAATATGGCGAAAGAGGGCAGCAACTGCTGACTCAAATCCCCTCCTACATCCTGGAAAGCATACCACGGGCGGAAAATAGCAAGGCGGATGCATTAGCCAAAATCGCTAAAGAACTGGCCGACGAAAACCTCGATGACATAAGGATCATTGTGCAAAACTGTTGGAATCTCGCGCCAGCAGAAATAACTCTAGAGTTGTCTGAAAGAAAGGAAGCGACCGAACAAGCGGCCTTCCGAATAGAGGACGAAGAAAAGACTGAGAATTGGAGAGAAGTCTTTATAGACTACTTCAAAGCCCATCGCACGCCCGAAAACACATCATCAAGACATCAGATCATGAAGCGGGCTCTGTCTTTCGCCTTCGTCAATGATACTCTATATAAGAGATCATTCGATTGTCTGTGGCTAAGATGTCTCGGACAGGAAGAAGCAAGGAGAGTCGTCTAAAAAACCCACGACGGACTCTGCGGTTCTCATCAAGCTGGGCCAAAGATGAAGCTGAAGATCAAAAGAATGGAATACTATTGGGCTACAATGATTCAGTACTACCTTGAATATACGAAACAGTGTCACTCGTGCCAAGTTCACGGGGACTTCATCCACCAGCATCCGAATCCGCTACACCCAACACTGGCTAGCTGGCCATTCGAAATGTGGGGAACCGATATAATTGGGCCTATCGAACCGACATCATCTAAGGGACATCGGTTCATATTGGCGACAACCGATTGCTTCTCTAAATGGGCCGAAGCAGTACTGCTAAGAAAGGTGAAGACGGAGAACATCCTCCATTTCTTCAAGACACGTGACATCTACCGGTTCGGCACTCCGCGAAGGATCATCTAGGATAATGGGCCGGCCTACAGAAGCCATAAGATCAGCCGCTTCACGCAGCAGCATAAGATAGACTGGAGATACTCTTCAGTGTATAACCCCCAAGCTAACGGTCTAGCTGAGGCTTTCAACAAGACCTTGACGGAGATCATAAAGAAAACGGTGTCCAGAAACAGAAAGGACTGGCACGAGAGATTGCATGAAGCTCTCTGGGCTTATCGGACTACGTTCAAGACGGCCACGAATACAACGCCATTTGCGTTAGTATTCAGAATGGAAGCGGTTATCCCCTTAGAGATAGAACTACCTTCTCTGCGAGTGGTGGTCCGACATGAGCTGACGGATGAAGAAAATTCCCACCTTCGGCTTGAGGAGCTCGATGCCCTGGATGAAACTCGTCTCATGGCGCAAAAAAACCTAGAAGCTTAAAAAGCAAGGTTGACGCGCTCATACGAAAGACTAACTAGGCCGAGAGCATTCTGCCAAGGCGAACTCATGCTAGTTGTCAAAAGACCTATGATCCCCAACCGTGCCAAACGGAGGAAATTCGAGCCGAACTATGAGGGCACATACGTCATAGACAAGGTTTATCAAGGTGGTGCCTACTTGCTCATGAATATGCATGGCGAAAGACCCTTCCGGACGATAGACGGCCGCTTCCTTAAGAAATACTACCCCTGATAAAGTCACAACTCAGGTTAACGATAGATGATGACGCTCGTGTCTGCTCACTGTCTTCCTGAGTCGGCACTCTGTAAGTAGTATCCGGCAAAACTTCACCTCGAAGCTAACAACGGACCGCAACGTCCTTAAACTACAATGGACCGAAACGTCCCTAAACTAACAACGGACCGCAACGTCCCTAAACTAGCTATGGACCGAGATGCCCTAAACTAACAACGGACCATGATGTCCTTAAACTAAGTATGTCGCCTCAAACACGGCGACAGTGGAATTCAAGTCCACGAGTCCCAGCGGTGAGGACTGCAATTCAAATCCCACCGGCAAACAGATGGGTCACATGCGATGAAACTATATTCGAGAGTTTCAGTCATGCAAAAAAAATGGTACATCCACAAGCGAAAAGGGCACGGATGAAAACGTGAAAGGGCTCCGTGAGTAAAACCAGCAGGACTGCCAGTGAGTTTGTGAAAACCCGAAAGGGCGTGGACTCGTAGAAAAAAATTAATGCGCACTTGCAAGGTCCTCTCGACCTTGTAATGAGAAAATACCTGCGTGGGATCCTTACGACTCACAAAAGGGAGAAACACACTTAGGAATCCCCATGATTCCTAAGGAGAATTTGCACTTACGAGATCCTCACGACTCGTAAGGAGAATTCCCCCTATGAGACCCTCACGGCTCATAGGATTCGAAAGACTTAAGATACAAGAACCTGAACCTATTCTTAAGCCATCACATTCCCCAAGTTGCCCTACACGCGGTTAACATCGACCCCTTGTATACAAGCTACGGGCATAAATAAACGGTCCCTCACCAAGTCCTACCAATGACGAAGAATGCCCTCATACGGTGAACGACACTTGTAAGTCCTCTCGACTTATAAGGAGAAAATACTCTTGTGAGATCCTTACGACTTACGAGAGAAAATATCACTTGGGGATCTCCACGATTCCTACGGAGAAAATAGACCTACGAGATCCTCACGACTCGTAAGGAGAATACCTTTATGAGACCCTTACGGCTCATGAAGTCAAAAAGCCTTAGTCGGCAGGATCCGAACCATGTTTGCTGATCCACCTTTGTTCAAATCAACAAAGGCAAATGATGATTCGCTCCTGGAAACATTCCAGTGATAGCGATGTTGATGCCTAAATTGGTATCAAATTCCAAGTCCTTTCACGGCAAATGATGATTCGCTCCTGGCCATATTCCAGTCGCAGCGATGTTGATGCTAAGATTGGTATCAGATCTCAAGTTCCATACTTGCAACAAAAATCAGCGAGCCAAAAATGCATATGAAATAGCCGAAATGATGGGGCAACTCACAATAAAAATCAGCGAGTAAAATATATGCAGATAAAATAGCCGAAATGATTGGGCACCGCGATGAAAAGCCTAAATGATTGGGCAATCGCGACTTTCGCGATATAAAAAGCTGAAATGATAGAGCATCGTGGAAAGAAATAAAAAAATAAAATAAAACTTTTGCCCTGCAGGTGAGATCACATTGACCCCTGTATATAATCCATGGGCACAAACGAAAAGGGAACCATATTGCCCCACCGGGCTTCGTCAAAGGGAAGCCAGATCTCGATGGCTATATTTACAGCCTAGAAATCAACAACGGCGTTCTTTCTCGTTCCAACCAGAGGCAGATACGACGTCAGCAAAAAGGAGCCACGGTAAAGTCCCCTAGTTCCAAATCTCGACGGTTCACAGACAACCTGGAGACTACCTCGGAGCCACGGCAAAGTCCCCTAATTCCAAATCTCGATGGTTCACAGACAACCTAGAGACTACTTCGGAGTCATGGCAAAGTCTCCTAGTTCCAAATCTCGACGGTTCACAGACAATCCAGACACAACCTCGACATTCGTCGCAATATTGCAGACACAATGTCAACAAACAAAGCCAAGGAAAATCCCTCGCTTCAGGGTCTTGACGGCAACTCAAATGAGACCTGAAAGACTTTTGGAGATCATCCCACACCAGCGCGGAGTGGTCGTGACTCATCGGGGCTTCCCAAACTGAGCCTAACCTCAAGTAAAAAGCGGCATGGAATATCCCTAACGCTTGCTCTTCCAACGGTAATATCACCTGGAAGATTACTTGAAGACGTCTTATCCATCCCCCGAAGGGATCAGAGACACGACAGTCGCAAGGCTATTCGAATAGCAAGATTGCATATCGGGGAATACATTGGCCAACGCGACGGTACGACGGATAAAAAAACCCAGTACCATAGACCAGAATGGACTTCTATCAGTAGAGGTTAACTGTGACGTTAGGACATCCTTGCGATAACTTCTCGATTCGTCTCGACTCGTAAGGAAAATAATGTTCCTGCGAGAACTTCTCAACTCGTCTCGACTCGTAGGGAAAAGCCTTAGGCCACGGGTATATCAACCTGTTTCCTAAGCACCGGGGCCCTGCAAGTAGGTCCAAGATAGGCTATTGCATACTATCCACGGGCCACACTCTCCAACGTCGAATATCGACGAGGCGGGAAATAACCACTTACAAGTCCTCTCGACTTGTAAGGAGGAAAATTCTCTTGTGAGATCCTTACGACTCTCAAGAGAAAACACACTTAGAGGTCCTCACGACTTCTAAAGAGAAAACACGCCTGCGAGATCCTCACGACTCGTAGGGAGAAAAGTCTTTATGAGTCCTTCACGGCTCATAAAGTTGAAAAGTCTTAGGCGACATATCTGAACCTGTTTCCTAAGCCATCGCTTCCCTGTAAGGAGATCAAGATGAACTAAATACGGGCCACATTCGCCAATGAAACAAAAAAGCTACTTACGAGTCCTCACGATTCGTAAGCAAAAATACCCGAGTGAGATCCTTACGACTCGCGGAGGCGATGAACACTTAGAAATCTTCACGATTTCTAGGAAGAATATGCACCTATGAGATCCTCTCGACTCATAGGGAGAAAAAACCTTCTTCAGACCCTTATGGCTCATGAAGATGGAAAAAGTCTTAAACTATAAGGATCCTAAACTTGTCTCCTAAGCCCTCAATTCTATGGCCATGCATAACTCTACACTACTTCACCCACGTACATACTTACGTGGGCAAAGTAGTGCGGGGCATTTGTTCCCGCCAAAATCTTCGGCCAAGAGCTATTTGTTTCTATTTACACCAGTTTAAGTTTCTTTTACAGATATGTGTGAAATCGGGCTCATTCATATACGCACATACACACATCAGGGGAAGAACAGGTGTTAGAAAGGGAGCACTTGGTGGTCAACGACACAAAGAAAGCATTTAATTGAACATTTTATTCTACAGGAAATAGATCACCATACATGGGATCGAAAGTACAGGGATTCACAAAACTATGGATAAAATTCTCTAACTCCCTCTCTACCTTCTCCACCATGGCAAAGCGGCGATCTTCACGAAGAGTCGCTCCCTATCGGTCAGCCCCGTGCCCATCAGCAAAGGCAAACATAATGGCCCGCTGAGCCTGTATCTGGATTAACAGCTGAACAGAGCGATCCCTCAGAGCCGTGGTAATCAAAAGTGCCTCATGAAAGCACTCGAACTTGTCCTCCGCTGCGTCGAGTATCACTGGATTCATCTCAGCTGGATGAGGGAGAATATCATCGAGCACGGACAAGAAGACCATCCGGAGCCAAATGAAGCCGATGAGGAGAGGAGATCCTCTATGAGTCAAGAGATCGTGCAGCACCGTATCGCATTGGTCATCCGTAAAAGCAGGGTTCACCAAGCGGGCAGCAAAACGAGGAACAATTTCCTTAATAGGCACCTCCCATGGCTGCCGGCGAGCATGTGGACGATTACAAGCCATAGCTCTTCTCTGTTAAAATAATTCTCTGAAAGTGAAAGAGAAAAGAAGCATGGCTTCATATTATGAAGGAAGACATTTAAGTCTAGGCACAGAAAATGTCGTGCATGATGGAACTATTTCCAAGCATTGGAAAAAAAAGTTTAACCCAGGAAAAGTAGAGAAAGAAGACGAAAAGACACCTTCAGGAAAGAGGCAACACCTCACGTGCCTTGCACGAGGGTGCCAGCACCGAGAGTTAAAAACTCTGAAGCAGCGCCTCACGTGCCTTGCATGAGGGCGTGTTCATAGCATAATTTTGCATTATTATATTCCCCATTCTTATTCATTTTACAAATAAACAGGTGCTTTTGATCCATGTCTGCTACATAGTTACAGGTTCTCAAAACAAAAACAGTGAAATTGACGAAAAGATGATACAAAAGTGAGACTACAGCCGACAAATGGAAGAATCTTGATCATGCCTACAGTTTGAGAATAAACAAAGACCAATGAACAAGTTCACAAGGTACAAAGGCAGCGCAAGATTTAAGACTTCGACACAAAGAAAACGGTAAAGTCCACGAAATTATTCACTGTAGAAATCTGGAAGAAATCTAGAAGACAATCTAAGAAACCAAGTGAAGAAACAGGAAGACAAATTCAACCAGAAGAGGACCAGAAAGATTCAGCCCAAGATGCCTCTATATGGCCGCGGATCCACGGCCAAACATGGCTCTTGGTCGTGGTTCCGCGGCCATAGTAAGCCCGTGTCGGTGGAAAATTGCAACGGCGTGGCGGTGCGTTGACTAGTCTTCTTAGGGGTAAAATTGTAAATGCGGATGTGTGTCGATTGTAACCCTAGGGTTTCTATGCTCTATAAATAGAAATCATAAACCTCTCTTTGGGGTATGCCTCTTTTCATTGATCAAAAATTCAGAAATCCTTTGTAATGTTTTGAGAGCATCAATAAAGTAAGTAGATTTATTTTCATTGCCCTAGTTCTAAATTTTCTTTCTGCCTTAGTATAGTTTTTATATTCTGCCCTAGTTAATTAGCTTAGAACTTTTTATTAATTTGCCGTAGTTTAAATAGTTAATCTCTTAAATTGAAAACTCATAAAAAAAAAAACATGTCTTTTATCAATCCCCTAATGAGTGAGTAGTTCCTCGCTTGTTAGGGTCAGGAATAGGAAAGGTTTGAGAGATGAAAATCTCTCATCCCTTTCTTACCCATCACATATTAATTAATAGGACTCCATGCATACATACACATACCGCTCCCTACGGTACCATACCCACGAGTTAACGGTGATACCGTAGTTTAAAAGACCGGTTGTGCATGTTTTCCATGGAGGTTAGGGTAAGAATTAAGAAAGGACGGACAAAGCGGAAGAAGCATCGTTTCTTCCCGATCGTCCTGATCCCCTTTATTAATTATTACCATAATACCTAAAGAGATCTAAATTAGGGCATTGAAAGCGGTGGGAAATCTTAAATTTCCAAACTTAAGCTAAACCTAACCTTAGCAAGATTTTAAATCCTAGTCTAAATCAACTTAGTTTTTAGAGATAATCATCCCAACATCGTTTGGAATTAACTCGTTAGAACAAATTGAGAATACACAACATCCCTGTGGACCGACCCGTACTCACCGGCTAGCTACCAAGCGACGCCGTTCTTGATTGCGGTAATAAATTATTTGATTCATCTTTTAAAAGCGAAAGCGCGTACGAAATCATTCTAAATCAAATGGCGTCGTTGCCGTGGATGGCGTAGTATTTTCTTTTTGTAATTTCGGGTTAATATAAATTCATAAAACTCATAAAAACTGAAAAATAAAAAAATATAAAAATTTTATCATCTTGTTATTATTTGAAGGGTGTTTTCGTTTGAATTGTGCAGGATCGACGAACGGATACAGATCTGGAAAAATCCAGAGATCGAAATAAAAAAACAACAGATCTGAACAAGCAGAGGATAATCAGAACAAAAAGCAGAAGAAATTTCGGGAACTGAACAGCATAGGACACCGCGGAAACGCGGCAAGAGCACGGTTTTGGCGGTGGATCCGCCGCGAAATAGTGACGTCATCATTTCAAAAAGCCTCTGTAAGTTTTCTCTTCTTCTCTGTAACCCAATTATCTCCTCTGTAAAAATTTACTGCAGGGTTCTTTGAGCAAAAATCCCCCACCCCCTTCTCAATAACTTGATCTTGTGCAGGATTCTTTGCGCCGCGCTATAAAAAAATTTGTTTGCAAGTGATTGTGTTTACTGCTTTGCATATTTAAATTGACTTTAAGGGGCTTGAACACCAATCCAGATTGGGTGGGGATTTCATTACCCTTCCCAGGACCCCAAAAATCACATAAAGCATATTGCATTGACCATCAAGTTAATTAAAAAAAAGATTAGACTCAGCCCTAAGGAATTCACGCTCAATAGGACAAACGACTAGTTGTAGGCATCGACCGTTGATCCTAACCTGACTTTGTGGTGCCTAGGCTAGACAGGTAGGGAGAGGTAACTTTAAAAGGCCCGTCTCACGGTGATTCGTGAGCGGATCCCTCATTCCTCTACTTGTGCTTACCTGGCCACAATTGGCGATGAAGAGGCGGTTTGAGATCCTACTTCTTGCCCTTTAGAACAGTTAGGAGCTGTCTAGCTGACCTAGGTGACCCTAGATCTAGGCTTGATTGTGCATTTGTGATTGATTGAACGTGTGTCTAAGTCTTTTATTGAAAATCTTTTTGCAAAAAGCCCTTAAAAAACACAAAAAGGAAAAAATTTACAAAAACTTGCAACTTGTCGCTAAGAAATCCGTGCACCCCACTTACACCCACTTTCTTTCCATTGACGTTTTCTTACCCCCCACCTTCTGTTTTTCACCTTTTTGACTACACTACCTCTTTAGTGTATGTCCGGTTGGACTAGGGACACTAGTGCCCGATTAGTTCGTGTTTCGTTGGTACCGACTGACGACGCTTTCGACTCCGAAGTCGAAATTCCTTCCACTTCATTACCTTCACATTCATATTCTTCTTCTAAGGAGATGTCGGGATTTAATCCAAACAACCCCTTACCCGCGGGACTGATTCCACCTCTACTAGGTGCGAATAACCCACAATACCCGCCTGTTGAAGCGCCCCAACGAATCGCGCTCCGGGATCTTTTCTACCCTATCGGCACCGCCTTACCTACTTGTCTTTCACTCCCACCGGCAAATGGGGACAACTATGAGATCAAACCCCACTTCATCAACATATTGCCAAAATTTCACGGACTGGAATCCGAAAATGCCTATATCTTCATAAATAAATTCCAAAACGTTTGCGCAATGATGAAGAAAACACAACTTTCAGATGATACTATAAGGCTACGGGTCATTCCTTTCACCTTATGTGACTTAGCCGAGAAATAGTTGTATAGCACAGCATCACACTCGATTAAAAATTAGGAAGAGTTTGTTAAAGCTTTTCTATAAAAGTTTTACCAACATCACAAGACCGCGAAAATTCGCAATGAGATCATTCAATTTTCCCAGCTTCCTTCCGAACCCGTTTGGAAGTGTTTTGAAAGATTTAAAGACCTACTTGTTTAATGCCATCACCACGGTATCGAGAATTGGAAACTTTGCTAAACTTTATACGAAGGATTGAACCCAGCAACGAAGCAGTTGTTGGAAACCATTTGTCAAGGTCACTTTCTAACAAAATCTAGCGAGGAAGCTTGGCAGTTTCTCGACGATCTTGCTGAACAAAAACTTCAGTGGGAAAGCACTAAGACCACCTCATCTTCTTCAACAGGTCAGTCTAGGGCAGGCATACATCAATTAGATATGTTGATTGCAATGAAGGCCGAGATGGACGCACTTACGAAAAAGCAAGAAGCAATTGAGACCAAAATCTCATCGCCTTCTCCTGCCCCTGCTTTACCCCCACGAACTGTTTGCGCTTGTTGTTCGGATCCATCACATCTTACCGAAGAGTGTCCTTACAATCCACATGTTCAAGGACAAGATCAAGTCAATACTGTCTTTCAGCAAAGACAAAGAAGTGATCCATACTCTTCGACTTATAATCCTGGTTGGAGGAGCCACCCAAATTTTGCTTGGAATCAAAATCAACAATTCCAAGGCAACAACAACTTTCAAAGGCCTCCTCCTCCACAACAGCAAGCACCACAACAAACTCAATACCAGCAACCTTTCCAACCACAACCTTACCCAAACCAAATGAACAATTTTGTGCCCAATAACTCATATCCTCAAAACAATTTTGTTCAACCGAATAATGAAAAGGTTACCTCGCTAGAAAGAAGTCTAGATGCGTTTCTAAAACAATCTACACAGTCCGCAGCAAGGTTGGAGACTTCCATTCAATCTTTGGTGTAAAACAGTGCTTCACATGATCAAAGCATCAAATCAATTGAGGCCTAAATTGCACAACTAAATGCTGCGTTGAGCGAGCGAGAAAAAGGAAAGCTTCTATCTCAACTATTGCCAAATCTCGGTCACGCACACAATGCACATGTTGCATATGAACAGCAAAATCATAATGTAAATGTTGTGACCACGTTGATATCTGGAAAAGTGTTGCACAATAACGTGAGTATTAATAATGACACCCCTACCGGTGGTTCTTCTTCTTCATCATCTTCATCTTCTTCGTTAGAGCCTATTCTTCATTCTTCATAAAGCTCTACTTCTTCTACTTCGAACGGACCCACTTCTCACTTCACGAACACACCAACATTGGGATCTGATCCAACTCAGCAATTTACTCCACAGAAATTGGACTCAACAAATTTTCAAAATGTTCCTTTTCCAAATAGGTTGAGATCCAATAAACCAACTCCACTAATGGAGAAGATTGTAGAGTTGTTCAAACAGGTTAGCATAAACATACCTCTCTTAGATGCAATCCAACAAGTTCCTTCTTACGCGAAAATCTTAAAGGACTTATGCACCAAGAAGAGGAAGTCACAAGTACCAAAGAAAGTTTTTGTGGCTAGTGTTGTTAGTGATGCTCTTGTCCAATCTTTACCCCAAAAACATAAGGACCCCGGCTGTTCTACAATTTCGATAATAATTGGGGACAAGAACATCAATAGAGCACTATTAGATTTTGGTGCTAGTGTCAATTTGCTACCCTATTCAGTGTACGAACAATTGGGCGTTGGAGAGCTTAAACCCACTCATTGTACTCTCCAAATGGCCGACCGATCCATCACCCATCCTAGGGGTGAGTTAGAGGATAAGTTAATTAAAGTAGGGGATTTCATTTTCCCCGTTGACTTCATTGTGATGGATACACAACCTGTAGCTAACCCCCGAAATCAAATTCCGGTGATACTTGGTCGACCATTCCTTGCGACTTCTAATGCGGTGATCAATTGTCGTAATGGTTCAATGAACCTATCTTTTGGAAATATGACGATTGAACTCAACATTTAAGTTGGGGAATCAGCCCTCCGAGCCTAATGCTAGTATACTTGATGCTTGCTCGATCCATGAGATCACACAGGAGGACTGTGAGCTCGAAAAATTTCTGTTCGATCACAGCAGTGTTGACGCCTCTAGTGCGTTCCTCCTAGAATCTGACACAGCTTTCACGCCGGAAAACGATTACGAGTGTTTCACTTTTTTGGACGATTTTGAAGACTCACCACCCGAGTTTGAGTTCTTTGATTTTTCGGATGAGTTGGTTGAACCATCCGACTCGGTTGCTTACACTCGATTTGAACCGTTGATAGAATCCTTCGAGTTTGAGACAGTTTCACTAATGTTACCTTCAATTGTTTAACCTCCAAAACTTGAACTTAAGCTTTTGCCGTCTCACCTTAAATATGCTTACTTAGGTGAGAATGAGACCCTTCCCATTATCATATCGACCTCTCTAGCTCTCGAGCAAGAGAAAACCCTTTTAATAGTCTTGCAAAATAACCGGCAAGCTTTTGGCTGGTCTATGGCGGACATCAAGGGGATTAGTCCCCTCATAGTTGAACATCATATACATATGATGGATGATGCCAAGCCAGTAAAGGATCCAGAAAGACGCCTCAACCCCATTATGAAAGAGGCTGTCAAGAAGGAGATTGTCAAATGTCTTGATAGTGGTATCATTTACCCTATCTCGGATAGCCAGTGGGTTAGCCCCATTCATGTTGTCCCAAAGAAATCGAGCATTATGGTCATAACCAATGAGGCAAATGAGTTAATTCCAACTCGCACCCAAACGGGGTGGCGAGTTTGCATCGACTATAGAAAACTCAATGCCGCGACAAGGAAAGGCCACTTTCCTTTACCTTTCATTGACCAAATGCTAGAACGATTGGCTGGGCATGAATTTTATTGCTTTTTGGATGGCTATTCCGGCTACAATCAAGTCCCCATCGCCGAAAAGGATCAAGACAAGACCACATTTACTTGTCCTTTCGGTACTTTTGCTTGCCGTCACATGCCCTTTGGGTTGTGCAACGCACCCGCTACTTTCCAGCGGTGTATGATGGGGATCTTTTCTGACATGGTGGAGAAATTTTTAGAGATCTTTATGGATGATTTCTCCATTTTCGATAACTCCTTCGAAGAGTGTTTGCTACACCTTGACGCGGTTCTTACCCGCTGTAGGGATAAGAACCTCACTTTAAATTGGGAGAAGTGCCACTTTATGGTACGAGAGGGTATTGTCTTAGGACATGTCATCTCGCAAAATGGCATAGAGGTTGATAAAGCCAAGATTGAAGTCGTTTCAAATCTTCTTCCTCCTAAATGCGTCAAAGACATCCGAGCATTCCTTGGCCATACCGGTTTTTATAGACGGTTCATCAAGGATTTTAGCAAGATAGCTAGACCCTTGACTCTTTTATTGGCCAAGGACACAACATTTAATTTTGACTCAACTTGCATGGAAGCGTTCGAGTCATTGAAACACTCACTCATTTCTGCGCCCATTCTTTCATCTCCAGACTGGACGCATCCTTTTGAAATTATGTGCGATGCATCAGATTTCGCCATTGGTGCTGTCCTTAGACAGCACATTAATAAGATGCCGCACGTAATTTATTACGCTAGCAGAACATTAAATGAGGCCCAACTGAACTACACAACAACAGAAAAAGAATTTTCAGCCGTTGTGTTTGCACTTGAAAAATTCAGGCCTTATTTAATCGGCTCTCCAGTGATTGTGTACACGGACCATTCAGCTCTTCGCCACCTTTTTGCGAAGAAGGATGTTAAATCACGGTTAATACGTTGGATCCTCTTGCTACAAGAGTTTGACCTTGTCATAAGAGACAAAAAAGCATGTGAAAATGTAGTGGCCGACCACCTTTCACGACTTCCTTCTTCGCCTACACTTGAAATTCCAATTAAAGATGTTTTTCCCGATGAGCAACTCTTAACCGTATCATGCGAACCATGGTTCGCAGACATAGTAAACTACTTGACCACCGGACTGATACCTAAAGATTGGTCGAAACAGGATAAACTCCGATTCTTGTCTCAAGTAAAACATTTTTACTAGGATGAGCCGTATCTCTTTAAATACTGTTCCAACCAAATCATTCATCGGTGTGTACCTGAAAATGAGTTTAAGAGTGTGCTATCTTTTTGCCACGATCAAGCGTGTGGCGGGCATTTTGGCCTCAAGAAGACAGCAGAGAAAATCTTGCAGTGTGGCTTCTACTGGCTACGTCTCTTTAAATATGCTTACGAATACTGCAAGACATGCTCCCGGTGCCAACACTTGGGCCAGATATCGCGGAGAAACGAAATGCCGCTCCAACCAATTTTGGTTGTGGATATTTTTGATGTTTGGGGAATAGACTTCATGGGACCATTTTCCAATTCCTTTGAGAATATGTATATTCTTTTGGCTGCTGACTATGTGTCAGAATGGATCGAGCCTGTGCCTAGCCGAACGAATGATAACAAGGTTGTCGTTCGATTTCTTAAAGAAAATATCTTTTCTCGGTTTGGGCACCCTCAAGAAATTATAAGTGATAATGGATCTCACTTCTGCAATAGGACTTTTGAGTCTTTAATGCGCAAATATTCCATTACTCACAAATTGTCAACATCATACCATCCCCAAACCTGTGGGCAAGCCGAAGTTTCAAATCGGCAGATTAAAAAAATCTTGGAGAAGACGGTCTCTAAAAACCGTAAAGATTGGTCACACAAACTGATTGATGCACTATGGGTTCGTACTACATACAAGACCGATCTTGGTATGTCTCCATACCGGCTTGTTTATGGGAAGGCTTGCCACCTTCCAGTTGAGATTGAGCACAAGGCATTTTGGGCGATTAAGGAGTTGAACTTATCGATGGGAGATGCGGGCAGCAATCGAAAGCTGCAATTAAATGAACTAGAAAAGCTGGGGGATGAGGCTTATAATAATACTGTAATTGTTAAAAACCGAACTAAGGTGTTTCATGACAAACACCTTATGCGCAAAACGTTTAAACCTGGTCAACAGGTTTTGCTTTATGACACTCGGTTACACTTTCACCCCGGCAAGCTAAAATCTAGGTGGAAAGGACCGTTTTTGGTACGCACCGTATATCCGCACGGTGCAGTGGACCTAGAAAACATGGAGGACGGTACTTTGTTTAAAGTAAACAGATATCGACTAAAACCGTTCCTCACTGCGGACCCGTCGGAGGAGCTCCTGTTTTTGCAGGAGCCGATTTACACTGATTGACCTTCCTCCAGTCTACCCCCAAATTTTTGATCATTTTGCCAAAACATTGTTTCACACAAGTTTGGGGGTGTGTATCATTTGTAAATATATAAACACAAAATAACATAAAAAATAAAAAAATTGGAAAATAAAAAAAAATTGGGCATTTTTGTAAATTTGCAGATTAAATAAATAAATAATTTATTTGCAAATAAATTCCTCTTTTTAGAGGAGTTTATTTGCAAATATCCATCATTTCCCCCTATTTAAAGGACCCGACTCCCCATCTGTTCTAAACCTTAAAAAAATTTCTATTCTCCTCAAACCCTAGCCGCCGCCGCTTCTTCTGCAGAAGGATCTCTTCGTGCCTCCGCGGAACCGCCGTCCTACCCCTGCTCCCGCCGCGCTTCCGCCGCTTGTCTACCGCTTCACCCCCTGAATTTTTCAGGGGAGGTACGTCTTTCAAAACCCATCTCTGTTCTTATATTTTTAGATCTGTAGAACACCCAATGGCACACAGCATGCAGCTGGAACGCGATTTTTCGCAAGTTTTTTCACACGAACTGTACGGTAGTTATTTTGCGAACGAAATCGCGCGTGGGGGTTGGAACTTTCTGATTTATAATCACCCTCATGCGTATGCATTGCTGGAATTAGTCACTCGTTTTTACGAGTGTATGGAGGATGGGTGCCTCAACCAATTTGGGTTTTTTAATTTGCAATAGGGTGATCAAGAAATTGTCATTGATATGGATATTATACATGAAGTCACACTAATCCCTCGCATACCTGCACATGACCAACCCTTGCAATTTGAGGATTACATGCCCTTGATGGGCAATGATTGCTCAAGGGAGCCGCGGAAGGGTATCCAAGCGAGAACCCTTTTCACGAATGTTTTGACTGTGTGCCGGTGGGCACAAAATAATATTTTCGGTAGCTCCCATAACACAACATTTTTTACACCCGTCTTGCATATTGTGTACACTCTTATGACAAAGAACCCCGTTTTGACATGTGCACAGTTTTGCCAAACTCATTAGGTGCGGGTAAACAAGCCGCAAATTACCCTTTTCCCATGCTGGTTACACAAATATGTCAATATTTCCTCCCCGTGGAGGAGTTCGAATTTTATATGCATAGAGGCATTCCGGTCAGACCTCTTATTGAGGGCATTACTACGTCCTATTCTCGATTGATAGATGTGTGGTCTAGAACCGAACCGGCGGAGAATGTATTCGCCCGAACACCTAGCTCTAGCTCAGCCGCGAGCGAAGGAGAAATGACCCCTCTCGAACATGCACAATTGATGCGGAGAGCTGTGAGGGGCATTGAGGAGTTGAGGGAGCAATTTAGGGTGTCATCGAGGGAGCATGACCGTCGGTTGACGAAGGTAGAGCGGGGGATTCAAACCCTGCTGGCTAGGGAGGAGCGTTCACGTTCACGCTCGAGAGCGCGGCGTGGGGCCGGGCAGTGAAGGCGCTGCTTTGGTTAAGTTTGGGGGAGTTGGTGGTTGTATATAGTTATCTTTTGCATTGCATACCTTTTTTTAATTTTTGTATATATTTTTTTCCTTTCTTTTGCATGTTTAAATTCTGCATTGCATCCTTATATAAAAATCATAAAAATTGAAAATTTTGAAAATAAAAAAAAATAGATAAATAAAAATCAAATAAAAAACTGAAAAATTTGAAAAATTATAAAAATTAAAATATTCAATTTTGGCCTTAATTGACTTGAGTTTGACAAATAGGCTAGGAACAACTAGACCTTAGACTTAGTAAATTAAAAACCCTAAAAATAATCTTTCTTAAAAATTTAACGATAGGAAGTATATGTCTTTGTAGTTTATTTAGAAATAGGCAAATTTTGAGTTGACTTCTTGGGCTAAGTTAAAACAAGAGAAAAGTGTTGATATTTTTATTAAAGTATAAGTTTGAAAAATAATTCCTAAACTTAAGTCTAAATTCTAAAAATATATACCCTACAAATTGCACAAACACGCACCTTGAAACTTGGAATAGTAGAGGAGACCTTGAAATGCTCTTGTCTAAAGTCCTTAGTATGAAGGAAAATAAAATAAAAAATACAAGTGTGAATAAAGATATAAAAAAAATGAACACTGGTTTTTGTAATTACTTAAGGCTGCATAAATAGAAAAAATATTTAGCGAGGGTGCTTTATCACCTAGTGCCTTAGACCAACTGGTTTGGGAGTCACTGCTAAAACCTTAGGTGTTACAAGACTAGGAATTACGCTTTAATGTGCAAACACATTTTGTAATCAGTCGTTGGTACCTCAAGAAGTATTAACGTTCGCATGAAGAATGTGTGAGCAATTTCATCTAAAAATTCACCAATTGAAAAGTACTTTGGACGATGGACAAGAGTATAATAGCTTGATTTGAATTTCCAAGTGTAAGGGTGATATATACACAGACGTAGGGGTATGTGATTGGGGTTTAGATAAGAGATAGGAATGAAAAATAAGACTTGTATCTTTAGTAGAGATGATAAAAATTCCTAAGTTGAGATAGAACCCTAGAAGGAAAACTTAAAAGATGCCAAAATCTAAGTAAATTCACAAGAACATATATAATCTTAAGTTAAATAATAAGGAAGCGTGAAAAATACGGGTGGATAATTTCTGAGTCGAAGATAATAGAGTTCTTGTTAGAAAACCTAATTGGAGAATAAAAGTCGATAAGCCAAATTGATAAGATTTTGTGGGTAGTATCCGCTGAAAACCCTCAGGAGACAACACACCTCCTACTAGGGACACCTAAAGGTTTAACGGCTTGTCGCACGAGCTCAGTGCAATCGCGTTTCCCAGCGAAAGTGAGGCTAGGTCTTTTTCGAGAATAAAACTAGTTTGCTCGAGAACGAGCAAAAGATAAGTTTGGGGGTATTTGTTCATACCATAATTTTGCATTATTATATTCCCTATTCTTATTCATTTTACAAATAAACAGGTGCTTTTGATCCATGTCTGCTACATAGTTGCAGGTTACAGGTTCTCAAAACAAAAACAGTGAAATTGACGAAAAGATGATACAAAAGTGAGACTACGGCCGACAAATGGAAGAATCTTGATCATGCCTACAGTTTGAGAATAAACAAAGACCAATGAACAAGTTCACAAGGTACAAAGGCAGCGCAAGATTTATGACTTCGACACAAAGCAAACGGTAAAGTCCACGACATTATTCACTGTAGAAATCTGGAAGAAATCTAGAAGACAATCTGAGAAACCAAGTGAAGAAACAGGAAGACAAATTCAACCAGAAGAGGACCAGAAAGATTCAGCCCAAGATGCCTCTATATGGTCGCGGATCCGCGGCCAAACATGGCTCTTGGCCGCGGTTCCGCGGCCATAGTAAGCCCGTGTCGGTGGAAAATTGTAACGGCGTGGCGGTGTGTTGACTAGTCTTCTTAGGGGTAAACTTGTAAATGCATATGTGTGTCGATTGTAACCCTAGGGTTTCTATGCTCTATAAATAGAAATCCTAAATCTCTCTTTGGGGTATGCCTCTTTTCATTGATCAAAAATTCAGAAATCCTTTGTAATGTTTTGAGAGCATCAATAAAGTAAGTAGATTTATTTTCTTTGCCCTAGTTCTAAATTTTCTTTCTGCCTTAGTATAGTTTTTATATTCTGCCCTAGTTAATTAGCTTAGAACATTTTATTAATTTGCCGTAGTTTAGATAGTTAATCTCTTAAATTGAAAACTCATAAAAAAAACATGTCTTTTATCAATCCCCTAATGAGTGAGTAGTTCCTCGCTTGTTAAGGTTAGGAATAGGAAAGGTTTGAGAGATGAAAATCTCTCACCCCTTTCTTGCCTATCACATATTAATTAATAGGAATCCATGCATACATACACATACCACTCCCTATGGCACCATACCCACGAGGTAACGGTGATACCGTAGTTTAAAAGACCGGTTGTGCATATTTTCCATGGAGGTTAGAGTAAGAATTAAGAAAGGACGGACAAGGACCTAGAGGAAGAAACGGCGTTTCTTCCCGATCGTCCAAATCCCTTTTATTAATTATTACCATAACACCTGAAGAGATCTAAATTAGGGCATTGAAAGCGGTGGGAAATCTTAAATTTTCAAACTTAACCTAAACATAATCCTAGCAAGATTTTAAATCCTAGTCTAAATCAACTTAGTTTTTAGAGATAATCATCCCAACATCGTTCGGAATTAACTCGTTAGAACAAATTGAGAATACACAACATCCCTGTGGACCGACCCGTACTCACCGGCTAGCTACCAAACGACGTCGTTCTTGATTGCGGTAATAAATTATTTGATTCATCTTTTAAAAGCGAAAGCGCGTACGAAATCATTCTAAATCAGGGCGCCGGTGCCAAGAGTTAAAAACTATAAGGCAGCGCCTCACATGCCTCGCACAAGGGCGCCGGTGCCAGAACTAAAAGTTCTCTGCCATTGGATCAAAGATCCAACAGGGATAACAAATCATCGAAATACAGAATTAAATTCTGTTAAGGAAATATTTCCTCAAAATCTTTCTAAACGAGAAAGATTACCCTCCGTAAAACAGAGCACCGTTGGATTAAAAAATCCAATGGTGATTAAAAAATCACCAAGCTATAGAATAAGCTCTGTATGGGAAAAAGTATTTCCTAATCTTGTTGAAAACAAGAGGAATATCTTCTGTAAAACAGGAGTCCTTGGATCAAAGATCCGACGGTGGATAAAATCCCCAGATCGATTAAGGATTTCTTAATGAGGGATTTCTTCAACTAAATCAACAGACTTGCCTCTACTATATAAAGGACCCAAGACTTCAAGCCTTGCAGAGAGGAACCCCCACCCTAAACTTCAAATTCAAAAAAAAGAAGAGCAAGAAAAAAGAAAGCTTTAAGAAAGAAGAAGAAACTTTCTTCGAGGTAAATAAAAATAATAGAGATCATAGCATCTCATCTGCATATCCAAGGGTTTAACCCTCATAAAGAACATAGTTCTTTCCCCTGGATATGAGATCCATGAGACAGGTCTCCCACAAATAAGAATTTAATTCTCATAGGGACGAATTTGTTCTTGGGGATCGAAGATCCAGGGAAGAACAGAGAATTTAACGCTTCATAATATAATATACAAATAAAAACCAGCGCCAAGCGCCTCACGTGTCCCTCACGTGGACGCTGCTTAAATAAAGAGTGTTTATCACTCAATAGTTGGCGCTCAGCGCCAAGCACCTCATGTGCCCCTCACGTGGGCGCTGGTCAAATAAACAGTGCTTAGCACTCAATGGTTGGCGCTCAACGCCAAACGTCTCACGTGCCCCTCATGTGGGCGATGTTTATTATAAAGTGCTCTGCACTTATCAAATAGAGCCCAACGCCATAAGAAGTGTTCAACACCCTATAAGAAAACAAAAGGGGGGGAAAGTAAAGTGTGAGTATCAGAACCCACATAAATGCTCAGCATTGTTTGCACAGAAAAAGGACGGGGCCCAAGCAAGTGTTTAACACTTTATTTAAAAATTAAATGGCAAATACTAAGTGGGCTGAGCCCAAGTTAGACAAACTCCTAAGCAACAGAGCCCATGCGCTCTTTATTTTCCAAATTGGTCTTAGTCCTAAACAAGACTACCGATCTTCTGACGAACATTCATTGGTTCAAGGGTACATCTCCCCACACCTTTGATATATGTCGTTGTAATTCTTCAATGTCTTCAGAGAGGTGGCGGGTCCCGATAACCAACAATTCTTCGGACCGCAATGTCCTTAAACTAGCCATGGACCGCAATGTCCTTAAACTAGCTGTGGACCGCAATGTCCTTAAACTAAACTCCCATCCCAAAAATGGTGAGCTACGGATAGAAACATCCTTAAACTAAAAACGGACCGTAACTTCCTTAAACTAAAACAATGGAGCCCAAATGCTCTTTCGTTGGGCCGAAATGATCATGTTGAGGAAATCTTAGTCAAAAATTAGACTAACGTATCCTCAACAAAAATTTAAGTTGATCTTAATCCCAAGCAAGATTAAGGATCCTTAAACCAAACCAAACCCAAATCTAAGAATATACGGATTTGGACTAATCCACGCCCTACGGGCAACAACACAAATTAGTCTCCGTATACAATCTACGGGCAACCAAAAATAAGACAAATACACACGACACGAGGTGACCTTCTGGAGCAGGAGAAAGTGGTTATCGATACGCGGTAACGTAATTAACTGCAGGGGCTTGCGCCTGCAGGGAAGAGTATCCCCACAATCAAAAACCCTCGCAAACGAGGGGGAATCTGACGAAGTCTGCTACAACGGCCGCATCCATCCAGATCTCCGATGCACGGTGCCATAAATCAACTTGGCATATTCGGAGAGGTGGACGGATAAACCTAAATAGCATCTGCCCCCAAATTCAGGCAAGACGTTTGTCTTCCCAGCTTTCGGCGGTAAACACTCCCCAATCTTGTACTGCTTCTCGACCCAGTCTTTGAAAATATAACAATCCTTGATCGCATGACTCACTAATCGGTGGTACGGGCAATATAGAGGATTATCGGTTATTATTGCTTCGTGTGGTATTTTCGATTCTGGCAATTGTAGACCGTTGTTCAAGGAATCTTTGAATATCTTGCGAACCTTGTCCCTTCTGAAAGAGCAAACCTTGTTTTTATCCCTTCTAGGGAAGACCCATCTCCTCCCAGCATTGGCTTTCGAGACCGGTTGGTTTTAGATTCGTTTGTCTTCGTTGTCGGACGCATTGATGACATTAATATTGCTGCAATTCTGCTTCTACAGTTGTTGTCTCTCTTGCTCTTCCAAGTCCTGTGTCTCTGAAAGTCCGGGGTAGACTTTTACTTTGAGCGTTTCAGCATTTGGACTTTCTTGGTCAGCTCCTGAAATGTCTTGAGGCCTACTGTATAAAAGAATGGGACCATCCAATTGCTAAGGTTCCCAATGAGGAAGCTGACGGACTGGTCCTGCTCTAGCGGCGGTTCGCACTTGACAGTGAGGTTGCGCCGTCGGGTGATAAAGTCCGTGCTGCTTTCATTTTTCCCCAGCTAGGTTCTTATGAGGTCAGCAATAGAGATTTTGTCACTAACACTCATGAATCTTTGCCGAAAAAGAGACTCCATTTGGGCGAAAATATTGATGGACCCGTCCGGTATACTTGCGTATCAGTCGAAAGCGACACCAGTTAGGCTGTTGACAAACTGACGAAGAAGGAGCGCATCATTGCCCCATGTATTTCCGCACGACGTTTTAAAGTGGGCAACGTGCTTATTTGCGTTTCCTGTCTCGTCAAATCTTCCGAACTTAGGAATGACATAGCTGCTCGGGAACTCGATCAGATTGTACTGTGCAGGATATAGCCGCCCACTACTGCCAATTTCTTTCTGAGCTTCGGCTTCGATCACCAATGTTTTGACTTTACTGGTGACCAAATCCATTATCCAATCTTGTGTTAGCGGGATGGTGCTATCTGGGGCCAAGGCGTCCTCAGAAGTGGAATGCGGTCGGCTTTCATGCGGCTCGCCCAATCTTGGACTCAAGGAGAAAGGCATCGATTGCTTCGGGTTGTCATCACCCGGCTCATGAGTAGAGATTTGTTATTGATTGGAAGGCGCCCAAGCAATTTGATCCGTGAGCTGCACACAACATTCGACAGGTCATCAATTTTTGAATAAAATCCGGCCATCTCTTTATCTTTGATCCTGAGCTGTTTTCGAAGCTCTTGAAGCAGCTCTTGCTCTGCGGTGCTGGGGTAGAAAGTCGGCTCTTCCTCGCTGTCAGAGCTTGACTCCACATGGACTGAGGGATCCTTCTGCCTATCGACCTCATCAAAAGGGTTTTCATCGTCCAGCGGAGGTGGCAGATCTTGGGAAACGACAATCACATTCAAGCCAGATTGGACTTGGGATGTAGTGGCCCCATCCTTACTTTTGCTACGCAAGTTTTCGCTGGGACGCGCGCCCACCATATAGACCGTATGGATAACATATCCAGCCGTCTTTTCATTATTGGCAGCTGATTTTGCGGACTGTTGTCGTGGTCTTTCTATTTCGGGAATGGACAATCGATTGAAGACGGCTGGCCCAACCGGGTTCTTAAGTGGGGCTGGTGCTTCTTTTCTGGTTTTGCCCCACTTCTTTCACGCGGGAAAAAGTTCCTGATAGACTCCTGAAAAGACGGTGTCATGATTTTTATATTGGGGCTGGGACACGTCTCTTTGTAGCTTCATTCGGGTTGTTGTCTTCTTGATTTTAGCGCTCATTGAGTTTTTCTAAACCCACTTCAGAGGTTCGAAAGAATTGCTGAGTTTTATGGCCGACTCAGCCGTCGTTGCGGGGTAACCCTGTTCTTGGAACCTCACAAGGTTCAACTTGGCCGGAGCCTTGACCCTTTTAATGGCTCTATATCTGAGCCGCTTCTGCCTTAATTTTTCCGTTTTGAGCACTTGACAAGCTTCGGCCCTTCGGGAAGACATCATAGACTGATTGGCAGAGAGTCCAGAAAATACGCCTGCTCGCGCGATTGTCAAGGGCACCGTCTGAGCTCGCTGGAGATACTTTGTGGCTCCATTGGTATTAACGGCCTTGCCCCAGTCGGGACAGTGAAGAGTCGTTTGAATACGGATTTGCATTTGGGGTGGGATACTTTGGAAACCACAACATTCGGCCTCCTGCCCCTTGAGGTCGGTTTGGCCGCTTAGTTTGTCGGGGCCTCCTCCAGATAAGCGCTTCCGGCAGGGTAGATGATGACGGAACCAAATTGATGGGGTGGCTTCTCCCATTGCCGGCTGAGACTTGCAGGGAAAACCACGCGGGCATTGATCTTGACCACGTACTGGATCGGGGTCGCGTCGGAAGATGAATTCATCTTAGAAGACATTGTTTTTGAAAGTTGATTGTTGCACGGAAAAATGTTATTTCAGTACAAACATCGGTATATATGTTAAATGAGTTCGTATGAACGCTTGACCCGAAATATGGGAGGAAAGAAGGGTCCTACCGGGCGTGCCAGAATCTATAGGGTGTTTTTCGTCACACCATTGAAATGGGAATACGCGTCGATTGTCGGGCGTATTACAAATTCCCCCTGCCTAGGGTAGGCTGGGGTTTATTGATGGTTGGGATCCGAATCTCCGGCAGCCGCGGACTAAGTTGACGTTAATTACCCCTCGCCTTTGAAGCTACGAAACCTCCGATTGACGGGCCAATTAGTCATGCAAGTTCAATGTGCAGTGTGCGTGTGTTGTGTTCTAACGGGAAAAGTGTTGTGGAGTGTGTATATAAAAAGGGTGAATAGCGTCCAAAGGACGCGAGGGAACCAGCGCCTCACGTGCCCAGCATGCGGGTACTGGACGCCGCCGCTTCACACGCCCGGCACGTGGGCGCTGGGCGTCTGGGGAAAAGGGGCTTAGCCCCTGTGCTAGCAGTTGTACTCCCAATTGAATTTTGGAGTTAAACTCCTAAAAGAAGGACAAAGGGGCTTAGCCCCTGCACTGGGAGTTGTAATCCCAATTGACTTTTGGAGTTAAACTCCTAAAAAGAAAGTCTTTTTTTTCTTTCCCGGAGTTAAACTCCTAAAATATTTTTGAAGATGATGAAAGGGGACCCTTTTCTTCTCCCTTGAGCCCTAGATCTTCTTTTGAGCCTCAGATCTTCCCAAAGTAGGGTTTCTGGAAATGGGTCTCCTTCTTCCTCCTCTTTATTGGCTGGATCTTGGAGAAAAGGGGGGGTGAGACTTAAAAATCACCCATTTTAGAGACTTGATGGAAGATCCGAACTCCCCTTCAAGGGTTTTATGGTGAAAAACTGTTTCTCTTTGGAAAAAGAAAAGTTAAACTTTCGATTTAATTCAAGAAAAGAGGAGAAGGTTCAGAATCTTGAGAAAGGAGAAGGAGGCACAAAACCCTAAAAAAATTTTGAGAGAATGAAAAAGGTCCTCCTTTAATTTTTCATCATATTTGCCTTTATAGGCTACACACTTTACATATAGCCCCTTGGGCTTTTCCAAACGGCACTTGTGCCACCCCATGCCTTATGTGCTTATCTCTTTTTGCAGATAAGCCATGAGCTTTACAAAATTTTGGTTTTTGCCCATTTTACATACATTTATTTCTATATAAAAAAAGAATTATACTAAACCAATTTATGGCTTCATTCTTTTTGTCATGGGGCCGGTCCCTTCCATGCTTGGTCTTGACCTGGGCTTGAGTCCACTTAGCTTGGGGTTGATTTTGATTTTGACTAGGTCAACCGGGTTGAAATTTTTGACCCTAAAACCAGGAAGCTACCGTGCTAAACCGAAGAATGCAGAAGTTTTCTCTCTACCGGCGGAAGAAGAAAAACCCGAAGTAGTTCGAGAGTTCGAGAATGTATTCCCTGAAGACATATCAGGCTTGCCTTCCGATCGAACTCTTGAGTTTAGTATTGATTTACAACCTGGTGCGCAAACTGCTGAAGAAAGGTTGGATCTGACTCGGTACTTCTAGTTGGGGATCTCCGGTGTTACTAGTGAAGAAGAACGAAGTTTCATACAGGATATGTGTGGACTATCGAGCTCTGAACGAAGTGGCGATTAAGAACAAGTATCCGCTACAGCGCATCGATGACCTTTTCGATCAGTTAAGTGGGTCTTGTGTCTTTTCAAAGCTAGATCTTCGTTCGGGTTATCATCAGGTGAAGGTCAAAGAGTTCGACATTCCGAAGACGGCGTTTAGAACTTGTTATGGTCATTATGAATATATTGTAATGATATTTGGAGTAACCATGCACCTTCCATCTTTATGAATCTGATGAACCAAGTTTTCAGAGAGTACTTAGACAGGTTTATTGTCATCTTCATCGGCGATATCCTGGTGTATTCAAAGAATCGGAAGGAACACGCCGAGCACTTACGGATTGTCCTAGAGACATTACAACAACATCAGCTCTACGCCAAGTACAGCAAGTGTGAATTTTAGCTAGATCAAGTCGGATTTCTCGAACATATTGTTTCAAACAAAGGAATCTCTATGGATCCAACTAAGATGTAAGCTGTCAGTGAGTGGCCGACACCAAAGACGGTGAAAGATATACGAAGTTCTTGAGATTAGCAGGATATTACCGATGATTTATTGAAGGCTTCTCAAAGATCGCAGCACCTCTGACCAAGCTCACATGTAAAGACGAAGTATTCGTGTGGTCAGAAGCATGTGAAAAAGTTTTTGTAGAACTCAAGTCGAGATTAACCTCTGCTCCTATTCTCGTAATACCGGATTAATCTGGAGGATTCGTGGTGTATTGTGATGCGTCCGGTAAAAGATTAGGATGTGTTCTACACCAGCATGGAAAATTTATGGTTTTTGCATCAAGACAGTTAAAGGTACATGAACGTAACTATCCAACACATGATCTAGAATTGGCAGCCGTCATCTTCGCACTTAAGATTTTGCGCCACTATCTCTTGGGAGAACGAGTGGATATATACATTGACCACAAGAGTCTGAAGTATGTATTTACTCAGAAGGAACTAAACATGCGGCATGGCAGATTTTGATATCAACCTACAGTATCATCCTGGGAAGGTGAATATAGTTCCTAATGCACTTCATCTCTAGCCATTAGCAATGAACCTCACCGCTCAGTGGAAGCTACAGCAAGAACTGCATGGATTGGAGATCGAAGTAGTTGTGCCAAGTAACGCTTCATATTTGATGAACTTACAAGTCCAGTCCACTCTTGTAAATCAGATCAAGGCAACTCAAGCAAATGATACCAAGTTACAAAAGATCCGAGAACAAGTAGAAAGTGGATTACGAACTGATTTCATCATCCACGAAGATGGATCCTTGCGATATGGAAGCCGTTTATGTATACCAGTCGGCTATGTTCAAGAAGAGTTGAAAGAAACCCACAGCTCTCCTTATTCGGTATACCCCGGTAGCAAAAAAATGTACAAGGATCTATGGCAACACTACTGGTGGCATGGAATAAAACGCAAAGTATCTAGAAGCATAGCAAATTGTTTGGTGTGTCAGTAAGTGAAGGCTGAACATCACAGAACCGCTGGTCTACTTCGGTTGTTACCAATCCCAGAATGGAAATGGCAGCATATTTCCATGGACTTCGTGACTGCCCTCCCTTGTAGCATGAAGGGTAACGACGTAATTTGGGTTATTATGGATCGACTCACCAAGTCGGCTCACTTTATTCCATTTCGAGTTGGCCAGTCAACCGGGATGTTAGCAAAGAAGTACATGGAGGTAAGCATAAATCTAAAGTAAGATTTAAACCTTCAAGATGTACCATATTTGATACCCATAAACTCATGCAGGAGATCGTGGGATTACATGGAGTACCTGTTTGCATCGTCTCCGATCGTGATACAAGGTTACAACCACAATTTTGGCAGAGTCTGCAAACTAGCCTGTGAACGAGTCTGAATTTCAGCACGGCGTATCATCCATAAATAGACGGACAGTCCGAGCGAACAATTCAGATTCTAGAAGATATGCTAAGAGCCTGTATGTTAGACTTCGGAGGTTCGTAGGAAGATCACCTACACCTTGTGAAGTTTTCATATAACAACAGCTATCAGGCAAGTATTGGAATGGCACCATTCTCAGCACTCTACGGACGGAAGTTTCGTTCACCGCTAAGTTGGGACGACGTTGGAGATCGTGAACTCCTTGGACCAGAGATGATCGTGGCAACTGTGGACGTGGTTCGCACTATCAGGGAAAGGATGCGCATAACCTAAGACCGACAGAAACATCAAGCATATGCTAAGTGCCGACATTTGGAGTTCCAACCTAAAGACCGTGTATTCCTGAAGATCTCTCTAAACAGAGGAGTGATCCATTTTGGAAAGAGGGTAAACTCGGTTCAAGATACATAGGACCGTTCGATATACTAGAACGAGTTGGAGAAGTGGCATACCGTTTAGCACTACTACCCTCATTGGAAGGAGTGCACAATGTGTTTCACATATCCCAACTACGATGATATGTGAGCGACCCCAGCCATATACTTGATCACTCAGAGCTCACGGTACAAACCGACCTGACCTGCGAGCAACAACCAGTTGAAATCCTGGACCGAAAGGTGAAAACATTACGGAACAATATGGTAAATTTGGTCCGAATGATGTAGAGAAAGGATTCGCCAGAAGAATCAACATGGGAAAGAGAAGAAGATATGCGTACACGATACCCATACCTTTTTGAAAATTAGTCCCTATGTAATTGTAAATTTCAAGGACGAAATTTTTATAAGAATGGTAGAATGTAACGACTTTGAAATCACTGTACATAATTTTTTTGTTATTGTATAGAAAAGAGTATTACAGTCTGTATAGGATTTATAAGTTAAATTTGTTTAATAAAAGTAAGAAGCAACTTGTAGCTCACTGGTAAAGCCTCTGCACTACTGTGATATAGCCTGTGTTCGATTCCCATCAGACACAATTATTTTTTCTGATTTTTCATTTTAAATTTTTTGAAGCCCAAGAGTTGCATGTGCAATACACGGGGAAATGAAAAGTTTCATAAAAATCAAACAGGCATAATGAGGTGTATACACCCAAAAACCCGCGTGGCACGAATCTCGAGGCAATTGCCTCAAATCCGACCGGCCAAAATGCCATATATGCCGGCGCCGACGGTTGAGATGAGCCCAAATGGCTCCATGCTTTGGACACACACCCCTTCGACTCCCCTTAACTCCTCTGCACTGTTTGATTTTCCTGCAATCATACAGAGACTCTTCAATTCACCATTTAACACATTTTTAATGCATTTTAATCCACATTTTTAATTTCCAAACCCTAATTCTCTACTATAAATACCACCTCATACCCTACCTCTTCACCATTATGAAATTCTAGCCAAAAATTCTCTCAAAAAGTTCTTAAGTGCAAGTGGAGTCAAGTGGAGTTAGCAACCAAGCTCCTTCCGTCGAAGATCGAAGCCATTTCTGGAGCTCCCGCGACGCCACAAAGCCTCTCCCTTCTTCCTTATCCTTTTCTTGATATTTTCAAACACAAAGTCCCTCCCAACTCTCTTTATTTTCATTGAAATTCATCTCCTAATCACATATCAGTAAAGTGGAGTTATTCCCGATATCTTTCTTTTTAAAACCTAGAACTCCCTTTTCCTTTATATCTTGGTCAATCTAATTTTACCATACTATTTGTAATTTTAATTACAAATGTTTAGATTCAAGTTTAACCAAAATTTTCATATGAAACGAACGTAAACGAACTTTTTCATTAAAATACCTTGAACTTTATTACCACCTCTTTTCGATATTGTTAAAACAATATCATCAAGAAAACTTCATAGGGTAATGACCTACCCCACATGCACACTTTGGTTTCATAGCACGATATCTACATATACATATAGTTGGTTCAAAGAATAACTTTACAATAAAATACCACATCTTTTAAAAAAACGGGTTTTTTAAAGCGGTATTTTGTAATTCTTCGCAAATACGCTTCTACAACCCTTGTTAGGGGACCAAATAATGGTTGGTGTGGATTATCGCGCATCTTTGGGATAGTAGAGCGAGATGCAGAACTTCTCACGGAGTATTCGATCTCGAAAGGAAATAAAATACGGTTTTTTAAGAAATGCGACTTTTCTAAATAAAACTAATTTTGAAAATTATATAAAAATTATAAATCCGTATTTTCAAAATATATTATGAAATTATATTTTCTAAAATGAAAGATTAAACTTTTAATAATATATCATCAAGTTACCAAAAAGGGCTAGTTTTCAATAAAATACCATAAATTTTTAAAACTAAGTATTTATCATTAAACTACCCAATAATTAAAATACATGCTCATGAAAACCCTAAATAATACAAATCACCTTCGAGATTATTTTTTTAAACTATATTAAAATATTTTCATAAAAACCCCTCGAGATATGCAAAACAATATTTTAAGGACTCTAGTTTAATATATGTTTAAGCGGGATCAATTCTCTTGAGCCCGAGGGAGCCGGAGAAAGTGAGTGCTTGCCTATTTAGGTTAGACAACTTAACGAAGTTATCAATGGCAATTGTCATGGAAAAAGACACAAATCATGCCGTCCATATGTAGCAGTTGCCGATTACTCCCGAACCTAAGAATTCAAGAGTTAAATCCGTTCACAAGTGTTTGACTCAATCTGAGTCCAAACTCAAATCTGAATCCAAAATCAAACACGAACTTGAATACTTGATCATGAACCTGAATACTTGAATTCAAACATCAAATTCAAACTTGTGCACTTGACTCGACTTGATCGAACCATGGTTATAACTTGACATGAACTCGACATGACTACTTGAACACATGATTACATCCTCAACATGAACCAGAATATTTTATATTCATGGATTCGGCAAAGACCTATATTCTTAATCTATACAATACAATACGTAGGGATAAAAGGGTAGATTGGTACGGAACGTATATCGTGGCACGAGAGGTCACTTAAAAAAAACCTACATAAATTTACGTGTTGTTGTCCCGTAGGTTATGGCGGGGTCTTGTACTACATGTTACCATAGTCTACGGGGTAAGATGGACTCCTCTAATATACATGATGTTAGTGGATATTGCACACCATCACAACACTTGTGATGAGGCGAAAGTAGCAAACAATAATTTTGATGCATGCAATATCGACTTTTTCTCCCAGGATCTTATACTAAACCTTAATTAGTACCCTATCTAGGAGTTTTTAGCTACTATGATAGGAATTATACCTATGGAACTGGTCCTTCGGGTCTTCTTTCCGCTGCGACTCTGAGCTCCTTGGATGCTTGGGATGATCTCGATCTCCGGTCACCTTTAGGACATAGATGATCCACCCGAGAGCTTTGGATCAAGTTTCAACCTCTTCTCAAGTAGTAACTAAGAAGTCAAGCTTGATGAGAGAGACTACTTAGATGATGTAAAGATAATATAGAGAATTATTTTGATCTTTAAGCCTATGTTTCAAAACTGATATAAAGGTTTAGGCTAGAGCTCGTGGGAGGAGATAATTTAGAGAGAGTGTGTGTATGTGAGAATGAGAGAGCTCATGCATGAATGAAAATGATATGGCTCAAAATCAAATAATTGAAGCATGTATTATTTTATGGAAAAATAACCCACCATGCTTCAATAGTGTAGCCAAATGAATAAAATATTCATTTAACCATGCTTTGAACCATACTCCAAATTCCACCTCATTTGTTTTATTTTCACAAAATAAAATACAATATGAGGTGTCTCCTTCTAGAAAGTATTCTTATACAATTACAAGAATACCCCTCACCGTATACCGTATAAATATACCTGTATTCATATTCCAAAAAATACGAATACAATGAGATACCAATAATCCAATAATATAATACTGGTATCCGGCTTAAACCAAAGCCAGCCAGTATTATCCTTCCGAACATTATTCGTGTAGCCAGTACACAAACATGATCGAAAACCTGCCGTAACAACTTACGGCATCTATATCTTTTGTCTGTACCAAGGAACCCTCTGTGTAGGACTCTAAAGACTCAACGGTACACTGGTAGTGGGTTTAACCATAAGCCCGTCAGCGGCACTAGCTGTGCGCAACAGCTACCCAGGTACATGACGAAAAGGTAGACGACGAGCGAACTCATCCCTACCCCAACGAGCCTGTAAGCAACACTTACCGACAGTCCGGTCTCTTCGTCTGATATGTCGCATATGAAGTCTAGGGGTGGTAAACGTCAAACCCCAGTAACTTGATGAGTCATGCCGATGTATAGCTCATAACGGTTCGAGAAACTACTGATAACTCTTATCAGTAAATCTCAATAACCCTGGCCAGGGATTTGCTGTTATAGCCAATCAAGTATAGCGCGACATCAACTCTCTATACTGGGAGAGACAAAACCCCTCCTATCGCTCACCGCCTCTATGTGATTCGGGACTGTACCCAAAATCCACCTATTTGCATGACTCAATAGAGCCGTGGTAAGGAGGAAATCAAAGCACAGTGGGAACCACACAAGAAACTATGATGATCTCGGGCCTACAGACTAACCTGTACAAGTGTCACCAAAGAACTGATATCTAACGATAGGTATATATACCATCTAGGAGTTCTCGGCGGGTCCTGTTCGGTATACCCATTCTCCAATGAGCACCTGTGTACAATCTTTGATGTCAAACACTAATGGTTGTGGGATCAACCATCGCCCCCAGGATCAAGAAACGTACACGCTAGTCTACTCTGGAATATCGATGCCCGGTCTCAATACTCCCTCGACTAAGAACTGTTAAAGAATGTGCTTGTAGACTACACAAGCCCCGCTAGTATGATCTACATCATAATTCTGGTGGTCAAAGCTACATCCTAAGGGCTTCATCAACAAGTATACAAGATATGAAATACAACACATCACACGTTAAGATGAAGATAAACCAGATAGCATACTATTATTTTGAGCAAAGATTGTTTCTGTACATATATATGCCTAGCATCCTAAACAATACAGGCCTCTAGGGCATACATATCCAACACATGAATACTTTCCTTATCAAACTACAAATAACCACGTTTGAATAGATAACATATACCTGTAGATGATCATATACAATTTTACCCGTCCTTTGTTCTTTTAGTTCCTATTCATATGATATACTATTCTCTCTTATTTCCTTTGGGACTTACCGAGCGCTAGTCCGCTGAAAACATTCCTCTCTGTTTTTCTTTCTTGGATTGTTCGTCGGGAGGACCGGACTCTCAGGAGATAGAGCCGAGCCAGGAAGACTTGGACCAGCTTGTTGCACAGTCAGATTACTAGCTCGTTCCAGCCTGCACTTACTTTCTGTATACCATTGTTTAGGTATTGCTTTATTTATTGTATCTTTTATTTCAGACAGTTGTATATAAAGTTGAATGTAAATAAAGTTGTTGTTTCATTTTATTATTCTTGTCATTCTTGTTCATTATTATATTGCTTAATTACGCTTAACATATTTATTTCATAGTAAATACGTTGTGGGCTTGTCACGTCACCGTTTCCATCTACTGGGATACAGGCGTGTTATTTTTAAACAATATTAATATATATTTTCCATCAAACCCACTCGAGATATGCAAACAATATTTTAAGGACTCTAAATTAATATAGGTTTAAGCGGGATCAATTCTCTTGAGCCCCAGAGAGCCGGAGAAAGTGAGTACTTGCCTATTCAGGTTAGACAACTTAACGGAGTTATCAATGGCAATTGGCTTGAAAAAGACACAAATCCTGTCGTCCATGTGCAGCAGTTTCTGACTTCTCCCGAACATAAAATTTTAACAGTTTCCATCAATTCATATGAAAAGACATGAACTCAAATCTAAACTTGAACTCGAGCTCGAATACAAGCTCGAACTCGAATCTAAACCCGAATATGAACTCAAATCCAATCTACTCGAACCAACTTGGCTCGAATCCAGATTGCAATTGTCATAACTCGCACATTACTCGACTCACTCGAATATAATCTACACATTTTGCAATCTAGGATTTCGATCAAGACATGTCAAACAATCAATCAAATCAAATTAAGTATATTAACCAGCTATAATATATTATACACGGGGTGCTTGGGATAGTTTCTTGTGTGAATCCAACGGAGCTTCAGGAATCCCTTATTAACCTCTTTTTTTATTTTACTCGAATATCAGTCGGGTTGACTCATCCACAGCCTAAAGCCCCGATGCTAACACATGAAATGGGCCCATGTTTTCTTACTCCTGGGGCCTTACTCTTGAACTCGTGAATACTTCTACGGCTGCATTGACATTCACACTTGGAACTTAACGTTAACATAATGACCACCCAGAGACATGTAGTATATACTTACCCATGATCATATACTGTTATTCGTCATATATATTCTACTCTTGTCATTTTCTTTACTCTTACCTATCTTTAAGACTTACCAAGCGCTAATTCGCTGACGAGCATTCCACCCGCTTTTTCTTCTCTTGGAATGTTCGTCAGATACGGTCGAGACGGAGGAGATTGAAGCCACAAAGGAAGACTACGACCAGATAGCTATTCAGGGCTAGCTCAGCTTTATTTTTTTCCAGTTTATGTATGCCACTTGTTTAGGCATTTTCTTTATTGTATTTACTTTCCAGCATAAACTCATGTACTTGTACATATTTGAAGTTGAATGTAAATAAAAATATTTGTTGAAAAATTTTACAGTCTCAATTTATTCTTGCATTGTGTATTATTGTTTCAATACGCTTAGTATATTTATTTAGAGAAAGACCTTCTCTAGATAAATATACCGCAGGCTTGCCACGTCACTGATTGATTCGAAAAAGTGTGTGTTTGTAGTTAACCGCAATCAGAACGGTGTCGCGTGTAGCTAGACCGAGATGAGTACGAGTCGTCCTCTGGGAAACGTTGAACCTTTTACTTTTACTTTAGATGTGTTGAGAAAGAAAGGAGGGATAAAGAATTTTATAGAATGGTTTCTAGATCTACGTTAAACAAGAATGTAAAATATAGATCTAGATTATTTTAAAGATGTAGTAAATATAATAAGAGGGCTTGTAGGGTTCGTGAGAATTTAGTAGTTATGGATGATTAATTAAAAGTTACCCTTTTTATCCATTAATAGATTTAGAACTAGAACGACGGTGATGCGTGTAGATTAGGGTTTCTGGAGGGAAAAGGAATCCCACTCTTAACCCTTATCTCGACACGGAACTCCGTTCATATCTAGCCTTTACCAAAACAATCATTAATCTAATCTCTAATCGCGGTCGGAACTAGCAAAGAATTGTTAGCGCGCCCAATTAGGATGTTAATGATTCTTTTGATAGAGTTCCTAAACTTTATAGGACTTAAAAAGGGTTTAATTATTTTCATCGTCCATTAGCCTACCCTAATCCTACGAACCCTAACAAGCGGAGAATTACTCGCGCATGTTGGGAGAAGAAGATGAAAAGAAAGAGAGGGAAAACACAATGTAAAATGCAAAAGAATTAAATAAAACAACTACCTTTATTAATCAACTTGAACAATCTACACTTTGATTCCTTAGAAAATGATTACAAAGACTAGTTTGCTTCTCGATCTCTTCCAAGAAGGTAGATGAACAGTTGATGATCAGCCTGGATGCGTGAACGTCTGGGGCTTCGTGATCTCGTCGGCTTGATAGCTTTTCCAAGAGGCTCTCAGTGCCTTTTTATAGTGCAAAGCCAAAATCTTTTAGTTGGAAACTTGGTAAAATTTAGCAGAGAATCATGCCCCAAAATCTTGCCTCCTAATTCCCTATAAGTGCGGCGGATCCGCGGCCAAAGGGGGGGTATGGCCGCGGATCCGCGGCCAATGGTGAGGATCTCTTCATCAATTTTCTTGGGCTCTCTGATTGTGACATTTGGCAATCCTAGACACCTTCAGAATTCAAAAATCTTTTCTCGGTTGCTTCCAGACTTGGTCTCCAAGTTTTGCTTCTTAATTTGGCAAGTTTTCTTCAACAAATTGATTTGTCTGATAAATTCTTCATAACAACTTGGAAATATTCTGCACAACAACTCAAATAAGATTTTAGTAGACTTTGTTCTACTAGGATTAGATCAATAATATTTGCATACATTTTCCTACCAAATGATAATTAAAATATATTAACACATGGAAAATAATGTTTTTACACATAAACCCTCATATGTATAATATATTATAATAAAGCCCTTTTTTAATATGAAAATGGTAGGAAAAATATAATATAAATGTGCAGTTTTATCAACTGAACAAATACCCCCAAACTTATTTTTGATCATCCCGAGCAAACTAGTTTATTCAAGAGAAGAAAAAGAAAGGAGAAAACTAAGCATACTTTCGCAGGCAACACGATTGCACTGAGCACGTGCAACAAGCCGTTAAACCTCTAGGTGTCCCTAGTAGGAGGAGTGTTGTCTCCTGAGGGTTTTCAGCGGATTGCACCCACAAAATCCTATAACAAAAGAGAGATGGTGAAATTTACATATAAAGATAAGAACCATAAAAGAAAGACTTTGAAAATAAGAGTTTCCAACTACACTAGTTTTTCAGTTGTCATGAGCCCTATCTTAATAGTCATGAAAAAATGTTAGAAATCACATCATCCCTCAATAAAACATCGTCTTTATTCTTCATTCCTACCTTTCATCCAAACATTGATCATATAACCCCACGTGTGTGAAATGGACATCCCTACACTCGGAGAATTCAATTCAAGCTATCATACTCTTGTCCATCTACCTTAGTACTTTTTAATTTGATGAATATTAAGATTCGCTCACACATTTTCATGCGATCGTTAATACTTCTTGAGATACTAACCAACCGATTACTCATGTGCTTGCTAATTAGGCGATAATATTTTCCTCATCTTGCACCACCTAAGGCTTAGCAGTGACTCCCAGACCAGTTGGCCTTAGGGCACTAGGTGAAGAGGCACCCTCGCTATATTTTTTTTATTGCTGCCTTGGCGATAACAAAACCAGTGTTCATTTTTTTCTTTTCACCATTTTTTATATTTTCTTCATTTTTTTTTCACTTCCTTCATACTTTGGCTTTTAGACAAGAGCATTTCAAGGTATCCTCTACTATCCCGAGTTTCAAGACGTGTGTAAGTGCATATAGTAGGGTATCAACATTCAAATGTTTGGCTTCTAGAATAGAAACTATTTTTCAGACTTATTTTTATCCTCAGATTAGTGACTTCCTTCATCTTACTAACCCTTGGGACAACAGCTCATAACTACTTATTACCAGTTCGTTTAAGAAAACTTCTAATTTTCTTGGTTTTCTTAAACTATTCCTATCTTTTGGATGTAATTTTTCACTTTCTACTCTTTTGTTATAAAAGAAAAAAAAATTAAAATTTTTGAAAATGTTGTGCTTATGCAAAGTATGATGCAAATTGATGTGTAAATAAGCACAAACCTCCCCCAAACCTGTTTACAGCAGTGTCCTCACTGATGTCATCCGTTAAGCTCAAAAAACCTATAAACTTGGGAGGAAATTATTAATGGGGCAAGAATATATGAAAGTGAAAATCCTCCCCAAAACTTATTTTAGGCTCACAATTTTGTAAAAATCATTTTCTTTCAAGAGCCAAAATATACCACCCCCAAACTTGAGTTAAACAATTTTAATCTTTTAAAATCACACGAGGGGGTCAAGATTATTGGTCAATGCCAAGCTTTGCAAAGACCGAAGGTCAACACCAACTATTCAAAAATTTTATCAATGAAGCACCAAGGTTGGTGGAAGAATATGTCACCTATTGACGTGAAGAAGTGGGGAGGTGACAAGAGGTGTAATGGAAAAGAATTGCATCTCAATTTGGAGAGACGGCACAGTGATAGTGATGATGGATTACTCGCATTATCATGATTGTCCAAAAGAGGGGGTGGAGATCCAATTTCTTCATCTTGGAATTGATTCATCTCAACGCCTGTGTCTTGTAAAAATGCGAGTTCATCAGCGAAAATTTCCTCAAAGCTTTCATCGATACCCCGAAAAATAATGTCATCGGAAGAAATGGGGTGATCGTCAGACTCAATATAAGGTTCCTCATTAGATGTTGACCCGGACAACTCGGTGGAAGAGTAAATGGTTGGGTCAAACAACAACATATGAAAAGAGTCTGTATCATGAGGTTGATCAAATTCGCTGCTGTCGACATCCATTAATTCGACAGAACACACATGAGCATAGGGTTCGGAGGGTTCACTTCCCAACTTGTAAATGTTAAGCTCAATTGACTTCTTTCCAAAGGATAGGGTCATAGAGCCGTTTCTACAATTAATTACTGCGTTGGAAGTGGCCAAAAAGGGTCGACCGAGTATCATCGGGATTTGATTGCGTGGGTTTGCTACAGGTTGTGTATCTATAACGATAAAGTCCACAGGGAATATGAATTCCCCGACTTTGATTAACACATCCTCTAGCTCACCTCTTGGTTGGGTGATAGATCGATCGGCCATCTGAAGAGTGCAATGCGCAGGTTTTAACTCTCCGATCCCTAACTGCTCATACACAGAATACGGAAGCAAGTTAACACTAGCACCAAGATCGAGTAGAGCACGATTGATATTTTTACCCCCAATGGAAATAGAAATTGTAGGACTTCCGGGGTCCTTTCGTTTCTTGGGTAGTTGTTGTGTAAAAGCAGTGCTCACATTACTCGCAAGGAAAACTTTTTTAGGTACTTGAACTTTTCGCTTCCTAGTGCACAAGTCCTTTAAGATTTTCGCATATGACGGAACTTGTTGAATAGCATCTAGGAGAGGAATGTTTATGTTAACTTGCTTAAAAATTTCCACAATCTTCTCCATTTGTGGACTTGGTCTGTTGCCCCTCGACCTGTTTGGATAAGGTGCTTGATCAATAAGTTTTGGGTCCAACGTTTGTGGAGAAGACTGTGGGGATGGATTCGATCCCAAAACTGGAGTGGGAATCGACTTAGATAGATTTGGCGAAATGGGCGAAGGGTTCGAGCCTTGGGGAAAACGGAGAATAGGCTCGGATGAAGGTGGGAGACTAGACGAATTAGGGGAAGAAGAAGAAGCTGGGGTATCATTGGTGTCACTATCATCACACTGCTCACCCACTCGGTCATTTAGCACTTTTCCCGATCTCAACGTGGTAACAGTACTCATATTATAACTTTGTGAGTGGCCAGGATTCGGTAGGGGTTGAGATGGGAGTTTTCCTTTCTCTCTCGCACTCATTGTAGCGTTTAACTGTGCGATTTGGTTTTCTATTGATTTAATACTCTCACCATGGGAGGAGGAGTTTTTCGTTAGGGTATCAATAGAAGACCTTATCTCAGCCGAATTTTGCATGGATTGTTTCATGAACATATCCAAAGTTTGTGCAAGTGAGTTGTCAGTACCGGCCACTTGTGGTGTAGAAATGTTGGCCGGATTTTGGAAATTTTATGACTGAAAGGGAGGCTGATTCTGTGGTTGTGGTTGCTGTGGAGGAGATCTTTGATAATTGCTTTGTTGGTTTTGATTCCAAGCAAAGTTAGGATGATTCCTCCACCCTTGATTGTATATGGAAGAATAAGGATCGTTTCTAGGTCGCTGCTGAAAAGCAGCATTAGCTTGAAACGATGCATTCATAGGACATTCTTCCGTTAAGTGTGAAGGATCCGAACAGCAACCACAGACGGTCTTAGGAAGCGTGACCTGATTTATGGAGAATGTTGAGAACTTGTTTTCAATAGCATCGAGTTTCTTCTGAATCGCTGCCATTTCGGCTTTTACTGCGATAGAAATATCGAGCTGGTGAATACCTCCCTTATTTGAAGGTGGTCTTACGCTTTCCCACTGCAACGTGTGTTCAGCAAGGTCTTCCAGATATTTCCACGCTTCACCGTCATCTTTAGACATGAAATTGCATTGACACATTGTTTTAAGCATCTGCTTTGTCGCTGGATTAATGCCCTCATATATAATCCGACATAAATCCCATCTTTGTATTCCGTGATGGGGGCATTGGACAAGCAGATCTTTGAAACGTTCAAAGCACTTCCAAAATGGTTCATTGGGAAGTTGGGTGAACTGGTTGATCTCGCTCCTAACATGTGCAGTCTTATGATTTGGGTAAAACTTCTTAAGAAATGCTACGACGAATTCATCCCAATTAGCGATAGAGTGCGCGGCAGTATTATAAAGCCATTTTTCTGCCAAGTCGCACAGTGTGAATGGGAGAAGACGTAATCCATCATCACTATCACCTTCCTCTCTCCAAATTGATGTGAAGAAGTGGGGAAGTGACAAGAGGAGGAGCTCAGCAATGGCAGCAGAGGCATCAGCGTTGGTCTCGACTCCTCCGCCTCCACTCCTTCCTCTCTCTCTCTCCTCCGCCTCCACTCCCTCTTCTCCTTTCTCTCTCATCCTTTCCAAAATAATCTTTTCTACGGCAAAGGCGAGAGATAACTTGAATGCTACAACTACTCTTTGTGATCATGTTAATTTATTGGAAAGATTATTTTTTATTATTGATTTTCATATATATTTTTTTCCTTTCTTTTTTGGGGCTTTGTTTGAAGTTTAATATCTTTCTTTTCCTTGAGATGGGGTTACTCTTTTGTTAATTACCATCAAAGATTGAAGGAAGAATCAAATTTGTAGTTTTTTTTTGTATGTATATATTGAGTATAATTAGCTACTATGATTTTTGATATGGATCAAAATATCATATGTACAGGAGTGCCTATTTGATTCAAATCTCATATGTCACGCCTCTCTTCCCAAAATACGGAAAATGAGGGATGACTGGGTCAGCCATGCTCCTACGGTCAAGGAATAATCTCGCCGTAGTCACACTTCGGTTTCTAGCATTACATGGTAATAAGTAAATAAAGCACAGTAGTAAAGGAATTACATCACTAAATTATTACATTAAAATCCATTGTTCACAAATTACAAATAAACAAGAAGAGTTACTAACCAAGTTCAATTACACGATCACTTTTATGGAAAGCAGAAAAGAAAGAGAAGTAATCCGGACTAGATCTCCGTCAGCTCGAAAGGTAAATCCGTCTCCTGCGCTGGTTCTTCCACGGGATCTGAGCATGCATACTCAGATCGTCAGAGCGATGTAATAGCAATATTTTATAATGAGGTGAAACAGGTAAATGAGGTAATAACAGTGAAAGTACAATGCGAGTAATTACTATGTCACTATATGATGCAAAGTATGATCTGTGTCCCTATCAGTCTCTAGGTCATGTTTGAAATCGTATAGTGGAAAAGAGGATCATATTTAACAGGAGTCTCGTACATACCCGAGACAACGGCCCACATGCCCGGGACATAACCCTGTCAGCCGGATCGCTAGATCCTACCTAATATATATATATATATATATATATATATATATATATATCACTGCTCGAATGATCGTCCTCTAAAACACGGTCCCGCTAAATAAGATTCTCTTTCCACTTTGATTTCCCCTTTATCCCCAGGTTTACACTATTTATGATTTTGATTTAGTCGGGTACAAGTATACCAATGGCACGGTTTAATCACTGTTCACTGTATCAATCACTGTCACGAATCATTCACTTTCCATTGGTGTACTCGACACTCCTAAACCAATATCATTCACGTACGATAATGCAATATCCACTGAACACTAACACGCCCTAACACTATGTATATGACAATTGGGTAAGATATGTGTATGTATGCCATTAACAAGTCATGTATGTTATGAACCAATATGCATGTCATTAACTTACAAAAATTGCATAAATTCATATGTTCAGAATTCAACGAAATGATACAAATACGATAATAAGCACACTCTATCATCAGTTCATTAAAATTTATTTCAGTTCAATCGGGTTTCCGGTATTCAAGTTACAGCCGTTTCATTTTAAGTGCTCGCTGCAGGAAATTCAGTTTCTGAACTGAACGTCCATTTCGCGACACGAATTTCACCCAGTTGGGTTCAGAATTTAGCAACACTACAGTTGAATAAAACCTAGGATTTTCAATAGGGTATTCAACGCAATAGACAGATTCTCAATCGTGTCTGTACGTCGAAAGTTACACACTGTTTAACACTAGTTTGTCACTTCTGAATCTGTTCTGGACTGTTATACGACCTGCCCTTTTTATTTACAAATTAAATAGCAAACGACGATGAAATGGAATGAGACCACTTGTGTTATTTAGATAACAAATTCACCTTTAATAAACTGCAGAGTTCCGCAACATACAAATTCAGGAAATAAGGTGGCACGCATTACGGGACAGTAATTAGTAACCAGAGTCGCTCTGGACTGCAGTCCAGAGCCGCACTCCGATCCAAATATCGTCACAATTTCAGTATAGAAACCATTAGGAACTTTCATAAGGTTATGGTTCGTCGAATCGTCTTCGATTTAAGCCCTTGAACGCATCATTACAGTATGTACATAATTTATGGTGATTTTAACAACTTTCAGATACAGGAAATTTCTAGTTTTACGGGTATATTTGGGGGTATTCATTTTAGTCACCAACAGTCGTATTTTCCAGTGAGATTTATACAAGATATTCGTTATCACACGGGCCAGCATAGGAAATCCAATTCCGTCAAATTAGATGAATGTTTTCATTGAGATCATATATCGAACAGGTATATCATATAAGTTATCATGAATTGTAAATTTGCAATTTATACGATTTGAGTTTGTAACATGAATAGATTAGCATGTAGCAAGTAAAAATACTTGCCTGGAAACGTTTCATGGATGCACGATGGCGGTAACGTCACAAACACACAACGAACGACCTGAATTGGTTTGCACGACCTTGGCTCGCGATACGGGTTTGACGTCGGAGCTGCCCGGAGACGTTTCACGGTCACTGGAAGCCGAGGGGGTGCTCAGTGTTTTGCCGCGAGTGCGCTGGGTCGACGACGGTCGGCGGAGGCACTCCGTCGATTGCAACAGTGGGCTCGAGGCTTGGGTTTTAGGGTTATGGTATTTTTGAAGAGAGAGAGAGAGTAGGGGCTCGGGTTGGTTTTCGGGATGGAGATGATGCTGAGGAAAAGAGGGTGTAGAGTCGACGGCGTGATGGGGAGATCGCCGGCGTGAGGGTGTAGTGTGGTGGTCGAGCTCGGTGGCGAGGGGATTGGGTGTGCAGGGGTTCTAGGTTGGTAGAGGAAGATAGAGGAGGGTTCTGTTAGTGGAGGAAAGAGTGCGAGGGAGTCGACGAATGAGGGGTTGAAGTCGTCGTCGTCGACGGCGGGAGTGGTGGGTGATGAAAGCAGTGGCTGCGGGGGTGGGTTTTCGAGAGAGAGGTGAGGAGTTTTGAGAGTGAGAGAGGAGTGAGGTGTGAGGGAGATAAGGGAGACGAGGGGAGAACGTTGAGGGGATCGCGAGGGGTGCGCATCGTAGGGTAACGGCGCACGAGCGTGAGCGTGGGCGTGAGCGCGAGGTGAGGCGAAGAAAGTGGATCGAGTGAGCGGGAAAGGAAATAGCCGTTGGGAGAATATGAAGGAGCGAAGCGGGTCGGGTCGGGTTAGGCAGCTGCGGGTCAGGTTCATAAGGTGTGGGCTTGGGGAAATGGGCTAAAGGAAGTGGGCCGAGGTTTTTAATTATATAAATTCCTTTTAATTTTCGTGGGCTGAGGAGTGAACGGGCCGGGGGAAACTATATTGGGCTGAGGGATTTTTATGTAAGGTTTTAATTAGATTTTAATTTTTCCTTGGGCTGGGGATGTAGGAACGTGCTTTGGGGATTATTAAATGTTAATTTAGTTTAATTTGTGTTAGGCTTTGATTAATTTTGTTATGGTTTTGGATAAATTAAATATTGGAACTTAAGCCCTAATCTTCACACAAAGTGATAATACGGAAAAATGGGGATACTATTTAGGGACTCGGGAACTGTAGGAAAAATTTTATAGAAGGGAACGGGGATTTACATCATACCCCCCCTACAAAAATTTCGTCCTCGAAATTTAACAAGGATACAATGAAACAAGGTACTAAACAAAGAGATGTGGATAACGAGCACGGATATCTTCCTCCCACTCCCAGGTGGATTCTCCTGAGGAACGACCGTCCCAAGACACTCGGACTAACGGAATGACCTTGTTCTCCAGCACCTTCTCTCTGCGGTCGAGAATGGTAGTGGGCTGCTCCTCGTATGATAGGTCGGTACCCAAAATTAACTCCGAATAGTCCAGGACATGGCTCTCATCCCGAACATAACGCCGTAACTATGACACGTGGAAGTTATTGTGCACACCAGTTAGCGATGGAGGCAAGGCAAGTCGGTAGGCCACCTCTCCTACTCGCTCTAGCACCTCAAAAGGTCCGATAAAAAGGGGACTGAGCTTTCCCCGACCTCCGAACCTGATAATTCCACGGGTAGGGGAAATCTTCAAGAACACATGATCTCTGACTTCGAATTCTAGTGCCCTCCTGCTGGTATCTGCCCAACTCTTCTGTCGATCCTGAGCCGTCTTAATACGCTGCCTGATCATTTGGACCTTGTCGACTGTCTAAACAATGAGTTCGGGGCCCAGTAATCTTCGTTCTCCCATATCATCCCGACATACTGGGGATCGACACTTCCACCCGTAAAGTGCTTCAAAAGGAGCCATCTGAATGCTAGCCTGATAACTATTGTTATAAGAAAACTCGACTAGATGCAGATGGTCCTTCTAGGAACCCTGAAAGTCCAACATACAGGCTCTCAACATATCCTCGAGTGTCTGAATCGTACGCTCGGATTGTCCATCCGTCTGCGGGTGATAAGCTGTGCTGAATTTGAGGCAGGTACCCAAACTCTCCTATAAGCTCCTCCAAAAGTGCGACACGAATCTGGTGTCCCGATCTGACACAATGCTGACTGGAACACCGTGAAGTCACACAATCTCCTGCATATATCTCTCTGCCAGCGACTCTGTCGACTGTCCCACTCGGAAAGGTATGAAGTGTGCAGCTTTCGTGAGGCGATCGACGATAACCCAAATGGCGTTATTGCCCCTAGGGCTCCATGGTAAGGCCGTCACGAAATCCATGGTGATGTGTTCCCACTTCCATTCTGGTATCGGCAATGGTTGTAACAATCCCGCTGTCCTCTGGTGCTCCGCCTTCACCTGCTGGCATACCAAGCACCTGGATACGAACCTCGCAATTTCCTGCTTCATTCCGTTCCACCAAAAGTGCTGCTTTAGGTCCCGATACATCTTTGTACCTCCCGGATGCACAGAATAAGCTGAACTATGTGCTTCAGCCAGTACCTCTTCTCGAACATCTCCCTTGGGTACGCAGAGTCTACTACCGAATCTCAGAGAACCTTCTTCATATATGATCAAGTCTGTTCTCAGCCCGGCTTCCACTTGCGCTCTGAACTTTTGCAATCAGGGATCATCCGCTTGTGCAGCTTTGATGCGATCTACCAGGGAAAACTGCACCTGTAGTTGCCAAAGTTGACTGAGTGCGCCCGGTGTAACGACTTCAAGCTCGAGTCTTTGAAAGTCCTCGATAATGCTCCTCTGACCGGTCAACATCATGACCGCTGGCTTACGACTGAGTGCATCTGGTACAACATTCACCTTCCCCGGGTGATACTGAAGGTCCAAGTCATAATCTGCCATTAGTTCCAGCCATCGGCGCTGCCTCATGTTTAGTTCCTTCTGAGTGAAGACGTACTTCAGACTTTTATGATCCGTGTATACCTCCACTTTCTCGCCCAATAGGTAGTGCCTCAAAATCTTCAACGCAAAGACTACTGCAGCTAACTCCAAATTATGCGTAGGATAGTTCTTCTCGTGATTTCTCAGTTGTCGAGAGGCGTAAGCAACCACTCGGTCGTGATGCATCAGAACACAGCCTAATCCCTTCCCTGAAGCATCACTGTGTATCACCAAACCACCGGAATCATCTGGTACTGTAAGAATAGGTGCCGTGGTTAACTTCTACTTCAGCGTGTCAAATGCCAGAGTGCACTCCTCTGTCCAAGCAAACGGTACATCCTTTCGTGTTAGCCTCGTCAATGGTTCAGCGATTCTTGAGAAGTCTTGGACGAATCTTCGATAATAACCTGCCAATCCCAGGAAACTCCTAATCTCGGCCACTGACCTCGGCGTTGGCCAATCTCGGATAGATTCTATCTTTGCCGGGTCTACTGAGATGCCTTCGCCCAAAACAATGTGTCCCAAAAACTGAACCTTGTCGAGCCAGAATTCACACTTGCTTAGCTTCGCATACAGCTTCTCTTTCCGAAGAATTTGTAGAACCGTGCGCAAATGTTCAGCATGCTCCTCCCGGGTCTTCGAGTAGACAAGTATGTCGTCGATAAACACAACGACAAACGTGTCCAAGTACTTTGCAAACACCATGTTCATCATGTCCATGAATATTGCTGGGGCATTGGTAACACCGAACGGCATCACAAGAAACTCGTAATGTCCGTATCGGGTCCTAAAAGTCGTTCTGCATACATCGTCGGCTGCTACTCTGATTTGATGATATCCAGAACGAAGGTCCAACTTAGAGAATACCTTGGCCCCACTTAGCTGATCGAATAAGTCGTCGATGCGCGGGATTGGGTACTTGTTCTTTATTGTGACCTTGTTCAGCTCCCGATAATCTATACACATTCGCAGCGATCCATCCTTCTTCTTTACCAACAGAACTGGTGCACCCCACGGTGAAGCGCTCAGCCGAATAAATCCCTTCTCCAATAGCTCTTCAATTTGCTTCTTCAATTCCGCCAACTCAACTGGTGCTATTCTGTATGGGGCCTTGGATACTAGGGCCGTACCTGGAGTCAAATCGATCGAGAACTCCAAGATGCGAGGAGGTGGTAGACCTGGTAGATCTTCAGGAAATACGTCCAGAAAGTCCTGAACAATTTCTGGGGCTGGGCTCTCATCAATCTCCATAGCTGTCAGCTCCTTGGGCCTGGCTCTGTACTTGGCTGGCTCCAAAGATTCGCTTCCGCCCTCGAGAATAAACTCTGGGTGATTGGGAATGCGGAAGATCACATTCCTTGCACGACAATCGATAACTGCATGGAAGGTACTCATCCAATCCATCCCGAGAATTGCGTCGTAACTGCTTGTCCCAATCAGAAGGAAATTCGCATAGAATTCCCTGCCACACACTGCAACTGGACATGATCTACATTCTCGACTAGATATTATAATGCCATTACCCGTATGTATCTCCCAGCCCTTGGTCAGTGGTTCATGTGGTATGGAGTGTGTATCAGTGAAATGCTCAGACAAGAAACAGTGCGATGCTCCAGAATCAAATAGTACTCTAGCTGGCAAGGAATGTACGAGTAGAGTACCTGTAACAACGTCTCCTGACGCCTCTGCCTGCTCGGCTGTCAAGGTGAAAGCCCGTCCCTGACCATGACCTGTAAAGGGTTGCCTCTGCTGCGGCGGTCCAGAACCTCCCTGTATCTCTGCTCGCTCAGGGCAACCGCTAATCCTGTGCTGACTGGATCCGCAAATCAAGCACTGTCCCTTGGCACGGCGACAGTCTTTCTGGGTATGCCCATCTCTACCGCAGTAGCCGCAAACTACGTTCTGTCTCTGGGGGCGATGCTGTGGCATGAACGGGCGCTTCATTTGTGTCGTTCCAGGCCTATGAACCGGTATAGCTCCTCGAGAAGGTGCAGGGGTACGTGCTGGAACGACCGGGGGTTTCCTGAACTTGTTGATCAATTTCTCCTGAACTCTCGCCGCGTTAAGTACCTGTGCGAAAGTCTGCAACTCCAATGATGCAATCAACTGCTGCAACTCGAAATCAAGCCCATGCAAGAAGCGTCTAGCCCTGGTGGCCTCTAAGGCGACCATGTATGGAGCAAAACGGCTCAGACGGTTGAACTCTGCCGCATATACGTCCACTGGATGTCCATTCTACTTCAATAGAATAAATCTTTCCTCCATCTCTGCCTTGGCGGTGGAAGGAAAATAATGGTCTAGGAAACACTCTTTGAATTTTCCCCATTCAATCGGCATGTCCAGCCTGCTTTCTTCCACTGACCACCATGTACGGGCTTCATCTTCCAATTGGATCTTTATCACGTCCACCCTATCTTCATCGGGAACTCTGGCGGCTGTCAGTAAGTTTTCCATGTTCACTAACCATTGCTCGGCCTCAAGGGGTTCAGCTAGCCCTGTGAAGGCAGCTGGATGCAACCGTCGGAAGTCTGATACGGTACCAGCCCTAGCATGATAGGCTGGTGGGGTAGCGCCCTCGGAGGCAGTAATGAGTGCGGAAGGTCCTCCTGCGGCGGTAATCGCCCTGAGTCTCTCAGCGAGTAAGTCTGTATTCCTCTCCTGAGCTTCCGCGAGAGAGGTCAGTGCACTAAGTATTCTTTCCATGCGGTCCTGAGAACTGGAGTCCGAGGAGGGGTCGTTCGGGGACGTCATATCGCTGGAAGATTCAAAAGGATGAGATCAGATTCAAAGATGGAAATCAAGAATAGTGAAACGAAAATAATGTAATACCGTATAGTTGATGTTATCCCTTGTTACTAAACCTGGCTTTGATACCAACAAAACCATGTCATGCCCCGCTTTCCAAAATATGGAAAACGAGGGATGACTAGGCCAGCCATGCTCCTACGGTCAAGGAATAATCTCGCCGTAGTCATACTTCGGCTTCTAGCATTATATGGTAATCAGTAAATAAAGCACAGTAGTAAAGGAATTACATCACTAAATTATTACACTAAAATCCATTGTTCACAAATTACAAATAAACAAGAAGAGTTACTAACCAAGTTCAATTACACGATCACTTTTATGGAAAGCAGAAAAGAAAGAGAAGTAATCCGGACTAGATCTCCGTCAGCTCAAAAGGTAAATCCGTCTCCTGCGCTGGTTCTTCCACGGGATCTGAGCATGCATACTCAGGTCGTCAGAGCGACATAATAGCAATATTTTATAATGAGGTGAAACAGGTAAATGAGGTAATAACAGTGAAAGTACAATGCGAGTAATTACTATGTCACTATATGATGCAAAGTATGATCTGTGTCCCTATTAGTCTCTAGATCATGTTTGAAATAGTATAGTGGAAAGGAGGATCATATTTAACAGGAGTCTCGTACATACCCGAGACAACGGCCCACATGCCCGGGACATAACCCTGTCAGCCGGATCGCTAGATCCTACCTAATATATATATATCACTGCTCGAATGATCATCCTCTAAAACACGGTCCCGCTAAATACGATTCTTTTTCCACTTTGATTTCCCCTTTATCCCCAGGTTTACACTATTTATGATTTTGATTTAGTCGGGTACAAGTATACCAATGGCACGGTTTAATCACTGTTCACCGTATCAATCACTGTCACGAATCATTCACTTTCCATTGGTGTACTCGACACTCCTAAACCAATATCATTCACGCACGATAATGCAATGTCCACTGAACACTAACACGCCCTAACACTATGTATATGGCAATTGGGTAAGATATGTGTATGTATGCCATTAACAAGTCATGTATGTTATGAACCAATATGCACGGCATTAACTTACAAAAATTGCATAAATTCATATGTTCAGAATTCAAAGAAATGATACAAATACGATAATAAGAACACTCTATCAGCAGTTCATTAAAATTGGTTTCAGTTCAATCGGGTTTCCGGTATTCAAGTTGCAACCATTTCATTTTAAGTGCTCGCTGCAGGAAATTCAGTTTCTGAACTGAACGTCCGTTTCGCGACATGAATTTCACCCAGTTGGGTTCAGAATTTAGCGGTGCTACAGTTGAATAAAACCTATGGTTTTCAATAGGGTATTCAACGAAATAGACATATTCTCAATCGCGTCTGTACGTCGAAAGTTACACACTGTTTAACACTGGTTTGTCACTTCTGAATCTGTTCCGGACTGTTATACGTCCTGCCCTTTTTATTTATAAATTAAATAGAAAACGACGATGAAATGGAATGAGACCACTTGTGTTATTTAGCTAACAAATTCACCTTTAATAAACTGTAGAGTTCCTCAACATAAGAATTCAGGAAAAAAGGTGTCACGCATTACGGGACAGTAATCAGTAACCAGAGTCGCTCTGGACTGCAATCCAGAGCCGCACTCCGATCCAAATATCGTCACAATTTCAGTACAGAAACCATTAGGAAATTGCATAGGGTTATGGTTCGTCGAGTCGTCTTCGATTTAAGCCCTCAAACGCATCATTCCAGTATGTACATAATTTATGGTGATTTTAACAACTTTCAGATACGGGAAATTTCTAGTTTTACGGGTATATTTGGGGGTATTCATTTTAGTCACCAACAGTCGTATTTTCCAGTAAGATTTATACAAGATATTCGTTATCACACGGGCCAGCATAGGAAATCCAATTCCGTCAAATTAGATGAATGTTTTCATTGAGATCATACATCGAACAGGTATATCATATAAGTTATCATGAATTGTAAATTTGCAATTTATACGATTTGAGTTTGTAACATGAATAGATTAGCATGTAGCAAGTAAAAATACTTGCCTGGAAACGTTTCGTGGATGCACGGCGGCGGTAACGTCTCGAACGCGCGACGGACGACGTGAATTGGTTTGCACGACCTTGGCTCGCTATACGGGTTTGACGTCGGAGCTGCCCGGAGACGTTTCACGGTCACTGGAAGCGGAGGGGGTGCTCGGTGGTTTGCCGCGAGTGCGCTGGGGTCGACGACGATCGGCGGCGGCGCTCCGGCGATTGCAACAGTGGGGCTCGAGGCTTGGGTTTTAGGGTTATGGTATTTTTGAAGAGAGAGAGAGAGAGAGAGTAGGGGCTCGGGTTGGTTGTCGGGATGGAGATGATGCTGAGGAGAAGAGGGTGTAGAGTCAACGGCGTGATGGGGAGATCGCCGGCGTGAGGGTGTAGTGTGGTGGTCTAGCTCGGTGGCAAGGGGATTGGGTGTGCAGGGGTTCTAGGTTGGTGGAGGAAGATAGAGGAGTGTTCTGTTGGTGGAGGAAAGAGTGCGAGGGAGTCTACGAATGAGGGGTTGAAGTCATCGTCGTCGACGGCGGGAGTGGTGGGTGATGAAAGCAGTGGCTGCGGGAGTGGGTTTTCGAGAGAGAGGTGAGGAGTTTTGAGAGTGAGAGAGGAGTGAGGGTGTGAGGGAGATAGGGGAGACGAGGGGAGAACGTTGAGGGGATCGCGAGGGGTGCGCGTCGTGGGGTAACGGGGCACGAGCGTGGGCATGGGCTTGGGCGCGAGGTGAGGCGAAGAAAGTGGATCGAGTGAGCGGGAAAGGAAATAGCCGTTGGGAGAAGATGAAGGAGCGAAGCGGGTCGGGTCGGGTTAGGCAGCTGCGGGTCGGGTTCAGAAGGTGTGGGCTTAGGGAAATGGGCTAAAGGAAGTGGGCCGAGGTTTTTAATTATATAAATTCCTTTTAATTTTCGTGGGCTGAGGAGTGAACGGGCCGGGGGAAACTATACTGGGCTGAGGGATTTTTATGTAATGTTTTAATTAGATTTTAATTTTTTCTTGGGCTGGGGATGTAGGAACGTGCTTTGGGGATTATTAAATGATAATTTAGTTTAATTTGTGTTGGGCTTTGATTAATTTTGTTATGGTTTTGGATAAATTAAATATTGGAACTTAAGCCCTAATCTTCACACAAAGTGGTAATACGGAAAAATGCGGATACTATTTGGGGACTCGGGAACTGTAGGAAAAATTTTATAGAAGGGAACGGGGATTTACATCATCACTTTATAATTTAAGACAATTTGTTATCTCAATCTCATGTAATTGTGAGTTATTTTCTCATATATACATGGCAAGAATAAAAAAGAATACGAGCCTCACTTTTATGTTGTCTTTCATTTTCATTTTGTTTAAATTGATGTTGTCTTTTCTTGTTGTTGATCAACAATTTTCCATTGTTTCTATAAGAGTATGTGGTATTTGTAAGATGTGCTGAAGGTGTTTATAGAAATGATTGTGCTTTGATCAAATAACCAAAGTCTGTACACCAACTGTTTGTTAAAATACCAAAGAGAGCTCAACTATTCCAAAAGAAAATGCTAGCCCAATTGTTCATAAGATCACCGGGATTTTACATGCGGAGAACTCATGAATGCCTATGGAACGAGGGTTGAAGGAGATGGGTGCTATCTCCTTGCTTCAAACTTGGGTATTTGGCTCTTAGGTTCTTTGATTGGATCAAGCTCTGACATGGGTTTTGTCATAAAATGGAGACTTACAACACGATAATTTATATCACGGACGAGACGAGAGATTATAATTTGTTTGGAATATGTTTGCATAGATTTTGGAGCAAATGGTGTTTGAAATGTTTGTATAAATGCTTGAGAGAGTTTTTGTTTGTATGTAAGGATTGTATTTGTATAAATTTTGGAGATAATTTTGTTTGAAATACGTTTGTATAAATACATGAGAGAGGGTGAAAGAAATTATTTGATTTGTTGTGGACATCAATTTGAAATAACAATATAAAAAAACGTCCAACTCCTAAATCAATGGAAAAAACATGTCAAAATATCCATTTAAAGAACCAATATAAAAAAAAGGCATCATAATTTGAAAGCAAAAGGAGAGATTGATCGTTGCCTTATCGCCAATGTAAAGGATCTTGACGGTTGCCTCATCGGCTCTAATAATGGGATCTTGATCAAGATGACATGCTTGAAACAAGGCCATGAGTCGTCGTAGATGTCATGTTAGTGTATATGCCCTAGGGGCCATTATTGTATCATACTAGATTGTATATTACTTAATGGAAACTTGGGATATTCACATTTGTATATACAGTCTTGCTAAAAATGGTAGTATGCTACTTGGTTTAAGTCTACTTTAATATATGCATATGTTTCTTGTGACGTATCACTTATACATATTAGTAGAGCCCATAGGTTCTTTGCTTGATTACCAGCGTTGTGATGGCAGTCACACTAGTGGGGGCTGGGTAGTCTATAAGCAACATCCTATACTTGTCCCTAGTCGTAGGATTATCGAGGCAGGGCACCGATACTCCAGAGTAGACTAGTGTGTACGCTTCTCATCCCAGTTGAGGAGATGGTTTGTCCTATTGCCATCAGGACGTCGTACTGAAGATAGTACACAGGTGCTCGTTAGGTTACGGGTACACCGGACAGGACTCGCAGGGGAACTGATTGGTTGGTATTATACCCATCGTCAGTTAACAGTTCCCAGGTGACATGAGTACAGCATAGTCCGCAGACTTGACACTGCTACTTCGCCTCGAGTGTGTCCCACTGTTCTTAGATTGCTACCCTACCACGGCTCAAAGGAGTCGTGTAAACAGGTAGCAGTTGGGTGCAGTCCCGAGCACTTGTAGGCAGTGGCAGTTAGATAGGATTCGTCTCTCCCGGTATTGGGAGTTGATATCGCACTGTGTCAGAGAGCTATTACGCAAAGTCCCTAGCCAGGGCAAGCGAGATATACTGGTAGGTTCCAGTAGCTTCTCAGGGTGTAATGGGCTTCGCTCCGACACGACTTATACAGTTATTAGGGGACTGACGCTTGCCACCCCCTAGGCTTAATATGCGATAGTCTTAGACAAACAGACCGGACTGTACGGAGATTGTCACAGTAGGCTCAGTAGGGCTTCAGATGGTTTTCCCCATCGGCCTTCTTATCGACATCTACCTGGGGACCGTTACGTACAACTAGTGCTGCTTGCGGTCTGTGGTTAAACCCACTGCCAGCATAGTGTCGAGTCTTTAGAGTCCCACACAGAGAGTTTCCCTGCTCCAGGCGAAACGATATAGAGGTCGTATGGTTTTACGACAAGGGTTCGGACGCATACGTGTGTTTACGCACGTACGACTTTTCGGACAGTTTTTACTAGCCGGCTTTGGTTTAAGCCAGATTCTAGTATCGGGTTATTGGATTTGTACAGTCTAAAGTTTTTCCGTATTTTCATGGATTGGAAGGGCGTTCTCGTAATTTGTCGGGAAGCTTCTAGAAGCATGGTGACTTGGGGGGTAAGGTGGCATTGCATTAAATGAGATTAGTGACTCATTTGTGTGATCCATCCATGTCATTAAAGCATCATAAATGCTTAATGACTCATGGAGATGAATCACTCAAAGATATTTATGAAGCATGGTTGTAAATTCTTTTATTTCTTTTTTGGTAAATAAACAATGCTTCATATATATTATGATATATCATTATCTCATTTCATTCTCATCTTCACCTTCTCTCTCCTCAAGCTCACTCTCTCTTCAAACCCTAACCTTAACCTCTCATGTGTTGAGATCAAGGGTTAGCTAGACTAATACATCCATAACCTCACTCTATATCCCCTAGATAGCTTAGATTAGCACTTTAAGCAACCTAGTTATCTCAAGTTTGAGATTAAGCTTGGCGTAGGAGCTTTCGGGTGGATCGTCTTTGATTCGAGGAGGCCGTTGAGGTGCCGATATTCCAAGGAGCCTACGAGGAGTGGAGGACAGCGATGAAGACCCGAAGGACATGTAATGTGAGGTATAACATCGGAACCGAGTAGTTAAACCTCTAGTTGTAGTTAGCAATGGTTTAGATAACGATTCATGCGCTCAAGTCCGTGTTACTAAGCTTTGGCAATCGTTTTTCATATATTCCGCCTCCCCGCAAGTTCGTGGGGTGCGTGACATGGACTTACAGTGGTATCAGAGCCAACTAAACCATTACTAGCTTGTTAGCAACTAATTAGAAGTTCGATCGACGGAAAACACGAAAACAAAACCCTGAAATTTCTGAGTTTCTGTTAATTTTAAACCTGTCTAAAAAATTATTTGACATACTTTAAAATTCACGGCAGGGTATTTTAAGAATACTGAGAAAAAACGAGCCAGTGAGTCGGCCAAATGGCCGCGGATCCGTGGCAATAGAGAGCTTGTGCCGCGGATCCGCCGCCGAGTCAACGCCGAGTTGACTCGGATTTGCTCAGTAATTCCTATTTTTTTGTTTTCTGTTTTCTTGTATGTTCTGTTTCTGTCCAGGTTGCCTCTGTGCTGATTTGCTTTTAGGGTAGATACGGATATAGGTAATCGATCGATGTTCTAAACTATTTGCTAATTGGATCTTTATTTGTAATGTTTAATGTATTCGTAAACCTCCCCTAACTGCTAGTATGTCGGTTGGCAGGGGGTTGCACATTTCTGAAATGTTTACTGTTTGTGTATATGAACTTGATTGGGATGTTGTGATAATTAGCCGGGGTTTGAGATGCGTTTTAAATTCATTCATTCGATGTAAATGTAATAAGTTGTAATATTATTTTGCGGGGCACATCCAGGTTGCGGTTGTAGCCACCGTTGTATTATTTCTTTTTACTGTTTTTGGTCCTAGGATAGACCCAAGGTGGGGTGCACAAACTACCGGGTACTTTGAAGTGTTGAGGCAGACCGCTTCACTTCTGGTACTTGGCGGGTAGTTTGTCGTACCCGTAGGGGTCTGGGGTGGGGTAATCTCTATTCATCACAACTGTGTAATCCTTCTTTTATTGCAGGCTCAAAGCAAAATGCGGATTGCTAGAATATCCAATAAAGTTCATCTGTGGTCTGGAATGCTTATTATTGCGTCTGACGAATGTACAATATCTATATATAAATAGCTATTAGACGTCACTTATGTTTTACACCCGCGCTAGCCCAGCCCCCGCTCTGTCGTTAATTAAGTAACCTAACGGGTGATGACGGGACCCCGTGGCGAATGCGGATGGCATAAGAGGACGTGGTATTTTCGTTGTTTTCTGCAATGATAGGATAAATGATGGGACGCGTTATTATAATGCAAAGAAAATAAACCAAAGTTTAAGTCGTTGGAACAAATTTAAAAGAAACCACTTGGTTATTTTAAAAGATCAGAGTTTTTAATTGCGGAGCTTTAACCACTCCTTTTAAAAAGTATCAGGTTCCTTCGATTATATCAAGTTCACTACGTTCACAGTTTTTCCAAAACCAGTCGTAGCCCTCCGCCATTTCATATGGATAGTCAATAGTATTCAAGCTGTGTTTGTTGGCCAAAGTCAAGGCACAGTGTTTGATAGCTATTGAATATTCGTATGCTGCATAGATAGATGCGTTGGTTTGGGACAGTCGTACTGCTTTGTTGGCCAAAGTCAAGGGTATGTACGGATGGGTTCAAATTAACCTGGATATTGACGGGTAAAACTTGACATGTGACTTATGATTTGTTGGCCAAAGTCAAGGTCATAAGAGCATGGGGCAAAAATCTATATCAGGAATTTCTAAGGAAACTGAAATTTGCAGAGAGATGCATACCATTTTGGAGTTTGATGAATGTTGGTAGGATTCCTTCAACATTATCATACGATGATATTTTGGATCCCGATCCTACTGTGAGTACGAGCTACTTATCAGGAGATTCGTCACTTAACGATCAATGCTATAAACCAAGTAAGTGCCTAGAAAGGCGTCAGAGGGGTTAAGCCCCCAGAGAAAAGAGGTTCTTTAATTAAGGAACTTCGCGAAAGCGTTGGAAAACCTCCCTCGAAGTATCGACACTAGCCTAGCTGAACGGTTAAGCAAGTATTGCACGGTGAGAATAGTCCTGGCTAATTCTTCTTTTATGGTTTGAGGAAGGATTCGAGAAACAGTGGGAGCCATCCTGTTTAGATAAATTAAAACCAATCTAAGCTTGTAACAGCATCATACTAAAGTGTTTTCTTCTCTCTCTCTTAATTGCAGCGACCTTGTGACCACACATAGGTTACATCTAGATAATAAATTGACTGAATCTGACTTATATGACTGGCAAAAGTCTGTCCAGATGTCCATTGCCTATGACAAGCTGGACCATCCTATTACTACTCAGGATCCCGCCGTCCCAGGTCCAGTTTCCACTGTCGCGGATATGGATATCCGTCAGACAATGGAAAAAGATAAAGCGAAAGCTAAGTGCCTCGTGTTTGCTTCAGTTGATGGTGTAGACCAGAAGCAGCACGAGAAGATGAACTTATTTTCCATCTTTCTCCATAACAAAGATTTATATGGAGAGCAATCTCATATCACCAGATATGAAACCTCGAACGAATTAATTCAAGCGAGGTTAGCTGACGGGTCATCTGTAGGGGACAACGTCCTTATATTGACTAGCTATATTGATAAGCTCACGGACCTAAAGACCACGTCGGAGAACGGGTCAGATACTGACCTGATTCTACAGTCTCTACCTTCTACCCTGAAGGAAACTAGGGAAGTAGAAGGAAAGAGAAGGGCAAAAGTTTCGGGACTGGATATAGTAAAAGAGGAACGTTCCTATTGTTATGGGATTGGGCATAGGCAGAAAGATTGCAGGGCTTTAGAAGCCAGTAGCCAGGATACGAGGCATGTTCTGGATTCGACTTCGGGTGTGTTTATGCTAGAGAACTGTATGTCAGTTAACCCTACTTCCTGGGTATTGGATACCGGATCAGGAACTCACATCTGTAATTCATTACAGGCTCTGAGAAACCGTAGGATTATCAGGATAGGTGATATGACCCTCACAGTTGCTAACGGAATGAGCATGAACGCTGAGTCCGTAGGGGAATATCATCTTGGACTGACTACTGGGCAGATATTGATTCTGCGTAACTGTTTTTATGTACCAGGTACGACCTGTAATATCATATCTGTACCCTTACTTTCTAAGGAAGGATATGATTTTACTTTTACAAGAGATGTGGTTCACATCCACCTAAATCAAGTTTTGATTGGGTCGTGTACATTAGAAAACGGAATATACGTATTAAATCAAGCTCAGATTTTCAGTGTCCAGAACACACTTAAAAGAAAGTCTCCGGAATTAAATCAGGCTTTCTTATGGCATTGTAGACTAGGTCACATCAATGAGAAAAGGTTAACTAAGTTACATAGAGAAGGATATTTGAATCCGTTCGAATATCAATCTTATGCTACTTGTGAATCTTGTCTCATAGGAAAGATGACAAAAACTCCGTTTACTGGACACGGAGTAAGAGCAAGCGAGCTCTTAGGACTCGTACACAGTGACGTGTGCGGTCCAATATCTACACATGCGCGAGAAGGTTATTCCTACTTCATTACTTTTACGGATGATTTCTCTAGGTATGGATATATCTTCTTAATGAAACATAAATCCGAGGCCTTTGAGAAATTCCAAGAATACAAGAATGAAGTGGAAAAACAAACCGGCAATAGTATCAAGACACTGAGATCTGATCGAGGTGGTGAATACTTAAGTGCCGAGTTCATGGGTTACTTAAAAGAGAATGGAATTCTCTCTCAACTTACTCCTCCATACACACCACAACATAACGGTGTATCGGAGAGACGGAACCGAATCCTATTGGCTATGGTTCGTTCCATGATGAGTAACGCTGAGTTGCCGCGATCATTCTGGGGATATGCACTAGAATTATCTGCATATCTATTGAACCGAGTTCCAACCAAGATTGTGCCTACCACACCATATCAGATGTGGAGTGGGAAGAAACCTTTTCTTAAGTATCTTAAGACATGAGGATGTCCAGCTTTTGTAAAGAAGCAGCATGCGGACAAGCTCGAGGCACGCTCAGTAAAATGCAAATTTATAGGATATCCAAAGAACTCCAAGGGATATTACTTCTATTACGTAGAGGAACAAAAGGTCTTTGTTTCTCTTCATGCCTGCTTCTTAGAAACTGAGTTTTTAGAAAATCAGAAGAGTGGGGACGCAATAGAACTAGAAGAAATTCCAGAACCACAAGCTATTACTGAAACCTTGGTAGAACAAGAAAGTTCAGGAGAACAGGACATCCCGACGCTACTCCGCAGAAGTAGTAGGCAGTCTCATCCGCCCGAGAGATACTACGGTTTTCTAATAGACGGGGATAGAGAGGATTGCACTATAGACTATGATGAGCCTACTAGCTTCCAGCAAGCCATTCAGAGCGGTGACTCAGTAAAATGGCTGGATGCAATGCGGACCGAAATGAAGTCCATGTACACTAACAAAGTATGGACTTTGGACTTTGCTCCAGATGGGGTAAAACCCGTAGGATGCAAATGGATCTTCAGAAAGAAGATTGGTGTAGATGGACGATTGAAACCTATAAATCTAGACTTGTTGCAAAGGGTTTCCGTCAAAGACCTGGTTTGGACTATGACGAAACCTTTTCTCCAGTAGCTATGCTAAAATCCATTAGGGTCCTTCTTGCTATTGCTGCCTTCCACGATTATGAGATCTAGCAGATAGACGTAAAGACGGTTTTTCTAAATGGAAATTTGGAAGAGAGCGTCTATATGGATCAGCCAGAGGGATTCATTCAGAGTGGGAGCAGCAGTAAAGTATGCAAGCTGCTTAAGTCCATTTATGGACTAAAGCAAGCATCGCGGAGTTGGAACATCTGTTTTGATGATGCTGTCAAAGAATTTGACTTTATTAAAAATCCAGATGAACCATGCAAATACAATAAGATTGTAGGGAGAGCTGTAGTATTCCTCGTCTTGTACGTGGATGACATTCTCCTAATAGGAAATGATATTCCTATGTTACAGTCAGTCAAAAGATTCTTGTCACATAAATTCTCCATGAAAGACCTGGGTGATGCTACCTACATTCTGGGGATCCGGATCTATCGTGATAGATCAAAGAGAATGTTGGGACTTTCACAGTCCAGGTACATAGACACCATAGTGAAGAGATTCAGTATGGATGATTCTAAGCGCGGTAACCTACCGGCTTGTCACGGAATCACCCTCTTCAAAGAGATGTCTCCCAAGACTGATTTGGAAAGGGATCGCATGTCGACTATACCCTAGCTTCTGCGGTATGCTCTATAATGTATGCGATATTATGTACCAGACCAGATGTAGCATACGCATTGAGCGTAGTAAGCCGGTATCAAGCAAACCCAGGGGAGAATCACTGTAGAGCGGTAAAGAACATTATCAAGTACCTGAGGAGGACTAAGAAGATGTTCTTAGTATATGGCGGAAAAGACCTCCAGATAGAGGCTTTTGCCAACTCCGGCTTTCAGAGTGACAAAGATGACTCCAAATCCATGTCGGGTTATGTCTTTACCCTCAATGGAGGGGCGGTCAGTTGGAAGAGTTCCAAGCAGGAGACCGTTGCAGACTCAACGATGGAAGCGGAGTACATAGCTGCTTGCGATGCCGCAAAAGAAGCTGTCTGGATGAAGAAGTTCCTCACAGAACTTCAGGTGGTTCCTTCCAGTGTTGGTCCAATACCTTTGTATTGTGACAACAACGGCGCTATAGCTTTAGCGAAGGAACCCAGGTCCCATCAGAAGTCCAGACACATCTTAAGGCGGTATCACCTGATCAGGGAGATCGTCGATCGCCGGGAGATCGAGGTGAAGAGAGTAGAGACGGAGAATAACATTGCTGATCCATTCACAAAGGCCCTTCCTCAGACGCAGTTCGAGAGGATATTCGAGATGATAGGTCTACGATATGCCAGCTCATGGCCCTAGTGCAAGTGGGAGATTGTTAGTGTATATGCCCTAGGGGCCATTATTGTATCATACTAGATTATATATTACTTAATGGAAGCTTGGGATATTCACATTTGTATATACAGTCTTACTAAAAATGGTAGTATGCTACTTAGTTTGAGTCTACTTTAATATGTGCATATGTTTCTTGTGACGTATCACTTATACATATTAGTAGAGCCCATAGATTTTTTGCTTGATTACCAGCGTTGTGATGGCAGTCACACTAGTAGGGGCTGGGTAGTCTATAAGCAACATCCTATACTTGTCCCTAGTCGTAGGATTATCGAGGCAGGGCATCGATACTCCAGAGTAGACTAGTGTGTACGCTTCTCATCCCAGTTGGGGAGATGGTTTGTCCCATTGCCATTAGTACGTCGTACTGGAGATAGTATACAGGTGCTCGTTAGGTTACGGGTACACCGGACAGGACTCGCAGGGGAACTGATTGGTTGGTATTATACCCATCGTCAGTTAACAGTTCCCAGGTGACATGAGTACAGCATAGTCCGCAGACTTGACACTGTTACTTCGCCTCGAGTGTGTCCCACTGTTCTTAGATTGTTACCCTACCACGGCTCAAAGGAGTCGTGCAAACAGGTAGCAGTTGGGTGCAGTCCCGAGCACTTGGAGGCAGTGGCAGTTAGATAGGATTCGTCTCTCCCGGTATTGGGAGTTGATATCGCACTGTGTCAGAGAGCCATTACGCAAAGTCCCTCGCCAGGACAAGCGAGATATACTGGTAGGTTCCAGTAGCTTCTCAGGGTGTAATGGGCTTCGCTCCGACACGACTTATACAGCTATTAGGGGACTGACGCTTGCCGCCCCCTAGGCTTGATATGCGATAGTCTTAGATGAACAGACTGGACTGTACGGAGATTGTCACATCAGGCTCAGTAGGGGTTCAGATGGTTTTCCTCATCGGCCTTCTTATCGACATCTACCTGGGGACCGTTACGTACAGCTAGTGCCGCTTGCGGTCTGTGGTTAAACCCACTGCCAGCGTAGTGTCGAGTCTTTAGAGTCCCACACAGAGAGTTTCCCTGCTCCAGGCGAAACGATATAGAGGTCGTATCGTTTTACGACAAGGGTTCGGACGCATACGTGTGTTTACGTACGTACGACTTTTCGGACAGTTTTTACTAGCCGGCTTTGGTTTAAGCCAGATTCTAGTATCGGGTTATTGGATTTGTACATTCTAAAATTTTTCCGTATTTTCACGAATTGGAGGGGCGTTCTCGTAATTTGTCGGGAAGGTTCTAGAAGCATGGTGACTTGGGGGGTAAGGTGGCATTGCATTAAATGAGATTAGTGACTCATTTGTGTGATTCATCCATGTCATTAAAGTATCATAAATGCTTAATGACTCATGAAGATGAATCACTCAAAGATATTTATGAAGCATGGTTGTAAATTCTTTTATTTCCTTTTTGGTAAATAAACAATGCTTCATATATATTATGATATATCATTATCTCATTTCATTCTCATCTTCACCTTCTCTCTCCTCAAGCTCACTCTCTCTTCAAACCCTAACCCTAACCTCTCATGTGTTGAAATCAAGAGTTAGCTAGACTAATACATCCATAACCTCACTCTATATCCCCTAGGTAGCTTAGATTAGCACTTTAAGCAACCTAGTTATCTCAAGTTTGAGATTAAGCTTGGCGTAGGAGCTTTCGGGTGGATCGTCTTTGATTCGAGGAGGCCGTTGAGGTGCCGATATTCCAAGGAGCCTACGAGGAGTGGAGGACAGCGATGAAGATTCGAAGGACATGTAACGTGAGATATAACATCAGAACCGAGTAGTTAAACCTCTAGTTGTAGTTAGCAATGGTTTAGATAACGATTCATGCGCTCAAGTCCGTGTTACGAAGGTTTGACAATCGTTTTTCATATATTCCGCCTCCCCGCAAGTTCGTGGGGTGCGTGACATGGACTTACATGTCAAGCACCGCATCACCATTGCCGAAGCTCAAGGGATTGTCGGCTCAAAAAACGATTACAAATCATGTTTCATATTCTAATCACCACCTAAAAGGATAAACACAATCTAACATCATCACAATTCAAAATTTATACAAACGCATTCCAAATACCATTCATTAACATAAATTTGTTACAACAAAATACCATCATTATTACCATTTAAGCATTTGTATAAACAAATTACAAACCTTGTTCATTAATATAATTTTATGAAAACAAAAATCAAATTAGTTTTATACATTGAAAAATTTATTTGATACACAGTAACTCAATGAATATGGAGTGGAATAAGACGAGGGCGGACAGGGGTCATGGGAGTCATTGCATTATCCGAAGATCGTGACATTGAAGGTTATGAGGTTGAGGACTAAGGTGGTGGAGGTTGGGGATTAAGGTGGAGGAGGTGCAAAGAATGACGAGGTCAGAAGAGGATACAGTCCACGTGATGGATGCATAATTACCCTCTGTAAATCCAACATATCCATACTCAGCACCACCACAATCATCTTCAAATCCTTTACAATCATTTTCACAAACACCTTGAGCGCATCATAATCACATCCTACAAACACTACCCACTCACAACCAATATTCTTAACAAAGACTTCCACCACTATCCCAAATACCACGACCATCATCCGAAACACCACAACCAGCACCATAAGCTTCGCAATCACCAAGATGAGAGGAAAACTAATGAGAAAAAAATTCCACCTTTTTCCGAATTGAAACATTTGATGAAGATGGTGAGTTGCAGTATTGGATGAAGGACTCGGTCTTCCCGGAGACGTCGAGGCCTGACGACTGAGTAGCTCCCCGCTAACACCGGATGAAACCCAACAATGTTATGACCTTTTCATAGATGCTACAACACCCAAAAAAAATGAATATTATCAAAAAACAAAAATAAATCAAGAGCCCCAAAGATTAAAATTTGTGAATGGGTTTTGAAGACAAGGGGTTTTAATTTGAAACCCAACAATCTCGGGTACGCTGTCTACCTCGGCTACTAAGACTCGTAGTCTTGGCCGCTGGCGACCCTCGAGGAGTTCGAGCCGACGGCTGAGTGTATGGGTTTTGAAGGCAGGAGGTTTTAATTTGAAAGGAGTAAAAAGGGTAATTTGGGTATTAAAAAATTATAAAATTATAAAAATTTGGAAATCTAGGTAGTCGGATTTAACAGAAGATAACGTTGGGCGGTGCCGTGATCGGAAAAAAGTTTAGTGTGGCAGTAGGAACATATGCTAAAACTCATGATGGTTTTAGTGAAATTTCCCAAAGGTAAATTCACTACAAAAAGTGATGACGTCGCAGTTAAAAATGACGTTCGAATTCCCATGATAGTTAGTTGCAACCAGAGGTGATAGTTCATGATATCATCTGTTATAAAATTAGTTCATGGTATCAGACGCAAAAATGCTGAAAATTCATGGGTACATTTTTACAATTTACCTTTTAGTATATATACCAGAAGTAAAACATGCAACTCTTCTTATTGTTACAAATACAGAGATTTTAAAATCAGGGTTGATCACAATTATCAGTGATGCAAATAATTAATGGTATGTTTCCACAAAAATTCTATAAAATTTTTGATTGACTCCAACATCTTATAACTAGTTATATAAATATAACTCGCTATATAAAAATTTGTCAGTTTTTTTTTCCCTTCTTTTCTTTTCTGCAGAAATTTGTTAATATTTATAGATAAATATGAAACTTCGTTTGGTTTATCAAAACCATCACACCAAATGTGAGTTAAAGGTGAGCATATGATCATCCTGCCATGATAATTGTGCCTCTAACAATATAGTTTTCAGATGTTCACCAAAATTGTTGTAAACATACAATAGGTATGGGATTAGCCAAAAGGCAAATCCAGTTCCAGTGTAACATAAGTTACATAATTTTTATAGCCTTTTGATCTTCATACCTTTATGAAACTGCATATTGTCCTAAATAATTTAAGTGTGATAAAACCTTAGACTCGATTTTATTTTATTAGCATGTTACAAAGAAATAGGAACATATTACAAAATACTTCAAAAGGTTAGTTAGAAGACTAGAATAGAAACCCTACAAGTACAAAAGAAGAAACAATCATACACAATTGTAATCACATTTTCATTCGTGACATAAATATCAAAGAAATATATCCTATTCTTTTTCCCCCTTGAAATCACAATACAGATGCATATAGGTTGAAATAATACATGAAAAAGTCCTTTAAAACTTGGAAAACTCACCAGGAACGAGGCATCGATTTGTATATACATAAACAAGTAAAAGTATAATATACATCATACACAAATTTCTTTCAAAATAAACGAAAATAATCACAAAAGGTCTCGTTTCTTCTTTCATGCCCTTTCTCTAATTACGACAAAAAGATTTGACTTTTTTTAATCTGAATTACTAATGACAAGAGATAACTCTTTGGTTGCTTCGATAGTAAGCGGGAACCCTAATCCTTTGGCCATTTCATTTTTGGAGTTGTATCATTTTGTTGCAGGAAAATGACATCCATTGTTCCCATCACTCAGAAATACGGCTGGTAGTTTGGAATGACATCTGAGAACGAGAAATCGTGAAATGGAGGTCCTGCAAAATTTCAAACTCTTAGAATTGCAATTTGAATTACTGCAAGTGCCAACCGAAATTAAAGAGACAAGAAACAGGATATTGAAGATCATGGCAATTGCAAAATTTTAAGAGATATCAACCACAATCACAAGGAGCATGCAAACACTCAATGATCATCAAAGGCCAGCAATCAAGCTTACCACCTTTGAGGCTTTTACCTCTTCAAAACTCGAAAGATTACAACTCCTTTCTCATAGGTGGCAAGTTAATGTTGCATGAAACATGGGTTTTTGATAGATAAACATGATACAGTACACACATAGCTAATAACGAAAAGTCGCCACCTTTGACGCTTTTACCCTCTTCAAAACTAGAAAGATTACAGCTCCTTTCTCAAAGCTGGCAAGTTATTGCATGAAACAGGGCTTTTTGATAGATAAGCATGATACAGCACACACATAGCTAATAACGAAAAGTCTAGTTAAAATAAGAAAGTTTTTAACTTTGTACCCTCCTAAAACCTAAGAAACCCACCTTGTTCGCCGATAAAAGTTTCGGCATGCATGTAATTATAGGAGTTTAGATGGATAATTAACTCGAAGAAGGATTTGGGCTCTACTCTCATCTTGGGAATTAAACTCTTGTTCCATTTATAAATATCATCTGCACGACTTCAGCATCCAATCTTCATAGTGTAGAGGATGCCCTTAATATCCCTAGCATTACAAGATTATAACCAATAAACAAGAAAAGCTTGTCCTGTTTTATTAAGTATATCCGGGTGACCAGGAAGTTACGAAAAAGGCTACTCATTTTAAACAAAGAAAGAACCAAACTTCAGTGCTCAAAAGCACAGTAAATACATGATAAACAAAGAACATAATCACAGCAAATTAAACATCTAAATTTAAACCCCCAAAAATATAAAATCAAAATGGGATTAACCTTTAAAAAAAAGGAAGCAACTTTTTAGGGGAAACTAATCAAAAGGCACATAATTCCCAACCACGTTATAGTACTCTAGATATATTAAAAATTTTAGAAGTTCAACAGCACTCAGCGCAATAAATTTTAAAACACAACTTTCGGAACGAAAATAAGTTAAAGTCCCTTACCTTCTTCTTCATTGAGCAAGTAAAAAGGTACATGAGAAATCATCTTTGAACCTCCTTCGCTCCAATTGACTGTACCAGGATCTTGCACATGCTCAGTTGAAGGCCCCAAAACCGACAAACAAATTGCTGGTTCATTCATTAGCCCTAGATAGTCGCAAGCACGTCTCCATACTCTTGGGTCTGCATTTCGAGAGCGTGCCACCTGGCAAAAAAATCAAAACAACATTTAATTATTTAAATACACCAATCTCTAAAACAAATTATTGATATTTAGAGAAAGCTGACTTTCACTAAAATATCATCAACTGTTGGCTATTTCCAGATAAAATGCCATAAACTTTATAAACTACAGAATACAGACAAATATCATATATTCAGGTAGACGAAAATAAGCATATGGTTAATTGCACAGAACTCCCTGGTAGTTTACCCCGTCTAGCACTAATACCCCCTAAAGTGATTTATTAGCACAAACATAGCCTATATTTTTTTATCAAACCTTAAAAAGACTCAACTTCTTCTACTCTAAACAAGTCAAATGATCATCTAATTAACTCTAAACTCGTTCGTGTTATATACGGTAGAATTTCAGTATTTCTGAGCGCTTTGGTCAACAAGAAGGTGTTTACGCTAATAAATCACTTAAGATGGTATAATTGATATAAAAGGTCAAGTACAGAGGATTTGTGCAATTAACCCAAATAAATACTACAAACTTTTGGCTTCTAATTTAGCCTTCAACTTGATATCGTTTGAACAATTGCAATTGGAATATGGCATGATATTAAATAAAAAGCGCTGAAAGTTTATAGGGTTTATTTGCAATTTATAAAATGATAATTCATGGTGTATTGGTAAATTTTATTGTTGTAAGAATGACATGGTGTTTCAATACTGTTGGTAATTGACAAACCTTAGCCAAAGATACACGGGCCCTTGGAAGTAATTCGGTATGGCATGTTGCAAGCTTGGCAATAGCGGTAACCACAAAGCACAGCAGGCGAACTTGCGATGACTTCCTAGAAGCTCGATCTTTAGAATCACCAGTTGATACCTGGCTCAAGCCTAAGCGGCTTCAAGAGAATGTTGAAGAGAATAATTCATGAATCTTTAATCGGTAACATATGAAAACTTTCTTGATTTTATTTGAGGGCTAGATTACACTAAACAACTCTTGGCTATAGTGTTTTTCACTAGACTCCGTTACATTTTTTTTATTACAGTAAGCTCCCTTTAACTGCTTCATTGATGGGTGTTTTTGTGGAAAAAACACTCCCTTAAAACTAAAGTTTAAAGGAGTTTACTGTAATTAAAAAAATAAGGCAGTTTAGTGAAAAATAGTGATAGAAAGGGTGTTTTAGTGTAACTTAGCCTTTTTTGAGACCTACCTAGATGAAAGATTCTCATAAAGTAGTAACTCTAAGCTCTCGAAAAGTTCCCGAGCTACATCTTTGTGAGATGTTCCTCCAGCGCCATGCTCCCCAATAGCCCAACACAAGTTTAATGCTAACTCTGTCTGCATATGGCCATATTTCTCAAAATTAATGGTAATGCATACTAAATTTCCATGATTTCAATATCAAAATCTATGAATATACATAAACAAGAATGTGGCACTTCTCATGGCACCACTCAACATGAAATGGCTCCTAACAATATGTAATTTTGGCCATTACTTAGAAAAGGATGCTTTGTTTGCATATTGCAACAAGAACTTCCATTCTCACATGTCACACCTAATCTACATCTCTTCCCTGTAACCTCACTCATACCACCGCCTAGCACATACTTCTCTTTCTGTATTTATGTCTGCTTCCTCTTTGTTTTTTCTCCTTCCTATTGCAATGGATATTAATTTATACTTAGTTCAAAATTTCTAAGGGGTCCCCCTCACCTCTGGCTTTTGATCCGCCCCACCATAGACTATAATAACCTCGATATGTTATATCTTTTCTTCTTATATCAAAATCCAGCTGCCTAATTCAATTAATTTCCAGCTCTAGAAGGCATTAACATTAGTAGGAATGATGCTCTACCAAAATCTTGATGTACAAGTGATACAGATATATGAAGCAAAGGGATTAAAAAAAAAGATATGACACGACAATGTAGATGCTCTTGCCTTTGCAGGATTGTCATAAGCTTCCCCTAACCTGTTAACAATTGGCTTCTGCAAGAACACATCAATTGTATCATCAAAACACCATATAGGAAGTTCAAATGTGCAGTTTTAATCATATCAATATTTAAATCCAAAAAACTACCAAATATTTTTTCCTAATTATGAGAAACTACCAAATTCTTGTTAAATACACAAGAAACTACCACAAAACTTTCAAAAATTACATGAAACTACCGCAAAACAATTCAAAAACTATGAAAAACTACCATAAATAAGGTGCCGCATCAGTAATAATTGCAAGAAACTACCACAAGACTTTCAAAGCATGGTAGTTTCTCGTAATTTGGAGAGAATTTGGTATTTTCTCGTAATTGAGGCAAAGAATTTGGTACTATTTTGGAATTAAGCCTAATTTTAATACAAAATGGAATTGGAATTTCAGGACCTCCAGGATAAGACCCTGCGTAAAATAATTGTTAAAAGTATAGTTATGACCATAATGAGCTCATGATGTAAAGTTGAAGCAATTATGATTTTACTAAAAAAACATAATAAGGATTTGAATTTTGGTATATGGTATAATCAAAATTCTCTTTAGCTAGATAAAGAACTGGAAATTTCATGATCTTCATGCTAAGACTCTAATCTGAAAAAAATGACCAAATTACACGACAGTTATTAGTATTCCTACATGTTGAATATAATATAGTTCCTAGACTACTCCTATGTGTATATAATTGACTTGCACACAAAAACTGAGATAACAGATTAGTTAAAAAATATGCAACTCCAGTACCTTCAGAAGAGCAATAAATTGGGGAGATCGCTGAAAAGCAGCTAGCATAAAATCTGAAAGCCCCTTCTGAGCCTACAAATATCAATTAAGCATCTGGATAACCCAATACTGTGTGCAGAGAGAGCTTTCCAAGTTGATTTTTTTTTAAAGTTATTTCTAAAACTAATACAAAAAACACAAAGAAGCATAATCATGTTTGTCGATGTTCTGTAAAAGCAATATTTGTGTATTCTTACTTCAAAAAATAAAATATTTGTGTTTTTCGTTCACCTGCCTCAAAAGAGAAAATCTTGTCGGGGAAAATTGTAGCATTTCGTGACATGAGAATAGGAATTAATGCGCATAACAAAGCTGCAAACACGTTAGAATGTCAGCTGTATTAGACATTGAAAAAAATTTACCAAATGTGGATATTGAACATAACAATATTGCATGTTTCCTATTGACAAATAACATACAGTCGCTGACATCTCTCAATGCTACTGCAAAATACACAGCAAGCAACCTCGGTGTCATATTGAGTGCCTGCTTTAGCCTATCAGATTGAGGAGTATTACTGATGGCAGCTAGTAGTGTTGCAGCCATTTCAGGAGAAGTCCAGTGTCGTTCCTGAAACACCAAAAATATATTGATGGTGTTGAGTAGCAAATAATATTTTTGTAATCTAATTTCAATTGCAGGAAGGGTAAGGAAATGATATCAAGTATCAAGAAACTACGAAAAAGGTAGGACACGGTACAAAGGAAAACCAAGGCAATCTGGGCTTTGAAAAGGGTAGTCTTTAAATATGTCATGTGGTTGACATAATATTACGTGATTCACCATTCATCTCACTTTAAAAGGAGGGGGGAAACAGTTATTTGAAGATAGCTACAAAAAATGAATTTCCATGAATTCATTGGAAGAAGACATACTGATGCAAAAATACAGCATTCCAGCGTACAAATTATGTAAAGCGAGGAGTTTCTATCCCACTAGATATAAAATAAAATACATTAAAATATAAACTTCAGAAAGAAAGAGATCAAGGACAACAGGTGAAACATTAAGGTTTTGTTCCAGTTCCACCAAGACTGGATGTTAATATATACAGAATCAGCTAAACCAATCCAAATTCATAGTGGCATGTACACTATAACACGATTCAATAATTATCTCTATTATGAGCTGAACCCCCAGCCCCCCAACCCTACCCCTCCACCTCCAAACCCCATTAAGAATAACTGAGTCAGAAAATCTGTATGAAATCACTGCGAAATATGAAGATATGTACTGGCTAGACAACACAGTGTACAAGGAATTTCTAGCCAAAAACCAGACATCACTCTTTAAGAAGAAAGAGGAATCAGAATTAGACATGATAATATATTAATTCCAGTTTCGCCAAAATTCCAGGCTAGACAAGGGGAACATAGAAAGTATGGCTGAAGAATCTAAAGCCACAGCAGCTGCCGAGAGAGCGGCGGTGCATCATATAGACACTAAACTAAATGATGAATTATTGAAATACTGTACGATACATTTCATCTTATCGCTGTTACCACTGTTACGATGATTTATACTCGCACAAAGCCCGAGCAGCCTCTACTAATATTAATATATAAATACCAACTATGCAAAGAGCTGACATAGTAAAATCTTATTGTATTAGGTGTGCAAAGATTTGACATACAGCAAGCCCATCATTCTCATCCTTTAAAAGTTCAAGAAACATTGGATCAGCAATATCTATAGCATTGTTATCATCAGATCCAGAGTCAGCCCCTCTATCTTCAATGGCTGATCCAGTATAAGCCTCATCCATCAGTGCAAGCAGCATCTGAAGCAAAAGAAGATAAAAGAATTTGTTCTCGAAATATCTATTAACCAAGAACTACAAGCACTAGAAATTCCTAAAATTACCTCAGGAGCCGCACTTTTTTGAATAGAAGCTATACTGCTCCCAATGAGAGTCCCTGAGCTCTTTTCCACCTTTTCCAATGCCACTACCAGTACTATTTTAGAGAAATATAAAATAGTTCAGAAATATATGGCCATACAGTGGAATGAGGAATACTTTAAACTGTGGGTTTATATCATGTTACACGGAGTCTTAACTGCAGCTCACATGTATAATTTCATGTATTGTCTTGTGATACAGCAATACTACAAACATGGATGATGATCATGTACTGCTACTTGTCCAGGCCGATGCTAAAATTATTTTGTTCAGTATTATTTAGATCATATAGATGTTAGAATAGATAATTTTTAGTTTCCCAAACATCTCTTTAAAATTCATTTGTTTTTTCTAGTTTTGATATTGGTTGGTTGCCATAGACTATTGACCAGGTTGCATTTAATTATGTGTTCTTAAACATTTTTTAAAAAAAAAGATTTAATGGAAGGACACACGTATGTAAAGTTGCAAACACAAACACGCACGCGCGCATATATATGTGTGTGCGCGTGTTATGTGTGTATGTACATGTGTGTGTGTGTGTGTGTGTGTGTGTGTGTGAGAGAGAGAGAGAGAATGTATATATGTATGTGTGTGTATACACAAACTACTAGCTTTGCAACAGCAATAGATAAATGCAGGAAGGACTTCTATATTGCAGGTTTACATTGATTTATCAAGCACCACATAACTATACAAGTGAGCTGTGAACCAATTCATAATGAACATCAACAGTAGTAAATTCACTTTTTGATTAGCTATCATAAAATATTCTTGAGATAAGATTTGCCCCCAATAACTTAAATTTAACTATCAAATTTCCTGAAAAGAAAAGGATCTTATTGTTTGGAGAGTAAGATTTTGGCTTTCTTTTAACGAGACAGGATCGTGAAGCATAAATGAGATCTATATTTAATGTCCCATAGTAATCTTCAGTTCTCCACCATATTCATGGCTTAATAGAATCATATGGCAGATATTTAAACATTAAATGTGGCAACAAAAACAGACAAAACATGCTAATATTTTAGGAACAAAGTAACTCACTTGGTAGATCTACAAGAGAAGGGAAGAGGGGAAGAAATGACCCAGCTGACATCATTGCTGGAAGAACAGTGGAAAATGAATTCTCTAACCTGGAAATAGAACATCAGAGCAAAACATGGCATTTGCAGGATCATTTGTCATAGTGAGATATCGCTGGAGATATGATCTGATGATTAAGTTGAAGATAGCGGTTTTAGCACTTGACTATCATTTATAATGAAGGCAGGCCAATCCTTTTGTATTAGATAGATAACCAGTTGTGTCTTTGATATGATAAATCACATATGTACAGCAAGGTTGTATAGTGACAAATTACTAGCTGTTGAGAGCATCTATGGTATCAACAATTAGAGGTGCAGAACATACTTCTCTCCATTCCATGCAATTAACTTTAACAGCAATGGGAAGAACTGCAGAACAATATTTGAAATATAAAAAGTTAGTTCGGAAGCAGATCATTAGAAATTTTAAAACAAGATTTTTTATAATAAGAATAAATCCTATAGCATCTTATAGCATGTTACAAACAAGTGTAAGAGAGGAGAAAATACTAAACACTTGGTTACCAGTGTGCAATAAGAGCAATTTAAAAATAGGATGACATGCTAGGTTGAAACAAAGGTCATCATGATCAGAGAATACGTAAAAGAAAAGTCAGGAAAGAAAATAAGTGCATCAGTTACAGATATGTCCTGAAAGAAAAAAAAAATGGGATATGTAATTATTTGAAGATTCACAATGTCTCTATAATTATAACTAGAGAACATACATTTAGATAACTCTCTATGAAATTGTCTCAAATAAATATTTTTTTTACCACAATGAAGCCCGCTATCTCAAATAAATATTTGAGTAAGAATATAAAATAGAGACCCATCAAATTAGAATTCAACTCTATCAAATGGAGACCTGTCAAATTATATTATCCAAATTATATTTTCAACTTCATCAGGATTTTGAGAATAAAGTCATCTAATTAGATTTCAAAGTAATAAGAATTCCAAGAATATCAGATGGACCATTAAGCTAACTTCATTAAACCACCTTCCATGTGCATGTATGATTAATTTTGGGAAATTTCATTCCAGACACAAATTAGTTGAATGGGATTTATTTATAAGGTAAATTTTTTTAATTGTCGAACAAAAACCAATACAAGGAACATACGAAAGGATCATGCCCAATATGGTTCGAAAAATTTTTATTGGATTGATTTATTTGGTATTCCGACTGTACCCTTTTATTTATTCGAAAAGTGATATCTCCGAGGGATAGTTTTCTGAATGATGGACGGGCATGTCTAGAGTCGCTAGTGCTCGAGCATCTAGTGTCCATTCAAATGTTAAACGTTGATCTCTTCTGGCCTTTTTGTCTGGTGATTGCTGCTCACAAGACACTGTAAGCGATGGGGAAGTGGTTGTTTTCACTTTCTCACACCCAACCGCTTCTGATTGATGGAATTCTTTTTCATGCACCCAAGTGTCATCTAATGTATTTGGAACTTTTATGCCTCTATCTAGTGTAGAACAATTGATGTTAGTTGTATGAAACATTGGACAACTTCCCTTATAACAAGAGAAAGATTCCTCCTTGGAAGGTTTGCACCACTTATACTATAAAATGGGTTCACTCTAATTATCAAAAAAATATATTGGTGATGGTCTTGGTTAACTCCATCTGTAAATCCCAAGTTAAGATTGTTTACCCCCAAAGACATAACTCAATACTTCAAACCATATTAAACAAAGACACAAGTTTGCCAGGTGAATATGACAATGCCCTCGAGTTTTCGCAAGGAAAAAATCTTATATGTACGGAGTGTATGTTCCCAGTCATGAGAGAGAGAGAGAAATAAGAATGTTAGCCTCCCGATACTATCCGAAGGGTGCCCCAAACGTCTCTTCTGAGTGCATTGTACTCGGTAAAATGCCAAAAAAATTCTTACCAAATCAGGTTCCTGCCTGCTGATTCCTTCTTTTTTTTGTGCACAGATACACCAACAAAATCCAACCACACATTAAACACGACTTCCTTTTGTATGCCTCATTTTATAAACCATTGGATCCTACCAGTGCACCTTTTCCTGATTTAATAAGTACGGAGGATCCAGATTGCCTTAATTTCAATAAATAAGTACAGAGGATCCAAACCACCAAGATAGCATTTACATATAATAATATATCTCAATAAAATGCAACGCTCTTCGTAGAATAATAACAATATTAATAAATTTATAATATAACTCAAGAAACATTAACAAATAGATAAGCCTTTCACAACCGCTCCAACTATTCAGATGTTAATCAATGTATATTGTAGTTAAAAAAAAGGTAACTTATCAATTTAATTAACACAATACATACATTTAATAGCAAATGTAGCATAACAAAGTAGACGGTTTCAAATATGTGTTGTAGCAATGTATTAATCTGTGAAAGTCATATCAAAATTGAACTAAATAAAACTTGATTGCTAACCATTCTTTACAAAATCGTAGCAGTCTTTATGGAAACATAATTTAAGCAGATACATAATGATTAGTAATTAGATGTTAAGTTTGACGAAGAAAAAATATGATTATTAGAAATATATCACAAAATACTGAAACATGTTGCAGCTAATAGTTAGATGTCACAATTTTCAAAAGCATAGTTTACTAATTCCATTATAGATGTCATCACATTAAACAATGTACGATCACAGCACCAGCAACAATGACTGGAAAAGACATAGCAATCAGCTGCTAGTTCTTCCCTATCATGTACTCCATTGGCAAGAACTATCCAATTATCACAAAGTATTTGTTTTGTCCCAAAAATTCACCTCCAGCTCTTAACAGAAAATAAAATTTAAAGATGGTTGGCATTAATAAGCCATCTGTAGAAAATTGTTGTTTTAATGGTGAGATCTTCATTTGCTTCTAGCAGAGGATTCATGTGCTCGACCCGGCGTGATTCTCAATTTGGTTCATGCAGTCTACCCCATATGCTTGGGATAAAAGGCTCAGTTGTTGTTGTTGTTTGTTGTTGTATATTCATTTGCTTCTCGCATTCTCGAGTATGCAAGCAGACCTTAAACTGGAAGAAAATTGTTCACTCGTGGTAGATATGGAAAGAAAAAGAGGAACATATCGGCTTCAATAATATCTTGAAACTGCAAGAGTGGGAAAAGTGGAGGAAGGGTGTGGAGAGGATGGAGAAGAGATTCCAAATGGGTTCTCAAAATGGATCAAGGATGATTTCTAAATAGATTTCAGAGTAGAAGATGGAAGAAGGGTGATGTTGGCATTTAAAAATGTTTGTGTACTAATATACTATATACGTAACATTTTTTAGTACCCTGGTTTTAAGAATAAATAAACATGTATACATTGTTTCTAAGCATTTTTAAAACATTGTGGGATTAAAAGTAAATGAATTTCAACTAGTGGGTGCAGAAGCAATTTTCCCTAAATTTATTGTTTATGAAAATCTCTCGAATTTAACTCAACTGCTTCAGTTTTGAAATGCGATCAATTGGGGGAGAGGGGGGGAGGGAGAAAGAGCTTCTTTTATGAGTACTAAACGTGCAAAAGTATGAGGGGTTATGTATATAATTATCTGGGGAAGCCTAGCAATGGAGAAATAAATTCACGAAAAATAAATGATTAATTTAAGTATACAATAATGAGGCTACTTTATATTCCTGTAACATCTTGGGGGGAAAATATCATATTCACGAACATACCTGTGGAAGCAAGGTAGGAAATGAACTCAGAAGTTTGATTTTGTTTAGGTTAAGGAAATTAAGAGTGGCTTCTGCTACAACAGGGTCCGCAAACTCTCTGGAAGCAACAACATGAGCAAATCAAGGTGGGATTAACAACTTAAAATGAAGACATCAGAGGGGTTGCAACTATTCAACTTGGTGATCATAAATCGTCCATTTTGGTCTTAAAAGTAATTTAAGGATAAGCATATAAGTACAGAAGGCAGGGCCTAAAGTGTTGGTATTTGGTGAGCATACAACGAAACTGACATGGCAATACCTCATTGGGTGTTGTATATATAATAAAGTGGCATGATGTGAAATGAATCCAATATTTAATGAGAGAGAGAGAGGAGAGAGAGAGATGTCATATAACTTGAAATAATATGTATCATTCTAATCCATGTCGGTGTCACTATAGAGTGCATCCTACAATGATTTTAGACCCCGTATCCTCGTATAAGAAACAATTAAAGCAGGATTATGAAGCAAAAAAAATGGCCCTAAAAGACTTATTTGACATATTTACTTTGTATCTATTGTGTCGGTAAGACATGACTTCTTTGGTAAATTAACATTTCTGCATGCTTAATCTTTCGGTCTCCTTTTCTAAGGAAAGACACCAACTCAATGAAATAAACTGCAAAAAAAGTCCACCTCCATATACAGATTGGAGAGGCAGACTATATATTCAAAGTTACTATTCCTTTTAATTTTTTATAAGCAGGTTAAACGATGGACGCGCGCGCGCGCATGTGTGCGCATGTGTGTGTGTGTAGAGAGAGAGAGAGAGAGAGAGAAAGAGGCTAACAGAAAAACAAGAGTGAATCCAACTGGACTGATTCCTTGTCCTCCAAAAGTATATTATCTAATAGGCTTAGTTTCACTAGACTACCATCAATCTTACCTTCTTTTTCCCAACTCACTATCATGAACTATTAGAATAACATGAACATTGTTCATAGTTCCTGTTCATGGCTAACTTGGCACAGCAAATGGATAGTTGCCATTTCAGTCAAGATAATTTGACTGGTTCTTTCATAGACCTTTCTTGACTTGATATATTCTTATAGCTGACCCCTCATTTTGATGAGGAAAAGTAGATGATGATAAGATGGATGCTAAGAGATTCACAAATAATTTAGAATCAAATTATCATAACAATCAATCCATATCTTCATTTTACAACAACAACAACTGAGCCTTTTATCCCAAGCATGTGGGGTAGGCTACATGAACCAACATGAGAATCACGCCAGGTCCAGCACATGAATCCTCCGCCTCCACTCACTCCTAACGAACAATATACTTTCATTGAGGCATTTGGCAACCATATCTTTTCGTATCACCTCCATCCATGTTTTCTTCGGTCTCTCTTTCGTCCTTTTGACATTGCCTGTATCGATAGTATCCATTCGTCGAACCGGTGCTTTCATAGGTCTGCGTCGCACATGACCAAACCATCTTGGCCGATTTTCCCGCATCTCTCCTCCATAGGTGCTACATCAACTTTTGCACGAATATCCTCATTTCGCACCTTATTTTTTCTAGTATTACCATACATCCAACGAAACATTCGCATCTCCGCTACGTGCATCTTCTGTGTATAATGCTTTTTAGGAGCCCGGCATTCTGTACCATATAATAAGACAGGCCGAACAGCGCTCCGATAAAACTTTCCTTTTAATCTTAACAGAAAGTTACGATCGCACAAAATCCCTGCTGCACTCCTCCCTTTTAACCAACCAGCTTGGATCCTTTGATTAACGCCGCTATCAATCTTCCCATTCTTTTGGATGATGGAACCTAAATATCTAAACCGATCGCTCGGTGATATCTCTTGTCCTTCCAGTGTTATACCAATGTGGTATCAACTTCTCTGTTTGCTAAATTTGCAATGCATATATGTTGTCTTGGACCTGCTCAATCTGAACCCCTGAGATTTCAACATTTGCCTCCATAACTCCAATTTGACATTAACCCCTGCTTTCATCTCATTTACTAGAACAATATCAACAGCCAATAATATACACCAAAATACCTCATTTTGGATAGTTCTAGTAAACTCATCCATCACGATGGTAAACAGGAATGGATTTAATGCAGATCCTTGATATAAACCAATTGTAATCGGAAAATCACTCGTTAGGCCGCCTCAAGTTCTGACATTTGCCACTACTCCATCGTACATATCCTTGATTATATCAATGTACTTGATGGGGACCCATTTCTTCATCATTGTCGTCTATAATATCTCTCTGGGTACCTTATCGTACGCTTTCTCTAAATCAATAAATATCATATGCAAATCTCTTCTCTCTCGAAGACGCTCAACAAGTTGACGAAACAAATAAATAGTCTTTCGTCGATCGTCCAGGCGTGAACTCAAACCGGTTCTCTGTTATCTTAACATCCTTGCTTAGCCTGTGTTCAATCTCTCTCCTAAAACTTCATAGTGTGACACATAAGTTTTATTCCATGATAGTTTGAGCAATTTTAAATGTCATCATTGTTCTTGTAAATAGGTATAATGGTACTTTTCCTCCATTTATTTGGTATCTTTTTGGTCTGCCAAATCTTATTAAATAGATCTGTCAGCCATTTAACATCTATTTCTCCTAAATATCTTCAAATCTCGATAGGAATCTCATCTGGACCAACCGCTTTTCTTGATCTCATTCTCTTCAAAATCTCTTTAACCTCTGGTATTCTTATTTTACGAATGAAATCACGGTTTATATCTTGAGATTGAATGATAAGTTATCCAAATTCTTACTAAATCTCTCATTGAACAATTTGTCAAAATAATCTCTCCATCTTTCCTTGATATTCTTATCTTGAACTAAAACCTTCTAATCTTCATTTTTGACACACTTCACTGCACATAAATCTCTGGTCTTCTTTTCCCGCATCCGAGCAATCCAGTATATATTATTTTCAACCTTCTTAATATCCAATTTCTCGTAAATCTCCTTATAGATCTTAGTTTTAGTTTAGTTTCCCGAACAGTTTTCTTAACTTCCTTTTTAGCCATTTTATAGTTCTCAAATCTCTTCGCGTCTCTACTTTTCTTCAAATTTTTATAAGAATCTCTCTTAATTTTAATAGCAGCCTTTACTTTTTTGTTCCACCATGATGTATTCTTAGATCTCAACTCACCAAGTAGATCTCTAACTAATCTCTTGATACAACTAGCCATTTTATTCCATATTCTGTCTGAATTATCTTCAGACTGTCAATTCGCCTCTTGCACTACACGATCTATAAAAGTCTTTTGGTTACCTTACTTCAGTCGTCACCACATAATTTTATATTCTACCTAACGTCTAATTTTCTTAGATTCTCTTTTAAATCGAAAATCTAGAACTAAAAGTCTATATTGAGTGGTTACACTCTCACCTGACACTACCTTACAATCAACAAGCTCTATCTACCCTTCTCGTCAGAAAAAGTCTATTTGACTTGCACTCGATCCGCTCCTAAAGGTATGAGGTGAGACTCTCTTTTTCTAAAACAAGGTAAAATCTAGAATCGAGCTACTCGCTTCATTCCTTTGTCCAAAACCAAAACCTTCATGGATAGTATCAAACCCACTACGACTAATACATACATGTTCATTGATATTACCACCAATAAATAATTTTTCTCCACTATATATCTTTTGCACCATCTCGTCTAAATCCTTCCAGAATAGACGCTTACTGGTGCCATCAAGACCTATCTGTAGTGTATAAGCACTAATAACATTAAGAATCTCTCCATCTATAATAAGCTTAACCAGTAAAATTTTATCGCTTTTTCTCCTAATCTCAACTATATCTTCAAGCAACCGTCTATCTATGATTACGCCTACCCAATTACGATTTTTATCTCTATTCGTATACCAAAACTTATAACACAATGCTCTATGAGTCTACCCTTTTCACCTACCCACTTAATTTCTTACAAACACATAATACTAACTCTTCTCCTAATCGTCACCTCCACTAATTCTGTTAGTCTACCCGTACGGGACCTATATTCCAAGAAACTAGACAGATCCTATGAAACTCTTGCTTATTTGTTACTACACCCGGGGTCCGATATAGCGTGTCGCTTCCGGATGACGACCTAGAAACTCTTGCATACTTAACACTACACTCGGGATCCAATATAGCGCGTCACCGAGTAGGGGACGTCCCAACAATATTCTTATTATGGTTCATGTCATAGAATATGATAAAGTTTTACATTGGCTGTCACAAGCCTACCGCAATCACCCTTTCTCATCCGGACTTAGAACCGGCAACGGTGGGTTTCCATATCTTCATTTTAGATGGTATTAAAAAACAAAGTGGTTAGAATAAAAGTTCAAGGACTCCTTAGATGGTATTGGACTGAAAATGGTATTTTAAGTCACATTGTGCTTCTTAGCTCAAGGTTTAAAATTCTAAATTTATTATTTCCACTATGAAATATTAATATATACACGCCCGAAAATGGGGTAAGCCCCTCTGATTATGAGCGAGCGAAGTCTATATCTGGACATCTACATACATGTCCTAGCACATATATACAGTAAAGATATGATTACAATATCTTACACTCAAAAACATTTTAATTTTGTCATGATATTAAGAACACAATCAGTTGAATGAACGTCGTTGTGATGCATTTCATATCCTGATATGCAGTTCTTGATAGTATCTTTTCTGCTATAAAGATATATTAATTAGTTTTCCATGTGTTACTCCATGCTTTCAACTTAATTACTGTTCAGATGTATCCAAAGGATAGCAGAAACCAAAGGGAGAAGCATTTACAGACAAGCCGAACAAAAACTATCCCGAATATGCACAAGAGAAAAAATTCCAAGGCTTGAATCTGCATCACATTGGCTTTAAAAGAATTAAGACCTTAAAACAACAAACAGAAATATTACCGGCTTAAACATGAACGGAAAAAGGTCCTCAAACTAGGGTCGGCATCATGCAGGACCACTTCTCCAAAATCAAGAAAAAATTGAAGGATAGTCTGCAATAAAGAAGTTACAAAAAGGATTAGCATTGGTATGGTAGTTATATAAACAGATTAAGATAAGGGAAATCAGGCAAGATTTAGATATAAATGGTTTTGGTTAATGGGAAAATATAGGTGTGAATAGGCAATTTTTTGTTAGGTAGGATGTGGTAAAATTACTCTGACCCGACAATAATGACGAACAAAATATGAATTTACTATTCTGCTCCAAAATTGTGAGGTATAACTAAGGATACAATTTAATCACTAAAGATAAGTAAAAATGAGACTAATGGCGGCGAATTATTAAATGGCGTCGAATAAACAAGGGAAGGATTGGAATACTGAAAAGTTGAGCATTGGAATACAAATGTGACATGATTAACTATGCTGTAAGCAAATCTAGTAAGCCATCATGATTACTGCAAAATGAAAACTCACTCCAATTCAAATCAAGGCATCAAAGACCTAAATATATCAATACTAGTGTTATGCACGTGTAGATTTATTAAAAATAAACATTAAGCATATGGTCTATTTTGCAACATTTGCATGAGTTGACTATAAAATCTCTTTTCAGTAGAAAGAAATGCACGCTCATCTTTTATTCTGAAAGCTAAATAACATAGAATTTTGCTCGATTAGCAAGAAACTCTCATTTGTTGCTTTTTCCTTTTGAAAAAGTTAATATGGATGATATTTGTATAAATAGAGAATGTAAATGATGCACTAAATAGATTATATATGAAAAAAGAAGAAGTGAATTAGTTTATGCACTAATAGATTATGATGATACATACAAATATATAAGGCATATATATAGATAGGAGGTTGTAGATTTAACATTCTCCAAGTTCAAGTGGGCGTGGTTTGAGAGGGAGGGGGGAGAGAGAGAAAGAAAGAGGGGGAGAGAGAGAGAGAGAGAGGCCCCTTGAAATATGTGAAGAGAAAGAGAGTTTAGGAGAGAGCTTCCACATGAAGATTTTATTTTATTTTTCTTTGTTTTAAATGGTGTTTAGCTAGACAACTTGGGACTGAAGCATAAATTGACCAATTTTGCTTGTTTTATTGATTTATTCCTTGAAAAATGGAGAAAGTGACACATGGACTCCCCAGAGTTTGGGTTATAATGGAGATGAGTGTAAAATGATCTAACTCTGTGTATACACTTGCGCATGTGTGCGATGTGAGGTGACACCTCATAAAACATTTGAGGGGCGTTTTATAGCTGCTCAAAGGGTCAGCTTATGACCAATCCAAACAGCTCAATGTGATCTTCATCAACTAGACTATAAATTGTAAGAGTTCCCACAATTTAGAGATCTCTATCTGACTCTTCAAGGTGTTGCATATATCCGTTATGAGTAAAATGGATATCTCTCAATTGTCAACTCCACGCATTTATGTTTTAGCGAATGTAGGTTACCCATAAAATGATCCATTAAGTAGCTAGAAGCCGCACCACCGCATTAGTTTTCTAAGAAATAATTTCACATATGCTTTCCTTATATAGCAACAAATTCAAAGTCTTTATCCAAATGTTAATCAGAAGCATGAACAATTTACTCCCATCCAATTTTGCTAAATATGTCGCATTGGTCAAATTAACAGCTAACAATATCAATTGCCTCCATCAACGTCCATTTAGGGTATCTCTTTCATTGCCCCATTACCTATGATCCTATCTATCCTCATTGCAGCACTTGTGGGTCTAAGGGCCCTAAACTGCACATGTACAAATCATCTCAATTTGTTCTCTCTCGTTTTATCATCAGTAAACGCCATATCTAACAGCTCTTTTTGTATCCTGACTATCAATCTATAGCTACCATCCATCTAAACACTCTCATTTTGTGTGTACTCGTTTTATAGGATACATCGAGTCATCCTAACCATAAAGCATTATTGGTGTATAGTTATGCTGTGAAATTTTATTTCCTTCAAATTCGTGATTTTTCTATTGTCACATACTACTCCATAATCAATTCTCCACATTAACCATCCCCCTTTGGTCATTCCTGGGTACTCGTCAATCTGCACTACTTGTCACGTTATGTTCCATGAACCACGCAATCTCACTATCATGATAAACAGCTTATCATGTGTTGTTCAAGCGATTATAACATTTTTCAAAACTTATTTATTCGTAATCTTCTCCCTGTTGTGAAAATAGGTACCAAAGTACGCAGCGGATGATCGATACACGTGAATCGGAACTAATAAAAAGGATCAAACGCAGCAACTAAGCAAAAGCAAAAAGTATTAAAAGAAAAAAAACACCAAGCAAAGGACACGATATTACCCAGATTCGGGGCGCACTTACATCTAATCCTGCAAACCGATGACGAATTGCTTCCACTATTCAACGAAAAATTACAAGAGATAATTCATGCCCTCTCGATCTCACCCAAATACAAACTTCCAATCTAAACAAATCTCTCTATATATATCTCTCTGCCAATTAGCCGCGGCCACCAAACCCTTTCCTTTTTGGATTAATAGTGTCGCTGCCTCTTTTTTTGGCTCTTTGTGGATTTATTTTCAAGCCGCAAACTCCTCAATTAATCCTCTGGTGCATTTAAGTGGCCGCCGCCGTCTCATGAAGAATCTGTAAATTACTTCCTAGCAGCCGCAGGCTTCAAAATCCACTTTGAATTTTTGGATGGATGAATTCGCCAACAGGAATTAATTAATCTGCATTTTCGAATTAATACATACTGCAGCAGACTTCTATTGCCGCAGCCTTTTAATTCTTAAGGCCCGCAGACTTCCAGCAAGCATGGCTTTGTTGGATTTGTAGATTTATATAGAGAGGTTTCTCTTTTATAAATATATATATATAGGCACATGGTTTAAGATTTAGATTAATCTCCAAATCTCTAATGCAGCCAGCCCCTCACCAATTCATACGGTCATTAGAATTGAACCCAAGTACACAGCACATGCTCAACTAAAGGGCTTTTGGGATTTTGATCTCGGACTTCGAATTTGCAATCAATTTCAACAATTTGTGCCTTGATTCAAATTCGCAAAATCTTTATATTTCCATGAAAAAACTTGAAATTCTGCAATTCATCGTCTCTATTCTTTATCAAGCAACTTAGCAAATCAAGTCCAAGCAAAGCTTAAACTTGAAAACCGGGACCACTTTCGTAAATGCGTCCACCGGATTTTCATGGGTACCAATCTTCGCAAGTGAAATAACCTTTTTCTCGTTCTCCAAAAAAAAAATATTTCACCTCGATATGCTTAGTTCTCGAGCTATAAGCCTGACGCTCCGCCAAGTGAATCGCACTCTGACGGTTGCAAAACACCTCCGTGAAATCCTGCGAAACACTTATACCGCCCATCAATCCATGCAAATATATGGCCTTCAACTCTGCCTTTGTCGTCGATCTCCATGATATTGCGTCGGTGCCCAACGTGAATGCGTAACCCATCGTCGATTTTCGTCTATCCCTATCACCAGCAAAATCAGAGTCACAATACCATGTCACAATACAACCATCCGTACTTTCTCTGCTGAATAACAAGTCAAACCCTGTAGTACCCATCAAGTATCTCAGAACCACTTTACAAATTGCCAATGCTTCTTTCCCGGATTAGCCATTTATCGGTTGATCATCCTTACTGCGTGTGCAATATCTGAACGTGTGCAAACTATCGCATGCATCAAACTGCCTACTGCGCTCGCATATGGCACTCTAGATATGTACTCCATTTCCGTATCCGACCCTGGTGATAACTTCACCAAAAGTATGAAGTGCGCCCTTAAAGGAGTAGACACGGGCTTTATCTTCTCCAACCTATATCGAACGGGAACTTTCTTGATATATTGTTTCTGTCGCAAACGCAGCTCACCGCGCTTCCTCTCCCTGATAATCTCCATGACAAGTATTTTCTTCGCGGTCCCAAAATCTTTCATCTCGACTCCTGACTCAACTGATATTTCAACCTGTTGATCTCTGACATACTGCATGATACCACCAACATATCGTCCACGTACAATAAAAGATACATCCGTGACCCATCATCTAATAGCATCACATAAACGCACCGATTCTTAATATTCCTTGTGTACCAAATCGCCAACATAAACTGATCAAATCGCTTATACCACGGTCTCGGAGACTACTTCAAACCATAAAACGACTTCTTCAAATTGCAAACATAGCCATCCTTGCATCAACTACGACCTCTTCTAGCTGATGCATATAAATATCCTCATCTAGATCACCATGCAAGAAAGCAGTATTGATATCAAGCTGCTCTAGCTCCATATCATAAACCGCAACCATGACTAACAAAACACGAATCGAAGTATGTCGAACTACCGGAGAAAAGATCTCGTTGCAGTCACCCTTCATCTGTACAAAACCCTTAGGCACCAATCTCGACTTGTATTTAATGTCATCTGCCTCTGACGAACCCTCCTTAACTTTAAAAATCCACTTGCAGTCGACGGCGTACTTGCCCTCCGATAGAGCAAACCACACGTATCGTTCTGATGAAGAGACTCCATCTCCTCTTCCATCATAACTCTCCAACTAGAAAAATTGATAGACTGCACATGCTCTCTGTAACTGGATGATTTCTCGTGCTCAATAGTCAACGCATATGATACCACGTTATCGAAACCAACTGCCATCATGTCCTCAAATCCAAGTCTGACCGGCAAACGCCTAACTCGTGTAGATCTCCGCCGTTTTGTCTGTACTGGACCATTTGGCTCTGTCGGACCCTCCGCCTGAATCTGAGTATCAATCACCCCATCTCTTTTACTATTCTGAACCGGAATGTCGATCTCTGCCTCGCTTGGTGGTGCAACCATTCTTTTCACCATCTGATTGAGTCTGTTTTCCACAAACCATCACAGACTCATCGAATGTAATATGCCGGCTGATTACTATCTTCTAGGTCTCAGACACCACAGCCTGTACCCTTTTAGCTTCACTTCCTTAGCAGAGTAGGACACACTTTCTAGCTCTTGGCTCTGGCTTATCGCTCCTCTGCTGAACATAAACCGGGCACCCAAATATCCGAAGCCGTCTGTAATCTCCAGCCTTCCCGATCCACACTTCCTCAGAAATTTTCTTATCTATCGCCGCCGATGGTCATCTGTTGATGAGATACACGGCGGTTGATAAGGCTTCAGCCCAAAACTCCTTTAGAAGCCTGCAGTAAACCGCAAACATCTGGTCTTCTCTAGTAATGTCTGATACATCCGTTCTGCAAAGCGATTTGACTGAGTCTTCCAGAGTGATATAATGGCGCGCAATCTCCTCCGACTTGCAGAACTCTACAAACACATACGAAGTAAACTCTCCGCCGTCATCGAAGCAAAGAACCTTTACATTCCTACCAGTCTGTTTCTCTACCCTGCCTTTCCACGTCTTAATCTTCTCAAAAGTTTCGGCCTTGGAATTGAGAACATACACTCAGACTTTTCTCGAAAGGTCATCAATGAAGGAAACTATGTGGCTCCACCTCGCGAAAGATTCGGTACTGGACCCCAAATATCAGTATGGACATAATCAAGAATACCCTTCATATCATGCACTGCTGTCCCGAACTTTACCTTTGTTTACTTTCCTAGGACAATCCTCACAGAAATCAAGACTGTCAAAATCTCCATCTCCAAGTAGCTACCTTTTACGAAGCACCTCCAAACCTGACTCCACAATTGGCCCAACCGTAAATGCCACAATCTAGCTGAATCCGAATCACCTGAACGAGTAGATACCGCAGCAATATTATTTGTAACTGACTGTCCCTCTAGAAAGTACAAGTTTCTCATCTTCTTTTCTTTCATGACAAGAAGAAACCTTTGGAAATTTTCATGGAATATCCATCGACTACGCACTTGCAGCCGATCACCGCCAAAATTCTTACAAAAATCAAACTCTTCTTCAGATCTGGCACATATCTGATATCCGTCAAAATCAGCACTACCCCATCAAACATGTGTATCCGAATAGAACCAATTCTCTCGATCTTGCAAGCCGCATTATTGCCCATCAAGACTGAATCTCCATTAAGAGAACGAAACGTCGCAAAACAACTCCGATATGGAGTCATGTGAAAAGAGCTCCCCGAATCTAGCATCCATAGATCATGTACGTCGCCGACTATACAAACTGATAATACGGAACAATCGTTGACATCATCTGAATCGTTTATGACAGCTGCAATACTAAAAGACTCCTTGGTATCCTCCTTGAACTTCTGACAGTCCATCTTCCGGCATTTCACCGTGTAATAATTGCACTTGTCACTAGTACGATTTCTCAATTTAGACATCGCTCTATTCTTGAAACCACTATGTGACCGCTTCTCCAAACGGTCTCTAAAAACCAATGCATCGTCTAACCACTTTTATCCCCCGATACCTTCTTCCTCAACTCCTCGCTGTGTAGGCCCGCTTTAATATCTTCTAAAGAAATTTTATCTCTGTCGTACACCATCGATTTCACAAACTGGTTATATTCAGACGTCAAAGAACAAAGCAAGATCATAGCTTGGTTCTCGTCTTCAATCTTCACCTCTACGTTGAGTAAGTCCATAATAATTTGGTTGAGTTCATCCAGATGGTCTTTGACGGATGTACTTTTCTTCATCTTCAATGTGTATAAATGCTGCTTGAGATAGAAACGATTTGTTAAATATTTCATGTACAAGGATTCTAACCTGCTCTATATCTCTGCTGTCGTTATCTTTTACACAACCTTGTATAGAATCTCATCAACCAAGCTCAGCTGCATCAAACTGAAAGTCTTATCTTTCATATCTCCTTTCTAAATATTTGTGGTCGTCGATGGTATTTTCTAGTTTTCGAAAAATATCTTATGAACTCTTTGTTGCTTTAGACTCACCGTCCTCTTCAATCTCCCTAGCCTGAAACTGTTCCTTCCGTCAAGCTTATCGATCTTATAATATGTAGAAGCTGCCTTTCCAATAATCCGAATCACCGTAACAAAACCTCTCATAACACTTGTTATGAAAATAGGCACCAAAGTACGCAACAAATGATCGATACGCGTGAATCGGAACTAATGAAAAGAATCAATCGTAGCAACTACACCAAAGCAATAAGTAATAAAAAAAACTCCAAGCAAAGGACACAAAATATTACCCAAGTTCGATGTGCACTTGCATCTAATCCTGCAAACCGACAACGAATTGCTTCCACCATTCAACGAAGAATTACATGAGATAATTTCTACCCTCAAGATCTCATCCAAATACAAACTTCCAATCCATACAAATCTCTCTGCCAATTAGTCACGGCCACCAAACCCTTGCCTTTTTGGATTAATAGTGCCGCTGCCTCTTTTTCTGCCTCTCTGTGGATTTATTTTCAAGCCGCGGACTTCTCAATTAATCCTCTGATGGATATAATTGGCCGCAACCATCTCATGAAGGCTCTGTAAATTACTTCCTAGTAGCCGCAGGCTTCAAAAATCCTCTCTGGATTTTTGGATGGATGAATTCGGTAATAGGAATTAATTAATCTACCTTTTCAGATTAATACATACTGCAGCAGACTTCTATTGCCGCAGACTTTTAATTCTTGAGACTCGCAGACTTCCAGCAAGGATGTCTCTGTTGGATTTGTAGATTTATATAGAGAGGTTTCTCTTAGAGATAGATATAAAATTAATATATATATATATAGGCACATGGTTTAAGATTTAGATTAATCTCAAAATCTCCACTGCAACCGGCCTCTCACCGATTCATATGGTCATTAGAATTGAACCCGCTAATACCGCACGTCCTTAACTAATGGGCATTTTGGCTCTTGATCTCGGCCTCCGAATTTGCAATCAATTTCAACAATTCTCTCAACATTTCTCTTGGGAAATTACCCCTTCTCTAGACTCCGCCTTTGTCATAATATGCATCTAAATATCGCATTCTAGACTAATGAGCATCTATGACCAAAATTACTTAAAATTAACCAACAAAAACTATTTTACAACTTCGATGAGCAAAAGTGAAACACAAATTAATCAACAGCACCCACCAGCAAAAGCAGACCATTGGGTGACTGAGACTGCTGCAACGCTAAGACCGCTCTCTGGAACAGCTTGTTGATCTGGGGATAAGCCCTAGCGACCAAATCCTCAGAGCCCCCTTCTTTGCAAATCTCGTAAATTCTCTTGACCTGGAATCAAATTAACAGGAGATAAAATGGAGTGATTTGCAAAAAAGTGAGAGATTTGAACGCGACAGAGAGAGGATACAGATTGGATGATGTAGGGATCGGAGGCGGGGTCGCCGGCGGAGGAGGAGTCTCTGGCGGCGGCGGAGAGCGATCGGAGATGGAAGTCCCAGTCGCCATCTTTGTCTCCTGCTGCTTTCACCATTTTTGGATTTTGGATGCGGTTTTTCGAGAGATTTTGCGGGGTCTTTTTTGATTGGGTTGGTAATTATTTTACAGTTGGAACCCTATGCGATTTTGTGATTGGATGAATTTTTTTGGCCCTGCCTATCCCTAACCTAACCTATGCACACGACTCTCACAACCACTGACAGCACATACAAGCTCACACCCACCCAGCACAGATGAATTTGCTCAAAAAATGTTAATTTTTTACCACTTTCTTTTCTGGATTTCTCGGGTTCGAACCCATGCACTTTCTAAGGAAATGTTTATAACTACCGAGCACTTAGCTGAAATTTTTGGTTTTAATGCAAGTAAATTGATTGATAATGCCTTAATGATTTATCATTTTAGTATAATAATGTATTATAATATCTTATAGTTTTCTTCCCAACACTTTAATATGCTAACGTATTTCGTCGTTGGCACTTTGCAATCTTTTGATTTTACAGTAATGTGTTTTTTTTTTGCGTCAGCTTATACATTGCGAATCTTTTTCATAATTTTTTCTATATGATTATAGAAATAAACCGATGAAAATTAAATATGACGATAAAAGCAAAAGATAGTAAAGTGCTGATGGTGAAATACATTAAGGTATTAAAGTGTTGAGATAAATATTATAAGGTATTATTGAGCAATTTAGCAATCTAGAATGAGAATGAAAAAATTAGGCTAAAATGGAGGATGCTCACCTTGCTTTTCTCGAAAATCAGCAAATGCGCCTTAACTTGGAAAACATGGCTTTTAGCCCCAAAAAAATCAGAATAAATCAGCTCCATAGGTTTTCTTCTCTTTTCCCCAAAATTTGCTTTAACCTTCACCCTCATATTACTTTCTCCCGTTTCTACCTTAGCGCATGTTGGGATACAACAATCCATAGGATAAAAAGTACCCCAAACAGGGACATTCCATGGGATTAAAAAAATTAGCTAAGATCTAATTATTTTTTTCCAAACTTTTTCGCTCTTTCCATCTTTTTTTGAAAAACATATTGCTCTCCTTTTTTTTTTCAAAAAAAGAATATTTTAACTCAATTATGCATAAAAAGAAAATGTAGGTATTAAATGCATATTTTTATTCCAGACTATCCGAAAATCTACAAATTAAAAAAATCCTTAGAAATTTCATTTAATGGAATGCATATGAGCTCCTAGATTTATTTATTCAAAATGGAATCCCTAAAATTATTTTCCAACCTGAATTTTTTTTCCGGCTTTTACTCTCCTAAATCTTCGGTTTAATTTTGCATGACAATGTACCTCTCCTCTTTCTCAAGGAGTGAGCATGCATTCAAAATGCTAGGAATTTGAAAAGAATTAAGAGGGTGTTTTGGACCCTTTTGGCCCCTTTCGGCCTTAGAATTAAGAGGGTGTTTTGGACAAAGAAAAAATATCATGGATGGAAAACGTTAACACCATTGAGGCTTATTGGGTAAAGCGTAGATTTTTCAATTTAAGTGAGAGTTTTAGGAAAAATAAGAAGGACTGCAGCATTTAAGCCAATTTATATGTACTTAAACTAGTTTTTAGCTAAAAATAAACGTTTACGGACTGTCCCTCGCATAACATGGATTTATAATGGTCATTTGTGCTTTGATACTCCTTTCTATGCGACAATGACACAGAACGAAACGATGATCATAAATACATATTTTGCATGTGCTTGATTTGACACTTTAATGGTATGGTTGATAGAGTCAATCCTGCTTCTCGAATCATACTAATATTCAGATCATTGAATAATTTGTTTTCTTGAAATATGTTTAGTTTTTATTTCCGCACATGCCTTTTTTTTTCCACCTGTGCTTCAGGTCGTTCAAAGTTATTTTGCATTTGACATTTACACGGTCCGATGTAGTCATTTATATGAATTATTCATTTTATCATAATGCATGCACCCTACAAGTTGTCCACTTTTACGCATTGATGGGCAAAGAGTAATTGAGGTAATTTAGTTAATACTGTTGATGCCAGAGGACATATAGGAACAGACAAGGTGGTTACAAACTTTTCATGGTTGATTTTTTGGTTTCGCATATTCTTTCAAGAACGAACAGGACTGAATTTTTGGTTGATTCCAAACTTTCAACGGCATTGTCGTGCATGATGTGATGATACTTCCATGGATTTATTGCAGCAGCTCGTTCATAACTGCACAGATGAGGAGGAGAACGCTTATCTGCAAGGTCTTAAAAGAAGCATTTTTGCATTAAGAAACCGAGCTAACTAGAGACTAAACCAATTTCCATCTCTGCACTATACTAAATGGAAGGGTATAGGTTTTCTAACAATTCCACATCTTTTGCCTTAATTCCAATTGTGTCCTTTCACTATAAAAGCGACAGCATTTTCAAATAATTACCATTTGCTTTCAATGATTTTTTTTAACATAAATGTCATGTGCTTTGTATGTTACATATAAATATCATGGATTTTCAATATTTATCAGATAAATGCCGGACTTTATTTGTTATAAATAAATACTGTGGACTTTCAAAGTTTTTCACATAAATATTATGGATTTTGTTGTTCACAGATACATGCCATTGACTTCTAGCATTGTCCAGATAAATACCATTGACTTCCAGCGTTGTCCAGATAAATACCATCGACTTTGTTGTTTACAAGTAAATACCATAAACCTTCATCGTTTTCAGATAAATAATATGGACTTTGTTTGTTACAAATAAATACTATGAACTTTCAAAGTTTTCTCACATAAATACCACGCACTTTGTTTACTATAAATAAATACCATGGACTTTCAATATTTTCTTACATAAATACCATGAACTTTGTTTGTTACGAAATAACGACTTTCAATGTTTTCTCACATAATACTATTGACTTTGTTGTTCACAAATAAATACTGTTGACTTTCATTGTTTTTCAGTTTAATACCATGTATTTTGTTGCTTACAAATAAACACCATACAACTTCACTGCCTCTAGGATAAATACCGTTGACTTTGTTCCTCATAAATCAATCCTGTGTAATTTCATCGTTTTCAAGATAAATATCTTGGTCCGTTTCTCAGACAAATACCGCCCACTTTATTCATTACAAATAAATGCCATGGACTTTCACCTTTTTCAAATAAAATCTTTTTCACTACAAGATTTTAATAAAAAAATATATTTTTCACTAAAAGATTTGGAGATGTAAAAAAAAATCAAAAATATATAAATATTGATTTTGTTCCCATTTCAAACAAATTGCGTATTTTCTATATCAGGGATGCAGATTTGCTAAGATCGCCCGTGGATCGCTGATAATAGAAATAATATGTTAATATTCTATTACTAATTAGAAAATATATATTAATATTCTATTACTAATTAGGTAGCTATAATTAGGCAATACATATAAATAGGAGAGATTATCTCCTAAATATCCTCCTGTATATCTCTTATACATCTATAATTACAAATGAATGCAAGATTAATCCCCAAGGGGAATTCACCAATCTTCATAGTATCAGAGCCAACAAAGCTCTAATCTCTTCTTTTCTCCCTCCTATTCTCTCCCTCATGGCCGGTCATGACGCCACCCCTCTTCCTCCTCTTGCCACCGAAAAACCTTACGACATCACCAACATCAAATCCTGCATCCCTCTTATCCTAGACCTCAACTATGATGCCTGGAGAGAGCTATTTGAGACCCATTGCATCAGCTTTGGCGTTCTTGGTCACGTTGATGGTACAACCACAGCCTCCGGGCCTACCGATAATGAATAGAAACGACTCGACAGTTTGGTGAAACTGTGGATCTACGGTACTATCAGCAAATCCCTCCTCCAAATGATCTTGAAGAAAGGTGTCACCGCTCGCGATTTCTGGCTCAGTCTCGAGAATCTATTCCGTGATAATAAGGATGCTAGAGCCATCCAACTCGACAACGATCTCCGTAATATCGAGATAGGTGATCTTTCGGTCATCGCCTATTGCCAACGTCTTAAAACTCTCTCTGATCTGCTGTCCAACATCGACGTGATAGTTTCCGAAAAGAATCTCGTCACCTACATGGTTAACGGCCTCCCCGAGAAGTTTGAGCAAATTGGAAATATCATCCGGCATCACAACCCCTTCCCTTCCTTCCTTCAAGCCCGATCCATGCTCCTCCTGGAGGAACAACGTCTCTCTAAAACCCGCAAACATCAAGCCTCTCACACCGACCATCCATCCTCTCCTACGATCCTTTACACTGCTGCACCGACCACTCAGTCCTCCAACAGCAACTTTGCCCGCCGTAACAACGGTCGTCCTGACCGGAACTACAACCGCAACCGTCAGCAGTCCAACCAAGCATCACTGCGCCAGCCCTCGACCCAGCATCCGACACTCAACCCTTATGCCTGGGGCCCGTACTAGACAAATGACGACCCTAAGTCAACAGACTACCTGCACATACGTCACTTGAGAACTGCTCTCTAACGTTAAGTATAATACCATCCAGTCAGTTCTCCTGCGAGTCCTTTCCGATGTACCCGTAACCTAACGAGCACCTGTATACTATCTCCAGCACGACGTACTGATGGCCGTGGGACAGACCGCATTGCATCCAGCCATTTTACCGAGTCAGGGGTATATACGGATGGGTTCAAATTAACCTGGATAATGACGGGTAGAACTTGACATGTTGCTTATGACATCCTGACCAAAGCCAATGTCATAAGAGCATGGTGCAGAATTTTATATCGGGAATTTCTAAAGAAACTGAAATTTGCAGACAGCAGCATACTATTTTGGAGTTTGATGAATGTTGGTAGGATTCCTTCAACATTATCATACGATGATATTTTGGATCCCGATCCTACTGTGAGTATATACTACTTATCAGGAGATTCGTCACTTAACGATCAATGCTATAAACCAAGTAGGTGCCTAGAAAGGTGTCAGCGGGGTTACGCCCCCAGAGAAAAGAGGTTCTTTAATTAAGGAACTTCGCGAAAGCGTTGGAAAACCTCCCTCGAAGTATCGACACTGGCCTGGCTGAACGGTTAAGCAAGTATTGTACAGTGAAGAATAGTCCTGGCTAGTTCTTCCTTTTTAGTTTGAGGAGGGATTCGAGAAACGGTGGGAGCCATCCTGTTTAAATAAATTAAAAACCACTCTAAACTTGCAAGAGCATCATGCTAAAAGTGTTTTCTTCTCTCTCTCTTAATTACAGCGACCCTGTGACCACGATTAGGTTACATCTAGATAATAAATTGACTGAATCTGACTTATATGACTAGCAAAGGTCTGTCCAGATGTCCATTGCCTATGACAAGCTGGACCACCCTATTACTACTCAAGATCCCGCCGTCCCAGGTCCAGTTTCCACCGTCACGGATATAGATATCCGTCAGACAAGGGAAAAGGATAAAACGAAAACCAAGTGCCTCGTGTTAGCTTCAGTTGATGGTGTATACCAAAAGCAGCACGAGAAGATGGACTTAGTTTCCATCTTTCTCCATAACAAAGATTTATATGGAGAGCAATCTCATATCGCAAGGTATGAGACCTCGACCGAATTAATTCAAGCGAGGTTGGCCGTCGGGCCATCTGTAGGGGACAATATCCTCACAATGACTAGCTATATTGATGAGCTCCAGGACTTGGAGACCACGTTGGGAAACAAGTCAGATACTGCCTTGGTTCTTCAGTCTCTGCCTTCTACCCTGAAGGAAACGAGGGAAGCAGAAGGAAAGAGAAGGGCAAAAGTTTTGGGACAGGATGTAGAAAAAGAGGGACGTTCCTATTGTTACGGAAATGAACATTGGCAGAAGGATTGCAGGGCCAGCAAAGCCAGTAGCCAGGATACAAAGCATGTTGTGGCTTCAGCTTCATGTGTGTTTGTAATAGAGAACTGTATGTCAGTTAACCCTACTTCCTGGGTATTGGATACCGGGTCAGGATCTCACATCCGTAATTCGTTACAGGCTCTGAGAAACCGTAGGGTTATCAGGATAGGTAATATAACTCTCAGGGTTACCAACGGAATGAGCATGAACGCTGAATCCGTAGGGGAATATCATCTTGGACTGACAACTGGGCAGATGTTGATTCTGCGTAACTGTTTTTATGTACCAGGTACAACTTGTAATATCATATCTGTATCCTTACTTTCTAAAGAATGATATGATTTTACTTTTGTAAATGATGTGGTCCACATCCACCTAAATCAAGTACTGATTGGGTTTGGTACATTAGAAAAAGGAATATACGTATTAAATCAAGCTCAGGTTTTCAGTGTCCAGAACACACTTAAAAGAAAGTCTCCGGATTTAAATCAGGCTTTCTTATGGTATTGTAGACCAGGTCACATCAATGAGAGAAGGTTGACCAAGCTACATAAAGAAGGATATTTGAATCCGTTTGAATATCAATCTTATGCTACCTGTGAATCCTGTCTCATAGGAAAGATGACAAAGACTCCGTTTACCGGATACGGAGTAAGAGCAAGCGAGCTCTTAGGACTCGTACACAGTGACGTATGCGGTCCAATGTCTACACATGCACGAGGAGATTATTCCTACTTCATTACTTTTACGGATGATTTCTCTAGGTATGGATATGTCTTCTTAATGAAACATAAATCCGAGGCCTTTGAGAAATTCTAAGAATACAAGAATGAAGTGGAAAACCAAATAGGCAAAAGTATCAAAACACCGAGATCTGATCGAGGTGGTGAATACTTAAGTGCCGAGTTCCTGGGTTACCTAAAAGAGAATGGAATTCTCTCTCAGCTTACTCCTCCATACACACCACAACACAACGGTGTATCAGAAAGGAGGAATCGAACCCTATTAGATATGGTTCGTTCCATGATGAATAAAGCTGAGTTGCTGTGATCATTCTGGGGATATGCACTAGAATCAGCTGCATACCTTTTGAACCGGGCTCCTACCAAGACTGTGCCTACCACGCCATATCAGATATGGAGTGGGAAGAAACCCCATCTTCAGCATCTGAAAATATGGGGATATCCAGCTTTTGTTAAAAAGCAGCATGTAGACAAGCTCGAGGCACAATCAGTACAATATAAGTTTGCGGGATATCCGAAGAACTCCAAAGGATATTATTTCTATTACGCAGAGAAACAAAAGGTTTTTGTTTTTCGTAATGCCCATTTTCTAGAACATCGGTTTTTAGAAAAGGAAACAAGTGGGAGCGAAATAGAACTGGAAGAAATTCCAGAACCACAAACTGTTACTGAAAGTATGGTAGAACCAGAGATTTCAGAAGAAAGGGTGTAAATCCCCGTTCTCCATCTATAAGAATTTTTCCCTGTATTTTCCAAATTCCTGAGATTAACCTTGCCTCGTAATTATTCTGTGGAAGGTGGTTGCTTAAATCCCAAAGTTTATATTTTTCCTTAACCCAAAAAGTCAAAACTCAGAATTTAAAACCAAAAATTAACACAAATAAAACCAATTTAATTTAACCATTACTTTTCCTAATCCCCCAGCCCACACACTAAATAAATCCTTTTAATTTTCCCAGCCCGCTGCCCACCAGCCCACATCCCATCTTTAAATAATTTCTTAACCAAATTTTTGAGCCGGCCCGTCTCCCCTCAGCAGCCCACGAAGTTTTGAGGAATTATTTTCTTAATTATTCCGGCCCACCCACATTAACCCGTACCCGTCTCCTTAGACCCGACCCACACTCCCTGTTCATCTTCCATTCAAATTCCCCAACGGTAACCTCCCAAACCTACGCGCGCGACCCGCTTCCTCCGCCGTCGCTCACGCCCGCGCCCACGCAGTGCCGTTGCCGCCGTTCCCTATCACAACCTAACCTCTCTCTCCTCTTTCTTTTTGGGAAAATCACTGACCCTCCCCATTCTCCAAATCCACCGAGCACCCAAAATTTCTCTCGAACCCATTGACACCTCCACCGCCGGCGATCATCCCACCTCGTCGCTCGACCCACGTCGACGACAGCCACTCATTCACCCTCTTTCTCCCTCCACGACTCCTCCCTTCATCAACCGAGCCCCCACCAGCATCCCCTGCACAGAAACCCATTTAACCGACCGAGCTCGAGTCACCATCTTACACCCTCGACGTCGGTGAACTCCCCATCACATTGCCGACCTCCCTAAGATCTCCTCAGTATCATTACCATCACAACAATCCCCAGCCCCACAGCTCAACCTATTCCCCTCTTCAAAAATTCCAAAAAAAAACCCTATCTTTTAACTTTTTCCCTCACTGTAAACTCCACTGTGCGCGTTGCCGGAGCGACGCCGTCGACCTTCGGCAACCCTAACACTTCTCAGGCGGACCACAGAGCACCCCTAAGCTTCCAGCGCGCGCAAGACGACTCCGGGAAACTCCGACGTGAAACTCGTGTTTCGAACTAGGCTCGCGAGAATCCGGTACGTAGCGGATATCACGCGTTCGTGACGACACTGCTGCCGTACGACCCCGAAACGTTTTCCAGGCAAGTGTTTACTTGCTTCATGCTATAATAATTGTAGTACAAAGTTAAATAATCTCGTTTAGGGATTTGCCAATTACCGATACATAACGTGACCTAAGTGTTCGATACTAGATCCCAATGGAAATAATTGTCTAATTTGACGGAAACCTATATTTTCTGTTGGCCCTTATCATGATGAATATCGTGTGTGAATCTCGCTTGAAAATACGATTGTTAGTGACAAAAATTGATACCCCCAAACATGCCGTTAAAACTAGAATTCTCTCGTACCCGAAAACGAATAAAAACACCATAAATCATACACATATTGGAAAGATGCGTTTGAGGGCTTAGATCGAAGCCGACTCGACGAACTTTAACCCTATGTAAAGTTCTGAAGATTTCTGTTATGTAACCATGAAGTTAATTGGATCGGAACGCGACTCTGGACTGCAGTCCAGAGCGTTTCTGATTATTGTGTTCTGTCCAAAGACCTGCGTCACTGTGTTTCCTGAAATCGTACGTTACGGAACATTACAGTAGATTAGAGATAATTCTGTTAGCTAAACAAAACAAGTGGTTCCATTCCGATCCATCGCCGTTTGCTATTTTAAACTATATTTAAAAGGGCAGAACGTAAAACTGTTCAGAACAATTTCTGAAATGACATATTGAGATTAAACTGTGTATAACTTTCAACGTACAGATGCGATTGAGGATCCGTCTGTTGCGTTGAATACTTTATCGAAAACCCTAGATTTCATTTAACTGTGACATCGCTGAATTCTGAGCCCAACTGGGTGCAATTCGTGTCGCGAAACAGACGTTCAGTTCTGAAACTGAATTTCCAGCCGCGAGCACTTAAAACGAAATAGCTGTATCTTGAGAACCGAAATCCCGATTGAACTGAAACAAATTGTGATAAATTGCTGACTGAGTATTCTATGTAACCTACTTGTATCATTTTGCTGGATTCGTAATATATTCATTTATGCAATTTATTTTAGTTAAAGACATGCATGTTGGTTCATAATATACATAGTTTATTGGTAGCATACAATACATATATCATTCCCTTGCCACTTATTCAATGTTAGTGCGTGTGGACATTGCATTATCGTGCGTAATAGATGTTGGTTTAGGAGTGACGGGTATACCAATGGAAAGCGAATATTCGTGACCGTGATTGATACAGTGAACAGTGATGAAACCGTGCCATTGGTATACTTGTACACAACTAGATCAATATCATAAATAGTGTAAACCTGGGGAAAAAGGGGAAATCAAAGTGGAAAGAGTATCGTATTTAGCGGGACCGTGTTTAGAGGATGATCATTCGAACTGTGATACTGATACGTGTAGGATAGGATCTAGCGATCCGGCTGACAGGGTTATGTCCCGGGCATGTGGGCCGTGGTCTCGGGTATATACGAGACTCCTGTTAAACATGATCCTCCTTCCACTATGTGATTTCAAACATGACCTAGAGACCGATAGGGACACATATCATATTCTGCATCATATAGTGACATAGAGATTACTTGCATTATTCTCATACCAGTATTACCTCATTTACCTGTTTTATCTGATAATAATAATATTATTATTGTGTCGCTCTGACGACCTGAGTATGCATGCTCAGATTCCGCGGGAGGACCGGCACAGGAGACGGATCTACCCTTGGAGTTCACAGAGATATAGTCTGGTGTACTCCCTATCTTTATTGCTTTTCTTAGAGTGATCGTGATATTGAACTTGGTTAGTTATCGTTCTTATTATCTGTAATTTGTGAACAATGGAATTTTAATGTAATAAATTAGTGATGTGATTCCTTTAATACGGTGCTTTATTTACTGATTACCATGTAGTGCTAGAAGCCGAAGTGTGACTACGGTGGGATGATTCCTTAACCGTAGGAGCATGGCTGGCCTAGTCATCCCTCGTTTTCCGTATTTTGGGAAGCGGGGCGTGACAAAGGGACATTCCGACGCCACTCCGCAGGAGTAGTAGACGATCTCATCCGTCTGAGAGATATTACGGTTTTCTCATAGACGGAGATAGAGAGGATTACACTATTGACTTTGATGAGCCTACTAGCTTCCAGCAAGCCATTCAGAGCGGTGACTCAGTAAAATGGCTAGATGCAATGCGGACCGAAATGGGGTCCATGTACACTAACAAAGTATGGACTTTGGACATTGCTCCAGATGGGGTAAAACTCGTAGGATGCAAATGTATCTTCAGAAAGAAGATTGGTGTGGATAGACAGGTTGAAACCTATAAACATGGTAGTATGCTACTTGCTTTTGTCTACTCCAAAGAGATGTCTCCCAATCCTCTTTGGAGAGGGTGATTCCTCAGACACAGTTCGAGAGGTTATTCGAGATGATAGGTCTACGATATGTCGGCTCATGACCCTAGTGCAAGTGGGAGATTGTTAGTGTATATGCCCTAGGGGCCATTATTGTATCATACTAAGTTGTATATTACTTAATGGAAGCTTAGGATATTCACAGTTATATATACAGTCTTGCTAAACATAGTAGTATGCTACCTGGTTTTGTCTACTTTAATATGTGCATATGTTTCTTGTAGCGTATCACTTATATATATTAGTAGAGCCCATAGGATCTTTTGCTTGATTACCAGCGTTGTGATGGCAGTCACACCAGTGGGGGCTGGGTAGTCTATAAGCAACATCCTATACTTGTCCCTAGTCGTAGGATTATCGAGACAGGGCATCGATACTCCAGAGTAGACTAGTGTGTACACTTCTCATCCCAGTTGGGGAGATGGTCTGTCCCACAACCATCAGTACGTCGTGCTGGAGATAGTATACATGTGCTCGTTAGGTTACGGGTACACCGGACAGGACTCGCAGGAGAAATGACTGGATGGTATTATACCTAACGTCAGATAGCAGTTCTCAGGTGACGTATGTGCATGTAGTCTGTTGACTTAGGGTCGTCATTTATCTCGTGTGAGTTCCCACTGTGCTTTGATTACTACCCTACCACGACTCAAAGGAGTCGTGCAAACAGGTTTTAGTTGGGTACAGTCCCGAGCCACATGGAGGCAGTGGGCGACTGTTAGGGATTCGTCTCTCCCGGTATAGGGAGTTGATGCCGCACTGTGATTGGTTGGTCATTACCATAAGTCCCTGGTCAGGGCTGATTGAGAATTACTGATGGACTGAACAGTAGATTCTCGCATGGTTTTTGAGCCATACCGGTACGACTTGTACGGTTATTATGGGTCTGACGATTACCACCTCCCTAGACCATACATGCGATACTCTTAGACGAACAGACCGGACTGCACGGATATTGTCACGGACAGGCTCAGTAGGAGTTCGGATGGTTTCCTCATTGTCCTTCTTATTGACATCTACCTGGGGACTGTTACGTACAGCTAGTGCCGCTTGCGGTCTGTGGTTAAACCCACTGCCAGCGTAGTGTCGAGTCTTTAGAGTACCACACAGAGAGTTTTCCTGCTCCAGGTGAAACGATATAGAGGTCGTATGGTTTTGCGACAAGGGTTCAGACGCATACGTGTTTAAACGCACGTACGACGTTCGGACAGTTTTTACTAGCCGGCTTTGGTTTAAGCCAGATGCTAGTATCGGGTTATTGGATTTATACAGTCTAATTTTTTTCCGTGTTTTCACGGATTGGAGGGGCGTTCTCGTAATTTTCCGGAAGCTTCTAGAAGAGTGGTGACTTGGGGGTTAAGGTGGCATGAGTATTTAATGTTTCAATGACTCATTTGTGTGATTCATCCATGGAGTTAATGCTTCATTTATTGAGCTAATGACTCATGAGATGAACCACACAAGGTGAATGCATCAACCATGATGATTAATCATTTAATTTATTTATTTGATAAATTATTATGGTTGTTATATTTTAATGAGTTCATTTTTCTTCTCACTCTCATCATCACCTTCTCTCTCCTCAAGCTCATCCTCTCTTGAAACCGTAATCCTCCCCTCTCATGTGTTGAGATCAAGAATTAGATAGACTAATACATACATAACTCACTCTATATCCCCTAGATAGCTCAAATTAGCAATTTGAGCAATCTAGTTATCTCAAGTTAGAGATCAAGCTTGGACAAAGAGCTCTCGGATGGATCGTCTTTGATTCGAGGAGGCCGTTGAGGTGCCGATGTTCCAAGGAGCCTACGAGGAGTGGAGGACAGCGATGAAGACCCGAAGGACATGTAATATGAGGTATAACTTCGAATCCGAGTAGTTAAACCTCTAGTAACGGTTTAGAAAGGATTTATGCGCTCAAGTCCGTGTTACGAAGTTTTGATAATCGTTTTTCATATATTCCGCTTCCCCGCAAATTCGTGGGGTGCGTGACATGGACTTACACTTTTGGCTTCCAAACTGGCCCGCTGCACCTCCTACTGCCAACCCGTGGCCCGGCCACTCTGCTGCAAAGCTATGCCCTACTACCGCGCCTAGACTACTCGACCCCAGCCCACGTCCATCATCCCAACAGGCTCTCTCGGTCTCCGTTCCTCCGCCATGGACCTGGTTCGCGCCTGCGCCTGTCGGTCAGCCTACTGCCTCGGTTGTGCCCACTGCTTCTCTTCCTCAGGCCTTACACACCCTGGCCTTCACGACAACGCAGGATGGTATATGGACACGAGAGCCTCCGCCTACTTGACATCCGACGCAGGTAACTTACATTCTGTTTTTAATAATAGCATCATACAGTCCGTACTTGTTGGTGACGGATCCTCAATCCCTATTACTCAAATGGGCCATGGACATTTACCCAATCCCCACCGTCCCCATTCACTACAGAATGTGCTTATCTCACCCAAAATTATTAAAAATCTCATTTCCGTGCGTCAATTTACCAAAGACAATAATTGTACTATTGAATTTGACCCTCATGGTTTTTCTGTGAAGAATCTCCAGACACAGCAAACTATCCATCGGTGTGATAGCACTGGTGATCTCTACCCCGTCACCACCAACTCCACTCCCGCTCCACCTCTCGCCCTCCTCACCTCCAATCCCTCCACATGGCACAGACGTTTGGGTCATCCGGGCGACATTGTTCTTCAGTCTCTAGTGTCTCATGGTTTTATTTCTTGTAATAAAAACAAAACTCAAAAGTTATGTCATGCGTGTCAATTAAGAAAACATGTTAGGCTTCCGTTTTATCGTTCAGAGTCTATTGTTGAGTCCCCATTTGATATTGTTCATTCGGATTTACGGACTTCTCCTATTTCCAGTATTAGTGACATTAAATACTACGTTGTCTTTTTGGATCACTTCTTACAATTCTTGTGGGTCTATCCCTTGCGGCGTAAATCTGATTTCTTTTCAAAATTCTTACATTTTCGTGCTTATGTCCACACTCAATTTAATCGGGAAATGAAAGTCTTTCAGTGTGACCACAGTGGTGAATTTGATAACACTCCCCTTCATGATCTCTTTGCTGCTAATGGTATGCTTGTTCGTTTTACGTGCCCCCATACCTCCCAACAAAACGGCAAACCAGAAAGGATGATACGGACTATTAATAATATTGTCCGCACTCTTCTCATTCAAGCCCACCTTCCTCCTGGGTATTGGGTAGAAGCCCTCCACATGGCTACACAACTTCTCAATCTCCTCCATCCACCTCAATACAAAATGACATTCCTTTCTCTAAACTCTTCCAAAAGCCTGTCTCATACTCTCATCTTCGAGTTTTCGGGTGCCTATGCTATCCCTATCTCTCACCTCCTCATAAACTAGCCTCACGGTCTATCCCATGTGTCTTCCTCGGCTATCCGACTAATCATCGGGGTTTCCGATGCCTTGATCTCACCACTAGAAAAATCATCATTTCTCGTCATGTCACATTCGACGAGTCCGTCTTCCCGTTTAACTCTCTATCTCCTACTCCGTCCACCACATACAACTTCCTTGACGTCTCCTCCGAACCGTCACATATCTCACGTCGTCTCTTAGAGTCGCCCGTTGTCCCCAACATCAATACAACCCCTCACACTACGGGGGTGCCCCCCATTAGCCCCACGGCCTCCACCACCCCACCATCCCACTCCACGAACTCCACCGACTCAACGGCATCCACGACCTCACCTCCAAACCCCCCTCCCCCTCCCCCTGCCCCGCATCCCATGGTATTTATTTGTAGTAAACATAACCCATCTTATTCCTAAACAAGCATGCAATGTAAATTCTTTCAGCCCTGATAACAAGTGCCGAAGCAACCGACAGACCTTCAGTGTGTCGGATATAAATAAAGCCGACCAAGAGAGAGTATAAGACAAGAATTTCAGATTGAACTTATTAATTATATAGCTTAAATGGCCATACCGAAAAAGGAATAAATATGTAGAAACAACGTACAAAACGCAAAATGAATGAAGGAATCTAAAAAATAGGAAAGAGGGGTGTACTCAAAAACATCCAGTTGCCCTCCCTCACGCAAAAAGCAGCAGCAGCAACGCCGTTCATAGTTCTATTATTAAAATTCTCCAATTCATCACCAAACCCTAACCCTAGAAAAATCCCACATCTCAATCCTCATTCTCTATCCCTAGCCCTAGGCCTAACCCTAATGGAAGCGGAGCGATACCCCGCTCCTCAACCGTCCCGAGAAAACCCTAACCCTAACCCTAGGCCTACGACCTCGGGCCTCATCCTCGATCGATTCCGAGCCATGGCCGCGGTCAACGACGACGTCGTCGAGGTCTACGAGGAGTTGCTGTCGGAGCTCACCTTCAATTCCAAGCCGATCATAACGGAGCTCACGATGATCGCCGGAGAGCAAAGGGAGCATGGGCAGGGGATCGCCAATGCCATACTTGCGCGGATTCTGGAGGCGAGCGATCTGCTTGTTATTTCAGGGTTTCTCTTTTATGTTTTGATGGAAATCGTTTGTTTTCCCCTTTGCATTGGTATAAACCCAAATAAAGTGATAAAAAATTACAATCTTTTTTTAGATGAAGGGTTGAATTTTATGGGTAAGATAGGTTCACTGGTATTAGATTTTTGGCTCATGATGCATTGTTCTAAAGCGCAGTTCAGAATGCTTACCACAAATATTTGTATTCAAAGTGTGATGATCCTGTCCTACAATGAAACTTTCAGTTTACTGTTTATCTGAACAATAATTATGATAATACCTAGTTAATGTCATCCCTATAAAATCTCGACTAAATCTTTTACCTTTACTAAAATTTCTTCTTGCATCTAAGCATCATACCATCTGCTTCAAGTATGCAGCTGGTTTCATTCTCCTGGGTAACTAATTTGGGTTGATCAACGAAAATGGTTTAGATATGTTTACATTTTGAGCATCGTATTCTTCAAGATTTCAACTCTTTTTACATTGTGCAAATAGTTAAATTGGATCTTTATTATTGAGATAGACCAGCTTCTTTGGCATCTTCTACGCTAATACAAATGTTAGTTTTGATTTAACCTGATCAAAATTCTCTTATCGATGTTTATGAACCTCCAGTTCTTTTCTCGTAATCCCTTTTCTCGTTAAGTCAAACTGTACATTATGTTTGCCATATGTAGAAAATTATCTATTTCACTCATATTTGTAACGCGGATGATCATTCGTGTACAGGTTCCAGTAGATCAAAAACTACCATCCCTGTATCTTTTGGATAGTATAGTGAAAAACATTGGTTGTGAATATGTTAGGTATTTTGCAAGTCGGCTTCCTGAGGTGCGTAGCCTCTCTCCCTTTTGTCGTATTTTTTTATTGCTCTCTCTCTCTCTCTCACACACACACACACACACACACACGTTCTTTTGCAAAATTTACTAAACCTTTTTGTTGCTTTCTAGAATTCTATTAATGATTATTATTATCTTATTATTTTTTCGTGGCTACCGTTTCTTTTTCCATTATTTTCTTGTTACTTATTTATCGCCCTTATTTGTTCTCTATTGATTTCTCTCTTTCTTGAACATGATAAGTTTATTTCAACACCTTCTATTTAAAAAGCTATAATTAATAAGTTCAATCTGCATCACCAAGTTAGTCTTGTTATTCAAGTCTGAGGCCCCCATTGTTTTCCTCTTTTGCAAGGTGTTCTGTGAGGGATACAATCAAGTCCATTCTAGCATGCATCCAGCTATGCGTCACCTCTTTCGAACGTGGTCGCAAGTTTTCCCCTCTTCCGTGCTTCACAAGATTGAAGACGAGTTGCAATTTTCTTTGTCTGAGAGCCAGCGACCAGCTGCCCAAGTGAATATGAGAAATTCTGAATCTCCATCTCCCCGTCCATCTCATGGTATTCATGTCAATCCAAAATACTTGGAGGCACGACGACAGTTACAACCTTCTGCTCCAGTAAGTTTCATGCTCACAATATTTCTCAGCTGACCTATTATTTTGGCAGTCTTACATGAAATGAGAGCTTTAGTAGCTCATGTTTAACTAGAAATCCACTAAGTATCTAATATTTCTTAAAGCTGCAAGGTGCAAATCAGTTCCCATGATTTCGGGTGTCATAGTTCATCCTTTGCTCTCTCTGCCCATAAAACCACCCATAGTTAATCTTACCTTAATTACGGTGTCTGCAAGTGTAGCCTGCCGTGACTAAACCTTTCCTGGGCAGGATGCATGTCTTCAATAAAAAGAGGGAAGTACATCTATCATCTTTGCGTACTCATCAGGCATATTACTACCTGGAAGTTCATCCCTCTCTCTCTCTCTCACACACACACACACACACACACACAACACACACACAGTGCATGTCTGAATACTAAGGAACGATAGGGGCACTAAACCTTTTTGTTTTTTTTGTTTTTGACTTGTATCATGAATGCTTATTGTTCTTACTTGCAGATGGGGGGAGTAGACGCTCAAAAGAATGTGCATACTGCTGGATTTGAAGAAGATGGAATAGAAATATTTGCTTCAGAAAGCCCTAAAGGATGGTCTGGAGCTTCTTCAAAATTTCATGTGCAGCTCCATGCTCTCTTTTCCTAATAATTTATGGATATCTATGCAAATATTTTCTCTCCCCTCATGCTGAGATTTATTCTTCAAACAATCAAAGTTACAAAACTTTCAAATTAGCTACGAAATAACTTAACAATTTATTTCACCTTTTTACGATTTTATTCTGATATATACAATCTATACATATGTGCCTACTGAAAGAGTTACAGAACCAGAAGGAATACACTAGTACAACTCTTTTTTTTAAAATAAGGTTTCCTGCATTGACACATGTGATATGGTGTTTGGTGTGTTCAGTGTTCTCAGATTACAAGTTTCTTATTTATATTTGTTTGTATAAGATAGCTTGGGGTGAAGGAAATAAGACTTAATAGTGTACCTTGTGTTTCATATTCCTATGTCTACTGGAAGCTGTAGTCTTTAGCTATGGTAAAATGCATGTTTATTTAATATAGTGATAGAAATAAATCATCTCCCTTTGTACCTAAAATCTTCTCATGAAAAGGGGTTACTTCTCAATGACCAATGCCACATTCAACCCTCACAGATCAAATAACTGATATTATAAGAAAATGACTTCTATGATGACAGTATAATTTGCCATCAAACTATTGACTAGAAAAAGAGAAAAATTATCATCCAAGTACCAACAGTATGCCACAACCAACTTCTTCTATGAGGAGCTATTATATGTCTAAAAGTTTTTTTTATATGCCCTTGAAAATCCTTATGGTTCTGCTAATCCAGACAACTTCTGTGTCATCAGATTTCTGCAGCTGCATATTACGTACATTGTGATTTACAATCCTATTAATTTCCTTAAGCATTCTTTAGACCGTAACTCCCAGTCCTTGCTTTGCTTAAGTTGCAGTTTTCAACCTCTTGGTTTGAAATGCATTGAACATTTGATTTTTTACGACAAATTTTTCCTTAACCATACTATGAAAATGATGTCCTTATTATATTTGCAGGACATCGAACACGCCATTGGGAATCCTTCAAGGTTACGTGGCTACGGGCATAATTCTTCAGGGAAATATGGTGATAATGATTTTAACAATCATGGGCCAGTCCCTTCACATCTTGGGAGGTCAAAAACAGGCTCTCAGCAAATTGCAGCCATATCTACATCTGTTAATGGGGTTGAGAGGCCAATCCATCATTTGAATGACAAGGTTCCAAAGCCTTTGTCTCCTAGACTATTGTTAAAAAGGCCTTCATCACCAATAGACGACGGGCTTCTAAGTGACATTCCACCTTGGAGGTCTTCTGAAAGATCATTCCAACCTCTTCCTCGGCTTGACAGAAGCTGGCCACCGAATTTTGGTTCCTCACAACTAGAAGCTCCAACCAAGAAGCACCCAAGAGAATTGATTGATGCTTATGGAAATTACAGAGGAAAAAGCACTTCCCTTGAAAATTTCTCTAAGCTACCACGAATTGATACAAATGGTATTAACAGAGAGTCTACGGCAAAAAATTGGCGGAGTTTTGAGGAAGAGGAGTATGTATGGGAGGATATGAGCCCGACATTATCTGACCGAAGCAGAAGGAACAGCCTACCCTCGTTAGGACCCACCTCTGGAAGCCTAAGCAGAAGAGTGGGTCTAAGTCAACCAGATGCAAATATTCTTGAACCTGATTTCAGAGGGAAAATTTTGCATGGCCAGGCTAACCAGCATCCAGTTGACGATCCTGCTCTAATTGTCGATGATAGGATTCCACTCCTAGGAGTATGGTTCTTTACCTTATCAATTGTCTTACGCTGTACTGTTTTCGTTACTGATGAGTAGTTAAGAATCACTTTGATTAACATATTACAACTTGCCTCATCATTGCCATTTCAAGATCTATTGGTGATAACAGTTAACCGACTTCTTTGCGCTTCTTTGACATGGAGAGATTTTGTAGTTACTCACTAGAGGAATTCATACATTTTTTGGTAGCATTAGTGTATCGACAATTTTCTTTTTTTGTTTTGTTGATTTATACGGGTAAATGCTTTCATCATCATATCCAAATTTGTCCCTCGTGAGGGAAACCGACAACCCTCTCTGTACTCGCCTTTTAAATTTCATGTAAGCTGTGTAAATATATTAAAATCCTTTGATTTATATGTTTTGTTTAGTCTAACTTGATTTTCTCTAAACAACATATCAATTATATGCTAAAGTTCAGCAAGCTGTTCAGTTTCTTCCTTTCACGTTCTAGATATCAAATTTTTTGTGGGCTTAACAATTCATTAAGTTAATGTGTCTCGCAGTCTGGCCGTGGAACGATGCTTATGAAGTCTTCAGATGGCAAAGAAGTTCAAAACGAACAAGTTCACCATTATCGCAGTTCTCAACATGTTCAAGAGCCTGGGAAATTTCCACGGAGTTTTCAGCATGCTCCAGCGGAACTTAGCTCAACATCACGAGTATGGAGACCTCAAATGCCTTTTCCACCCAGTACTATAACATCAGTAAATGATCAGAATCAGAAACTGCCTAGTCTTTATGACAAACCTCCAGATTTTGAAAATCCATACCCAAGGTTGAATCTTCAGACACCTTTTCTAGACAAAAATTTGGAATTAAGACCATCATTCTCTCCCCTTGTTCATAATTCTCAGCCCATGCCCTTGCTCCCCTTTCCACCACCAAATCAGAATCAGTTCAGAAGCGCATTTAATCTTATGGAATCTAGCAAACCAGTTAACCAAGGGACTACACCATCTTTGTTTCAACCACACCAGCAATTTGATGGTGGCTATATACCATCTCTTTCGTGTCAGTTCTTAGCTCCGCCTCACATACAAATGCAATGTCAGGGAGTTCCTATGGCTATGGGTTCTTTGCCTAGTAAAGTATCTGTAACGGCCAGTTCTGAAGCTACTTCTCTTGTGCCTCCTCTACCAGCGGGCCCACCTCCTGGGTCATCAAATGCGGGCCGTGCATCTCAAAATACCGGCGCCACATCTGGTTCTTCTGTGAGTGCATTTTCAGGTTTGATTAGTACTCTAATGGCACAAGGTATCATTTCATTGACACCTCCAGCTCAATCTGAGGTATGTTATTGTGACTTGACACCGTAAATTTGTTCTTTTGGTATTTTCTTTTTGGTTGTCTTTGGTTGCATAAAGAAACTATAATAGAAAGAGAAGTTGAAAGGACAAAAAAGAAACTTGGTTCTTTTTTTTTCATGTTTTTTTTAATAAAAAGAAACCTGGTTCTTTCTCTTTTGATTTTACTACCTTTGTCCTTTTTTGGGCAATAAGTCGAGAAGGTGGTCCAATTTTTACTACTGTTTATATTTTTGGCAATAGAAAGTGGCAAATTAGAAAATGGGCTCACTTTCTGACAACAGAGGATTTTTAAGCCCTAACCTATTTTTTTATCCACTTAGGGATGGAAAATGAATATTTATAAAATAAAGTCTTTAATTTCACCTTCACATAATCATCATCATCCAACATCAAATTTTATTTTTTGCTTTCTCTCACCAGAATACCCCACCCCCACCCCCACCCACCCGCACCCCCACCCCCACCCCCCCAAAAAAAGAAGAAAGAAAGTATGGAAAGAAAACACACACAAGCATACAGACACTCACTCTCACTCTTACAGTTCTTCCCACTTGCATTACACAACAACTTCAATTTGACAAGACCACCTCTAATTGAGATTGTTGGTAACCATGAAGAGGCATATTACTGAACTTTTCTAGTAACTTTTCCTTGTTACTCAATTTTTCTAGTTTTATTTTCCTTGTAATTCTTTTCTTTAAACATTACAGATACAGAACATTATTTCATTCGCCTTCTATTTTATTACATATTTTCTTTGAGAACAAACGCATCCATACGTTCTTTTCTCATATTCAGACTCAGACACGGAAACTAGCCTCTTAATCAACCAATTTTACTTTTCAGGACTCTGTGGGACTTGAGTTTAACTCTGAGCTTCTTAAGGTTCGGCACGAGTCTGCAATAAACGCCTTGTACACAAATCTCCCAAGACAATGCACTACATGTGGTCTACGATTCAAATGCCAAGAAGAGCATAGCAATCACATGGACTGGCATGTTACAAAGAACCGAATATCTAAAAACCGTAAACAAAAACCTTCTCGAAAATGGTTTGTTAATACAAAGGAGTGGCTGAGCGGTGCTGAAACAGTAGGAACTGAAGTTATCCCATTTTTGCCGACGGAAGTAATTACAGAGAAAAAGGAAGATAAAGAAATGGCTGTCCCTGCTGATGAAAACCAAACAGCCTGTGCATTGTGCGGGGAGTCCTTCGAGGACTTTTATAGTGATGAAGCCGAAGAGTGGATGTATAAGGGGGCAGTATATATGAATGCTCCAGATGGGAACATAGGTGTATTAGATAGAGCTCAGCTGGGTCCCATTGTGCACGCAAAGTGCAGATCTGATTCTAATGGAAGTTCTTAACAACAAGCATAATCGGTGAGTTTACTTATGTTACATATTTATTAGATTGATGATTTTCTTTAGGAATGGGCTCCCCCCCCCCCCCCCCACACACACACAAAAGAAAGAAAAAGAAAAGAAAGCGCTCACGCACACAAAATAATAATAATAATCAGCCCCACCCCAAATGTTATTAATTAAATCCTTCACAGAATCACATTAGTTTTGTAGCCTGCGTGGTAGTTTTGTTACTTAAATTTTCTTGGATATTTTTAATCGATTTAGAATGTACTAGTAATGAATATATACTAGGAATTAATATAAACAACTCTCCTTTTCTTCACTCGTAAGAAGAATGCCGGTCTTACTAAAGTACTATTTGTTGTACAGTAGTCAATTCCAGTGCCTCTGTATTTTGATTTAGTTTTTCTTTTTTTCTCTTTTTTTTCAGTTCTTTCAAAATAGGTACCAAGTAAAACCTTTGCATTTTGATTCTTAATTAGTTCATCTGCACGGTCATCTCTCTATCTAATTATAAGCATCTAGATCTACACTTACATTGTAACTATAAGCCTCTGCATGCATCTCCATCAATCATCTACACTTGTCTTATTTTACAGAACTCAGTAGTGAAAAAATGACTTGGTTTCTTACGTTATTACATGCAGGAATTTTGTTGGATAAGGGGTATTGCAGCATTAGATGAAGGTAATTTATGATTTACTTGGAGCGCTGACTACCCTTTTATGTTGAGTGTGGGTAACTTACTTGAGTCTGCACATAGAAAGGCATGGTGTTTAATATAATATTGTACATATTTATAGTATGATTATGCAACTTATTTGAAAAGCAAAGGCTTTACATGAGGGGTTAGTGAAAAAGGATGTTCTGCTATTCTCTTGTTTTCTCAATTATGGGGTTCCTGCACTTTTATTTTCCCCCTTCACTTTGTTTCCTGCTCTTTTAGAAGTTTAATGCAGGGAATGTCGAAGCAATTTTGAGAGCAAGTAAACACTTGAGCATCTTATGTCAAACTCTATCCAGACGAGGAATTTCATGAAGGCTGAATTTAGCATGCTTTTATTACATTTTCATGAGATGCATTGTATATCTCTGGTACCTGAGAACTGAAGTGTTATCTTGTAGTTTGTGAACTTTGTTCCTCGCAATCAATCGCAAACATAAGATGTATGGATTCAATCCTATTTCCGTATTTATTTTTTAAGTGGCACAAGAATTATTGTCTGGGAGTCTTATGCCAAATTATGTAATGTTGGATCTTCGCTGAACGCTTTGAGATGGTTTTTATTCCATGTAATAATGATTTGTATTTACCTTGGCAAGTGATGCTTTATTTTGTTTAATTGTATTGTCTCTTTGGGTGAGTGATGCTAATATTTTACTGGTGAAATTGTATTGTTGAGGTAGATCGTTGTGGTTATGTTGTGCTTTTCTGCTCAACTTTAGTACTAAGATCGAATCTTTTCAGCCTGATAATCATAATCATTTATGCTGTGTGTGTGAATTTTCTTTTTCTGTGATACTTGCGTCATTGTTGTGTTGGCGGCCACCATCCGATCTATTGGAGCAATTTTTTGTATGGTGGACGTGAATGTTGTTTGCAACATGGTAAGAACCAAACAGCCAATCCTTTAGGTTTCAATGTAGCATCCTGGACCCGGGCACTTTAATTAGCAATGTAAACAATGTTATGGTTCTTGATAACTGATCAATTGCTCGCAATTGGCATGTTGTTAGCTATAGGGTCTGATCTAGTCCAATATCCGTCCATATAGTGGGTATCCTATATATTCATATATGGGAGGTTAGAGTTTCTTATGCGAGACATACAATAACATATAGAGAGTTTTCTAGGGAGAATTAAGAGAGACGTCTCCTTTGTTATCCTATTCTACTATGGTTGGTTTTGTAAGAGTACAAAATTTTTTTTTTAACTTGAAAACCGGCGCTATCGTATGCTTAGATCCCGGATCGAACCATTAACCTACAACTAGCTATCTAGAGAAGGGCTGGAATGCTATACCGATCGATCCGTGTCCTTCGGTCTTTGGCCACCATCCCAAGCTTCTCGCGGCATCTCCGGTCTTGATCTCTTCGTCGGAAAGGGCACCACATCTACGAGTCTTTTTACGGGCTCCCGCTTCATCCGAAGCAACTCGGGCACGGAGTGTGCTAGCCGACGTGTCCAAGATGTTGTAGAGAATGTTTGTGATCACTTTGTCTCTTGCATCCATTGCTTGGATGGAGGTTAGAGATGAAGTCATTGATGGAACCTTTGAGCTGAGGAAGAAGAAGAAGAAGAAACTGTTTTCCTTTTGTGTTTTTCATCTTATGTGATAAAATGAGAGTGAGAGTGATAATAAAAACCAAGAGCAAACTCCTCACATGGCAGCCCACTTTCACTCTCCCTCTCATTTCATCCACTCAACAATCAAATAATGTGACATAAGTGCTAAAAAAGAGATCATGAGTCACCAATATGTCCATGCCACATTAATGCATGTCATGATGAATCTAGCTCATAATTTCCAAATGCAAACATTAATCCAAATGTTTGCCACAACAAAAAGATACGGCAACATCTAAAGTAAACTTGTGACGGATCACAAGGATACCCCTCACCTGTATATACATACCTGCATCCGCATTCCGACTGAATGCGAATGCGATGATACTAAAGTAATCCAACAAATCTAATACTAGGATCCGGCTTAAACCAAAGTCTACTAGTATGATCCGTCCGATCATGATCCGTGCAATACCGCACGTATATGATCGAACCCTGCCATATATCATACGATCTCTACAACGTTTCGCCCGAAACTTAAGAAACTTTCTGTGGGGGACTCTAAAGACTCGTCAATATCTTGGCTGTGGATTTAACTATCAGCACGTCAGAGGTATTAGCCGTACGTAACGAGCTACCAGGTATTGACCAAAAGGGAGGTCGATGAGCGAACTCATCCTGACACCCTACTGAGCCTGTCAGTGACAATATCCGTACAGTCCGATCCGTTCGTCTATGAGCATCGCATGTCGGGCCTAGGGGGTTGGTGAAAGTCAGACCCCCAAAAGCGGTACAAGTCGTGTCGGAGTGTAGCCCAGAACACCCTGAGATACTACTAGAATACCTACCAGTAAATCTCCTGCCTCGGCCGAGAGCTTTGTGTAATGGCTCTCCTAGACACAGCGCGATCTCACCCTCAATACCGGGAGAGACGAAACCCCTGCCGATCCGCTCACTGCCTCCATGTGGCTCGGGACTGTACCCAAGTAAAACCTGTTTGCACGACTTCTTTGAGCCGTGGTAGGGTAGTAATCAAAGTACAGTGGGAACTCACACGAGACAAATGACGATCTCAGGTCGATGAACTAACCTGTACACATGTCACCAGGGAACTGCTATCTGACGTCAGGTATAATACCAACTAGTATGTTCCCGGCGAGTCCTGTCCGGTGTACCCATAACCCAATAAGCACCTGTATACATCTTAGGTGAACCAACTGACACCAATTGCTTATGAGACCGGCCACCGCCCCTCGTCGGGGTCTCGACTGTTAGTTATGTATATGCCCTAGAGGCCATTGTTGTACATATGATGTATATTATGATGGATGCTTGGATATATACAGAGAGGACTTTCTTGCTCGTCATGATAGTATGCTATTTGGTTTCACTTTATCTTAACATGTTGACTTGTATTGGTTTACTGTCTTTCTCTCACATGTTGATAAAGCCCTTAGGATCTGTACTCGACTACTGGGATTATGATGAGATCATACTAGTGGGGCCACGGTAGTCGATGAGTACATCCTATAAATGTTCCTAGTCGAGGGTATATCGAGACAGGGCATCGATACGCCAGAGTAGACTAGCTTATACGCATCTTGACCCATATGATGGGCGATGGATGATCCCATATCCATCGGTGTTTGACATCAAGGATGGTGTACGGGTGCTCAGTGGAGACTGGGTACACTGGACGGACTCGCCGAGAACTCCCAGATGGTGATATACCATACGTCAGATGGCAGTTCTCTGGTGACACTGGTACATGGTAGTCTGTAGACCCGAGATCGTCATAGAGTCTTGTGTGATTCCCACTGTGCTTTGATTTCCACCTTACCACGTCCAAGAGGGCGTGCAAAACGGTGGCTTTTGGGTACAGTCCCGAATCACATGGAGGCAATGAGCGATAGGAGGGGATTCGTCTCTCCCGGTATAGGGAGTTGATGTTGTGCTGTGTTCGATTGGCTATAACTGGAAGTCCCTGGCCAGGGCTGAGATAGGGATATACTGGTAAGTGTTACCAGTAGTTTCTCGACCTGTTATGAGCCTCATATCGACACGACTTATCGGTTACTGGGGTCTGACGTATACCACCCCTAGACTTGATATGCGACATATCAAACGAACAGACCGTACTGTACGGGAGTGTTACTGATTGGATTCACAGGAGAACGGACAAGCTAGCTTGTTGATCTTCTGATCGCTCAATACCTGGGTGGCTGTTACGTTTAGCTGACAACTTGCAGCTTGTGGGTGTTTGATATGATCATCACCTGCTACCGGCGTATTGACGATTCTTTAGAGTCCTACACAGAGGTTTCTTGGCTCAGGCAAAACGGAGTAGAGGCACATATGAGATATGCGCAGGACCGAGGATAATGCGATATGAGATACCGTATTATATTCTCGCGATATTTAGATATGAACCGGGACATCGGATCAAGTGTTGATTCGATGAATCGGTACATGATATATTAGTCGGTTATATTCGATATAGCCGGATCGTCGGATCAAGTGTTGATTCGATGATTTAATGTATAATGATATGTATGATATATTGTATTACATTATTTAATATTAGCTCGCTTTATTATTTCATTTTCTCACCGGATCAATACATTGATATATATGTGATATATGTTAATTGTAATATTTTCTTTTGTTGCAAATATATAATATATATGTGATATATACTATTGTGACATGATATAATTTATTATGAAACATGTTTAGGGATGATAAAAAGAGATTAGGGTTTGATTAGGATTAGCTCCTTCTTGTTTATTCTAGAAGGATTTCCTTTTGTCTTGGTTAAGATATTATGGTTGATACTTATCCATGACTCATCCTTAACCTAACTAAACCCTAGCTCTAGTTTATTCTCTACAAATGTTAAGCCTCTCATCCTTGACCATGGTTCCATAATCAATCATATACTCTTATTACTATTCATCACAAAAGGAATGGATTCTCATTATTCTTCATCTTCTTCTTTCTTGAGTTTTTGAGAGAGCTCACTTGTGATTTCTTTTGTGATGAGTTCATGTGAGAAAATGATATAAAAAGAAAGCATAAATACTACTTCATCATCCCCATCTAATCTAGCCCATTAGATTAGGGTGTACACCTCATTAGAGTGAGAGAGCTTGGGTTATAGCAACTTCGACGTAGATCATCGGAGAAGCGGAACACTACAAGCTAGCATGGATCGTTCGAGTCGTGGAGCCTCTCTTGAATCCGGGAGATCGTGGATCGCGGCGAAGGGACTTCTACTCGGAGCTTGTGAAGCGAAGGAGCGGACTACAAAGGTTGTAATCCCTCACACTTAGTTTTAAAGATGTTATCTTGCATGTTAAACCCTAATAATCTAGCAAAGATCCCGGCTTTAGGTTGTTCGGCACGTCTAAAATTTTATTCGGGCATGTTTGATACTTTATGAACCTTCACAAGAGTGCCTAGGAACCTTACAGCGACTGTATACACTAGTCTACTAATGGAGTATCGATGCCCAGTCTCGAAACTCCCACGACTAGGGACCACTTTAAGGATGTGCTTATAGACGCCAGCTCCTATGTATATGATCGCCATCATATTGTTGGTAGTCAAGCAAGAATCCTAAGGGCTCTATCAACGTATAATAGCGACCTGTAAGGTCACCTAAAGCAGTACACGATGATAAAGATAAACCATGGTAGCATACTATTCTCTATCAACGTGTAATAGTGAACCACAATGTCACCTAAAACATGTACACGATGATAAAGACAAACCAGATAGTATACAATCATCCTGAGTAAGATTGTCCTACCGGCATAGGTCCTCCCTCAATCATTGCAATCACGTGCCTGCGATCCGATAATTGACTCTGAGGGCACTATATCCAACAATCTCCCACTTGCACTCAAGGCTAATTATTGCGATGTCGCATATTCACAGCCCGTGTGATACCGAACACCCAACTCCTCTACCAATCAGTCTCACAAATCTCGTTTGCGAAACTATTGCGTTCGAGAAATAGCCTCAGCTAGTGGATCCGCTCTGATGTTTCTTTCTATGTCTCTCTTTATCTCAAGTTCGCGGAGAAAGCCATCTCCCGAAATGAGCAATACCTGTCTTAGAATATGTCTGGATATCTGATGGGACCTAGTTCATAAATGAACTCCAAATCCAAACTTCTTAGACTATATCGTCAATTGAACTTAATCAGTATCCTGCGCCATGCCTCCCTCGGTACCCGCTTGGACCTCCTGTCCAAACAACTGCCCCTCGTCAGAGGGAAAACTATAACTCTGACAGTCACTTTGTCATCCAGGTCACCTTGGAAGCCTGGAATGATAACCGTCCCCCGAAGGAGGTTGCCGTTATCATTTCCCTAGAACATCCACTTATGTTCTAAAACTGCTTCCGAATGTATCTTCAGGATTAGATTAATATCAATTTATTGCATCTCGTGCAAAAAACAATATCTGGTCTGGTACTTGACATCTCATGATTGACTCAATTGCCTAAGTAAGTGATCTACCAATCATGCACATCCCTCTCTCCCTTTAGTCTGTAAGACACCTTTAGAGAGGGTGACTCCATCACCTGCAGGTACACTACCATGCCAGGAGTCGTTCATTCTAAAACCTTTAGAATACTGTCTAAGTACCCAGATTGGGAAACTACCCAAATTTAGATCTAAAACCATAGATCTAGTAACCAGAATATCTGATATAATATCCCATATCCTATGTGGAGAAACTACTGTGTGACAACCAAAGTATAACCGATCGTAGTATATGAATTTCACTTCCTACTATGTGTATGTCATCCAAATACCAGGATGTCACACCCTACTACCTTCTTAACAGATCCATCCCCTATTCTGATGAAGTCAAACCTATGACTGTCACATCAGAATAGATGATCTATCTCCGCTATTTTTGCTTTAGTCCATAAATAGACATAAGCCACTTGTCCACTATGCTTCCGCTGCTCCTACTGACTACGACAACCCTCTGGCAGAGTCATATAGACGTACACTTCTAAAGCTAGTTTAGAAAGACGTTATACTCATTCTCCTGCCGGGTCTCATAGTCTGGAACAACAGCAAAGGCAAGTCTGGGTAAACAAGAACCTCCCTGTCACCTTCCTTGAGGCTACCGGAGTACCTCTCGGGTGCCTGAGGTTACCCACCATATCTGCGGAGTGGCCAATGGAACGTCAAACCAGATTGAATCTTTAGGTTCTTATCAAATTTTCAGTAATCGTTTGTGGTTCTGGAATCACTTCCAGTTCTACCATACTCCCACTACTGTTTTATGAAAAAATCCATTTTTATTAAAACCGTGGCGAGTCTAGAACAATATCACCATTGATCTTCCAGATGGTAGAAAGTCAACCCTCGTCATAGCCCGGGTCAACCCACAAACTGCCATTACAGAAACGAGTCTTGAGTTATCCAGAGTCTGGTTTTAAGCATAAGCCGACAACTCCCTGTACCTTAACATTGTTAAGATATGAACCATTCTATATCCAATATAGAAATAGAGGTATTGATTTAATTGGAACCAGATTCAAATCATGCAGCTGTCTCCAGTGCATGTCAACTAAATGGAAAGAGGCCGATCAGCATTACTCAACTTAGTAATGCATCCAATTATGAGTAACCTGAAAGAGAAGTAAGCTCTCATAATCATTACTATCAACTGAATACCATACACAAGTATCTACATCTTCGATTACCTTGAAGAATCCTGAAACTTGCAATACTTGGTTCTCTACTTTATTCATATACCTATAACTTCTCAAAACTTGGATCTTGTATTTCTAGGAAACACATGTCTAAGATCTAGAGAAGTCACAAGTAAACATAATATAGTACGAGTACCAACCCCTCTGTCCTCATGGACACTGGACAACATACAATACTCTGTATAAGTCCCTTGAGTCTAATAACTCATTCCCTGTGTGTCGTAGGTTGAAAACTGTACTTATGGTTAAGAAGAATTACACCGCTGTTTAATGTTCCTTACCTAATCCTCTATTGATATAGGTAAATGTCATAGACATAATTTCAAAAAGTTATATCTCACTTTATAAAAATAAACGTACAGATATATCAATTTGAAATTGGTGCATTATAACGGATATTCAAAACCAAATATTTGTCGTCTGGTAAACAACTCAGGCGATTTCCTCAAATATCACCAATTACAACGAATTCCGATATAATGAGGATGATCACCCAATTCCCAATAATTTACTCCAACCCATCATATGTAAAACCATACAGATGTGAGAATCATACCTGGTAAATACATACCCTGGAGCAAGTGTCTAATTGGAAAACCAGTTTTCTATTAACAATACATAGTGAAACTGAAACATGTAAATGTTTCGAAGGGGTATTTGGGTATTCTTAGTAATGCCTCTTCCATTATCAGATTTACAACTGTAACCGTATATTTCTTTACCATCTCTCCAAGTCCCTTCATAAGTCTTTAGCCATTACCTTCTGTACGCCTTCTTAGGCTAAATGGTTTTCTTCCTTCCATACTGTTCGGCACCAGCCTATGGTTTGAAAGAAAACTATCCAATAAGCATAATAGGTGTACTGTCCTAATCCTAAGAGCACTCGCAACCCGAGAGAAGATAAAGATAAAAGACTACTGAATAAATCTTATTCCTATTTCTCCTGAACCAGAATCCATCCCCGAACTAGAACAAGTTCCTTCGAGTTCGTATATAACCATACGATGGAGTATCCAAATAACTTGTGGATCTTCGTAGTGATACGGAGTGTCCTGGAGAAATACAAAGGTGATGTAGGATTGGCGAAGAAATATTGGTTTGGTCGTGAGCAGTCGCAGTTTACTTTGCCTTCTTACTAATCCCTTTATTTGTCTTTACTTAATACCTTCTGTACACCTTTTAGGATAAATGGTTTTCTTCATTCCCTACCGTTTGGCACCTGCCTATGGTTTGGATGAAGACTATCCAATAAGCGTAATAGGTATACTGTTCTAATCCAAGGAACACTCGCAACCTGAGAGAAGGTAAAAGGAAAAGACAACTGAATAGTCCTATTCGTTTTCTCCAGAACTGGAAACCATCCTCGAATAATTTCCTTCGAGTTCGTATATAACTATACGATGGTTTTATCTAATGGAAGTGGATGTTCGTAGTAATACGGGGTGTTCTGGAGAAAAGGGTAAAAGTAGGAGTGGCAATGAGGTATGCAACTATGACAATCCAAAAGCCAGTGCTTTAAGAAGGTTTGGTTAATTTGATCACTGAGTCATAGTCAAGGGTCGGGCCATGGTCGCTGCCAAAGAGAGAGAGAAAAGAAACACTCAGCGTGCACTCTAATCTAGATCAGAATGGTTATCACTTTATCCAATCAGGAAACCTCCCACTGTATCATCAAATTCTCCTCCAAACCTGAAAGAAGAATTAGTCGGGATCAATCGAGGAGTAAACCAACTCATCAGTGGGAATCGGGATCCAACTATCATCGCATGATAATGTGATGGAATCCACTCATATTATCACACTCCAGAAGGTATGCGCATATCTGGAAAGTTTCAGTTTCTTTAGAAACTCCCGATGTGATTTTTACCCCAAGCGGCTTATGACCTTGACTAGGTCAACAAACCATAAACCGCTAGTCAAGTTCAACCCGTCATTATTCTGGATTGCATTAAACCCACCCGTACGTGCCCTTGACTAGGTCAACAAGGCCGCACGACTGTCTTAACCAATCCCATTTATGCAACAAACAAGTACCACTTAGCTACCGAACACTACGTCTTGACTAGGTCAACAAACGCAGCACGAATACTAAATAATACCCGTAAGAAATGACGGAGGGCTACGGCTGGTTTTGGCGAAAAACCTTTAACGTAATGAAATTGATATCGTTGAAGGAACTGCATAGGTTTTTATAAAAATATAGTGGCGAAAACCTTTGCTAAAGAGGTCACTCCCGGTGAAGGGATCTCGGCTCTTTCCCCGTAGAATGAGGTGCAGGATATTCCAACCGAATATCACGATGCAAACCAAAAGGCAATCGGCTATAGTGAAGTTATTACCCTGACGCAAACTTCTGTCCAAGGGGTCACTCCCGGTGAAGGGATCTCGGCCCTTGCCTCGTCGACCGAGGTGCTGGATATTCATAACCGAATACCACTATGCAAAACAAAAGAAAATGTCCTTGCAATAACAGCTTTTTTTTTGAAAAATGTTCCAACAACATCAGAATAGGTTTGTTTATCTTACATTGATCCGAATCAATGTAGTCCCATCAATTAATCACACCAATAAAGAACGAAAATACGATGTACGTATATGCCATCCGCATTCGCCACTGGGTCCCGTCATCACCCGTTAGGTTACTTAACTAACAACAGAGCGGGGACTGGACTAGCGCGGGTGTAAAACATATACAACATCTACTAGTATATATATCAATATATAATATTCGCTCAAGGCGTGATAAAATGCAACATCACAGAGAGTAATAAGCATCACAGAACAATACAGATAATCTGGGATCCCCGGGTTTCATAGAGCCACTACCGAAACCCGACGTTCTCTTGGTCGTGTGGATAGCTTGTGCAATGAAATCCTAGACCTCTACGGGCGCGGCAAGTCACCCGCTAAAACCTGAAGCGAGGCAGCCCCCTTCAACAACGTGAATGGACCACCCAGCACTTCACGGAATCCGGTAACTTGAGCACCCCTCCTTGGGTCAACCTGTACCCCCTACGAGTGCGGCGAATAGCCCGCCAATTCTAGAGTGAAGCCCCCTCCGTCTCAAAGCCATGAGATGCGGGCCCGTTGCCCTCTAGAACCCGGCTATCCGTGCACCCCACCGCGGGTTAATCCTAGTACAGAAAGTAAAATATACAACGGGTACATCGACCTCAGCCTGGTCGTGCCCTAAAAGAAAAATATACAAACAGGCAGTGACGGCAGTCCACATGTCGGACACTCGCCCCGCAATATCAAATATACATATATAACCAAACTGTACTAACATTGCATCCAGGCTATCCACCACGACAAATCCGCAACATCACAACACAACACAGAACATCAACATGAATGTCACGTTCGCAAATCCGTCTAAAAGGGCTATATCAATTAGACAGGATTTACCGATCAAATGACATTCACGGTCACAGATATAATGTAAATACTGTGAACTAACATGTTTAAAATTTTCGATCGACAAAATTTCCCGAAGTGGGCTCCAAGCACAATACCCAGTACTCAAAATATTCTGGGCCCAAACAAAAAATACCAGAAACCCCATTTCCAACTCAGAGAGCACTGTACAAAATTTGGTGCAGTGAAGAGACTTTACTGCGGCGAAACCACGGCCAAAACAAAGGTATGGCCGCGGTTCCGCGGTGTTACTGTAGCCACGTGCTACCAAATTTTGTCAGAACTACTGAAAACCCCTGCACGAATTTCTGCAATACACCAAATAATTTTTTGACAACAGAAAAATTTCGACAGAAACTGATGAATTGGAAATGCAGTTTTTGAAATTTTCGTTCGATCAAAATTCTAAACATGTTAGAGCAAGCTAGAAAAGGTTAATGGCATGGCTCTGATACCATGTAAGACTATGGTAGCGCCCCGGCCGTCTTTCCGAGGTCAAAATGCGGAAACGAAAATTTTTCTTAACTTGAAAACCGGCGCTATCGTATACTTAGATCCCGGATTGAACCATTAACCTACAACTAGCTATCTAGAGAAGGGATAGAATGCTATACCGATCGATCCGTATCCTTCGGTCTTTTGCCACCATCCCAAACTCCTTACGGCATCTCTGGTCTTGATCTCCTCGTTGGAAAGGGCACCACATCTAGGAGTCTTTTTACGGGCTCCCGCTTCATCCGAAGTAACTCGGACACGAAGTGTGCTAGCCGACGTGTCCAAGATGTTGTTGTCACGCCCCACCTCCAATACAGAGAGTATTGTCCGCTCTGGCCGCAGCCGCACGGTTTTGTCCTTCGGAGCGAACCGGATCCGACCAGGGGCCACTTCCCAGGAGGTCACCCATCCCAGGACTTCCCTGGCCCGAGCACGCTTAACTACGGAGTTCTCAAACTCCTGTAGTGCCAGTTCACTTAAAAGGCGCCTCTGTATTGAAGAGTGGTATCATTTCATTTATAGTACAGATCTGCCCCCTTTCGGAATGTATTCCGAAGAGTCCCTATTGTTCTACAGTGGGTCCCACGGACTCAAGAGGTGGCCCCCACGGATTCAAGAGGTGGCCCCCGCCCACTTAACACGACACTTGGCGTGACACTTTGTTCCGTGTGGCACTTTGCTCCGTGAGCAAGAACCGGGTCCCGACATTCTCCCCACCTTTGAACAATGGTTCGTCCTCGAACCACAGACCTACTATTGAGGGACCAGCTCTGATACCATTCTGTCACGCCCCACCTCCAATACAGAGAGTATTGTCCGCTATGGCCGAAGCCGCACGGTTTTGTCCTTCGGAGCGAACCGGACCCGACCAGGGGCCAGTTCCCAGGAGGTCACCCATCCCAGGACTTCCCTGGCCCGAGCACGCTTAACTACGGAGTTCTCAAACTCCTGTAGTGCCAGTTCACTTAAAAGGCGCCTCTGTATTGAAGAGTGGTATCATTTCATTTATAGTACAGATCTGCCCCATTTCGGAATGTATTCCGAAGAGTCCCCATTGTTCTACAGTGGGTCCCACGGACTCAAGAGGTGGCCCCCACGGATTCAAGAGGTGGCCCCCGCCCACTTAACACGACACTTGGCGTGGCACTTTGTTCCGTGTGGCACTTTGCTCCGTGAGCAAGAACCGGGTCCCGACAGTTGCAGAGAATGTTTGTGATCACTTTGTTTCTTGCATCCATTGCTTGGATGGAGGTTAGAGATGAAGCCATTGATGGAAGTTTTGAGCTAGAGGAAGAAGAAGAAGAGATTGTTTTCCTTTTGTGTTTTTCATCTTATGTGATAAAATGAGAGTGAGAGTGATAATAAAAACAAGAGCAAACCCCTTACATGGCAGCCCACTTTCTCTCTCCCTCTCATTTCATCCACTCAACAATCAAATAATGTGACATAAGTGCTAAAAAAGAGACCATGAGTCACCAATATGTCCATGTCACATTAAATGCATGTCATGATGAATTCTAGCTCATAATTTTCAAATGCAAACATTAATCCAAATGTTTTCCACAACAAAAAGATACGACAACATTTAAAGTAAACTCGTGACGGATCACAAGGATACCCCTCACCTGTATATACATACCTGCATCCGTATTCCGACTGAATGCGAATGCGATGAGACTAAAGTAATCCAACAAATCTAATACTAGGATCCGGTTTAAACCAAAGCCCACTAGTATGATCTGTCCGATCATGATCCGTACAATACCGCACGTATATGATCGAACCCTGCCATATATCATACGACCTCTACAACGTTTCGCCCGAAACTTAAGAAACTTTCTGTGGGGGACTCTAAAGACTCGTCAATATCTTGGCTGTGGATTTAACTACCAGCACGTCAGAGGTATTAGCCGTACGTAACGAGCTACCAGGTATTGACCAAAAGGGAGGTCGATGAGCGAACTCATCCTGACACCCTACTGAGTCTGTCAGTGACAATATCCGTAAAGTCCGGTCCGTTTGTCTATGAGCATCGCATGTCGGGCCTAGGAGGTTGGTGAAAGTCAGACCCCTAAAAGCGGTACAAGTCGTGTCGGAGTGTAGCCCAGAACACCCTGAGATACTACTGGAATACCTACCAGTAAATCTCCCTCCTAGACACAGCGCGATCTCACCCCCAATACTGGGAGAGACAAAACCCCTTCCGATCCGCTCACTGCCTCCATGTGGCTCGGGACTGTACCCAACTAAAACCTGTTTGCACGACTCCTTTGAGCTGTGGTAGGGTAGTAATCAAAGTACAGTGAGAACTCACACGAGACAAATGACGATCTCAGGTCGATGAACTAACCTGTACACATGTCACCAGGGAACTGCTATCTGACGTCAGGTATAATACCAACTAGCATGTTCCCGGCGAATCCTGTCCGGTGTACTCATAACCCAATGAGCACCTGTATACATCTTAGGTGAACCAACTGACACCAATAGCTTGTGAGACCGGCCACCGCCCCTCGTCGGGGTATCGACTATATACACTAGTCTATTAATGGAGTATCGATGCCCAGTCTCGAAACTCCCACGACTAGGGACCACTTTAAGGATGTGCTTATAGACGCCAGCTCCCACGTATATGATCGCCATCATACTGCTGGTAGTCAAGCAAGAATCCTAAGGGCTCTATCAACGTATAATAGCGACCTGTAAGGTCATTTAAAGCAGTACACGATGATAAAGATAAACCATGGTAGTATACTATTCTCTATCAACGTGTAATAGTGAACCACAATGTACACGATGATAAAGACAAACCAGATAGTATACAATCATCCTGAGTAAGATTGTCCTACCGGCATAGCTCCTCCCTTAATCTTTGCAATCACGTGCCTGCGATCCAAAAATTGACTCTGAGGGCACTATATCCAACAGGTTTGCGGGGTGATAACATGGGGGTTCTCGCTTCTTCAAAGTGTGGTTTCCCTTCGGCCGTTGCGTGGAGGCGTAAGAGACCGGATCTACAACGAGACGTAGGCGAAGATAACGATCTCACTAATCGGATCAGGTATATCGGTAAATTTTTAAAGTAGATATATATTATTTCTGCTGCTTTTATCGTTTGTATTGTATTTACGCATCTAAAGCGAACATTAATATCATAGCTTGCATGCCCATGTTCATAGATTTATATAGATATGTTTTTTAAATAAATATTTGCGTTTTTTTAATCTAAACCTAGATTAAATTTTTTAAAATTATTTTAAACACAGAACTATGCTTCCAGGGATATTGTTTGATGGATTTTCAAAGATCTATCTATTTTCTATCATTTATCAATATAGATTAGATCTATTTTTTCTAATGACACTTTGATGTAGAGACTTTTAGTTTCGTTGATGTGAAATTACCCACGGAACAAAATGTGAGATAAATTTGTTTTAAAAGACTGGATCTTTTTTTGTGTGAAAGGGAAAAATTTAATTCTCTCTTTTGATGAGCATTAATGGTGGTTAGGTCGCAAGATTTTTCAAACTCTAACCATGATTTTGGAAGATAATTTTTTTAGATTTTTGGTATGAGTGCAAATATTTTTTGGATTTTGGTTGGGAACCAAATATTTTTTTGGACTTCAGGGGACCAAATAATTTTTTTAACAAAAAAATTATTCTCTAAAGAGTTTTTTACTTGTAGCCCCCTAAAATATAGCAAATTATTTTCTAACCCTCTAAAACTTAGTATTTATTTTTTACCCGCTCAAAACTAATAAGATACATCATTTTACCCCTCTTATGATTTCCGTCAGAAAAAATCCATTAATTTTAACTTTAATTCTTCTCCATAGAATTTAGGTTTGCTATTTAGCTGAAGATAATAAGTAAGACCACAAAAATATTCAATTTCTTCATTACCAGAGAAGTATGTTGAAGATGGTCATAATTTCATGGCTGATTTTAAGAAAGATGCATCAGAAAGCTAAACTCTAATATCAATTTGAGGAAGAAATTGAGTATTTCTGTGATATTTAAAAAAAAACCTAATATTAAGCCGTTAAAAATTGATGGAAATCATAAAGAGAGGGTAAAATGATATATCTTATTAGTTTTGAGGGGTAAAAAGTAAATACCAAGTTTTGGGGGCGTAAAAAGGAATTTGCTATATTTTAGAGGGGCTACCACTAAAAAAACCCTTATCCAAAACAAAATATTTTTTTTCCAGATTTTCTAACAATCCACAAAAGATATTATTTTTAATTTTTTTTTAATGGCAGGCTCCAGGCCTTTCTGGCCCACCTCCAGGACCCAGGCCGAGCCTTCCGGTCCACCCGCAGACAGGGCTTGTGGGTGCAGGCCCAGGTCAGGCCTGCATGAAGGCCTGAAGGCCTTTTTTACATTAAAAAATCTGAACCATGTAGGCTGGGCCTTCAGAGTTAAATCAAACAAAAAAATTATTTTTTATTCTGAAAATTTCAGAAAAAATCCAGAAAATCCATAAAAATCCAGAAAAAATCCAGAAATTAAGAAAAATTATTTTATGTGCTTTGTTATTTTTATTTGGATTTCACACTCAAGTTTTTGGTTTAGTTGAGGGTTTTTTTTATTAACTTCGGGAGTTATATTTTGTTCCAAAAATTATGTTTGCTCACCAAAATTTTCAAAATTTATTCTCATATAAAATTTTAGAGATTTGATGGGTAGCTGTTCCAGCAGGAGCGCCTGGTGCGTGTGCAAATTTCACGAAAAAACGAAACTTCTAATAAACTGACAAGATTAAATAGGCTAGTTTAATGAGAAAATGAAATTTGTTAGATTAATTGTTACATTTGTAGTGTGCATGGTATGCCTAATAATTAAAGATGCATACAATTTTTTTAAAATCCGACAAATTTTAAGTGGGAGATTTCGAAAGGAGACATGAGTTTAGATTCAACTACCCAATCTATTACGTTTCTAGGAAATCTAAAATTCCGTTATTCAATTATTTTAACAAGATCTTAAATTTAATAGTTTTGAAGGATATGATGAGGGCCATAGGATTTCCTTCTCTTTCTTCAGGATAGTAAGTTTATTATTGTTGTTAAGATGGGTGGGAAAGAGCAGTACCCCATCTTATACTATAGTTTTAACGCATCCATAATAAAATCAAGATATCGTCAGTCTCAACAGGGGTGATATGGTAGATGACGATAACAGAACGAAACAGAAACATTAGTTTAATATCACATGAAAAAACTGAAAGACTTAGACGCTGGTGACCGGGTGGCAGCGATGTAGCAGGGCTATACGACACAGCACCATCGAAATGGCAGCAATGTAGTGAGGCTACACAATGCAGCACCATTAAGATGTAGCGATTTTCGGAGGATTGACGCATTTAGGATCGCTCTACGCATTGGACGTGATGAAGAGTGATGTCATTAGTGGTCATATGATTTATTGCCAAGCACTTGCAGTTTATACTGAACGGTAGCTACTGGGTATCTACATGCCAAGAGATAAATTGTGCAAAGATTACGAGGTAATTTGTGCGACGTGGCATCACCACATTATTTTTTGGTTTGACTTTATTTTCATATAAGGAGTCCAATCACGTAATGTGGATACACTTAAGAGTTATATTTTTATCGATTCAAAATCTGAAGAGTGCTGCTCTAGTTAGACCATCGAGAGATAGCAGTGGGCGGTTACATGTTTCCTACTCGATCCATGAGCCAGTTAGTTATACGGAAAGCGAATGTGGTAACATTTGTTAGTACGTTTGAGCAACTAAGGCTTAAGATTTAATTGACTGGGAAAGAGCGCTGCTGATATATTGACGAGGTCAATAATACGCAAGGGTAGGTGCCCTAACATAAGAAGAGTTTAATCGGGCTACGAAAGCAGGAATAACGCGTCAATAATTTAAGTAATCTGATATGGAGAAATGTGCTGAAAATAATGTATATAATAAGTCCAAGGTTTAGCCGTGGGAATTTGAACCGCTCTACTTGTCAGGGTACTGAGTGGAAGTACGCCTTCTATTACACTCCTATCCCAGAATACATGTAGTAGTAGACCCACAATAGAATATGGGATAGAGTACGTAACTAGTGGCAGACACGTATATTCAAAAGGAGAATTTTCCTCTGATAAATACGCTATACCACCGATATCAACTTGAAGAGCTAAAAAACTAATTTAAAAAATATAACTAACACAGGTGAATAGCTGTATAGATCTTTATATCAAATAATCAGATGCTAAAGAAACATTAAGACGGAATTAACAAAACATGAAAGGTACAAGATACCGGGATTCAAATGGAATAGATGGATACATGGTGAAGTATCTTTGATTTACTCTGATGAATATAATAATCTGTACTTCCGAATGTTAGCCGTTTGATCTCCGATATCTGGATATGCAATATCACGCCACGCTTCCCAAAAGACAAGAGGCGAGAGCGACAAGCCCGCGACGTATTCATATTGAGAGGCATCCCTTCACGATTTGAATATGTTAAGCATTTGGATTAAACAGAATACATATAAAAGCAACAAGAATTTAAAATAAAACAAATCATAATCCATCAACATTTATTATAAGTTTCAAGTTCAATGATATAGATAAATTAGACAAGAGTTAAAAGAAAACTGGTGCTTGGTTTAAGTAGAAAGATATTGATTGTCCCCATCAGTTGGTATTATCTCGTACTGGCCTCTTCTCCTGTCTTATAGTTGTCTGATGACATTCCCAAGAAAATAAAACAAGAAAACAGAAATGTCGTCAGCGAACTAAAGGTCGGCAAGTTTCTCATTTAAAACAGTGATAATAAAAGAAGATAAGCAATATATATATATATGCTGATAATGAGTTACAATGTATGATTTTAGTTATAAATATAAAAGTACACAATAAATATTGAACGAAACAACATAAAAGAACAACATGTGTTTGGAATGCATGGCAACGGAGAGTATGATGTTATTATAGAAATGATGGTACATGTAAACAAATATAATATAAATCCAGAAGTGTATATACTATCATGAGGATACATGAAATGAATAAAATAGAGATGTCAATATCAATAGTATGTGGTCTCCTATTCTAACGTAACCTAATGCATGACATCCAACCAAGTCGTAAATCAACTGGATGACGCACCCTTAACTCCCAACGTCTTCCGATAAATATATATAGGCCATGACCATTTCTAACGTAAATTAAGATAGGTATTCAACCACTTTAAGAGCACATGATTACACGAATTCAGTACTGAGAGTACATAATTGCATGAACAGATGAATAGATGAGTACCGAGAATACATACATGAATATATGAATACTTGAGTACCGAGAATACGCAGGTCCGAAACAGCTGAACTACTCATCCTTAACCATCCTCAATACCCCCGACAAGTACTAGTCTAACTGTTTATAATTAATCATAGGCCCAAATAAAAGATAGTATAATACATGAGTACAGTATATGTAACACCCCAGTACGTTTATATAATATAACTTGGTATTTTAAATCTTGTTTTATAATTCTTTTATGTCATCTTTTGGGTTGCGAATGATTGGGATAGTAGTAGTTGTTATCCAACCCGACCCGCATGTTTAGAATCCAATATGGTGCAAGATTGTATCTGAGATTTGCCAGTGAAGTGTATCTGCGTGAATCTAGAATAATACCCACATCATATACATTTAGATCTTAATATATTTATATATCTAAAGATATGAATAAAATATTTCTGTTGCTACCTGACTGTGCATGGTATGTCACCTCATATTTCATTTCACTCTTATCTTTTAAATGCAAATCCTAAAATATAAGTTAACTAAATATTTAATAATCTTTATATCTCTAATTAAAGCTTTATATATTGTTATTTAAATTTTTACTTGGGGTCATATGTATTTATTACAAGAATATTGCATTATGGTTTAAGATCTAAATATATATGATGTGGGTATTATTCTAGATTCCATAGATATACTTCACTGGTAAATCTTAGATACAATCTTGCACCATATTGGATTCTAAACATGCGGGTTGGGTCGGATAACGACTATTATTATCCGAATCATTCGCAACCCAAAAGATGAAATAAAAGAATTATAAAACAAGATTTAAAATATCAAGTTATATTGTATAAACGTACTAGGGTATTATATTATACCCAACTACAAAGAATTTCTTCCTCGAAATTTTCGGAACAGGAAAAAGACAGGAAGATAAGGTTTTAACGAAAAAGATGTGGAAATGATTAGTCAAAAATATTTCACATTTTATGAACATTTTATCTACTATTATTAACTAATAAAAGGTGTTAATTATAAATAAAGAACTTATGTGGGTTTATTTGTAAAAAAATTATTATCATATACGTCTTCATTAATAATTAATATAATTAGGGAAAATATATGCATATAATATTTAAATGAAATATTATTAATTAAAATATGCATATCATGTCAAATATTCCTAATCAATATTTTAAGATATTATATCATATAAATGGTTGGAATAATATATCAAAAATAGCAAATGCTACAAATTTGATTTGAAATATTATGCAGGTATTACCTCAGGTCTGAAATCTAAGTAAGAGATCCAAATCAAATCGGAATATCAAACTGAATCTAAATATTAAAAGCAAATCAAAGAATTTAGCAATGACAGAGACTTAGGGCAATATTTTCAGAATTTGTATATCAAGAGAATTTCCAAATATCGAGAGAAAAATCCAGAAAAAATCCCAAGTCCCGAACCCACTTGGAGGCGGAGGATCTGCGGTCAAACGGGGATAAAGGCGGCGGAACCGCGGTTGTATAGCAGCCGCAGGATTTGGATTTTCGGGGGCATGATCGTAACTTCACCTATTCCAACATGGCATATAGGGTTTGTACTTTCAGAGGCTATATAAAAGACCGAGAGCTGTGCATTCTAAAATCATTTCATCATCTAAGCATCTATTCATCTATCCATCGATTTAGAGAGAGATCTACGCGCGAAACTAGGGTTTTTATAATCAACCTTTTTAAGGAGAAATTTTGTAATTCAATAGTTGATCAATAAAGGCAGTCTTTTGTTTTAATTCTTTTCGCATTTACTTTACGCACTTACTTTACATATTACTTTTCCGCATTACTTTTCTGCATTACATTCAGTACTACTGCACTTTTAAATTTTAATATGATTTCATTCATCTTCCACCTCTCTTTTACTACGCTAATAATCATGAGCGAGTAATTTCTTGCTTGCTAGGGTTTGTATGATATGATAGAATAATGGATGAAAAATTTCTTAAATTCTTTTGATTTAATATTTATAAATTTTAGCAAAATAAATGTTAACTCTCTTATCCGGGACGCTATCCATTAATGATAGTCACGACCACGATTTGAGATTAGTTAATACTTATTTTGTTAAGGGTTTGAGATAAATAGAGATTAATGGAAGGACAAGGGGCAGTAGTGGGAAACCCTAATTCCCTTCAAGAACCCTAATCCACATTCATCGCTATCTCTCTAGTTTTAAACAATTAAAAGATAAAAAGAATCATATCTAAATTTTCATCCATTAACTACTAAGTTCTATAAACCCTACAACCGTTTCTATTATATAATTTTCTATTCATCTTAAAATAAAACGACAACAATCTTTCCTCTCTTTTATCAACTCGTCTAAAACAAGAGAAGAAATTCACATTTCCCTGCGGACGACCCGTACTCATCGCGGCTAGCTATTTGCGACACCGTCTTGATTGCGGTTATTTACAACTTACAACACATTTTCGCATCTAATCAAATGGCGCCGTTGCCGGAGAAATGGTCGTAATTATTTTTCTTGTTATTCGAGTTGATTTCTTATAAAAACCAGAAATATAAAATAAAAGAAAACCAAAACCGCATCTTGTGTTTTTAACGAATCTTATGCGAGTTTTTGCAAGAACATCTGGAGTAATTGGAGCAGGCCAACAGAGATTCAGAGACTTTCAAATTGGACGCTCTGAAGAAATTTGGAATGAAGAATTAGTTAATAGGCGGCGGAACCGCGGCCTAGGGTTGCATTCGGTGGCGGAACTGTGGCCCTATTGAAGAGTTGGGCCCTAAAAATATCTGGTATTCTTCTATTTCCTTCCTCTCTCCTCTAAAACTCTAATAAACTAATTTTACATGTAGAATTCTTTGCAAATAGCATCGCAAAAAAAATTAAAATATTTTTGCGTGTTTTGATTTTGGGTTGTTTTGCATACTTAAACCGAACATTAAGAGCCAATAACCCAAACTCGGATTAGGTGGGGATTTCATCACTCTTCCTAGGCTCCACAAATCACAAATATATGTGGGTTTATTTGTAAAAAAATTATTATCATATACTTCTTCATTTATAATTAATATAATTAGGGAAAATATATGCATATAATATTTAAATGAAATATTATTAATTAAAATATGCATATCATGTCAAATATTTCTAATCAATATTCTTAAGATATTATATCATATAAATGGTTGGAATAATATTTCAAAAATAAAAAATGCTACTAACAATTTTATTTGAGATATTGTGCAGGTATCAGCTCAGGTCTGAAATCTAAGTAGGAGATTCAAGTCAAATCGGAATATTAAACCGATTCTGCCAAATATTAGAAGTAAATCAAAAAATCTATCACTGGCAGAGACTAAGGGCAATATTTTCAGAATCTGTATATCAAGAAGGTCTCCAAATATCGAGAGAAAAAGCCAGAAAAAATCCCAAGTCCCAAACCTGGTAGGAGGCGGCGGATCCGCAGTCAAACGGGGATAAAGGCAGCGTAACCGCGGTTGTATAGCAGTCGTAGGATCTGAATTTTTGGGGCATGATCGTAACTTCACCTACTCCAACATGGCATATAGGGTTTGTACTTTCAGAAGCTATGTAAAAGACCGAGAGCTGAGCATTCCAAAATCATCTCATCATCTAACCATCTATTCATCTATCTATCGATTTAGAGAGAGATCTACGAGCGAAACTAGGGTTTTTGCAATCTACCTTTTTATGGCGAAATTTTGTAATGCAATAGTTGATCAATAAAAGTAGTATTTTGTTTTAATTCTTTTCACATTTACTTTACGCACTTACTTTACGCATTACTTTTCCGCATTACTTTTCTGCATTACATTCAGCATTACTTTCTGCACTTTTAAATTTTAATTATGATTTCATTCATCTTCCACCACTCTTTTACTACGCTAATAACTATGAGCGAGTAATTCCTTACTTGTTAGGGTTTGTAGAATAGGGTAGAATAATGGATAAAAAATCGCTTAATTTCTTTTGACATTTTAATGTTTATAAACCTTAGCAAAATAAATGTTAACCCTCTTATCGGATGCACTATCCATTAATGATAGTCACGACCACGATTTGAGATTAGTTAATACTTATTTTGTTAAGGGTTTGAGATAATTAGAGATCAATAGAAGGACAAGGGGCAGTAGTGGGAAACCCCAATTCCCTCTAAGCACCCTAATCCACATTCATCGCTATCTCTCTAGTTTTAAACAATTAAAAGATAAAAAGAATCATATCTAAACCTTCATTCATTAACTATTAAGTCCTATAAACCCTACAAGTCTTTCTGTTATACAATTTTCTATTCATCTTAAAATAAAACGACAACAATCCCTCCTCTATTTTATCAACTTGTCTAAAACAAGAAAAGAAATCGACGTTTCCCTGCGGACGAGACGTACTCATCACGGCTAGTTATTTGCGATACCGTCTTGATTGAGGTTATTTACAACTTACAACACATTTTCGTATCCAATCAGAAAACTTTTGTCGAATCTCGCCTTCACGTTCCTAAGTAGATTCTCCATGCGAATGATTTCCCCACGAAATGAGTACCAGAGAGATTACTTTATTCGTAAGAACTTTTTCTCGTCGATCCATGATAGCCATTGGTCGCTCTTTATAGATTAAATCTTCTTTTACTGTCAGTTCCGAGTGATCAAGAACATATGTCTCATCTCAACGTACTTACGGAGTTGAGATACATGAAACACATCATGAACACCCACCAAGAATGGTGGTAAATCCAATTGATAAGCTACCTCTCTAACACGCTTAATGATATTGAAAGGCCTATAAATCGAGGACTAAAGTTGCATCGATTACCAAATCGGATTACTTCCCTAGTTGGTGATATCTTCAAGAACACAAGATCACCAACCGCAAACTCCAAAGGTCTTCTTCCAGTATCAGCCCAGCTTTTCTGTCGATCCTGTGCCACCTTCATATGATCACGAATTAAATTAACTTTCTCCACAGTTTGCACAATGAGCCCCGGTTCCAACAATCTTCTTTCTCCAATATCATCCCAACAGACAGGAAAGCGACACTTACAACCATACAACGTTTCGAATGGAGCCATCTGTATATCCGCTTGAAAGCTGTTATTGTAAGAAAACTCCACTAAATGCAAATGATCCTCCCATGAACCCTTGAAGTCTAACATGCACGCTCTCAACATATCTTCAAGAGTTTGAATCATCCTCTCGGACTGTCCATCTGTCTGAGAATGATAAACCGAACTAAACTTCAAATAAGTTCCTAAACTCTCCTGTAGACTCCTCCAAAAGTGTGATAGGAACTGAGTATCAAGATCAGAAATGATGCTAACTGGTACTTCATTCAATCTCACAATCTCCTGCATGTACCGCTCTGCCAACGCCTCCATTGACTGACCAACTCGGAATGGTATGAAATGAGCTGCCTTGGTCAATCGATCGACAATCACCCAAACTGCGTTATTTCCTTTTGGACTTCGTGGTAAGGCTGTCACGAAATCTATGGTTATATGTTCCCACTTCCATTGAGGAATCGGAAGTAGATGCAACGAATCAGCTATCCTTTGATGTTCAGCATTGACTTATTGACACACCAATCACCTCGACACGTAACGAGCAATCTCTCTTTTCATGCCTTTCAATCAAAAGTGTTGTCGTAAATATCTATACATCTTAGTGCATCCTGGATATATTGAATATGCAGAACTATGAACCTCCTTCATGACTTCTTCACGAACATCTTTCTTAGGTACACACAAACGAATTCCATATCTTAATGAGCTATCTTCATGAATCAACAATCTGTTCGAAGTCCCGCTTCTACTTATCCTCGAAACTTTTGCAATCTAGGGTCATGCGACCATGCTGCCTTAATACTATCGATCAAGAATAACTGTACTTGCAACTGCATCAACTGTCTCGAAAAATCTGGTAGTACAATCTCCAACTCGAATCTCTGAAGATCAACTATAATCTCCCTCTGTGCAGTCAACATCCATATCTCTAGCAACCGACTTAAAGCGCCAGGCACCACGTTAACTTTTCCCGGATGATATTTTAGGTCAAGATCATAGTCAGTTCTAACCATCTACGCTGCCTCATGTTGAGCTCCTTCTGTGTGAACACGTACTTTAGGCTTTTGTGATCCGTAAACACTTTAACTCTTTCGTCCAATAAGTAGTGTCTCCAAATTTTTAGAGCGAAGATTATTACTGCTAGCTCATGAGTTGGGTAGTTCTTCTCATGGGTCTTCATTGCGACGCATACGCTATAACCTTCCCATGCTGCATCAAAACAAAACCCAACTCTTTCCCGGATGCGTCGCTGTGAATAACTAGTCATCCGGAACCATCTGGTATTGTCAGAATATGAGCGGTTTTCAACCTTTGTTTCAGCACTTCAAAAGCTGACGCACACTTCTCAGTCCACATGAACGGTACCTCCTTACGTGTTAGCTTGGTCAAGGATTTTGCTATCCGGGTGAAGTTCTCTACAAACCTTCTATAGTATCCAGCAAGCTCAAGGAAACTTATGATTTCCCCTACATTTTTTGGAATCGACCAATTGTGAATAGCTGCAATTTTGTCAGGGTCAACTGCAATTCCATCACTGGATACAACATGACCTAAGAACTTCACTTTTTCGAGCCAAAACTTTCACTTTCTCATCTTCGCATATAACTTTCTTACCTCAATGTCTGCAGTACGATTCTTAAGTGTTCTGCATGATCTACTTTGCTCCTTGAATAGACCAACATATCATCAATAAACACCACTACGAACTGATCCAGATATAGTGAAAAGATTTAGTTTATCAAGTCCATAAATATTGCTGGTGCGTTAGTAACTCCAAATAGCATAACTAAATACTCGTGTTACCGGCAAAATTTTTGGCCAAAAACTATTTGTTCCCTTATAACCCTTATAAAAAAGGGAGAGAGGAAAGAGGAAAAGAATTCACAGTTGGACATCACGTGTAAAACACGTGGGCGCTCATATGCTAAATAACCAAGGGCCAAACAGGTCACACGTGTAAAACACGTGGGCGTTCATATGCAAAGCATATGAGCACTGAACATAAATAACCAAGGGCCAAACATGCACGTGAGCGCTCTGAACATAAACATGCTAAAACCCACACTAGGGGTCACGTGTTAAACACGTAAGTTCTTTTGCTGCTCACATGCAAAGCATGTGAGCACCCCAATTTAAAATGCTCCTATCAAATTCTAGAGTTAAATTCTATTTGGGAAATATTTTCTTGATCTTCCTTAAACTAGAAAGATCTTCTATGTTAAACAGAGGACCCTTGGATCAAAGATCTAGCGGTGATCATATGATAGAAAAAAATTTATCATAGGAAAATATTTTCCTAATTTTATAACAAGAATAAAATTCTATGTTAACAAGATATCCATATTAATAAAATATATTTCTGATCTTGTTAAACAAAAAAGATTTGATAGAATAAAATTCTAATCTTGTTAAAACTAACAAAATATTCATAATCTTGTTAAACAAACAAGAAATATTTTCTGTTAAACAGAGAGCCTTTGGATTAAAAATCCAACAGTGAATAAAATTCACCGATTGATCTAAAAGATCATGAAATCAATCAAGATCTCTCAATGAGAGATTTTCTCAACAAATTGACTTTTTCTCTTCTCCTATAAATAGGAGAAAGGGGTTAAATCAAAGAGGAGGAGACCACCCCATAAGCTTCTAAAAAAAATATACAGAAGCCTCCCAAAAACTCCCACAAAGCAAAAGAGAATTTAATTCTCAAACCAAGAGTTTAACTCTTGTCAAAAAGAACTTAGTTCCTCCTCTGGTTGAAGTCTACAGAAGCAGATCTTCCAACAAGTTGAGAATTTAATTCTCATCAGGAAGATTCTGTCATGCAGACTCGAAATTTAGGGGAAAGAACTGAGTTCGAAGAATTTAATTCTTTCAAAGATATACAGGAATTTAATTTCTCTGATAAAACTAGATTTAACCCTGCAAAAGAATTAAATTCTTATAAAATAAGAGGCCTGAAATGCTCAAAACTCAGATGAAAATCTCCATGCATATAAAAGAACAGACTGGTGATTCATTAGCAGAATGACTGAGACTGAATCACGTACTCCCACGTGACTGTTCCCCTCCGAAGTACGGCGACGACGTGGCGTCTCGCCTGAAATTCGGGGCAGATGCTAATTGGTGCTATCCGTCCACCTCTTCGAAGATGCCAAGTTGATTTATGGCACCATGTATCGAGGGTTTAAACGGATGCGGCCGATGTAGCAGACTTCGTCAGATTCCCCCTCGTTTGAGGGGTTTTTGATTGTGGGGACGCTTTTCCCTGCAGGCGCAAGCCTCCGCAGTTAATTACGCTACCGCATCGCGGTAGTAACTTTCTCCTTCTCCAGATGGTCACTTCGTGTCGTGTGTGTTTATTTTATGTTTTGTTGCCCGTGGATTGTTTACGGAGACCGAGTTATATCGTCGCCCGTAGGGCGTGGACTAGTCCAAATCCGTATTATCTTAGATTTGGGTTTGGGGGTTTGGTTTGAGGATACGTTAGCCATACTTGAGGCTAAGATCAACTCAAACGTTTGTTAAGGATACGTTAGTCTAACTTGAGACTAAGATCAACTTAACGGGATCGTTTAGATCCGACAAAAGAGCATTTGAGCTCCATTGTTCCAGTTTAGGGACATAGTGGTCCATCATATGTATGGCCGTCGGGACCCGTCACCTCTCTGACGACGTTGCAGGATTACAACGACAGATGTCAGAGGAGTTCAGAGATGTACCCTCGAAACCAGAGTTAATTAGGGGAGATTCATAGCCCATTCTGTTTGAAGGTTTAAGGATACGTTAGCCATCTTTGAGGCTAAGATCAACTTAAACGGGATCGTTTAGATCCGACAAAAGAGCATGCGGGGCTCTATTGTTCCAGTTTAGGGACATTGCGGTCCATGGGTAGTTTAAGGACATTGCGGTCCATGGGTAGTTTAAGGACATTGCGGTCCATTGTTAGTTTTAAGACATCTCGGTCAAGGTTAAGGACGTCGTAGTCCATGGGTTTAAGGACCCCACCGTCCATTGTTAGTTTTAAGACATCTCGGTCGAGGTTAAGGACGTCGTAGTCCATGGGTTTAAGGACCCCACAGTCCACTGTTAGTTTTAAGACATCTCGATCGAGATTAAGGACGTCGTAGTCCATGGGTTTAAGGACCCCACAGCCCATATCAATATGTGGTCATCGGGACCTGTCACCTCTTTGAAGACATTGAGGGATTACAATGCTGAATATCAAAGGAGTGAAGAGATGTACCCTGGAACCGGGGTGGATTAAATAGTCCTTGGCCCAATTTGGGATCAAGACCAATTAATTATGTTATGAGCCCATTAGCCCAGTTAATTACGAATTGAGGACTTATGGCCAGCTTGGGCTAAGTCCAATCATGTCTGGAATATTGGCTTCCTGTTGATCCATTGAAGGAGAGATTTTGTCTCTGGTCATTTAGCCAATTGGGCCAAAGCCTAGTGTTAAACACTACAGACCAATCAGTGTTGAACACTGGGAATGAGATTGACAAGTTAGTGTTTAACACTAAAAGATAATTGGTGTTAAACACCAGCAACAAGGCTTTCAAATTAGTATTAAACACCAAAACAGATCAGTGTTAAACACTGGCAACGGAGATCTCAAATTAGTGTTAAACACTAAGGTAATCAGTGTTGAACACTGCAAATAAAGTTCTTTGATTAGTGTTGAACACTAAGGCCCAACAGTGTTTTAACACTGGATTCGGGAGTTCCAATTTAGTGTTAAACATAAGGCAAGAGGGGTCACGTGGTAACACGTGAGAGCGCCCTCCCTTCACTTGTTCTTCTGAGATTATGCATCTTTTAGAGCATCACGTGCCATCACGTGACGAGGATTCGAGCGCTTGTGTGTTAAAGCTTCTGTCAAGGGTCACGTGAGTCACGTGAGGCTCTGCCTCCAGAGGGCTTTCTGTAGATCTTTCGGGGGGGAGGGTCACGTGGTGGCACGTGACCCTGCCTTTATGTATGTTGTTTTAGAAGATCTGTTAATTAGATTCATCATAGGGTTCAACCCTAATAAAAGCTTTAAATTCCAGAGGAATTAAATTCCTACTTCCTTTTGAAGATTTATATTCTGGAATAGAGTTGAACTCTGAATTTTCTGTAGGAATTAAATTCCTCATATATATGAAGAATCGAATAGGGTTAAACCCTAATAAAAGCTTTAAGGAATTAAACTCCCACTCTCTGTTAGAGAATTTATTCTGGGGAGTAAGATTAAGGGAATTAAATTCCTGTTGTTTTAACAGAACTAAGTTCTTAATTAGGGTTAAACCCCGTTTCTTTTTATTCTGAAGGAATTAAATTCCCATGACACAGGGTCAAACCCTAATTTTATTTTAAAGGAATTAAATTCCTATAGTTCTGTGAGAATTAAATTCTCGTGCTTCCATTCCCTCTTTGTGCTTTGGATCTGCATGGCAGGATCTCAACCCATTGAGAATTAAATTCTCAACTTCAAGGGGAGATGTGCGCTTTACAGATCCTCCATCCAAGAGAGAAGAAATATGTTCTTCTGTTTTACATCAGAGTTGAACTCTGTTGAGAATTAAATTCTCTTTCTTTCAAAAAGCCTTCCCTTTCTTACCTAGGGTTTTCTTTTGCAGAAGATCCAAATTCCTCAAAGTATCAAGGCTCTCTCCCTTTTCTTCCCTCTGCGTATATATCTTTTTGTGTGTCTCGGCTCCTATTTATAGGAGAAGCAGCCGAGTCAATTAGTTTTTGACGAATCTTCATTGAGAGATTTGATTTGCATCCATCATTCGTTCTGGACCTTTGGATTATTAGGTGAATTTTATTCACCATTGGATTTCAAATCCAGCGATTCTCCTTTGTGATTTCTGTTAGATTTAAAGGGAAAATCTTTCCAAATTCGAGATTTTCCCATAGATAGCTGATATTTAATCACTCTAAATCTTTAATTCAATCGGTTGCTTTTGGAAAGATTTGAGAGGTCTTTTCTCAGAATTTAATTCTGTTAACAAATGGGCTTTGAAAGCTGGTCACGTGCGGCCACGTGACCCTTGGTCACGTGTGGGCACGTGACCCCCTTGTAACGAGCCCTTTTCTTCTTTTGCACTCTGCCTTCTTCTGCTGCTTAGCCGTCACGTGCCACCACGTGACCCCTGGTCACGTGTGAGCACGTGACCCTCGTCTGGGGCCTTTTTCTTGATTTAACCGGAGAATGAGTCTGATGTTTTGAGCGTCACGTGCCAACACGTGACCCTGGTCACGTGGGAGCACGTGACCTCTTCTGAAGCCTTTTCCTTGATTTGATCAGGGAACCAATGTGCCTTTGCCGCTTGCTTTTAAATGTCACGTGCCGACACGTGACCCTGGTCACGTGGGAGCACGTGACTCTTTCTGAAGCCCTTTTCTTCGATGTAGTTGGGAAACTGAACTTGCCTTACCGATACTTTTAGGTGTCACGTGCTAACACGTGACTGCTGATCACGTGTAAGCACGTGACCCTCTTCTGAAGCTTTCACCATAAGCCTTTCTAATTTTAAATCAGGAAACAAATGCCCCCACAGCGTTGTTCTCACGTGTTCGCACGTGAGTGCAACGCTGTCACCTTTTATGACCGTTGGATTCCTCTAGGGATCTGGGAAGATGAAACGTTTCCATCGCCTTCTATAAATACCACTGTCTCTTCAGAGGAGCTTTCACTTTGCTCATCTTCTTCTTCTGAGAACTTTTCCCTTGAGAATTTAATTCTCGCTTCCAGAGCTTAGTTCTCTGTCTTGAAACAATCTTCAGAGTTTAACTCTGTTCAGGTGACCCTTTTTCCTCAGGTAATGTTCTTGGACAAACAGCAAACTTCCACATTCCTTCGGATTTTAGATCCAAAACAAGGGTTTTTACCCATTTTTCTTCATGTTTTTCCATAAGAACATGAAACCGCCTAACCTTCGAACTGTAGATCTCTTAGGGTTTAGATGATCTTTGGGGAGATGATGATGGCGTTTCAACTCCATGGAATTTAATTCCATCCCAAAAATGTTTCTGGGAATTTAATTCCCTTTTCTTAATAAGGAATTTAATTCCAATGAAGAACTCGATTTCTTCATACGGAGGCTTCCTGGGGTCTCTTGGCCCGAGGTTGTTCTTCTGCAATTAATGAAATAGGGGTTTTGTAATGATGTCTTCTGTGGGAATTTAATTCCTTTGATCTTGTTGGAATCATTGTGGAGCCCGAGACAGATCCTGTTGGGGGGGAATGTGCATGGTCATCATTCTTTATTAAATGAGGATATTTCCTTTGTTTTATTGTAACTATTTGGTCTCATTATTAATGAGCCGTCATCCGGATTCTGTGGGGCCCATTTGTTTTGTAGCCAATGGTCCCAGAAAACTCTGCTGTTGCTTTCTTTAACTAGTCTTCATGTTCATACATGAATATATATTGCTGACTTTTCTTTTAACGGTCTTCCTTTATTGGATTTCAGGTGCGATGGCTTCTGTTCCACGCTTTCCCTTTTCTCGCTCGGAGGCTGCTTTTCCTCAGTCACCATCTGATGAGGAAGCGATGGCGATGATTCGGGCCTATGACCCGAACTGTACCAACCTTCTTCAATGGGGATCTTGGTATAGTCAGATTATTCAGGGTCGCCGGAGTTTTCTTTGCGCAGTGCCGACGGAGCCCACTTTCCCATTTTTACCGATGGATCCTTCGAGGACGGTTTTTGCCGTGGAAATGCCCAACTGGACTCCAACGGGGAGGCTCGAGCCTTCGACGACCGGTATTCCGAACCATCCGATCCCGGCTATAGACATCTTGGGGCGGCGTATCTGCCAGGGTGAGGCCCACCCGTGGGGGCAAATTTATAAGATATGGCTTACTCCCCGGCATCCTACGGGCTACCTTCTCTGGGCTCGCTACATCCTTTATGCCCATCGTGCGCGGTTGCAGAAAGTCGGGCTTTATCAGGCCATATACGCGTCACTATTCCATTATAATTCCCCGCATGTCTGGTGGGTTAAGGCGTTTTTAAACCAATGGAATCTTCCTACCAACACTTTCATCCTAGGAGATCGCGAGGTCTCGATCTTCCTAGCAGAATTCTATGATATTTCAGGGTTGCCAATCAGGGGTAGTTTGTATGAGGAGTTGTTGCCTCCTGACGAGTACGTTTTTGAACCCGAGCCCGTCCCGGTTGACGGCTTGTCTGCTGAGAATGCTGTTCGCCATAAGCGCCCCAGTTTAATCAAGGCGCTAGGCATCTTCGACCGATTATTCACCGAGTCCGAAGAGCAGGGTGTTACTTTCAAGAGCTTCATTGCTCGTTTCCTTCGTGAGGACGCCTTATCGAAGACAGCCCCGAAGTTTGCCAACATTGGGGACCCCTTTGGGTTCGGTTCGAAGAGGTTGCCGACCACCGAATCAGATTTACCTCAGTACTACATCCCTATTATATCGCCAATATCTTTTGAATCCATTGCTGTCCCAGGCATGGACGAGGAGACGTTCTTTGTGGGGTTTGTTAGTGTTTGGCTCAGTTGGTTCGTTATCCCCATGCATCGCCGCTTCATGAGAGCCTCGGTTATCTACCCGGCTCATCGTATTGCTGAGGGGACGCGGTTGGCCATCGGCATCCCGGCCTTGGCGCACCTCTATCATGGATTGGGCACCGCAGCTAATACATCTACACCCGGCGTGGATGTAGTGAACTTTTTGCTTCATTATTTCACGTCCTGGGTCGAAATGCATGTGCTGGGGGCTTTCTCTATGCATCAGAGGCCCGCCTTTTACGACGCTTATCCCTTCCCGCGACTTATGCGACTAGTGGGTGCTTCTGCTGCCGACCCGACTCAATTCGGGGCTATTCGGGTGCTGATTTCTCCTCATGCCACCGCTGGCGGGTTGGTTTTTAAAGATCAGGTCTTGTCTACTCCTTCGGGTCCGGTTCAACAACTCTGGGACCAGTCAAAAGACAACGCACCTTCTTTGAAGCCCCGGGAGGCCGCGCATTTGTATACAATTAGACCGGGCTACTTGGTGTTTCGCCAGGACAGTGCAGCTCTTTTTATGAGGTACAATCCGCATAGATTCACCCGGCAGCTCAGATACGACCAGGGCGTTCCTTTCGAGGCTTTTATAGTCGTCCCGATCCCTTCGCTTGATGCTGTTCGCGATGCCGCTCATCATTTCATGAGGCTGAACACCGGCTCCCGTTTCATGGTCCCTGAAGCCGAGTACATGCCCCGATGTGTGGGTGCATTTACGGGCTTGTATCTTCATCGGATCAGCCTAATTATTCTTGAAGAAAGAAGGGTGCTTCTTGGTCACGACGCCCCTCCTCAGGTTTCGGGAGCTAAGCTACGACCGAGGGTTCCAGTCCGCTTCCCTTTGAGGGAGATTGGCACCGCACTCATTCCGGAGGAGTCAGGGGTAGACCTTACTCCAACAGCTGGTATGCCCTTGGGTTCTCGATCGAGGGGTAAATGGGCCCCAGTGGTAGCACCCCTGCCGGTGGCGGCACCGCCCCCTGTGGCGTCGACGATGGCGATGTCATCCTCGGTTGTGGCACCGAGCGAGAGTAACAGGGATGAGGGCGCTGAGGGCGATGTAGGCCAGCGCCGCCCTAAGGTTTCGCGAGGGAGGAAGCGGTCATCCTCAGCGACCGGCTCTGGGTCCAAACGGCGGAGGAAAGCGGCCACCACCCCGCTTGATTCTGTGGCGGAGTTTGAGCCTATCCTTGAGGACGAATCATTGGCCCTGCAGGAGTCAGACGCTGGACTTCTCTTCCCGAGTTCGGCTGATGAGGAGGCCGCACAATTGGCTGAGGCCATACGGCGTTCAAAAGACGCGTCTCATAACGCCAAGGTTCCGAAGAAGTCTTATCCCGCTGTGATTTTTTATGAAGACCCTTCGTGGATTCGGCGGCGATTTATCGGCCCTTTGGAGGAATGGGGGGAAAGGGCTTTGAAGCAGGCCGCTTCAGAAGACGCCGCTGATGCGCTTTCTTTATGGACCGGCGGCCATGAGTCTACCCTTGAACCCCGGCGAGCCCACCTACTTGAGAAGGAGCGGCGGCTTGAAGAAGCCATATTGAGGGCTTCTTTGCGTATAGGTACGTTGTGCTTCTTTTACAGTCTTTCCGATTATTTATGCCCGTGCATATGTATCATTATTCTTATTTGAATCGTGCAGAACCTTCGACGCTGGGGGAGCTCCCTACGGGCCCATTAAAGTTAAAGCCCGCCGAAATTCTCAATGAAGCCTTGCTTGATATGGAGGGGGCTGATGAGGCTGTTTCTCTCATAGTAGAGCCTCCAGCGGCGGTTCTTGATCAGGGAGCGCTTGCCCCTTTGGGGGAGGCTCCTTTGGAGGTCGCCGCCCCAATGACTCTTACTGAGGGCGGCCTAGAGGCTGGAAGAGAGGTAGTCGGGACTACTCTTCCTTTGTTAGAGCCTGAGGTCACGGCGGAGACTGTTGAAGCCGCTATCCCCCCGGCTCAGAATGGGAGGAGTGTTGAAGGTATCCCTCTGCGTTTTAATTTAGCAACCCCTTCGTAGTCTGAACTCTTTTATCTTTCCCAGAATTGCGCGGTTTGGCGGCCACGATCGCGGATTTGTCGCCTAGACAGTCATTTCAGCGTTTATTGGAGATGGCAGCTCCGCAAGCGATCTCCCCTCAGCGTATTGTCCTTTCCTCTGGGCAAGGTTAGTGTCATTCGCCATTTTTTACCAAAGCATTGTTACTACTTTGCGAAATGACGTTGATGTCTCTTATAGTTTTGGAAGCCGACGATGAGGTCGAGGTCATTGAAGGGCCAGGGGAACCTTCAGCTCCTACTTGCATGACTGTCGGTGAGTGACATTTTATTATAGTCCCGTTCGTTCTGCGTTTAAGAGTTTTACTAACATTTGCCAAATTTGAATAGCCCTGCCAGTCTCCATGGCTTTGGAATCGCGCATTGTGATGCCGCCCGGCCCCTACGCTTTGCGGGCTTCAGAACGCTTGGCCCAATTGAGCCTTGTCTCCCTATCTTCTTTCGTCGAGGAGCTCCGTGCTGGTAGCGCGACCACAGCCGAAGCGTTTGCCGCTGAAGCTAACGGCTCCCTTCCTTTTCTCGCCACCTATCATGACGAGGAGGTGGTGCGGGTCTGGGTGGAGTTCTGTAGGAAGGTGGAGGCTTGTTTGTACGCTCTCGAATGTTCTCGCCTTTCCTCGGAAGCCGTGGCTGCAAAAGTGGAGTTGCGGGGTCTGATAGCACGATGTGCGGCCAACATGACGTCGTGCGAGAAGAGGCTTGGCCGCAAGTTCTCGGAGAGGGAACCGGCTTCTAAGGCGCTGAGCGAGCTTCAGGCCAGCCTCACAGCCAAGGCCAACAAAGCATACGAACTCTGGCGAGTGCTCCAGGAGTCCATAAAAGAGGTGGTGGCTCTCGATAAAGCTGCCACATTCACCCGTGAGAGGGTCGAGGCTCATAAAGCCACCGAGAAAGAGCTCGAAGGTCGGCTTGCTTCGTATCAGGCTCAGCAAGCTCAGGCGGAGGCTCGTCTTCTGGAGATCTTGCGTCATGAAGCCGTGGCTCAGCAACAGAACGATGAACTGGTAAAATTACTGCACCGCCCGCCGGCTTGAGGACTTGTATCTTTTCTCCCTTTTTTGTACATACTCATGAATGAGAGTATCTCCTTTTTGTTTCTTTCATGAATTGTACTTTGTATCCATTTTGGCTTATGAATAACAGATACATTTTTTTTCTCAATGTTGTGTCCCCTTTTCATTGAATGTATTCTGTGGATATTCTATCTTGATCTCCTTGCAGGACGGCGATGGCTTAGGATTCAGGGTTAGGATCTGCTTCCTAAGGCTTTTGCATTTTATGAGCCACGAGGGTCTCGTAAAGAGTTTTTCTCCCTACAGGTCGAGAGGATCCCATAGGTGTAAGTTCTTCTTAAGAATCGTGAGGATTCTTAAGAGGTTTTTCTCTTGAGAGTTGTAAGGATCCCACAAGAGAGTTTTTCTCGCTTACAGGTCGTGAGGACTTGTAAGTGCTGGATGCGGTCACCCTTGTCCGTGTTTTACGGAGTCAGGGGTTTCTCCAGGTATTGTAGTTTAAAGACGTCGCGGTCAAGGTTAAGGACCTCATAGTCCGTGGATTTAAGGACTCCACAGTCCGATGTTAGTTTTAAGACATCACGGTCAAGGTTAAGGACCTCATAGTCCGTGGATTTAGGGACTCCGCAGTCCGATGTTAGTTTTAAGACATCACGGTCAAGGTTAAGGACCTCATAGTCCGTGGATTTAGGGACTCCACAGTCCGATGTTAGTTTTAAGACATCACGGTCAAGGTTAAGGACCTCATAGTCCGTGGATTTAGGGACTCCACAGTCCGATGTTTGGTTGCAGGGACCCGTTACCTCTTTGAAGACGTTGAAGAATTACAACGCCAGGTATCAAAGGAGTGAAGAGATGTACCCTTAAACCAAGGCAAAATCCGTAGGGAATCGGGGTGGTTGATCGTTAGTTTTAAGACATCGCGGTCGAGGTTAAGGACATCATAGTCCGTGGATTTTAAGGACTCCACAGTCCGGTATTTGCTCTGGATGCTTCATACGGGTTCACTGCCGTGCTTGGCGAGGACCAGGCTCCGCTCTGGGCGTTTTCTGCGGGGTCAAAGAGTGACGTTATCCACGTTCCACGTAACCAGGAATTTTGCACTAGATGCTTCACACGGGTTCACTGCCGTGCTTGGCGAGGACTAGGCTCCGCTCTGGATGCTTCACACGGGTTCACTGCCGTGCTCTGCGAGGACCAGGATCCGCTCTGGACGTTTTCCACGGGGTCAAAGAGTGACGTTATTCGCGTTCCACGTAACCAGGAATTTTGCACTAGATGCTTCACACGGGTTCACTGCCGTGCTCGGCGAGGACTAGGCTCCGCTCTGGATGCTTCACACGGGTTCACTGCCGTGCTCTGCGAGGACCAGGATCCGCTCTGGACGTTTTCCACGGGGTCAAAGAGTGACGTTATCTGCGTTCCACGTAACCAGGAATTTTGCACTAGATGCTTCACACGGGTTCACTGCCGTGCTCGGCGAGGACTAGGCTCCGCTCTGGATGCTTCGCACGGGTTCACTGCCATGCTCTGCGAGGACCAGGATCCACTCTGGATGTTTTCCACGGGGTCAAAGAGTGACGTTATCCGCGTTCCACGTGACCAGGAATTTTGCTGATTGTATCCGCATTTCACGGGATGGAGTTTGACTGTTGGCGATATGTATACCACCGAGCCATGGAACTGGGAGTTGCCGCTATTCCGCTTAGCTTGAAGTTGTGTCCGTCGTTACGGGACGAATGTTGGGATGATCTCCAGGTCGCTTGTGGCCAGTCGAGATTTAGCTTCTTTCTTGGGTGAAACCCGGGGGAGACGGATGATCCCTTTTTTGTTTACGCCCTTTTTTTTATATTTTATTTCTTTTTCCGCGATGCTCTATCATTTCAGCCTTTATATCGCGGAGGTCGCGATTGCCCCATCATTTCGGCTATTCTTCGCGGTGTCCAATCATTTCGGCTATTTATTTATTCTCTATTCGCTGCTTTTTATTGCGAGTTGCCCCATCATTTCGGCTATTTTTCATGCATACATTTTTACTTGCTGCTTTTTATTGCAAGTTGCCCCATCATTTCGGCTATTTTTGTAGGCATGTGTGGCTTGCTAGCTTTTTTGCAGCAGGCTTGGATTTTAGACATCGATTTCGACATCAGCATCGCTACAACTGGAATGTTGCCGGGAGCGAATCATCATTTGCCTTTGTCGATGTTGAACAAAGGTGGCTCAGCAAACAGGGTTAAGGGTCCTGTCGACCAAGGCTTTTGACTTCATGAGCCGTAAGGGTCTCACAAAGGTATTTCTCCCTACAAGTCGTGAGGATCTTGCAGGTGTATTTTCTCCTTAGGGATCGTGAGGATTCCTAAGTGTGTGTTCCTCTGTAAGTCGTAAGGATCCTACAAGAGGGCTTTCTCCTTATGGGTCGAGAGGACCTACAAGGGTTGGACTTTGCTGGGGAAATGTTTATTCGCGCCCGTGGATTGTATACAAGGGTCAGTATTGAATCCCTTGTAGGGCAACATCGAAGGTTGTGGAGGATTTGCTTAAGAACAGGTTTATGTTTCTGTAACTTAAGACTTTCAAATCTTATGAGCCGTGAGGGTCCTATAAGAGAGTTCTCCTTACGAGTCGTGAGGATCTCGTAAGTGTATTTTCTCCTTAGGAATCGTGAGGATCCCTGAGTGTGTTGCTCCTTTGTGAGTCGTAAGGATCTCACGCAGGTGGTTTCTCCTTACAAGGTCGAGAGGACCCTATAAGTGTCTTTTAACGAGGTTGCGCCCTTTCGGGTTTTCACAAACACTCGCCGGTAGTCCTGCTGTTTTTACTCACGGAGCCCTTTCGGGTTTTCAGCCGTGCCCATTTTGCTTGTGGACACACCGTTTTTTATTCTTTTTCTCTCTTTTTTTTTATCTCGTCAGCCTAAGGATGCTGCGGTAGTAGTTTAGGGATGTTTCGGTCCGTCGTTAGTTTAAAGACATTTCGGTCCATCGATAGTTTAAGGACGTTTCGGTCCGTTGTTAGTTTAAGGACGTTTCGGTCCATCGTTAGTTTAAGGACGTTTCGGTCCATCGTTAGTTTAAGGACGTTTCGGTCCATTGTTAGAGGAAGGCCGGCTGCTGCTTGTAAAGTCTGAGCTTAGGAAGATAGCGAGCGGACATAGTCATCGTCATCTATCATTGACCCAGGCTGTGGCTCATTAAGCATAGTATTTCTTTAAGAAGCGGCCATTTATTGGCCTGAAAGGCCTTTCACCGTGCATGTCCATGAGTAGATAGGCTCCATCCTGGTAGACCTTGTCTATGATGTACGGGCCTTCATAGTTTGGCTCAAATTTTCCCCGCTTGGCACGATTGGGGATCATAGGTCTTTTGACCACTAGTACGAGTTCGCCTTGGCGGAATGTCCTCGACCTGGTCAATCTTTCATACGAGCGCGTCATCTTTGCTTTGTAGGCTTCTAGATGTTGTTGCGCTATGAGTTGGGTTTCGTCGAGGGCATCAAGCTCCTCAAGCCGAAGGTGAGCATTTTCTTCGTCCGTCAGCTCGTGGTGGACTGCCACTCGTAGAGAGGGTAACTCTATCTCGAGGGGGAGCACTGCTTCCGTCCTAAATACCAACGCGTACGGTGTTGTGTTCGTGGCCGTCTTGAATGTAGTTCGATAAGCCCAAAGGGCTTCTTGCAGCCTCTCGTGCCAGTCTCTCTTATTCCGGGAAACGGTCTTCTTTATGATCTTCGTCAAGGTCTTATTGAAGGCCTCGGCCAGACCGTTAGCTCGTGGGTTGTAAACTGAAGAATATCTCCAGTCTATATTGTGCTGCTGCGCGAAGCGGCTAATCTTATGGCTTCGGTAGGCTGGCCCATTATCGGAGATAATCCGCCGTGGGGTTCCAAACCGATAGATGACGTGCGTTTTGAAGAAATGGAGGATATTCTCCGTCTTCACTCCCCTAAGTGGTACTGCTTCTGCCCATTTGGAGAAGTAATCAGTTGTCGCCAGGATAAAACGATGTCCCCGGGATGATGCTGGCTCGATGGGGCCGACTATCTCAGTCCCCCACATTTCGAACGGCCAGCTAGCCACCGTTGGATGTAGTGGATTCGGATGTTAGTGGATAAAGTCTCCGTGAATCTGGCATGAGTGACATTGCTTTGCATACTCGAGGCAGTCCTGGATCATCGTGGGCCAGTAGTAACCCATCCGTTTAATTTTTAACTTCATCTTTGGGCCTGCTTGGTGAGAACCGCAAAGTCTGTCGGGAACTTCCTGAATGACTCTTTCTGCTTCGTCAGGTCCTAAGCATCTCAGCCATAGAGAATCAAACGATCTCTTGTATAGAGTATCGTTGACGAAAGCGAAAGATAGAGCTCGTTTCATGAGCTGATGTCTTGAGGACGCTTCTTTGGACGTTCGGTGGGACTTAATGTCACGCCCCGCTTCCCAAAATACGGAATACGAGGTATGACTAGGCCAGCCATGCTCCTACGGTCAAGGAATCATCCTGCCGTAGTCACACTTCGGCTTCTAGCATTACATGGTAATTAGTAAATAAAGCACAGTATTAAAGGAATCACATCACTAATTTATTACATTAAAATTTCATTGTTCACAAATTACAGATAATAAGAACAATAACTAACCAAGTTCAATATCACGATCACTCTAAGAAAAGCAATAAAGATAGGGAGTACACCAGACTATATCTCTGTGAACTCGAAGGGTAAATCCGTCTCCTGTGCTGGTCCTCCCGCGAAATCTGAGCATGCATACTCAGGTCGTCAGAGCGACACAAATAATAATATTATTAAAATCAGATGAAACAGGTAATTGAGGTAATACTGGTATGAGAATAATGCAAGTAATCACTATGTCATAATATGATGCAGAATATGTTATGTGTCCCTATCGGTCTCTAGGTCATGTTTGAAATCACATAGTGGAAGGAGGATCATGTTTAACAGGAGTCTCGTACATACCCGAGACAACGGCCCACATGCCCGGGACATAACCCTGTCAGCCGGATCGCTAGATCCTGTCCTACACGTATAAGTATCACAGTTCGAATGATCATCCTCTAAACACGGTCCTGCTAAATACGATACTCTTTCCACTTTGATTTCCCCTTTACCCCCAGGTTACACTATTTATGATATTGGTCTAGTTGTGTACGAGTATACCAATGACACGGTTTCATCACTATCCACTGTATCAATCACTGTCACGAATGTTCACTTTCCATTGGTGTACTCGTCACTCCTAAATCAACATCTATCACTCACGATAATGCAATGTCCACACGCACTAACGGATATGATATATGTATTGTATACTACCAAATAAGCTCGGTATGTTATGAATTAATATGCATGTCACGAACTAAAATGAATTACACAAATTAAGATGTTACGAATTCAGCAAATATGATGAAGGTAAGATATTTAGAACAATCAGTCAGGAATTCATCAAATTTTGTTTCAGTTCGATCGGAATTTCGGTTTTCAAGATATAACCGTTTCAGTTTATGTGTTCGCAGCTGGAATTTCAATTTCAGAACTGAACGTCTGTTTCGAGACATGAATTGCGCCCAGTTGGGCTCAGAATTTAGCGATGTCACAGTTAAATGAAATTTAGGGTTTTCGATAAAGTATTCATCGCAACAGACGGATCCTCAATCGCATCTGTACGTTGAAAGTTATACACAGTTCAATCTCAAATGTCATTTCAGAAAGTGTTCTGAACAGCTTTACGTTCTGCCCTTTTAAAATAAGTTTAAAATAACAAACTGCGATGAATCGGAATGAAACCACTTGTTTTCTTTCACTAACAGGAATATCTTATAACTACTATAAAGTTCCGTATCACACGATTTCAGGAAACACGGGGACGCAGGACTTTAGGCAGAACACACTAATCAGAAACGCTCTGGACTGCAGTCCAGAGTCGTGTTCTGATCCAATTATCGTCATGGTTACAAAACAGAAATGATCAGAAATTTATGTAGGATTAAATTTCGTCAAATCGGCTTCGATTTAAGCCATCGAACGCATCTTTCCAATATGTGTATGATTTATGGTGTTTTTATTCGTTTTCAGCTACGAGAGGATTCTAGTTTTAACGACATGTTTGGGGGTATCGATTTTTGTTACTAACAATCGTGTTTTCCAGCGAATTTCACACGCGTTATACATCATTCAAAGGGCCAACAGGACGTATAGGTTACCGTCAAATTAGACGATTATTTCTATTAGTAACTAACATCGAGCACTTAAGTTTTAACACGTATAGGAAATCGGAAAGCTTGTAAACTAAATGATCTAGGTGGGTAACACTATTATTATAGCATGAAGCAAGTAAATACTTGCCTGGAGAACGCCTCGGGGTCGTACGGCAACAGTGTCGTCGCGAACGCGCGATATACGCCACGTTCCGAATTCCCGCGAGCCTAGTTCGAAACACGAGTTTCGCGTCGGAGTTTTCCCGGAGTCGTCTAGCGTGCGCTGGAAGCTTAGGGGTGCTCTCTGGTCCCTCTGAGAAGTGTTGGGGTTTCCGAAGGTTGACGACGTCGCTCCGGTGATGGGCACCGTGGAGTTAACAGTGAGGAAAACTGTTTGCAATTGGGTTTGGAGTTGCAGGGGGTTGCTTGGCAGGGGCTCGGGCTGACGAATGTGGAGTCGTAGAGGGAGAGAGTGGGTGGAGGGTGATCGAGGGTTGTCGAAGAGGTAGGTGATCTCCGTCGGTGGGATGCAGTGAGGCCGAGGGAAGTTTTGGGTGCTCGGGTTTTTGGGGCTTAGGTTTTTGGGCTGTGAAGTCGTAGAGGGTGAAGGAGGGAGGCTGAGAGAGGGTCGTCGATGGTTGTCGAGGTGTGGTCGCTGTCGATGGGGCGACGAGTGGTCGGGCAAAATGGGTTCGAGAGGAATTTTGGGTGCTCGGTGGATTTTTGAAGAGTGATGAGAGTCAGGAATTTTCCAAGAAGAAAGAGAAGAGAGAGGTGAGGTTGTGATATGGAACGGCGGCAACGGTACTGCGTGGGCGTGGGCGTGAGCGACGGCGGAGGAGGCGGGTCGCGCGCGCAGTTAAGGGGGTAGCCGTTGGAAATTTGAAGAGGGAGATGATGAACAGGGAATGTGGGTCGGGTCGGGTAAAAGAAAGAGGAAGCGGGCTTGGGTTAAGGGAGTGGGCCGGCACTAAAATAAAAGAATTCCTTTCTCAAATAAATTCTCGTGGGCTGCAGGGGTTTTAAGGGGGACGGGCCAAAAATGGTGAGGAATTTAAAGGAAAATGGCTGGGGTAAAATTAGATTGGGCTGAGATAAATGGTAAGGAATTAAAAAAAGAAAGTGTGCTGAGGGATATTGTTAAAAGGGTTTTAATTTATTTTAATCTTGTTTTTAATTTGGCTTTGGGTTTTAGGTTTTAGATTCTGGGTTTTAACTTTTAGGCTTAAGGAAAAGTATACATATTAAGTTTAAATAACCAAATCAAAATATGAAGGAAAAGAGAAGAAGTCACTGGGATTTCAGAGAATAGGAAATTTTTATTAGAATGGAAACGGGGATTTACATCCTATCCCCCTTAACAAAATTTCGTCCTCGAAATTAACAGAGATACAAGAAACAATGTACTAAACAAAGAGATGTGGATAACGATCACGGATATCTTCCTCCCGCTCCCAGGTGGATTCTCCTGGGGAACGACCGCCCCAAGACACTCGGACTAACGGAATGACCTTATTCTTCAGTACTTTCTCTCTGCGGTCGAGGATGGTAGTAGGCTGCTCCTCGTATGACAGATCGGTCCCCAAAACTAATTCTGAATGGTCCAGAACATGGTTCTCATCTCGTACATAACGCCGCAACTGTGACACGTGGAAGGTATTGTGCACACCAGCTAGTGATGGAGGTAAGGCCAGTCGATAGGCCACCTCTCCTACTCGCTCTAGCACCTCAAAAGGTCCGATAAAACGGGGACTAAGTTTTCCCCGACTTCCGAATCTGATAACTCCACGAGTAGGGGAAATCTTCAAGAACACATGATCTCCGACTTCGAATTCAAGTGCCCTTCTGTTGGTATCTGCCCAACTCTTTTGTCGATCCTGAGCCGTCTTAATACGCTGCCTGATCATTTGGACCTTGTCCACTGTCTGAACAATGAGTTCGGGGCCCAGTAATCTTCGTTCTCCCACATCGTCCCAACATACTGGGGATCGACACTTCCGCCCGTATAGCGCTTCAAAAGGAGCCATCTGAATACTAGCCTGATAACTATTGTTGTAAGAAAACTCGACTAGGTGCAGATGGTCCTCCCAGGAACCCTGAAAGTCCAACATACAGGCTCTCAACATATCCTCGAGCGTTTGAATTGTACGCTCGGATTGTCCATCCGTCTGTGGGTGATAAGCTGTGCTGAATTTAAGGCGGGTTCCCAAACTCTCCTGTAAGCTCTTCCAAAAGTGTGACAAGAATCTCGTGTCCCGGTCCGACACAATGCTGACTGGAACGCCGTGAAGTCGCACAATCTCCTGCATATATCTTTCTGCCAGTGATTCTGTTGACTGTCCCACTCGGAAAGGTAGAAAGTGTGCAGCTTTTGAGAGGCGATCGACGATAACCCAAATAGCGTTATTGCCTCTAGGGCTCCGTGGTAAGGCCGTCACAAAATCCATAGTAATGTGCTCCCACTTCCATTCAGGTATCGGCAATGGTTGTAATAATCCTGCTGTTTTCTGATGTTCCGCCTTCACCTGCTGACATACCGAGCATCTGGATACGAACCTCGCAATTTCCCACTTCATTCCGTTCCACCAAAAGTGCTGCTTTAGGTCCTGATACATTTTTGTACCTCCTGGATGCACAGAATAAGCTGAACTGTGTGCTTCAGCCAAAACTTCTTCTCGTACGACTCCTTTAGGTACACAGAGTCTGCTACCGAATCTCAGAGAGCCATCTTCATGTATAATCAAATCCGTTCTCAATCCAGCTTCCACTTGCTCTCTGAATTTTTGCAATCGGGGATCATCCGCTTGTGCAATCTTGATGCGATCCACTAGGGAAGATTGCACCTGTAGTTGCCAAAATTGACTGAGTGCGTTCGGAGTAATGACCTCAAGTTCAAGTCTTTGGAAATCCTCAATAATACTCCTCTGATCGGTCAACATCATGACCGCTGGTTTGCGACTGAGTGCGTCTGGTACAACATTCACCTTTCCCGGATGATACTGAAGGTCCAAATCATAATCTGCCATTAGCTCTAGCCATCGGCGCTGCCTCATGTTCAATTCCTTCTGGGTGAAAACATACTTCAAACTTTTGTGATCGGTGTATACCTCCACTTTTTCACCCAAGAGATAGTGCCTCCAAATCTTCAACGCAAAGACTACCGCAGCTAACTCCAAGTCATGTGTAGGGTAGTTCTTCTCGTGGTTTCTCAATTGTCGAGAGGCGTAAGCAACCACTCGGCCGTGCTGCATTAAAACACAGCCTAAACCCTTCCCCGAAGCATCACTGTGTATCACCAAACCACCGGAATTATCTGGTACTGTAAGTATAGGTGCCGTGGTTAACTTCTGCTTAAGTGTGTCAAATGCCTGAGTGCATTCCTCTGTCCATGTAAACGGCACGTCCTTCCGTGTCAGCCTTGTCAATGGTTCCGCGATCCTTGAGAAATCTTGGACGAATCTCCGATAATAACCTGCCAATCCCAGAAAACTCCTGATCTTTGCTACTGACTTCGGCGTCGGCCAATCTCTGACAGATTCTATCTTTGCCGGGTCCACCGAGATGCCTTCGCCCGAAACAATATGTCCCAAAAACTGTACCTTGTCGAGCCAAAATTCACACTTGCTCAGCTTCGCATACAGCTTCTCTTCCCGAAGAATTTGTAGAACCGTGCGCAAATGCTCAGCATGCTCTTCCCAGGTCTTCGAGTAGACAAGTATGTCGTCGATAAACACAACGACGAACGTGTCTAAGTATTTTGCGAACACCCTGTTCATTAAATCCATGAATATTGCTGGTGCATTGGTAACACCGAACGGCATCACAAGGAACTCATAATGTCCGTATCGGGTCCTGAAAGCCGTCTTGCATACATCCTCGGCTGCTACTCTGATTTGATGATATCCAGAACGGAGATCCAACTTCGAGAAAACCTTGGCTCCACTTAGCTAATCGAATAGGTCATCGATACGCGGGATTGGGTACTTGTTCTTTATTGTGACCTTGTTCAGCTCCCGATAATCTATACACATTCGCAACGATCCATCCTTCTTCTTTACTAATAGGACTGGTGCACCCCACGGTGAAGCGCTTGGCCGAATAAATCCCTTCTCCAATAATTCTTCAACCTGTTTCTTCAATTCCGCCAACTCCACTGGTGCCATCCTGTAGGGGGCTCTGGATACTGGGGCTGTACCTGGAATCAAATCGATTGAGAACTCCAAAATTCGAGGAGGTGGTAGACCTGGTAAATCCTCGGGAAAAACGTCTAGAAAGTCCCGAACAATTTCTGGAACTGGGCTCTTATCAATATCCATGGCTGTCAATTCCTTAGGCTTTGCTCTATACTTAGCTGGCTCCAAAGATTCGCTTCCGCCCTCGAAAATAAACTCCGGGTGATTGGGGATGCGGAAGATCACCTTCCTTGCCCGACAGTCGATAACTGCATGGAAAGTGCTCATCCAATCCATCCCGAGAATTGCGTCGTAACTGCCTGTCCCAATTAGGAGGAAATTCGCATAGAATTCCCTACCACACACTACAACCGGGCATAATCTACATTCCCGACTAAATATAATAATGCCATTACCCGTATGAATTTCCCATCCCTTGGTTAGTGGTTCATGTGGTATTGAGTGTGTATTGGTGAAATGCTCAGACAAGAAACAATGCGATGCTCCTGAATCAAATAGTACTCTAGCTGGCAAGGAATGTACGAGTAGAGTACCTGTAACCACGTCTCCTGACGCCTCTGCCTGCTCGGCGGTCAAGGTGAAAGCCCGTCCCTGACCGCGACCTGTAAATGGTTGCCTCTGCTCCTGTGGCCTCTGCTGTGACGGTCCAGAACCTCCCTGTATTTCTGCTCGCTCAGGACAGTTGTTAATCCTGTGTTGACTGGAACCGCAAATTAGGCACTGTCCCTTGGCACGGCGACAGTCCTTCTGAGTATGTCCTCCTCTACCGCAATAGCCGCAAGTTACGCCCTGTCTCTGGGGGCGATGCTGTGGTACAAACGGGCGTTTCATTTGCGTCGTCCCTGCTCTGTGAACCGGTATAGCTCCTCGAGATGGCGCGTGGGTACGTGCTGGAACGACTGGGGGTCTTTTGAACTTGTTAATCAATTGTTCCTGAACTCTCGCCGTGTTGAGTACCTGTGCGAAAGTCTGTAGATCCAACGATGCAATCAGCTGCTGCAACTCAAAATCTAACCCGTGAAGGAAACGTCTGGCCCTGGTGACTTCTGATTTGACCATGTATGGAGCAAAGCGGCTCAGACGGTTGAACTCTGCCGTATAAACGTCCACTGGGCGTCCATTCTGTTTCAAAAGAATAAACCTTTCCTCCATTTCTGCCTTGGCTGTGGGAGGAAAATAGTGATCTAAGAAGCACTCCTTAAACTTATTCCATTCAATCGGCTCTTCAAGTCTGCTTTCTTCTACCGACCACCATGTACGAGCCTCGTCTTCTAATTGTATCTTTATCACATTCACTCTGTCTTCCTATGGAACCCTGGCAGCTGCCAATAAATTTTCCATGTTTACCAGCCATTGTTCAGCCTCAAGAGGTTCAGCTAGTCCTGTGAACGCAGCTGGGTGTAACCGTCGGAAGTCTGACACAGTACCAGCCCTAGCCTGATAAGCTGGTGGAGTAGCGCCCTCGGAGGTGGTAATCAGTGCGGAGGGTCCTCCTGCGGCGGTAATCGCCCTGAGTCCCTCAGTAAGCAAATCTGTCTTCCTCTTCTGAGCTTCCGCGAGAGTGGTCAGTGCACTGAGTATTCTTTCCGTGCGATCCTGAGAGCTAGAGTCCGAGGAGGGGTCGTTCGGGGACGTCATATCACTGGAAGATTCAAAAGAATAGGATCAGATTCAAGGATAGAAATCAAGAGTAGTGAAACAAGAATAACGTAATATCGCCTAGTGAATGTTATCCCTTGATGCTAAACACAGGCTCTGATACCAACTAAACCATGTCACGCCCCGCTTCCCAAAATACGGAATACGAGGTATGACTAGGCCAGCCATGCTCCTACGGTCAAGGAATCATCCTGCCGTAGTCACACTTCGGCTTCTAGCATTACATGGTAATTAGTAAATAAAGCACAGTATTAAAGGAATCACATCACTAATTTATTACATTAAAATTTCATTGTTCACAAATTACAGATAATAAGAACAATAACTAACCAAGTTCAATATCACGATCACTCTAAGAAAAGCAATAAAGATAGGGAGTACACCAGACTATATCTCTGTGAACTCGAAGGGTAAATCCGTCTCCTGTGCTGGTCCTCCCGCGAAATCTGAGCATGCATACTCAGGTTGTCAGAGCGACACAAATAATAATATTATTAAAATCAGATGAAACAGGTAATTGAGGTAATACTGGTATGAGAATAATGCAAGTAATCACTATGTCATAATATGATGCAGAATATGTTATGTGTCCCTATCGGTCTCTAGGTCATGTTTGAAATCACATAGTGGAAGGAGGATCATGTTTAACAGGAGTCTCGTACATACCCGAGACAACGGCCCACATGCCCGGGACATAACCCTGTCAGCCGGATCGCTAGATCCTGTCCTACACGTATAAGTATCACAGTTCGAATGATCATCCTCTAAACACGGTCCTGCTAAATACGATACTCTTTCCACTTTGATGTCCCCTTTACTCCCAGGTTACACTATTTATGATATTGGTCTAGTTGTGTACGAGTATACCAATGACACGGTTTCATCACTATCCACTGTATCAATCACTGTCACGAATGTTCACTTTCCATTGGTGTACTCGTCACTCCTAAATCAACATCTATCACTCACGATAATGCAATGTCCACACGCACTAACGGATATGATATATGTATTGTATACTACCAAATAAGCTCGGTATGTTATGAATTAATATGCATGTCACGAACTAAAATGAATTACACAAATTAAGATGTTACGAATTCAGCAAATATGATGTAGGTAAGATATTTAGAACAATCAGTCAGGAATTCATCAAATTTTGTTTCAGTTCGATCGGAATTTCGGTTTTCAAGATATAACCGTTTCAGTTTATGTGTTCGCAGCTGGAATTTCAATTTCAGAACTGAACGTCTGTTTCGCGACACGAATTGCGCCCAGTTGGGCTCAGAATTTAGCGATGTCACAGTTAAATGAAATTTAGGGTTTTCGATAAAGTATTCATCGCAACAGACGGATCCTCAATCGCATCTGTACGTTGAAAGTTATACACAGTTCAATCTCAAATGTCATTTCAGAAAGTGTTCTGAACAGCTTTACGTTCTGCCCTTTTAAAATAAGTTTAAAATAACAAACTGCGATGAATCGGAATGAAACCACTTGTTTTCTTTCACTAACAGGAATATCTTATAACTACTATAAAGTTCCGTATCACACGATTTCAGGAAACACGGGGACGCAGGACTTTAGGCAGAACACACTAATCAGAAACGCTCTGGACTGCAGTCCAGAGTCGTGTTCTGATCCAATTATCGTCATGGTTACAAAACAGAAATGATCAGAAATTTATGTAGGATTAAATTTCGCAAATCGGCTTCGATTTAAGCCATCGAACGCATCTTTCCAATATGTGTATGATTTATGGTGTTTTTATTCGTTTTCAGCTACGAGAGGATTCTAGTTTTAACGACATGTTTGGGGGTATCGATTTTTGTTACTAACAATCGTGTTTTCCAGCGAATTTCACACGCGTTATACATCATTCAAAGGGCCAACAGGACGTATAGGTTACCGTCAAATTAGACGATTATTTCTATTAGTAACTAACATCGAGCACTTAAGTTTTAACACGTATAGGAAATCGGAAAGCTTGTAAACTAAATGATCTAGGTGGGTAACACTATTATTATAGCATGAAGCAAGTAAATACTTGCCTGGAGAACGCCTCGGGGTCGTACGGCAACAGTGTCGTCGCGAACGCGCGATATACGCCACGTTCCGAATTCCCGCGAGCCTAGTTCGAAACACGAGTTTCGCGTCGGAGTTTTCCCGGAGTCGTCTAGCGTGCGCTGGAAGCTTAGGGGTGCTCTCTGGTCCCTCTGAGAAGTGTTGGGGTTTCCGAAGGTTGACGACGTCGCTCCGGTGATGGGCACCGTGGAGTTAACAGTGAGGAAAACTGTTTGCAATTGGGTTTGGAGTTGCAGGGGGTTGCTTGGCAGGGGCTCGGGCTGACGAATGTGGAGTCGTAGAGGGAGAGAGTGGGTGGAGGGTGATCGAGGGTTGTCGAAGAGGTAGGTGATCTCCGTCGGTGGGATGCAGTGAGGCCGAGGGAAGTTTTGGGTGCTCGGGTTTTTGGGGCTTAGGTTTTTGGGCTGTGAAGTCGTAGAGGGTGAAGGAGGGAGGCTGAGAGAGGGTCGTCGATGGTTATCGAGGTGTGGTCGCCGTCGATGGGGCGACGAGTGGTCGGGCAAAATGGGTTCGAGAGGAATTTTGGGTGCTCGGTGGATTTTTGAAGAGTGATGAGAGTCAGGAATTTTCCAAGAAGAAAGAGAAGAGAGAGGTGAGGTTGTGATATGGAACGGCGGCAACGGTACTGCGTGGGCGTGGGCGTGAGCGACGGCGGAGGAGGCGGGTCGCGCGCGCAGTTAAGGGGGTAGCCGTTGGAAATTTGAAGAGGGAGATGATGAACAGGGAATGTGGGTCGGGTCGGGTAAAAGAAAGAGGAAGCGGGCTTGGGTTAAGGGAGTGGGCCGGCACTAAAATAAAAGAATTCCTTTCTCAAATAAATTCTCGTGGGCTGCAGGGGTTTTAAGGGGGACGGGCCAAAAATGGTGAGGAATTTAAAGGAAAATGGCTGGGGTAAAATTAGATTGGGCTGAGATAAATGGTAAGGAATTAAAAAAAGAAAGTGTGCTGAGGGATATTGTTAAAAGGGTTTTAATTTATTTTAATCTTGTTTTTAATTTGGCTTTGGGTTTTAGGTTTTAGATTCTGGGTTTTAACTTTTAGGCTTAAGGAAAAGTATACATATTAAGTTTAAATAACCAAATCAAAATATGAAGGAAAAGAGAAGAAGTCACTGGGATTTCAGAGAATAGGAAATTTTTATTAGAATGGAAACGGGGATTTACACTTAAAGTAGTCTATGAAGACTTCCCTCCAGTCCTCAGCCTTCTCACGGTCTTTTATTTGTAGGGTCGTCTGCTCAGTCGCCCCCTTTTCTTTATATAATTCCGGAGGTATTTCTGCCGGGGCGAGCACTCGACGGCTTTGTACCACGATTCTTACATCATCGAGGTTTTCGTCCGCCAGCTCTTTAGCAAGTTTGGCCAATGCGTCTGCTTTGCTGTTTTCCGCGCGTGGTATGTTCTCCAAAGTATAGGAGGGAATTTGGGTCAATAGTTGTTGCACCTTTTCGCCGTACTTCACCAACTCCGGTTTGCACGTTTGGTAGTCACCATTTACTTGACTAACGACTAGTTGAGAATCCCCGTATATAAGGAGGTCTTCAATTCCCAGGTCGATGGCGATTTCGAGGCCTGCTATCAGAGCTTCGTATTCAGCTTCATTGTTTGTCCTCGGCTCTGTTAAAGAGAAGGCGAAGCGCATTATCCCTCCTTGTGGAGTTGCAAAGACGAGGCCTATCCCCAATTTGATCATTGGGATAGCTTGTTTCTGTTTCTTTACGGAGGACCCTCCATCGAAATAGAGTTCCCATCGGGTGCTACCGCCGCCAATCGTGTCAAATGCATGCTCGTCCGGCAAATCACAGTTCAAAGGAGAATCGGCCGGTATCGGGTGCTCAGCGAGGAAATCGGCAATGGCCTGGCCTTTTACTGCCTTGAGAGGTTGATACGTTATCGAGAACTCCATCAAGAGCAGGGCCCATTTAGCGAGTCGTCCCGTCAATATGGCTTTTGACATCAGGTATTTAAGGGGATCCACCTTTGAAATGAGACGGACTTCATGCGCCAACGCATAGTGCCTGAGCTTTGTTATCGCAAAGATCAACGCCAAGCAATGTTTTTCAATGGGAGAGTAGTTGCTTTCTGCCCCCAATAGAACTCGACTTAAGTAATAGAGTGCCCTCTCTTTCCCCTGATCGTTCTCTTGTGCCCATAATGCGCCCAAGGAACCTTCGAGGGCGGTCGTATAAAGAATGAGGGGTTTTCCCTTGACTGGCGCAGCCAACACCGGAGGGTTCTGCAGGTACTGCTTGATCTCGTCTAGTGCACCTTGGCATTTGTGATCCCAAACGAATGGAGTTCCCTTTTTCATCAGGTGGCTGTAAGGACGACATTTGCCTGAAAGATTGGCGATAAATCGCCGGATGTATGCGAGCTTCCCTTGGAGAGACCGCAACTGTTTGAGGGTTCTTGGCGGAGGCATTTCCATGATCGCTTTAATCTTTGACGGATCTATTTCAATACCTCGGTGTCGAACGATGAATCCCAGGAATTTGCCCGAGGAGACTCCAAACGCGCATTTGAGGGGATTCATTTTCAAATTATATTGCCGAAGGCGTTGAAATACAGTCTCCAGATGTTTTAAATGATCTTCGTATGACATGCTCTTTACTACGAGGTCATCGATGTAGCACTCGACGATGTCATGTATGAGGTCGTCGAAGATCTTTGTCATGGCCTTTTGATAGGTAGCGCCAGCGTTCTTTAGACCAAAGGGCATAACCCTGTAACAGAATATACCCAAAGGGGTCCGGAAAGCAGTGTGCTTCTGGTCTTCGGGATGCATCTTTATCTGATTGTATCCTGACGAACCGTCCATAAAGGAGAAAACCTCGTGAGTGGACGTGTTATCTATCATTAGCTCGGTCACTGGTACTGGGAAATCGTCCTTTGGACAGGTTTTATTGAGATCCCTGAAATCCACGCATATACGTACCGTCCCATTCTTCTTCATTACCGGGACGATATTGGCGATCCAATCGGGATATTGGACTTCTTGGATAAATCCAGAATCGATCAGCTTCTTGACTTCGGCGTTGATGCTTATCTCAAGCTCGAGTCGCATCCTTCTTGGCGCCTGCTTGACTGGCTTGATATCTGGGGATATTGCTAATTCATGCACAGCAATCTCCGGATCTAATCCTGGCATCTCGGAGTAGTTCCACGCGAAGCAGTCTTTATGCCGTAGAAGCACGTTCTTTAACGCAGCCACCCTTTCTTCAGATAGCAGCTCGCTGGCAAATGTCGGTCGCGGGTCATCTGCCGATCCCAACTCAATCTTCCTGAGGTTATCTGCAGTAGTATGTATACCATCTTCCAGTTCTTTCGGAGCTGGCGGAAATTCTGAGATCACCTCATCATCGCTGTTCTCAAAGCACCGGGGAAGGTCATCTATGTTCTCGGGCTCTTCTTTTAATATCGTAATCGTATAACAGGTGCGAATCCGCTCCCAGGACTGAGGTGGATCCGGTTCTGCTCTTGCAGCCTTGGGTTCGTGCTTTTGTGGCGGCGTTACCCTCCAGCCGTTGGATAAAGCAAATCTGCCCTGTTGGTACTGGTCCTCAACCCAGTTCTTGAAGGTGAAGCAGTCTTCGGTAGGATGTCCTATGGCTCGGTGATAAGAGCAATAGCTCAGACGAGAAGCCTTGTTAGCTTGCTCAGGGTGTCTAGACTCTGGAAGCGCGATCATTTGATGTTTTAAAGCTAGCTTGAGTAACCTCTCCGTCTTGTCTCGGGGGAAGGAGTACGCCCGACTCATCTTCTTCATGAGGGACAAATCCGAGCCGTGCAATACCCGATCACGTAACCCTCTAATCCTGCGTCGTTGTTGTCGGCTCCTCTTTCCGCTTCTTGATTTATTTCCGTCTCCGCATCGGGCCTTTCGTACAACGGGTTGACAAAGACGAACATCTTTGTCTTTCGCAGCCTGTTGAGATAGACGTTGCGTCTTGGCCTTCTCGTAGATGTCCATTTCGCGGTTGTGGTCTTCCCAAGCTTTCTGACCCACTTTCCTGATAGGCTTGTCCATTCGTTCTTCAAACGACGGACTCGGCGCTTCAATCGCGGGGTCTAGTTTTGATGAGGGGTTGGCATCTCCTGACAGGGCGTCCTCTTCTTCATCAAAGGTATATATAGCGTAGCTGCTGTGAGCCCGTTCCCGTTTTCCGGTTCTCGCGTATCCAAGCCCAAGTGTTTCCATTTTCCCGTTGGGCAATTTGCGTTGAGTCCCAGGGACATCCCAAATCTTGTTGTAGAACCGAGCCTGCCGAACAGTCTGTTTTAAGGGTACTCCTTGGCGCTTCAATAGCTTCTTTAATCCATTTGTATAGTATCTGGACAGACGGATGGGTTGGAGCCTGTCGAGTGTAGCATCCGCGCCATGCCAGATCTCTTTCTCTATTTTCGACTCTGAGGATCGGTAGAATAGGATCACCTTCTCACCCCTTTGCCTGGGAGGGACGTAGAATGTTTGCAGGTCCTGCACATTGTGAGCTTGAAGCATGTCGAGATCCTTGTAGTGTTCTCGCGGTACCATGGTGATTTGCAAACTATGGTCATCGCCAGGGGGTGCTTGTATTGACAGCCGATTGGAGAACACGGCATTAACTTCATCTTCTGAATCACTTCTGAAGACCAACATGGGGGCGGGCGTCCCTAGGTTGTTGCGTTGGGATGGACCTGCATAAACTATCTCTTCCTCTTCTTCGGTATCGCTCCCGAAAACAGGGATGGTGGCGGCGGTTTTGTTCTTCGGGTTGCGACACCTTTCTGTATCCTCGAAATCTGGCAAAAAGTACTTCGCATCTTCGTATTTGCGGACTTCGTTCACGGAAAATGGGTTTAACTCTCCTGTTACGGTATACTCGAAACCATCCTTAAAGTACTTCATACACTGATGTTGTGTAGAAGGGATGATGTTGTACTCGTGTAGCCAAGGACGACCGAGCAAGGCGTTGTAGCAGGTCTTGGCGTCAATGACATGGAATTTGATGTCTGTGACGAGAAGTCAAAAGCGTAATGTTAGTGTCACAGATCCGAGAGTCCGTGACGATTGTGAATCGAAACCGGAGATAGTAATTTTATCACGAGCGAGGTGTTGCACACTCATGCAGATTTCCTTCAACACCCGAACATTAAGGAGATTGACGGAGGATCCATTATCCACCAGGATCTTGCCTATCTTGATATCATGGCAGTATCCGGAGACATATAGGGGGCGGTTGTGGTCGCACGTCCCGAGAAGGAGGTCTTCGTCACCGAAAATGATGTCGGCCGTATGCACTTCCTCCAGTTCATCCTTCATCCTTTCAGTGGCGAGGAAGGCTTGGAATTGCTCAGGTTCTTGTAACGCCTTAATTAGTGAGTCTCGCGCTTCTTTCGATAATAGGAGGGCATCGAGAATGCTAAGCTGAGAAGGTAGCTTCCTTAGGTGCGCGAGGATGTTATAGTCCACCTTACCCTTCCTAGGAGGGTCTTTGGCAGCCAGCTCTCTCATGACTTGGTCATCTAAAGTGATATCTTCAGTGACCTTTTCCTTTCCCTTATCTTTTCTACTCACGGGCCCGAGATTCTTTTCTGGGAGTGTGCGATTGCGCAGCTGAATGTTCTCGCAGGCCTCCTATTTCTCCTCTTTCCCTAGAACGGATTCTTTAAAGAGAGGGCCCAGAGCCATTTCTTCATCAGAGTCGCTCCCAAAGGTGCGAACTTGTGACCCCCCGGCGTGAGCCATATAACAGTTGCCAGTAGTTCTGTTGTGCTCATTGACAGTACTCCTTCGCTCCTGACGGATCTTGCGTTTCATGCGCTTAACATGTTGCTGACGAGCAACATATCCTTGCCACCATATCTTAAAGGCGTCTCACTCCTCCGTGGGGTGTGAGATTTTCCGATGATATGCGCAATAATCAGGGTGCCTCTCCACCCCATCATGTGTGTTTCCTTCCGAGGGTGGTAGCTTCATCCCCATTGACATGGCTTTAGCAAACCTTTTCCTCGTCTTGAATATCTTCTTGTCTACTTCGGATGCCTTTCGCTCTGGCAGGGGTAGTTCAACTCTTCCGTTCAGTCGCCTGCATTTGGTTCCTTCTGACGCTGCCATCTCACGCTCCTGATCCGCTTTACTTTTTAGACGAATCTCGTCTAGAAAGGCATTGATCATTTCATTTGTCGGCCATGCACGCTCTGGTTCAGGATCTGCCTCCAGCTTTAGTGCCAGGAGTTTTCTCATCATCGGTAAACGAGTGGGAGATTACGTTACAACTCGCCACATACCCTTCGGATTCATCCGACGAGCTCTCTCCATCATCTCTCTCTTGAAAGATATGGTTGAGGAACTCTTGCAGTGTGACAGGAGTTCGCGCCTTTTGATTGTATCCTTCCAGCGCGTCGATTTGCTTCTGCAAGTTCGTGTGCTCGTTTCCAAGTTTCATGGGCTTCTTGGATTTCTTCTTTTTCTTCGAAGATTTTGACGGTTGGGTGTGAGTATTTGGGCCCTTATCGCGAGTCTTCGTAGTTAGGCGGGGTTTCAGCATCCCTTCGATAATTTGAGGTTTAAGAGGGTCCTCCCATTCGATCGCAGGGCACGCATGAAGGTCTCTCAGCATTCTTTTGGTTTTAGTTGATAGCACGACCTCCCATGGAGCTTCTTCAATAAAGGAGCAGATTGCCCCCGGTGTATCTGCTTTCTTAGGAGTATGCGGTTGTGGTGGGTTCACCTTCCACTTTTCGGACAGTACAAACTTCCCCTGGAGGTATTGATCTTCAATCCATCCTTTGAAGACGAAGCAATCTTCAATCGGATGACTTACCGTTTGATGGTAAGGGCAATAGTTAGGGTTATTCACCTCGGTGGGTTGCGGCGGTCGCCTTGGATTTGGTAGGTTTATAAGTCTGTTGCGTACTGCCAGCTCGAATAACCGTTTCGTCTTGTCTCGTGGGAACGAATAGGGACGCTTCATCTTTTCATTATAATACCGGCGTCTTTCTTCCAGTTGATCTGTCGGCTTTGGGGCGTTAGGTTGCTGTTGGGCATTCGCGACGAAGGTTGCCCTTCCTTTACCCTTGTCATTCCGAGGTTCCAATTTCGGGGGAGATGGTCTATGACCCATCTGGTCCATCTGAGCCAACTTGTCGATTAAAGCCTGGAATGTGGCTGGCTTAAAGAACATCATAAACTGGGAGATAGTTGCGTGGGGGTCTAGGGTTCCCACGAACATGCCCACTGCGGGTGCCTCCTCAATGCGTTGCTCGCATCTCGACCACAAATTCCGCCAGCGTATAGCATACTGGACCCAGGTTTCGCCTGGTTTTACCCTGGCGTTAATCAATGCAGTTATTGGGGTGCGTTCGCTGGCACTTGCGAATCGCTGAGTGAATAACAACTCCATTTCAGTGAACGTTTTGATAGAATCGTTCGGGAGTTCCGAATACCATTCGAACGCTGTTTCCGATAAGCTGCCCACGAACTGGCGAAGCAACAGTTTATCATCACCGCCGGTGTTACCGCAGAGGGCCCGGAACTGGGCAACATGTTGATGGGGATTGCCGGTCCCCTTATACACGTGGAATTTTGGTATCGTATAGCCTAGCGGGTATTTGATTTGGTCGTACCAGCTTGGATACGGCCGCCCCGTTTTTACGACTTGTCCAGCTGCCTCAGTCGCATGATGAACCCGGATTTGCTGGGCTATGTAGTCAACCAAGTCAGCTTTAGAGATTGCCTCCTCCTTGGCCGTTGAGAGGGCTGGTGGTGGATTTGACGTTTCTCCTCGGTCGTCTTCAAGAACGATTGGGGGATCCTCGGCGGGTAAGTCCTGTTGGATCATCATTCCTATCATATCTTGGAAGAGAAGGCCCATACGTTGTATGTTGGCTGCTTGTTCGGCAGCCTCTTTGTCTTTCTTCTCCAGTATCCGGCGAAGGAATTCAGCGTCGGTTTCTTCCTCCTGGCGTGCGTCTGGGGTCGTTTCTGTGTTTTCTTTTGGACCGGTAAGTGCGGCCATAGCATTTATCATTTCCTGAAGCTTTTGTTGTTGCTCCTGGTCTTTCGTCACGGATCGGGTTAGCGGTCGGTGGCCCGTAGAAGTGCGGCTTTCCTCCTTTCCAGAAGCCATATAAACAGTGTGCACCACCATGCCCCCAGACTTCGGGCGTCTGGGCTCATTGCTTTTAGCCGTCGTTGCAGGCTGGGGGATCTTCTCTGGCCTCCTCCTTTTATGAGCCATGGAGGTTGAGGGGGTCGTTGAGGTGGGCGTCCAGACAGCCTTTTGGGGTTTAGCCTGGTGACCAGCTTCCGGTTGGATTTTCAGCTTCTTGTGCTGGCGGGAGAAGTTTGGATCGATGATCGAGTCTCGGGCCTGTCGCCAAACCTTAATGATTTTGGAAGACAGCCGTTGAGGGGATCGGGGCTGTTCTGATTCTATTTCCACAACCTTTTTTAATAGGGGAGGAGACCTCTTTAGCAATGCAGTAGGGGAATTCCTTCGCACCTTATTTAGCATTTCGAAGCTGTTCCCAGTCGGAACAGCAGCATTAACTTCTGCCATCGGGGCTGATGGAGTCAACCCGGAGGGGGAGTTGCCCCCAGCCTTCCTTACTCAGCGCCAATGGCGACGTCGAGCGTGTCGAGCGGACGGCGTTGGGTCAGCGGTAAGAATGGTTTCGTCTTGCCCCCTGTGTGGGTGGGGGGTCGCTGTTGGTGTTAGCCTGTCAAAGACCGATGTCCTTTGGGCAGCAGGAGCGGGATCTGAAGCCGTCAATCTTGTAAAGACCGACTTTTTGGCCGGAGAAGCCGCCTTGGCGATTTCGGGGGCAGGAGCGGCCACTTTCTTAGAAGCAGCCTCCTCTGAGATTGTAGGCCCCATGATGAGTTCGCAGGATTTCTGGCCCAATCTAGAGAAGACCGAGGCGTTGACGTCGGGCGACTCGTTGAGAGGAGCCGCGGCAGGGGTAAGACGATCGAAGGCCGACTTCTTAAGAGCTTCCTTTGTCAGTACCGGCGCCGCGAAGCTTGTTGGTGGGAGTATAGTCCCAAAAAACAATCCGGTAGTGGCCTGAGTCACCTGGTCCACCGGCATTGTGAATAACGAAGCATCTTGGGGTCCGTAGGCTATACCTCCTGGCGAGGCAAAGCGTTGGTCGCAATTGTAGTCTGAGCGGTTGGAGGATTTCGCAGAAGTAGACGCCATCGATCCTTTGCTTCCTGCAATAAGCAAGACGCCAATTCTTAGTATCTTGAAACCCAAGGGCAACCATTAGCGAACCGCGATTGGTTCGCGAATCATGACACACGAAGTATGGAGTGGAAAGAGGAAAAGGTCCCACCGGGTGTGCCAGAATCTGTTCCCCTCCGAAGGACGGCGACGACGTGGCGTCTCGCCTGAAATTCGGGGCAGATGCTAATTGGTGCTATCCGTCCACCTCTCCGAAGATGCCAAGTTGATTTATGGCACCATGTATCGAGGGTTTAAACGGATGCGTCCGATGTAGCAGACTTCGTCAGATTCCCCCTCGTTTGAGGGGTTTTTGATTGTGGGGACGCTTTTCCCTGCAGGCGCATGCCCCTGCAGTTAATTACGCTACCGCATCGCGGTAGCAACTTTCTCCTTCTCCAGATGGTCACTTCGTGTCGTGTGTGTTTATTTTATGTTTTGTTGCCCGTGGATTGTTTACGGAGACCGAGTTATGTCGTCGCCCGTAGGGCGTGGACTACTCCAAATCCGTATTATCTTAGATTTGGGTTTGGGGGTTTGGTTTGAGGATAAGTTAGCCATACTTGAGGCTAAGATCAACTCAAACATTTGTTAAGGATACGTTAGTCTAACTTGAGACTAAGATCAACTTAACGGGATCGTTTAGATCCGACAAAAGAGCATTTGGGCTCCATTGTTCCAGTTTAGGGACATAGTGGTCCATCGTATGTATGGCCGTCGGGACCTGTCACCTCTCTGACGATGTTGCAGGATTACAATGACAGATGTCAGAGGAGTTCAGAGATGTACCCTCGAAACCAGAGTTAATTAGGGGAGATTCATAGCCCATTCTGTTTGAAGGTTTAAGGATACGTTACCCATCTTTGAGGCTAAGATCAACTTAAACGGGATCGTTTAGATCCGACAAAAGAGCATGCGGGGCTCTATTGTTCCAGTTTAGGGACGTGGTGGTCCATGGGTAGTTTAGGGACATTGCGGTCCATGGATAGTTTAAGGACATTGCGGTTCATGGGTAGTTTAAGGACATTGCGGTCCATTGTTAGTTTTAAGACATCTCGGTCAAGGTTAAGGACGTCGTAGTCCATGGGTTTAAGGACCCCACCGTCCATTGTTAGTTTTAAGACATCTCGGTCGAAGTTAAGGACGTCGTAGTCCATGGGTTTAAGGACCCCACAGTCCACTGTTAGTTTTAAGACATCTCGGTCGAGGTTAAGGACGTCGTAGTCCATGGGTTTAAGGACCCCACAGTCCATATCAATATGTGGTCATCGGGACCCGTCACCTCTTTGAAGACATTGAGGGATTACAATGCCGAATATCAAAGGAGTGAAGAGATGTACCTTGGAACCGGGGTGGATTAAATAGTCCTTGGCCCAATTTGGGATCAAGACCAATTAATTATGTTATGAGCCCATTAGCCCAGTTAATTACGACTTGAGGACTTATGGCCAGCTTGGGCTAAGTCCAATCATGTCTGGAATATTGGCTTCCTATTGGTATATTGAAGGAGAGACTTTGTCTCTGGTCATTTAGCCAATTGGGCCAAAGCCTAGTGTTAAACACTACAGACCAATCAGTGTTGAACACTGGGAACAAGGCTTTCAAATTAGTATTAAACACCAAAATAGATCAGTGTTATACACTGGCAACGGAGATCTCAAATTAGTGTTAAACACTAAGGTAATCAGTGTTGAACACTGCAAATAAAGTTCTTTGATTAGTGTTGAACACTAAGGCCCAACAGTGTTTTAACACTGGATTCGGGAGTTCCAATTTAGTGTTAAACACTAAGGCAAGAGGGGTCACGTGGCAACACGTGAGAGCGCCCTCCCTTCACTTGTTCTTCTGAGATTATGCATCTTTTAGAGCATCACGTGCCATCACGTGACGATGATTCGAGCGCTTGTGTGTTAAAGCTTCTGTCAAGGGTCACGTGAGTCACGTGAGGCTCTGCCTCCAGAGGGCTTTCTGTAGATCTTTCGGGGGGGAGGGTCACGTGGTGGCACGCGACCCTGCCTTTATGTATGTTGTTTTAGAAGATCTGTTAATTAGATTCATCATAGGGTTCAACCCTAATAAAAGCTTTAAATTCCAGAGGAATTAAATTCCTACTTCCTTTTGAAGATTTATATTCTGGAATAGAGTTGAACTCTGAATTTTCTGTAGGAATTAAATTCCTCATATATATGAAGAATTGAATAGGGTTAAACCCTAATAAAAGTTTTAAGGAATTAAACTCCCACTCTCTGTTAGAGAATTTATTCTGGGGAGTAAGATTAAGGGAATTAAATTCCTGTTGTTTTAACAGAACTAAGTTCTTAATTAGGGTTAAACCCCATTTCTTTTTATTCTGAAGGAATTAAATTCCCATGACACAGGGTCAAACCCTAATTTTATTTTAAAGGAATTATATTCCTATAGTTCTGTGAGAATTAAATTCTCGTGCTTCCATTCCCTCTCTGTGCTTTGGATCTGCATGGCAGGATCTCAACCCATTGAGAATTAAATTCTCAACTTCAAGGGGAGATGTGCGCTTTACAGATCCTCCATCCAAGAGAGAAGAAATATGTTCTTCTGTTTTACATCAGAGTTGAACTCTGTTGAGAATTAAATTCTCTTTCTTTCAAAAAGCCTTCCCTTTCTTACCTAGGGTTTTCTTTTGCAGAAGATCCAAATTCCTCAAAGTATCAAGGCTCTCTCCCTTTTCTTCCCTCTGCGTATATATCTTTTTGTGTGTCTCGGCTCCTATTTATAGGAGAAGCAGCCGAGTCAATTAGTTTTTGACGAATCTTCATTGAGAGATTTGATTTGCATCCATCATTCGTTCTGGACCTTTGGATTATTAGGTGAATTTTATTCACCATTGGATTTCAAATCCAGCGATTCTCCTTTGTGATCTCTGTTAGATTTAAAGGGGAAATCTTTCCAAATTCGAGATTTTCCCATAGATAGCTGATATTTAATTACTCTAAATCTTTAATTCAATCGGTTGCTTTTGGAAAGATTTGAGAGGTCTTTTCTCAGAATTTAATTCTGTTAACAAATGGGCTTTGAAAGCTGGTCACGTGCGGCCACGTGACCCCCTCGTAACGAGCCCTTTTCTTCTTTTGCACTCTGTCTTCTTCTGCTGCTTAGCCGTCACGTGCCACCACGTGACCCCTGGTCACGTGTGAGCACGTGACCCTCGTCTGGGGCCTTTTTCTTGATTTAACCGGAGAATGAGTCTGATGTTTTGAGCGTCACGTGCCAACACGTGACCCTGGTCACGTGGGAGCACGTGACCTCTTCTGAAGCCTTTTCCTTGATTTGATCAGGGAACCAATGTGCCTTTGCCGCTTGCTTTTAAATGTCACGTGCCGACATGTGACCCTGGTCACGTGGGAGCACGTGACTCTTTCTGAAGCCCTTTTCTTCGATGTAATTGGGAAACTGAACTTGCCTTACCGATACTTTTAGGTGTCACGTGCCAACACGTGACTGTTGGTCACGTGTAAGCACGTGACCCTCTTCTGAAGCTTTCTCCATAAGCCTTTCTGATTTTAAATCAGGAAACAGTGACCCCTTAAGAAGAGCGCTCAGCAATTACACGAAAAAAGGAATAAACCCAAAGACAGTTCCAATTTTAGGGCGCCTCACGTGTTCCCACGTGACCCCCAAACAGTCGTTCAACACTTATATGAAAAAGGGGGAAATTCCAAAGACAGCGCTTACATTTTGAGCACTTCACGTATTCGCACGTGAGCATTCTATGAGCTAAATTCTTAGCACCGGGGTGCCTCACATGTCCACACATGAGGGCCACAAGACCAAGTGTTTAACACTTATCCACAGAAATGGAATAAGCCAAAGAAACAACGCTCACATTTTGGAGGCACCTCACGTGTTCGCACGTGACCATTTGATGAACCAAGTGCTTAGCACTTATACATGAAACAGGAATAAAATTCAGAGAACAGTTCCTATCTTGGGCGCCTCACGTGCTCACACGTGAGCTAAGTGCTCAGCACTTTTATATATAAAAGAGGGAATAAACACAAGGAACATCACCCACTTTGGGGCCCCTCATGTGTTCACACGTGAGCGCCTCCAAAATCCAGTGTTTAACACTGATTCAGTGCTTAGCACAGTGGGGTAACTGGGGAAAATCAACCTTAACCCAAATTAGCCAAATCTCCCGAGGCCAAGACCTTTTTGGTCACCAATCAACCGAGCCCCCATGCTCCGGTCTCCCCAAACCGATCCTAGTCCTAAAGATGACTAATGATCTCCTAACATATGGCATCTAAGATGACATTCATCCCACATCTCCACTCGATCTGGAAATTGGTTCATGGGTACATCTCTCTATACCTCTGATATATGTCGTTGTAATTCTTCAACGTCTTCAAAGAGGTGGAGGGTCCCGACAACCAACAACTCTTGGTGCACTCCCAAACCTATGAGCACGTCCCAGTGGACCGCAATGTTCTTAAACTAGCTATGGACCGCAATGTCCTTAAACTACGACCTCACCGCCAAATGATGATCAATGGACCGCAACGTCCTTAAACTAGATGTGGACCGTAATGTCCTTAAACTAAACTCGCATCCTAAATATGATGAACTATAGACCGCAACGTCCTTAAACTAGTTATGAACTGCAACGTCTTAAAACTAACAACGGATCGTAACGTCCTTAAACTAAAACAATAGAGCCCAAAAACTCTTTTATTGGATCCAGATGGTCCTAAACCCCCTTTAAGTAGATCATAGTCTAAAATTAGACTAACGTATCCTTAACAAACATTTATGTTGATATTAATATCAAACGAGATTAACGATCCTTAAACCAAACCCAAATCTAAGAATATACGGATTTAGACTAATCCACGCCCTATGGGCGACAACACAAATTAGTCTCCGTATACAATCCATGAGCAAACAAAAATAAAACAAACACACACGACACGAAGTGACCTTCTAGAGCAGGAGAAAGTGGTTACCGCTATGCGGTAACGTAATTAACTGCAGGGGCTTGCGCCTGCAGGGAGGGGCGTCCCCACAATCAAAAAACCCATCGCAAACGAGGAGGAATTTGACGAAGTCTGCTACAATGGACGCATCCGTCAAGACCTCTGATACACGGTGCCATAAATCAACTTGGCATCTTCGAAGAGATGGACGGATAAGTCTAAATAGCTGCCCCCAAATTCAAGCAAGACATTTGTCTTCCCGGTTTTCGACGGTAAACAGATTCTGGCACGTCCGGTGGGACCTTTTACTCTTTCCACTCCACACTTCGTGTGTCGTGTTTTTCCGCGATCAAATAATCGCAGTATATATGTTTGTGGTTGCCCTTGGGTAATAGGATACTGAAGCCGACGTTTCGTTTCTATGAAGAATGGTGTTTGCTCCCACCCTAGCAACTCAGGCTCTGTCATATCCGGTGGAGTCAAGTATGGGCCACATGCAGCTTCAAATCTCTGCAATCCGGCTCTTCAAGAAATCAACGGGCTTATTTTTGGGTCGATACTCCCACCTCCCACCCTCGGTGCCTCAACGTCGATGGAGGAAGCCCAGAGGAAGTCTGTCTTCCACAGGTTGGTTCCCCAAGTTGCGGCTTTGCCGACAGAATCAGTCCTCAAACAACTAGCACCTTCCAAGGACCAAGGTCGAAGCAGGGGGTAGAATATTCAAGCTCTCAAAGGAAACAGGGGGCAGGTTCGGCAAAATCCTGAGGCTGATCAAATCCCGACCGTAAAAAACGGTCGACGTCGATGAGCTGGGGGAATTTCTCCGTATGGTCCTGTTTTAACCCCAGTGGTGAATGTTATTGTTCCAACCGGGAACAGCTTCAAACTGTTGCGAAGGGTCAGACAAAATTCTCCCACCGCAATATTGAAGAAATCTCCACAGCCCATGGAGATCCCACGAGAGCAGAAACCGGTTCGCTCCCTATAACAACTTTCCTCATCTATATATAAGGTGTGGAAGCAGGTGAAGGACTCAGTCGTCGTCTGCGTCAGCCAAATTCTGACAAATTCCTTTTCAAAAGGATTTATCTTAAGACGGATCCTGATACAGCGGTTCCTCCCAAAACCAAAGTGGCTTTTCATAAAAAAGAGAGGCCTAATAAAGCTCAAGTGCCCGAAGCAAACTCCAAAGGCCAAAACTACAAACACCCTAAGCCTGGGGGCATGGCAGTTTATACAATCCATATGGTGAAATACAAAGACGAAGTTCGAGCTTCTACTAGTCACCGACCTCAAACTCGGTCCCTGACAAAAGTTCAATTGCAACATGAAAAGCTGCAGGAGGTGCTCGCTCAGGCGGCAACAAACGCTAATCCATCGCCTAAGAAAAATCCCGAGGATGCACCCGAAGAAAGAATAGAGAAGGAGTCAGATATTGATTTCCTAAAGCGCGCTCTGAGAAAGAGATACGAAGAAGCGGCAAAAATGTCCACTAAAATAAACCAGATGGTCTTTCCGATTCAGAATATAGCTGGAATGATGGTTCAATCGGAACCACTGGCAGATAAACCGCCGGTAGTCGGTCTTAAAGATAAGGATGACATTTCAAATCCTCTGCAAACCTCATCAACGGCTGAGGAGGAAATAGTTCCTAAATGAAAAGCTGGACACATATATCGCTCAGCAAGTCAAAACTCACTATGCCAGTGAAGCATCAAATAGGCCAATCAAGACGGTCGACCGTATCCGGCGTGTTATGATCAAATACAGTACCCGCCAGAGTACACACTTCCAACATTCCACATGTACAAAGGAACTGGGAATCCTCGCGAGCACATTGCGCAATTTAAATCCATGTGCGGGAATACTGGAGGAAATGACATACTACTCCTCTAACAGTTTGTCAGCGGTCTGGTGGGCATCACCTTCGAATGGTATGCGGAACTCCCAAATGATTTCGTGAAGAGCTTCGACAAAATGGATATGCTCTTCTTTCAGGGATTCGCTAATGAGAACGAACATCCTACCGTGACAGCGCTGGTCAACGAAAGGGTTAGACCGAATGAGACTTGGGTTCAATATGTTACCCGATGGCGAAATCTCTGGTCAAATGCGAGCAACGCATCAATGAAGTTGCAGCATGGGAATGCTCATAGCCACACTTGACCCAAATTCAAAGGCGCTCCCGACCTTCCAAGAACTCATGGATAAAATGGCTCGATTGGATCAAATGGGTCAAGACTTTTTCTCATTCGATGATGATGAGTGAAAAGAGGAGGCAAGATGGCGTTTATCGCCTACACTCAACAAAAATAAGCGGCTCTGAAGCAACCTGTCACCAAAATAGCGACGACGTGGGTACTCGTATCCCCGAGGTATACACAGGGGGAATATTCCTCACTGGCGGAAGAATCTCTATGTAGAATGGTCCTTTATTCTCAAAAGACAGGAAGGATATTACGGAGCCTACAAACAGGTCTTACAATCTAGTGGAATGCCCCGCTAAAAAAACAGTACGTCCACAAGCAAAATGGGCACGGATGAGAACCCTAAAGGGCGCCGTGAGTAAAAACATCAAGACAGTCAGCGAGCTTGTGAAAACCCGGAAGGGCGCAATCTCGTTAAAATAAAAGACACTTACGAGATCCTCATGACTCGTTAGGAGAATCCCCCCTGTGAGACCCTCACGGCTCATAGGATTCAAAAGCCTTAAGTTACAGGGATCTAGACCTGTTCTTAAGCTGTCATATCTCCCAAATTGCCCTACAGGCGGTCCATATTGACCCTTGTATACATCTATGGGCACAAATAAATATTTCTTTGCCAAGTTCTAAAAATGGCAAGAAATGTCCCCATATGGTGAATAACACTTGTAGGTCCTCTCGACTTATAAGGAGAAAACACTTTTGGAAGATTCTTACGACTTACAAGAGAAAATATCACTTAGGAATCCCCCCAAATCCTAAGGAAAAAATGCACCTACGAGATCCTCACAACTTGTAGGAAGAAATACCTTTATGAGATCCTTACGGCTCATGAAGTTAAAAGCGTTAGTCGGCAGGATCCTGACCCTGTCTGCTAAGCCACCTTTGTTCAAATTAGGAAAGGCAAATGATGATTCGCTCCTGGAAACATTCCAGTGGAAGCGATAATGATGCCTAAATTGGTATCAAATTCCAAGTCATTTCACGACAAATGATGATTTTCTTCTGGCCATATTCCAGTCGCAGCGATGCTGATACTAAGATTGGTATCAGATCTCAAGTTCCATACTCGACGGTTCACAGACAACTGTTCACACCATAATATTGTATTTTATATTCCCCATTCTTATGCATTTTACAATAAAAACAGGTGCTTTTGACCCATGTCTGCTACGTGTTACAGGTTACAGGTTCTTGAAGCGAAAACAGTGAAAACTATGAAAAGACGATGCAAAAGTGGACTTTGACCAACAAACAGAGAATCTTGATCAAGCCTACATAAGAAACAGTTCACAAAGCAAGATTCAAGACATCGACTCAAAGCGAACGGTTAAAAGTCCGCTACAATGTTCATTGGAGATCTGGAGAAGATATAGAAGACAAATTAAGAAAAGAACCAAGTTAACAAGAAGACCAAACAGCCCTAAACCATAATCCAAAAGCCCAGAAGATGAGCTCACTGTTGGGCCGCGGAACCGCGGCCCAATCCCTACCAAGGCCGCGGTTCCGCGGCAATATTAAGGAATTGGAAAGTAAAGTTTTTACCAAATGTTTTGAAGGGTTTGACTGGTCTTTCTAGAGGGCTATTTTTGTAATTGTAGACATGCGAATCAAAATGTAACCTAGGGTTTCTATTTCCTATAAATAGAACTCTAAAGCTTGTAATTTCTTATGCCTCCTTTTATGAATAAAATTTAGAAATCTTTTGGAGAGCATCGGTGTTTCTTTTCCGTTCAGAAATTCAGATCTGACAAACCTACATGGATGATTGGAGGGATGCATCTGTAAGTAATTTAATTTCTTGCCCTAGGAACTTGTTTAGGGTTTAGCTTTGAGGAAAGATTTTGAGATATGAGATCTCTCATCCCTTTCTTACCCATCACATAGAATCTATAGGTCTCCATGCATACATGCACATACCGCTCCCTACGGCACTCTATCCCTCGAGGTAGCGGTGATACCGTAGTATAAAGGCCCGGGTGTGATGTTTTCCATGGAGGTTAGGGTAAGGATTGATAAAGGAAGGACAAGAACCTAGAGGAAGGAACACCTTCCCGAACGGATCTAATCCACTTTATTGATAATTACCATAACTCCTCTTAGATCCTAATCTGGGTATAGAAAGCGTTGAGATTTATTTACATTTCCAAACCATTCCTAAACCTAGCCCTAGCAAGATTTAGATTTAAATAATTGCCCTAGGTTAATTAGGTTTTTAGATTTAATAACAACTCCGAACACTCTTCGGAATTAGCTCATAAGAACGAATCGGAAATTCACAACATCCCTGTGGACCGACCCGTACTCACCGGCTAGCTGCAAAGCGACGCCGTTCTTGATTGCGGTTACAAATATTTTTGATCCATCTTTTAGAAAGCGCAAGCACGTTAAATCATTCCAATCAAATGGCGCCGTTGCCGGGGATGGCGTAGAATTTTCTTTTCGCAATTTCGGGTTAATCATAAAATTTAAAAAATCATAAAAATCTAAAAAAATCCAAAAAATTATAAAAATATATCAATTATTAATTTTTGGAAAGGGTACTTTATTGTGTGATATCTTGCAGGAACAAACTCGGATCTGGAAATCCACAGAAAGAGAAACAGAAAACCAAATATCAAAAAAGAAGGGGAATTCAAAATCAGAGCAGAAGAATTTTTCCCGAGACCCGAGCCCTCCATTGCGCCGCCCTTCCGCCGTGCTAACCCACTTTAGACCGCGGATCCGCCGCGGTCTTGGAGTTTCAGAACGTCAAAAATTTTCTGGGGACCCGCGCCCGCTCCTTCACCGCGGAACCGCGGCGGGAGACCCCTTTTGGCCGCGGTTCAGCTGCTCTCGGGTGACGTCATCAGGTGAAAATTCCTCTGTAAGCTTCTCTGGTCTTTCTATGGAGATCTAGATATATCTTTTCTGAAATATTCCTGCAGGATTTTGTGCGCCTTAAAAATATATTCCCTTCCAAATAACGATCTTGTGCAGGATTTTTGGGCCCCGCTTGAACTAAATTGATTGCAAGAAATATTTTGCTGTTAATTCTTTCCAAATAAAGATTCTTGTGATATGCTTCAAATAATAACCAATTGCAAGTAATATTTTGTTGTTGCATATCTTTTCTATAAAATATTTTGCTGTTGCATATCTGTTCGCTAAAATCTTTTTGCAACAAAATTTTTTCCAAATAAAAAAAAATGAAAATAACAAGGACAAATATTTTATAGAGCTTGCAAAATTTTTTAGCCCCAAATAAATCCTTGCACCATCCAACCTTCCTTCTTGTCACCTTTCTTCTTCTAACATGGGTACCCCACATAAAAAATCATTAGCCGAACTTTGGTATCCCGAACCTAATTTTGCGTCATATGTCAATGTGTTCGGTCAATTTAAAGACGATCCCTCCATGCCTAAAAAATCTCTGAAAGATCACATAGAGGAGTCTAGGAGAAATAGTTTGACTTTTCAACCCACTTTGTGTCAACCTAGTCAACCTTTACCACCTACATATGTTGACATCACTTTTCCAAGTCCTGCTGTAACTCCTAGGCCGATGTCCATTGCTGAGCATATTGCTCAATCTCGCAGTCGATCTTTCACCCCTCTCCACTCATCTAGTTCTAGGGATCCGCACGATTATTCACCTTTTTATCCATATGTTGACCCTACCCCTACCCAACCACCCACTTCCTACCAGTCATACCCAACCTTCCCACCTTCACTAGACACTGTTTCGACACAGCCATTAGGGAGTTTCACATATCCAACCAATTTTGAATCTTTTACTGAAACCCCCTCACCACCTAAGTCTAGTTTGGAAGAGGCGTTGGAGGCATATATTGCTGCAACAAACAAAATGGTTAGGAATGTAGAAGCGTCCATGGCCGCTCTTATGCAACCTAGTGAACCGGTAGCTAGTGTCCCGCTAGCTCCAAATTTTTCAATGTATGAGGCGGCAGTTGGACAGAGTGAGAATGAGAGAGGATTTTCAAATCAAACCTACCCTTACCCAATTGAAGCCCACAACTCCTGTTTTCCATCGATTGCCCTAAATAGTTCACCTGTTGAAAATAAAGATGAGTTGAGCGAATTTGTAGTGTTTGATTTGCCAGATTGTGAGGAAACCCTTTCGAGTGAAACCGCACCTAATCCTTTCGATCTTTACACTTCCACTCTAGAACCTACATTGATAAACATCCATGCTTTTGAGGAGGTGTCTAAAGAAATTTACTTTCACTTGATTGAGGATATAGACGCCGGGAATATTTCGGATGATGAACCTGTCGATTTAATTGAAATTTTATGTTCAAATCATCATCCCGAGTTATTAAATGTTTCTCCCGAATCTCATATGCGTCTTGATTTTGATGATAATGGCATGGATGAGTTGAATATTGTGGAGAATTATGAGGATAATATTGAGGAGAGTAGTGAGGATCATATTGAGGTTGAACCATTTTTCTTTGATGTGTCGAATTTTCCAATTCATCCTCTTGAACCTTTACCTAAATCACCCTCCCTCTTTTCCATCGTTCCGACCCCGCTTGAAGACTGTGAGCTTGAAAACTTTTCCTTTGAATCTGACACAGTTCTCACAGCCGATGGCACTTACGAGTGTTTCACTTTTTCGGACGATGTTGAAGTTTCACCGCCCGAGTTTGAGTCCTTTGCATTTTCAGATGAGTTAGTTAATCCATCAGACTCGGTTGCTTACATTCGTTGCGAACCATTGATGGAATCTTTCCAGTTCGACACAGTTTATTACGGTGAGCATGATAATATCCCTAATTCACTCCCTTTCGTCTTTCCCATTGTTCCGACTGAACATATGACCGTTACGCTTTCATCTCCTATACCAAGTTCGGTGTACCCATGTTTTCTTGCGAATCTTGAGGGATTTGATCCCATTTCTCGACGAGTTGATAGGTTAGCGCAATCGCTTTTAACATATCGGTCATCACATATTGCGCTAATTTATTCACTCGATTTACACCCTCAAGATCGTACTCCACTTCCTTCTTCTTTTCGCTATTCTTCTCCCCCACCGAGACCATATTCTCTTCTTCCTACACGGTCTCGCGTGCTTCTCATTTTCTTGCACCAGCTATACCATTCCCACGATAAGATTTTTGAATGGTTGGTGTTAACCTTTGGCTTGTGTAAGGCCAAGCTTAAGTTTGGGGGAATCTTTGTATATATATGTATATATATTTTTGTTTTCTTTTTCTATAAAAAATAAAAAAAAATTTTCAAAACATTAAAAATATAAAATTTTTTTATAAATAAATAAACAGGGGAGTATCGGTATTTTTGACCCTCTTGGTTTAGCATGACAGTGAGGACACTGTCAAGTTCAAGTTTGGGGGTATGCTCGGTACGTCTTCTTCCTTTGTATTCATTTGTACATATTTTTGCATTTTCATATTTATTTGAAAACCCATAAAAATTTGAAAAATTTCAAAAATTATAAAAATTATTGTATTCAATTTTGGCCATATTTGACTAGAGTTTGACAAATAGGTTAACTAGCTAGGAACAACTAGATCTTAGACTTAGTAAATTAAAAACCCTAAAAATAACCTTTCTTAAAGTTTAACGGTAGAAAGTATATGCCTTGTAATTTATTTAGAAATAGGCAAATTTTGGGTTCACTTCTTGGGCTAAGTCGAAACAAGGGAAGAGTATTGATGTTCTTATTAGAGTATAAGTTTGAAAAATAGTTCCTAGTTTAAGTCTAGATTCTGAAAACGTATACCCTACAATTTGCACAATCACGCATCTTGAAACTTGGAATAGTAGAAGAGACCTTGAAATGCTCTTGTCTAAAGTCCTTAGTATGAAAAAGTGTGAATAAAAAAAAATGGACACTGGTTTTTGTGATTATTTAAGGCTGCAAAAATAGAAAAATATTTAGCGAGGATGCTTCATCACCAAGTGCCTTAGACCAACTGGTTTGGGAGTCACTGCTAAAGCCTTGGGTGTTGCAAAGACTAGGAAGTACGCTTTAAAGTGCAAACGCATTTTGTAATCGGTCATTGGTACCTCAAGAAGTATTAACGGTCGCATGAAGGATGTGTAAGCAAATTTCATTCACCAACTAATTAGTACTTTGGATAATGGACGAGAGTACGATTGCTTGATTTGAATTTCCAAGTGTAGGGGTGATATATACACACACGTAGGGATATGTGATTGGAATTTAGATGAGAAAAAGGAATGAAGAATAGAACTTGTATCTTTAGTAGAGTTGATAAAAATTCCTAAGTGGAGATGGAACCCTAGAAGGAAAACTTAGGAAATGCCGAAAGCTAAGTAGATCTGCAAGATATATATAATCTTAAGTTAAATAATGAGGAAGTGTGAAGAATACGGGTGGATAATTTACGAGTCAAAAGATAATAGAATTCTTTGTTAGAAAACCTAATTGGAGAACAAAAGTCAATGGGCCGAGTTGATAGGATTTTGTGGGTGTAATCCGCTGAAAACCCTCAGGAGACAACACTCCTCCTACTAGGGACACCTAGAGGTTTAACGGCTTGTTGCACGAGCTCAGTGCAATCGCGTTTCCCTGCGAAAGTGCGGTTAGGTTTTTGTAGTGAATAAAAAATAAGTTTGCTCGAGGACGAGCAAAAGATAAGTTTGGGGGTATTTGTTCACACCATAATATTGTATTTTATATTCCCCATTCTTATGCATTTTACAATAAAAACATGTGCTTTTGACCCATGTCTGCTACATGTTACAGGTTACAGGTTCTTGAAGCGAAAACAGTGAAAACTATGAAAAGACGATGCAAAAGTGGACTTTGACCAACAAACAGAGAATCTTGATCAAGCCTACATAAGGAACAGTTCACAAAGCAAGATTCAAGACATCGACTCAAAGCGAACGGTTAAAAGTCCGCTACAATGTTCATTGGAGATCTGGAGAAGATATAGAAGACAAATTAAGAAAAGAACCAAGTTAACAAGAAGACCAAACAGCCCTAAACCATAATCCAAAAGCCCAGAAGATGAGCTCACTGTTGGGCCGCGGAACCGCGGCCCAATCCCTACCAAGGCCGCGGTTCCGCGGCAATATTAAGGAATTGGAAAGTAAAGTTTTTACCAAATGTTTTGAAGGCTTTGACTGGTCTTTCTAGAGGGCTATTTTTGTAATTATAGACATGCGAATCAAAATGTAACCTAGGGTTTCTATTTCCTATAAATAGAACTCTAAAGCTTGTAATTTCTTATGCCTCCATTTATGAATAAAATTTAGAAATCTTTTGGAGAGCATCGGTGTTTCTTTTCCGTTCAGAAATTCAGATCTGACAAACCTGCATGGATGATTGGAGGGATGCATCTGTAAGTAATTTAATTTCTTGCCCTAGGAACTTGTTTAGGGTTTAGCTTTGAGGAAAGATTTTGAGAGATGAGATCTCTCATCCCTTTCTTACCCATCACATAGAATCTATAGGTCTCCATGCATACATGCACATACCGCTCCCTACGACACTCTATCCCTCGAGGTAGCGGTGATACCGTAGTATAAAGGCCCGGGTGTGATGTTTTCCATGGAGGTTAGGGTAAGGATTGATAAAGGAAGGACAAGAACCTAGAGGAAGGAACACCTTCCCGAACGGATCTAATCCACTTTATTGATAATTACCATAACTCCTCTTAGATCCTAATCTGGGTATAGAAAGCGTTGAGATTTATTTACATTTCCAAACCATTCCTAAACCTAGCCCTAGCAAGATTTAGATTTAAATAATTGCCCTAGGTTAATTAGGTTTTTAGATTTAATAACAACTCCGAACACCCTTCGGAATTAACTCGTAAGAACGAATCGGAAATTCACAACATCCCTGTGGACCGACCCGTACTCATCGGCTAGCTTCAAAGCGATGCCGTTCTTGATTGCGGTTACAAATATTTTTGATCCATCTTTTAGAAAGCGCAAGCACGCTAAATCATTCCAATCAACAACCTTGACATCCGTCACAATATTGCAGACATGATGTCAACAAACGAAGCCAAGAAAAATCCCTAGCTTCAGGGTCTTGACGGCAACTCAAATAAGACTTGAAAGACTATCGGAGATCATGCCACACCAGCGCGGAGCGGTCATGACTCGTCGGGGCTCCCAAATCGAGCCTAACCTCAAGTAAAAAGCAGCATGGAATATTGATTGGAGGGAGATTTTGTGCTTACGCGTTTTTGTGATCAAAGAATTAACCACAATCAAGACGGTGTCGCTTTGTAGCTAGCCGGTTGAGTACGGGTCTGTCCACAGGGAGATGGATTCCTTATCTTTGTGTTCTAACGAGTTAATCCAAGAAAAATGGTGTTTTTATTTTAAGATCTAAGAGTTCATTTTTATGATTTTAATTTAACAACTACGGCAGATAAATAAAATTAACAACTATGACAGATAAATAAAATTAACAACTACGGCAGATAAATAAAATTTATAACTAGGGCAGAAAAGAAATTTATAACTAGGCAGAAAAGAAATTAACTAGGGCAAGATAAAAAACTTACTTCTTTATTGATGCACTCTTTGACGATTACATTGAATTGAAAATCTAAGATCCGGAATTTAAAAGAGGCATCTCTAAAGAGGCACCCAAAAGGAGGCACACCTCAAAAGAGGCTGTAGGATTCCTATTTATAGATAATAGAAACTCTAGGGTTTACATCTGATCCATATCTAGAATTACAGAAATACCCTTAAGGAAACCGAGTCAATGCACCGACACGCACCAACACGTGCACAGCACGACCGCGGATCCGCGACCATAAACATGGTTTGGCCGCGGTTCCGCGGCCACATAGTGGGCTTGCTGGCTCATTTTTCTAGGGTTGCTTTCTGTTGCTTTTTCCTTCTATTTTCTTCACTTGGTTCTTCAGAATATCTTCTAGTTTCTTCCAGATTTCCACAGTGCAGAATGTTGTGGACTTTTACCGTTCGCTTCGCGTTGAAGTCTTGAATCTTTGTGCTGCCTTCATAGTTTGTGCAATTGAACTGCTCATTGATCTTCACTTATTCCTTAAACTGTAGGCGGCATTATAAGGATTGCTCTATTTGTTGGTCATAGTCTCACTTTTGTAGCGTTTTTTTTCACCATTTTTACTGTATTGTTCCGAGAACTTGTAACCTGCAACTATTCAACAGACATGGATCAAAAGCACCTATTTATTTGTAAAATGATTAAAAATGGGGAATATAATAATGCAAAATTATGAGATGAACAAATATCCCTAACACTTGCTCTTCCGATGGTAATATCACTGGAAGATTACTTGAAGACGTCTTGTCCAGCCCCCAAAGGGATCAGAGACATGATAGTCGTAGGGCTACCCGAACAGCAAGATTGCATATCGGGGAACACATCGGCCAACGCGACGGTGTAACGGGTAAAAAAACCCTAGTACCACAGACCCTAACGGACTTCTATTAGCAGGAGTTAACTGTGACATTAGGACATCCTTGCGAGAACTTCTTGATTCGTCTCGACTCGTGGGGAAAATAATGTTCCTGCCAGAACTTCTCGACTCGTCTCGTATAGAAAAGCCTTAGGCGACGGGGATATCAACCTGTTTCCTAAGCACTGAGGCCCTACAAGTCGGTACAAGATGGATTATTGCATACTATTCACGGGCCACACCCTCCAAAGTCGAATATCGACAAGGAGGGAAAAAACCACTTACGAGTCCTCTCGACTTGTAAAGGGGGAAAATTCTATTGTGAGATCCTTACGACTCTCAAAAGAAAACGCACTTAGGAGTCCTCACGACTCCTAAGGAGAAAATACACCTACGGGATCCTCTCGACTCGTAGGGAGAAAAGTCTTTATGAGTCCCTCACGGCTCATAAAGTTGAAAAGTCTTAGGCGGCAGATCCAAACCTGTTTCCTAAGCCATCACTGCCCTACAAGCAGGTCCAAACTGACTCTTGTATACTATCCACGGGTCATCTTCTCCAAAGTCGGAAAGAAAGAAAAAAACCCACTTACGAGTCCTCTCGACTTGTAAGGGGGAAAATTCTCTTGTGTTGAGTTTAAGGTTAGGGACAAATCCTCTAGTTAAAGAGCACTCCCCAGATCTAAAAAAAATAAGCAGTTAAATGGTTCACCGTGGCTTAATACCGCGTTATGATGGGCCCTTTGAAGTGATCATTATGACTCTCAAGAGAAAATACACTTAGGAGTCCTCACGACTCCTAAGGAGAAAATATACCTACGGGATTCTCTCGACTCGTAGGGAGAAAAGTCTTTATGAGACCCTCACGGCTCATAAATTTGAAAAGTCTTAGGCGACAGATCTGAACATGTCTTCTAAGCCATCGCTGCCCTACAAGTCGGTCCAAGATGGACTATTGCATACTATTCACGGGCCGCACTCTCTAAAGTCGAATATCGACAAGGAGGGGGAAAAAACCCACTTACGAGTCCTCTCGACTTGTAAAGGGGGAAAATTCTCTTGTGAGATCCTTACGACTCTCAAGAGAAAACGCACTTAGGAGTCCTCACGATTTCTAAGGAGAACATATACCTACGGGATCCTCTCAAATCATATGGAGAAAAGTCTTTATGAGACCCTCACGGCTCATAAAGTTGAAAAGTCTTAGGCGAAAGATCCAAACCTGTTTCCTAATCTATCGCTTCTCGATTTATTTCAACTCTTAAGGAAAATAATGTCCTTGTGAGAACTTCTCGATTCATCTCGACTCGTAGGGAAAACAATGTTCCTGCGAGAACTTCTCGATTCGTCTCGACTCGTAGGGAAATTAATGTCCTTGTGAGAACTTCTCGATTTGTCTCGACTCATAGGGAAAACAATGTTCATGCGTGAACTTCTCGATTCGTCTCGACTCGTAGGGAAAATAATGTCCTTGCAAGAACTTCTCGATTCATCTCGACTCGTAGGGAAAATAATGTCCTTGCGAGAACTTCTCGATCCGTCTCGGCTCGTAGGGAAAATAATGTCCTTGTGAGAACTTCTCGATCCGTCTCGGCTCGTAAGGAAAATAATGTCCTTGCGAGAACTTCTCGATTCGTCTCGACTCGTAGGGAAAATAATGGTCCTGCGAGAACTTCTCGACTCGTCTCGAAAAAAAGTCTTAGGCTACAAGGACTCTAAACTCGTCCCCTAAGCCCTCAATTCTATGGCCATGCATAACTCTGCACTACTTCACCCACGTACATACTTACGTGGGCAGACTAGTGGGGGGCATTTGTTCCCGCCAAAATTTTCGGCCAAGAGCTATTTTTTCCCTTATAACCCTTATAAAAAAGGGAGAGAGGAAAGAGGAAAAGAATTCACAGTTGGACATCACGTGTTGTCACGCCCCGAAAAGTACGGAACAAGACTGGCATTTAAACTACGAAACGTCTCGAGACGTACGTAATCTAAGTAAGCCAAAACCCAGAAATCCAAACCAAGTAAAGCAGTAGAGTGAAGGAAAACCAACTTTAAAACAAGAAGTTTAACAACATAAGCCGAAGTATGCATTTTTAAAATCTCAAGTCTTTTCTGAAAATTTCGGCAGAGTTTCCTTTGTAAAAACTGACCCCAGACGGGTACAAACCTGATAAAGCATATATATAATGAATAAATGCATCCCCAAGCGGGAGCTAGCTCTTCGTCAATTGACAGTCACAACCACGCAAGCAATATAATATACAACGCCGAAGGGCGAGGATCAAAACTCAAAAGAAAACCCATATCCACCAGAAAACCATAATAATACAAGCGCGACTCCAAGGTCGAAAGAATAAACACCGGTCTTCTAGTTCGATCAAATAAACAAGTCTGGTTGATGGAGTTTTTACTAGATACAACTGAAATAATAATATACAATGGTGGTCCTGATGCAAAAGAACCCACCCACCAAAGCAATCACCCGGAAGGAACAGTGTGCCAGCAAAGCCGCAATGAAACCTGTACGGCAAAACCTGCAAGGAACTGTGGCACAACAGGGGTGAGTTGCCAACTCATGAGTAGAAAACATCACAGAGCAGAAATCGCATGTATGACGCTATCCTAGGTCATATCAAGTAGTATCCTCAAATAAATATCCTGATCCAACTACACATAAGTGCAATACCACGTGCTCGTGTCAGTGCCTCAGATAGCAACATATCGGATATATGATGTATGAATGCATTACGAATGGAAACAGAATACGTCATGAGTTTGACAACTATTTTCTTTATTTAATGAGATTCCTGTATGTATATAAATCGAATATCCTCAATGAAATCAACAGAGAAATCAGTGTTAAGTATCGACACAAAACATGAATCTCAATATCTCAGGCTCCGGCTATCCGGACTGGCCTGTATCATCAAATCACAATATCTCAGTGTCTCAAATCTCAATATCTCAATACCTCGGGCTCCGTCAGTCCGGATCGGCCCATATCATCAATCACACGACCACGAATGGTATCCTCCGGATATCCACCGCGCCAAACAATCACCGGTAGGCAGTTTGCCCCTGCCGGGCTCATCGTATACAACTCAAGATTCTTGCCTCGGGTACCATACCGGGTCCACCATGTACCCGCAGACGGTTCATCCAACTCCTCGAATCGGGTCTCGAAAACCATCTCAGAACCGAGAAAACATTATGGTGGACAGTACTATCATATCAAGGAAAACCGCATCTTTCTCTTTAAAATAAGACATCAGTTTATAAAACTTTCACATGCGGTTTCCAAATTCAGAAAATCTCAAGAAGAATCCGAAATCATCAAGTTACCATATCAATAGCAATGAAAACCGGTATAAATCTCCATAATACTGCATAACCAATGAATATATAAATGCAAGAAGTATCTATGTAAAGAATGCAATCTCTAAGATAACACATGAGAGCAATCATGCAAATATTATGTGGTAACTAGCATTTAGATGATTATATCAATGAAATAATATGTTCTAAAGTGTACGCGACATGGCAATTACCGATGATGATGTGTGTGAGCCGGCAAACAAGTGTATGTGGAGCATACACATCATCGGTAATGGTGCTGGTGTCCTGACAACATGGTTTCATAATCACTAAGTACACAATAAATATGCAATGAGACGATAACAACATAATAAATGGCAATGAATAGTAAATTCAACAATAATATGCAGAACATGAATGATAATGTAACAATAAGGAATCTACACTACTATACATGTGTCATACTGTTTTGCCATTTTAAATAATACGAATCGTGGTGTTTTGAAAATAAGGGTTACGGTGTTTTTAAGAAAAGATACACCCTTTGAAATATCCGTAGAATACCTTGTCCCGTCTTTAAAATATATACGATTCGTTAGTTTTGAAATAGGTATGAATCGAATCTAGTCTAACATCTACAAATAAACTACAGGACTGAGCTAACATGCTAATCGAAAAGGGTAAGGAAACCACCTAAGTCTGAGTCGATATATATATATATATATATAGTCGGTGATCCCGCCTCAATAGTATCCCATACGATACACTATATAATATGACATTCTCGAGTCAAAAGTACGGATCTATCATCAATATAGCTCGTATGGTAAGTCCATCGTACGGCATCCCAAATCAGGGTACATGTCAAATATCACATTTATCTCATTATTCATCTGATGTCCTTATCATCACATATCGTGAACAGGTGGTACTGATCTAAGTCTAGTACAATACTAATATCATCAACAAATATGTACGTGTGTGTGTAAATACACATCGCCCATCAATCCGCTAATATCATGTCGTATCTCATAATACGAACCAAAACACATCACCGATCTCATGGCACCATACCTAATCTCATCAACTCATCTCCAAATACCATATAATATCCTCAACATCCGTGTATACGTGTATGTATGTATATGTGTGTGTGTGTGTGTGTGTGTGTGTGTGTGTGTGTGTGTGTGTAAATATATATAAGCACCGACACATCCACATATACATATATATACATATGACGTATACACCCAAAACCATATCCCGTGTGTGTAATGTATGTGTACAACCTTACTCTAGGGTTCATGACTAAGAAACCAACTAAATCCTTTCTTCTGTTATCGCTAACACTAACCCAAAATCTCCTAATACTTTCCTTGCTAAGGTTCATATCTCGCCATAACCCATATATGTATATCTATACCACATCACATCAAAATCTTACGAATTTGCGGGGGTGCTATATGCTATCCACCCGATTTTCCCTCCGTAGATATATATCTACTCACCTTGATCTTCGCTTGCCGATGCCGACGTCGCCACGCGCTTGCTTTTCGTATCGAAGTCCTTGTGAGGTACCTACATATCACATATAGCATCGTAAATGAAATCATGCACAAAACCCAAAATGTCGTACGAAACACCGATAGGTTAAAACCTATAGTCTTGCATGCAAAACACAACCAATAACCCTATTCGTTGGCGTTCAAACGCCACACGATAGAAACACAATATCAATTACCAAAACCAAATTTCATAAAACCCGTAAAATAAATTCAGAAACTTAGAAAACATGCTTCAGATTTTACCCTAAGCCAAATTTGCCAAAGTTGCATATGTAAAGGGTCTATTTTACCGACATAGGAGCTATAGACGAAGAAAGAACCCAAAATGAGGTACCCAGGCCGCAAATTGTAGCCCAGGGGATTAAATTTGCGGCCCTGTTGTTAGGTTTTGGTCTCGGGTCTCTAGGGTATGCTCCATATCACCTGCACATCCCTCTGTGATCGCAAAAAAATTTTCAGGTCACCCGGGTCACTCCAGATCCTAAAATACCATCGCTATTCTCACAAATTTCCGATAATCGGGGTTTCTAAGTTTATGTTTTGAGGTTTAAGTTTATGGTTTATTCCAATATACTATCACTAAAGGAGGTTTAAGGTCACTACTAACCTCAATTATACCCTTGCAATCAATTCCAAACCCTAACCTCAACTTAAAATTTTCAAAGTTCACAATACTTCACTAAATCGGTTTTAAACTACACAAGAGGCTAAAGGAAATGAAATACTATACTTAATGTGAAAGAATTACCTCATTTGGCAACTCAAGAATTTTCTTGAGTTTCCCAAGAGCCCAAAATACAAACTTTCTTGGTCCAAAGTGTAGTTTGTGAGCTTGTGCATGCTTTTTGTGAAGTGGGGATGATGTTTTGGTGTTGCTTTGATGGTGTCTTGAGGGTTTAGAGGTGGGGGGAGAGGGAGTGCTTCTATGGGAGAGGAAGGGGAAAGAAAGATGAAGAAAATGATGAAGAGGGAAGAGAATGGCTCAAGTCAACCAAGACCCCTCATCCTCTCTTTCTCTCTCATGCTCATACCTCTTTGACTTTTCTTTTTCTTGTTTTCTTTAACTTTTCTTTTCTTCTTATTCTCATAATAGAGCCTAAATCAAGCATGAAGAAATAAAGTAAAGTCTTGATAAAATGTAACAAGTGTTAAAATAACATGGTGCATGTTTTTCACAAAACAAGCTTAATGCGCGATTAGCGACATTTAATCGCGATTAGCACTAAATAGTGTATAATTAATCATAAACTTATAATTTGCATAATTCACATAAAGCACCTTCATTTCAGTAATTTCCATAATTTTCCTAATTTTCCCCAATTTATCGGTATTTAATTATACCGCTTTATTAAAATATTCAATATAATATTATTTAATTATAAAAATCCCCAAAAATAATATTTTATTTTTCTGAAATGTTACACGTGTAAAACACGTGGGCACTCATATGCTAAATAACCAAGGGCCAGACATGCCTCACGTGTAAAACACGTGGGCGCTCATATGCAAAGCATATGAGCGCTGAATATAAATAACCAAGGGCCAAACATGCACGTGAGCGCTCTGAAACAGGCTAAAACCCACACTAGGGGTCACGTGTTAAACACGTAAGTTATTTTGCACCCAAATTAAAATGCTCCTATCAAATACTAGTATTAAATTCTATTTGGGAAATATTTTCTTGATTTTCCTTAAACTAGAAAGATCTTCTCTGTTAAATAGAGGACCCTTGGTTCAAAAATCCAACGGTGATCATATGATAGAATAAAAATCTATCATAGGAAAATATTTTCCTAATCTTATAATAAGAATAAAATTCTATGTTAACAAGATATCCATATTAATAAAATATATTTCTGATCTTGTTAAACTAAAAAGATATGATAGAATAAAATTCTAATCTTGTTAAAACTAACAAAATATTCATAATCTTGTTAAACAAACAAGAAATCTTTTCTGTTAAACAGAGAGCCTTTGGATTAAAAATCCAACGGTGAATAAAATTCACCAATTGATCTAAAAGATCATGAAATCAATCAAGATCTCTCAATGAGAGATTTTCTCAACAGAGTGATTTTTTCTTTTCTCCTATAAATAGGAGAAAGGAGGTTAAATCAAAGAGGAGGAGACCACCCCATAAGCTTCTAAAAAAATATACAGAAGCCTCCTAAAAACTCCCACAAAACAAAAGAGAATTTAATTCTCAAACCAAGAGTTTAACTGTTCTAAACAAGAACTTAGTTCTTCCTCTGGTTGAGGTCTGCAGAAGCAGATCTTCCCACAAATTGAGAATTTAATTCTCATCGGGGAGATTCTCTCATGCGGACTCAAAACTTAGGGGAAAGAACCAAGTTCGAAGAATTTTATTCTTTCAAAAATATACAGGAATTTAATTTCTCTGATAAAACTAGGGTTTAGCCCTGCAAAAGAATTAAATTCTTATAAAACAAGGGGCCTGAAATGCTCAAAACTCAGATGAAAATCTCCATGCATATAAAAGAACAGACTGGTGATTCATTAGCAGAATGAATGAGACTGAATCACGTGCTCCCATGTAACCCCTTAAAACGAGCGCTCAGCAATTGCACGAAAAAAGGAATAAACCTAAAGACAGTTCCAATTTTAGGGCGCCTCACGTGTTCCCACGTGACCCCCAAATAGTTGTTCAACACTTATATGAAAAAGGGGAAAATTCCAAAGACAACGCTTACATTTTGAGCACCTCACGTGTTCGCACGTGAGCATTCTATGAGCTAATTGCTCAGCAGTGGGGCACCTCACATGTCCACACATGAGGGCCACAAGACCAAGTGTTTAACACTTCTACACAGAAAGGGAATAAGCCTAAGAAACATCGCTCACATTTTGGAGGCACCTCACGTGTTCGCACGCGACCATTTGATGAACCAAGTGCTTAGCAATTATAAATGAAAAAGGAATAAAATCCAGAGAACAGTTCCCATCTTGGGTACCTCACCTGCTCACACGTGAGCCAAGTGCTCATCACTGTTATATATAAAAGAGAGAATAAACTCAAGGAACATTGCCCACTTTGGGGCCCCTCACGTGTTCACACGTGAGCGCCTCCAAAGTCCAGTGTTTAACACTGATTCAGTGCTTAGCACTGTGGGGCAACTGGGGGAAATCAACCTTAACCTAAATTAGCCAAATCTCCCGAGGCCAAGACCTTTTTGGTCACCAATCAACCGAGCCCCCATGCTCCGGTCTCCCCAAACCGATCCTAGTCCCAAAGACGACTAATGATCTCCTAACATATAGCATCTAAAATGACGTTCATCCCATATCTCCCTTTGATCTGGAAATTGGTTCAAGGGTATATCTCTCCATACCTCTGATATATGTCGTTGTAATTCTTCAACGTCTTCAAAGAGGTGGAGGGTCCCGACAACCAACAACTCTTAGTGCACTCCTAAACCTATGAGCACATCCCAGTGGACTGCAATGTTCTTAAACTAGCTATGGACCGCAATGTCCTTAAACTACGACCTCACCGCCAAATGGTGATCAATGGACCGCAACGTCCTTAAACTAGCCGTGGATCGTAATGTCCTTAAACTAAACTCTCATCCCAAATATGATAACTTATGGCCGCAACTTCCTTAAACTAGCTATGGACCGCAATGTCCTAAAACTAACAACGGACCATAACGTCCTTGAACTAAAACAATAGAGCCCAAACGCTCTTTTGTTGGATCCGGAGGGTCCTAAAACCCCGTCAAGTAGATTTTAGTCTAAAATTAGACTAACGTATCCTTAACAAACATTTATGTTGATCTTAATCTCAAACGAGATCAACGATCCTTAAACCAAACCCAAATCTAAGAATATACGGATTTAGACTAATCCACGCCCTACGGGAAACAACACAAATTAGTCTCCGTATACAATCCACGGGCAAACAAAAATAAAAAACACACACACGATACGAAGTGACCTTCTGGAGCAAGATATAGTGGTTACCGCTATACGGTAACATAATTAACTGCAGGGGCTTGCGCCTGCAGGGAAGAGCGTCCCCATAATTAAAAAACCCCTCGCAAACGAGGGGGAATCTGACGAAGTCTGCTATAACGACCACATCCGTCCAGACCTCCGATACATGGTGCCATAAATCAACTTGGTATTTTCGGAGAGATGGATGGATAAGTCCAAGTAGTATCTGCCCCCAAATTCAGGCAAGACGTTTGACTTCCCAGTTTTCGGCGGTAAACAACTCATAATGCCCATATTGAGTTCGAAACGCCGTCTTGCAAATGCCTTCTACTTTCACCCGAACTTGATGATACCCAGATCGAAAATCCAACTTCGAGAATACTTTCGTTCCACTAAGTTGATCGAATAATTCGTCTATGCGAGAGATTGGGTACTTGTTCTTAATAGTCACCCGATTTAACTTCCGATAGTCGATGCACATCTTTCGCGTGCCATTGTTCTTCTTAACTAGAAGAACTGGAGCTCCCGATGGTGAACAGCTGCTACGAATCGCACTATTCTCTAGTAATTCAGCAACTTGTTTCTTTACTTCTTTTAGTTTCACCGGTGCCATTGAATAATAAGCCTTTGAAATCGGCGCTGCTCCTGGAATAAGATTAATCGCAAACTCTACATATCATTTCGGAGGTAAACCCGAGATGTTCTCGAACACATCCATGAAATCCCGCACCACTACTGGTGCTTCTTCCTTGTTTAGTTCCATCGACGAAAAAACGGCACTCGTCGACCTAGCCCTAAATTCGACTGGCCCGACAGATCTGCTACCTCCTAAGAATATGAACTCCGAATGTCCAGGAATCCGAAAAATCACTTTCTTCGCCCTGCAATCAGTGTGGGGATGGAAAATGATGAGAAAATCCATTCCTAAGACCACATCATAGCTGCCAGTATCAATCACCAAGAAATCCGTGAACAACTACCATCCACAAATAACAATCGAGCAACCATTGCACTCACTACTAGATATAATTCTTCCAATCCCAATGTGTATGTCCCAAGAACTAAATAGAGCTATGTGTGTCACGCCCCACTTCCCAGTAGACGGAAACGGTGACGTGGCAAGCCCACAACGTATTTATTATGAAAATACGTTAAGCGTAATTAAGCAATATAATAATGTGCAAGAATAACAATAGTAATAATAAAATGAAACAACAACTTTATTTACATTCAGTTTTATATACAACTGTTTGTAATAAAAAATATAATGATAAAAACAAATGCCTAAACAATGGCATACTGAAAGTAAATATAAGCAGGAGCTAAAAATCAGGCTAAGAAGCAAACTGGTCCAAGTCTTCCGGGTCGGCTCTATCTCCTCCGAATCTGGTCCTCCTGACGAACATTCCAAAGAAAGAATATAGAGAAATGTCGTCAGCGAACTAGCACTCGATAAGTCCCAAACAAGTTAAAGAAGATAGTATATAAAGTGAAGAAAAACCAAGTAAAATTAAATGGGTAGGATTGTATATGAGAGTATCTAAACATGTTTATTTACTGGTATAAGATAGTTATTCTAACATGGTTATTTGTAGTTTGATAAAGAAGGTATTCATATATACGAGAGGAGTCCATCTTACCCCGTGGACTATGGTAATATGTAGCACAAGGAGCCGTCATAACCCACGGGACAACGGCACGCGAATTCATGTGGGTATCTTTTAAAGTGACTTCTCATGCCACGATATACGTTCCGTACAAATCTATCCCTTTTTCCCCGCGTATTGTATTGTATATATTAAGATTACAGTTCTTGGCCGAATCCATGGATATAAAATGTACAGGTTCATGTTTAAGATATAATAATGTGCTCAGGTATTCATGTCAAGTTTATGTCAAGTTATAACCACGGTTCGGTCAAGTCGAGTCAAGTATTCAAGTTTGAGTTTGATATTTGAATACGAGTGTCTGGTTCATGATCAAGTATTCAAGTTCGTGTTTGATTTTGGATTCAAGTTGAAGTCAGAATCTTATGAAAGGATTTAGTTCTTGAAATTCTTAAGTTCGGCCAGTAATCGGCAACCGCTGCATATGGACGGCAGGATTTGTGTCTTTTTCCAAGACAATTGCCATTGATAACTCCATTAAGTTGACTAACCTAAATAGGCAAGCACCCACTTTCTCCGGCTCCCTGGAGCTCAAGAGAAATGATACCGCTTAAACCTATATTAATCTAGAGTTCTTAAATATTGTTTGCATATATCGAGGGGTTTTTATGAAAAATACTTTAATATAGTTTAAAAATAGACCTCGAAGGTGATTTGTAATATTTAGGGTTTTCATGAACTTGTATATTAATTGTTATGGTATTTTAGTGATAAAAACCTAGCTTTTAAAAGTTTATGATATTTTTATGAAAACTAGCTCTTTTGGAAACTTGATGATATTCTATTAAAAATTTTAATATTTCATTTTAAAAATATAGTTTCATAATATGTTTTTATTGAAAATACGAATTCATAGTTTTATATAATTTCCAAAGTTTAATTTTGTTTAGAAAATTCGTATTTCTTAAAAACCGTATTTTTATTTCCTTTCAAGACCGAATACTCCGTGAGGAGTTCTGCATCTCGCTCTACTATCCCAAAGATATGCGATAATCCGCACTATCTATTAGCGGATCCTCTAATAAGGGTTGTAGAGGCATAATTGCCAAGAATTTAAAATATCGATTTAATAGAAACCCGTTTTGAAAAAATGTGAATGAAGAAGTAAAGACTGCTATTAAAATTAAAAGGGATTCTTATAAAGATTTGAAGAAAAACAGAGATGTGGAGAGATTTGAGAAGTATAAAATGGCTAAAAAGGAAGTTAAGAAAGCTGTTTGGGAAGCTAAATCTAAGGTCTATAAGGAGGTGTACGAGAAGTTAGACACTAAAAAGGCTGAAAATGATATATACTGGATTGCTCGGATGTGGGAAAGGAAGACCAGAGACTTATGAGCAGTGAAGTGTGTCAAAAATGAAAATCAGAAGGTTTTAGTTCGAGATGAGGATATCAAGCAAATGTGGAGAGATTATTTTGACAAATTGTTTAATGAGAGATTTACAAAGAATTTGGATGGACTTATCATTCAATCTCAAGATATAAACCGTGATTTCATGCGTAAAATAAGACTACCTGAGGTTACAGAAGTTTTGATCAGAATGAGTTCAAGAAAAGCGGTTGGTCTTGACGGGATTCCTATCGAGATTTGGAGATGCTTAGGAGAAATAGGCGTTAAATGGATGACAGATCTGTTTAATAAGATTTGGCAGACAAAAAAGATGCCAAATGAATGGAGGAAAAGTACCATTGTACCTATCTATAAGAATAAGGATGACATTCAAAATTGCTCAAATTACCGTGGAATAAAACTTATGTGTCATACCATGAAAATTTGGGAGAGAGTGATTGAACACAGGCTAAAGAAGGATGTTAAGATTGTTTCCCCCAATCAAAGCAAAGCTCTGTTTGAATTTCAAAAATTCAAAAATTGAAGCAACGCTTCAGATTCCTTGCGCTGTGCGCAATGCGCCACGTGTCAAAAGCTGACACGCCAGCGTTGCGCCCAAGAATACGCACCAAATCAGTGCAAGGCTCTATTTAAAATAAAAATAAAGGAAGCAACGCTTCAGATGATCTGCGCTCTGCGCTGTGCGACACGTGTCAGCGTAGTTGCGCTAGCGCAGCGCAACTGCGCGACACGTGTCAGCGCAGTTGCGCTGTGCTCTACGCTGCGCGACACGTGTCAAGCGCAGGTGCGCTTGCGCCAGCTGTGCCAGCATTTAAACAGAAAAATTCTGGAAAGATCTTTCCAATCTTGTTAAAAACAAGAAGATTACCTTCGGTAAAACAGAAGCCATAAGATCAAAGATCAAACGGTGGGGAAAACTCCCTAAATCACTCAGAGAAAGATCTCTTTAAATGATTTAACAAATCAATTGGCACTATATAACGGCCCCTAGACTCCAAGTCTAAAATACACAGAGATAGAGAAACACAGAGAATTTCTCTAAAACTTTGAGAAGAATTCAGAGAAAAAGAGAAAAAGGTAAAACCTTTGGAAAAAAGAAGAATTTCTTCTGAAAAGATCAATGATCTAAGAACAAGATCAAGATCTTTAATAAAAAGGAAAAAAGATCAATAAAAGATCCAATAAAAAGAAGAAGAAAGAAGTAATATACTTCGCTATTAGATCTTTTTGATCTATATATAAAGGCGTTGCCTTTTGATGAACCATTGGTTCTTGAAAAACTTGAGGTAGAACCACTTTAGAATAAAAAAGATTCTGTTATTTGAACAGTGCCCTGCACTACTAATTTGAGCCTCTGCGCTCTTGGGTTGGCGCAAGTCACCAGAATACGCCACGTGTCAACCCCAGAATATCTGCGCCTTGCGCTTTAAAAAAATGAGCACTTCGCTTTTGAATTGGCGCAAGTCGTCAGAGCGCGCCACATGCCAGCAGCGCACTAGAGCAGCGCATTGCGCCTGCGCTCACCAGAGCGCGACATGTGTCAACCCCACATCAGTTTGCGCCTTGCGCTCCTCAATCAGCGCAAAGCACCTGACAGGCCACGTGGCGCACTGTCAGACTATTAAATGCTGCGCATTATTAAGAAAGGGCAGAGCCCAATTAAAAGGCCTAACATGCCTAATAAAAATGCAGTGCAGAGCCCAATTAAAAGGTCCATCACACCAAGACTAATGATATGCATTATTAAATAAAGGGCAGAGCCTAAGTAAAGGCCTAACAGGCCAGACACAAATAAAAATGTTGAATATTCTCTACTGGACATAGCCCAATTCTGGCTATAAGTCCTCAAATTAAATTGAACTGAGCACGACTGCTCTCTCAAATCAATTTACACCCGGTTCAAGGGTACATCTCTGAACTCTTTTGATATTTGTCGTTGTAATCCTTCAAAGTCGTCAGAGAGGTGACGGGTCCCGACAACCACACATAATACGGACTGTGGGGTCCTTAAACTCATGGACTAATGCGTCCTTAAACCAACATTCGTCCCCAAAATGGGAATGTTGGACCACCATGTCTCTAAACTGGTAATACGGACAGTGGGGTTCTTAAACTCATGGACTAATGTATCCTTAAACCAGTATCCATGCCCAAAATGGGAATGATGGACCACCATATCCCTAAACTGGAAATACGGACTGTGGTGTCCTTAAACTCATGGACTAATGCGTCCTTAAACCAATATCCGTCCCCAAAATGGGAATATTAGACCACCATATCCTTAAACTGGCAATGGACCATCATGTCCCTAAACTGAACAATAGAGCCCAAATGCTCTTTTATCGGATCTAAACGATCCTGTTAAGTTGATCTTAGTCTCAAAATTGGACTAACGTATTCTTAACAAACATTTAAGTTGATCTTAGCCTCAAATATGGCTAACGTATCCTTAAACCAAAACCCTAAACCCAAATCTAAGAAAATACGGATTTGGACTAATCTATGTCCTACGGGCGAAGACATAAATTAGTCTCCGTATACAATCCACGGGCAACCACAAACAAAACAAACACCCACGACACGAAGTGAAATTCTGGAGAAGGAGAAAGTGTAGGGTTGCTAGGCATGCTAACAAGGGTCTACGAGGCATCAACTATGCCCGATTAAAATTTTAGCCGTGCCGAACAACCCAAAGCCGGATCTTTAAACTAGAGTTTAGGCGAAAACGAGAATGTTAAACAGTTTAACACTAAGTGAGAGGGATTACAACCTTTGTAGATCCGGTCCTTCACTTCTTAAGCTCCGTGTTGAATTCCCTTCGCTGCGATCATCGTGTTCCGGACTCTCGAGAGGTCCCACGAAGAGAAAGATGCAGTCTTGCTTCCGATCTTCGATACACAGATGATCTACCTTGAAGTTTCGTTAACACAAGCCAACACACATAATATGAAGTGAACACCCTTATCTAAATGGCAAGGATAGATGAGGATGATGAAGTAGGATTTTTTTTCTCTCTTTTATTATTTTTTTCTCACACTCATTCATCACTTGCAAAAAGCTAGTAAGCTTTTTTATGAAAAGAAAGAAGGAAGAAGATGAATGAATAAAGAATAATCCTTTTGTGATGAATAATGCAAAGATGATAATGATGAATAATGCAACCATGGTTAACTAAACCTTTGTAGAGATTTAACTAGGGCTAGGGTTTGGGTTTGGTTAAGAATGAGTCATAACAAAATATCTTAACACAAAACAAAAAGAAACCTTCTAGAAGGTTCATGAATGCACTAACCCAAATCAAACCCTAATCTTGTTTAATCTCCACTAAATATGTTGCATTAGTAATCATATCATGTTACAATATTATATATCACATATATAATATTTATTGCAACAAAACTAAAATAATACATTTAACATATATCGCATATATATCAATGTATTACCCGAGTGAGAAAAAGAATCTTTTAGTGAGCTAATATTAGTTAATGTAATTTAATATATCATATATATTATTATACATTAAATTATTGAATCAACACTTGATCCGACAATCCGGCTATATCGCATATAACCAATTAATATTTATCCGTACCGATTCATCGAATCAACATTTGATCTGATGACCCGGCTGATATCAAATATCGCGAGAATAGAATACGGTATCTCATATCGCATTATCCTCGGTCCCACACATATCACATATGTGCCCCTACTCCGTTTTGCTTGAGCCAAGAAACCTCTGTGTAGGACTCGAAAGAATCGTCAATACGCCGGCAGTAGGTGATGATCATATCAAACAACTACAAGCTGCAAGCGGTCAGCTAAACGTAACAGCCACCCAGGTATTGAGCGCTCAGAAGATCAACAAGCAAGTCTGTACATTCTCCTGTGAATCCAATCAGTAACACTCCCGTACAGTCCGGTCTCGTCGTCTGATATGTCGCATATCTCGCCTAGGGGTGGTAAACGTCAGACCCCAATAGCTCGATAAGTCGTGTCGATATGAGCTCTATAACAGTTCGAGAAACTACTGATAACACTTACCAGTAAATCTCAGCAACCATGGCCAGGGATTTCCGGTTATAGCCAATTGAACACAGCACAACATCAACTCCCTATACCGGGAGAGACGAATCCCCTCCTATCGCTCATTGCCTCCATGTGATTCAGGACTGTACCCAAAAGCCACCTTTTTGCATGCCCTCTTGGACGTGGTATGATGGAAATCAAAGCACAGTGGGAATCACACAAGACTCTATGACGATCTCGGGTCAACAGACTACTCTATACCAGTGTCACCGGAGAACCGCCATCTGACGTGAGGTATAATACCATCTGGGAGTTCTCGGCGAGTCCTTCCAGTGTACCCAGTCTCCACTGAGCACCCGTACACCATCCTTGATGTCAAACACCGATGGATATGGGATCATCCATCGCCCATCATATGGGTCAAGATGTGTATACGCTAGTCTACTCTGGTGTATCGATGCCCTGTCTCGATACACTCTCGACTAGGAACAGTTATAGGATGTACTCGTCGACTACCGTGGCCCCACTAGTATGATCTCATAATAGTCCCAGTAGTCGAGTACATATCCTTAGGGCTTTATCAACATGTAATATAGAGACAATTAGAGTACATGTTAAGATAAAGTACAACCAGATAGCATACTATCATGTCGAGCAAGAAAGTCATCCCTATATATGTCCAAGCATCTATTACAATATACATCGTATGTACAGTAATGGCCTCTAGGGCATACATATAACTAACAATCTCCCACTTGCACTAGGGCCATCTGTTGTGGTATCACATACCCAACAATTAGCTGCGGTTGAAGTATCTCATACTCAACCATCCCATAAAAGTCTCTACTGGGAAAAAGGCCTTTGTGAGTGGATCCACGCTGTTGTCCTCTGTGTCTACTCTCCTAATCTCGATCTCCCTGAAGATCAACCATCTCCATGATCAGACGATACAGCCTAAGAATTATATCTGGATTTTAGATGGGACGGTAGTTCCTTGGCTAAAGCCACAACTCCATTGTCACACAATGGTAGGAACGAAGTTCATCTCATGAACTTATATATCCAGACTGCCTCTTTGGTAGCATCCTTGGTAACGATGTATCTTGCCTTTAATCGTCTAGTAAGTCACGGTATCTAGCTTGGAACTCTTCCAACATACCGTCCCTCCATCGAGGGTAAAGACAATGCCTGCGAATGATATTCAGTCGTCCTTATCACCCTGGAACCTTTCCAGAGATTCTCCCCAGGATCGATTGATACCATCTCACTACAACTAGTGAGTATCCTAACATCCAATTAGATCTATCTCATAGATCCAACCCAGGATTTAGGAGGTATCATCTTCGATCCTATATGGAGAATCCTTGCGATAAGCGGAGATTGACCGAGCGTAGCATAGGAAACTCCTTCCCTATCAAGAGTATGTCATCCACGTACTCTACGAGGATCACCACCATACTCTCTACTACCTTTTTGTATATACAAGGTTCATCTACCATTTTGATGAAGTCAAACTCTTTGACTATTACATCAAAACAGACGTTCCAACTCCGCGATGCCTGCTTATCACATAAAACATCTTGCACATGTTTCCGCTGCTCCCACTGTCTACGAAGCCCTCTGGCTGTGTACTTATAGACGCTCTCTTCTAAATCAACATTTAGAAAAGCAGTCATGACACCCAACCGCCAGATATCGTAGTCATGGTATGTAGCCGTGGCAAGTAGGATCTGGATGGACTTAAGCATAGCTTTGAAAGTCTCAACTTTTCCATGTACACCTAGTAATCTTCTCAAGATATACTTGCTCCTGATGGGGATTTAACCTTTCAGATAGAGCAACCAAAGTCCATACTTTGTTGGTGTATAAGGATTCCACCTCAGATCGATAAGCATCCAGCCATTCTTACAGAGTCCCACTCCTGATGGCCAGCTCGAAACTAGTTGGGTCATCATCTCATGATGCAATCCTCGCTCCCACTGTCATAGAGAAACCGAAGTATCTCTCAGGTGGGTGAGGAACCCTACTAGATCGGCGGAGAGGCTGAGGTTCGTTGGTTACTATTGAATCCTTTGGTTCTACCAAATCATCTGCTGTAGTTTGCATAGCTGGAACTCCTTCCAGTTCTACCTCATGACCAATAATTTCTTCACAAGAAATTCTCTTTCATAAAGGTGGCATGCTGAGAAACAAAACATCTTTTGTTCCTCTGTTAGGTAGAAGATATTCCCTTGCGTATGCTTGGGATATCCAACAAACTTCCATAGATCTGACTTTTCCTCGAGCTTGTCCGGATTATGCTTTTAGACATAGGCCGGACAACCCCAAATCTTAACAAACTTAAGATATGGGCTCTTCCCTTTTCATATCACATATGAAGTGGTAGGCATCTGATTTGATTTGAACCCTATTCAATAGGTATGCAGCTTCTCAAGTGCATAACTCCCAAAAGGAAATAGGAAGCTCAGTAGTACTCATCATAGAGCACACCATATCACATAGGGTGCTATTACTCCGCCCCGATATACCATCGTGCTGTGGTGTATACGGAGGAGTAATGCTGAGAGAGAATCTCATTCTCCTTTAGAACAGTCCAGAAATTCCGTGCTTAAGTATTCTCCTCCTTGATCACTTCAAAGGACATAATACTTATACCCGTTGTTGGTTCTTTACTTCTAACTTATATTCTCTGAATATCTCAAAAGGTTCGGACTTGTGTTTCAACAAGAACATATGTCTGAATCTTGAGAGATCATCAGAGAATGTAATGAAGTAAAAAGAACCGGTCTTGGCATGTGTAGACAGGAGACTTTCATACATCAGCATGTATCAATCCCAAGGGTTCACTAACTCTTTCTCTGTTTCCAATAAACAGAGCTGTGGTCATCTTATCTTTGTGACATGACCGGCAAGTTTCACAAGATGTAAATTCAAATTAATTTAAATATGCATCTTTATGTAACTTCAGCTAGTCGGATCGCATTGATATGACCTAGTCTACAATGCCTCAAGAAGGATTCGTTCATTTTTGAACTCTTCCTCTTGTGTGTGTTCTGTATACTAAGAACTGTAGTTTGATTTAGAACGTCTATGCTTTTAGATAAAGTGCCTGAACCGATCAACTCTTGATATAGGACATGTTCAAAACATTATCCAACAATACAAAATTATATCCTTTCTTTACTAATAAAGAGACTGATATGATGTTGTATATCAGGTTCGGTATCTAATAACATTCGTTCAGAATTAATGTATTCTGGTAATACAGGGTGATAGTGACCAACAGACTTGGCTGCAACACTTGCACCGTTTCTATCTCATGAAACTTATCACCCGTTCTCAGTTCTCCACCTATCTGTAGCCCATGTAACAAATTACATATGTGGGATCCTGATCCGGTATCTCATACCCAGGACGTAAAGGATACTGAGAAACAGTTCTATGTAATGAACACATCCGAAGATGATGCATCAGCATGCACTTTCTTCGTTTGGGCGGCACGGGAAATCTGGTATTCCCCAATTTCCTGCTCTGTCTTATAACAATTATAAGTTGGAGCGGGACCAATGTTCCCCAGCTCAGTATAACAAGCTGGTTCGGTCAATACATCCGTATTATTATCTTGATTAAGGCGTGATATGGTCGCTACCTGGAGAGAGAGAGAAGAAAACACTCAGCGTATGCTCTTGCAAGATTAGATTGGTTGTCTAATATATCTAACCAGGATGTCTCCCACTGTTTTAGTCAAATCTTCCTTCAAACCCTAAAAGGAAAGCCTAGCCGGGATTAATTACACGCTACAAGTTCGCCAATCTTTCAACCAGGCCAGTGCCGGTACTTTGAGGGAGGTCCCCCGTGCTTTCGCACGAATCTAATTAAAGTAAACCTCATTTTCCCAGGGGCGTAACCCCGTTAACACCTTTCTAGACACCTACTTGATCGGCTAATTGTAATGTGTAAAACTCTTCCAGGAGTAACTCTTACTCGCAGCGGGTATCGGGATCCAAATATCTCATAGAAGGTATGCAATCTCATTGCAAATTTCAACACTTGAAATTCCCAATAATATTTTACCCCTAGCGTCCCATGACCTTGACGTAGGCTAACAAACTACGGTGCGCTAGTCAAGTTCAACCCGTCATTTCTTGATTGAATTAAACCCACCCGCACGACCCTTGACGCAGGCCAACAAAGTCGCATGACTACCCTAATCCATTCTGCATCATATGCATAAACAAATAAATACTAGTTAGCTACCGCACACTACGCCTTGACGCATGCCAACAAACGTAGCACGAATACTAAGTAGGACTTATCTGAAATGACGGAGGGCTACGACAGGTTTTTATGAAAACCCTTTGCGTAATGAACTTGATATCGTTGTAGAATCGAGTGATTTTACATGGAGTGTTTTTGAGGCTTTTCTAATTTTGCTAAAGGGGTCACTCCCGGTGAAGGGATCGTCGGCCCTTTCCTCATCGAATAAGGTGCAGTATATTTCACAAATATCGCTGTGCAAAGCAAGAACTATAGAAGCAATCAAAAGACAAACCGAGTTTGTAGCATCTGCTGGTTTCACTAAAGAGGTCACTCCCGGTGAAGGGATCTCGGCTCTTTCCTTATCGAATAAGGCGCTGGATGTTCTACAAGGAACACCGCTATGCAAAGCAAGAACTAGAGCTACCAGTTTTTAAACAAGTTTCTACAATATCTTAGGTTTCTTTTATTTCATTAATCTCATTAATGAAGTCCCATTTTAATATGCTTCACAAGCATCTCATTTGAAATGAAATCTGCAATATAACATATATATCATATATATAATATAAACATTCGTCTCAGGCAGTAATATGATCTCATCACAGAACATTGCAGCAGAAGAAATATATATGAAATATTGGATATACTAGAACGTCCGTGTTTTCAATACGAGCCTGTATAAAACACGGATTCCACGGTCGCGATGAATAGCCAAACCCACATCCCTAGACCCCTACGAGAGCGACAAGCAACACTGCCAATTCTAGGGTTAGGAGACCCGGTCTCGACTCCTCGAGATGGTCTCCCACTGGACCCTAGAACCCGGTTACTTGTGCTCCCCGCCTTCGGTCTACCTAATGCAGAAAAGTAAATAATATAAAATGGTGACATCAACCTCAGCCCGGAAGTGCCCCAATAAAAGAATATTACATACAAATGAATTTTACAAGAATGAAAAAGAAAAAAACTCCCATCTCACAGAAAACCCCCGGCTATTCAAAAATGCGACGATCCAATATAACATATCACAGCAACACATAATATCTCATATCATCAACGTAAGCAACTATGCGTATCCCGATTGTCGTTGATGTAAAGCAACGAAGCCGGCGATACACCACATACTACGCTTACGGTCACAGAAAAGAAAGTGTAAAATTACAACAGTTGGAATCCGCAACCACCTTAGACATCACATGCCAAACCAAATGAATTCCTTAGACATCGCATGCCTAACAATTATAAACCCCGCATTTTATTCTCATTATCGAAAACTCTTTTCAATATCAAGTCGGGCAATTCAACAAGATTCCCGACATCCTGATCGAATGCTCGTCGCAAACTTTAGTAGACGGCCGCACCCCGGATGCCGTCGACGAAGTGCACTAAGGCGGAACACCGCTGCCACGAGCACCCGAACGGATGCTTTTGGCGACGGGGTTCTCCTACAATCACTTGGTCGGGGCTATGGGGCGTGGCTGTCTGTTAAGTTTACCCGGCGAGTATCCGCGTATGCTACGTGATTGCGACGGACTTTTGATCACATCAAAATTCCATGGCAACCGATCATCTGAGACTGAACTGCTAAATTTATAACATTCAAATTAGTTATCTCATAACTACCCGTGGATTCCAAATATTGTATCACATTCCAGATAAATAGACAATGTTAAACTTTCCGATCGAATAATCAAACACCCAAGATTTCCCCAATATATCTCAACACTTGAAATCAGTTTAAAAACATCCATCACATGCCACAATACCAATGGTCCAGCCGTAGAAGGGTCAAGCCAACGCCTCACATGTGGCACGCCGTACTGCCCCAAACCCTAAGGTTTAGATGCAGTTCAAGACGGTCACATAATCGAGTTAAGGTTTGTTGTCTTCTAGAGGGTCCACCGCGTTACTTGCACGACTTAGAACGTTCTTAAACTCGAGAAAAAGTCCAACTTTTGAAAAAAATTCCGACAGGGGAAAAAGTGAGTTATTGATATCCGTTCGAACTTTTTAACAGTTTCTAAAAATTATCCGGACAAAACTAAACAAAGTTAAATTATCCGATCGAATCAACGAGTCCCCAATACAACCCTAGAAAACTCAACACTTGAGTGGAATTAAAAAATTCCCAGAAAAAAATAACAAGAATGGACCTAAGAATAATTACATAAAATTCCAGGGACTAAGTCACAATTTTGGCCGCGGAACCGCCGCCAAACCCTTGGTTTTGCCGTGGTTACGCGGTCATATGAGCGAATTAGAGGGTCTTACTTCACAGTAATTCTTAGTTTTTCCTGCTTGTTTTTTTGAGCATTTTTAATTCAAAAAAACCCACAGTTTTGAAAAATGTACAGAGAAGGGTAAACATCGGGGTTTCGGGTTTCGATCGGACTTTAAACTTCGCTCAGACTTCGCCTAAAGCTCTAGCTTAGCTCTGATACCACTGTAGGGTTGCTAGGCATGCTCACAAGGGTCTACGAGGCATCAACCATGCCCGATTAAAATTTTAGCCGTGCCGAACAACCCAAAGCCGGGTCTTTAAACTAGAGTTTAGGCAAAAACGAGAATGTTAAACAGTTTAACACTAAGTGAGAGGGATTACAACCTTTGTAGATCCGGTCCTTCACTTCTTAAGCTCCATGTTGAAGTCCCTTCGCTGCGATTATCGTGTTCCGTACTCTCGAGAGGTCCCACGAAGAGACAGATGCAGTCTTGCTTCCGATCTTCGATACAAAGATGATCTACCTTGAAGTTTCGTTAACACAAGCCAACACACATAATATGAAGTGAACACCCTCATCTAAATGGCAAGGATAGATGAGGATGATGAAGTATGATTTTTTGCTCTCTTTTATTATCTTTTTCTCACACTCATTCATCACTTGTAAAAAGCTAGTAAGCTTTTTTATGAAAAGAAAGAAGTAAGAAGATGAATGAATAAAGAATAATCCTTTTGTGATGAATAATGCAAAGATGATAATGATGAATAATGCAACCATGGTTAACTAAACCTTTGTAGAGATTTAACTAGGGCTAGGGTCTGGGTTTGGTTAAGAATGAGTCATAACAAAATATCTTAACACAAAACAAAAAGAAACCTTCTAGAAGGTTCATGAATGCACTAACCCAAATCAAACCCTAATCTTATTTAATCTCCACTAAACATGTTGCATTAGTAATCATATCATGTTACAATATTATATATCACATATATAATATTTATTGCAACAAAACTAAAATAATACATTTAACATATATCGCATATATATCAATGTATTACCCGAGTGAGAAAAAGAATCTTTTAGTGAGCTAATATTAGTTAATGTAATTTAATATATCATATATATTATTATACATTAAATTATCGAATCAACACTTGATCCGACAATCCGGCTATATCGCATATAACCGACTAATATTTATCCGTACCGATTCATCGAATCAACATTTGATCTGATGACCCGGCTGATATCAAATATCGCGAGAATAGAATACGGTATCTCATATCGCATTATCCTCGGTCCCGCACATATCACATATGTGCCCCTACTCCGTTTTGCTTGAGCCAAGAAACCTCTGTGTAGGACTCGAAAGAATCGTCAATACGCCGGCAGTAGGTGATGATCATATCAAACAACTACAAGCTGCAAGCGGTCAGCTAAACGTAACAGCCACCCAGGTATTGAGCGCTCAGAAGATCAACAAGCAAGCCTGTACATTCTCCTGTGAATCCAATCAGTAACACTTCCGTACAGTCCGGTCTCGTCGTCTGATATGTCGCATATCTCGCCTAGGGGTGGTAAACGTCAGACCCCAGTAGCTCGATAAGTCGTGTCGATATGAGGTCTATAACAGTTCGAGAAACTACTGATAACACTTACCAGTAAATCTCAGCAACCCTGGCCAGGGATTTCCGGTTATAGCTAATCGAACACAGCACAACATCAACTCCCTATACCGGGAGAGACGAATCCCCTCCTATCGCTCATTACCTCCATGTGATTCGGGACTGTACCCAAAAGCCACCTTTTTGCACGCCCTCTTGGATGTGGTATGATGGAAATCAAAGCACAGTGGGAATCACACAAGTCTCTATGACGATCTCGGGTCAACAGATTACTCTGTACCAGTGTCACCGGAGAACTGCCATCTGACGTGAGGTATAATACCATCTGGGAGTTCTCGGCGAGTCCGTCCAGTGTACCCAGTCTCCACTGAGCACCCTTACACCATCCTTGATGTCAAACACCGATGGATATGGGATCATCCATCGCCCATCATATGGGTCAAGATGCGTATACGCTAGTCTACTCTGGTGTATCGATGCCCTGTCTCGATACACCCTCGACTAGGAACAGTTATAGGATGTACTCGTTGACTACCGTGGCCCCACTAGTATGATCTCATTATAGTCCCAGTAGTCGAGTACATATTCTAAGGGCTTTATCAACATGTAATATAGAGACAATCAGAGTACATGTTAATATAAAGTACAACCAGATAGCATACTATCATGTCGAGCAAGAAAGTCCTCCCTATATATGTCCAAGCATCCATTACAATGTACATCGTATGTACAGTAATGGCCTCTAGGGCATACATATAACTAATAGAAAGTTATTACCGCGATGCAGTAGCGTAATTAACTACAGGGGCTTGCGCCTGCAGGGAAGACCGTCCCCACAATCAAAACCCCCTCAGACGAGGGGGAATCTGACGAAGTCTGCTACATCGGCCGCATCCGTCTAACCCTCCGATACACGGTGCCATAAATCAACTTGGCATCTTCGGAGAGGTGGACGGATAAAACCAAATATCATCTTTCTCGAATCTCAGGCAAGACGTCCCTGTCTTGGCCGCCATTCGGAGGGGAACAGATTCTAGCACGCCCGGTGGGATCTTTTTCTCTTTCCACTCCACACTTCGCATGTCGTATTCGCGAACGAATTGCGGTTTGTTAATGGTTGCTCTCAGGTTTCAAGTTACTAAGATTTGGTCTCTTGCTTGGCGCAGAAATTAAACAGCAATGGCGTTCAACTGCTCAAACTGCTCCAACTGCAAGTGCAACCGACGCTCCGCCTCACCTGGAGGCGTAGCCTACGGACCTCAGGCGGCATCACTGTTCATGATGCTGGTGGAACAAATCACCCAGGCTACTACTGGGCTATTTTTCGGGACCATGCTCCCGCCAGCGAGCTTCACCATCCCAGTGCCCGTACCAGAAGCTTCAAAGAAGTCGGTCTTCGATCGACTTTCTACTACCACGGCTCCTCTCAACGGGTCGTCCAAGTCCAATTCCTCAGTCTTCACCAGGCTGAACTTGGGCTCCAAAGGGCTTACTTACCAAGAAGCCCATAATACCTGAAGTGGCCATCCCAAAAAAGATAGCTGCTTCTGAAGTCGTCAAGGCGGCTTCTCCTCCCAGAGGGTCGGTCTTCGCGAGATTGACTGCTCCAGTTCCCGCTCCCGCTCAGAAATCTGTGTTTGACCGATTGGACACGGCTTCTCAACGGACGTCAGTCTTCAAGAGGCTGACACCGGCAACAGCCCCTCACCTGAACAGGGAGCAAGATAAAGCCGTCGCTGAACCAATCCCAACAACTCGTCACGCCCGACGACGCCACTGGCGCTGGATAAGGAAGACCGGGGGCAACTCCCCCTCAGGGCTAACTCCACCAGCCCCAACGGTGGAAATTGAGGCTGCTGTTGTTAGGTCCACGTTACCTCTCCCGGTACTTTCGGGGTTGCGGAAACGGTAAAACAAAATTTTTTCTGATCTTTGTAACATGGACCGTAAAAGCCGGATCTTTGCTAAACAATACACTAGCAACCTAACATGAGATGTATCTACTCGGTTAGGGGTTATAACTTGAACTCCTTCTTCTTGAAACCTAGTAGAGGTTGATGGTTCTTTCCTCGTAGCCTTCTTCCGTCAAAGATGGATCCACCTGAGGGTTCAACCTTCGGGCTCTTTCTCGAACTTGGAGTGAACTAGGATCTCCGGCTTGCTAAACCTTGAACCCTAGAGAGAGTAGAGTGTATCTATGGGGTGTTTTCTTTTCAAGGAGAGGGATTCTCAACACATGAGAAGGATTCTCCTTGAGCTTGAGGAAGAAGAAGATGAAATGAGGAGAGAGAATGAATATGATAGAATGAGCTCATTTTTCTTTTGCAACCATAACAAAAGGAAACAGATTTATCTAATTAATAATAATAATTCAAAATGAAATAGTTGATGGTTGTATTTTGAATGATCACTATCATCACTTTATTAAATGAATGTAAGCTAGAATCAAGGAGTATCCTTGCAAAACAATGATGATGGTCAAACATTCAACCATGGTCAACAAGTCAACCATGGTCAACAAGTCAACAAAATCAACCATGACACAATTTCATTTAATTACCATTATCAATTGATATTTCATAAATGTTGGAGATAGTGCACTCAGAGTCAATTATTGGATCACAGGCACGTGATTGCAATGATTGAGGGAGGACCTATCCCGGTAGGACAGTCTTACTCAAGATGATAGTATGCTATCTGGTTTACCTTTATCATCGTGTACTGCTTTAGGTGACCTGACATGTCGCTATTGCACGTTGATAGAGCCCCTAGGATTCTTGCTAGACTGCCAGCAGTATGAGGGCGATCATATAAGTGAGAGCTGGAGTCTATAAGCACATCCTTAAAAGGTCCCTAGTCGTAGGAGTTTCGAGACAGGGCATCGATTCTCCAGAGTAGACTAGTGTATACAGTCGAGACCCCGACGAGGGGCGGTGGCCGGTCTCACAAGCCACTGGTGTCAGTTGGATCACCTAAGATGTATACAGGTGCTCATTGGGTTATGAGTACACCGGACAGGACTCGCCGGGAACATGCTAGTTGGTCTTATACCTGACGTCAGATAGCAGTTCCCTGGTGACATGTGTACAGGTTAGTTCATCGACCTGGGGATCGTCATTTGTCTCGTGTGAGTTCCCACTGTACTTTGATTACTACCCTACCACGGCTCAAAGGAGTCGTGCAAACAGGTTTTGGTTGGGTACAGTCCCGAGCCACATGGAGACAGTGAGCAGATCTTCGGGGGTTTCGTCTCTCCCGGTATTGGGGGTGAGGTCGCGCTGTGTCTAGGAGAGCCATTACACAAAGACCTTGGCCAAGGCAGGAGATTTACTGGTAGGTATTCCAGTAGTATCTCAGGGTGTTCTGGGCTACACTCCGACACGACTTGTACCGCTTTTGGGGGTCTGACTTTTACCAACCCCCTAGGCCCGACATGCGATGCTCATGGACGAACGGACCAGACTGTACGGATATTGTCACTGACAGGCTCAGTTGGGTGTCGGGGTGAGCTTCCTCATCGACGTCCCTTTTAGTCAATAGCTGGTGGCCCGTTATGTATTGGCTTATACCTCTGACGTGCTAGTGGTTAAATCCACAGCCACAGTATTGACGAGTCTTTAGAGTCCACCACACCTTCAGTTACTCAAGCTTTCGGGCGAAACGCTGTAGAGGCCGTATGGAGATATGGCAGGGTCCGATCAGATACGTGCGGTATTGCACGGATTAGGATCGGACAGTTTTGTACTAGTGGCCATATGGTTATATGGCAGCGTTCGATCAGATACGTGCGGTATTGCACGGATCAGGATCAGACGGATATTACTAGCCGGCTTTGGTTTAAGCCGGATCCTAGTATAGTACAGTGTAGATTTTGTCTCATTGCATTTGTATCCGGACGGAATACAGATGCGGGTGTGTATGCACAGTATGGGGGTTTTCCTGTAATTTATTACGGGACCAGTTTTCTGGAGTTGCCAGTTTGCATTCCGTTCCGGCCGGTTTTCCTTTGTTCTTTCCCGGCCGGACTTTTCCGATGGAGGGTGTTATTTGCAATTGTGCAAATAACATGTTGTGGAGGGGGTTTCTTGAAAAAGTATTCATTATGATAACACCTTTTGTTTTTCATCCATGATGGTGCTTTTATTTGATTTGAAAGGGTATGGTTTTGATGTAAGTATTAAGCATGGTTGATGTTTGTTTGTGGTCACCTCTTGATCTCCTACACTCACCTCCCTCTTATGTTTTGGTTATCACTCCACAACCATTTCCCACTTCTCATTGCCGGCCACATCTTTTAGAGGAGAGGAAAAATGAGAGGTCCAAACTTTGTATGAGGGATTAATTCACATCTCTTTTCCATGCTTGCTATATTCTCACAAACCCTCTCCAAGTTCATGATTCTCTTCATCCTTCATGGCAACCAAAAACCCCAATGAGACATAGACTCTACACATCCTACAGCAAGCCTTGGGCATGTCGAGTTGCCGGCTTCATGCCCGAGTTGCCTCGGTATAGAGGCGGGAGCCCGTAAAAGATGCAGGCGACGTGGTGCCCTTCCGGCGAGGAGGCGACGACCGGAGATCCCGCGAGGAGATCGGAGAGGAGATGAAGACCGGAGGACTCGGATCAGTCGGTACATCTCTAACCCTTCTCTTGTTTGCTAGAATTAGTTTAATGGCACGATCCGGGGTTTAGTACGTGGTGGTGCCGGTTTTGCAAAGTCCGCAAAAATTAAAGTTTATCACCGTTTCCGCATTTGGCCGTCGGATGACGGCCGGGGCGCCGCCGTGCACTTACAGTGGTATCAGAGCCTCGCCATTAACTTCGTCTAGCTTCGTTTGGTGTGTTTGCATTTCCGATCGACCAAAATTTCCAAAAACCGTATTTTTGTTCACATCAGTTTCTGTTGAAATATTTTGGTCTCGAAAAATTTTTCAGGTTGTAAAATATTGATGTACTGGAAAATCTAAGAACTCTGTAAAATTTCGATGAAGTGATTCCACAGTCGGAGCGCGGAAGCGCCGCACAAACCCCCATTCCGCCGCCCTTCCGCCGCGCACTATTCACATCACTTCAGCAATTTTTTTCAGAGGCCTTCTGGGCTTAAAATATGTGTTTTGGAATGTTAAAGTTGGGCCAATTATTTCTGTGAGTGCTACAGTTTTCTTTGGGGCCCACTTGTTAATTGTTTGATCAATCGGAAAATTTTAAACACATTTTTCACAGTATTTACATTATATCTGCGACCGTGAATGTCACTCGATCGGTAAATCCGGTCTGACTGCTATAGCCCGGTTAGACGGATTTGCGAACGTGACTTTCACGTTGATGTTCTATGTATTTGCTGTGATGTTGCGGATCGGTCGTGGGGATAGCCTGGATGCAATGCTAGTACTGTGCTGTTGTATTATGTACATTTGATATTGCGGGGCGAGCGTCCGACATGTGGACTGCCGTCACTGCCTGATTGTATTATTCTTTTGGGGCACGACCTGGTTGCGGTCGATGTACCCGGTGTATGTATATTTTACTTTCTGTACTAGGATTACCCCGCGGAGGGGTGCACGGATAGCCGGGTTCTGGAGGGCAACAAGCCCGCATCTCATGGCCTTGGGACGGAGGGGGCTTCACTCTGGAATTGGCGGGCTATTCGCCGCACTCGTAGGGGGTACAGGTTGACCCAGGAGGGGTGCCCAAGTTGCCGGATTCCGTGGAGTGCTGGGTGGTCCATTCACGGAGCTGAAGGGGGCTGCCTCGCTTCAGGTTTTTGCGGGTGACTTGCCGCGCCCGTAGGGGTCTAGGATTTCATTGCACAGGCTATCCACACGACCAGGGGAACGTCGGGTTTCAGTAGTGGCTCTGTGAAACCCGGGGATCCCAGATATCTGTATTGTTCTGTGATGCTGTACATTTCTGTGATGTTGCATTTCTTTTCACGCCTTGAGCGAATATAATATATTGGTATATATATTAGTAGATGTTGTATATGTTTTTCATCCGCGCTAGTCCAGTCCCCGCTCTGTCGTTAGTAAGCTAACCTAACGAGTGATGACGGGACCCAGTGGCGAATGCGGATGGCATATACGTACGTCAGTATATTTTCGTTCTTTGTGGTGTGATCAATGATGGGACTGCGTTGATTCGGATCAATGCAAGTTAAAACAAACCTATTCTGATGTTGTTGGAACACTTTTCAAAAAGCTGTTATTGCAAGGACGTTCACTTTTGTTTTGCATCGTGGTATTCAGTTGGAATATCCTGCTCCTCAGTCGACGAGGCAAGGGCCGAGATCCCTTCACCGGGAGTGACCCCTTGGACAGAAGTTTGCGTCAGGGCATTAACTTCACTATAGCCGATTACTTTTGCTTTGCACCGTGGTATTCAGTTGGAATATCCTGCACCCCATTCTACGGGGAAAGAGCCGAGATCCCTTCACCGGGAGTGACCTCTTTAGTAAAGGTTTTCGTCACTATATTTTCTAAAAAGCTATCCGTTCCTTCAACGAGATCAAGTTCATTACGTTAAAGGTTTTCGCCAGAAACCATTCGTAGCCCTCCGTCGTTTCATATGGGTAGTCAATAGTATTCAAGCTGTGTATGTTGGCCAAAGTCAAGGCACAGTGATTGGTAGCTATTGGGGTATTCATATGCAGCATAGATAGATGCGTTGGTTTGGGACAGTCGTACTGCCATTTTGGCCAAAGTCAAGGGTATGTACGGGTGGATTCAAATTAACCTGGAGAATGACGGGTTGAACTTGACATGTGACTTATGATATGTTGGCCAAAGTCAAGGTCATAAGAGCATGGGGCAGAAATCACATCGGGAGTTTCAAAAGTACTGAAACTTGCCAGATATGCGCATACCTTCTGGAGTGTGACACCGTGAGCGGATTCCGTCACGTTATCATGCAATGACAGTTGGATCCCGATTCCCACTGATGAGTTAGTTTACTCCTCGGGTGACCCCGACTAATTCTTCTTTCAGGTTTGGAGGAGAATTTGAGGTACAGTGGGAGGTTTCCAGATTAGATAAATTGGTAACCATTCTGATCTTGGTTAGAGTGCACGCTGAGTGTTTCTTTTCTCTCTCTCTCTGGCAGCGACCATTAACCCGAACCTAGACTATGACTCAGTGACCAAGTTGACCGAACCTTCTTTACACTGGCTTTTGGATTGTCAGAGTTGCAGACCTCATTGCCACTCCTACTTTTACCCTTTTCTTCGGGACACCCCGTATTACTGCGAACGTCCACTTCCATTGGACAAAACCATCGTATGGTTAGATACGAACTCGAAGGAATTCGAGGATGGTTTCCGGTCCTGGAGAAAACGGATAGGATTATTCAGTTGTCTTTTCTTTTCACCCTCTCTCATGTTGCGAGTACTCCTTGGTTTAGGAGTAGTACACCTATTACGCAAATTGGATAGTCTTCTTCCAAACCATAGGCTGGTGCCGACCGGTAGGGAATGAAGAAAACCAGTTAGCCTAAACGGTGTACAGAAGGTATTAAGTTCAGACAAAGCAAGGAATTAGTAAGAGGGCAAAGTAAATTGCGACTGCTATTCACGACCAAACCAAGTATTTCTTCGCCAATCCTAAATCACCTTTGTATTTCTCCAGGACACTCCGTATCACTACGAAGATCCCATTTTATTGGATAATCCATCGTATGGTTATATACGAACTCGAAAGGAACTTGTTCCAGTTCGGGGATGGATTCTGGTTCAGGAGAAATAGGAATTAAGCACATTCAGGTGTCTTTTATCTTCACCTTCTCTCGCGATGCGAGTGCTCCTAGGATTAGGACAGTACACCCTTTATGCTTATTGGATAGTCTTCTTCCAAACCATAGGCTGGTGCCGAACGGTAGGGAAGGAAGAAAACCATTTGGCCTAAAAGGGTGTACAGAAGGTAATGACTAAAGACATATGAAGGGATTTGGAGAGGTGGCAAAGAATTATACGGTTACAGTTGTGAATCTGGATAATGGATGAGGCATTACTACGAATGCCAGGATACCCCAACGAAACATTTCAATGTTTCAGTTTCACTGTGTAATGTTAAAAGAGAACTGATTTCCCGATTAGATACTTACTCCAGGGTATGTATTTACCAGGTATGATTCTCACATCTGTATGGTTCTACAGATGATGAGTGGGAGTAAGTTATTGGGAATTGGGTGATCATCCTCATTATATCGGGATTCGTTGTAATTGGTGATATTTGAGGATGCCACCTGGGTTGTTTGCCGGTCGGCAAATATTTGGTTTTGAATATCCGCTGTTGTGCACCAATTTCAAATTGATATATCTGTGCGTCTATTTTCATAGAGTGAGATATACCTTTTGATATTATGTCGATGACATTTACCTATATCAGTGGATGGTTAGGTAAGGAGCATTAAACAGCGGTGTAATTCTTCTTAACCATAAGTACAGTTTTCAACCTACGACACACAGTGAAAGAGTTGTTAGACTCAGAGGACTTATACAGAGTATTGTATGTTGTCCAGTGTCCATTAGGACAGAGGGGTTGGTCCTCATACTATATTCTGTTTACTTTTAACTTCTCTAGTTCTTAGACATGTGTTTCGTGGAAACACAGGGTCTAGGTTTTGAGGAGTTATAGGTATTTGAATAGAGTAGAGAACCTGGTGTAGCAAGTATCGGGATTCTTCAAAGTGATCGAAGATGTAGATACTTGTGTATGGTATTCAGTTGATAGTAGTGATAAAGAGAAATTGCTTCTCTTTCAGGTTACTCATAATTGGAAGCATTCCTAAGTTGAGTAACGCTGATCGGCCTCTCTCCATTTAGTTAACATGCACTGGAGACAGCTGCATGATTTGAATCTGGTTAAAATTAAATCAGTGCCTCTGGTTCTATATTGGATATAGAACAGTTCATATCTTAACGTTGTTAAGGTACGGGGAGTTGTCCGGCTTATGATTAAAACCAGACACTGGACAACTCTAGGCACGTTTCTGTAATGGCTGTTTGTGGGTTGACCCAGGCTATGACGAGGGTTGACTTTCTACCATCTGGCAGATCAATAGAAATATTGTTCTAGACTCGCCACAGTTTTATTAAAAATGGATTTTTTCAAAAACAGTAGTGGGAGTATGGTAGAACTGGAAGTGATTCCAGAACCGCAAACGATTACTGAAGACTTGATAAGGAACCTAAAGATTCAATCTGATTTGACATTCCATTGGCCACTCCGCAGATAAGGTGGGTAACTTCAGGCACCCGAGAGGTACTCCGGTAGCCTCAAGGACGGTGACAGGGAAGTTCTTGTTTACCCACACTTGCTATTGTTGTTGTTCCAGGCTGCGAGACCCGGCAGGAGGATAAGTATAGCGTCGTTCTAAACTTGCTTTAGAAGTGCACGTCTATATGACTCTGCCAGAGGGTTGTCGTAGTCAGTGGGAGCAGCGGAAGCATTGGTGGACATCAGGCTTATATCTATTTATAGACTAAAGCAGATGTAGCGGAGATAGATCATCTATTTCTGATGTGACAGTCATAAGGTTTGACGTCATCAGAATAGGGGATGGATCTGTTGAGAAGGTAGTAGGAAGTGATATTCCTATACTACGATCGGTTATACTTTGGTCGTCACACAGTGTTTTCTCCACAAAGGACTTGGATATATATCAGACATTCTGGTTACTAGATCTATGGTTTTAGATCTAGATTTGGGTAGTTTCCCAATCAGGGTACTTTGACAGCATTCTAAGAGTATTTAGAATGGACGACTCCTGGCACGGTAGTATACCTGCAGGTAATGGAGTCACCCTCTCTAAAGGTGTCTTTTAGACTAAAGTAGAGAGGGATGTGCATGATTGGCAGATCACTTGCTTAGGCAATTGAGTCAATCATGAAATGTCAAGTACCACACCAGATGTTGTTCTTGCAGTAAGTGCAATAAGTTGATATTGATCCAATCCTGGGGAAACAGTCGGAAGCAGTTTTAGAACATAAGTGAATGTTCTAGGGATATGATAACGGCAGCCTCATTCGGGAGACAGTTATCATTCCAGGCTTCCAAGGTGACATGGACGACAAGGAGGTTGTCAGAGTTATTGTTTTCCCTCTGACGAGGGGCAGTATTTTGGACAGGTGGTCCAAGGCAATACTGAGGGTGGCATGGCGCAGGATACTGATTAAGTTCAGTTGACGATACAGTCTAAGAAGTTTGGATTTGGAGTTCATTTATGAGCTAGGTCCCATCAGACATCCAAACATTCTAAGACAGGTATTGCTCATTTCGGGAGATGGCTTTCTCCGCGAACTTGAGATATAGAGAGACATAGAAAGAAACACCACAGGCGGATCCACTCACTAAGGCTATTCCTCGAACGCAATAGTTTCACAAACGGTTTTTGTGAGACTGACTAGTAGAGGAGTTGGGTGTTCGGTATCACACGGGCTATGAGTATGCGACATCGCAATAATTAGCCTTGAGTGCAAGTGGGAGATTGTTGGAGATAGTGCCCTCAGAGTCAATTATTGGATCACAGGCACGTGATTGCAATGATTGAGGGAGGACCTATCCCGGTAGGACAGTCTTACTCAAGATGATAGTATGCTATCTGGTTTACCTTTATCATCGTGTACTGCTTTAGGTGACCTGACATGTCGCTATTGCACGTTGATAGAGCCCCTAGGATTCTTGCTAGACTGCCAGCAGTATGAGGGCGATCATATAAGTGAGAGCTGGAGTCTATAAGCACATCCTTAAAAGGTCCCTAGTCGTAGGAGTTTCGAGACAGGGCATCGATTCTCCAGAGTAGACTAGTGTATACAGTCGAGACCCCGACGAGGGGCGGTGGCCGGTCTCACAAGCCACTGGTGTCAGTTGGATCACCTAAGATGTATACAGGTGCTCATTGGGTTATGAGTACACCGGACAGGACTCGCCGGGAACATGCTAGTTGGTCTTATACCTGACGTCAGATAGCAGTTCCCTGGTGACATGTGTACAGGTTAGTTCATCGACCTGGGGATCGTCATTTGTCTTGTGTGAGTTCCCACTGTACTTTGATTACTACCCTACCACGGCTCAAAGGAGTCGTGCAAACAGGTTTTGGTTGGGTACAGTCCCGAGCCACATGGAGACAGTGAGCGGATCTTCGGGGGTTTCGTCTCTCCCGGTATTGGGGGTGAGGTCGCGCTGTGTCTAGGAGAGCCATTACACAAAGACCTTGGCCAAGGCAGGAGATTTACTGGTAGGTATTCCAGTAGTATCTCAGGGTGTTCTGGGCTACACTCCGACACGACTTGTACCGCTTTTGGGGGTCTGACTTTTACCAACCCCCTAGGCCCGACATGCGATGCTCATGGACGAACGGACCGGACTGTACGGATATTGTCACTGACAGGCTCAGTTGGGTGTCGGGGTGAGCTTCCTCATCGACGTCCCTTTTAGTCAATAGCTGGTGGCCCGTTATGTATTGGCTTATACCTCTGACGTGCTAGTGGTTAAATCCACAGCCACAGTATTGACGAGTCTTTAGAGTCCACCACACCTTCAGTTACTCAAGCTTTCGGGCGAAACGCTGTAGAGGCCGTATGGAGATATGGCAGGGTCCGATCAGATACGTGCGGTATTGCACGGATCAGGATCGGACATTTTTGTACTAGTGGCCATATGGTTATATGGCAGCGTTCGATCAGATACGTGCGGTATTGCACGGATCAGGATCGGACGGATATTACTAGCCGGCTTTGGTTTAAGCCGGATCCTAGTATAGTACAGTGTAGATTTTGTCTCATTGCATTTGTATCCGGACGGAATACAGATGCGGGTGTGTATGCACAGTATGGGGGTTTTCCTGTAATTTATTACGGGACCAGTTTTCTGGAGTTGCCAGTTTGCATTCCGTTCCGGCCGGTTTTCCTTTGTTCTTTCCCGGCCGGACTTTTCCGATGGAGGGTGTTATTTGCAATTGTGCAAATAACATGTTGTGGAGGGGGTTTCTTGAAAAAGTATTCATTATGATAACACCTTTTGTTTTTCATCCATGATGGTGCTTTTATTTGATTTGAAAGGGTATGGTTTTGATGTAAGTATTAAGCATGGTTGATGTTTGTTTGTGGTCACCTCTTGATCTCCTACACTCACCTCCCTCTTATGTTTTGGTTATCACTCCACAACCATTTCCCACTTCTCATGGCCGGCCACATCTTTTAGAGGAGAGGAAAAATGAGAGGTCCAAACTTTGTATGAGGGATTAATTCACATCTCTTTTCCATGCTTGCTATATTCTCACAAACCCTCTCCAAGTTCATGATTCTCTTCATCCTTCATGGCAACCAAAAACCCCAATGAGACATAGACTCTACACATCCTACAGCAAGCCTTGGGCATGTCGAGTTGCCGGCTTCATGCCCGAGTTGCCTCGGTATAGAGACGGGAGCCCGTAAAAGATGCAGGCGATGTGGTGCCCTTCCGGCGAGGAGGCGACGACCGGAGATCCCGCGAGGAGATCGGAGAGGAGATGAAGACCGGAGGACTCGGATCAGTCGGTACATCTCTAACCCTTCTCTTGTTTGCTAGAATTAGTTTAATGGCACGATCCGGGGTTTAGTGCGCGGTGGTGCCGGTTTTGCAAAGTCCGCAAAAATTAAAGTTTATCACCGTTTCCGCATTTGGCCGTCGGATGACGGCCGGGGCGCCGCCGTGCACTTACAGTGGTATCAGAGCCTCGCCATTAACTTCGTCTAGCTTCGTTTGGTGTGTTTGCATTTCCGATCGACCAAAATTTCCAAAAACCGTATTTTTGTTCACATCAGTTTCTGTTGAAATATTTTGGTCTCGAAAAATTTTTCAGGTTATAAAATATTGATGTACTGGAAAATCTAAGAACTCTGTAAAATTTCGATGAAGTGATTCCACAGTCGGAGCGCGGAAGCGCCGCACGAACCCCCCTTCCGCCGCCCTTCCGCCGCGCACTATTCACATCACTTCAGCAATTTTTTTCAGAGGCCTTCTGGGCTTAAAATATGGGTTTTGGAATGTTAAAGTTGGGCCAATTATTTCTGTGAGTGCTACAGTTTTCTTTGGGGCCCACTTGTTAATTGTTTGATCAATCGGAAAATTTTAAACACATTTTTCACAGTATTTACATTATATCTGCGACCGTGAATGTCACTCGATCGGTAAATCCGGTCTGACTGCTATAGCCCGGTTAGACGGATTTGCGAACGTGACTTTCACGTTGATGTTCTATGTATTTGCTGTGATGTTGCGGATCGGTCGTGGGGATAGCCTGGATGCAATGCTAGTACTGTGCTGTTGTATTATGTACATTTGATATTGCGGGGCGAGCGTCCGACATGTGGACTGCCGTCACTGCCTGATTGTATTATTCTTTTGGGGCACGACCTGGTTGCGGTCGATGTACCCGGTGTATGTATATTTTACTTTCTGTACTAGGATTACCCCGCGGAGGGGTGCACGGATAGCCGGGTTCTGGAGGGCAACAAGCCCGCATCTCATGGCCTTGGGACGGAGGGGGCTTCACTCTGGAATTGGCGGGCTATTCGCCGCACTCGTAGGGGGTACAGGTTGACCCAGGAGGGGTGCCCAAGTTGCCGGATTCCGTGGAGTGCTGGGTGGTCCATTCACGGAGCTGAAGGGGGCTGCCTCGCTTCAGGTTTTTGCGGGTGACTTGCCGCGCCCGTAGGGGTCTAGGATTTCATTGCACAGGCTATCCACACGACCAGGGGAACGTCGGGTTTCAGTAGTGGCTCTGTGAAACCCGGGGATCCCAGATATCTGTATTGTTCTGTGATGCTGTACATTTCTGTGATGTTGCATTTCTTTTCACGCCTTGAGCGAATATAATATATTGGTATATATATTAGTAGATGTTGTATATGTTTTTCATCCGCGCTAGTCCAGTCCCCGCTCTGTCGTTAGTAAGCTAACCTAACGAGTGATGACGGGACCCAGTGGCGAATGCGGATGGCATATACGTACGTCAGTATATTTTTGTTCTTTGTGGTGTGATCAATGATGGGACTGCGTTGATTCGGATCAATGCAAGTTAAAACAAACCTATTCTGATGTTGTTGGAACACTTTTCAAAAAGCTGTTATTGCAAGGACGTTCACTTTTGTTTTGCATCGTGGTATTCAGTTGGAATATCCTGCTCCTCAGTCGACGAGGCAAGGGCCGAGATCCCTTCACCGGGAGTGACCCCTTGGACAGAAGTTTGCGTCAGGGCATTAACTTCACTATAGCCGATTACTTTTGCTTTGCACCGTGGTATTCAGTTGGAATATCCTGCACCCCATTCTACGGGGAAAGAGCCGAGATCCCTTCACCGGGAGTGACCTCTTTAGTAAAGGTTTTCGTCACTATATTTTCTAAAAAGCTATCCGTTCCTTCAACGAGATCAAGTTCATTACGTTAAAGGTTTTCGCCAGAAACCATTCGTAGCCCTCCGTCGTTTCATATGGGTAGTCAATAGTATTCAAGCTGTGTATGTTGGCCAAAGTCAAGGCACAGTGATTGGTAGCTATTGGGGTATTCATATGCAGCATAGATAGATGCGTTGGTTTGGGACAGTCGTACTGCCATTTTGGCCAAAGTCAAGGGTATGTACGGGTGGGTTCAAATTAACCTGGAGAATGACGGGTTGAACTTGACATGTGACTTATGATATGTTGGCCAAAGTCAAGGTCATAAGAGCATGGGGCAGAAATCACATCGGGAGTTTCAAAAGTACTGAAACTTGCCAGATATGCGCATACCTTCTGGAGTGTGACACCGTGAGCGGATTCCGTCACGTTATCATGCAATGACAGTTGGATCCCGATTCCCACTGATGAGTTAGTTTACTCCTCGGGTGACCCCGACTAATTCTTCTTTCAGGTTTGGAGGAGAATTTGAGGTACAGTGGGAGGTTTCCAGATTAGATAAATTGGTAACCATTCTGATCTTGGTTAGAGTGCACGCTGAGTGTTTCTTTTCTCTCTCTCTCTGGCAGCGACCATTAACCCGAACCTAGACTATGACTCAGTGACCAAGTTGACCGAACCTTCTTTACACTGGCTTTTGGATTGTCAGAGTTGCAGACTTCATTGCCACTCCTACTTTTACCCTTTTCTTCGGGACACCCCGTATTACTGCGAACGTCCACTTCCATTGGACAAAACCATCGTATGGTTAGATACGAACTCGAAGGAATTCGAGGATGGTTTCCGGTCCTGGAGAAAACGGATAGGATTATTCAGTTGTCTTTTCTTTTCACCCTCTCTCATGTTCCGAGTACTCCTTGGTTTAGGAGTAGTACACCTATTACGCAAATTGGATAGTCTTCTTCCAAACCATAGGCTGGTGCCGACCGGTAGGGAATGAAGAAAACCAGTTAGCCTAAATGGTGTACAGAAGGTATTAAGTTCAGACAAAGCAAGGAATTAGTAAGAGGGCAAAGTAAATTGCGACTGCTATTCACGACCAAACCAAGTATTTCTTCGCCAATCCTAAATCACCTTTGTATTTCTCCAGGACACTCCGTATCACTACGAAGATCCTATTTTATTGGATAATCCATCGTATGGTTATATACGAACTCGAAAGGAACTTGTTCCAGTTCGGGGATGGATTCTGGTTCAGGAGAAATAGGAATTAAGCACATTCAGGTGTCTTTTATCTTCACCTTCTCTCGCGATGCGAGTGCTCCTAGGATTAGGACAGTACACTCTTTATGCTTATTGGATAGTCTTCTTCCAAACCATAGGCTGGTGCCGAACGGTAGGGAAGGAAGAAAACCATTTGGCCTAAAAGGGTGTACAGAAGGTAATGACTAAAGACATATGAAGGGATTTGGAGAGGTGGCAAAGAATTATACGGTTACAGTTGTGAATCTGGATAATGGATGAGGCATTACTACGAATGCCAGGATACCCCAACGAAACAACCGATGAAATGAATAAGCATCACAATATGATATACGACGCCGTAGCGAAGAGTACCCAGTAAAGCAAGGACAATATCATAAAAGATGAGACTGCATAAAGTAAAGTCGGCTCACATGCGAGCTCGACACTAGAATATAAAATCACACATATCGTCCTCTCAACTGTCTCTAAGTCAATACAGAAAGGTAAATGGAGAATACTAGATACATCAATATACAACTGAAATGATAACAGATACCGTACAAAACCCACCTAAACAGCAAAAAGGCTAACTCGCCTCAGAAAGGGTATCTGTGCCAAAAGATGCGGTAACAGCCAGCCGTGACTACTCCCAAGGGGAACCTGCAAATACTGTGGCACAACGGGGGTGAGTTGCCAACTCGTGAATAGAGATAACATATAAAGGTGATCGCGAGCATGCATATATAGCGTGGCTCTACTAATGCCAGCAGATGATGTCAATGCATGTCAACAGAGGATGCAATAGTAATGCATGTACTTTAACAGGTAAATGCCACAGGATAAGATGTACAGTAATCAATACTGAGTATGGGATGAATAACATCTACATGGACTATGTCAACATGGAAAACAATAATCGGTGCCTCAGACTGCACCCAAATCCGAAATACACTCAGGCGCCGGCACACCCATCGGCCCTCAAATCCTGTATATCTCTGAGAAATCACGAGTGCCCAACATCGGCACCCAAAATATCATAAAATACTCGTGTCCAGCATCGACACGCAAATCCTCGTATATCGGGCTCCGTCAGTCCGGATCGGCCCACGGGGTCCGTCTGCGGTGTCGTGCCTCGGCCCCGGCAGTACGGATCATTCCGCATCCATCTCTCGACTCTGGTCAGTATCCTCAGGACAACTGCCAGGTCCAACCAATCACCGGTAGGTACTCGCCCGCCTCCAGGCTCAATCGGCAACCCATCGATCATCTCACCGAGGGGAACCATACCGGGCCCACCACGAACCCGCAAACGGAACAGCCACTCCTCGAATCGGGTTTCAAGCACACGTCTTGGCACCGAGAAAACGCGTGGTGGACACACCAAAATATCATATCACGAGGTACCGGGTTTTTCAAAATAGTGCATCTTTTCATAAATAATTCCACGGTTCTCAAAACCAGAAATCTCATGTAAATCCATTACCAATAATAAATCCAATGCGATGTACAATATAAATCAATCCATGATATGGGTATAAGGGGAAAAACCGCTTTTAAAATAGTTTCCGTTCTTAAGGATGTCATGCGGCTCCAAATGTCCAGGAAATCATCACCAATCATGTGTAAGATAAACTATAACAATATAATCATGGCAGCTCTACAGTGAGTGTGGCATGGCAATTACTAACGGTGTGTGTGTAGCATGCAAATAGTGCTCGTGCAACATAAACCGTTAGTAATAGTGCGGTGTTCTATCAGTTTCTATGCATATATCTATAACACATAGCAGGGAAATGCAATATGCAATGACAGTCCATGGGTAAATGCAATATAAAATGCTACGATCCTATCAGCCCTGACGCATAACGCCATGCGGGCGATATCCCCGTAGATGTGAAATCTACTCACGTGTCTCTCGCTAAGTGTATCCAACCACTTGCTTGCCCTTCTTCGCAGCGTCCGTCTCACTGGCCTGCGAACCTAGAATCACATAACACATATCACACATAAGCTCAATACCACAGAAACACGACATTACGGTCCAACTAGATACCCGTGTCGCAACCCAATCGCGCGTGTGCGCGATACGTTAAAATATGTGTGTGCTGAACCATGAACTACCCCGACGCGCTACGATGCGTAGCACGCACCAGACCAACAGAAGCGTGCATGTCGCACTAAACACACACCCCAACCTAAGGGAAACAGCTCCCAGATTTTTACCTAGAAGACAACCCAAAAAGTAAGCAAGACCAAACACTGCAAAACACCCACAGAAACCATCCTGCAAAAAACCCAACACCAACAGGGGAGGGGAGGCCGGCGTCGCCGGGCCGACAAGGAATGTCGCCGGTCAAACTCCGGTGGTCTGGGCTCGAACTTCACTCACATACCCCAAAAACCCTGCACACCATTCTGGAGTTGTTTAAAACTCTAGAAAACACTTTCAGTAAAAGCAGATCACCGAATCCTAAAATCACGCTTAAAAAGTCATTAAAACACTAATTAGGTACTAAAGGATATTTTAGTGCAAACCGATTGAACTCTTGGTTTAAATAGCTCTAAAAACACTTAAAAGAGTTAACCAAGCCAACAAAATCCCACTCTAACATATACTTCACAAATATCCTATTATATCACAAAACAAAGCACAAAATGAGATCTTTAGTAATAAAAATACAACAAGTTAAGGAAAAGGAGGTTAAGTCAAGAATTATACCTTCTAAAAGACCTTAAAAACACCAAAGTTTCAGCTTCACTCTCAGTTTTAGCAGATTTGCTTCAAAACACATCAAAACCCCCAATCTTTCATGGTTTTGTGATGGAAAAGGTATTGATTTGGGTAGGGTGTTGTTTTGGGGATCAAGGGTAAAGAAAAGGGGAAGAAAAATGAAGAAAGGGGAGGGTTTTTCTGCTGGAGAACAGCAGGGAATGAAAGAATGAGGGAGAGAGAGAGAAGAGAAGGAAATGGTCAAGAAAGTCCACCCTTCACCTACCCTCCATGCTTCCTTGTTTTATTAGGACTTTGAATTATAATTGGGTTTTAGAAAAGATTAAATGGTGGGGAAAAAGAGTTTGCAACCATGCATAAGAATGATTAACAAGTCACAAGAAAAGTCTAAGTATGCACGGTTACTAATTATCACCAAACAATCAAACAGAAATTTCAAAGTGTTACAATCTACCCCCCTTAAAGAAATTCGGTCCCCGAATTTAAAAATCTAACCATACGTACCTTCAAAAAGATGGGGATACGTCTTCATCATCTCGCTTTCGGTCTCCCAAGTGACCTCTTCACGGTTCTGACCACGCCAAAGCACCTTAACTGATGGAATGTCCTTCGATCTTAATTTCTTCACTTGTCGATCCAAGATCCTCACCGACTGCTCTGCATAGGAAAGGTCATGCTCAAGCTGGATCGTCGGGTGCTGAATCGCATGCGAAGGATCATGAAGATATCTGCGGAGCATCGAGACATGGAATACGGGGTGAACATCTGGAAAGCTGGGCGGAAGGGCTAACCGGTAAGCCACTGCACCGACACGCTCTAGGATCTTGAAGGGGCCCACATACCTGGGGCTAAGCTTCCCTTTCTTCCCAAACCTCATCACACCTTTCATTGGGGAGAACCTCAAGAAAACATGATCACCAACAGAAAACTCAAGTCTGCGTCGCCGACAGTCCGCATAAGATCTCTGCCTACTCTGGGCTGCTCTCATCCTATCGCGAATCAACTGGATCTTCGCTGTCGTCTCCTCAACAATCTGTGGCCCTAAGATACTGCCCTCACTGAGCTCTGTCCAACAAGTAGGCGACCTGCATCTCCTCCCATAAAGAGCCTCAAATGGTGCCATCTGAATGGTCTCCTGGTAGCTGTTATTGTAGGAGAACTCTACTAAGGGCAAATGATGATCCCAGCTACCTCCGAAATCTAGTACACAAGCTCTGAGCATGTCCTCAAGAGTCTGGATGGTCCGCTCTGACTGTCCGTCGGTCTGCGGATGAAAAGCCGTGCTGAAACTCAAGCGAGTGCCCAAAGACTCCTGAAGCCTCTGCCATAGTCTACTGGTAAACTGGGTGCCTCTGTCGGACACAATGCACGTCGGGACTCCGTGTAGTCGCACTATCTCGTCAATGTAGATCTGGGCATACTGAGTAAATCCGAAAGTCGTCTTCACCGGTAGGAAGTGAGCCGCTTTCGTCAAACGATCCACGATCACCCAGATGGAGTCATACCCCCGACTAGTCCTGGGAAGACCCACCACGAAATCCATCGAAATCTGTTCCCATTTCCACTCCGGAATGGGTAGCGGCTGTAGCTCTCCCGCGGGCCTCTGGTGCTCAGCCTTGACTTGCTGACAAGTCAGGCATCTCGATACAAAATCTGTAATGTCCCTCTTCATTCCGTCCCACCAATAAACATCTCTCATATCATGATACATCTTGGTGGAACCGGGATGGACGCTATATACCGATCGATGTGCCTCCTCAAGAATCTCGCGTCTCAGTCCCTCAGCATCTGGTACGCACAGTCTGACTCCAAATCGTAGTATCCCCTGACCATCGATCACGAACTCGGAAAACCTGCCCTGTCCAATCTGTGCTATGATCTCTGAACATCGGTCATCACTGAGCTGTGCCTCACGTATACGATCGACCAACTGTGGCCGTGCATGGACATGCGCTATCTGTCCTCCAATCGGCGTGAACTCGAACTGTACTCGGCTGTCGCATAATATCTGCCAGTCTGCTGATGACTGCTCCTGTACTGCGCTCAAACAAGACAAACAACCCCCGGGCCTCCTACTCAAAGCATCTGCCACCACATTCGCATTGCCCGGGTGATATAAGATCTCGCAGTCGTAATCCTTCACTAACTCCATCCATCGGCGCTGTCGAAGGTTCAGATCCCGCTGCTGGAATATGTATTTCAGACTCTTGTGATCCGTAAATATCTGGCACGACTCGCCGTATAGGTAATGTCGCCAGATCTTAAGTACGAAGACCACTGCTGCCATCTCCAAATCATGAGTGGGGTAGTTCTGCTCATGTTTCTTCAATTGTCGCGAGGCATACGCGATCACCCTGTCGTGCTGCATCAGTACGCACCCTAACCCCACACGAGAAGCATCACAATAGACCACAAATCCGCCCGATCCGGAAGGTAAAGATAACACCGGTGCCGTCGTCAGCCGTGTCCGTAACTGCTGGAAACTGTGCTCGCACTCCTCCGTCCAAACGAAAGGAACTCCCTTCCGGGTCAACCCGGTCAATGGTGTAGCAATACCGGAGAAGTCCTGCACAAAACGTCGGTAGTAACCGGCTAACCCTAAGAAGCTGCGAATCTCCGTCACCGACGTGGGTCTGGGCCAACGCTGAACGGCCTCGATCTTCCTCGGGTCTACACATATACCGTCTCGTGAAATCACATGCCCCAAGAAATCTACGCTGTTTAGCCAAAAAGCACACTTGGAAAATTTCGCATAAAGCTGGTGCTCCCTCAAGGTCTGCAATGTAATCCGCAGGTGCTGCTCGTGCTCCTCACTACTCCGGGAGTACACCAAGATATCGTCAATGAAGACTATGATGAACAGATCCAAATAAGGCCGGAAAATGCGGTTCATCAAGTCCATGAAGGCTGCTGGCGCATTGGTGAGTCCGAACGACATCACCAAAAACTCGTAATGGCCGTAGCTCGTATGGAAAGCTGTCCGGGGAATGTCCTCCTGTCGAACCCGCAGCTGATGATAGCCCGATCGTAAATCGATCCTCGAAAAGTACCCTGCCCCCTGAAGCTGGTCGAACAAATCGTCGATACGCGGCAAAGGATACCTGTTCCGCACTGTCACCCTGTTCAGCTGGCGGTAGTCGATACACAGACGTAAACTGCCGTCCTTCTTCTTGACGAACAAGACTAGAGCACCCCAAGGAGAAACACTGGGTCGAATAAGTCCCTTGTCCAGCAAATCTTGCAACTGATCCTTCAACTCTCGAAGTTCCGCCGGGCCATCCGATAAGGCGGTACAAAAATAGGCCCCGATCCAGGAACCAAATCAATACAGAAAGAAATGTCGCGCTCGGGCGGCAACCCTGGAAGCTCGGCAGGGAACACGTCAGGAAACTCGCTAACAACCGGAACCTGATCCAATGGAACCTCTGTAGCGCGAGCATCGCGAACATAGGCGAGAAATCCCTGACATCCCTTCCTCAAAAGCTGTCCAGCGTGAAAAGAAGAAATCACACTGCGAGGGACGGCACTACGGTCCCTCAACACAACAAAAACTGACTCGCCGGGGAAACAGAATCTAACTGTCTTCTCGCGGCAGTCCACAGAAGCATAGCACGTGGCTAACCAATCCATGCCCAAAAGAACGTCGAAGTCCAACATCTCCAGAAGGATCAAGTCGACAGGCAACTCTCTCTCGCCAATACAGACGATACAGGATCGGAACACGTGCCTAGCCACAAACGACTCTCCCACAGGAGTGGTCACCACAAGCGGCTGATCAAGCAAGCCGGACTCTCTACCCAAACTCGGCACAAAATGTGTGGATATGTACGAGTGTGTGGATCCGGGATCGAACAGTACATGTGCATCAACTGAACATACAGAAAGGATACCTGAAACCACTGCATTGGACGCCTGCGCGTCCTGATGTGTCAAAGCAAAGACCCTCGCCTGTCCACCACCTGTAACCGACTGACCTCTGCCTCGGTCATCTCGTCCCCTCTGAGCAACTCCTCCATGCCCACGACCTCTCTGTGCATGAGTCTAGCGCGGAGCAACGGTAGGTACAATAGGCAACGCCCTCTGGGGTGGTGAAGGTGGTAAAGTAACATGCGGTGCTGCCGCCTCCCTCCGGTGTATCTCTGGACAATCTCGAACGAGGTGAAGTAGGCTGCCACATCTGAAGCAACCCCGAGGTGACTGCTGACTCTCCTGGGGATACGAACTAAACATCCGGCCTCGTCCCGAATCTCTGCTACTCCTCGTACCAGAACGATACCTGTCGCGGCGTCTGAATGACTGCCTCCGTGCGGAAATACTGGTACGAACTCTCTTCGGCTCTGGAACTACCGAAGTCTCAGCAAGGTGCTCCTCGACCACTAGGGCTGCGTCTACAGCTGCTGCATAGGTCTCGTAGTGCTGCGCGCTGATCGCAAGGAACAACGGTGTAAGCAAGCCTCGAACAAATCTCCTGACTCGCAACTCCTCGGTAGCCACTAAATATGGGGCATAGACTGCCAACTCTGTAAACAGCACGTCATACTCTGCCACTGTCATCCCTGGCGTCTGGCGCAAGGACTCAAACCTGCGTGCTCTGGCATCTCTAACACTCTGGGGAAGGAAACGGGCTAGAAATATGGTCACGAACTCCGTCCAGGTCATAGGAGGAAGACCTGCTGCTCTGCCCTTCTCAACTGAGTCACACCACTTCTGTGCAAGACCTTCTAGGCGAAAGCTCGCGAACTCAACCCATCTCGTATCTGCGCATCTGAGGGAGCGACATATCCTGGCCATCCTGTCGATGAAAGGCTGTGGGTCCTCGGCTGTATCGGTGCCTGTGAATACCGGAGGCTTCAGCCTCATGAACTCTGATAGCGATACTGTGATCACCTCTGTAGCCGCAGGGGCAACTGGCTGTACGGTAGGTACCATCGCGGTCGCTGGGACAGGTGGAGCTACCTCTGGTCGCTGCGCTCGAAGCGTCTCAACTAGCGATCCTATCATCTGGCGCATCTCCTGCATGCTAGATCCAACCGTCTGGCGCATCTTCTGCATACCAGCCCCTAGCGTAGCGATCTACTCTGTCACAAGAGGAACAGTCTGCTCGGGTACAACGGGTGCACTGCCCGGATCAGTCCTCGTCTCGGACGAGTCCACACGAATCTCGGCCCTCGCGGCCGCTCTCTGTGCCCTCGTAGTCTTAGGCGGCATAATGGCTGAAAGAAAATTTGGATTCGATAAGAACACGGAAATCGAATCGCAAGAATACATGTATTCAGGAGAGGAATTTAAATCAACAAGTCCTAAGGTCGCGTAGGCGGAGTACCGTATCGTGAGTATGTCGCGGAGCATACACACGCTACGCTACCCTGCTGCAGCTACCTACTCCATCATACCAGGGTCATCCTACACTCTGAAGGTAAAACCTACGCTCTGATACCAACTTTGTCACGACCCGAGAATTCGACTCGTGACCGGCACTTAACCACGCAACGTCTACAGGCGTAACGCGGCTAAGTAAGCCGAACCCAGAAATCAAAACCAATAAATATAGAGTGATTTAAAACATTTTGTAAAAACAGTCGTACCTGTCCGAAATACTTCCATTTATTTAGTAGAAATCCTTTTTAAGTTCAAAAGTTATAATTTTTATAATTTTGGCAACATTTCCCTTTTTTTTTAAACATTTGTCCCGCAAGTCGGGTAAAAGCAAGGTGTAACAGAAATAACCGATGAAATGAATAAGCATCACAATATGATATACGACGCCGTAGCGAAGAGTACCCAGTAAAGCAAGGACAATATCATAAAAGATGAGACTGCATAAAGTAAAGTCGGCTCACATGCGAGCTCGACACTAGAATATAAAATCACACATATCGTCCTCTCAACTGTCTCTAAGTCAATACAGAAAGGTAAATGGAGAATACTAGATACATCAATATACAACTAAAATGATAACAGATACCGTACAAAACCCACCTAAACAGCAAAAAGGCTAACTCGCCTCAGAAAGGGTATCTGTGCCAAAAGATGCGGTAACAGCCAGCCGTGACTACTCCCAAGGGCAACCTGCAAATACTGTGGCACAACGGGGGTGAGTTGCCAACTCGTGAATAGAGATAACATATAAAGGTGATCGCGAGCATGCACATATAGCGTGGCTCTACTAATGCAGCAGATGATGTCAATGCATGTCAACAGAGGATGCAATAGTAATGCATGTACTCTAACAGGTAAATGCCACATGATGAGATGTACAGTAATCAATACTGAGTATGGGATGAATAACATCTACATGGACTATGTCAACATGGAAAACAATAATCGGTGCCTCAGACTGCACCCAAATCCGAAATACACTCAGGCGCCGGCACACTTATCGGCCCTCAAATCCTGTATATCTCTGAGAAATCACGAGTACCCAACATCGGCACCCAAAATATCATAAAATACTCGTGTCCAGCATCGACACGCAAATCCTCGTATATCGGGCTCCGTCAGTCCGGATCGGCCCACGGGGTCCGTCTGCAGTGTCGGCCCTCGGCCCCGGCAGTACGGATCATCCCGCATCCATCTCTCGACTCTGGTCAGTATCCTCCGGACAACTGCCAGGTCCAACCAATCACCGGTAGGTACTCGCCCGCCTCCAGGCTCAATCGGCAACCCATCGATCATCTCGCCGAGGGGAACCATACCGGGCCCACCACGAACCCGCAAACGGAACAGCCACTCCTCGAATCGGGTTTCAAGCACACGTCTCAGCACCGAGAAAACGCGTGGTGGACACACCAAAATATCATATCACGAGGTACCGGGTTTTTCAAAATAGTGCATCTTTTCATAAATAATTCCACGGTCCTCAAAACCAGAAATCTCATGTAAATCCATTACCAATAATAAATCCAATGCGATGTACAATATAAATCAATCCATGATATGGGTATAAGGGGAAAAACCGCTTTTAAAATAGTTTCCGTTCTTAAGGATGTCATGCGGCTCCAAATGTCCAGGAAATCATCACCAATCATGTGTAAGATAAACTATAACAATATAATCATGGCAGCTCTACAGTGAGTGTGGCATGGCAATTACTAACTGTGTGTGTGTAGCATGCAAATAGTGCTCGTGCAACATAAACCGTTAGTAATAGTGCGGTGTTCTATCAGTTTCTATGCATATATCTATAACACATAGCAGGGAAATGCAATATGCAATGACAGTCCATGGGTAAATGCAATATAAAATGCTAAGGTCCTATCAGCCCTGACGCATAACGCCATGCGGGCGATATCCCCGTAGATGTAAAATCTACTCACCGTGTCTCTCGCTAAGTGTATCCAACCACTTGCTTGCCCTTCTTCGCAGCGTCCATCTCACTGGCCTGCGAACCTAGAATCACATAACACATATCACACATAAGCTCAATACCACAGAAACACGACATTACGGTCCAACTAGATACCCGTGTTGCAACCCAATCGCGCGTGTGCGCGATACGTTAAAACATGTGTGTGCTGAACCATGAACTACCCCGACGCGCTACGATGCGTAGCACGCACCAGACCAACAGAAGCGTGCATGTCGCACTAAACACACACCCCAACCTAAGGGAAACAGCTCCCAGATTTTTACCTGGAAGACAACCCAAAAAGTAAGCAAGACCAAACACTGCAAAACACCCACAGAAACCATCCTGCACAAAACCCAACACCAACAGGGGAGGGGAGGCCGGCGTCGCCGGGCCGACAAGGAATGTCGCCGGTCAAACTCCGGTGGTCTGGGCTCGAACTTCACTCACATACCCCAAAAACCCTGCACACCATTCTGGAGTTGTTTAAAACTCTAGAAAACACTTTCAGTAAAAGCAGATCACCGAATCCTAAAATCACGCTTAAAAAGTCATTAAAACACTAATTAGGTACTAAAGGGTATTTTAGTGCAAACCGATTGAACTCTTGGTTTAAATAGCTCTAAAAACACTTAAAAGAGTTAACCAAGCCAACAAAATCCCACTCTAACATATACTTCACAAATATCCTCTTATATCACAAAACAAAGCACAAAATGAGATCTTTAGTAATAAAAATACAACAAGTTAAGGAAAAGGAGGTTAAGTCAAGAATTATACCTTCTAAAAGACCTTAAAAACACCAAAGTTTCAGCTTCACTCTCAGTTTTAGCAGATTTGCTTCAAAACACATCAAAACCCCCAATCTTTTATGGTTTTGTGATGGAAAAGGTATTGATTTGGGTAGGGTGTTGTTTTGGGGATCAAGGGTAAAGAAAAGGGGAAGAAAAATGAAGAAAGGGGAGGGTTTTTCTGCTGGAGAACAGCAGGGAATGAAAGAATGAGGGAGGGAGAGAGAAGAGAAGGAAATGGTCAAGAAAGTCCACCCTTCACCTACCCTCCATGCTTCCTTGTTTTATTAGGACTTTGAATTATAATTGGGTTTTAGAAAAGATAAATGGTGGGGAAAAAGAGTTTGCAACCATGCATAAGAATGGTTAACAAGTCACAAGAAAAGTCTAAGTATGCACGGTTACTAATTATCACCAAACAATCAAACAGAAATTTCAAAGTGTTACACGTGTAATGGCTCTCCTAGACACAGCGCGATGTCAACCCCCAATACCGGGAGAGACGAATCCTGTCTTACCGTCACTGCCTCCAAGTGCTTCGGGACTGCTCCCAACCACTACCTGTTTGCACGACTCAGTAGAGCCGTGGTATGGTAGCAATCAAAGAACAGTGGGAACACACTTGAGGCGAAGTGACAGTGTCAAGTCAGCGGACTAAGCTGTACTCATGTCATCTGGGAACTGATAACTGACGATAGGTATAATACCAACCATCAGTTCCCGACGAGTCCTGTCCAGTGTACTCGTAACTCAACGAGCACCCACATACTATCTCAAGTACGACGTACCGACGGCTGTGGGACAGACCGTCTCCCGTGCTGGGATGAGAAGCGCATACGCTAGTCTACTCCGGAGTATCGATGCCCTATCTCGGTATTCCCACGACTAGGGACGTGTATAAGGATGTGCTTGTAGATTACCCAGCCCCCATGAGTGTGATCGCCATCACAACGCCGGTAATCAAGCAAAGATCCAAAGGGCTCTACTAATGCGTATAGGTGATATAATAAATAAACACACAAGTACACATTAAAGCAGAGACAAACCAAGTAGCATACTACTATATTGAGCAAGATTGTCTGTACAACTGTGAATATCCCAAGCTTCCATCAAGTAATATACATACTAGTATGATACAGTAATGGCCTCTAGGGCATATACACTAACAATCTCCCACTTGCACTAAGGCCATGTACTGGCGTATCGAAGACCTATCATCTCGATCAGCCGCTCGAACTGAGTCTGGGGTAAAGCCTTTGTGAATGGGTCCGCAGTGTTGTCCTTTGTGTCCACTCTCCGCACCTCGATCTCCTGTCGATCAATGATCTCCCTGATCAGGTGATATCGCCGTATGATAGCCTGGATTTTTGATGGGACCTTGGTTCCTTCGCTAATGCTATAGCCCCATTGTTATCGCAATACAAAGGTATTGGGTCAACAATGGACGGAACCACCTGAAGTTCACAAATGAACTTCTTCATCCAGACCTCCTCTTTTGCGGCATCGCTTGCAGCAATGTATTCAGCTTCCATCGTCGAGTCTGCGACGGTATCCTGCTTGGAACTCCTCCAACATACCGCCCCTCCGTTGAGGGTAAACACAAAACCCGAGACAGACTTGCTGTCATCTTTGTCACTCTGGAAGCTTGAATCGGTAAAGGACTCGACCCTGAGGTCTCCATTACCGTAAACCAGGAACATCTCCTTAGTCCTTCTCAGGTACTTGAGAATGTTCTTCACTGCTGTCCAGTGGTCCTCCCCTGGGTCTGACTGATACCGGCTTACCGTGCTTAACGCGTAAGCTACATCTGGTCTTGTACATAGCATCGCATACATTATAGATCCTACCACCGAAGCGTAGGGTATAGTGCTCATGCGAACCCTCTCCTCGTCAGTCTTAGGAGACATCTTCTTGGAGAGGGTAATTCCGTGCAATGCGGGTATGTTACCGCGCTTGGAACCCTCCATACTAAATCTCTTTAGTACGGTCTCTATGTACCTGGACTGCGAAAGTCCCAATAGTTTCTTGGATCTATCTCTATAGATCTTAATCCCCAGAATGTACGAGGCATCACCCAGGTCCTTCATGGAGAACCTTTGTGACAAAAATAGCTTGACCGATTGTAGCATAGGAATATCATTTCCTATCAAAAGAATGTCGTCCATGTACAAGACTAGGAATACGACAGTTCGTCCTACAATCTTCTTATATACACAGGGTTCATCTTCGTTCTTGATGAAATCAAATTCTTTGATTGCCTCATCAAAACAGATGTTCCAGCTCCGCGATGCCTGCTTTAATCCATAAATGGATTTAAGCAACTTGCACACCTTTCCGCTGCTCCCACTGTCTACGAAACCTTCTGGTTGATCCATGTAAACGCACTCTTCCATACAACCGTTTAGGAAAGCCGTTTTAACATCCATCTGCCAGATTTCATAGTCATGGAAGGCAGCAATGGCAAGTAGGATCCGAATGGATTTGAGCATAGCCACCGGAGAAAAAGTTTCATCATAGTCCAAACCAGGTCTTTAACGAAAACCTTTTGCAACGAGTCTAGATTTATAGGTTTCCACCTGCCCATCTACACCAAGTTTCCTTTTGTAGATCCATTTGCATCCAACGGGTTTTACCCCAGGTGGAGCAATATCCAAGGTCCACACTTTATTGGCGTACATGGACTCCATTTCGGATTGCATTGCTTCCTGCCACTTATCAGAGTCCCTACTGATAATGGCCTGCCTGAAACTGGTAGGGTCATCTTCTTCCAAGATGCAATCCTCTCAATCCCCGTCAATGAGAAAACCGTAGTATCTCTCGGGCGGATGAGAAATCCTACCAGATCTGCGGAGTGGCTGAGGTTCTTCTGGGGTTATTGAATCCTGAGGTTCTGTCAAACTTTCAGTTTCAGTTTGTGGTCGCTGAATTTCTTCCAATTCTACCGTGCTCCCACTAATTTCTTTTGCAAGAAACTCCATTTCCAAGAAAACGGCATGCTGAGCAACAAACACCTTCTGTTCCTCGGTGTGGTAGAATAGATATCCATAACCATTCTTTGGACATCCCACAAACTTACATAAAACTGACCGTGCCTCTAGTTTATCCGGTTTATGCTTTTTAACATAAGCCGGACAACCCCATATCTTAGATCTTTTAAGATATGGCCTCTTTCCATTCCATATCTCGAACGGAGTTTTAGGCACTGATTTAGACGGAACATCATTCAATAGGTATGCGGCTGTCAATAGCGCATGTCCCCAAAATGAAAGAGGCAACTCGGCATTACTCATCATGGAGCGAACCATATCCAGTAGGGTAAGATTCCTCCGCTCCGAAACACCGTTGTGCTGTGGTGTATAAGGAGGAGTAAGCTGAGAGAGAATACCATTCTCTTTTAAGTAATCCAGGAATTCCGTGCTTAAGTACTCCCCTCCCCTGTCAGACCGGAGGATCTTGATACTTTTGCCTGTCTGGTTCTCTACTTCGTTTCTGAATTCCTTGAATTTCTCAAAAGTTTCAGATTTGTGTTTCATCAGATACACATATCTGAACCTAGAGAGATCGTCAGTGAATGTGATGAAGTACGAGAACCCACCCCTTGCATGTATAGACATCGGACCGCACACATCACTATGTATGAGTCCCAAGAGCTCGGTTGCTCTTTCTCTATGTCCGGTGAACGGAGATTTGGTCATCTTCCCTTTGAGACAAGATTGACAAGTTCCATAAGATGAAAACTCGAACGCATTCAAGAGTCCATCTTTATGCAACTTACTGAGTCTTTTCTCTCCGATATGACCAAGTCTACAATGCCACAAGTAGGATTCATTCGTATCTGAATTCTTCCTCTTGCGTGTGTTTTGTATATTGAGAACTGTATTCTGATTTAGAACGTAGATACCATTACACAGTGTACCCTCTGCAACCAGTACCTTATGAAGGTAAATGTTCATGATATTCTTTTCAAGAACAAAGTTATATCCATCTTTATCGAGTAAAGAAACTGATATGATGTTGCAAACCATGGAGGGTACATAGTAGCAATCGTTCAAAATCATAGTCTTGCCATTTGGCAATACTAGGTGATATTCACCGACGGCTGCCACATTAACTTGTGCTCCGTTCGCTACTCTGAGCGACATATCACCCGGTGCAACTTTCCTACTTTTTCTCAGTCCCTGCAATAAATTACAGATATGAGATCCTGATCCGGTATCAAGTACCCAGGAGGTAGGGCTGACCGTAAAACAGTTCTCAATTACAAGAACACCTGAAGTAGATGCAAAACCATGCTTCTTCTTCGACTGGGTATCCTGGAAATCCATACAATCCCCTTTCCCATTCTCATACTCATGACTGTTGTCACAAGTTAGAGCTGAACCAACTTTCCCCAGTCCCGAATAAGAATTCGGATCGGTCAAGCGATACATTTTATTATCTTGATTAGGGCGTGAAAAGGTTGCTGCCTGGAGAGAGAAAAGAAACACTCAGCGTATGCTCTTGCAAGATTAGATTGGTTTATTAATTTATCTAACCAGGATGTCTCCCACTGATTACTCAAATTCTTCTTAAAACCTTTTTAAAAGAAGAACTAGCCGGGTTTTAATTCATGTCACAATACTTGCTTAACCTTTCAGCCAGGCTAGTGTCGGTACTTCGAGGGAGGTTTTCCAACGCTTTCGCGAAGTTCCTTAATTCAAGAACCTCTTTTCCCTGGGGGTGTAGCCCCGCTGACACCTTTCTAGACACCTACTAGGTTTATAGCATTGATCGTTAAGTGAAACAATCTCCCGAGAGTAATCCAACTCATCAGTGGGATCGGGATCCAACTGTCATTGTATGATAACCTAGACGGAATCCACTCTAGTCACCACACTCCAGAAGGTATGCTAAATCTGCAAGTTTCAGTTCTTTTGAAACTCCCGATGTGGTTTTTGCCCCTACCTGGTCATGACCTTGACTAGGTCAACAAGCCACAAACTGTTAGACAAGTTCTACCCGTCATAATCCTGATTGCATTAGACCCACCCGTACGTGCCCTTGACTAGGTCAACAAGGCCGCACGACTGTCCTAACCAATCACATTTGCAATCCACAGAAAAATATTATTTAGCTACCGTTCACTACGCCTTGACTAGGTCAACAAACGCAGCACGAATACTGAATAATATTAATCCGAAACGACGGAGGGCTACGGCTGGGTTTTTGGCGAAAAACCCGTTAACGTAATGAACTTGATATCGTTGAAGGAACCTGATTGCACCTTTTGAAAATACAGTGGCGAAAACTTTTGCTAAAGAGGTCACTCCCTGTGAAGGGATCTCGGCTCTTTCCTCGTCGAATGAGGTGCAGGATATTCCAAACTGAATACCTCGATGCAAAGCAAGAATAATCGACTATAGTGAAGTTATTACCCTGACGCAAACTTTTGTCCAAGGGGTCACTCCCGATGAAGGGATCTCGGCCCTTGCCTCGTCGACTGAGGTGTTGGGCATTCACAACCGAATACCGCGATGCAAAACAAAAATGAACGTCCTTGCAATAACAGCTTTTTTGAAAAAATGTTCCAACAACGTTTTTTAGGTTTATTTTCTTGCATTAGTTCTTTTAATGCGTCCCATCATTTAAATCCTACCATTGCAGAAAACAACCAAAATATGACGTACGCTTATGCCATTCGCATTCGCCACTGGGCCCCGTCATCACCCGTTAGGTTACTTAACTAACGACAGAGCGGGGGCTGGGCTAGCGCGGCTGTAAAACATAAGCAACGCCTAAATAGTTAAATATAGCAATGATAGACATTACAGATTACAGATGAATACATTGGATATACTAGGAATCCGCAATCCGTTCGAGCCTGCAACGAAAAGCGGATTACACGGTCGCGGTGAATAGCCAAAACCCCATCCAAGACCCCTACGGGTGCGGCAAACTACCCGCCAAGTACCCAGTAGTTTGTGCACCCCTCCATGGGTCTATCCTAGGAGCAAAAACAGTAAAAAGAATTATACAATGACGGCTACAACCCCGACCCGGTTGTGCGGCCATACAAATAATATTATTACATCAATTTACATATTACAAATGAATGAAAGAAAAACAAAAGCTCATCTCACATCCACCCCGGCTATTCACCCGCGACAGTCCAACACATTCATATACACATTCCAATATCAAACACAGATCACAGAGATGTATAACCCCGACTAATCGGCTTATAGCGATTAGCCGACGTTCAATACATACAAACATCACAGATATAGCCAACATAGTCAAAGTGTAGTGAAGTTCGGAAAAAATACGGAATTATAGGCCCCCAAAAACAAATTTCTATTCTGGAAAATCTGGGCACATATAATATATCTCAAAAATCCTGAAACCAACACAGAGATACACTGCACCAAAATCGAGGCAGAGAGGAGACAAGACGGCCGCGGTTCCGCGGCAATAGCTTGCTATTGCCGCGGAAACGCGGTCGCTTGGTCAGATCTCTGGCTCGTTTTTGGTGGTTATCTTTAAAAAACCCTGAGATGATTTTAGGTGTATAACAAATTTTGTTTTGACCAGAAAAAAATTTAACAGAAACTAGGGTTTTTGAAAAGTTTGGTTTTTGGATTTTTCGGTTCCGAACTTCGTTACACTTCACTACCTAGCTAGTTTATGTTTAGTTAGTCTCTGATACCACTGTTAGGTCCACGTTACCTCTCCCGGTACTTTCGGGGTTGCGGAAACGGTAAAACAAAATTTTTTCTGATCTTTGTAACATGGACCGTAAAAGCCAGATCTTTGCTAAACAATACACCAGCAACCTAACATGAGATGTATCTACTCGGTTAGGGGTTATACCTCAACTTGAACTCCTTCTTCTTGAAACCTAGTAGAGGTTGATGGTTCTTTCCTCGTAGCCTTCTTCCGTTAAAGATGGATCCACCTGAGGGTTCAACCTTCGGGCTCTTTCTCGAACTTGGAGTGAACTAGGATCTCCGGCTTGCTAAACCTTGAACCCTAGAAAGAGTAGAGTGTATCTATGGGGTGTTTTCTTTTCAAGGAGAGGGATTCTCAACACATGAGAAGGATTCTCCTTGAGCTTGAGGAAGAAGAAGATGAAATGAGGAGAGAGAATGAATATGATAGAATGAGCTCATTTTCCTTTTGCAACCATAAAAAAAGGAAAAAGATTTATCTAATTAATAATAATAATTCAAAATGAAATAGTTGATGGTTGTATTTGGAATGACCACTATCATCACTTTATTAAATGAATGTAAGCTAGAATCAAGGAGTATCCTTGCAAAACAATGATGATGGTCAAACATTCAACCATGGTCAACAAGTCAACCATGGTCAACAAGTCAACAAAATCAACCATGACACAATTTCATTTAATTACCATTATCAATTGATATTTCATAAATCCATTAGGGTTTGGAAAAATATGACTGTCAACAGTGCATACGCACCCGTTCCGAAACCCTAATGAAAGACCTCTTCCTCCGCCTCAAACAACTGTGCATACACACCTGCATTCTCGTTCCGAGGAACAAGAATACTGAGAGATAAAAACAACCCCAAAACATATACCAGTATCTGGCTCAAACCAGAGCCTGCTAGTATAATCCGTCCGGACTCCAAACGTGCACAAGTGCGCGGATGAGAACGAACCCTGTCGCAAAACCATGCGACCTCTACTCTGTTTTGCCCAGAGGCGAATACCCTCTGTGTGGGACTCTAAAGACTCGACACTACGCTGGCAGTGGGTTTAACCACAGACCGCAAGCGGTACTAGCTGTGCGTAACGGTCCCCAGGTAGATGCCGATAAGAAGACTGACGAGGTAAAACCCATCTGAACTCCTACTGAGTCTGAATGTGACATTCTCCGTACAGTCCGGTCTGTTCGTCTGATACATCGCATGTCGGGCCTAGGGGGTGGTAAACGTCAGTCCCCCAATAGCGGTACAAGTCGTGTCGGAGTGAAGCCCAAAACACCCTGAGATAACACTGGAAGCCTACCAGTATATCTCGCTTGCCCTGGCCAGGGACTACTCGTGTAATGGCTCTCCTAGACACAGCGCGATGTCAACCCCCAATACCGGGAAAGACGAATCCTGTCTAACCGTCACTGCCTCCAAGTGCTTCGGGACTGCTCCCAACCACTACCTGTTTGCACGACTCAGTAGAGCCGTGGTATGGTAGCAATCAAAGAACAGTGGGAACACACTTGAGGCGAAGTGACAGTGTCAAGTCAGCGGACTAAGCTGTACTCATGTCACCTGGGAACTGATAACTGACGATAGGTATAATACCAACCATCAGTTCCCGACGAGTCCTGTCCAGTGTACTCGTAACCCAACGAGCACCCGCATACTATCTCAAGTACGACGTACCGACGGCTGTGGGACAGACCGTCTCCCGTGCTGGGATGAGAAGCGCATACGCTAGTCTACTCCGGAGTATCGATGCCCTATCTCGGTACTCCCACGACTAGGGACGTGTATAAGGATGTGCTTGTAGATTACCCAGCCCCCACGAGTGTGATCGCCATCACAACGCCGGTAATCAAGCAAAGATCCAAAGGGCTCTACTAATGCGTATAGGTGATATAATAAATAAACACACAAGTACACATTAAAGCAGAGACAAACCAAGTAGCATACTACTATATTGAGCAAGATTGTCTGTACAACTGTGAATATCCCAAGCTTCCATCAAGTAATATACATACTAGTATGATACAGTAATGGCCTCTAGGGCATATACACTAACAGCTGTTCCAACCGGGAACAGCTTTGAGCTGCTAAACAGGGTACGCAGAAATTCGCCAACCGCGGTGCTCAAAAGATCTCCTCCATCGGTAGAAACCGTCGTGGAAGCAAAATCAGAAAAGCCGGAGCAGTTTCCTCAACGGCTGTCTTCCAGGGTCTACAAGACTTGGCGACGAGTTCGAGAATCGGTGATTAATCCGAACTTCTCCTATCAGCATAAGAAGTCGAAAGTCCGGCAGGAAGGAGACCGCCCTGTTAAGCAACGGAAGATAACGGCCACCTGGGTGCCCACAGCAACGGCCCCCTCGACTTCAACGGCCCACAAGAGAAGAAGGCCGGAGAAAATCCCCGCGCCTGTGGAAAACGTCAAAGGCAGTGAGCCTAAACGCCCTAAGTCCGGGGGCATTATGCTACACACCGTCTACATGGCGTCCGGGAAAGAGGATAGCCGTATATCCACAGGTTATCGACTACTTACGCGATCGGTGACTAAAGCTCAAGAGCAGCAGCAGAAGCTCCAAGAAATGATGACTGCGATGGCCGCACTCACCGGGCAAAAAGAAAGCCCAGAAGCGTCCTCGGATCAACGCCAGGACCAAGAAACCGATGCCGAATTCCTTCGGAGAATATTGGGAAAGAAAGACAAAGATGCTGCGGAACAGGCATCCAATATAAAACGAATGGCCTTTCTGTTCCAGGACATTGTGGGTATGATGATCCAGCAGGATCCTCCTGCCGAAGATCCTCCGATTGTCCTTGAGATGACAGAGGAGAAACGTCAAATCCTCCGCCGGCTCTTTCAACAGCCAAGGAGGAGACAATTTCCAAAGCTGCACTGGATGAATATATAGCTCAGCAGATACGGGTTCATCAGGCAACTGAGGCAGCCGGTCAGGTCGTTAAAACGGAACGACCATATCTGAGCTGGTATGATCAGATCAAGTACTCGCCGGGCTACACGATCCCAACGTTCCATGTCTACAAGGGGACAGGCAATCCCCATCAGCATGTTGCCCAGTTTAGGGCTTTTTGCCATAACACCGGCGGCGACGATAAGCTCCTGCTTCGCTAGTTCGTCGGCAACTTGTCGGAGACGGTGTTTGAATGGTACTCCGAGCTTCCGAACGACCCCGTCAAAACTTTTGCTGAAATGGAGTTGTTGTTTACCCAGCGTTTCGCTAGCACCAGCGAGCGTACTCCAATAACAGCTTTGATCAATGCAATAGTGAAGCCGGGCGAAACCTGGGTTCAATATGCAATCCGGTGGCGGAACTTGTGGTCGAAGTGCGAACAACGCATCGAAGAAGCGCCAGCGGTGGGCATGTTCGTGGGCACCTTAGATCCTCATGCAACTATTTCACAGTTCATGATGTTCTTTAAACCAACCACATTCCAGGCCCTGATCGACAAGCTAGCTCAAATGGACCAGATGGGCCATAGACCGTCTCCTCCAAAGCCGGACTCTCGAAATGAGAAAGGGAAAGGAAAAGAGATCGTCGTCGCCAATGCTCAACAACAGCCGAGCAACTTGAAACCGGTTGTCCGTCAAAACAATATGCGTCCGCACGTATCCCTCGAGGAGAGGCTAGGACGTCCTTACTCATTTCCTCAAGATAAAACGAGAAGACCGTTCGAGCTGGCATTGCGCAACAGACTTATCAATCTTCTGGATTCAAGACGTCCGTTGCAGCCAAACGACATCAATGATCCCAATTACTGCCCCTACCACCGAGTATTGGGTCATCCGATCGAAGATTGCTACGTCTTCAAAAACTGGTTTGAATACCAATATCAACAGGGCAAGTTCGTGTTGTCCGAAAGATAGAAGGTGAACCCGCCGCAACCTCATACCCCTAAAAAGGTGAATACGCAGGGGGCAACGTGCTCCCTTGTTGAAGAAGCCCCGTGGGAGGTTGTGCTATCAGCCAAAACCAAAAAAATTCTGAATGATCTCAAGACATGCCCGGCGATCAGGTGGAAGAACCCGCTAGAACCCCAGATCATCGAAGAGATGCTGAAACCACGCCCAACTCCAAAGATCGGTGGTGATGGCCCAAGCACTCATACCCAGCCGTCGAAATCTTCAAAGAAGAAGAAGAAGAGATCCAAAAAGCCCGTGAAACCTGGCGACAAGCGCACGGACTTACAGAAACAGATAGACGCGCTGGAGGAGTATAATCAGAAGGCACGGACTCCCATCACGCTTCAAGAGTTCCTCAGTCACGTCTTTCAGGAGGAAGATGAAGGAGAAAGCTCGTCGGATGAATCTGAGGGTTACGTGGCGAGTTGTCATATGATCTCCCACTCGTTTACGGACGATGAGGAAACTCCTTGCACTGAGAATCTAGGGGCAGATCCTGAACCGGAACTTTTGGGGCCATCAGATGAAACAATTGATGCATTCCTCAACGAAGCTCTTTTGAAAGGTAAATCTGATCGGGAATGCGAGACGGTCGTATTTGGAAGGACCAAGCGACGGCGACTAGACGAAAGAGTTGAGACACTCCCGTCAAATCAAAAGACATCCGTTACGGATAAAAACAAATTCAAGACGAGGAAACGATTCGCCAAAGCCATATCAATGGGGATGAACCTACCACCCTCTGAAGGAAACACTTCCAGTGAAGTAGAGATGCACCCTTCCTACTGTTTATATCATCGAAAGATTTCGCACCCCACCGAAGAGTGCAAAGCTTTCAATAAATGGTGGCAGGGGTATGTTGTTCACCGACAATATTTTAAGTGGGAGAAGCGTAAAACTCGTCGGGAGCGGAAAAGTATGACCGAGGAGCTTAGAAGAACTACCGGCGATTGTCGCATGGTTAATGCCGGGGAAGCGCAAATTCTCACATTTGGGAGTGACTCTGACGAGGAAATGGAGCTTAGCCCTCTCTTTAAAGAGTCCACCTCGGGAAAAGAGGAAGAGCCGAAGGCCTGCGTAAATATCCGGCCGCGTAATCGTACGCTACCCGGAAAGAATCTCGGACCCTCAAATAAAAAAGATAAGGGAAAAGAAAAGGTCTATGAGGATATCGCCCTAGATGACCAAGTCATGGAAGAGTGTAACAACCCTAATTTTCCTATACAAAATTTTTTCAAATATTTTTTTTCAAAAAATCCACAAAGGGGTATTTTAGCATGAGCACAAGATATAGGTAATTATTTTGTTTTTAATTACAAGCTACAAGAATATAATAACTCAATTTTTAGTGTACAAGAATTTACTTTAAATTTAATGTATACTAGGAGTATTTATTCTTGCTGCTATCAGTTTAAGTAATTAAATACCACAATAATTACAGGAAGGAGCTTGTAGCTCATTGGTAATACCTTGCACTGCTGAACCAAGCCATCAGAGTTCGAATCCCATACCCCACATTATTTTTAATATTGATTTTTTAAAAAACCTTTAGAATACCAAGAGTTTACACGTGCATATCTCACAAAAACCCCACTACACCCAAAGATGTAACACTTGCAGAGGGTAGATGGACCGTCGAGGGAGATCCAGGTCACCGGACTCGGTCGGGAATCGGCCAACTCGGCCTTGACTCGGCCGACTCAGTGATCCGACCGAGTCACGGCAGAGTCACCCCCTTTTAGGCCGATTCCGGCAAGGGTCACAACATGAAAGTTGTGTCTTTTGGTATTCCCTACTCACCTGCAAAGTTTCAGCCCAATCCCACTTCCAGAGATCTTTAAAACCCCCAATTACTCCACTTTTAATACATTTTTATTACATTTTATCACATTTTTATTTTTTAACTTTTCATCTACCCTAACCCTAACCCTAGCCTAGCCCTATATAAAGGCCCCTACCCTCTACCTTTTCCCCTCACAACTCTAAGCATACTCTCTAAAACTCTTGAGAACTTGGTGCAAAGAGCGAGAAGCGAAGCGCTGCCGAAACCGACGACGGATTCCGGCGACCGGATCAAGACCGACGTGACGTTTCCAACGAATCGGCAACCACCACACCTTTTAGAACGCTTAGCTTGTCCAAACCCGTAAGTCCCAACCTTCTACCTCTCTTTTCTATATTTGCAAAATACGACTTTTTGAAACCCGACGGAAATCGGACAAACCGATTTCCGATTCGGTTTTTCTTAAAAATTCCACTTGTCACCTAATACATATTATCAACCCTCTTGCATGTTGACTATTAATCACCCTTAAATCAAATTTAATTGTACTTTTCCACATGAAATGATAAGTTCTTTAGAAAACCGTATTTCTTGCATAAAAATACCATCAGGTTAAATTTTAATGTTCTATTTAGATACCCCACTCCTAATCATGTTTATTTTGATAACAAAACTTGTTTCATTCAATTTGGATGAAATTTCACACATGAAATGATAACGTTTATGAATACCGTATTCTTGCACCTTAATACCCTTAAGTTTAATACAACTTATTTCATCTTGAAACTTCACCAAAACTTAATATAAGTCACGGGGTAATGACATACCCTTATACACACTCATTATAACCCTAATTGATAAATAACAAAAATACAGAATACGATATTATAGGACTTTTTCACTAAAATACCATAACCTTTATAACTTTTAGTTTAACCCTTAAATTGTAAACTTTTCTAAATAAAACTTATATAAAATGAAAGCATGATTGGTCATGGACATCGATCGTTTATCTAAACTGTCTTGTGGGTCTAGGCAAGTGTGTCTAAGGCTAGTGGTTTTTAATTAGGCCCACGACTGTGGTTCCTTCCTACTTACCTGGCACTTACTTGGCTGCATTCGACGGTGAAGAGGCGATTTGAGGCTTCTAATGACTCATCGTTTAGATCATAGAATATAGGTTAGATGGTCTAGGAAACCCTAACAACTAAAATATGGAGAACTATATACTTTTACAAATAAATACCCTATATTTAGAAAATCTTTTCCCTAAATTAAAAGTATTTATAAAACCTGAGCAAAGTGCCATTACAACCCATTCGTGGGGAACCTGTTAGGGATAGCACGGTTCATCGTGCACCCGCAGGCTAGTAGTGCGAGATTCAGACCTCCGCAAGGAGCATTCGGTCTCGAAAGGTTTAAATACAATATTTAAGGAAAGTAATATTTTTTTGTAAATAAAATATTCATTTAAAAATCATTTAAGTGTTTTATTATATATAATTATCATTTAAACACTTATTTTGTTATAATATCAAGTTTCCACTTTTTCCTAAAAATCATAAATTAAAAGTTACATTAAAATACCACGAATTTCAAATAAACAATTAATACTTTTATTAGGATATATTCACTAGAATAACACAAATAAAATTCACATCCATTACAATAATAAAGACGATTATTAAATACTTGAGGTATATTTTGAAAACTATACAAAAGTACTTTTTACATAAAACCCCCTCAAGTTTCACAAATTACAATAAGGCCCCTAGCTAATATTGAACTTCAAATTATCTTTCTTTTAGTCTGACTCGGGTTAGAGTCTGACTATTTCTGACTTGAATATAATTCAAGTCAATCTATATTCTTTATATTTCAACTCAAGATGAATACATGAATCCCAGAATCCAGTTAACAATCTATATAACTTGACTGAACCGAACCATGGATATTCCTTTTACATGATTCCCAGTATTCCATTTACATGACTCTATGGTTATAGCCGTTTCCTGATATCATGGTTTCGGTCAGTCAGTTAATCACTCATACAATCAACACAATTTTACAAGATAACAATACAAACAAGACATCGCGGGGTTTAAGGGGTAGACTGGTACGGAATATGTTAAAGGTGGCACGAGGTGGTCACTTAAGACGTAATTACATCCATGCCGTTGTTCCGTGGTATTATCGACGGAGCCTTGTACTACAGGTTACCAAAGTCCCCGGTGTAAGTGGGACTCCCCTCGTATACACTGGCATCTTCTGTACCAGGCTACAAACAACAGCGTTAATACAACATTACAATATTATAATACAACATTAAAAGCTACACTCTCCCTCTCTTACTCTCTGTCTATTTCTCTCTTATCTTTGGGACTTACCGAGCGACCTGTTCGCTGACGACATTCTGTTTCTCTCTTCTTTGAATGTCGTCAGGTGATTTAGACCCGGCAGAGATTGAGCCATCACAAGAAGACTTGGAGCAGTTTACTGAAGACCCTGCACTGTAGTTTCATTATACACTTTTCCTTTCTGTACTTTTCATTTCCTGTTATGCCACTGTTTAGGCATCTTTTATTTCAGTTGTATTTCCTTTCATGTATTGTACAAAGAATGTTAATAAATAAAAGTTGCTGTTCTTTTTATACTCTTGTCTCTTGTGTAATATTTTATATTGCTTAGTTACGCTTAGCGTATGTATTTCTGAGTACATACGTAGCGGACCTCGTCGCGTCCACTTCGCTGTACACTGGGAAGCGGGGTGTGACAGGTTTTGTTGGTGGCCCATGCAGGTCAGAGCTGTATGAATCCCTGTCATGCAGTTCTGGTCTGCGTGAACAACCTAAGCAATATAACACAAGAACCAGCAACTAAAACATTCTTTACAATTCATGTTCCTTGAATCTTGCAATTTCATCTTTCTTGAATCTTATCATTTCATGTACTTGAATCTGTCCTAACCCAAATTTTTTTTTCAGGGTTATGGATTCCCCAAACAACACCAGCACCAACGTCAACAACACACCCTCAGCACTACCTCTCACACCGGCTGTTCCTGCACCACCCACTGAGCAAACAATGCTATTTGAGGCGATCCGCAGCCTTCTCGAGGGAAAGCAACAACTTCTGAACCGTTCTGAGACTGATGCTCCGGGAGTGAAACAATTCAGGGCTTTACATCCGAAGCAGTTCTCAGGAAAAGGGAGCCCACTGGAAGCTGAGGAATGGGCTCAAAGTATCGAGGATGATCTGGCCGCAGCACAAGTGCCAGACGTCGCTTGGGTCCGTGTAGCGAAACTACAACTCACGGACAACGCTCGCAACTGGTGGAAGGCGGAAGAAAGCCGTCTTGTGCAGCCTATTGAATGGAAGACTTTTCGCGAGAAGTTCGACGCGAAATACTTTCCAGCGACTGCCAGGTTTGCAATGGAGCAACAGTTCATTCATCTACAACAAGGATCGATGTGGGAGAAATCAGTAGATGAATACGACGCTGAATTCACCATGTTAAGCCGATTCGCAGCACACTTGATACCGACGGACGATATCAGAGCCCGTCGCTTTCAACAAGGATTGGATACGGAGATTCAGGCTGCCCTAGCCACGGGAAAATTTCTGACTCATGAAGATGCTCTAGAAGCTGCCCGCAGCTATGAAGCAGTGATAAAGGCAAGGGGCAGACCTCAGTCTGCAGGAGTGAAACGTCCTGCCACTCAGATGGCAGGAGGGGCCTCTTCAAGGCCAGCTGTTGAACTCAGAAGACTGGAAGAAGTTAAGGATTGGTCAAGACCCGATTTTTGCTTTTATTGCAAGAGGGAAGGTCACTTGTGGAAGGACTGTAGACGCGCAAAAGGCCTATGTTTGGTTTGTGGCGCGTCCAATCACGGAATTGGAAACTGTCCTTATAGACGCAACTCAGCACACACACCCGCCAACTACCCGCAGCAGCCAGCTATCCAGGCTCCTGCAACTCGTCCTGCACTCCCAGCACCACCTCCACGTAGATTTCCTGCTCAGCCAAATCGTCAATTCCATCAGGCACTGAGAAATATGCCTCGAGTACAGGGGAATATGCCTCCAGCTAGGAGGAACGTGCCACGGCGACAGGCTTTCACCTTAGCAGCCATAGAACCTGAAACTGTGAACCAAGGTAACCCAGGTAACCTCCTCACCACTTTGACTAAAACTTCTTTACAACCTTTAATTTTGACACCAAACTGTTACACTTTCCTTTTACAAATTTCGAGGACGAAATTTTTATAAGGAGGGTAGAATGTAACAACCATAATTTTCCTATACAAAATTTTTTCAAATATTTTTTTTCAAAAAATCCACAAAGGGGTATTTTAGCATGAGCACAAGATATAGGTAATTATTTTGTTTTTAATTACAAGCTACAAGAATATAATAACTCAATTTTTAGTGTACAAGAATTTACTTTAAATTTAATGTATACTAGGAGTATTTATTCTTGCTGCTATCAGTTTAAGTAATTAAATACCACAATAATTACAAGAAGGAGCTTGTAGCTCATTGGTAATACCTTGCACTGCTGAACCAAGCCATCAGAGTTCGAATCCCATACCCCACATTATTTTTAATATTGATTTTTTAAAAAACCTTTAGAATACCAAGAGTTTACACATGCATATCTCACAAAAACCCCACTACACCCAAAGATGTAACACTTGCAGAGGGTAGATGGACCGTCGAGGGAGATCCAGGTCACCGGACTCGGTCGGGAATCGGCCAACTCGGCCTGTCACGCCCCGCTTCCCAGTGTACAGCGAAGTGGACGCGACGAGGTCCGCTACGTATGTACTCAGAAATACATACGCTAAGCGTAACTAAGCAATATAAAATATTACACAAGAGACAAGAGTATAAAAAGAACAGCAACTTTTATTTATTAACATTCTTTGTACAATACATGAAAGGAAATACAACTGAAATAAAAGATGCCTAAACAGTGGCATAACAGGAAATGAAAAGTACAGAAAGGAAAAGTGTACAATGAAACTACAGTGCAGGGTCTTCAGTAAACTGCTCCAAGTCTTCTTGTGATGGCTCAATCTCTGCCGGGTCTAAATCACCTGACGACATTCAAAGAAGAGAGAAACAGAATGTCGTCAGCGAACAGGTCGCTCGGTAAGTCCCAAAGATAAGAGAGAAATAGACAGAGAGTAAGAGAGGGAGAGTGTAGCTTTTAATGTTGTATTATAATATTGTAATGTTGTATTAACGCTGTTGTTTGTAGCCTGGTATAGAAGATGCCAGTGTATACGAGGGGAGTCCCACTTACACCGGGGACTTTGGTAACCTGTAGTACAAGGCTCCGTCGATAATACCACGGAACAACGGCATGGATGTAATTACGTCTTAAGTGACCACCTCGTGCTACCTTTAACATATTCCGTACCAGTCTACCCCTTAAACCCCGCGATGTCTTGTTTGTATTGTTATCTTGTAAAATTGTGTTGATTGTATGAGTGATTAACTGACTGACCGAAACCATGATATCAGGAAACGGCTATAACCATAGAGTCATGTAAATGGAATACTGGGAATCATGTAAAAGGAATATCCATGGTTCGGTTCAGTCAAGTTATATAGATTGTTAACTGGATTCTGGGATTCATGTATTCATCTTGAGTTGAAATATAAAGAATATAGATTGACTTGAATTATATTCAAGTCAGAAATAGTCAGACTCTAACCCGAGTCAGACTAAAAGAAAGATAATTTGAAGTTCAATATTAGCTAGGGGCCTTATTGTAATTTGTGAAACTTGAGGGGGTTTTATGTAAAAAGTACTTTTGTATAGTTTTCAAAATATACCTCAAGTATTTAATAATCGTCTTTATTATTGTAATGGATGTGAATTTTATTTGTGTTATTCTAGTGAATATATCCTAATAAAAGTATTAATTGTTTATTTGAAATTCATGGTATTTTAATGTAACTTTTAATCTATGATTTTTAGGAAAAAGTGGAAACTTGATATTATAATAAAATAAGTGTTTAAATGATAATTATATATAATAAAACACTTAAATGATTTTTAAATGAATATTTTATTTACAAAAAAATATTACTTTCCTTAAATATTGTATTTAAACCTTTCGAGACCGAATGCTCCTTGCGGAGGTCTGAATCTCGCACTACTAGCCTGTGGGTGCATGATGAACCGTGCTATCCCTAACAGGTTCCCCACGAATGGGTTGTAATGGCACTTTGCTCAGGTTTTATAAATACTTTTAATTTAGGGAAAAGATTTTCTAAATATAGGGTATTTATTTGTAAAAGTATATAGTTCTCCATATTTTAGTTGTTAGGGTTTCCTAGACCATCTAACCTATATTCTATGGTCTAAACGATGAGTCATTAGAAGCCTCAAATCGCCTCTTCACCGTCGAATGCAGCCAGGTAAGTGCCAGGTAAGTGGGAAGGAACCACAGTCGTGGGCCTAATTAAAAACCACTAGCCTTAGACACACTTGCCTAGACCCACAAGACAGTTTAGATAAACGATCGATGTCCATGATCAATCGTGCTTTCATTTTATATAAGTTTTATTTAGAAAAGTTTACAATTTAAGGGTTAAACTAAAAGTTATAAAGGTTATGGTATTTTAGTGAAAAAGTCCTATAATATCGTATTCTGTATTTTTGTTATTTATCAATTAGGGTTATAATGAGTGTGTATAAGGGTAGGTCATTACCTCGTGACTTATATTAAGTTTTGGTGAAGTTTCAAGATGAAATAAGTTGTATTAAACTTAAGGGTATTAAGGTGCAAGAATACGGTATTCATAAACGTTATCATTTCATGTGTGAAATTTCATCCAAATTGAATGAAACAAGTTTTGTTATCAAAATAAACATGATTAGGAGTGGGGTATCTAAATAGAACATTAAAATTTAACCTGATGGTATTTTTATGCAAGAAATACTGTTTTCTAAAGAACTTATCATTTCATGTGGAAAAGTACAATTAAATTTGATTTAAGGGTGATTAATAGTCAACATGCAAGAGGGTTGATAATATGTATTAGGTGACAAGTGGAATTTTTAAGAAAAACCGAATCGGAAATCGGTTTGTCCGATTTCCGTCGGGTTTCAAAAAGTCGTATTTTGCAAATATAGAAAAGAGAGGTAGAAGGTTGGGACTTACGGGTTTGGACAAGCTAAGCGTTCTAAAAGGTGTGGTGGTTGCCGATTCGTTGGAAACGTCACGTCGGTCTTGATCCGGTCGCCGGAATCCGTCGTCGGTTTCGGCAGCGCTTCGCTTCTCGCTCTTTGCACCAAGTTCTCAAGAGTTTTAGAGAGTATGCTTAGAGTTGTGAGGGGAAAAGGTAGAGGGTAGGGGCCTTTATATAGGGCTAGGCTAGGGTTAGGGTTAGGGTAGATGAAAAGTTAAAAAATAAAAATGTGATAAAATGTAATAAAAATGTATTAAAAGTGGAGTAATTGGGGGTTTTAAAGATCTCTGGAAGTGGGATTGGGCTGAAACTTTGCAGGTGAGTAGGGAATACCAAAAGACACAACTTTCATGTTGTGACCCTTGCCGGAATCGGCCTAAAAGGGGGTGACTCTGCCGTGACTCGGTCGGATCACTGAGTCGGCCGAGTCAAGGCCGAGTTGGCCGATTCCCGACCGAGTCCGGTGACCTGGATCTCCCTCGACGGTCCATCTACCCTCTGCAAGTGTTACATCTTTGGGTGTAGTGGGGTTTTTGTGAGATATGCACGTGTAAACTCTTGGTATTCTAAAGGTTTTTTAAAAAATCAATATTAAAAATAATGTGGGGTATGGGATTCGAACTCTGATGGCTTGGTTCAGCAGTGCAAGGTATTACCAATGAGCTACAAGCTCCTTCCTGTAATTATTGTGGTATTTAATTACTTAAACTGATAGCAGCAAGAATAAATACTCCTAGTATACATTAAATTTAAAGTAAATTCTTGTACACTAAAAATTGAGTTATTATATTCTTGTAGCTTGTAATTAAAAACAAAATAATTACCTATATCTTGTGCTCATGCTAAAATACCCCTTTGTGGATTTTTTGAAAAAAAATATTTGAAAAAATTTTGTATAGGAAAATTAGGGTTGTTACAAAGAGTAACCGCCAAGGACCCGCCAAAGAAAAATAAGGTGGACTACAACGTTCTGGCACACTTGAGAAAGTTACCCTCGCAACTCAGTATTCTCGATGCCCTCTTACTATCAAAAGAAGCATGAGATTCGTTGATCAAAGCGCTACAGGAGCCGGAGCAATTCCTAGCTTTTCTCGCCGAAGAAAAGATGAAAGACGAGTTGGAAGAAGTGCACACAGCCGATGTCACTTTCGGTGATGAAGACCTTCTTCTTGGGACGTGCGAACACAACCGTCCCCTCTATGTCTCGGGATACTGCCACAATATAAAGATAGGCAAAATCCTGGTTGACAACGGGTCCTCCGTCAATCTCCTCAATGTACGGGTATTGAAAGAAATCTGCATGAGTGTTCATACCAGAATATTGCATTTTATACCACCCATTCTTACGCTCCTGTGTTTATAGGTAGGTGCTTTTGATCAGTGTTTGCTACATATTTGCAGAATACAGGTTCTCGGCTCTGAACAGTGAAATCCATGAAAAGTACGACAAATTCTGGATTACTGCCAACAACTGATAAAACACGGGTCTCCGCTCTCTATCCGTGTGTTGCCACATACCAGTTTAAGGGACAAAATGGCAAATCGATTGTCATGTCATGCAAAAAGCTCTATGTCAACACAAGATCCAAGAAATCTACGCGGAGCTCGAGGAAATCATGGCAAAAGATCCACATCACATCACCTTTTGTTCTACTAAAATTCTGGAATAATTATGAAGAGTTTCTGAGAAAAGTACTATACCACACTGAAGAGGAATACGAACCAGGGAAACCCACAAAAGCCCACAACCCAACTCCACCATACAGCCGCGGAACCGCGGCCTAAGCAGGCTTAGGCCGCGGATCCGCGGCCAAGTAGTGTCCTCTCTCTGTCGTATTTTGGGGGCAGTTTGGGGACTTCATATTGAGGCAGATTGTTGCCCTAGGTTTTCAGTTCACCTCCTATAAATACCCCAGAACTTGCCAAGCTTTTGGTGTTCATTCTTTGTTCCTCTTTTGTAGTTTTTAGTGTAGTTCTTCTTCTTCTTCTTCATTCTTCCTCCATGGAAATGTAGTGAGAGCATTGAGTGGATGTTAATGAAGATGAGGGTTTTGTATCATTCTCTTTTGTTTAACTTCCCCTTGAGATTCTTGCTTTCTCTTGATCTTTCAACCTCTTCATTGAGCTTGAAAGGTTAAGAGTTTGTTATTGATCTCAAGGGTCGTATTTTCTTATGGAATTAGCACTTCATTTCACATGCGTTCTCTACCCTTCTCTTGATCTTGCAACCTCTTGATTGAGCTTGCAAGTTTAAGGGTTGGCTATTGATCCCATGCTTGTCTTTGTTAGTAGTATGTATGCCCTAGAGGCCAGTATTGTACAGATATTGTATATTATATTGGATGCTTGGACATATATAGAGATGACTTTCTTGCTCGATATGATAGTATGCTATCTGGTTACTCTTTATCTTAACATGTATACTAGTCTCTTTATACTGTCTTATAGTTACATGTTGGTAAAGCCCTTAGGATGTGTACTTGACTGCCTGGACTATGATGCAGATCATACTAGTGGGGACATGGTAGTCCATAAGTACATCCTTCAAGGTCCCTAGTCGTGGGTGTATCGAGACGGGGCATCGATATACCAGAGTAGACTAGCATATACGCTTCTCGACCCATGTGATGGGCGATGGATGATCCCATACCCATTGGTGTTTGACATCAGAGATGGTATACGGGTGCTCAGTGGAGACTGGGTACACTGGATGGACTCGCCGAGAACTCCCAGATGGTATTATACCTCACGTCAGATGGCGGTTCTCAGGTGACACTTGTATAGGTTAGTCTGTAGACCCGAGATCGTCATAGAGTCTTGTGTGATTCCCACTGTGCTTTGATCTCCACCTTACCACGTCCATGAGGGCGTGCAAAACGGTGGTCTTTGGGTACAGTCCCGAGTCACATGGAGGCAATGAGCGATAGGAGGGGTTTCGTCTCTCCCGGTATTGGGGGTTGATGTTGCGCAGTGCTCGATTGGCCGTAACAGGGAAGTCCCTGGCCAGGGCTGATCAGAGATTTGCTGGTAAGTGTTACCAGTAGTTTCTCGACCCGTTATGAGCCTCACATCGGCACGACTTATCGGTTATTGGGGTCTGACGTATACCACCCCTAGACTTGATATGCGACATATCAGACGAAGAGACCGGACTGTACGGTAAGTGTTAATGATTGGATTCACAGGGGTATGAGCGGGCTAGCTCGTCGATCTTCTGGTCGCTTAATACCCGGATGGCCGTTACGTTTAGCAGACCGCTTGCGGCTTGTGGGTGCTTGATATGATCATCATCTGCTACCGGCGTATTGACGAGTCTTTAGAGTCCTACACAGAGGTTTCCTGGTTCAAGCGAAACGAAATAGGAGCTCATATGAGATATGTGCGGGACCGAGAATAATGCGTGTATGTGATACCGTATTTCATTCTCGCGATAAATGTTTCGATTGGTTATATTCGATATGACCTAGTTATCGAATCATTGATTCGATAAATCGATACATTAGATACTAGTCGGTTGTATGCGATATAACCGGATCGTTAAATCAAGTGTTGATTTAATGATTTAATGTATAATTATATATTTGATATATTACTTTGCAGTAACTAGTATTGGTTCACTTTAAATGGATTTTCTCACTTGATGTACATGTTGTATATGTGATATACTTTTCTGCACATCTTTGTATCATGTTTGATGATACTTGCTCATGAGGTTAAGTGTGAAGAATTAAACCATGGTTAAGGGATGATTAGGGTTTTGCCTTTTTATTTATTTATTTGTTTATTTATTTAGAAAAAGGTTTAGATGAGAATGGTGGGTTTCTTTGTCTCTTATTGAACTTTCTTGAAGCTTTGACAAAGTCCACCATCCTTATCTCATCCTTAACCCTAACCATTCCTTCTAACCTTAGTTTAATCTCTACACTTGACCATGGTCAAGATATGATAAGTATTCATATTAGTTTCTTTTTCAAATAAGAAACTTATCATATTCTTTCTTCTTCATCATCTTCTTCTTCATGAAAAGCTTGATTCCATCAATGGCAACTTGAGCAAAAGTGAGTAAAATCCAATTCTAAAGTGAACCCACCTCCTATTTCTTCACCCTCTACCTCTTGCCAAGTTGTTTTGGGTGTTTTCTTCACAAGTTTCACAACTTAGTGAAGTTGGAACTTGAACTTGCGCAACCTCGACGTAGATCATCTTCGGCACGAAGCCGACGACATTGCCCGCTCGTTTTCCCGATGAAGCCGACGATCGAGTCTAGGATTCGAGACGGACAGCGAGAGGACACCCACGTGGAGCTAAGCAAGTGGAAATCCGGATCTACAAAGGTTGTAGCTTCTCACTTCTAGTTAAAGTGTTAACTAAGTTTTCATTTCGCCTAAACATCTAGTCTAAGATCCGTAGTCTAGGGTTTCTCGGCACCAAATTTTTTAAATTGGCATGTTCGATGCCTTGTGAGACCACTATAGGATGCCTAGGAACCTTTCACTGGTATCAGAGCCTAGCTAGAGCCTTAGGCGAAGTCTAGACGGCGTTTGCAATCCGAACGAACCCGAAAACCTAACTTTAAGATGCTCTCTGGACTTTTTCTAAATTCTGGGATTTTTCCAGATTAAAAATGCCTAAAAAATTCAGCAGGAAGATCTAAGAATTATGGTGAAACATGATATCATGATACATCTATACAGGCGCGGAAACGCGGCAGAAGCATGGCTTCTGCCGCTGTTCCGCGGCCAACTGTTCAAATTGAGCAATACGGTTTGCACAGTAATTCTTGTTTTCTGGTGCTGGATTTTCTGGGAATTTTTAATATTTATTCAAGAGTTGAATTTTCTGGGATTGTTTTAGAGCTTCGGTGTTTCGATCGGGGTATCAAATTTCGTCTTTGTGTTTTTCCGGATAATTTATAGAATATGTTAAGTAGTTCGACCGGATATAAATACCCAACATTTCCCCTGTCGGGAAATTTCCAAGTGTTGGATTTTTCCGTAGTTTAACGACGTTCTAAGTAGTGCAAGTAACGCGATGGACCCTCTAGAAGACAACAAACCTTAACTCGATTATGTGACCGTCTTGAACTGCCCTTTGAACCTTCAGGTTTGGGGCAGTACGGCGTGCCACATGTGAGGCGTTGGCTTGACCCTTCTACGGCCGGACCGTTGGTACTGAGGCACGAACTGAATATTGTTAGACTTATTTCATGTGTTGGACTGTATCGGGAAAACTTGGGTATTCGACTGTTCGATCGGAAAGTTTAACATTTTCTGTTTATCTGGAATGTGATACAATAATTGGAATTCACAAACAGTTATGAGATAACTGAATGAATGTTATAAATTTAGCAGTTTAGTCCCATATGATATTGAAAAGAGTTTTCGATAATGAGACTAAAATGCGGGATTTATATCTGTTAGGCATGTGATGTCTAAGTATTTCATTTGATTAGGCATGCGATGTCTAAAGAAGTTGCGGATTCCAATTGTTGTAGTTTTACACTTTCTTTTCTGTGACCGTAAGTGTAGTATGATCATATCGCCGGTTTCGTTGCTATACGTCAACGACAATTGGGGTATGCATACTTACTTACGTTGATGACATGTGATGTTATGTGTTGCTGGATATGTTATATTGGATCGTCGTGTTCGAATAGCCGGGGGTTTTTATGTGAGATGAGTGTTTTTCATTTTCATTCATGTAAAAACTTGTATGTAATATTCTTTTATTTGGGGCACTTCCAGGTAGCGGAAGTTGTCACCCTTTGTATATTATTTACTTTTCCGCATTAGGATAGACCCAAGGAGGGGAGCACAAGTAACCGGGTTCTGGGGTCCAGTGGGAAACCAACTCGAGAAGTCGAGACCGGGTCTCCTAACCCTAGAATTGGCAGGGTTGCTTGCCGCTCTCGTAGGGGTCTAGGGGTGTGGGATTGGCTATTCGTTACGACCGTGGAATCCGTGTTTTATACTGGCTCGTATTGAAAACACGGACGTCCTAGTATATCCAATATTTCATATGTTTATTCTGCTGCGATATCTGTGTTGTGACTCTGTGATGGATATAGTATATAGTATATATGATATATTATATAGACGTTACTTATGTTTTACACCCGTGCTAGCCCTGCCCTGCTCTGTCGTTAGTTACCTAACCTAACGGTGCACGAGGGGACATCGAGGCGAATGCGGATGGCATAAGTGTACGTCATATCTGTCTGTGATGTTTAGGTATTTAAATGATGGGACTTCATTAATGTGATTAATGAAAGATAAGAAACCTAAGATGTTGTGGAATCGAATTTTAAAATAAAACAGGTAGCTACAGTTCTTACTTTGCACAGCGGTATATATGATATACCCTGCACCTTATTCGATGAGGAAAGGACCGAGATCCCTTCACCGGGAGTGACTCCTTTAGCAATAACTGGCAGATGCTACACACTCGGTTTGCTTTTGATTGCTTTTGAGTTTTTGCTTTGCACAGCGATATATATGATATATCCCGCACCTCATTCGACGAGGAAAGGACCGAGATCCCTTCGCCGGGAGTGACTCCTTTAGTAAAACAAGAAAAGCCTCAAAATCACTCCATTTCAAAACTTCATTTGATTCTACAACGATATCAAGTTCATTACGCAATAGGTTTTCGGAAAAACCTGCCGTAGCCCTCCGTCATTTCAGATTAGAACTGTTTAGTATTCGTGCTGCGTTTGTTGGCCTTTGTCAAGGCGTAGTGTGCGGTAGCTGAATAGTGCTTATCTGCTTATGCATGTGATGCAGATTGTTTCAGGGTAGTCGTACGACCTTGTTGGCCTTTGTCAAGGGTCGTGCGGGTGGGTTTGATTCAATCAAGAAATGACGGGTTGAACTTGACTAGCATCCTGTGATTTGTTGGCCTTTGTCAAGGTCATAGGGCACTAGGGGAAAAATATTATCGGGAATTTCAAGTGTTGAAATTTGCAATGAGATTGCATACCTTCTATGAGATAGTTGGATCCCGATACCCACTGCCAGTAAGAGTTACTCCTGGGAGAGTTTTACACATTGCAATTAGCTGATCAAGTAGGTGTCTAGAAAGGTGTTAACGAGGTTACGCCTCTGGGAAAACGAGGTTTACATTAATTAGGTTCGTGCGAAAGCACGGGGGACCTCCCTCAAAGTACCGACACTGGCTTGGCTGAAAGATTAGCGAACTTGTAGTGTGTAATTAATCCCGGCTAGTCTTTCCTTTTAGGGTTTGAAGGAAGATTTGATAAAAAGCAGTGGGAGCCATCCTGATTAGATAAGATAATAACCAATCTGATCTTGCACGAGCATACGCTAAAGTGTTTTCTTCTCTCTCTCTCCAGGTAGCGACCATTTCATGCCCTAATGAAGATAATAATATGGATGTATTGACCGAACCCGCATGTTATACTGTGCTGGGGAACGTTGGTTCCGTTCTTTCTTATAAGAGTTATAGGAATGAACAGGATATAGGGGAATGCCAGGATTCCCATGCCACCCGAATGAAGAAAGTACATGTTGATGCATTTTCTTCGGGTGTGTTCGTTACTGAGAACTGTTTCTCCATTTGCTCTACGTCCTGGGTATTAGATACCGGGTCAGGATCCTATATATGTAATCAGTTACATGGGCTTAGGAAAGGTAGAGAACTTGGAGAAGGTGATAGAGACATTAGAGTTGGAAATGGTGCAATTGTTGCAGCTAAGACTGTCGGGGAATATCACCTTGTATTACCAACTGGTAATACATTGGTTCTGAACGAATGCTATTACATGCCGAACCTGATATGCAACATTATATCGGTTTCTTTATTAAGTAAAGAGGGATATAATTTTGTATTACAGGACAATGTTATGAACATTTTCCGTAACCAAAAGTTGGTTGGATCAGGCACGTTGTGCAATGGCATTTATGTTCTAAATCAATCAACAGTTCTGAGCATAGCAAACACACACAAGAGGAAGAGTTCAGAACTGAACGAATCCTTCTTGTGGCATTGTAGACTGGGTCACATCAATGTGACACGACTAGCTAAGTTGCATAAAGATGGATATTTAAATCCGTTTGAATTTTCATCTTATGACACTTGCCAGTCATGTCTCAAAGGCAAGATGACCAAAACTCCGTTTACGGGACACGGAGAAAGAGTTACCGAACTCTTGGGACTTATACATAGTGATGTATGCGGTCCCATGTCTACACATGCCAGGGATGGTTCTTCATACTTCATTACATTCACTGACGATCTCTCTAGGTTCGGGTATGTGTTCCTGATGAAACACAAATCAGAAGCTTTTGAGAAATTTAGGGAATATAAACAAGAAGTTGAGAACCAAACCGGAAAAAGTATTAAAATCCTACGATCTGATCGAGGAGGAGAATACTTAAGCAATGAATTCCTAGACTTCCTAAAAGAGAATGGGATTCTCTCTCAGCTGACTCCTCCATATACACCACAGCACAACGGTGTATCAGAACGGAGGAACCGCACCCTATTAGATATGGTACGCTCTATGATGAGCACAGCTGAGTTACCTATTTCCTTCTGGAGTTATGCGCTGGAGACAGCGGCATACCTATTGAATCAAGTTCCATCTAAATCTGTACCTACCACACCATATGAGATATGGAGTGGGAAGAGACCATGTCTTAAACGAGTTAAGATATGGGGTTGCCCGGCCTATGTCAAAAGGCAAAATCCGGACAAACTCGAGGCACGGTCAGTTCTATGCAAGTTAGTGGGATATCCCAAACATTCACATGGATATCTTTTCTACCATACAGAGGAACAAAAAGTGATTGTTTCTCGACATGCCACCTTTTTGGAAAAGGAATTTCTTGCAAAGGAAATTAGTGGCAATGAGGTAGAACTGGAAGAAATTCCGGCTACACAAACTCAAACTGAAGATTTAGTGGAACCAGAAGATTCAGTAGCTCCCGACGAACCTCAGCCTCTCCGCCGATCTAGTAGGGTTCCTCGCCAACCTGAGAGATACTACGGTTTTCTCATGGATGGTGGAAGCGAGGATTGCATCATGGAGGATGATGACCCAACTAGCTTCGAGCAGGCCATCACGAGTGGGGACTCAGTGAAATGGCTGGATGCTATGCGGTCCGAGATGGAATCCATGTACACCAACAAAGTATGGACTTTGGAAGTTGCTCCTGAAGGGGTAAAACCCATTGGGAGCAAGTGGATCTTCAAGAAGAAACTTGGTGTAGATGGGAAAGTGGAGACTTTCAAAGCTAGACTTGTAGCAAAGGGTTTTCGTCAAAGACCAGGTGTGGACTATGACGAGACCTTTTCTCCAGTGGCTATGCTTAAATCCATCTGGATCATGCTTGCCATCGCTGCATATCATGATTACGAAATCTGGCAAATGGATGTTAAGACCGCCTTTCTAAATGGTGATTTAGAAGAGTGCGTGTACATGACTCAGCCAGAGGGCTTCGTAGACAGTGGGAGCAGCGGGAAGGTGTGCAAGCTGCTTAAATCCATTTATGGATTAAAGCAAGCATCACGGAGTTGGAACATCTGCTTTGACGTCGTTATCAAAGAGTTTGATTTCGTCAAAAATCCAGATGAACCTTGTATCTACAAGAAGGTGGCAGAGAGTAAGGTTGTCTTCCTCGTATTGTACGTGGACGATATACTCTTGATAGGAAATGATATTCCTATGCTGCAATCGGTCAAGCTCTTCTTATCACAAAGATTCTCAATGAAAGATCTTGGTGATGCCTCCTGCATATTGGGAATTAGGATCTATAGAGATAGATCCAAACGGATTTTGGGATTGTCCCAATCCAGGTACATTGACACCATACTAAAGAGGTTTAGTATGGAAGAGTCCAAGCGTGGGAACTTACCCACGATCTCTGGAGTCACTCTCTCCAAAGAGATGTCTCCCAAGACTGATTTGGAGAGAGCTTGCATGCAAGGGATACCCTATGCTTCGGCAGTAGGCTCTATCATGTATGCGATGCTATGTACCAGACCCGATGTAGCATACTCACTAAGTGTAGTGAGCAGGTATCAAGCTGATCGTGGAGAGAGTCACTGGACAGCTGTGAACAGCATTCTCAAGTACTTGCGAAGGACTAGAGATATGTTCTTGGTGTATGGTAACGGAGAACTCCAAGTGGAGTCCTTTACCGATTCGTGCTTCCAGAGTGATAAGAACGACTCTAAGTCGCAGTCGGGCTTTGTCTTTACCCTTTACGGAGGGGCGGTTAGCTGGAAGAGTTCCAAGCAGGAAACCGTGGCAGACTTGACGATGGAGGCTGAATACATCGCTGCCAACGATGCTGCCAAAGAGGCTGTCTGGATCAAGAAGTTCATTACTGAACTTGGAGTGGTTCCATCCATTGAGCATCCAATACCTTTGTATTGCGATAACAATGGAGCGGTGGCTTTGGCCAAGGAACCCAGGTCCCATCAGCGATCCAGGCATATTCTGAGGCGGTATCACCTGATCCGGGAGATAATTGATCGCCGGAAGATCGAGGTCAGGAGGGTTGACACGAAGAACAACACGGCGGATCCACTCATGAAGGCCATTCCCCAGACACAGTTTGAGAGACTCTTCGGGATGCTTGGTATGCGATACTACAGCAGCTGGCCCTAGTGCAAGTGGGAGATTGTTAGTAGTATGTATGCCCTAGAGGCCAGTATTGTACAGATATTGTATATTATATTGGATGCTAGGACATATATAGAGATGACTTTCTTGCTCGATATGATAGTATGCTATCTGGTTACTCTTTATCTTAACATGTATACTAGTCTCTTTATACTGTCTTATAGTTACATGTTGGTAAAGCCCTTAGGATGTGTACTTGACTGCCTGGACTATGATGCAGATCATACTAGTGGGGACATGGTAGTCCATAAGTACATCCTTCAAGGTCCCTAGTCGTGGGTGTATCGAGACGGGGCATCGATATACCAGAGTAGACTAGCGTATACGCTTCTCGACCCATGTGATGGGCGATGGATGATCCCATATCCATTGGTGTTTGACATCAGAGATGGTATACGGGTGCTCAGTGGAGACTGGGTACACTGGACGGACTCGCCGAGAACTCCCAGATGGTATTATACCTCACGTCAGATGGCAGTTCTCAGGTGACACTTGTACATGTTAGTCTGTAGACCCGAGATCGTCATAGAGTCTTGTGTGATTCCCACTGTGCTTTAATCTCCACCTTACCACGTCCATGAGGGCGTGCAAAACGGTGGTCTTTGGGTACAGTCCCGAGTCACATGGAGGCAATGAGCGATAGGAGGGGTTTCGTCTCTCCCGGTATTGGGGGTTGATGTTGCGCAGTGCTCGATTGGCCGTAACAGGAAGTCCCTGGTCAGGGCTGATCAGAGATTTGCTGGTAAGTGTTACCAGTAGTTTCTCGACCCGTTATGAGCCTCACATCGGCACGACTTATCGGTTATTGGGGTCTGACGTATACCACCCCTAGACTTGATATGCGACATATCAGACGAAGAGACTGGACTGTACGGTAAGTGTTAATGATTGGATTCACAGGGGTATGAGCGGGCTAGCTCGTCGATCTTCTGATCGCTCAATACCCGGATGGCCGTTACGTTTAGCAGACCGCTTGCGGCTTGTGGGTGCTTGATATGATCATCATCTGCTACCGGCGTATTGACGAGTCTTTAGAGTCCTACACAGAGGTTTCCTGGTTCAAGCGAAACGAAATAGGAGCTCATATGAGATATGTGCGGGACCGAGAATAATGCGTGTATGTGATACCGTATTTCATTCTCGCGATAAATGTTTCGATTGGTTATATTCGATATGACCTAGTTATCGAATCATTGATTCGATAAATCGATACATTAGATACTAGTCGGTTGTATGCGATATAACCGGATCGTTAAATCAAGTGTTGATTTAATGATTTAATGTATAATTATATATTTGATATATTACTTTGCATTAACTAGTATTGGTTCACTTTAAATGGATTTTCTCACTTGATGTACATGTTGTATATGTGATATACTTTTCTGCACATCTTTGTATCATGTTTGATGATACTTGCTCATGAGGTTAAGTGTGAAGAATTAAACCATGGTTAAGGGATGATTAGGGTTTTGCCTTTTTATTTATTTATTTGTTTATTTATTTAGAAAAAGGTTTAGATGAGAATGGTGGCTTTCTTTGTCTCTTGTTGAACTTTCTTGAAGCTTTGACAAAGTCCACCATTCTTATCTCATCCTTAACCCTAACCATTCCTTCTAACCTTAGTTTAATCTCTACACTTAACCATGGTCAAGATATGATAAGTATTCATATTAGTTTCTTTTTCAAATAAGAAACTTATCATATTCTTTCTTCTTCATCATCTTCTTCTTCATGAAAAGCTTGATGCCATCAATGGCAACTTGGGCAAAAGTGAGTAAAATCCAATTCTAAAGTGAACCCACCTCCTATTTCTTCACCCTCTACCTCTTGCCAAGTTGTTTTGGGTGTTTTCTTCACAAGTTTCACAACTTAGTGAAGTTGGAGCTTGAACTTGCGCAACCTCGACGTAGATCATCTTCGGCACGAAGCCGACGACATTGCCCGCTCGTTTTCCCGATGAAGCCGACGATCGAGTCTAGGATTCGAGACGGACAGCGAGAGGACACCCACGTGGAGCTAAGCAAGTGGAAATCCGGATCTACAAAGGTTGTAGCTTCTCACTTCTAGTTAAAGTGTTAACTAAGTTTTCATTTCGCCTAAACATCTAGTCTAAGATCCGTAGTCTACGGTTTCTCGGCACCAAATTTTTTAAATTGGCATGTTCGATGCCTTGTGAGACCACTATAGGGTGCCTAGGAACCTTTCAGTCTTGAGTTCTAGTTTCTTGTTCTTTTTATTGCTTATTTATTACTTGCTTTTTATTACCTTGCTTTACTTTCTTGCAATTTAAATTCATGCACTTACTTACTTGTAATCTTTTCTTTTCCTTTTTCTTTTTGTTCTCTCTTTTTTGTTCATTTTGTGAATGGTTGTAATTATCGTTGTTAAGAATCAATACGGTATTGTAAGTTAACGTTTCTTTGCTCGTTTCCTTTTCCCGTTATTTTCCATTGAACTCTGCCCAAACGTTACGCAAGCGCTCCGTTAGGAACCCTATCCTAATAAGGTAACGGTGATTCCTAACCGCGACCGGTTGCGTTCGGTTTGGCCGGAGGCAAAAGCAAGAGACAAGAACGGAAGGACAAGGATAAATAAGCCGGATTCCACGAATACCGCGCTTAAATCCACATTCTTTTTCCTTCCTTTTCACTTCCTTTCTTTCTTTCTCTTTTCATATCATGGGTACCCCACCTCGAAAAACTCTTGCCGAACTTTGGTACCCACAACCAGACATAACTTCCTACGGTTCTTGCTTTGGCCGAACTTCGAATGATCCATCCTTGCCCAAAATTTCATTGAGAGATCGGATAGACGCGTCTAGGACAAACACTTGCCCTCCGCAATCCACTTTGTATCAACCTTTTCAACCTCCCCCACCCTCTTATGTTGATACCCCTTTTGCAAGTCATCCTTTGTCCATCGCTGAACGTATTGAACAATCCCGTAGCCGATCTTTCACTCCTTTCACCACTTCAAATTCTTGGGATCAACAATTTCATTCACCTTCTTATCCAACTGTTGATCCTACCCCTGTCCAACCATTCAATTCCTACCAGTCCTACCCGACTTTTGCACCTTCCCTAGACATTGCTTTTACACAGCCTTTTGGGAATTTTCAGTATCCAAACAACTTTGAATCTCTTACTGAAACCCCTTCACAACCAATGTCTAGTCTAGAACGGTCCTTGGAAGACTTTACGGTAGCGTCAAGCCAACAGATGATGGATTGAATGCGTCCATGGCCACTCTCATACAACCTACTGACCCGGTAGCTAGTTTCCAGCTAGCTCCAAATTTTCCAATATATGATGAGACGGTAGGACGGGCTGAGAATTTGAGTGGAGAAAGTGAGCTGTATACCCTTCCAAATCAAACCTACCCGTCTAAAATTGAATCCCACAACTCCTGTGTTGAAAGTCTATCAAGTGTCCCAAATGAATTATCAGTTGAAGATAGAATGTTTAATGAGTTGTGCGACTTTGTAGTGTTTGATTTGCCAGATTGTGAAGGGACCTTGCCAAGTGAAACCACACCCAATCCTTTTGACCTCTACACCTCCATCTTAGAACCTGAATTGATTGAAATCCATGCTTTTGATGAGGTGTCTGAGAATATTGATTTTCACTTGATTGAGGATAATGACGCTGGGAATATTTTGGATGATGAACCCATAGATTTGGCTGAGTTTTTCTCTTCAAATCATCATCCCGAGTCATTAAATGTTTTTCCCGAACTTCATATGCGTCTTGATATTGATGATAAATGAATGGATGGGATAAATTTTGAGGAGAATATTGAGGATAGTACTGAGGATGAAACAGTTTTAATTGATGAGTCGGATTTTCCAATTCATCCTGTTCCTTTCATTGACTGTGTACACCCTCCCGAAACCTTAACTGATACCCTTCCTCAATCACCTCCCCCTACCCTTTCCATCGTTCCGACCATGCAAGAAACCGTATCATTTTCACTTCCTGTGTCTGGTTTACCAAGTTCGGCGTACCCATGGTTTCTCATGAATCTTGAGGAATTTGACCCCATTTCCCGACGGGTGAATATATTAGCACAATCGCTTTTCACACATCGGTCATCACAGATTGTGCTAATCTATTTACTCAATTTGCACCCTCAAGTTCGTATTCCACTTCTTTTTCCCTTCCGCCATTCTTCTTCTTCTCATATACCGAGACCGTATACCACTTCTATCTCCGCACGGTCTCGCGTATTCTCCATTTCTTTTCTCTACGCCTTCTTTCACCAGCCACTGCTTTATAGCGATAAAATCTTTGAATGGTTGGTACTCACTTTTAGCATGTGTAAGGCCTTGTATAGTTTGATACTGTTCTTTCCCCCCTAATCCTGAACTTCAACGCTTAACAGTGAAAACACTGTTTTACTTAAGTTTGGGGGGGACTCCTTTTTTGTATATATTTTTGTTTTCCTTTTTGTTTTGTATATAATTTGTTTCTAGGGAGTGGCGACAATTTTGACTCTCTTTGTGTAGCCTGACAGTGAGGGCACTGTCAAGTTTAAGTTTGGGGGTGTGCTCGGTAAGTTTTCTTCCTTCGCATTCATTTGTATATTTTGCATTTGCATACCTTATTAAAACCCACAAAAATCGAAAAATTTTCCAAAAAAATAAAAACTTTGTCGTCAAGTTAGCTAATAGGGTAACTTAGATTTTTATTCTGAAAGTTTAGTTGATATGTTAGAAATAACTAAATTCTAGACTTAGGAATTGAAAACCCTAAAACTAACCCTCATTCTGTCTAACTTTGGTAAGTATACGTCCTTACAATTTTTGAGTTCAGTTCTTGAGTTAAGTCAAGATGAGGGGAATGTATTGAAACTTTACTGAAAGAAAAGTCTGAAAAATAGTTCTTTTCTTGAGTTCAAATTTAGAAAGTTTATACCCTACAACTGCACTTACACGCACCTTGAAACTTGGGATAGTAGAGGATACCTAGAAATACTCTTGCCTGAAAGCTTAGTATGAAAGAAAAAACGGTATTTAAAGCTAAACACCAAAAGAGCATGTTGAAAAATATATCCGGTATTGAAAAAAGAAAAAGAAAAAGAAAAAGAAAAAGAAAAAATAGAATAAAGTCAAGACCTAGAAACTGCTATTTACGCTTTAAAGTTCACACATTCAGTAATCGGTCGTTAGTGCCTCAAGAAGCATTAATAGTCGCATGAAAGGTGTGTGAGCAAATCCGTCCATCCTTAATGAAAAGAAGTAGTATTAGGTATTAGGGCAAGAGTATTATAGCTTGAATTGAATTCTTAAGTGTAGGGGTGCAAATATACACACACGTAGGGGTATACAATCGATGTTTGGATAAAAGATAGAAATAAAGAATAAGACTTGTGTTTTCTGTAAAGTTGATAAAAATCCCTGATTTAAGGCCGCACTTTAGAAGGAAAACTCAGGAGAACCAAGGTTAAAAAGATAGGAGGTGTGAAAAATAAGGGTTGGATATTTCTAACTTAGGATGATAGAATTTCTAACGTAAATACTAAACTATAGGAGTAGAATCGACGTTAACTTATGACACTAGCTTGACGGGATTTTGTGGGTGTAATCCGCTGAAAACCCTCAGGAGACAACACTCCTCCTACTAGGGACACCTAGAGGTTTAACGGCTTGTTGCACGCGCTCAGTGCAATCGCGTTCCCTGCGAAAGTGCGGTTAGGATTTTATTTTTGTGAATAATTGGTTTTGCTCGGGACGAGCAAAAGTTAAGTTTGGGGGTATTTGTTCATACCAGAATATTGCATTTTATACCACCCATTCTTACGCTCCTGTGTTTATAGGTAGGTGCTTTTGATCAGTGTTTGCTACATATTTGCAGAATACAGGTTCTCGGCTCTGAACAGTGAAATCCATGAAAAGTACGACAAATTCTGGATTACTGCCAACAACTGATAAAACACGGGTCTCCGCTCTCTATCCGTGTGTTGCCACATAACAGTTTAAGGGACAAAATGGCAAATCGATTGTCATGTCATGCACAAAGCTCTATGTCAACACAAGATCCAAGAAATCTACGCGGAGCTCGAGGAAATCATGGCAAAAGATTCACATCACATCACCTTTTGTTCTACTAAAATTCTGGAATAATTGTGAAGAGTTTCTGAGAAAAGTACTATACCACACTGAAGAGGACTACGAACCAGGGAAACCCACAAAAGCCCACAACCCAACTCCTCCATACGGCCGCGGAACCGCGGCCTAAGCAGGCTTAGGCCGCGGATCCGCGGCCAAGTAGTGTCCTCTCTCTGTCGTATTTTGGGGGTAGTTTGGGGACTTCATATTGAGGCAGATTGTTGCCCTAGGTTTTCAGTTCACCTCCTATAAATACCCCAGAACTTGCCAAGCTTTTGGTGTTCATTCTTTGTTCCTCTTTTGTAGTTTTTAGTGTAGTTCTTCTTCTTCTTCTTCTTCATTCTTCCTCCATGGAAATGTAGTGAGATCATTGAGTGGATGTTAATGAAGATGAGGGTTTTGTATGATTCTCTTTTGTTTAACTTCCCCTTGAGATTCTTGCTTTCTCTTGATCTTTCAACCTCTTCATTGAGTTTGAAAGGTTAAGAGTTTGTTATTGATCTCAAGGGTCGTATTTTCTTATGGAATTAGCACTTCATTTCACATGCGTTCTCTACCCTTCTCTTGATCTTGCAACCTCTTGATTGAGCTTGCAAGTTTAAGGGTTGGCTATTGATCCCATACTTGTCTTGAGTTCTAGTTTCTTGTTCTTTTTATTGCTTATTTATTACTTGCTTTTTATTACCTTGCTTTACTTTCTTGCAATTTAAATTCATGCACTTACTTACTTGTAATCTTTTCTTTTCCCTTTTCTTTTTGTTCTCTCTTTTTTGTTCATTTTGTGAATGGTTGTAATTATCGTTGTTAAGAATCAATACGGTATTGTAAGTTAACGTTTCTTTGCTCGTTTCCTTTTCCCGTTATTTTCCATTGAACTCTGCCCAAACGTTACGCAAGCGCTCCGTTAGGAACCCTACCCTAATAAGGTAACGGTGATTCCTAACCGCGACCGGTTGCGTTCGGTTTGGCCGGAGGCGAAAGCAAGAGACAAGAACGGAAGGACAAGGGTAAATAAGCCGGATTCCATGAATACCGCGCTTAAATCCCCTAATCCACGTTGTTGCCGATTGCTCTAGCTTCAATTGGTCAAGACTCGGCTCAAAGGTTTTGAGTACAGATATCTTTAGTTTACACTTTCGTATATTTTCTTAACAACTTTATACTTGCAAATAATACACATAGGTTAGATTGAACAAACTCATACAAATTCTTTATTGACTCGTCTAAGACAAGAACGGAAGTACAACCATCTCCCTGTGGATCGACCCGTGCTCAACCGGCTAGCTGCATAGCGACACCGTCCTGATCGCGGTAAACTTTAAAACTTTGAACATCCGACACACTTTTGGCGTGCGATCAATGAGCGTCCAACACCTCGCTCGGGATAAGATCACCATCTCCGGGTTCGACTCTCAATCATCACGGACTCTCGGGTCTGTGATACCGACGTTACGCTTTAGGCTACTCGTCACGGACATTAAATTCCATGTCATAGATGCTAAGACATGCTATAATGCTTTGCTCGGCCGACCCTGGTTACACGAGTATAACATCATCCCTTCTACGCAGCATCAGTGTATGAAATATTTTAAGGATGGTCTCGAGTATACCGTAACAGAGAAGCTGAACCCATTCTCCATGAAAGAAGTCCACAAATACGAAGATGCGAAATACTTCTTACCGGATTTTGAGGACACAGAAAGATGTCACAAGCCGGAGAACAAAGCTATCGCTACCATTCCTATCTTCGGGAGTGATACCGAAGAAGAGGAAGAGATGGTTTATTCGGGTCCACCCCAACACAACAAGCCAGGACCGTCCGCTCCTATGTTGATCTTTGGCAGTGACTCGGAAGATGAAGTCCATGCTATATTCTCTGCTCGGCCTTCAATACAAACATTCGCTGACGAAGAGCGAAGTCTGCAAGTCGCCATGGTTCCACTTAAACATCATAAAGAACTGGACGCGCTTGATACCTACAGTGTAGAAGAGCTGCAGACGTTCTATGTCCCTCCTAGGCGAGAAGGCGAATAGGCGATCCTATTCTACCGCTCCGGGGAAACTAAAGTGGAAAAAGAAATCTGGCACGGTGCGGATCCTACGCTTGACAGACTTCAGCCCATCCGTCTGGCTAGATATTACACGGAAGGATTGAAAAGGCTGTTGAAGCGCCAAGGGATACCCTTCAAATAGACCGCTCGAAAAGCCAAATTCTATGGCAGGGTCTGGAACGTTCCGGGAACTCAACACAAGTTGCCTAATGGGAGAATGGAAGCAATCGGGCTTGGATATGTTCGGTCCAAGAAACGGGAGATACTCCGCGACTGCTATGTTGTGCATAACTTTGATGAAGAAGGGGATGCTCAATGGGAAGATGCTAACCCTGAACCAGAAAAAGTCCCCGATGCAAAAATGCCCGGTCCGTCATTCGAAGAACAAATGGACAAGCTTATAAAGGAAGCTGGTCAAAAAGTTCGAGACGACCATAATCGCGAAATGGCTTTCTATGAGAAAGCCAGGATGCAACGCCTCCTCCAACAGGCTGTGAAAGACGAAAATGCCGCTCCCTGTCAACCTATTGTAAAAAAAGGCCCGACGCAGAGGCAGAAATAAGTCAAAGAGCGGAAAAGGCGTTCCACAGCGACAAAGCGGGACTAAGAAGTCACGCGGGCGGGAATCAAGCGGTCCGGATCTATCTCTTATGAAGAAGATGAGTCGAGCATACTCTTTTCCTCAAGACATGACAAAGAAGATACTTGACCTCACTATAAAACATCAAATGCTTACACTGCCGGAGTCTAAACACCCCGAACAAGCAGGCGAAGTCTCACACCCGAACTATTTCTCCTATCACAGGGTAATAGGACACCCTCTCGAAGATTGCTTCACCTTCAAGAATTGGGTCGAAGATCAGTATCAGCTCGGCAAATTCGCTCTATCTGACAGCTGGAGGGTAACTTCGCCGCAGAAGCATGAACCCAAAGCCACGAGAGCAGAACCAGACCCACATCAGTTTTGGAAGCGAGCTCGTGCTTGTCATATGATAACAATATCAGAAGAAGAGCCCAAGAATATGGATGACCTTTCCTGGTGCTTCGAAAACAGCAATGACGAGGTGATCTCAGAATTTCCACCAGCGCCGAAAGAGCTGGAAGATGGAATACACACCACTGCGGATAACCTCAAGAAAATTGAGTTGGGGACAACAAACGACCCGCGACCGACATTCGTTAGTGAACTGTTGTCTGAAGAAAGGGTGGCTTCATTAAAAGACGTGCTTATGCAGTATAAAGATTGCTTTGCATGGAACTATTCCGAAATGCCAGGACTAGATCCAGAAATTGCTGTGCATAAATTGGCGATATCCCCGGACGTTAAACCAATCAAACAAGCACCGAGAAGAATGCGGCTCGAGCTTGAGATGAGCATTAACGCCGAAGTCAAGAAGCTGATCGACTCTGGTTTCATCCAGGAAGTTCAATATCCTGACTGGATAGCCAACATCGTCCCGGTGATGAAGAAAAATGGGACTGTGCGTATATGTGTAGACTTTCGGGATTTCAATAAAGCTTGCCCGAAGGACGATTTCCTAGTGCCAGTCACCGAGCTGATGATAGATAACACGTCCACTCACGAGATTTTCTCCTTCATGGACGGCTCATCAGGATATAATCAGATAAAGATGCATCCCGAAGACCAGAAGCACACCGCTTTCCGGACCCCTTTGGGTATATTCTGCTACAAGGTGATGCCCTTCGGTCTAAAGAACACCCGTGCCATCTATCAAAGGGCCATGACAAAGATCTTCAATGACCTTATACATGAAATCGTCGAATGCTATATCGACGACCTCTTGGTTAAGAGCAAAACATACGAGGAGCATCTCGAGCATCTGAAGATCGTATTTCAACGTCTTCGGCAATACAACTTGAAGATGAACCCTTTCAAATGCGCATTCGGGGTCTCCTCGGGCAAATTCCTGGGATTCATCGTCCGACACCGAGGTATCGAGATAGATCCATCAAAGATCAAGGCGATCATGGAAATGCTTCCGCCAAGGACTCTCAAACAATTGCGGTCCCTCTAAGGAAAGCTCGCGTACATCCGTCGTTTTATAGCCAATCTCTCTGGCAAGTGTCGTCCGTATAGTCACTTGATGAAGAAGGGAACCCTGTTCATCCGGGATCACAAATGTCAAGGTGCGCTGGACGAGATCAAGCAATATTTGCGGAACCCGCCAGTGCTGGCTGCTCCGGTCAAGGAAAAGCCTCTCATTCTTTATACAACAGCCCTCGAAAGTTCCTTAGGCGCATTATGGGCACAAGAGAACGACCAAGGGAAAGAAAGAGCTTTTTATTACTTAAGTCGAGTTCTCCTGGGGGCATAAAGCAACTATCCCCCCATCAAAAAACACTGCCTGGCGTTGATCTTCGCGATAACAAAGCTCAGGCACTATGCGTTGGCGCATGAAGTTCGTCTCATTTCGAAGGTGGACCCTCTCAAATATTTGATGTCAAAGGCCATACTGACAGGTCGGCTCGCTAAATGGGCCCTGCTCTTGATGGAGTTCTCAATAACTTATCAACCTCTTAAGGCAGTGAAAGGCCAGGCCATCGCCGACTTCCTCGCTGAGCATCTGATACCTGCCGATTCTCATCTGAATTGCGAGCTGCTGGACGAACATGCATTTGATGCGATCGACGGTAGTGATACCCGATGGGAACTCTATTTTGATGGAGAGTCTTCCATGAAGAAGCGCAAACAAAGCACCCCTATAATCAAATCGGGGGTAGGCCTCATCTTCGTAACTCCACAAAGAGGGATAATGCGCTTTGCTTTCTCCTTAACAGAGCCGAGGACGAACAATGAAGCCGAATACAAAGCTTTGATAGCAGGGCTCGAGATCGCCATCGACATGGGAATTGAAAACCTCCTTATATACGGAGATTCTCAACTGGTCGTCAGTCAAGTAAATGGCGACTACCAAACGTGCAAACCCGAACTGGTAAAGTATGGCGAGAGAGTACAGCAATCGCCGACTCAAATCTCCTCTAACATGCTGGAAAGCATACTGCACGCAGAAAATAGCAAAGCAGATGCACTAGCTAAGCTCGCTAAAGAACTGTCCGACGAGAACCTCGATGATGTAAGAATCGTGGTACAAAGCCGTCGGGTGCTTTCCCCCACAGAAATATCTTCGGAATCATCTGAAGAAAAGGGACTGACTGAGCAAATGGCTATGCAAATAAAAGACCAGGAAAAGGCTAAGGATTGGAGAGAAGTCTTTATAGACTACTTCAAATCCCGTCGAATGCCTGAAGATGCGTCCTCAAGACATCAGCTCATGAAACGAGCTCTGTCTTTCGCCTTTGTCAATAATACTCTGTACAAGAGGTCGTTTGATTCTCTGTGGTTGAGATGTCTGGGACCTGAAGAGGCGAAAAGAGTCGTTCAGGAAGTTCACGACGGACTCTGCGGCTCTCACCAAGCAGGCCCGAAGATGAAGTTGAAGATTAAACGGATGGGCTACTATTGGTCAACGATGATTCAGGACTGCCTCGAATATGCTAAGCAATACCACTCATGCCAGATTCATGGGGACTTCATTCGTCAGCACCCAAATCCTCTACATCCAACAGTGGCTAGCTGGCCGTTCAAAATGTGGGGAACTGACATAATCGGCCCTATCGAACCAGCATCGTCTAGGGGACATCGATTCATCTTGGCGACGACTGACTACTTCTCCAAATAGGCAAGCAGTACCGCCGAGGGAAGTGAAGATGGAGAATATCGTCCATTTCTTCAAGACGCACGTCATTTATCGGTTTGGAACTCCACGGCGGATCATCTCCGATAACGGGCCAGCCTACAGAAGCCACAAGATCAGCCGCTTCGCGCAACAGCACAACATAGACTGGAGATATTTCTCAGTTTATAATTCCCGAGCTAACGGTCTAGCTAAGGATTTCAACAAGACCTTGACGAAGATCGTGAAGAAGAAGGTGTCCCGAAATAAGAAGGACTGGCACGAGAGACTGCAAGAAGCTCTCTGGGCGTATCGAACTACGTTCAAGATGGCCACGAACACAATGCCGTACGCGTTGGTATTCGGTACAAAAGCAATACTCCCCCTCGAAATAGAATTACCCTCTCTATGAGTGGCAGTCCACTACGAGCTGACGGACGAAGAAAATGCTCACCTTCGGCTTGAGGAGCTTGACGCCCTTGATGAAACCCGGCTCCTAGCGCAGCAAAATCTAGAGGCTTATAAAGCAAAGATGACGCGCTCGTATGAAAGATTGACCAGGCCGAGGACATTCCGCCAAGGCGAAATCGTACTAGTGGTCAAAAGGCCTATGATCCCCAATCGCGTCAAGCGGGGAAAATTCGAGCCGAACTAAGAAGGCCCGTACATCATAGACAAGGTCTACCAGGATGGAGCCTATCTACTCATGGATATGCACGGTGAAAGGCCTTTCAGGCCAATAAACGGTCGCTTCTTAAAGAAATACTACGCTTAATGAGTCACAGCCTAGGTCAATGATGGATGACGAAGACTATGTCCGCTCGCTATCTTCCTAAGCCCAAACTCTATAAGTAGTAGCCGGCCTTCTTCAACAACGAACCGAAACGTCCTTAAACTAATGACGGACCACTACGTCCTAAAACTAGCTGTTGACCGAGATGTCGATAAACTAAGGTGGATTGCAACATCCCAAAGCCGAAATAAAAAAAATAAAAAAATAAAAACGGTATGTCCATAAGCAAAATGGGCACGGATGAAAACCCGAAAGGGCTCCGTGAGTAAAAACAGCAGGGCTACCGGCGAGTCTCGTGAAAACCCGAAAGGGCGCAACCTCGTTAGCAAAAGAAAAAGAAAAAAAAGAATAAAAAAAGACGGTATGTCCATAAGAAAAATGGGCACGGATGAAAACCCGAAAGGGCTCCGTGAGTAAAAACAGCAGGGCTACTGGCGAGTGTTTGTGAAAACCCGAAATGGCGCAATCTCGTTAAGAGACACTTACAGGGTCCTCTCAACCTTGTAAGGAGAAACTACCAACGTGAGAGCCTTACGACTCACAAGGGAGCAACACACTTAGGGATCCCCACGATTCCTAAGGAGAAATTACACTTGCGAGATCCTCACGACTCGTAAGGAGAACTCACTTATGGGACCCTCACGGCTCATAAAATTTGAAAGTCTTAAGTTACAGAGACCTGAACCTATTCTTAAGCAACCCCCACAACTTTCGATATGGCCCTACAAGTGGCTCAATACTGACCCTTGTATACAATCCACGGGAGCGAATAAACATTTCCCTAACAAAATCCCACCCGTGACTAGGGATATGTCCATATGGTGAACAACCCTTGTAAGTCCTTTCGACATATAAGGCGAAAACCCTTTTGTAAGATCCTTATGACTTACAGGGGAACATACACTTAGGAATCCTCACGATCCCTAAGGAGAAAACACGCCTACGAGATCCTCACGACTTGTAGGGAGAAATACCTTTGTGAGACCCTTACGGCTCATGAAGTCAAAAGTCTTAGTCAACAGGATCCTAACCCTGTTTACTGAGCCACCTTTGTTCGACATCGACAGGGGCAGATTATGATTCGCTCCTGGCAATATTCCAGTTGTAGCGATGCTGATGCCTAAATCGGTATCAAATTCCAAGCCCTTTCATGGCAAATGATGATTCGCTCCTGGCAATATTCCAGTTGTAGCGATGCTGATGCTGAGATTGGCACCAGATTCCAAGTTCCACACTCGCGATAAAAAAAAATCAGCGAGCTAAAAATGCATATGAAATAGCCGAAATGATGGGGCAATTTGCGACGAAATCAGCAAGTAAAAATGTATGCATACAAAAACAGCCGAAATGATTGGACAACATGCAATAAAAAGCAGTGAGTGAAAATAAAATAAATAGCAGAAATGATGGGGCACCACGAAAAAACAGCCGAAATGATTGGGCAATCGCGACCTTCGCGATATAAAAGCTGAAATGATAGAGCATCGCGGAAAGAAATAAAATAAAAAATATATATAATGAAATTTATGCCCTACATGCGATATCACAGCAATCCCTGTATATAATCCAGGGGCACAAATACAGAAGGAAACATATCTTCCCTCCCTATGCTCCATCAGAAAACGGAGCCAAGTCTTGACGGCAACTCATATAAAGCCCGAAAGGCAATTAGAGATCATCTCACCACAGCATGGAGTGATCACCACTTCGACGTTCGTCTCTACACAACAGACGAAATGTCACTACAGCGTCCCTTCTCCAACAGGATTCGAACACACCACAGCAAGCGAAGCAAAGGCCAAATTCCTAGCTTCAGGGTCTTGACGGCAACTCATATAAAACCTGAAAGACCACCAGAGATCATCTCAACCCCAGGGAAATCAGGGTCCTTGGCAAATACCTCGATTCAGGGAAATTAGCGTCCTTGACGAGAGCATCTTGATTCGCATCGAACTGCAGAGAAATCAGTGTCTTTGCAGAAATACCTCGATTCGTTTCAACTCCGAGGAAATCAGTGACCTTGGCAAATACCTCGATTCAGGGAAATTAGCGTCCTTGACGAGAGCATCTTGATTCGTGTCGACCCGCAGAGAAACCAGTGTCTTTGCAGGAATACCTCGATTCGTTTCAACTCCGAGGAAATCAGTGTCCTTGGCAAATACCTCGATTCAGGGAAATTAGCGTCCTTGACGAGAGCACCGTGATTCGCGTCGACCCGCAGGGAAATTAGTGTCTTTGCAGGAGCACCTCGATTCGTTTCAACTATGAGGAAATCAGTGTCCTTGGTAAATACCTCGATTCAGAGAAATTAGTGTCCTTGACGAGAGCATCTCGATTCGTCTCGACTCGTGAGGAAATTAGTGTCATCACGAGAACTTCTCGATTCGTCTCGACTTGCGAGATAAAGCCTTAGGCAGCGGGGATTAAAAAACCTGTTTAAGCACTGGGACCCTGCAAGTCGGTCCAAAATGGTCTCTTGCATACTATCCACGGGTTACACTCTCCAAACTTGAATCTCGACAAGGAGGGAAACAACCGCTTACGAATCCTCTCGATTCGTAAGAGGGAAAATTCTCTTATAAGATCCTTACGACTTATAAGAGAAAACGCACTTAGGGATCCTCACGATTCTTAAGGAGAAAATACACCTACGAGATCCTCTCGATCCGTAGGGAGAAAAGTCTTTGTGGGACCCTCACGGCTCATAAAGTTGAAAAGTCTTAGGCAGCAGATCTGAACCTGCCTCCTAAGCCATCATTACCTCTTGAAGAAGCCAAGACAGGATGCTCGCTCCATCATCTGTCAACCATGTTTACTAAGGCAGCATACTGATAATAAAAGAAGGAAGAAAGCGCAGAGATGACACACGACATGGCAAAAAAATGTGTGTATCTTTATGGCGAATCGTATAAAAGAATAAAGAATGGATACATTTTATTCAAAGATTACAAGTGTATAATTGATACAAAAAGCAGCTACTGAGAAGGAAGCGTCTTAAATAGCCCCATCAATTGCTCGCGCACTTCCTTCAATGCCTTCTCCTGACCGGTCGCCACCGCCAATTCTGCTTCCACTTGAGCCCGTTGCTGCAGGAAGGATGAAAACTGCTCCTCAACCTCCTGCTAAGCTGCGTCGCGACCTTGGGCATCACGCTCAGCGACATCGAGCTTCTGCTTCAGTGTTAGCCCATCAGAAATACTTTGCAGAAGGTCCTCGAAGATAGCCTTCACCTGGGCAGCGTTCGCATCGACCTCAGCACGCAGGTGAGCAGTCTTGCTTAAGGACTCTTAGCATTCCCTCAGCCTTAAAGCCGCTTCTTGATCCAAATGGCGGAAGTAAGAAGCGCTCTGCTCGATCCATGCTGCCCGTTGAGTACTTGCGGCCAAAACCTCGGGGACAGGACGCATAAGCTCCAGCTGATGCAGGCGGGCCTCGATCTCCTGCAATGATTAACCCAAGACTCGACGACGCCTTCATTATGAAAATTTACAAGCGTCGCCAGCATCGGATTAACCTCCGTAGTGAAATCTACGGCAGATGGGGGAACGTCTGCGTCAAGCTCTTCGACGTATCCGCTCAGTATACCCAAACTCATCGCAGCACCCTTTGAAGATGGACGTCTCAAGAAGGGGACTGCCAGCATTATGATGTGAGGCTCGAAGGGGGCCAGAATCGGAACGACAGCTGAAAAAACAAAACACAATCAGATGACGGTTCAAGAAATATAAGAAAGTCATCAATGAGGGAGTATACTATACCAGCTGCAGCAGGCGGCAAAGCTGGGATGACCGGTGGCGCAACCGATCCCTTATCTCCTTCTTCGATCTGTAACACTGCAATCAGGGCAAGGAAGCATCAGAAATAATTCCATTATCGGAAAAAGAAAGGGCATTAATTGAAAACTATACTCACCAGCGCCACTGGAGGAAGTAAGCTTCGATGGGAAGGAGAAGTGTGGGTGCAGCACCTGGTAAAGGTGATCAAAAAGCACTCCTGCAAAGACACGATAGTACGACATCAGTACATAAATTATGCAATAAAGACAATACTGACGGGTCACGAATCCATACCTTCCAGCATTTGCGACGGTGCGAGAGAAGGTAAAGAGGTGGCCACTGTCAAGGCAGTAGCTGACGGCGCTCCCTCGAGCAATGTGGCATCAACACTGGCCGCGCCTGTGTTAGAAACAAGATAAGCACTGTCAGAAAAGTTACAGAATGAAGAAAAGGATGGTAACCCAAAATTTACCTGATGAGTCACCAGCCGAAACGGCGGTGTCTCCCTCCTCCATTGACACAGGTTCGCCTCCCGTCGCCTCATCACCAGATTCTACGGGAGCCGTCGTCGTGCTCGCGAGGCCAGGAGACGGCGGAGGACCGTAGACGGGGAGAGAAATGATCAGAGCATTGCCAGGCTCTTGAGAAAGAGCGGCCGGCTCATCTTCGGGAATCATGCCCGTCTCATCCGCTACTCCCTCGGGCTCCGCGGTCACGGCCTTCTCGTCCACCGTTGCCATAGGGTCGTCCGTCTCAGCTGCTCCATCCGCTACTGCCCCAGGCTCGGTTATAGCAGCCGTCTTATTTGCCGCTACCTCGGGCTCGGCATCAACAACCTTCTCGGGCATAGTAGGCATGACCGTTTCGTCAGCCCTTAGCTCAGGCCCGGCGACTACGGCTGCACCGCCTACCGTCGGCTCGGTTTCGACTACTACCTTCTCCACCGTCCCCTCTGGCTCGACGGTTTCCGCTGCTCCTTCAGTTGGACTCAGCCCTGCAGGACAAGATATATAAGAACCGATAGGTTTACAATTCTTACAACAAAAGTCTCGAAAAACACATTACCTGAGGTGGATTGATCGTTGGCCCCCCGAGCTGCATGCACCGCCCGCCTATGAGCAGTGGACAAGGCGACCGGAGAATCTTCCGAAGGAGTAGCAGCACGAGGAACGGCGTTTGGGCCCGTTCCCACGGCCAAAGTAGCTCTGCGCTCCTTCGCCTCGCGCCTCAAGCTCTTCCTCTCCTCCCGGGCCGTCACGACGGACCTCTTTGAAGCTTCCTTCATCAAGGCGTCTTCGTCCATGTTCAGAGTTGCCTCCAGAGTCTTCAAGGCATCCCTCATCGGCTTTTCAAGTCGGGTCTCTCGTGGCAGCCCCGAAGAGGCCGGGACTTCAGTAGCTGGCCCGGGAAGAGTCCCCGAATCGGCTTGCGCATAAGATCCCGCGGCCCCTGCAAAAAGACAAAGAAAAGATTATATTAGCCATAAAAAGAAGAATAAAGACTCAGTGAGCCGAGACATACCAGCGCCCGATAGAGCGCGTTTCCTTTCCTCCTCTTGGAAGGTTTTCAGGGAAGCAGCGATGGCTTCTTCGGTAGAAACGCCTGTTTTTTAAAAAAAAGAGGGAAAGCATTAGTCAAAGACAATGATAAAAGTACGATGAAATGACGAAGAGTGCAACCAATGATTACCTGACTGAGCAAGTTTAGCTAACCACGCTTCAAGCCTTGCCAATCGCTCATAAGCCTCAATGGCGGCCGCCAGGTCGGTGTCTTCTGGCTCTACCAAGAAACCCTCGTTGCTCCCGTATTCGATTAAGCCTTGGGTGAGAGGGGCCTGAGGCTATAAGCCGAGGACGACATCGAGAGAAAGAACAGACTTCTTCTTCCTCTTTTGCGCGCGGACCCCAGTTGCCGGCAAAATCAGCTTACGCTTCGCAGGCACCCTAGGCCAGCAGGTCCCAATGTCTGAGTCCACGCCAGACTCGGGCGAAACTACATTCACCATCTCTACTGGAGCACAGGGCGCTGGGGGCGCCCCCACGGTATCATGAGGCGGCAATCCGTGCGGAGGGCTCAGCACGCGCGGTGGCTGTAACAACCGAGTCCAGTTCTACAAATTTCAGTTATCGCATGTGTAGTGTGTGGTATTTATTTCATTTATCTTGCTTGACTATTGCCAGTTATAGTTTACACCGACATGTCATATTCTGCATATAACAATTTAAGTCATCGAAAATTTAATTAAAAATAATTGACATGGCCTGCTTGATACCCCTAACCCTGTGGTAGCGTCCTTACATCGTGTTCTCATCCCGTTCAGTGAAACAGACGTGTTTGGACGGCTACGCGCACGTATGTGCGTTCGTTCTTGGGGCATGCTTTTTAATTATAAAATCCTTCATTTTAATTTTGGGAACCTACCAATAATTTTTATATTTCAAATTCAAACCTTTGGACTTGACCCGGACGCAATTCTAAAATATTTTGCATTTTACGCCAAATCCTATTTTCTAAATTTTTTTTAAAACCGGCCAAAGTATATTCTTCAGCCTTTTCATCTTAGCCAACGATATTTCTTTAAATCCTAAAATCTTTCACTAATTTTCCCCTGAACAAATCAACACCTGATAATCTTTTAAATTTTTTAATCCCTAAACAAATCTTTATCCCCAACCAATCGCGCTTCACTTCTCCTCCCCTGGGCCCGCGCCTCTCTCTCCTTCTCTTTCTCTTTCTTCTCTCTCACTCATCCCACTACCATCCAATATTCTTTCTCCTCTCATTTTCTCTCTCCTCTCGATCTCTCTCCCCCTCCCATCTCTCTCCTCTCGATCTCTCTCTCTCCCCCTGCGTCTCCTCTCTCTCTCTCTCTCTCTCTTCTTCTTTAAATTTCCTTCCCCCTTCAAAAATAAATAGAACCCATCCCTGAGAAACCTAGCCGCCTTCCTCCTTCGTCTCTGCCTAGCGCCGTCGCCGCCGCACCAGTCTCGTCGCCCCTCAACCTTCATCGCAGCCGCCTCTACCCTCCCTCCTTCCTCCTCTCCCCGAGCATCCTGCACGAGCAAACGCGCTCCCCCTGCACACTACTGCACACCGTGGGATCACCGTCGGTGATCTTGATCCGTTCCCCTGGCCCTCGCGCACCCCTCTGTGAGCATAGCTTCTCTTCCTCTTCTTCTCCTCCTTCCTTCTCTTTCTTTTCTTTTCTTTCTTTGCTGTTAATTCTGTTTTGATCGCCGATGGTCGATGCAGGTACCTCGTCGGAGCTCCGTCGACGCCGTCGACCCTCACGATCCCTCTCCAAACCATTGTAAGCCTGCTCCCCTTCATCTTCCTTCTCTTCTTTCTTCTTATTCTTCTCTTCTCTTTCTTTCATCCATTCTTGCATTTTCAATGTTCAATGTTTTTTCTGTTTACCGGAATCCGACCGTGCCGGCGACGTTTCCCGACGACCCAGCAAGGACCCCTGACCCGTGTGACTCCACCGTTCATCGTTTGGGTTCTTTCCGTGAACCGTGCGCGCGTCGCGATTTTTCCCCGCCGACGCGTAACGTTCCGTTTTCCGTTTCGCGACCCGTCGAGGCAAGTGAAACTTGCTACATGCTATTTTTAAACTATTCGTATGCTAAATTATTTATTTCCTGTTAAACCTCTAAGTAGAATCGAAAGAATTGGATTTCAAGTTAACCGTACATAGTTCCGTTACACATTTTATGATCCCGAACTTGAAACCTAGTTTTGAATCTAATTATTTATACCTAATAATCACCTGTAAGCGATAGACCATGCGATCACATTCGTCTATAGCCATGATAACCCTTTTATCCAGTGTAAACCTATCAGACATCCATGTGCAACTTTAACCGGTCTAATTACAACTGCATCCATTAAACAGATTATACATGTCGTCGCATCCATGGATCACTCAATATTTATTAACCTGGTTTTCAGCATTCACACCTATCATACTGTATTCACATAATGCTGACACTGTCTGTTAAACACAACTGATAACTGTATGGCTAAATAATTAAATCTGCTTTATTTCCTAACCGATGATATGTGCCATTTTATTGTGTTGATACCCATACTTGATTATTTATAACCAGGATTATGAGCACATACATGATATCTTTCACCACCTGTTATGACTTGCTACACACCTACTACTTGACCCGACATGGTACCGTACACTACTTGACTTGACCTGATGCACCATGACATGACCCGTTACCTGATCTTGTGTCTAATGCCAACAAACCTGACATGTAGTCCTCACGGACCGTCCCTGTTGTCTATCCAGATAAACCTGCTCTTACCTGATCCTGTGTTGGCATTAGTTCTCGATTACGGAATACCTGACTTGACACATATAACTTGGGGGCATGGGGAAATCAGTGATGAAATCCTGACTTGTAACTCGACAGTTGCTCGCTTATACTGATCAGTCTTAGAGGCTAGGCCCGCCTCGTGACGATGCTGCTGACATCGTTGGTTTGTACTCCTTTCCTGTTAGTGCCTAGCGGCACGTCTCGGTTCAGCCCGAGAGTCTGAGACCATGGTCCCGGGCATGCACGGGATACTATTGAGTTACATCGATGATTCATCAAATTGATTTCAAAGACTTTAGAATAGAAAACCCAATAGAACAGTTTAGTTTACTCACTGCACACTACCCTTCACTGCCCCGATTTATATTACTGTTGCACCTGCTTTTCATTCATGTTTATATTTGCATTGCCTGTTACCCTGTTTATATTTTATTACCTGATGACATGATGCGCTGACATCTGGGTTTTGCATGGCCCAGATTCCGTACCTTTGCTGCAGTCCGGGCAGGAGTACTTCAGTCAGCAAGCTGAGCAGTGAGGTTTCAGTAGTAGCTAGTTCTTTTTATTTTTCTGCATTTTATTCCTGATGTGAGCCCGTATTATGGGACATACATTCCAGTTATTTTGTATTGGATCCTTTGCTTCTGCACTTTTATTATTCTTGACTCATGTTATCTTGCTTATGGACATGTATTAGATAGTTACATTTTGTTCTTGATATCTCTACAGCTGTAATATGACTGTGGATGGATACTTCCTACCCATAGGTAGCATGGTTGGCTATATCACGTGCCCAATTTAGCGTACTCTGGGAAGCGGGGCGTGACATGGTTCTTTTGGTATCAGAGCCATATGATAGTCGGGTTGATTCTTTTGTAGTTTGGTATTGTACCTAATACACGAATCAGAATACCCGTATTTAGGAAACATGTCCTGCCACCTTGTCGTTTACCGTTCTTGAATCAAGTCCTTCCTGATTATATCTTTTACGATGTGCAAACTTCCTTTGCATATCGACTCGAAACCTAATTCCTTGTTATCTCTAGGAGTTAGGCGACTTGGGTGGAGTTATGTAATTGTAGCTATGATACCGCGGCATACTTACAATGCGGTACTCTATTTAAGTAACTTGGAGAACTAGCCTTGATCTATATTTTGAATCTGTGATCATGCTAATCTTTGGGTGTTTTGGTTTCAGGAGTATGGCAGACAAGAATCTGAAGACGTACCAAAGGCGCGTTGACGAAGCCGCCATGCTTGGAGTGATACGGGGAATGCTGGAGAATCAAAAGAGACAGACCGAGCTGATCCAGCAGCAAGCTGAATCGTTTCAGGAAGGATTGCGGACCGTTCAGCAGCCCGTGAACAATGTTGGAGCTAAGCCGGTTGATCGTTTGGGGACCGCAGCAGATTTCAGGCGTTTGGGTCCGTCTATCTTTACCGGTTTGGAGGAGCCGTTGCCAGCGGAGCAGTGGCTAGTTGACATGGAGAACTTGCTTATTGCGGTGCAGATCCCAGAAGATAAAATGGTGGATGTGGTGCGCATTCAGTTAGTGGACTACGCCCGTGAATGGTGGCTTGTGGAGGAGACCCGCTTGCCCAAGCCGATCAAGTGGGCAGATTTTTCGAAGAGTTTCCTGGAGAAGTTCTTCCCGCGGACTGCACGGGAGGAAATGGAAGAGAAGTTCATCAGTCTGAAGCAGAATGGTGCGGCCGTAGATGTACATGCAGCTGAGTGGATACGGCTCAGTAGATTCGCGGGACCTTTAGTTGCCAACGATGCAGACAGGGCACGGAGGTTCATGCGCAGCTTGGATGTGGACATCCAGAGGCAGATTGTCTTCCTGGGTTTGATCACCTTCTCACAGGTCCTTACAGCCACCCGAGAACAGCAGAGCCTATCTGGGAAGATTGGGAGTTTGCAACAGATAGCGGTTGCAGTAAGGAAGCCGGCATGTGTACCTAACCGAGCTCATGGACACAGAGGTATTCCAGTCGACTGTTGTGGTGTAACACCGATGAAGAAGTCTGCTGTCATTGATCAGAGGAAGCGCGTGGTTTGTAGCTACTGCCACTTACTAGGACATTTTCAAAAGGAATGTCGCAGGATGCAGGGACTTTGTCTGGTTTGTGGATCAGCGGATCATACTGTTAGTTCTTTTCCGTCGAAGTTACGCACAAGGGATGATATTCAGAATCCTCCGCAGAAATCATTTCAGGGATAGAAGCAGTTGACTCAAGGACCTAATCAGGCTTGAGCTTTTACCTTGATGGCTGAGGAAGCTAAGGCGTCTGGAGAAGTTGTTTCAGGTATTCTACTCGTTCATGGTTTTCCCGCATTAGCATTATTTGATTCTGGTGCATCCCATTGTTGTATGTCGTCCAAGTTTATAACTACACACTCGATTACCTGTACGGCCCTGTCTAGTTTCTGGGACATACACACTGGGAATGGGAAAATCATATCTAGTAGAGAATGTAAAGATTGTACAGTTGTTGTTTGCGGACGGGAGCTTTTTGCAGATTTCTTGGTGATTGATACGGGCAGCTACGAAGTCGTCTTTGGAATGTATTTTCTCGGTACTTTCCACGCTCACATTGATTGTAGGGCGAAGAAAGTAATTTTCCAGATTCCCGGATATCCCGAGTTTACCTTCACTAGAGGAAGCAGTTCTGTCGGGCCAGTCGAGTTTAGGGCTAGGCCGAAAACTAATATTATTACATCAATGGAGGTTGGTGAAAGTGAAGAGCCAGCTGTTGTTCATGATTTTATGGACGTGTTTGAAGATATATCGGGATTACCGCCGAAGCGGGACGTGGAGTTCGCAATTGATCTTATTCCTGGTGCAGCGCCAGTATCTAAAGCGTATTATCCAATGGCACCAATGGAGTTGGAAGAAGTCAAGAAACATGTTGCTGAATTGCTTGAGAAGGGTTGGATTCAAAGCAATAACTCGCCTTGGGGAGCTCCAGTTCTTTTAGTTAAGAAGAAAGATGGCACGAGAAGAATGTGCATCGACTATCGAGAATTAAACCGGGTGACTATTAAGAACATGTACCCGATCCCTCGCATTGGCGAACTTTTTGAGCATCTTAGTGGCGCGAGAGTATTCTCAAAGCTGGATTTGCGTCATCAGGTCCGAGTGAAAGCAGAAGATATTTGCAAGACGGCGTTCCGAACCCGGTATGGACATTACGAGTACTTAGTGATGCCCTTCGGAGTAACGAATGCACCGGCGATATTCATGGACTTGATGAACCGAATCTTTTCACCATTCTTGGATCAGTTTATTGTGGTGTTCATTGATGATATTCTGTTCTATTCAAAGAGTTTTGAAGAGCATACACAACATTTGAAGATCGCACTGCAGACGTTGAGGCAGGAGAAGTTATATGCGAAGATGAGCAAGTGCGGGTTTTGGTTGGAAGAAGTAAAGTTTTTGGGGCATGTCGTGTCTGGCGATGGAATCGCCGTCGATCCAGAAAAGATTGCAGCAGTTCGAGATTGGCCGATTCCAAAGAATGTTGCGGAGATAAGAAGTTTTCTTGGACTCGCCGGGTATTACAGAAGATTTGTGGAGAACTTTGCTCGTCTGGCGGAGCCGTTGACCAAGCTTACGCGCAAGGAGGTACCTTTTGTGTGGACGGACAGATGTGCGTCAGCTTTTGAGACGTTGAAGCAAAAATTGATAACCGCCCCAATTCTGACCGTGCCAGACAGTTCCGGAGGATTGGTGATCCACAGCGACGCATCTAGGAAAGGATTGGGATGCGTTTTGATGCAGCATGGGAAGGTTGTAGCATACGCATCAAGGCAGTTGAAGACCCATGAGAAGATTTACCCAACTCACGACTTGGAGCTTGCGGCTGTGATTTTCGCTTTGAAGATTTGGAGACACTACCTTTTTGGCGAAAGGGTCGAAGTTTTCACGGATCATAAGAGTTTGAAGTATGTGTTCACACAGAAGGAGCTTAATATGAGGCAGCGTAGATGGTTAGAGCTAATGGTCGATTACGATCTTGATCTAAGTACCATCCGGGAAAGGTTAATGTCGTACCGGATGCGCTCAGTCGGTTACCAGCAATTCAGATGTCGACTACGCGGAAAGAACTCGTTGAAGACTTTCGAAGATTTGATTTGGAGGTTGTACTACCGCGTTCTTCGGGAAGGTTGATGCAGCTGCAAGTACATTCGTCGCTGATCGAGAATATTAAAGCAGTGCAATTGCAGGATCCTAGATTGCAAAAGTTTTGAGAACAGGTTGAAGCCGGACTACGAACAGATTTATTGATCCACGAAGATGGTTCGTTGAGGTATGGTAGCCGTTTGTGTGTGCCAAAGGGAGATATTCGTGAAGAGCTTATGAAGGAGGCACACAGTTCAGCTTATTCCGTACATCCAGGAGGCACAAAGATGTACTGAGACTTAGCATTTCTGGTGGGAAGGTATGAAACGGGAGATTGCTCGCTTTGTGGCAAAGTGCTTGGTGTGTCAGCCAGTTAAGGCTGAACATCAAAGGGTTGCTGGTTTATTGCAACCACTTCTGATTCCTCAGTGGAAGTGGGAACTTATAACTATGGATTTCGTGACAGCCCTACCGCGGAGTCCAAAAGGCAACAATGCAGTATGGGTGATTGTTGATCGTTTGACCAAGGAAGCTCATTTTATTCCTTTACGGGATGGTCAATCAACAGAAACTTTGGCGGAGCGGTACATGCAGGAGATTGTAAGATTGCATGGAGTACCGGTAAGTATCGTGTCCGATCGTGACACTCGGTTCTTATCACACTTCTGGAGGAGTTTACAGGAAAGTTTGGGGACTCGATTGAAGTTTAGCACAGCTTATCATCCTCAAACTGATGGTCAGTCGGAGAGAACGATCCAAACTCTTGAAAATATGTTGAGAGCATGCATGTTGGACTTCAAGGGTTCTTGGGAGGATCATCTACATTTGGTGGAGTTTTCTTACAACAACAGTTTCCAGGCAACTATTCAGATGGCTCCATTTGAAGCTTTGTATGGTCGCAAGTGTCGTTCACCAGTTTGTTGGGACGATGTTGGTGAACGAAGATTGTTGGGACCATATTTGGTTGTGCAGACAATTGAGAAAGTTAATGCTATTCGGAATCATATGAAAGCAGTTCAAGACTGACAGAAGAGTTAGGCAGATACGTCGAGAAGACCTCTAGAGTTCGCTGTGGGTGAGTTGGTATTCTTGAAGATATCGCCAACCAGAGGGGTGATTCGTTTTGGAAGTCGAGGAAAGCTCAGTCCTCGATTCGTTGGACCCTTTGAGATCTTGGAGCGTGCTGGTGAGGTAGCGTATCGTTTGGCGTTACCGCAGTCCTTGGCGAATGTGCATGATGTGTTTCACGTATCTCAACTCCGTAAGTATGTTCGGGATGAAACGCATGTATTGGATCATTCGGAGCTGACGGTACGAAAAGACTTGACTTTTGAGGAGCGACTGGTTGAAATTGTGGATCGAAGGGAAAAGGTTCTTAAGAACAATGTTATCTCTCTTGTACGTGTTTTTTGGGGTAATCGCTCGCATGGAGAGTCCACTTGGGAACGAGAAGATGAAATCCGGCAGAAGTTTCCTCATCTTTTCTTGTAGTTTGATTTTCGTCTATCCTTTGTATTCTTGGAATTTCGAGGACGAAATTCTTTTTGTAGTTGGGTATAATGTAACAACTGAGTCCAGTTCTACAAATTTCAGTTACCGTATGTGTAGTGTGTGGTATTTATTTCATTTATGTTGCTTGACTGTTGCCAGTTATAGTTTACACCGACATATCATATTCTGCATATAACAATTTAAGTCATCGAAAATTTAATTAAAAATAATTGACATGGCCTGCTTGATACCCCTAACCCTGTGGTAGCGTCCTTAGATCGTGTTCTCGTCCCGTTCAGTGAAACAGACGTGTTTGGACGGCTACGCGAACGTACGTCCGTCCGTTCTTGGGGCATGCTTTTTAATTATAAAATCCTTCATTTTAATTTTGGTAACCTACCAATAATTTTTATATTTCAAATTCAAATTTTTGGACTCGACCCGGGCACAATTCTGAAATATTTTGCATTTTACGCCAAATCCTATTTTCTAAATTTTTTTAAAAACCGGCCAAAGTATACTCTTCAGCCTTTTCATCTTAGCCAACGATATTTCTTTAAATCCTAAAATCTTTCACTAATTTTCCTCTGAACAAATCAACACCTGATAATCTTTTGAATTTTTTAATCCCTAAACAAATCTTTATCCCCAACCAATTGCGCTTCACTTCTCTTCCCCTGGGCCCGCGCCTCTCTCTCCCTCTCTCTTTTCTTCTTCTCTTTCTCTCTCTCTCATCCCACTACCGTCCAATATTCTTTCTCCTCTCATTTTCTCTCTCCTCTCGATCTCTCTCTCTCCTCTCGATCTCTTCTTTAAATTTCCTTCCCCTTTCAAAAATAAACAGAACCCATCCCTGAGAAACCTGGCCGCCTTCCTCCCTCGCCTCTGCCTAGCGCCGACGCCGCCGCACCAGCCTCGTCGCCCCTCAACCCTCGTCGCAGCCGCCTCTACCCTCCCTCCTTCCTCCTCTCTCCGAGCACCCTGCACGAGCAACCGTGCACCCCCTGTACACTGCTGCACACCGTGGGATCGCCGCCGGTGATCTTGATCCGTGCCCCTGGCCCTCGCGCACCCCTCTGTGAGCATAGCTTCCCTTCCTCTTCTTCTTCTCCTTCCTTCTCCTTCTTTTCTTTTCTTTCTTTGCTGTTAATTCTGTTTTGATCGCCGATGGTCACTGCAGGTACCTCGTCGGAGCTCCGTCGACGCCGTCGACCCTCACGATCCCTCTCCAAACCATTGTAAGCCTGCTCCCCTTCATCTTCCTTCTCTTCTTTCTTCTTATTCTTCTATTCTCTTTCTTTCATGCATTCTTGCATTTTCAATGTTCACTGTTTTGTCTGTTTTCCGGAATCCGACTGCGCCGGCGACGTTTCCCGACGACCCAGCGAGGACCCCTGACCCGTGTGACTCCACCGTTCGTCGTTTGGGTTCGTTCCGTGAACCGTGCGCGCGTCGCGATTTTTCCCCGCCGACGCGTAACGTTCCGTTTTCCGTTTCGCGACCCGTCGAGGCAAGTGAAACTTGCTACATGCTATTTTTAAACTATTCGTATGCTAAATTATTTATTTCCTGTTAAACCTCTAAGTAGAATCGAAAGAATTGGATTTCAAGTTAACCGTATATAGTTCCGTTACACATTTTATGATCCCGAACTTGAAACCTAGTTTTGAATCTAATTATTTATACCTAGTAATCACCTGTAAGCGATAGACCAAGTGATCACATTCGTCTATAGCCATGATAACCCTTTTATCCAGTGCAAACCTATCAGACATCCATGTGCAACTTTAACCGGTCTAATTACAACTGCATCTATTAAACAGATTATACATGTCGTCGCATCCATGGATCACTCAATATTTATTAACCTGGTTTTCAGCATCACACCTATCATACTGTATTCACATAATGCTGACACTGTCTGTTAAACACAACTGATAACTGTATGGCTAATTAATTAAATCTGCTTTATTGCCTAACCGATGATATGTGCCATTTTATTGTGTTGATACCCATGCTTGATTATTTATAACCAGGATTATGAGCACATACATGATATCTTTCACCACCTGTTATGACTTGCTACACACCTACCACTTGATCCGACATGGTACAATATACTACTTGACCTGACCTGATGCACTATGACGTGACCCGTTATCTGATCTTGTGTCTACTGCCAACAAACCTGACATGTAGTCCTCACGGACCATTCCTGTTGTCTATCCAGACAATCCTGCTCTTACCTGATCCTGTGTTGGCATTAGTTCTCGATTACGGAATACCTGACTTGACACATATAACTTGGGGGCATGGGGAAATCAATGATGAAATCCTGACTTGTAACTCGACAGTTGCTCGCTTATACTGATCAGTCTTAGAGGCTAGGCTCGCCTCGTGACGATGCTGCTGACATCGTTGGTCTGTACTCTTTTCCTGTTTGTGCCTAGCGACACGTCTCGGTTCAGCCCGAGAGTCTGAGATCGTGGTCCCGGGCATGCACGGGATACTATTGAGTTACATCTATGATTCATCAAATTGATTTCAAAGACTTTAGAATAGAAAACCCAATAGAACAGTTTTAGTTTACTCACTGCACACTACCCTTCACTGCCCCGATTCATATTACTGTTGCACCTGCTTTTCATTCATGTTTATATTTGCATTGCCTGTTACCCTGTTTATATTTTATTACCTGATGACATGACGCGCTGACGTCTGGGTTTTGCATGGCCCAGATTCCGTACCTTTGCTGCAGTCCGGGCAGGAGTACTTCAGTCAACAGGTTGAGCAATGAGGTTTCAGTAGTAGCTAGTTCTTTTTATTTTCTGCATTTTATTCCTGATGTGAGCCCGTATTATGGGACATACATTCCAGTTATTTTGTATTGGATCCTTTGCTTCCACACTTTTATTATTCTTGACTCATGTTATCTTGGCTTATGGACATGTATTAGATAGTTACATTTTGTTCTTGATATCTCTACATCCGTAATGTGATTGTTGATGGATACTTCCTACCCACAGGTAGCATGGTTGGCTATGTCACGTGCCCAATTTAGCGTACTCTGGGAAGCGGGGCGTGACAGTGGCCCAGCTCTAGCATCTCTCAGCGGAGGAATGACAGGGGTCCTTGGCTTCAGGGGAGCCTTGCGGTCGCTGCCGGGAGGTGCACCCTTGCGGTCAACCAACATGCGCTTCTCTTCACGGATGACTGCACCCATTGCGTGCGCATACCAAGCCACGTATACGTTGAGTACCCGTGGGACGCCGCTCGACCCACTGATAAAGAAGTAGGAGCCCGTGTTCAGCCGCATAAAGTGGTGTAACGCGCTCCGTATCCCCTCCCTGGTGGCCGCGGGCTCTTCAAAAAATGCCTCCAATGGGACCCCCTGGTTATAGCCTAGTTGCTGGGAGAACCGATTGCGGTTGTACCTCATGAAGAGCGCCTTATCATTTTGCCTGAACACCAGAAAGCCCGGACGTATGGAGTATAAGTGCAGGATCTCCTGGGCTTTCAATACGGAGGCCCCGTCTTTGAAAATATCGCGCAGCGCCAACACTGTCTTGGAGGTATCCGGGCCAATGGTCATCACCTTGTCTTGGAAAGAAATTCTCGCTCCGACCATGTGCGGACGGAGAAGCAACCCCCCAGCCTCCCGCGGAGATGGATTCACAATAGAAGCGCCGACTAACCGCATGACTCTCGGGAGTCTGCACTTCTCGTAAAAAGAGGGGCTCTTATGAATCTCGAATACTCCAAGCACATGCAGTTCTATCCATGAAGTAAAATAGTGCATCGGGAAATTGGCGGGTTGCACCCCGGGTTCATTTGCGTCCGCCGCCACGCTTAATCCATGATACAGGTGAGCCAGCCCGGCGATTCCGATCGACAATTGTATACCATCCACCATTCGGTGCGCTGGGTAGAAGACGGACGGCGTAATGTAGCGTGGGTGCATGGGAAGCGCGAAACAGGACAGCCATAATCCCAGAAACCCGAGGAAGAAGGTCTCTTCGTCAATGCCCGGGGTGGCGATTTTCGATAAGGGCATGATGGCAGCGTCAGGAAGGTAAAAACCTTGTTGGTCATCCTCCAATGCTGGTAGGCGATCTAACCCAAAGCCGAAGGGGTCGTCGAGCTTGGTGAACTTTTCATTCCGCTGTGATAGAATCTCCGGTCGAAGAAAGCGGGCAATAAAATCTACAACACTAACTCCCCGGATTCCTGATTCCAAGTAGAGACCGTCATATATATTCACAACCCTCACCAGACTCGGAAACTGGTGCTGAATAGCATTCTCCGGCGTCAGGCCCATTACCAACGGCTTGGTGGCGAAGACATACTCATCTGGAGGAAGTAACTCCTCATAATGCTCCCCACTCACCGGCAGACCGGATATCTCAGCAAATTCTTCTAGGGGGATGGAGACTTCCCTGTCCGTCAAGAGAAAAGTATGAGTGGGGATGTTCCATTGGTCCACGAACGCCTTAACCCACTACGTTGGAGGAGCTGGGTACTCAAAAAGCGAGGCGTAGACGGCAGGGTACAAACCGATCTTCATCAGATGCGTCTTCTTCGCTGACAAGATATACCTCGCCCACTGAAAATATCCGGCCGATTGTCGAGGGGTCAATCCGAGGTTATAAGCCTGTCCCTAAGGGCGCACCTCACCTTGGTATATGCGTCGCCCCAGAATGTCCACGGTCGGCGGCGGCTGCACGGGAATAGCAGCAATCGAAGGCTGGAGAATATCCTCCGAGTTCCAATTCACAACCTCCACGGCATAGTTCACCGGAGGTGCATCCGCATACGGGATCGACGAGATTGGCTCTGAAGGCGTCGCACAGGAGAAGCTTCGGCGACCCTTAATGATTTCATTATACCATCTGCCCCACAGATGAAGGTTCTTATGCTCCGGGTCGTGATCCTTAATCAGAGCAAGAACTTCCCGGTCCACTGGCGCCTCAGGGAAACCTCCTTCTGAGTGGAAGAACGAGAATAATAGATCAGCAGACATGTTTCCTGCGAAAGGACAGAAATCAGCCGTCAGTGTTGTAATTCCAACGCTTGGCATTTTAAAATTTATACTATACTGCAATGCAGTAGATAATGGACCAAAAGGGGACCCACAAAATGTAGATGACAATGTGTCAGTTAATAAGATAACCCCATAATTAGATGAGACTGTCAATTAATGAGAAGATCCCCAAAAGAATACTCTCATTAGATGAAAAATCCCTAGAGACAAGGAGAAAATCTCCCATTTCAGAGCAAAGCTCTGTCACAGAGTGACACTTGTCAAACTCTGGTCTCAAGGGAATAAAATCCCTTAAAGAGCTTGGCTCTGTAATAATGATGGAAAAATCCATCAAAGGAAAATTAATTTCTAAAAGATTAAAGTTTGGGATCTTAAAAATCCATGAAAACTCTTAAGAGTTCTTCATTTTTAGATCAAAAAGATCTATATTTTGTCCATGAGCAAAGCTCTGTTCATGTGTTAGAAACCCTGAAACAAGATCTCTTTAGATCTATGGATTCTTAAGAGCAAGGCTCTGTTGGTGAAATCCCAATGAGGTTTTCTTTAGATCAAAGATCTATGAGAGCAAGGCTCTGTCAATTAAAATTAATTTAATTTAATTTAAGTTAATTTTACCTAAAAAGTTTTCTAGAGTTTAACTCTTAAGATTATTGAAAGCAAGAGCAAGGCTCTGAAGTTCTGAGAATAAGAATTCTTGAAGATGATAAACATCTGAGGAGGACCAAGGGTCCTATTTATAGGTGCTTAAGCGCCCCTTCAACTCCTGAGTTGATCTAATGGTTGGGATCTTGCCATTGCTGCACTCACGTGTGCGCTACGTGAGCGCAACGATGGGGGGAATTTGTTTCCCCCAATCAGAGCAAAGCTCTGTTTGAATTTCAAAAATTCAAAAATTGAAGCAACGCTTCAGATTTTTTGCACTGCGCGCAACGCGCCACGTGTCAAAAGCTGACACGCCAGCGCTGCGCCCAAGACAGCGCACCCAATCAGAGTAAGGCTTTATTTAAAATAAAAATAAAGGAAGCAACGTTTCAGATGATCTGCGCTCTGCGCTACGAGACACGTGTCAGCGTAGTTGCGCTGCGCTATGCGCTGCGCGACACGTGTCAGCACAGTTGCGCTAGCGCAGTTGCGCCGCGCTCTGCGCTGCGCGACACACGTCAAGCGCAGGTGTGCTTGCGCCAGCTGTGCCAGCATTTAAACAGAAAAATTCTGGAAAGATCTTTCCAATCTTGTTAAAAACAAGAAGATTACCTTCTGTAAAACAGAAGCCCTAGGATCAAAGATCCAACGGTGGGGAAAACTCCCTAAATCACCCAGAGAAAGATCTCTTTAACTGATTTAACAAATCAATTGGCACTATATAAAGGCCCCTAGACTCCAAGTCTAAAACACACAGAGATAGAGAAACACAGAGAATTCCTCTAAAAAATTGAGAAGAATTCAGAGAAAAAGAAAAAAGGTAAAACCTATAGAAAAAAGAAGAATTTCTTCTGAAAAGATCAATGATCTAAGAACAAGATCAAAATCTTCAATAAAAAGAAAAAAGATCAATAAAAGATCCAATAATAAAAAAAAAAAGAGAAGTAATATACTTCGCTATTAGATCTTTTTGATCTATATATAAAGGCATTGCCTTTTGATGAACCATTGGTTCTTGAAAAACTTGAGGTAGAAACTCTTTAGAATCAAAAAGATTCTGTTCTTTGATCTAAAATAGATCAAGATGCGCTCTGCGCTTTTGAACAGTGCCCTGCACTACTAATTTGAGCCTCTGCGCTCTTGGGTTGGCACAAGTCACCAGATCACGCCACGTGTCAACCCCAGAATAATCTGCGCCTTGCGCTTTAAAAAAATGAGCACTGCGCTCTTGAATTGGCGCAAGTCGTCAGAGCGCGCCACGTGTCAGCAGCGCACTAGCGCAGCGCATTGCGCCTGCGCTCACCAGAGCGTGACACGTGTCAACCCCACATCAGTTTGCGCCTTGCGCTCCTCAATCAGCGCAAAGCACCTGACAGGCCACGTGGCGCACTGTCAGACTATTAAATGATGCGCATTATTAAGAAAGGGCAGAGCCCAATTAAAAGGCCTAACAGGCCTAATAAAAATGCTGTGCATTATTAAATGCAGTGCATAGCCCAATTAAAAGGTCCAACAGACCAAGACTAATGTTATGCATTATTAAACAAAGGGCAGAGCCCAAGTAAAGGCCAAACAGGCCGGACACAAATAAAAATGTTGAATATTCTCAACTGGACTTAGCCCAATTCTGGCCATAAGTCCTCAAATTAAATTGAACTGAGCACGAATGCTCTCTCAAATCAATTTACACCCGGTTCAAGGGTACATCTCTGAACTCCTCTGATATTTGTCATTGTAATCCTTCAACGTCGTCAGAGAGGTGACGGGTCCCGACAACCACACATAATACGGACCGTGGGGTCCTTAAACTCATGGACTAATGCGTCCTTAAACCAACATTCGTCCCCAAAATGGGAATGTTGGACCACCATGTCCCTAAACTGGTAATACGGACTATGGGGTCCTTAAACTCATGGACTAATGCGTCCTTAAACCAGTATCCGTCCCCAAAATGGGAATGATGGACCACCATGTCCCTAAACTGGCAATACGGACTGTGGGGTCCTTAAACTCATGGACTAATGCGTCCTTAAAACAATATCCGTCCCCAAAATGGAATGTTGGACCACCATGTCCCTAAACTGGCAATGGACCATCATGTCCCTAAACTGAACAATAGAGCCCAAATGCTCTTTTATCGGATCTAAACGATCCCGTTAAGTTGATCTTAGTCTCAAAATTGGACTAACGTATCCTTAACAAACATTTAAGTTGATCTTAGCCTCAAATATGGCTAACGTATCCTTAAACCAAAACCCCAAACCCAAATCTAAGAAAATACGAATTTGGACTAATCCATGTCCTACGGGCAACGACATAAATTAGTCTCCGTATACAATCCACGGGAAACCACAAACAAAACAAACACCCACGACACGAAGTGAAATTCTGGAGAAGGAGAAAGTTGTTACCGTGATGCGGTAGCATAATTAACTGCAGGGGCTTGCGCCTGCAGGGAAGAGCGTCACCACAATCAAAAACCCTTCAGACGAGAAGGAATCTGACGAAGTCTGCTACATCGGCCGCATCCGTCTAAACCTCCGATATACGGTGCCATAAATCAACTTGGCATCTTTGGAGAGGTGGACGGATAAAACCAAATAGCATCTGCCCCGAATCTCAGGCAAGATGTCCCTGTCTTGGCCACCATTCGGAGGGGAACAAAGATAATAGAGAACCAGTTTGGGTTCATGCCTGGACGATCGACGACATAGGCTATTCACTTGCTTCGTCAACTTGTCGAGCATTTTTGAGAGAGGAGAAGAGATTTGCATATGATATTTATTGATTTAGAGAAAGCATACGACAAGGTACCTAGAGGGGTATTATGGGGGACAATAATGAAGAAGAGGGTTCCCGTCAAGTACATTGACATAATCAAGGACATGTACGATGGAGTAGTGGCAAATGTTAGAACTTGCAGTGACCTAACGAGTGATTTTCCGATTACAATTGGTTTACATCAAGAATCTGCATTAAGTCCATTCCTGTTTACCATCGTGATGGATGAGCTTACTAGAACTATCCAAGATGGGGTACCTTGGTGTATGTTATTCGCTGATGATATTGTTCTAGTAAATGAGATGAAAGCAGGGGTTAATGCCAAATTGCAATTATGGAGGCAAAAGTTGGAATCTCGGGGGTTCAGATTAAGCAGGTCTAAGATAGAATATATGCATTGCCAATTTAGTAAACAGAGAAAAGTCAAAACCATATTGGTATAACATTGGACGGGAAAGAGATATCACCGAGCGATCGTTTTAGATATCTAGGTTCCATCATCCAAAAGGATGGGGAGATCGATAGTGATATTAATCAAAGGATCCAAGCTGGTTGGTTGAAACGAAGGAGTGCAACATGGATTTTGTGTGAGCGTAACTTTCCGTTAAAATTGAAAAGGAAGTTTTATTGTAGCGCTATTCGGCCTGCTTTATTATATGGTACAGAATGCTGGGCTCCTATGAAGCATCATAGACAAAAGATGCACGTAGCGGAGATGCGCATGCTTCGTTGAATGTGCGGTAACACTAGAAAAGATAAGGTGCGAAATGAGGATATTCGTGCAAAAGTTTGTGTAGCACTTGTAGAGGAGAAGATGCGGGAAAACCAGCTAAGATGGTTTGGTCATATGTGACGCAGACCTATAGAAGTACCGGTTCGACGAATAGATACTCTCGATATGGGCAATATCAAAAGGGCGAAAGGAAGATCGAAGAAAATATGGATGGAGGTGATACGAAAAGATATGATTGCCAAAGGCCTCAATGATAGTATATTATTCGATCGGAGTGAGTGGAGGTGGTGGATTCATGTGCTGGACCCGGCATGATTCTCATGTTGGTTCATGTAGCCTACCCCATATGCTTGGGATAAAAGGCTCAGTTGTTGCTGTTGTTTTTACATAAACCCTATATTTAGAAGCTCGTGCTATGAAACCATAGTATGCGTGTGGGGTAGGTCATTACCCCGTGAATTTTTCCTAAACGTAGGTAAACTAGTTTCGAAAAAGGGGTTATACTAAAATTCATGGCATTTTAATGAAAAAGTTTGTTATATGATTGTTTCATATGAAAATTTTATTAAACTAAAAAATAAATGATTGTAAATAAGGTTAAAAGAGGTGCGAGAAAGTTAGTTTGACCTATTTTTCTTAATAAGTGGAGTACAAATGTTAAAATAACATATATCGGAGTTAACTCCACTTTGTCGATGTGTTTTTAGAAGACAATTTGAGATGAAAGAAATAGAGAGAAGAGAGACTTACTCGTTGTGTAGTGTTAGGAAGAGGTTAAGGAAAAGAGAGAGGGTCTTGGTCTCGCCGGAAATTCTACGGTCTTCGGAATTTGATCGCTACTCCCTTGGGCTTGGTTAACTCCACTTGAATAGCCTTAACTCTTCTTGAACTTAGAGAATTTTGAGGAAATTTTCAGAATAGAGTAAAGCTAGGGCATGGTGTGGTATTTATAGGGTAAAAATAAGAGAGGGTTGGAAATAAAAATGAATTAAAATGGATTTAATGATGTTAATTAGGGATTTGAAGAGTCTCTGTTTGATTACAGGAAAATCAAACAATGCAAGGGAGTTGAGAGGAGCTGAAGGGGTGTGTGTGCAAAGTACGGAGGGGATTGGGGATATATCAACCGTTGGTGGCAGCCAAATGGGGAGTTTAGGCGGTCATACCTTAATTATTTTCCTTGAGATCGTGCCACATGTAGGGGTGTGTTTACTCCTCTTTACGCCTGTTTGATTTTTCTGAAACTTTTCGTTTCTCTATGAATTGCACGTGCAACTCTTGGGCTTCCAAAAAATTAAAAAGAAAAATCTTTAAAAATAATTGGGACCGATGGGAATCGAACGCACAGGTTATATCACAGCAGTGCAAAGGTTTTACCATTGAGCTACAAGTTGCTTCTTATTTTTATTGAACAAAAATAACCTATAACTCCTATCTAGGCCGAAATACCCTTTTCTATACATTTAAACAAATAATTATGTATAGAGATTTCAAAGCCGTTACAGTGTATGGGACAGAGGGTGCACTAATAAACTTAGACGACATAAAGCAATGCGATGCACCATAATCGAACAATGCTAATGCGGGAAAATTATAAACACGTAGGATACCTGAGACAACATCGTTTGAAGTTTTGGCCTCTCCGGCTGTCAAGGTGAAAGCCTGTGCCTGATTAGGTCTCTGATAATCTACTTCTGCGGCGCTCTTGGAGTATCACCCTTCAACCGAACTTTCGACGGACAAGTATTTATCTGATGATTAGCTACCCCGCAAACCAGACACTGCCCAAGCTTCATTTGGCATTCCCTATGGTAATGAACCGGTCGTTGGCAGTAATCACAAATCACATTCTTCTTCTGTGTTGGAACGAAGCTCTTCTTCATAGGTACCACCCCTGCTTGTTCAATGGAATGCCTCTATGTACAGAAGCTCTGGTTGGTGCAAATGCAGTCTTCCGCACTGGAACCTCTTGCTGTAGATTACCCTTTGTTTTTATCGATAAACTCTGCTGCTCCATACCCGTTTTAAGAACTTGGAAGAAGGTGGTCAATCCCAACGATATGATGTGCCTTTGAATCTCCATATCCGGGCTACGCATAAACCGTCTTACCCTATCTACTTCATTAGCAACTAAGGGCCCCGCAAATCGACTGAGCCGGGTCTATTCCGCCGCATGTGTATCAACAGATCCTCCATTCTGCTTCAGGCTAATGAATTTCTCTTCCATTTCCTCTCGAGCAGATTGCGGAAAGAAATTCTCCAAGAAACTTTGTGAAAAGGTTGCCCGGCTAAACGGCTTGGTCAGATGGATCTCCTCAACAAGCTACCACTCACGGGCGTAATCTAATATTGGATGCGTACTACATCCACCACTTTTTCGTCTGGAATTTGTGCGGCAACAAGAAGGTTTTATGTATCTACTAGCCACTGCTCCGCTGGTAATGGCTCTTCTAATCCTGTAAAGGTGGACAGACTGAACTTCTTGAAGTCTGTCATGGTGCCCTCACGCTGTGTTGGTCTGGAAGCTGTTGCCTTATCAGCTATTGGACCGTCCTCAGACCCTCTTGGAAAGTCTCGGCCTGTCGCTGATTCAGCTCAGTTTGACGCTTTTTGTTTTCCAACATACCGCGTACCACTCTAAGTAATGCGGCGTTATCTACATGCCTTTGGTATGACCGCAAATCCTTATCTGTCCGGTAAGGTAGTAATGTGTGTGTACATATATGATGTATATGGGTATGAGGATATGAGGTGTATGGAAATAAGGGCATGTTGAATGAGGTATATGTTAATAAGAGTATGCTGTATAAGGTATATGTGAATAAGAGTATGTTGTATGAGATATCTGTTAGGCAAAAGTTTGCATTAGTTTGTTAAATAAGGGTCCAAATACTCGCGATTATTCTATTGTAGCCATGGAACAACAACTGGGGAAGTGAAATGTACCGTTTCACTTCTCGGATATCATGTAGGCATGGAATTTCCTAATCAAACTACCCATCCCGTTGTTCAGTAAAACGCTTTAGACAAATTAGATTTAGTGCGTTTATCATGTAGGCATGGAATTTCCACATTGTATGTCATCCACATATTGGATTATTCGCTCTCAAATTAGGGCTAGTATTCGCCCGATGATCGGGTTAGTATTCACCCGAAAATCGAGTTAGTAAACGACCGAAGACCGGGTTAGTATTCGCCCGAATATTGGTTTACTAGTCGTCCACATATTGGATTATTAGCTCTTAAAGTAGGGTTAGTATTCGTCCGAAGACCGGGTTAGTATTCGCCCGAATATCAGGTTAGTAGTCGTCTACATATTGGACTGTTCACCCTGCCTGCAGGGATATTCATTTATAAAGTATTCCATACCTAAGTTCACGCATTATAACCCTAACCGTATCATGTGTCAGGTATGTCGTAAGTTCGTATTCGGATAGTTGATCTCATTTAATATGGTTTTTTACAACCACTCATTTTATCTTGTTACCTTTTAAAGTCTGTAAGCTTCTATCATAATATTTTATAGAATCCTCAGTTAATAAAGATCATGGAATTTAATGGTAGTTATTGTTTATAAGAAAATCATGTTATATTAGAGTAATAATAATTTTGGGAAACCCATGGTATTTTAGAGAAAATACATTTTTAATGAAAGATTATGGTATTTATTTGAAATTATCTTTTAATAAAATTTTAGGTATTCTTTTTGGAAAATATCATTTATAAAGGTTATTGTTTTTGCTGAAAATAGCCTTTTAGTAAAGATCAAGGCATTTAATTGAAATTATATCTTTTTAGGATGGATTAAGGTATTTTATTGTAAATAATAATTTTATAAAGTTATGGTGTTTATTTGGAGGTAATATTTTAGAAATACGTCCGTATTGGCAACCACTGCACATGAGCGGTGTAACAACTCCAATTTTAGTGTACATAAAATTCATTTAAAATTAATGTATACTTGGAGTATTTACATTTTCTATGAGTACTATAAGTATTTGTTTTGCTTTTTAATAGCAAGAAGGAGCTTGTAGCTCATTTGTAAGATCTTGCACTGCTGAACTAAAGCACCAGATTTCAAATCTCATCAGCCACATTATTTTTTATATTGATTTCTTTTAATCATTTTAGAAGCACAAGAGTCTACACGTGCATAACCTGTAAACCCAAAGGTCACACTAAAAACAAACGAGTCCAGGAGGTAGACCAAACGACGATGGACAGGTGGCGTCGAGACCCGGCCCGACTTGGGCCGGCAGCGCGGCCGACTCGGCCGGCGCCGCCGGTCCGACCGAGTTGGATCACCGATTTTCTTCACTTCCCCTGTGTCTTTTGGCCTCCTTATAACCCCTGTTCTATTTAAATACCCTGTATTATTCCAGAGGATTAAAAACCTAATTAAAACTATTTTAATGCATAATTTTTAATGCATTTTTCTATCAAATCCTAACCCTAATCTTTTCCTATAAATACCACTCTATCTCACCCCCTCACCCCCAATATCTGTCCAAACTCTTAAGAAAAATCTCTAGACTTTTGTGTGCAAGTGGAATTAGCAAAGGGTGAAGCTCCGACGAAGTTCCGACGGTGATCCGAGGAGACTTCCGCGACGAAACGATGCACTGGTACCTCCTACTCCTTCCTTTTCCTCCCCTCTATCCCACAATCCCGTAAGTCCCTCCTTCCATTCTCTTTTCCACTCTAAAAACTTGTATTTCTAAAATCCGACGGAAGCGGGGTTAATCCAACTTCTGATTCGGTTTTCTTTAAAAGTTCCATTTTTTCTTAAACACAACAGTACCAAACTCTCACAACATGGCTATTAATTATTAACAAAATATTGAACAAGTTCCATATCAAAAGAATGTATATTTTAATTTTTATCGCACTTTTTCAGAAAAATACCATGTAGTTTAGTTTCGACATTAAATATCATAATTCCTTGCTATATCTTTAGATAGTTCACGAGGTAATGACCTACCTCCTCACAACACTTATATGTAATATAGCACGATGATCTTTGGGAACATAGTTTTGGGAAAATACGGTTTTACACAAAACCAACTCAAACTTATAAAAACCTTTTTCTACAAGATTATGTATTTTAAACAAATCTTTGCAATGCGCCGCTACAACCCATTTTGGGGAACCCGTTCGGGATGGTGCGGATTATCGCACATCCTCAAGCTTAGTAGTGCGAGATGCAGACCTCCGCAAGGAGCATTCGGTCTCGAAAGATTTAAAATGCAATTTTTTTAGAAAATGTGATTTCTATTATAAATAAAACTTATATTTTTAATAAGTAAATATATATGTAATTAATATAAAAATATCTATTTTTAGTATTTATAATATTCCACACTTCTAAATTTCAAGAAAAGAATCGCTTTACATGAAAATACCATGCAATTCCATACAAGTTCAATACATTACAAATGAATACCATATATTATGAAAAATATGTTTTATTCACTAGAAATATCACAATGATAAAATATACATCAATGAAAACTCTAAAGACAATAATAAAATACTTGAGGTGTATTTTGAAAATTATACAAAATTATTTTTACATAAAACCCTCTCAAATTATATTAAATTACAATAAGGACCCTAGTAAATATAGGTTTAAACGGGACCAATCTTTTGAGCCTCAGGGAGCCGGAGATATGGGTGCTTGCCTATTTAAGGTAGATAACTTAACAAACGGTGTTATCAACACGGTAATCGTCTTTGAAAAAGACACAAATCCTGCCGTCCATATGCAGCGGTTACCGATAACATCAAAACTTAATTCGGGATTTCAATTTCTTTTCTAATTGTCTGACTTAGACCGAGTCTCATTATAAATAATCTGACTTGAATATGATTCAAGTATATATAACAATTCAATAAGAATCCATATATTCAATCTATTCAATCTGTATTGACCGAACCGAACCATGGATATATATCCATCTACATGATTCTCCAGTTACATCTATTTACTGATATCATGGTTTCGGCAAGTCATCCATCTATCCAATCTATATTACAAGACATTACAATTTACAATATAATACAAACAATACAATCAAGACATCGCAGAGTTTAAGGGGTAGATTGGCACGGAAGGTATTAGAAGTGGCACGAGACAGCAACATTTAAGACACCTAACCTATATTCCATTGCCGTTATACCGTGGCTGAACGGTTCCTTGTACTTTCCGTCCACCTTAGACTCTGGTCTTCTGAGACTCCTATCGTATACACTGGCCTCTTCTGTACCAAGCTACAAGCAACAACGTTAACAATATAATACAACTTTAAAAGTTACACTCTCTCTGTATATTATATTTCTCTCTTATCTTTGGGACTTACCGAGCGATTGTTCACTGACGACATTCCTTCTCTTTCTTCTTTGGAATGTTGTCAGGTGATTCGGACCTTCAGGAGATCGAGCCCACCAGCGAGGATTTGGACCAGCTAGCTTACGACCCAGAGCTTTAGATTCCTTGTACACATTTACTTTGAGTACTTTTTATTTCTATTATGCCACTGTGTAGGCATTGCTTTTCATTCCATGTATTTACATTTCTATATACTGTAAAAGAATGTTAATAAATAAAGTTGTTGTTCATTACATTTGTCTTTTGTGTATATTTCTTTTATATTGCTTAGTTGCGCTTAGCGTATTTACTTCTGAGTAAATACGTAGCGGCCAGTCGCGTTCTCTGTCCATACACTGGGAAGCGGGGCGTGACAAGCGGCATTATTTGTGTCTTTTTTAGGAACGATTGTCTATCTGCCACGAGATACTTATGTAAAAAATTATCTTATAAAATTAAGGTATTTTATTAAAGGTGATATTCTACAAAAACAACTCCGCGTTGACAACCGCTGCACATAGACGACAGGATTTGTGTCCTTTTCAGGGACGATTGCCTAGTAACCATGGTGTGTTTTATGTAAAATATTACCCTATTAGAGTATTTTATTAAACCTTAGTTAGAAGCCTAAAATAATATTAATATAAAAATATCATCTTTAAGTGAAAGGGGTTAAGTTGAAAATCATAATATAATTATTTAGATCGGTATTACCCCTTTTCAAAAGGTAAAAAGATTTTAATAAAACTAAAGTAATTAGTGGATAAGAGTAAAAATAAAATATCATTTTAATGTGCCAAAAGTATTTTATTCACAATACCCTATATCATATGGGTACGTTAATTAAATATAACGTATTAATAAAATGAGGATATTTTGTGGAAGTAACCTATTTCGATACCTAATTAGTATCATAGGGTAAGATTGTCATGTCAACTTAGTATCCAATAAGTAAGTGTAGTTATTATGATCATGGATATGTGTGTACGTGAGGGATAGGTCATTACCCCGTGATATCAATATCAAAGTTATGGTTTTTATTTAAATATGATGGCACTGTAATCTAAACAAGCAATATTTATTTTTAATATCATTTTATGGAGTGTGAAGAGATTAAAAATTCAGATTTAGGAGTAAAGCAAGAAAGTGACAGATACAAGGCAGTGAGAGGCGGATCCTAGCTTTGTTTTGAGATGAAAAAGTCGAAACGTCTCGTTGCACTAAAACACGAATACCTCCGTGTTCTGATTTTTTCTCGATGATCGGATGGAACCATAGCGTCAGCGTCGTCGATATGAAGGTCTGGATATTATTTTCCAGAATTTTCGAAGTTCTGTGGTGTGAGAGTATAACGTTTGAAGGTCTCTATTTATACGGTTTTTCTCCCAACAATAAAATCCCAAAATAAGGTTCAAATCTCATAAAAAAATCCCAGAATCCGTGCTCACAATGATTACAATCATCGCCTGATGATTGCGCCGCCGCCGCCATGATTCCGGGTCATTGGATTTTGAATCCAACGGTCTAGGTTTCCCCACTTATATAAAATATGGAAAAATATGAGAAAAATAAAAAAAATTATTTTATTGTTATCTTCAGTTTAAAAATAATTTTGGGCTAAAACTAAATAATATTCCTATATCTATGATATTTATTAGTTATTATAATTATTTAAAATCTAGTTTATCCTTGAAAATCATTTTAATTATGAAATAATTATTTTAATTGATAATAAAAATATGTAAATTATTTTAAGTCATTATAAAATTTTATTAAAACATTTTAAGCCCAGAAAAATATAAATAGATTTTAGAAATTTCCTTTAATTATATTTCAATGCTTTAAAAATTACTAACATATCTTTAAAAATAAAATCATTAAAATAAAATATTTCGCTATCAACTAAATACGCAAATAAATACTTGGTACTAAATAAAAGACTTTTTATTTGGTATCAGAAAACACGGTCTTTACATTCTACTCTCCTTAAAATAATTTCGTTCTCGAAATTTCAGAAGGTAGCGACTAAGGAAAAATTACCAAGAAGGGATTATCGTGGTTAAAAATTTAGGTCTCGCTCTCTCATCCCGTTTCCTCGTTAGTCGTTTTCGCATAGGTTCACCTGGGAGTTCTTCCTCCATATAACTCTAACCAGCTGAATCGTCTTGTCCCTCAAGATCTCATCCTTCTAGTATCCTGACCGGTTGCTGCTCGTAAGTTACGCCAGCCCTTACTGTGATTTTGGAATGATAAAAAATGTGAGTAGGGTCACCGACATACCCTCTTAACTGCGAGGTATAAAAGCATTATGCACGCATTCCAAAGAAGGTAGCAAAGCTAGATTATACGCAATCCCACCATCTCTTTTTAGGATGTTAAACGGCCGATGAGTCGTGGGTTGATCTTTCCGCGCTTTCTGCATTGTATCACCATCTCCATTGTTTTTATAATCATATCAATCTTACAAGTTCTCAATCTTTAGGATCTTCCCAATAGGTCGCCACTTCTCCCACGTAAAACTTGACCCCTCTCATTTGCTTCAGGTGTTTCAACCATCCATGTCCACGTGTTCTCCTTATAGTAGTGTCTTTATATCTTCAAGATGAACATCACAATTGCCAGTTCTAGATCTGGATAGGATAGTTGCGTTCACGAGTCTTTAGTTGTCTTGATGCATATGCAACTATATCGTCGTACTGATACATCACACCACCAAGTCCCTTCCCTGAAATATCGTAGTGGATGTTAAAACTTTCGGGTCTGTTAGGAATGGTAAGATTGGCTGCGATAGTTACGACCTACCCTTCTTAGAATAATTTCATATTTGAAATTTTAAAAGGAGTATCTACTATTAGGCATGGAAATTAGTAATGCTGTTAGGAACCCTCTTTTACTACACGTGTCGCTCCCGGAAGTTGGTGTATCGCTTGATGCATGGAAAGTCTATGAATGGTTTAGATATAAAGAATCAAAGAGTGTAAAATCAGTAGTTGCTTCCAGATAGAAAGGTTTTGAAGTTGAAGGAGGGTTATAGGTATTTCTAAACTAATAAGAAAGGTATAAGTGAATTGATGGAAAACTTGAGAGATATAAACATAAAGATAACTACTCAAAACTACGGAAACTAGAAGAATTATGGCGAGTCTAACTAAGATTTGCATTGAAGGATAAATAACTATGGTATCGAAAAGGAAGGCTGAAAAAGAAAAGAGTACCTCTGCTATCTTGCCTTATGGCATCAGCCTTCTCGGTTGTCATGGTGAAGGTCTGGCGTTCGGGTCCATTCCGCTGTGCTTGCTGGAAAACATGCTCCTGTGATGGTAAGGGCGGTCCTTTTGGTGACGCCCCTTGATTGGTTGGTTTAGTAGCGGAAAGTGGCCGGTTTCCCTGTTGTGGTGCCCCATAGTTAGCCGGCTTATTGACGGGGCCTAATTGTCTCCTTCTCTGAGGACAGTCCTTAATAGCATAATCCGGAGACTCACAGACTATGCAGGGTTTGTTCAAAATACTACAGTCTCTCATGTAGTGCCTGGTTCTATTACAATGGTTGTATATAGAGGATAATTTTCTTAAGACAGTTGGCCTTACTAGCCTATTGAATTACTGCCCTCCGTTGAATTTGGAAGAAGATTCTTTAGAAAATTGGCTTGCTGGTCGTTTAACACTTGACGAATGGTCATTCTTCCTTATGCGTTTCTATAGATCTTCAAAGTTCTTTGCTGCATCTAAGATTGCGTCATAAGTCGAAAGGGTAGTAGAAGACATGGAGGATTGCGTCTTCAGTTCCAACCCTTGTCGGAATCTCTTAGCATATAGCTCTGGGGTTGTCATCAGATGATGTGCGAACCGACTTAACCTTGCAAACTCTGAAGCATACTCATCTACAGGCTTATCCCATAAGCTCTCTTGTTGGAGTTTTACAAATTCCCTTTCCATCTCTAGGTGTGCCACGGCTAGAAAGTACTGGATATAAAAATGTTGTTTGAACATTTCCCAGTCGATGGGCTCCTTCAGTCTACTTTCCTCTGCCTCCCACCATATTCTGGCATTATCCATAAGTTGTAGTTTAGCAATGTTTACCCATGCATCCTTAAGAATTTGAGCGGCATCGAGATCATTGACGGTTCCTTTGAGCCATTTTCAGCTTCTAAGGGAGTTTCCTTCCCTGAAAAGCTCTTAGGGTGAAGCGATCTGAATTGCTTCACTCTTGTCGAACCTTGAGAAACTAGGGCTGGTGCCTTCCTTAAAACCTCTGCTTGTTGCTGCCTACTTTTTCGTAGCTCCTGATTAAAGGCAGCCATCTGCTGCTGCTGTTGTTCTAGTAGTCCTTGCATCATTTGTAACATAGCTGTTGATTGAGCAATGACTTCATTGATCCTATTTCCTCTTCTGTTACGGTTAGGGTGTCATCTGGCCATTGTGATCTAAATTATAAGGGGGTTAGGTTATAAATAGACTAAGGGATGAGACAAGATAGTAACTTGCATGAAAGAACAACAATTAATGCAAGAGAAAAACTAATAAAAAGAAAAGTAAAAGACACAAGAGAGATTTTGCTCGAAACTAAGATTTTATTATTCAATTTCAATAAGGAGAGTACAACTAAAAAGAAAGGACATGTCTCTACTGCTAAACATCGTTTTATTTGGCTAAAATAAAAACAAGTCTTATTAATCTCGATTATAGGTGCTCAACAAGTTGTGATAGGCTCTCGCACTAAGAGAGAGAAGGCTATTCCTACAGTGTCTTGCTGGGAAAACTGCTTAAGATTCTTCGGCCTTGAGTTCCTCCTCACTCGAAGTTTCATCTTTTGACTCATTCTCGGCTAGAGCCTCATTCTCGGACTTCACCTCTATAGGGTCTTTTTCTTCTGCGGAAGCCATCTTTTCAGGATCATTTTCCATAGGTTCATCTTCTATAGGATCTTCTTCTTCATCTTCGGTTAGTCTAATTTTAGGCTAAGATATACTTAACAGGATCATTTAGATCCAACAGAAGAGCATTTGGACTCTATTGTTTAGTTTAGGGACATTGCGGTCCAGAAGTTTAAGGACATCATAGTCCATGAGTTTAAGGACCCCACAGTCCGTAATTTAAAGACGTCATAGTCTATAAACTTTAAGGACATCATAATCCATGAGTTTAAGGACCCCACAGTCCTTAAAGTTTAAGAACATTATAGTCCATGAGTTTAAGGACTCCACAGTCCATGGAATGTTTGGTTGTAGGGACCCGTCACCTTTCTGAAGACGTTGAAGGATTACAATGACAAATATCAGAGGAGTGAATAGATGTACCCTTGAAACAATATTGGTTGGGAGATCTGTAGTCCAATTTGGGACTAAGATCAAAGATTTATGAGCATGTGAGCTCAATCAATCTGAATTAGGGTTCTGTGGCCGCTTTGGGCTCGGTCCATTCAGTTAAAATGTTAAAAATTTAACAATACTGAGCATTGGTTTGGTTGCTGAGCATTCATCATAGCTCTGGGCTCTTATTTATTGAACAGTTTATGTTCACTTAGCGCACACGTAAGGAGTATGTAGCGCGCTTGGCACTGAGCGCCAGTTCAAAGAGCTCAAAGCGCTTCTGTTTAAGTAGTGTACACGTAGGGAGCACATGGCGCGCTTGGCGCAATGCACCAGACAATGAGCACAGATCGCTTCTGTTGAAGTAGCGCACACGTGAGGAGCACGTAGCGCACTTGGTGTTATGCGCCAGACAATGAGCGCAGAGCGCTTCTGTTGAAGTAGCGCACACGTGAGGAGCACGTGGCGCGCTTAGCGTTGTGCTTCAAACAATGAGCGCAGTGTGCTTCTGTTGAATTTTGGAGCGCTAAGGCTCTGCAACGCTATGTGTTAGTTTTGGAGCGCTGAAGCGCTTCTTTTGATTGGAGCGCTAAGGCTCTTTTTAGGCAGCTTTGCGCCCTGAGAATTAAATTCTCTTTCTTATAAGAGACTTTGTCTCATGGATCTAAGAACAAAGTTCTTATTTTTTATAGGAGATGTTTCAATCTCTTATATTTTTTGTGAAAGGTTCTGCCTTTATGGATCTATGATCCTAAGAGAATTGAATTCTTCTCCCCCCTTTTATATTGAGATACTATGATCTCTGAAAGACAATTTGTTTTATAGATTTATGATCTGAAGTAGGTTAAGTTCTTCCCTTTATTTTTTTATGATGAGATATTTTGATCTCTGTTGTGAAAGACCTTGGTCTTATAGATCTATGATCTTAGAAAAAGAAGTAAATTCTTCTTTTTATATGAGACGATTTCGTCTTTCTGTTCTTTTTACCTTGAAGAAAATCTTCTTCTGAGAGCTTGTTCTTTGTCTTTGAAATTTCTCCAAGTTTAGGGGGGGTTTCCTCTATATGAGACTTGAAGTCTTGGGGCCTTTATATAGTGAAGGCTGATTTGTTCAATCGGTTAAGAAGATCTTTTCTCCAATTGATTTGGGTATGTTTCCTCCTTTGGATTTTTGATCCAAGGGCTTCTGTTTTACAGAAGACAATTTTCTTGTTTTTTTAACAAGATTGGGAAATCTTTTCCCATAAGGAATTTTACTCTGCAATTTGGTGATTTTTAATCACCATTGGATCATTGATCCAACGGTGCTCTGATTTTCAGAGCAAAATCTTCTTGTTTGGAAAGATTTTAAGGAATCTTTCCTTAATAGAATTTTATTCTAGTCAATTGATGATTTATCATCTTTATTAGATCTTTGATCTGACGGTGGGGAACATTTTGTTCCAGCGCTAGCGCACTCGTGCTTTGCACGTGAGCGCTGCTTCAGAGCGCTGGTGCTCCTGGCGCGAGCACACTCGTGCTTTGCACGTGAGCGTTGCCTCAGAGCACTGGCGCTCTTATGAAGCGCTACTCATTTCAAATTTTGAAAATTTGAACAGAGCTTTGCTCTGATTGGGGGAAATAAATGCTCCCCCACCGTTGCGCTCACGTGGCTCACACGTGAGTGCAGCGGTGGCAATATCTCTACCATTAGATCAACTTAGAAGTTGAAACGGCTCTCAGTGCCTATAAATAGGGCCTTTGGCCTTTGAGATGACTTCATCTCATCTTCTTTCTTATTTTTTGAGAATCAATTTCTCCTTCAGAGCATAGCTCTTTGTCTTAAGAATTTTCTTAGGGACAAAACTCTGTCAGATTTTTAGGTAAAGATTAATCTTTGAAGGGATTAGTTAATAATCTAGGGTTTCACCCATTAACAGAGCTTTTGCTCTACTTAGATCATAGATTTTCAAGAAAAACCTTTTTAGGGTTTCTCAACAGAGTTTTGCTCTTGTTAGATCTTAGATCATAAGAGATCCTTTTCAGAGTTTCTTAACCCATTAACAGAGCTTTGCTCTTTCAAATCATGTAGATTTGTTAATCTTTCATAAAGAACTCTTAAGAGTTTGTTCATGGATCTTGAAGATCATGGAATTAATAACTTTACTTTAAGTTTTTTGATGGATTATTCCATTATCTTTACAGAGCATGGCTCTTCAGAAATTTTTTTTTTGAGGAATTTTATTCCTTTCATCATCAGAGTTGACAGATGTCACTCTGTTGAAGAGCACTGCTCTCAATGGGAGATTTACTCCTTGGCCCGAGGGGCCCTCATTAAATGATAATCCTTTGAGGATTTCCTCATTTAATGACAGTCTCATCAAATGATGAGACTGTTTTATTAATGATGAACTGTCATCTAGATTATATGGGTCCCATTTGGTCTCTTTTTACTGCATTGCAGTGTGGTACGGATTTAAAGTACCAAGTACCAAACTTGACTTGTAGCATTGACGGCTAATTTTGTTCTCTTTCGCGCAGGTATAATGTCTTTCGATACTTCGTTTCCCTTTATCCATTTAGAAAGCGAGTTCCCTACAGCGCCAGTAGACCGAGAAGTTTTCGCACTGATCAAGGATCACGGCCCGGAGTGGAAGAATCTCCATTTATAGGGAACATGGTACAACCAGATCATCATAGGTCGGCGCAGCTTCTCTTGCGCAACACCTTCAGAGCCCATTTTGGCGATTCATTATGCTGACGTACCCCCGGTGAACTATGCCGTGGATGTGGTTAATTGGACTTCAGAGGGTTGCTTTCAGCCCTCTACGGCTACAATACCTGTACAACCGCCGATGGCTTTGGACATTCTAGGGCGGCGTATATGCCAGGGTGAGTCGCTCCCTTGGGGACAGCCGTACAACATAGGCTTGACTCCTCGTCATTCAACTGGATATCTGCTGTGGGCCCTATACATCTTATCGGCAAAGAAGTCAGAGCTGCTGAGGCTCAGGTTGTACCCCGCGATATATGCTTCTCAGTTCCAGTATTCCACACCTTCAGCATGGTGGGTCAAAGCCTTTTTGGAACAATGGAACGTTCCAACTCACACCTTCCTTATGCTAGATCGGGAAGTTTCCATCTCTTTGGAGCAGTTTGCGGATATCTCCGGCTTTCCTGTCAGAGGGGAGCATTATGAGGAGATCTTGCCCCTTGACGAGTATGTTTTCGCTACCCGACTGGTGATGAAGGGTCTAACCCCAAAGAATGCCATTCAACACCGATTTCCCAGCTTGATTAGGGTGCTAAACATCTATGAGGGCCTATTTATTGAATCTGGAAGCCATGGGGTTAGCTTTGCAGACTTCATCGCCCGTTTTCTCCGCCCAGAAGCTTTATCGCAACAAGGTGAAAGGTTTGCCAAACTTGATGATCCTTTCGGTTTTGGCTTAGATAGCCGGCCGATAACGAAAGTCGATCAAAAGATTTTCTTCCTTCCCAACGTCGCGGTCGTCCCCTTTTGAGAAATCGCCGCTCAGGACATCGATGAAGAAGCGTTCTTTCTAGGGTTCCTCGGTTTGTGGTTAAGCTGGTTCGCGCTTCCCATGCACCATCTCTATATGAGGCCATCTGTCTTATACCCAACTCATCGTATGGTTGAATGGAGATAAGTTGCAGTTGGGATTGCCGGGCTGGCTCATTTGTATCATGGCCTTAGCTTGGTGGCCGACACTACTCAACCAGGGGTGCAACCCGTGAACTTCCCGATGCATTATTTTACTTCATGGCTTGAGCTGCATGTGCTCGGTGCTTTTGGAATGCACAAGCGGCCCCATTTCTATGAAACTTGCAATTTTCCACGGATCATGCTGTTGGTTGATGCTTCCACTGTGGAGCCAAGTCAACGAGAGGCTCGGGGTGTGATTCTTCACCCGCGTACAGTTGGTGACGGCATGGCCTTTGTTGATAAGGTCATGAATATCAGTAAGGAATCCACCAAGACGGTGCAGCCACTGCGGGACACCTTTAAGGATGGAGCTTTTACCTTGAAAGCTCGGGAGATTCTCCATTTATATTCGATCAGGCCGGGCAACTTGGTGTTCAGGCAGAACGACTCGGCTTTATTCATGAGATATAATCCCCACCGTTTCGCCCAGCAATCAAGTTATAATCAGGGTGTCCCGTTCGAATCCTTTCTAGTTGAGCCAGCTGCTACAGAAGAAGTCATTCGAAATGCATTGCACCATTTTATGCGGTCAAACACCGTCTCCAGTTTCTTTATCAGTGAGCCGAGTTGCGTCCTGTTAATCTTGAACTTCTATGTAGCATGGTATCAACATTCGATGGGCGCCGTTATTAGAGAGGAAAAGAAGTTGTTGCTTGATCGTATGGGTGCAGCCCCTGCTGGTAATCCAGCTATTCCTTTGAAGCAACAGACTGTCGTTCGTCCTCCTTTGAGAGAGGTTGCTGCGGTTGTGGTACCACGTGTGATACTTGAGCTGTCGCTATCCCGTGCTCCCGTTGAAGTGGTAGCTGCGGCGTCTCCTGAGTCCAGCTTGGGTGCGGAGATCAGGACTCATCGTCCAAAGGTGCCCACCAAGCGTAAGCTTGTGCTAGCGGCTACCGGCACTCGCTCGCAGAAGAGAAAGAAGTCAATACTCTCTGCAGAAGTTGCATTCGGCCAAGAGCCCCATGCTCCTTATAGCGAAGGCTTAAGCGAATACGGGACTAATGAGGGTTTATTCTTGGTGCTAGATGATACTGATCCGGAGGCTGCAATCATGGCTTCCACGCAATTGGCTCGCGATGAGGAAGCACTGATCACCATTGCTCAATCAGGTACACTTCAGTCTTATCTTTACGCTGTTACATTTTTATTATCATGCTTCGACTGACACGTTTTCTTCAATAGGCATCTCCGCCGAAGAGGCTCTCGTGGCTTCTCTCAAGACTTTTGAAGAGGAGGAGAGGCTTCGCGCTTCGTTGGGCCTTGGTATATTTCGGCTTACTGTGTTTTCATTCCCCTTTTTATAGGTAATCTGACCCTTCTTTTTCATCTTGTTGCAGGGACAACCTCGACTCCAGTTATCCCAAGTGCAGTGTCGATCCTGCAAGGTGGTGCTGTAATGCTTCCAGGGCCAGCTGCCGAAGTCCCAGCTCCCTCAATATCACCGAAAGAAGCTTCGCTTAAACAGCCGATGACGGACGCCGTAGAGGTTCTAGAGGCAGAACTTGGTTCGGACGATGACATCTCCTTAACGGAGGTCTTAAGAAGATCGTCTCTCACGGCCCAGGCAGAAAGGAAGCACAGGAGGCGTGCAACAAGAGAATGTAACACCGCCTTGGCTGTAGGTGCCGACTCGAGCGCTGCTTCCCCTATCCCTGCTTCATCAGAGGGTGCTCCGGCCGCCCTGTCTACCGCTCATAGACAGGCGGTACGCGCGGCTCAGAATCTTGCAGAAGTTCTCTTTGATCGGGGACAACATCTTTCGTGTACTGACCATGTATCATCGTAATATTGCAGGAGTTCTCTTTGATCATCTATATCAAGTGCTGAACCCGCACTTCTCCTTCCAGTCGGAAATTAGTCTGCCTGCTGGTGCCGGTGAGTATCTTTTCTAACCGACGTCTTTAACGGATGATTCTGCTGTTGCTAACCTTAAATTGATTACAGCACTACAAATTGAAGGAGGGGACGAGAGAATTGTTGCGCCGCCAGTACTCCCAGATCTGCCATCTGTCGTAGCCGGTATAGTAGCCTTCATTGCTCCTGCCTCTTCTTTATCTCTTAAACCGATGTCCGACTATGATTTGCTTTTGCAGCAATCACACCGACTCCAGCTCCCTTCGAGTCTCAGATTCCCATGCTGGCAGGGACTTTTGCTAAATGCCCTTCTTCCAGGGGTGCTGCGAATAGCCTGCAGATGTTGAGCGAGTTCGTCGAGGACCTTGACGCCGAGGCCTTTGCATCTGCTGCAGATTTTGCTGCTGAAGTTAATCTCATGCTGGCGATGCTCGCGAACTTCCATAGCGAGGGTGTCGTCGATTCTTGGGTTAATTACTGTAGGAAGATTGAGGCCTGTCTGTATAAGATTGAGCTCAGGCATCCTGGTCCGGAAATGTTGGCTTTGAACTCCCAGCGGGCTGCATGGGTTGAGCAGAGCATGTCCTTCCTCCGCCATTTTGAATAAGAAGCGACCTTGAGGCGGAAGGAACGCGAGGAGGCTTCAGGTGAATCTGCCCGGTTGCGCGCCTAAGTTGAAGCGAATGACGCGCAGCTAAGAGCCGTCTTTGACAACTTGCAGCGATGTATTTCGGACGGGCTGGCATTGAGAAGGAAGCCCGACTTCATTGAGCGGGTTACGCAGAGTTGCGAAGCTTCCCAACGAGAAATCAATGAGAAGGTTTCATCGTGATTGCAGCAACGGGCTCGAGTCGAAGCGGAGCTGGCCGCAGCGGCTGACCATGAAAAGGAATTGAAAGGAGCGTGCGACCAACTTGCTGACTTATTGAAAATGCCTCCTTCTCAGTAGCTGTTTTGTATAGATTGAACACTTGTAATCTTTGAATAGCATGTATCAATTTTTTTTATTCTTTCATATGATTCAACTTATACTCCATTGAATTCATAAATAAAAGATACACATTTTTTGTTCTACTGTTGCTTTCTTCTCTTTGTTGTGTCGTTGCCATGTGATTTTATCAAGTGTGGCCTGTAGATAGTAGGTAGCTGTTCATCTTGGATTCTTTGCGGGGTAGCGATGGCTTAAGAGATAGGGTTAGGATCTTCCACCTAAGACTTTTCAACTTTGTGAGCCGTGAGGGTCTCATAAAGACTTTTCACTCTACGAGTCGTGAGGATCTCGTAAGTGTAATTTCTCCTTAGGAATCGTGAGGATTTCTAAGTGTGTTTTTCTCTTGAGATTCGTAAGGATCTCCCGAGAGAATTTTCTTCCTTACAAGTCGAGAGGACTCATAAGTGATTGATGAGTTGACCTACTCCCGAATTAAAGCATTACTTTGATAGGGAGGTCGAGGGTTGACTTTGGCCATATGGGGTCAGGATTGACTTTAGCCATACTGGGTCAGAGGTTGACTTTGGCCATATGAGGTCAGGATTGACTTTAGCCATATGGGGTCAGGATTGACTTTGGGTTGTCTGTGCACCGCCGAGTCCTGGAACTAAGAACTTTGCCGCGGCTCCGCTTTGCTGACGTTGCGTCTGCTGTAACGAGACGAATGTCAAGGTGGTCTCTAGGTTGTTTGTGAACCGTCGAGATTTGGATCTAGGGACTTTGCCATGGCTCCGTTTGTTGACGTCGTATATTCCTGCAAAGACACTGATTTCACTACTAGTCGACGTGAATCGAGATGCTCTCGTCAAGAACGTTGATTTCCCTGAATCGAGTTATTTGCCAAGGACACTGATTTCCTCGGAGTTGAGACGAATCGAGGTATTCCTACAAAGACACTGATTTCCTTACGGGTCGACGCGAATCGAGAGGAGGAGAGGCTTCACGCTTCGTTGGGCCTTGGTATATTTCGGCTTACTGTGTTTTCATTCCCCTTTTTATAGGTAATCTGACCCTTCTTTTTCATCTTGTTGCAGGGACTACCTCGACTCCAGTTATCCCAAGTGCAGTGTCGATCCTGCAAGGTGGTGTTGTAACGCTTCCAGGGCCAGCTACCGAAGTCCCAGCTCCCCCAATATCGCCGAAAGAAGCTTCGCTTAAACAGCCGATGACGGACGCCGTAGAGGTTCCAGAGGCAGAACTTGGTTCGGACGATGACGTCTCCTTGAAGGAGGCCTTAAGAAGATCATCTCTCATGGCCCAGGCAGAAAGGAAGCACAGGAGGCGTGCAACAAGAGAATGTAACGCCGCCTTAGCTGTAGGTGCCGGCTCGAGCTCTATCATTTTAGCGAAGGACACTGATTTGCCAAGGACACTGATTTCCTCGGAGTTGAGACGAATCGAGATATTCCTACAAAGAAACTGATTTCCTTGCAGGTCGACGCGAATCGAGATGCTCTCGTTAAGAACGCTGATTTCCTTGAATTGGGGTATTTGCCAAGGACACTGATTTCCTCGGAGTTGAGACGAATCGAGATATTCCTGCATAGACACCGATTTCCTTGCGGGTCGACGCGAATCGAGATGCTCTCGTCAAGGACGTTGATTTCCCTGAATCGAAGCATTTGCTAAGGACACTGATTTCCTTGAAGTTGGTTGACTTGTTTCCGAGATGGAGCATTGATCCGGTGGGGAAGTCATTGGTTGACTCTAGATTGTCTGTGGACTGTAGAGTCTTGGAACTAGGACTTTGCCATGGCTCCGAGATAGTTTCTGGGTTGTCTGTGAACCTTCGAGATTTGGACTAGGGGACTTTGCCATAGCTCCGTTTTGCTGACGTTGCGTCTGCTTCTTGCTGGAGGAAGAATGATGTTGGTGATCCCTAGGCTGTAGATGTTGCCATCGAAACTTGGAATTAGGGACTCTGCCATGGCTCCGAAGTAATCTCTAAGTTGTTAGTGAACCATAGAGTCTTGTAACTAGGGACTTTGCCTTGGCTCCGTTTGTTGACGTCGCGTCCGAATCCTACTGGAATGAGGAGGAACTCCGTTGTTGTTCTTCTGGGATGCAGATGTTGCCGTCAAGATCTGACTTTCCCTTTGACAAGGTCTGGTGGGGAAATGTGGTCCCCTTTTTGTTTATGCCCACGGATTGTATACAGGGGTTAGTATGGACTCACCTACAGGGCAAAAGTTTCATGTTAAATTTATTATATTTTTTTTTGTTTTCTTTCCGCGATGCTCTATCATTTTAGCTTTTTATATCGCGAAAGTCGCGATTGCCCAATCATTTCGGCTATTTTTCGCTATGCCCGATCATTTCGGCTATTTTTTTTTCTTTTTTACTCGCTGCTTTTTATTGCGAGTTGCCCAATCATTTCGGCTGCTTTTATATGCATATATTATACTTGCTAATTTTGTTGCAAGTTGCCCCATTGTTTCGGCTATTTCATATGCATTTCTTTTACTCGCTGATTTTGTTGCAAGTATGGAACTTGGAACCTGATGCCAATATCAGCATCAGCATCGCTATGACAGGAATATTACTAGGAGCGAATCATCATTTGCCGTGAAAGGACTTAGTATTTGACACTGATTTAGGATCAGTATCGCTACCACTGGGACATTGCCAGGAGCGAATCATCATTTGCCTCAGTCGATGTCGAACAAAGGTGGCTTAGCAAACTGGGTTAGGATCTTGTTGACCAAGGCTTTTTGACTTTACGAGCCGTAAGGGTCTCTAAAGGTATTTCTCCCTACGACTCGTGAGGATCTCGTAGGTGCGTTTTCTCCTTAAGAATCGTGAGGATTCCCAAGTGTATGGTCTCCTATAATTCGTAAGGATCTTATAAGAGTGTTTTCTCCTTATAAGTCAAGAGGACGTACAAGGGTCGTTCATCGTGTGAGCATATCCCTAGTCGCTGATGGGACTTTGTTAGGGAAAGGTTTGTTCGTGCCCATGAATTGTATACAAGGGTCAATATTAAACCGCTTGTAGGGCAATCTGGGGATTGTGATGGCTTAAGAACAGGTTCAGATGCCTGTAACTTAAGGCTTTTGAATCTTATGAGCCGTGAGGGTCTCATAAGAGGGTTCTCCTTACGACTCGTGAAGCTCTTGTAAGTGTAATTTCTTCTTAGGAATCGTGGGGATCCTTAAGTGTGTCGCTCCTTTGTGATTCGTAAGGATCTCACGTAGGTATTTTATCCTTACAGGGTCGAGAGGACCTTGCAAGTGTCTTTTATCGAGATTGCGCCCTTTCGGGTTTTCACAAAACTCGCCGGTAGCCCTGCTGTTTTTACTCACGGAGCCCTTTCGGGTTTTCATCCATGCCCATTTCGCTTATGGATGTACCGGGTTTTTTTACCACGCCAGCCTGAGGATGCCGCGGGTTGGTAGTAGTTTAACGACGTTTCGGTCAATTGTTCATAGGTCCGAGATTTTTCGGGCAACGTGCGATTACGCAGGTAGATTTTCTCGCAAATCTTCATAGCTGAGGGCGATTTCTTCATCAGAGTCGCTTCCAAAGGTGATAACTTGTGATCCTTTGGTGTCAACTATGTGACTGTTGCCGGCAGTTCTTTTGCGCTCATCTGTCGTGCTTTTCTTTTCCCGACGAGCGTTGCGCTTCACTCGTTGAACGTGTTGTCGGTGGGCAACATATCCCTGCCACCAGTTTTTAAAGGCTATGCACTCTTCGGTAGGGTGTGCAATCCTCTGATGATATAAGCAGAAGTTAGGATGTATGTCCTCTTCGTTAAGGTGTATCCTATCGGGAGTGTTTCCTTCGGAGGGTGGCAGCTTCATTCCCATCGATATGGATTTGGCGAACCTTTTCCTTGTCTTGAACCTACTTTTATTTGCGGCGGATGTGCCTTGATCTGGTGGGAGTGTTTTAACCCTTTCGTCCAGTCGCCGGCGTTTGGCATTTTCAAATATGGCCATTTCGCGCTCTCGATTAGCCTTGCTTTTCTGAAGAGCTTTAATCAGGAATGCGTCAATCATTTCTTCTGACGGTCCTAGGAGTTCCGGTTCGGAATCTGCCCCCAGTTTCTCTGTTTCTGGAGCTTCTTCACCATCTACTGACGAGTGAGAGATCATGTGGCAACTTTCCACATAATCCCCAGGTTCATCTGACGAGTCTTCTTCCTAATCTTTTTTGCTATCTCCGTCTTCAAGGATGTGGTTGAGAAACTCTTGAAACATGACAGGGGTTCGTGCCTTCTGGATATATTCCTCCAGCGCGTCAATATGCTTTTGCAGATCCGTGCGCTTGCCATCAAATTATGCGGGCCTTTTGGTCTTCTTCTTTTTCTTTGAAGACTTTGACGGCTGGGCTTGGGTGTTTTGCCCATCGCTATTAACTCCCAATGTTAGGCATGGTTTCAGCATCCCCTCGATGATTTCCGACTCTAGCGGGCTTTTCCACCTGATCGCCGGACATGTTTGAAGATCTTTCAGCATTCTTTTAGTTTTTGCCAAAAGAATGATTTCCCATGGAGCTTCCTCTATAAATGAGCATGATGCCCCCGGCGTATCCACCCTTTTAGGGGTGTGCTGTTGTGGTGGATTTACCTTCCAGTTTTCGGACAGCGCGAACTTGCCCTGTTGATACTGGTCTTCAACCCAATTTTTGAAGACGTAGCATTCTTCGATCGTATAGCCTAATACTCGGTGGTAGGGGCAGTAATTGGGATCTTTGGCATCGTTCAGTTGTAGTGGGTGTCTCGGCTCCGGTAGAGTGATGAGCCCGTTGCGCACTGCTAGTTCGAACAGTCTCCTTGTTTTATCCCGGGGAAATGAGTAAGGACGTCTCAACATCTCATCTAGGGATTGCCGCTTGTTGCTTTGGCGAACAACCGGTCTCGGGCCACTCGGTTGTTGTTGAGTGTTGGCGATGAAGGTTGCTTTCCCCTTCCCCTTCTCATTCCGAGGATCCGTTTTTCAGGAGGACGGTCTATGGCCCATCTGGTCCATTTGGGCCAGCTTGTCGATCAAGGCCTGGAAAGTAGTTGGCTTGAAGAACATCATGAACTGGGATATGGTCGCCTGCGAATCAAGAGTACCCACGAACATGCCTACCGCAGGCGCTTCTTCAATGCGCTGCTCGCACTTCGACTATAGATTAGGCCACCGTATCGCGTATTGCACCAATGTTTCGCCTGGCTTTACTCTGGCGTTAATTAATGCAGTGATTGGGGTGCGTTCGCTAGCGCTTGTGAAACGCTGGGTGAACAGCAATTCCATCTCTGTAAAAGTTTTGACGGAGTCGTTGGGAAGCTCTGAATACCACTCAAAAGCCGTTTCCGCCAAGCTGCCGCCGAACTGACGAAGTAACAATTTGTCGTCACCTCCGGTATTGTCGCAGAGAGCCCTGAATTGAGGGACGTGTTGATGGGGATTGCTTGTCCCCTTGTATACGTGGAACTTAGGAATCGTGTATCCTGGCGGATACTTGATCTGATCGTACCATCCTGGATATGGTCGCCCAGTTCTGATGACTTGGCCAGCCACTTCATTCGCTTAATGAGTTTGTATTTGTTGAGCTATATAATCATCGAGCGTGGCTTTGGAGATGGTCTCCTCCTTGGCTGCTGACAGAGCCGGCAGAGGATTTGATGTCTCTCCTCTATCATCTTCAATTATCACTGGAGGATCGTCGGCTGGAGGGTCCGGCTGGATCATCATGCCCACCATATCTTGGAATAAAAGGGCCATTTGTTTTATGTTGCCCGCTTGTTCCGCAGCCTCTTTGTCCTTCTTCTCAAGCATTCTCCGAAAGAATTCGACATCCGTTTCCTGCTCATGACGCTGTTCTGAGAACGTCTCTGGGCTTGCTTTTAGTCCTGTGAGTGCGGCCATGGCTGTTAGCATCTCTTGGAGCTTTTATTGTTGTTGCTCCTGAGCCTTATTCATTGATCGCGTAAGCGGTCGATGACCTGTGGAGATACGGCTATCCTCTTTTCCGGATGCTATATTGTTAGTTATATGTATGCCCTAGAGGCCATTACTATACATGAGATGTATATTGTAGTGGATGCTGGGACATATATAGGGAGGACTTTCTTGCTCGACATGATAGTATGCTATCTGGTTACATTTTATCTTAACATGTACTCTGATTGTCTCTATGTTACATGTTGATAAAGCCCTTAGGATGAGTACTTGACTACCAGGACTATGATGCGGATCATACTAGTGGGGACAGAGTAGTCTCCAAGTACATCCTTCAAATGTTCCTAGTCGTGGGAGTACCAAGACAGGGCATCGATACTTCAGAGTAGACTAGCGTATACGCATCTTGACCCATATGATGGGCGATGGATGATCCCATATCCATCGGTGTTTGACATCAAGGATCGTGTACCGGTGCTCAGTGGAGACTGGGTACACTGGACGGACTCGCCGAGAACTCCCAGATGGTATTATACCTCACGTCAGATGGCAGTTCTCTGGTGACACTGGTATAGAGTAGTCTGTAGACCCGAGATCGTCATAGAGTCTTGTGTGATTCCCACTATGCTTTGATTTCCATCATACCACGTCCAAGAGGGCGTGCAAAAAGGTGGCTTTTGGGTACAGTCCCGAATCACATGGAGGCAATGAGTGATAGGAGGGGATTCGTCTTTCCCGGTATAGGGAGTTGATGTTGCGCTGTGTTCGATTGGCTATAACTGAAAATCCCTTGCCAAGGTTGCCGAGATTTACTGGTAAGTGTTATCAGTAGTTTCTCAAACTGTTATAGAGCTCATATCGACACGACTTATCAAGCTACTGGGGTCTGACGTTTACCATCCCTAGGCGAGATATGCGACATATCAGACGAGGAGACCGGACTGTACGGGAGTGTTACTGATTGGATTCGCAGGAGAATGTACATGCTTGCTTGTTGATCTTCTGATTGCTCAATACCTGGGTGGCTGTTACGTTTAGCTGACCGCTTGCAGCTTGTGGGTGTTTGATATGATCATCACCTACTGCCAGCGTATTGACGATTCTTTAGAGTCATCACCTACCCGGCCGATTTTTTAGTGAGCTTATATCAGTTCATGTAATTTAATATATCAAATATATAATTATACATTAAATTATCGAATCAACACTTGATCCGATAATTTAATGTATAATTATATATTTGATATATTAAATTATATTAACTGATATAAGCTCACTAAAAAATCGGCCGGGTAGGTGATGACTCTAAAGAATCGTCAATACGCCGGCAGTAGGTGATGATCATATCAAACACCTACAAGCTGCAAGCGGTCGGCTAAACGGAGTAGGAGCGCATATATGATATGTGCGGGACCGAGAACAATACGTGTATGTGATACCGTATTAGATTCTCGCGATATGAGATATCGGCCGGGTATATGAGATATAGCCAGGTCATCGGATCAAGTGTTGATTCGATGAACTGATACAAATTATATTAGTCGGTTATTTGTGAAATAGCCGGATTATCGGATCAAGTGTTGATTCGATAATTTAATGTATAATTATATATTTGATATATTAAATTACATTAACTGATATAAGCTCACTAAAAGATTCTTTTTCTCACTCGGGTAATACATTGATATATATGCGATATATGTTAATTATATTATTTTATTTTGTTACAATAAATATTGTATATGTGATATATAATATTGTAATAAGTTATGGTTATAAATGCAACATGTTTTGTGGAGTTTAATTGAGGTTAGGGTTTGGATTAGGGTTAAGTCTTCATGAAGCTTTCAAGAAGTTTCTTGAAGCTTTGACTTTGACTTGGATATTTTGCATAGATATTTCCTTAACCCAACCCAACCCTTTACCCTAGTTAAATCTCTACAAGGGTTAAGTCTTCATACTTAACCCATGATTGCAATTCTAACCATACACTTGAGTTTCATTATTCATCACAAAGGATTCTTCTTCTTCTTCTTTGAGTTCTTGCATGAAAAGCTTTCTAGCTTTTTATGAAGTGATGAAAATGAGTGAGTTAAAGAAAACAAATGAAAGCTAAATTCCTACTTCATCATCCTAATCTATCCTAACCATTTAGATTATGGTGTTCACTTCATTAGTGAGTGAGAGCTTGTGTAAAAGAAACTTCAAGGTAGATCATCTTTGTTATCGAAGATCGGAAGCAAGTTTGGATCATTCTCTTCATGGAGCCTCTCTAGAATCCGGGTATATGATGATCGCAGTGAAGGGACCTCAACACGGAGCTTATGAAGTGAAGGACCGGACTACAAAGGTTGTAATCCCAAACTCTTAGATGTTAAAGTGTTTAATATGCTTTGTTTCGTCTAATCTCTAGTTTAAAGATCTTGGTTAGGGTTGTTTGGCATGTCTAAATTTTAAATCGGGCATGGTTAATGCCTTGTAGACCCATGTGAGAGTGCCTAATAACCCTACACATATAAACGGTATGCACCACCATGCCCGCAGACTTAGGGCGTTTAGGCTAAGTGCCCTTGACATTTGTCGCAGGCATGGGGATTTTCTCCGGCCTTCTCTTTTTGTGGGCGGTCGAAGTTGAGGGAGCCGTTGCAGCGGGCACCTAAATAGATGACACCTTCTGTGGCTTGACAGGGTGGTCCTCTTCTTGCCGAACCTTTATCTTCTTCGGTCGACAGGAGTAATCTTGATCAATCACCGAGTCTTGGACTTGACTCCAGACCTTGTAAATTTTAGATGACATCCGCTGAGGGGGCTGCTCCAGCTTCGCCTTTGTGGCATTCTCCATAGGTGGAGGAGATCTTTTCAGCACAGCAGTCGGAGAGTTATTGCAGACCCTCTTGAGTGGTTCAAAGTTGTTCCCAGTTGGAACAACAGCCTCGACTTCTACCGTTGGAGCTGGCGGCGTAAATCCAGAGGGTGAACTGCCCCCAGCTTTCCTTACTCGGCGCCGGTGACGACGGTGAGCATGGCGAGCGGCCGGGACCACCTCCATTATTGAATCAGCTTTTCCATGCTCCTTGTTCTGATGAGAGTCTGTTGTTGGCGCCAGCCTGTCAAAGACAGACGTCCGCTGTGAGGAAATGGTCAACCTGTCGATAGCCGACCTTCGAGCAGGGAGAGTAGCTTGGACGACTTCAACTGTAGCAGGAGTTGGAGTGTCCTTCTCTGGTATTGCGAGCCTCCTTGCGGGCCCACTTGATCTTTGACCCAGCCTGTCGAAGACTGAGGCATTGGAGTTGGATGACCCGCTGAGAGGGGTCGTGGTGGTTGCAAGCCGATCAAAGACTGACTTCTTCACAGCTTCCTGTGACGGCATCTGAACGCTGAAGCTCGTTGGTGGGATCATGATCCCAAAGAATAGCCCAGTGGTGGCTTGGTTCACTTGTTCCATCGGCATTGTGAAAAGGGAGGCCGCTTGGGGCCCGTAAGTCACTCCTCCGGACAGGACGGAGTGAGAGTTGTAGTTGCAGTTAGCGTAGTTTGAGGCCATTGATCTTCTGTTTTCTGCACGGGGCATGACACCAAATCTTAGTACCTTGAATCCAAGGGCAACCATAGCAAACCGCGATTCATTCGCGAAACACGACACACGATGTGTGGAGTGGAAAGAGGAAAAGGTCCCACCAGGCGTGCCAGAATCTGTTTACCGCCGAAAACCGCGATCAGGACGTTGGGACGTCCGGCCTGAATTTCGAGGGCAGATGCTATTTAGTGTTATCTGTCCACCTCTCTGAAGATGCCAAGTTGATTTATGACACTGTGTATCGAAGGTTTAAACGGATGTGGCCGATATAGCAGACTTCGTCAGATTCCCCCTCGTTGAGGGGTTTTTGATTGTGGGGACGCTATTCCCTGCAAGTGCAAGCCCCTGCAGTTAATTATGCTTCCGCATCGCAGTAACCACTTTCTCCTTCTCCAGATGGTCACTTTGTGTCGTGTGTATTTGTTTTGTTTTTGGTTGTCCGTGGATTGTATACGGAAACTAATTTATGTTGTTTCCCGTAGGGCGTGGATTAGTCCAAATCTGTATTTTCTTAGATTTGGGTTTGGGTTGGGTTTAAGGATCATTAATCTCATTCGAGACTAAGATCAACTTAAACGTTTGTTAAGAATACGTTAGTCTAATTTTAGGCTAAGATCTTTTTAACAGGATCATTTAGATCCAACAAAAAAGCATTTGGGCTTTATTGTTTAGTTTAGGGACATTGCGATCCAGAAGTTTAAAGACATCATAGTCCATGAGTTTAAGGACCCAAAAGTCCGTAGTTTAAAGACGTTATAGTCTGTAAAGTTTACGGACATCATAGTCCATAAGTTTAAGGACCCCACAGTCCATAAAGTTTAAGGACATCATAGTCCATGAGTTTAAGGACCCTACAGTCCATGGAATGTTTAGTTGTCGGGATCCGTCACCTCTCTGAAGTCGTTGAAGGATTACAACGACAAATATCAGAGGAGTGAAGAGATGTACCCTTGAACCAATATTGGTTGGGAGATCTGTAGTCCAATTTGGGACTAAGATCAAAGATTTATGAGCATGTGGGCTCAATCAATCTGAATTAGGGTTCTGTGGCCGCTTTGGGCTCGGCCCATTCAGTTAAAATGTTAAACATTTAACAATAATGAACATTGGTTTGGTTGTTGAGCATTCATCATAGCTCTGGGCTCTTATTTATAGAACAGTTTATGTTCTCTTAGCGCACACGTGAGGAGCACGTGCACGCTGAGCGCCAGTTCAAATAGCGCAAAGCGATTCTGTTTAAGTAGCGCACATGTGGGGAGCACGTGGCGCGCTTGGCGCTATGCGCCAGACAATGAGCGCAGAGCACTTCTGTTAAAGTAGCGCACACGTGAGGAGCACGTGGCGCGCTTGGCGTTATGCTCCAGACAATGAGCGCAGAGCGCTTCTGTTGAACTAGCGCACACGTGAGGAGCACGTGGCGCGCTTGGCGTTGTGCGCCAGACAATGAGCGCAGTGCACTTCTATTGAATTTTTGAGCGCTAAGGTTCTGCAACGCTATGCGTTAGCTTTGGAGCGGTGAAGCGCTTCTTTTGATTGGAGCGCTAAGGCTCTTTTTAGGCAGTTTTGTATCCTGAGAATTAAATTCTCTTTCTTATAAGAGGCTTTGTCTCATGGATCTAAGAACAAAGTTCTTATTTTTTATAGGAGATGTTTTAATCTCTTATGTTTTTGGTGAAATACTCTGCCTTTATGGATCTATGATTCTAAGAGAATTGAATTGTTCTCCCCCCTTTTATATTGAGATACTATGATCTCTGAAAGATAATTTGTCTTATAAATCTATGATCTGAAGAAGATTAAGTTCTTTCCCTTATTTTTTTATGATGTGATACTTTGATCTCTGTTGTGAAAGACCTTGGTCTTATAGATCTATGATCTTAGAAAAAGAAGTAAATTCTTCTTTTATATGAGACGATTTCGTCTTTCTGTTCTTTTTACCTTGAAGAAAATCTTCTTCTGAGAGCTTGTTCTTTATCTTTGAAATTTCTCCAAGTTTATGGGGAGGTTCCTCTATATGAGACTTGATGTCTTAGGGCCTTTATATAGTGAAGGCTAATTTGTTCAATCGGTTAAGGAGATCTTTTCTCCAATTGATTTGGGGATGTTTCCTCCATTGGATTTTTGATCCAAGGACTTCTGTTTTACAGAAGACAATTTTCTTGTTTATTTAACAAGATTGGGAAATCTTTTCGCATACGGAATTTTACTCTATATTTGGTGATTTTTAATCACCATTGGATCATTGATCCAACGGTGCTCTGATTTTCGGAGCACAATCTTTTTTTTTGGAAAGATTTTGAGGAATCTTTCCTTAACAGAATTTTATTCTGGTCAATTGATGATTTGTCATCTTTATTAGATCTTTGATCTGACGGTGGGGAACATTTAGTTCCAGTGCTAGCGCACTTGTGCTTTGCACATGAGCGCTGCTTCAGAGCGTTGGCGCTCCTGGCGCTAGCGCACTCATGCTTTGCACGTGAGAGAGCTGGCGCTCCTGGCGCTAGCACACTCGTGCTTTGCACGTGATTGCTGCCTCAGAGCGCTGGCTCTCTTATGAAGCGCTGCTCATTTTAAATTTTGAAAATTTGAACAGAGCTTTGCTCTGATTGGGGGAAACATGCATATCTTGTGTATTCTGGTTATTTATTATTGTTGATATTATGACGCACTGATGTCTGGGTTTTGCATGGCCCAGTTCCTTTATCTCTTTCGCAGGCTGATCAGGAGTATTTCAGCCATCAGGCCGAGCAGTGAGGATCGTGTTAGTATTTAGTTTAGTTAGTTTCCTTTCTATAGTTTTATTCCCTGATGTGAGCCCGTATTTGGGACGTGTTTCCAGATGTTTGTTGGGGTAAAAATTTACACCCCCGTTGACCTAGTCAAAGTCAAGGTCAACCCCAAGCCAGGTGGGCCCAAGCCCAGGTCAAGCGGGCCCATGCCCAAGTCAAGCCCGCGGCCAGCCTCCTCCATGCCAAAACATAGATCATGTAATAAATAATTTTTATGTAATTTTTTATATATGAATGTATGCAAAATGGGCATAAAGCCAATATTTTATAAGCCCATGGCTTATGTGCAAAAATGAAATGGCACATGAGCCATGGGATGAGCAAAATGCCATTTTTGTGAAGCCCAAGGGGCTATATGCAAATATGTAAGCCTATAAAAGGCAACATGATGATGAATAAAAGAATACTTTTCATTCTCTCCACAAAAAATTTAGATCTGAGATCTTTTGTGCCTCCTGCTCCTTCTCCAAGGTTTTAAACCTTCTCATTTCTTTTGAATTAAATCAAGAGTTTTACTCTTTCTTTTCAAAAACTAAGAAGTCTTCCACCACAAAACCCACAAAGGGGAACTCAGATCTACCATTAGATCTCAGAAAGGAGAGATTTTTAGATCTCACATCTCTTGATCATCAAGATCCAGCCAACAGAGGAGGAAGAGGAAGAATCCCTTTCATCAACCAAAACATTTTAGGAGTTTAACTCCATATATTTACATATATATATATATATATATATATATATATATATATATATATATATATATATAATATTTCCTTTCTGAAGCATAGCTTCTGGTTCTGGGACTAAAAGTCCCTTTGTCTCGCCAGCGCCCAGCGCTCGAGCGCAAAACGCCCACGTGCCGACACGTGGCGCGCTTGCGCTCAGGCGCACTGCGCTCGAGCACAAAGCGCCCATATGCCGACACGTGGCGCGCTTGCGCTCAGGCGCACTGCGCTCGAGCGCAAAGCGCCCACGTACCGACACGTGGCGCACTTACGCTCAGGTGCACTGCGCTCGAGCGCAAAGCGCCCACATGCCGACACGTGGCGTGCTGCGCTCAGGCGCATTGCGCTCGAGCGCAAAGCGCTCACGTGCCGATACATGGCGCGCTTGCGCTCAACCGCAAAACGCCCATGTGCCAAAGCCAAAGCGCAAAAAGATATCAGCAGTAGCGGGAGACCATATCCTGCTCAGTATGATCTGGTAGAATTTCCTAGCGGCTATGTCCTCCCCAAATTCGGAAGATTCGATGGGACTGGAAATGCGAATCAACACATCGCCCACTTCAAAGCCTCATGCGGGAATACTGGGGGCAATGATGCGCTTCTCCTCCGCCAGTTCTTTAATAGCTTGACCGCTGTTTCTTTCGACTGGTACGCGAGCATACTGGATGGCTCCGTTACTACTTTCGTCCAAATGGAATCTTTGTTTCGGCAAAGATTCATGAGCGTCAGCGATAAGATCACCATTGCTGAGCTCGTAAGGACCAAGCCCAAGAACGACGAAATCAGCACGGATTTCATAACCCGATGGCGCAATCTCTCCGTCAAATGCGAACCGCCGATAGAGCGGGACCAATCTGTCAGTCTCCTCGTCGGAAATCTCAACAAATCGATGGCCCCGTTTCTATGCACCGTGGGTCTCAAAACATTCCAAGAGCTGACCAGGAAAGTTCAGATGCTGGAGCGCTCAAAACAGGAGTCCTCCTCGGATTCCCCAAATAACAATAGGTCCTGGAGAAACCGAAAGGACGATAATCGCAAAGGCGGAAACTCCGATGATTCTAAATCTTTCAACACTTTGGCTAACCGAAATAAGCAAGGGATGAGCGGGCCTAGCGCCAATCAGCCTCGGAAGCCAATGTTCGGAGAGGGAGGAGAATCTCCACTGAAAAAGAAGCTGGATAAGGTCTATTCCTTCAGAAGGGACAAAATCCGTAAAATATTCAAAGACGCCCTGAAGAACGGTCTACAACTGCCAGAGTCAAAAAGACCGCAGGAAGCGAATAGGACCGACGACCCTAAATAAGGCTCCTATCACAGAGTGATAGGTCATGCCATTGAGGACTGCTTCGTCTTCAAAGATTGGGTCGAAAAGCAATACAAGGCAGGAGAGATAGAACTGTCTAAAGGCGTGTTAACAAACAGTCCAACTGCGACCGCCAATTTTATACAAATGGAGACTGAAGATCTTCGTGAAACTGATTCTCTGAGACATCTGCCTTTCACTGAAAACAATCGACCACCACGTCATTAAACTGGGAACAGTCGACCTCTAAGTCGTTAAACTGGGAATGTAAAAAAATGTAAATAAACAAAAAAAATGTGTAAATAAAAGAAAAATAAAGAAAAGCCGAAATGATGGGGCAACTCGCAATAAAAATCAGCGAGTAAAAAAGAAAATGAAAATAAAGCCGAAATGATGGGGCAACCGCGAATAAATAACCGAAATGATAAGGCAATCGCGACTTTTGCGATAAGAAAAGCTGAAATGATAGAGCAATCACGGTATAAAAAAAATGGTGAGTGATGAGTCGCTCCTGGTACCATATTCCAGAGCAGCGATGCAGACGCCAACCAAAATCCAATTTCTCAAAATTCTCCAGCCCTACGGCCAGTCCCCAAATTGACTGCCGTATACAATCCACGGGCTCAAATAATTCTCATCATACCCATGCCCCACCGTAATCACCAGTTATGCGGCTGGTCTCCGCCTTTGGAATTATGCTTCATTGAGAAGACCCACTCATGTGTCCTCACGATACATGAGGAGAACAAACCTTTGTGGGATCCTTACGACTCAAGAAGGGAAAGCACACTTAGGAGTCCCCACGACTCCTAAGAAGAAAATACACATGCGAGATCCTTACGACTCGCAGGGAGAAAATCCTTTTATGGGACCCTCACGGCCCATAAAATTGAAAAGCCTTAGGCTATAGGGATCTAAACCTGTCTCCTAAGTCATCGCTCCCCAACCCCCAAGTGGCGAATGATGAGTCGCTCCTAGTACCATGTTCCAGTGCAGCGATGCAGACGCCAACCAAATTCCAAATCCTATACCCCAATGGCGAATGATGAGTCGCTCCCGGTACCATATTCCAGTGCAGCGATGCAGATGCCAGCCAAATTCCAAATCCAAATCCCCAAGTGGCGAATGATGATTCGCTCCTCGTACCATATTCCATTGCAGCGATGCAGACACCAACAAAGTCCCGAAATTTTTATGGCCCTACGGTCTGGATCATATATCCTGCAAAACCGTATACAATCCATGGGCATAAAACAATCCCGATCTCTCCCAAGTTATACCGGTGAGACCACATTCAAAGTCCCACCAAAAATAAAAATAAAATAAAATAAAAAAATGGTATGTCCACAAGCAAAATGGGTACGGATGAAAACCCAAAAGGGCTCCGTGAGTAAAAACAGCAGGACTGCCGGCGAGTTTGTGAAAACCTGAAAGGGCGCAAACTCGTAAAAAAAAAGAGATGAAATGCACTCGCGAAGTCCTCTCGACTTTGTGAGGAGAAAATTCCCGCGTGAGATCCTTACGACTCACAAAGGAGCAACACACTTAGGAGTCCCCACGACTCCTAAGGAGAAAATACACCTACGGGATTCTTACGACCCGTAGGGAGAAAATGCTTTGTGAGACCCTTACGGCTCACAAAAACTGAAAAGTCTTAGGTGATAGGGACCTAAAACCTGTCTCCTAAGCCATCGTTTCCTAATAAACAAATGCAAATGATGATTCGCTCCTGGTACCATATTCCAGTGTAGCGATGTTGATGCCAAACAAAAAAAAAACAATTCCCAAATCCTCCCGGGACAGATGATAAGTTGCTCCTGGCATTATTCCAGTGCAGCAATGCAGATGCCAAACCAAAATCTCTAAATCTCATGACAAATGATGATTCGCTCCTGGTACCATATTCCAGTGTAGCGATGCTGATGTCAACCCAAATCAAATCAAACCAACAACCTGTGCGGCGGAATCATGCTTCGTCCCAGAATTTACCCCGTGTCGAAATCATGCTTCGCCTCGGGATAACGACCTCCTCGTCGGAATCATGCTCCATCTCAGAATGTACCCTGTGTCGAAATCATGCTTCGCCTCGGAGTATTTGCTTTCCCTGCCGGAATTATGCTCCGCCTCGGAATCAAATCAACCAACCAGCTCTGCGTCGGAATCAAGCTTCGTCTCAGAATGTGCACCCCGTGTCAAAATGATGCTTCGCCTCGGTGTACTTTCCTTCCCTGACGAAATTATGCTTCGTCTCGGAATCAAGTCAGCCAACAAGCTCTGTGCCGGAATCATGCTCCGTCTTAGAACGTACCCCGTGTCGAAATCATGCTTCGCCTCGGGATATCTACCTTCCCTGCCAGAATTATGCTCCGCCTCGGAATCAAGTCAACCAACAAGCTCTGCGCCGGAATCATGCTCTGTCTCAGAATGTACCCCGTGTCGAAATCATGCTTCGCCTCGGAGTATTTGCCTTCTCTGTCGGAATTATGCTTCACCTGGGAATTAACCTCCGCATCAAAATTATGCTTCGGTTAGAATGTCTGCCGCCCTTCGGAATGATGCTCTGATCTCTGGAATCATGCTCCGCCCTTCGGAATGATGCTCCGAATCCTGGAATTTTGCTCCGCTCTTCGGAATGATGCTCCGAATCCTGGAATTATGCTCCGCTCATCGGAATGATGCTCCGATCCTTGGAATCATGCTCTGCTCTTCGGAATGATTCTCCGAATCCTGGAATTATGCTCCGCTCATCGGAATGATGCTCCGAATCCTGGATTTATGCTCCGCTCATCGGAATGATGCTCCGATCCCTGGAATCATGCTCCGCTCATCGGAATGATGCTCCGATCCCTGGAATCATGCTCCGCTCATCGGAATGATGCTCCGATCCCTGGAATCATGCTCCGCCCATTGGAATGATGCTCCGATCCTTGGATTTATGCTCCGCCTTTCGGAATGATGCTCCGATCCCTGGAATCATGCCTCTACTCTTCGGAATTATGCTTCGACTCTTCGGAATGATGCTCCGACGTTGGAATTATGCTCCGCGAATTGGAATGATGCTCCGATCCCCGGGAATCATGCTCCCCGGGATGATGCTCCGCCCCCGGAATGATGTTCCACCTCGAAGTTCAGCTTCAAGATCCATCAATTTCATACACACAACTCATGCATGCGGTGTGCATTCATTGATGGGGAGCAATTTGTTGGGGTAAAAATTTACACCCCCGTTGACCGAGTCAAAGTCAAGGTCAACCCCAAGCCAGGTGGGCCCAAGCCCAGGTCAAGCGGGCCCATGCCCAAGTCAAGCCTGTGGCCAGCCTCCTCCATGCCAAAACATAGATCATGTAATAAATAATTTTTATGTAATTTTTTATACATGAATGTATGTAAAATGGGCATAAAGCCAATATTTTGTAAGCCTATGCCTTATGTGCAAAAATGAAATGGCACATGAGCCATGGGATGGGCAAAATGCCATTTTTGTGAAGCCCAAGGGGCTATATGCAAATATGTAAGCCTATAAAAGGCAACATGATGATGAATAAAAGAATACTTTTCATTCTCTCCACAAAAATTTTAGATCTGAGATCTTTTGTGCCTCCTGCTCCTTCTCCAAGGTTCTAAATCTTCTCAATTCTTTTGAATTAAATCAAGAGTTTTACTCTTTATTTTCAAAAACTAAGAAGTCTTCCACCACAAAACCCACAAAGGGGAACTTGGATCTACCATTAGATCTCAGAAAGGAGAGATTTTTAGATCTCACATCTCTTGATCATCAAGATCCAGCCAACAGAGGAGGAAGAGGAAGAATCCCTTTCATCAACCAAAACATTTTAGGAGTTTAACTCCATATATTTACATATATATATATATAATAAATATTTCCTTTCTGAAGCATAGCTTCTGGTTCTGGGACTAAAAGTCCCTTTGTCTCGCCAGCGCCCAGCGCTCGAGCGCAAAATGCCCACGTGTCGACACGTGGCGCGCTTGCGCTCCGGCGCACTGCGCTCGAGCGTAAAGCGCCCACGTGCTGACACGTGGCGTGCTTGCGCTCAGGCGCACTGCGCTCGAGCGCAAAGCGACCATCTGCCGACACGTGGCGCGCTTGCGCTCAAGCGCACTGCGCTCGAGCGCAAAGCGCCCACATACCGACACGTGGCGCACTTGCGCTCAGGCGCACTGCGCTCAAGCGCAAAGCGCCCACATGCCGACACGTGGCATGCTGCGCTCGAGCGCAAAGCGCCCACGTGCCGACACGTGGCGTGCTTGCGCTCAAGCGCACTGCGCTCAAGCGCAAAACGCCCACGTGCCGACACGTGGCGCGCTTGCGCCCGAGCGCACAGCACCTAAGCGCACAGCGCTTAAGGCGCTGGCCCCACGCATCCTTTGGATGCCTTTTCCCCCTCTTTCTTTTATATATATATATATACATATATACATATATACATATATATATATATATACATACACACATATGTATACTTATTTACACACACATACTCGGCGACACTGTCCCTGTTAGAAAAAATTTCTAACGGGGCGCTGCCCCGCACCCCGCAAGGGCGCTACTAGCCCCCTTGACCCCAGCCCACTATCCGGGTAGCGGGACCCCCGTAAATACTCTGCGTGGCTCCCGATATATCCAAACCCCCCTTCAAAACACAACACACGTATACTGCACATTGAGTTCGCATGACCATTTTAACCCGTTAATAGGAGGTTCCCTCGCCCCAAAGGCGAGGGGTAATTAATGGCAGCTTCGTCCGCAGCTGCCGGAGATTTGGATCCCCACAATCAATAAACCCCTGCCTACCCTAGGCAGGGGAATCTGTAGTATACGCCTGACAAGCGCACGCGTATTCCCATCTCAATGGGGTGACGAAAAACACCCTACAATGTTATTGTTTATTGGATTTTATTGCTTCCGCATTTATATTTCTTGACTCATTTATTCTGGCAGATGGACATGTATTAGATATTTTTATATTTTTCTGTTCTTGCTATCTTATAGATAGCCGTAATGTGACTGTGGAGGGATGTTTCCTAGCCACAGGTAACATGGTTGGCTCTGTCACGTGCCAATCGTAATCCACTTTGGGAAGCAGGGCGTGACACATATCATCGTAGTTGGGATATGCAGAACACATTGTGCACTCCTTCCAATGAGAATGGCGGTGCTAAACGGTATACCACTTCTCCAACTCGTTTAAGTATGTCGAACGGTCCTATGTAACTTGAACTTAGCTTACCTCTCTTGCTAAAACGGATCACTCCTCTATTTGGGGAGATCTTCAAAAATACATGGTCTCTAGGTTGGAACTCCAGATGTCGGCGCTTTGCATCCGCCCAATACTTCGTCGGTCTTAGGCTAGCGCATCCTTTCCCTGATCGTGCGAACCACATCCATAGTTTCCACGATCATCTCTGGTCCAAGGAGTTCACGATCTCCAATGTCGTCCCAACTCAGCGGTGAATGACACTTCCGTCCGTAAAGTGCTACGAATGGTATCATTCCAATACTTGCCTGATGGCTGTTATTGTATGAAAACTCCGCAAGGTGTAGGTGATCTTCCCACGAACCTCCGAAATCTAACATACAGGCTCTTAGCATGTCTTCCAAAATCTGAATTGTTCACTCGGACTGTCTGTCCGTTTGTGGATGATATGCCGTGCTGAAATTCAGACTCGTTCCCAGACTAACTTGCTGACTCTGCCAAAACTGTAATCAAAATCTTATAACACGATCGGAGAAAATGCAAACAGGTACTCCATATAATCTCACGATCTCCTGCATAAGTTCATGGGTATCAAATATGGTTCATCTTGAAGGGTTAAATCTTACTTTAGATTTATGCTCATCTCCATGTACTTCTTTACTAACGTCTCGGTTGACTGGCCAATTCGAAATGGAATAAAATGAGCCGACTTGGTGAGTCGATCCACAATAACCCATACTATGTCGTTACCCTTCATGCTGTGAGGAAGGGCAGTCGCGAAGTTCATGGTAATGTGCTGCCATTTCCATTCTGGGATTGGTAACGGCTGAAGTAGACTAGCAGCTCTGTGAAGTTTAGCCTTCACTTACTGACACACCAAACACTTGGCTATGCTTCTAACTACTTCGCACTTCATTCCATGCCACCAGTAGTATTGCTGTAGATCCTTGTATATCTTTGTGTCAACGGGGTGTATAGAATAAGGAGAGCTGTGAACTTCTTTCATCAACTCTTCTCATTTAGGGCCGATTGGCACACATAATTGACTTCCATATCTCAAGGATCCGTCTTCGTAGATGATGAATTCAGTTCGAAGTCTACTTTCTACTTATGCTCGGATCTTTTGTAGTTAGGCATCATTTGCTTGAGCTGCCTTGATCTGATTGATAAGAGTGGACTGGACTTGTAAGTTCATCAAATATGAAGAGTTACCTGGCATAACTACTTCGATCGCCAATCCGTACAATTCTTGTTGTAGCTTCCACTGAGCAGTGAGGTTCATTGTAATGACTAGCGGCTAAGTGCATCAGGAACTACGTTCACCTTCCCAGAATGATACTGTAGGTTGATGTCGAAGTCCGCCATGAGTTATAGCCATCTTATCTGCCGCATGTTGAGTTCCTTTTGAGTAAATACATACTTCAGACTTTTATGGTCAGTGTATATATCCATTCGTTCTCCCAAAACATAGTGACGCCAAATCTTGAGTGCGAAGATGAAGGCTGCCAATTTTAGATCATATGTTGGGTAGTTGCGCTCATGAATCTTTAATTATCTTGATGCAAAATCCACAACCTTTCCATACTGGTGTAAAACACATCCTAATCCTTTACTGGACGCATCACAATGCACGACGAATCCTCCAGATTGATCCGGTATTACGAGGATAGAAGCAAAAATTAATCTCATCTTGAGTTCTACAAAAGTTTTTTCACATGCTACTGACCACACGAATGCTTCATTTTTATGTGTGAGCTTGGTCATGGGTGCTGCGATCTTTGAGAAGCCTTCAATGAATCATCGGTAGTATCCTTCCAATCCCAAAAAACTTTATATATATTTCACTGTCTTTGGTGTCGGCCACTCGCTGACAGCTAACACCTTAGCTGGATCCACAGAGATTCCTTCGTCTGAAACAATATGTCTGAGAAATCCGACTTGATCTAGCCAAAATTCACACTTGCTATACTTGGCGTAGAGCTGATGTTGTCGTAATGTCTCTAGGACAATCCATAAGTGCTTGGCGTATTTTTTCCGATTCTTTGAATACACTAGGATATCGTCGATGAAGATGACAACAAACTTGTCTAGGTACTCTCGGAAAACTTGGTCCATCAAGTTCATAAAGATGGCAGGTGCATTGGTCACTCTGAATGGCATTACAAGATATTCATAATGACCATAACAAGTCCTAAACGCCGTCTTCGGAATGTCAGATTCTTTGACCTTCACCTGATGGTATCCCGAACGAAGATCTAGCTTTGAAAAGACACAAGACCCACTTAACTGATCGAAAATTTCATCGATGCGTGGTAGTGGATACTTGTTATTAATCATCACTTCGTTCAGAGCTCGATAATCTACACACATCCTGTAGGAACCTTCCTTCTTCTTCACCAGTAGCATTGGAGATCCCCAGCATGAAGTACTGGGACGAATCCAACCTTTCTTCAGGATTTCTTCCAACTGAATGCAGATCTCCTTCAATCCCTCCGGAGTTAATCGATATGGAGCTTTTATTAATGGTTATCGCCGGGTTGTAAATTGATGTTGAATTCAAGAGCTTGATCGGGAGGAAAACTGATATATCTTCCAAGAATACATCCTCGAACTCTCGAACTACCTCTGGCTTCAATTCTTCCGCTTGCAACGCTGCAATCTCTGCCTTCTTTAGTTTTTCTCAATAGATGCTAGGCTCTAAGGTTCGGTCTCCACTCTTGAAATAGAACACTGGATGATCTGGTATTTCGAACACTGCCCTCCTTTGGCAATAGTCGATGGTAGCGAAGAAAGTTCCAAGCCAGTCCATTCCCAAGGCTACGTCGAAGTTGGGTATGTCCAGCACCTTGAAGTTCGCATAAAATTCTCGACTGCAGACGATTGTTCCCCTCCGAACGGCGGCCTGGACTTCGCGTCTGTGCCTGAGGTTCGGGGCAGATGCTATTTAGTTTTATCCGTCTATCTCTCCGAAGATGCCAAGTTGATTTATGGCACCGTGTATCGGAGGCTTAGACGGATGCGGCTGATGTAGCAGACTTCGTCAGATTCCCCCTCAGGGTGAGGGGTTTTTGATTGTGGGGACGCTCTTTCCTGCAGGCGCAAGCCCCTGCAGTTAATTACTCTACCGCATCGCGGTAACAACTTTCTCCTTCTCCAGAATTTCACTTCGTGTCGTGTGTGTTTGTTTTGTTTGTGGTTGCCCGTGGATTGTATATGGAGACTGAGTAATACCGTCGCCCGTAGGACGTGGATTAGTCCAAATCCGTATTTGCTTAGATTTGGGTTTGGTGTTTTTAGTTTAAGGATGCATTAGTCGCATTGCGTCTAAGATCGACTTAAACGTTCGTTAAGGATACGTTAGTCCTGTTTTAGACTAAGATCAACTTAACGTAGTGATTAATTTAATGTATGGCCATCGGGACTCGTCACCTCTCTGACGTCGTCGAAGGATTACAACGACATGTATCAGAGGAGCTCGGAGATGTACCCTCGAACCAGAGTTGATTGGGAGTTTTATCATTCATTTAAATATCTAAGGATACGTTAACCGTATTTGGGGCTAAGATCAACTTAGACGGGACCGTTTAGATCCGCCAAAAGAGCGTTTGGGCCCTATTGTGCCAGTTTAGGGACGTGGCGGTTGATCGCACGCTTTTGGCGTGTCGGATGTTCAAAGTTCTAAAGTATAACCGCGATCAGGACGGTGTCGCTATGCAGCTAGCCGGTTGAGCACGGGTCGATCCACAGGGAGATGGTTGTATTTCCGTTCTTGTTTTAGACGAGTCAATAAAGAATTTGTGTATGAGTTGTTCGATTCTATCCTAAGTGTATTATTTGCAAGTATAAAGTTGTTAAGAAAAAGATACGAGATTATAAGCTAAAGAAATCCGTACTCAAAACCTTTGAGCCGAATCTTGACCAATTGAAGCTAGAGCAATCGGCAACAACGTGGATTAGGGGATTTAAGCGCGGTATTCGTGGAATACGGCTTATTTACCCTTGTCCTTCCGTTCTTGTCTCTTGCTTTCGCCTCCGGCCAAACCGAACGCAACCGGTCGCGGTTAGGAATCACCGTTACCTTATCAAGGTACGGTGCCTAACGGAGCGCTTGCGTATGGTTTGGGTGGAGTTCAATGGAAAATACGGGAAAAGGAAATGGGCAAAGAAACGTTAACTTATAATACCGTATTTTTTCTTAACAATAATAATTACATTCATTCACAAGAAAGAACCAAAAAGAGAGAACAAAAAGAAAAGAACAAAGAAAAGAAAAGATTACAAGTAATTAAGTGCATGAATAAAATTGCAAGAAAGAAAAGCAAGATAATAAGCAAGTAATAAAAAGCGATAAAAAGAACAAGAAACTAAGACTCAAGACAAGCATGTGATCAATAGCCAACCCTTAAACTTGCAAGCTCAATCAAGAGGTTGCAAGATCAAGGGAAGGGTAGAGAACGCATATGAAATGAAATGCTAATTCCATGAAATAATACAACCCTTGAGATCAATAACTAACCCTTAACCATTCAAGCTCAATGAAGAGGTTGAATGATCAAGAGAAAGCAAGAATCTCAAGGGGAAGAAGAAACAAGAGAGAATGATACAAAAGGCCCTCATCTTCATTGATCTCCCACTCAAAAAGCTCTCACTACAATTTTCATGGAAAAAGAATGAAGAAGAAGAAGAAAAAAGACTAAATCCTAAAAAGAAAGAAGAACAAAAGAATGACCCTTGGTTGGGCTCAGTTCTGGAGTATTTATAGGCAGTTTTCTGAAACCCTAGGGCCAAATCCTGACCCCATATGAAGTCCCCAAACTACCCCCAAAAATTGACAGGGAGAGGGGCCCACTTGGCCGCGGATCCGCGGCCAATACCCCCTATTGGCCGCGGATCCGCGGCCATCTAGGTGAGTTAGGTTGAGTGCTTTTGTGGGTATCCCTGGTTTCATCTGTCCTTGTGTCTGAAAACTTCATACTGCACAAAAGTCTTCCAGAATATCAGCAGAATTCATAGTCCAAGATTGCACTCATTTCTTTTACTTTTGACTTTATCTCCCTCGAGCTCCGCGCACCCATTGATTCTTGTGCAGCCCCCTCTCGTGCTCTGTGCTTGTCCCAGACACGAATGACCACTGTCATATGTCTTGTCTCAGGAACTGGTACTCGGCACCGGACGGATATGGATGACCGGAACCCGGCTTTTATCTGCTGTCAACAGATGTTCTGCTTTTGGCGTAACTGTGGAGATTTTGTCTTGATTTGCAATATTTGGACTGGAAACCTGTACTCTGTAAATATGTAACAAACACGGATTAAAAGCACCTACCTATAAACACACGAGCATAAGAATGGGCAGTATAAAATGCAATATTTTGTTAAGAACAAATACCCCCAAACTTATCTTTTGCTCGTCCCAAGCAAAACCATTTATTCACAAAAGAGAATCCTAACCGCACTTTCGCAGGGAACGCGATTGCACTGAGCACGTGCAACAAGCCGTTAAACCTCTAGGTGTCCCTAGTAGGAAGAGTGTTGTCTCCTGAGGGTTTTCAGCGGATACTACCCACAAAATCCCGTCAAGCTAGTGTCATAAGTTAACATTGATTCTACTCCTACAGTTTATTATTTACGTTAGAAACTCTATCATCCTAAGTTAGAAATATCCAACCCTAATGCTTCACACCTCTAATCTATTTAACCTTAGATTATATACGTTCCAAAAAGTTTAGAAAGATGTCGGTTCTCCTGAGTTTTCCTTCTAAAGTGCGGCCTCAAATTAGGGATTTTTATCAACTTTACAGAAAACATAAGTCTTATTCTTTATTTCTATCTTTTATTCAAACATCGATTGTATACCCCTACGTGTGTGTATATTTGCACCCCTATACTCAAGAATTCAATTCAAGCTATAATACCCTTGCCCTAATACCTAATACTACTTCTTTTCATTAAGGATGGACGGATTTGCTCACACACCTTTCATGCGACTATTAATGCTTCTTGAGGCACTAACGACCAATTACTGAATGTGTGAACTTTAAAGCGTAAATAGCAGTCTCTAGGTCTTGATTTTATTCTATTTTTTCTTTTTCTTTTTCTTTTTTCTTTTTTTTTTCAAGACCGGATATATTTTTCAATATGCTCTTTTGGTGTTTAACTTTAAATACCGTTTTTTCTTTCATACTAGGCTTTCAGGCAAGAGTATTTCTAGGTATCCTCTACTATCCCAAGTTTCAAGGTGCGTGTATGTGCAGTTTGTAGGGTATATACTTTCTAAATTTGAACTCAAGAAAAGAAACTATTTTTCAGACTTATCCTTCAGTAGAGTATCAATACTTTCTCTTCATCTTGACTTAACTAAAGAACTGAACTCAAGATTACCTATTTCTCAAAAAAACTGTAAGGACGTATACTTACCAAGTTAGACAGAATGAGGGTTATTTTCAGGGTTTTCAATTCATAAGCCTAGAATTTAGTTATTTCTATCATATCAACTAAACTTTCGGAATAAAGATCTAAGTTACCCTATTAGCTAACTTGACGACAAAGTTTTTATATTTTTTGGAAAATTTTTGATTTTTGTGGGTTTTTAATAAGGTATGCAATGCAAAATATACAAATGAATGCGAAGGAAGAAAGCTTACCGAGCACACCCCCAAACTTAAACTTGACAATGCCCTCACTGTCAGGCTATACCAAGAGGGTCAAAATTGCCGGCGCTCCCTAAAAACAAATTATATACAACAAAAAATATATACAAAAAAGGTATCCCCCCCCAAACTTAAGTAAAACAGTGTTTCCACTGTTAAGCGTTGAAATTCAGGATTAGGGGGGAAAGAACAGTATCAAGCTATACAAGGCCTTACACAGGCCAAAAGTTAGTACCAACCATTCAAAGATTTTATCTCGATAAAACAGTGGCTGGTGAAAGAAGGCGTAGAGAAAAGAGATGGAGAATACGCGAGACCGTATGCGGAGAGAAGCGGGATATGGTCTCGGTATATGAGAGGAAGAAGAATGGCGGAAGGGAAAAAGAAGTGGAATACGAACTTGAGGGTGCAAATGGAGTAAATAGATTAGCACAATTTGTGATGACCGATGTGTGAAAAGTGATTGTGCTAATATATTTACTCGTCGAGAAATTGGGTCGAATCCCTCAAGATTCGTAAGAAACCATGGGTACGCCGAACTTGGTAAACCAGACATATGAAATGAAAGTGAGACAGGTTCTTGCAAGGTCGGAACGATGGAAAGGGTGGGGGGAAGTGATTGAGGAAGGTTATCGGTTAAAGGTTCAAGAGGGTGTACACAGTCAGTGGAAGGGATAGGATGAATTGGAAAATCCGACTCATCAATTAAAACTGTTTCATCCTCAGTACTATCCTCAATATTCTCCCCAAAATTTATCTCATCCATGCAATTTTCAACAAAATCAAGACGCATATGGGGTTCGGAAAAAACATTTAATGACTCGGGATGATGATTTGAAGAGAAAAACTCAGCCAAATCTACGGGTTCATCATCCAAAATATTCCCGGCGTCAATATCCTTAATCCAGTGAAAATCAAAATTCTCTGACACCTCAAAAGCATGGATATCAATCGATTCAGGTTCTAAGATATAGGTGTAGAGGTCAAAAGGATTAGGTATGGTTTCACTTGGAAGGGACCCTTCACAATCGGGCAAATCAAACACTACGAAGTCGCATAACTCATTCATCATTCTATCTTCAATTGATAAATCATGTGGGATACTCGATAGACTTTCAAAACAGGAGTTGTGGGATTCAATTTGGGACGGGTAGGTTAGATTTGGAAGGGGGTACATCTTACTCTCTCCACTCAAATTCACAGCCTGTCCTGCCGCCTCATCATACATTGAAAAAGTTGGAGCTAGTTGAAAACTAGCTACCGGGTCACTAGGTTGCATGAGGGCGGCCATGGACGCATTCAAATCCATCATCTGTTGGCTTGACGCTACCCTAAAGTCTTCCAACGACTGTTCCAGACTAGACATGGGTTGTGAAGGGGTTTCAGTAAAAGATTCAAAGTTGTGTGGATACTGAAAACTCCCTAATGGCGGTTCTGATGCAATGTCTAGGGAAGGTGCAAAAGTAGGGTAGGATTGGTAGGAGTTGAATGGCTGGACAGGAGCAGGATCAACATCTGGATAGGAAGGTGAATGGAATTGTTGATCCCAAGAATTTGAAGTGGTGAAAGGAGTGAAAGATCGGCTACGGGATTGTTCAATACGTTCAGCGATGGACAAAGGACGACTTGCAGAAGGGGTATCAACATAAGCGGGTGCGGGAGGTTGAAAAGGTTGATACAAAGTGGAATGAGGAGTGCAAGTGTTTGTCCTAGACGCTGCTATGCGATCTTTCAGTGAAACTTTGGGCATGGAGGGGTCGTTTGATGTTCGGCCTAAGCAAGAACCGTAAGAAGTAATGTCCGGTTGTGGGTACCAAAGTTCGGCAAGAGTCTTGCGAGGTGGAGTACCCATAATATGAAGAGAGAGAAAGAAGGCTAGAGAAAAGGAGGGGAAAAAGAATGTGATAATTTTTTTTTAGTTATATAATAACAAAAGAATGAAGTATACACACAAAAAGAATATGGACAAAAACAATCACGACACAAAAAATACCACACACCTAATCGTTCTAGGGTTAACCTAGGTCATCTAGACCTGCTCCAGAACTTGATTGTCGAAATAAAACTGTGTCGAGAAACGGTGCTCAAGATACACTGATCACGAGGCCAGGTAAGTGCAGAGATAAGGGGAGGTTTTCCAACGCTTTCGCGAAGTTCCTTAATTAAATAACCCTTTTCTCTTTTGGCGGTTTCACCGTTAACACTTTCCTAGACACCCCGTAAACAATATACCGTTAAGCAAGGTTCTAAACACAGTTAACTTCTCCTAGTGAGCGCGAAGTCCTTAAGGCTTAAAGTCTAGTTTCTTTTAAATTTTGTGCGGGTAAACGTTATGCTCAAGTTCGTGATTTGTGGGCCACGGAAAAGGTGATGAAATCCTTTACCGTATATTGTGGGGTTCGCTTGCCCTTAAGTCCGTATTAATGTATGCAATGCGCAATTCAAAAAAAATTCTATAAAGAATCAAACAATCATTTTTTAGTTTAAGCGCGGCGCTGCAACAAATACGGGTTAGTCAATTTTTAGCGTTTGCTAGCGAACTTGCAAAGAATCCTACAAAAAATAGTATATTGGAAGCGTCGGATTTGAGAAGAAGGTGTTAGGAAAGTACGTACCGTTAAGTTTTTGGGTTAGGAAACCCCCGTTGAATCAAATCCGGTAAGCTTGAAAAGTTCGTTTGCGCGGGTCAAACTACCCGGATCTTTGGCACCGTACTTCGTAAATCACCCTTGCCTTGAATGCACACTTTGCTCCCTACAATCGCAGTTTGCAAACTTGCAAAAATCTGCACTCTTGCCCACAAAAATGATCAAAAAAAAAAACAAAAACAATTTTTTTTATATAAATATATACAAAAAGAATATTAACCCGAATAACAAGAAAGAAAATACGCTACCGTCTCCCCGGCAACGGCGCCATTTGATCGCACGCTTTTGGCGTGTCGGATGTTCAAAGTTCTAAAGTATAACCGCGATCAGGACGGTGTCGCTATGCAGCTAGCCGGTTGAGCACGGGTCGATCCACAGGGAGATGGTTGTATTTCCGTTCTTGTTTTAGATGAGTCAATAAAGAACTTGTGTATGAGTTGTTCGATTCTATCCTAAGTGTATTATTTGCAAGTATAAAGTTGTTAAGAAAAAGATACGAGATTATAAGCTAAAGAAATCCGTACTCAAAACCTTTGAGCCGAATCTTGACCAATTAAAGCTAGAGCAATCGGCAACAACGTGGATTAGGGGATTTAAGCGCGGTATTCGTGGAATACGGCTTATTTACCCTTGTCCTTCCGTTCTTGTCTCTTGCTTTCGCCTCCGGCCAAACCGAACGCAACCGGTCGCGGTTAGGAATCACCATTACCTTGTCAGGGTACGGTGCCTAACGGAGCGCTTGCGTATGGTTTGGGCGGAGTTCAATGGAAAATACGGGAAAAGGAAATGGGCAAAGAAACGTTAACTTATAATACCGTATTTTTTCTTAACAATAATAATTACATTCATTCACAAGAAAGAACCAAAAAGAGAGAACAAAAAGAAAAGAACAAAGAAAAGAAAAGATTACAAGTAATTAAGTGCATGAATAAAATTGCAAGAAAGAAAAGCAAGATAATAAGAAAGTAATAAAAAGCGATAAAAAGAACAAGAAACTAGGACTCAAGACAAGCATGTGATCAATAGCCAACCCTTAAACTTGCAAGCTCAATCAAGAGGTTGCAAGATCAAGGGAAGGGTAGAGAACGCATGTGAAATGAAGTGCTAATTCCATGAAATAATACAACCCTTGAGATCAATAACTAACCCTTAAACATTCAAGCTCAATGAAGAGGTTGAATGATCAAGAGAAAGCAAGAATCTCAAGGGGAAGAAGAAACAAGAGAGAATGATACAAAAGGCCCTCATCTTCATTGATCTCCCACTCAAAAAGCTCTCACTACAATTTTCATGGAAAAAGAATGAAGAAGAAGAAGAAAAAATACTAAATCCTAAAAAGAAAGAAGAACAAAAGAATGACCCTTGGTTGGGTTCAGTTCTGGAGTATTTATAGGCAGTTTTCTGAAACCCTAGGGCCAAATCCTGACCCCATATGAAGTCCCCAAACTACCCCCAAAAATTGACAGGGAGAGGGGCCCACTTGGCTGCGGATCCGCGGCCATCTAGGTGAGTTAGGTCGAGTGCTTTTTTGGGTATCCCTGGTTTCATCTGTCCTTGTGTCTGAAAACTTCATACTGCACAAAAGTCTTCTAGAATATCAGCAGAATTCATAGTCCAAGATTGCACTCATTTCTTTTACTTTTGACTTTATCTCCCTCGAGCTCCGCGCACCCATTGATTCTTGTGCAGCCCCCTCTCGTGCTCTGTGCTTGTCCCAGACACGAATGACCACTGTCATATGTCTTGTCTCAGGAACTGGTACTCGGCACCGGACGGATATGGATGACCGGAACCCGGCTTTTATCTGCTGTCAACAGATGTTCTGCTTTTGGCGTAACTGTGGAGATTTTGTCTTGATTTGCAATATTTGGACTGGAAACCCGTACTCTGTAAATATGTAACAAACACGGATTAAAAGCACCTACCTATAAACACACGAGCGTAAGAATGGGCGGTATAAAATGCAATATTCTGTTATGAACAGCGGTCTATCGCCAGTTTAGGGACGTAGGGGTCCGATATTAGTTTAGGGACGTTTCGGTCCGTCGCCAGTTTAGGGACGTAGTGGTCCATCGCCAGTTTAGGGACGTGGTGGTCCGCATTCCATTTTTGGGGACGTGGTGGTCCGTATTCCAGTTTAGGGACGTGGTGGTCCATCGCCAGTTTAGGGACGTGGTGGTCCAATGTTAGTTTAGGGACGTTTCGGTCCAATGTTAGTTTAGGGACGCTTCGGTCCAATATTAGTTTAAGGACGTTTCGGTCCAATATTAGTTTAAGGACGTTTCGGTCCACGAGTTTAAGGACCCCGCAGTCCATATGGGTGTGTGTCGTTGTTCCCCTCCGAAAGACGGCGCACAAGACTGCGATGTCTTGGCACTGAGATTCGGGGCAGATGCTAATTGGTGCTATCCGTTCACCTCTCCGAAGATGCCAAGTTGATTTATGGCACCATGTATCGAAGGTTTAAACGGATGCGTCCGATGTAGCAGACTTCGTCAGATTCCCCCTCGTTTGAGGGGTTTTTGATTGTGGGGACGCTCTTCCCTGCAGGCGCAAGCCCCTGCAGTTAATTACGCTACCGCATCGCGGTAACAACTTTCTCCTTCTCCAGTTGGTCACTTCGTGTCGTGGGTGTTTGTTTTGTGTTTTGTTGCCCGTGGATTGTTTACGGAGACCGAGTTATGTCGTCGCCCGTAGGGCGTGGACTAGTCCAAATCCGTATTATCTTAGATTTGGGTTTGGGGGTTTGGTTTGAGGATACGTTAGCCATATTTGAGGCTAAGATCAACTCAAACGTTTGTTAAGGATACATTAGTCCAATTTGAGACTAAGATCAACTTAACGGGATCGTTTAGATCCGACAAAAGAGTGTTTGGACTCTAATGTTCCAGTTTAGGGACATAGTGGTCCATTGCATGTATGGCCGTCGGGACCCGTCACCTCTCTGACGACGTTGAAGGATTACAACGACAGGTGTCAGAGGAGTTCAGAGATGTACCCTTGAACCAAAGTTGATTGGAGGGATTCATAGTCCAGTCTGTTTGAAGGTTTAAGGATGCGTTAGCCATATTTGAGGCTAAGATCAACTTAAACGGTTGTTAAGGATACTTTAGTCCAGTTTGGGACTAAGATCGACTTAACAGGATCGTTTAGATCCGACAAGAGAGCATTTGGGGGCTCTATTGTCCCAGTTTAGGGACATAGTGGTCCATTGCCAGTTTAGGGACGTGGTGGTCCAAGTTCCAGTTTAGGGACGTGGTGGTCCAAGTTCCAGTTTAGGGACGTGGTGGTCCATTGGTAGTTTAAGGACTTTGCGGTCCATAGGTAGTTTAAGGACGCATAAGTCCATGGGTTTAAGGACCCCACAGTCCATATGGGTGTGTTCAAGGACGCGTTAGTCCGTTAGTTTAAGGACGCATAAGTCCGCGGGTTTAAGGACCCGACAGTCCGTATCTTGGTTTAAGGACGCATAAGTCCATGAGTTTAAGGACCCCACAGTCCGTATCTTGGTTTAAGGACGCATTAGTCCATGAGTTTAAGGACCCCACAGTCCGTGTTGATGTGTGGTTGTCGGGACCCGTCACCTCTCTGAAGACGTTGAAGGATTACAACGACAAATATCAGAGGAGTTCCGAGATGTACCCTTGAACCAATGAGTTGGTTGAAGGAGCAGATGTGCTCAGATCAAGATGATTTGAAGACTTATGGCCAGTTTGGGCTAAGTCCAGTTATGTTTGAAATATTGGCCCTCTGTTGGTCCATTGAAAGAGAGGCTTTGCCTCTGAAACTTAGCCAATTGGGCTGTTGAACACTAGAAACCAACAGCGTTGAACACTGGGAATAAGATAGCAAGTTAGTGTTAAACACTAAAAGATAATCAGTGTTAAACACTGGGAACAGTGTTTTCAAATTAGTGTTAAACACTAAGCAAATCAGTGTTAAACACTGCAAATAGAGTTTTCCAAATTAGTGTTAAACACTAAGAAAATTAGTGTTACTCACTGAGGACAAAGTCTTCGGATTAGTGTTAAACACTAAGGGGAGAGGGGTCACGTGTGGACACGTGAGAGCGCCCTGATTTCCCTTATCTTATTCTGTAGATCAGTGTTTTAACTCTTTTAATTCTGACGGCCATCACGTGTGAGCACGTGATGGAGGCCCCCGCTCTGGTCTGTTGGAATGCTCATTAGGGGTCACGTGGTGACACGCGAGGGCGCCCTAAATGCGGAGCCACATCTTCTTTGTTTTATCCTCAAATCTGTGAATAAGTGTTAAACACTTTTCATCTTTATTTTAGAGCATCACGTGTTGGCACGTGATGGGGGTTTATGCATCGAATATTACAGCACTTGCTGAGGGGTCACGTGGGGACACGTGAGAGCGCCCAGAGCTTCTTTTCTTTTGTTTTGCCATTAAGTGTTAAACACTTTCATTTTTATTTTAGAGCATCACGTGTTGGCACGTGATGGGGATCTGTGCGCCAACTGATAAAGCATATGCTGAGGGGTCACGTGATAACACGTGGGAGCGCCCAAAGCTTTCATTCCCTTTGCTTTTTCTTTCTGCGTTCTGGGAGTCACGTGGGAGCACGTGGGGTGATGCTTCAAAGTTCTTTGCAGGGGATCTTTTCAAGGGTGACCCTAGTTCTTTTCATGAACAGAGATCTTTTAAGAAATGAATTCTTCTTATCTTTAAGAATTAAATTCTTATTTAGGGTAAAACCCTAATTTTGATTCTGGAGGAATTAAATTCCTATTTTGAAAGAATTAAATTCTTATTTAGGGTAAAACCCTAGTTTTGTTTTAGGAGAATTAAATTCCCAGAACTCAATTCCCCTTCTAAGTTTAGGATCTGCATGGCAGGATCTCGACCCGATGAGAATTAAATTCTCAACTTATGGGGAGATGTGCTCTGTGCAGATCTTCAACCGGAAGAAGAACTAAGTTCTTTTCTTTAAATAAGAGTTAAACTCTTTTGAGAATTAAATTCTCTTTTGAATCCTCTCTTTTCTTACCTAGGGTTTTTCTTTTGCAGAGAATTAAATTCTTCTTTCTCTGTTTCTTCTTCTCTTGAGAATTAAATTCTCCTCCCTCTGTTTTTCTCTCCAAAAAGGTAGATCCCCCCTCTTCTTTTCTTGGCTCCTATTTATAGGAGAAGGAAGAGAATCAATTTGTTCAGCAAATCTCTCATTGGAAGATTTGATTTGATTGTTGAGAGATTTGATTTATATTTATCATTAATCTGGGCCTTTAGATCATTCAGTGAATTTTATTCACCGTGGATTTTAAATCCAAAAGATATTCTATTTGTTATCCTGGTGAGATTTTCAGGGAAATCTTTCCTTGTCCAAGGGTTTTCTATAAATTGGTGATTTTTAATCACCCTTGGATTTTTAATCCAACGGTTCCCCATGACCCTTTTCCATTTGGAAAGATTCAGAAACTTTTAGAATTTAATTCTATTAAATTATAATGCTTTTAAAGCCAGTCACGTGCTGACACGTGACCTTTGGTCACGTGTGAGCACGTGAGCCCCAATTAGGTTCCTTTCTCAGCCGCTTATTTATGTTTCAGTTTTAACCATCACGTGTCAACACGTGACCATTGGTCACGTGTAAGCACGTGATACCTCGTTGAGGTATTTTCTGACTTTTAGAATTAAATTCTATTCATTATTTTAGAGGCTTTAAAAGCCCATCACGTGTCTGCACGTGACTCATGGTCACGTGTGAGCACGTGATGCCCCATTGGGGTCTTTTCTGAGTTTTTATTGCATCTTTTAACTCCTCTAGCGGGTTCTTAAAAGCCCATCATGTGTGGACACGTAATTCCTCATAACTTTTGATCCCGGATGAATTACGAGGCCCATAATATATCAAATCGAAGGGTTTTTCGAGCCGCTTTCGATACCATCAGAATTTATCTGTTTCTCATTTGGGAGTTTGTCAAAAAATAGCCCGGAAGATACCGGTTCCCATTTTCTTAAGCGTATCGCCGCTATTTGATACCTTGGGCTCTTTTGCGCAGAAATTTTTGGCGGGAACAAATGCCCCCCATTACTTTGCCCACGTAAGTATTTACGTGGGTGAAGTAGTGCAAAGTAATGCATGGCGTATGACCAGTTTCGGGTTGGTATATTACTTTCAGAATCTTGATCTGAGAAGATAACGAGCGGACACAAGCGTCGTCATTTATCATTGACTCAAATCTCGACTCTTAAGAGATATAGTTCCAAACCCTTAACTCCATGAGCCGCACCCTTCTATCTCTTTATATCTTACTCTGGCATGAAATAGTTTGCATGCTCATGAATAGCTTTTCCATTTCAGTGGCATGTAGCTTTGGCGAGTGTGGCTCATAGATGGTCCATCTTGACCTCTTTGCAGGGCAGTGATGGCTTAGGAGACAGGGTTAGGATCTGCCACCTAAGACTTTTCAACTTTATGAGCCGTGAGGGTCTCATAAAGACTTTTCTCCCTATGGATCGAGAGGATCTCGTAGGTGTATTTTCTCCTTAGGAGTCGTGAGGATTCCTAAGTGTGTTTTCTCTTATAAGTCGTAAGGATCTTATGAGAGAATTTTTCCCTCTTACGAGTCGAGAGGACCCGTAAGCGGTTGTTCCCCTCCTTGTCGAAATTCGACTTCGGAGAGTGAGACCCGTGGATAGTATGCAAGAGACCATTTTGGGCCGACTTGCAGGATCCCAGTGCTTAGGAAACAGGTTTTTTAATCCCTACTGCCTAAGGCTTTATCTCACGAGTCGAGACAAATCGAGAAGTTCTCGCAAAGACATCATTTTCCTCACGAATCGAAACGAATCGAGCAGATATCGCAAGAATATCCTAACGTCACAGTTAACCTTTGCTCTTTACGACAGAAGTCCGTTAGGGTCTGTGGTACTTAGGGTTTTGGCCGTCGTACCGTCGCATGAGCTGATGTATTCCTCGATAGGCAATCGTGCTGTTCGAGTAGCCCTGCGACTGCCGTGTCTCTGATCCCTTCGGGGGCTGGACAAGACGTCTTCAAGCAATCCTCCTTGGCAGTTTGACCGTCGGAAGAGCAAGCGCTAGGAATTTGCCATGCCGCTTTTTACTTGAGGTTAGGCTCATTTTGGAGAGCCCCGATGAGTCATAACCACTCCGCGCTGGTGTGGGATGATCTCCGATAGTCTTTCAGGCTTTATATGACTTGCCGTTAAGACCCTGAAGCTAGGAATTTGGCCTTTGCTTCGTTTGCTGGCATTACGTCCTCTGTATCGAGACGAATGTCGTGGTTGTCTCTAGGTTGCTGATGAACCGTCGAGGTTTGGAACCAGGGATTTTGCCGTGACTCCTTTCGGTGATGTTGCGTCTGCTGTGTCAAGACGAACGTCGAGGTGGTGACCACTCCATGTGGGATGATCTCCGGTGGTCTTTCAGGCTTTATATGACTTGCCGTTAAGACCCTGAAGCTAGGAATCTGGCCTTCGCTTCGTTTGCTTTGTCGCGTCCGAATCCTGCTGGGGGAAGAACGCTGGGGTGACATTTCATCTGCTGTATCGAAACGAACGTCAAGGTGGTGACCAATCCGCGCTGGTGTGGGATGATCTCCGATTGTCTTTCAGGCTTTATATGACTTGCCGTCGAGACCCTGAAGCTAGGAATTTGGCCTTCGCTTCGTTTGCTGGTATCGCGTCTGCTGTATCGAGACGAATGTCGCGGTGGTGATCACTCCATGTTGGTGTGAGGACCAGGATCCACTCTGGATGTTTCCCACGGGATCGAAGAGTGACGTTGTCCGCGTTCCACGTGACCAGGAATTTTGCTCTAGATGCTTCACACGGGTTCACTGCCGTGTTAGGCGAGGACTAGGCTCCGCTCTGGATGCTTCGCACGGGTTCACTGCCGTGCTCTGCGAGGACCAGGATCCGCTCTGGACGTTTTCCACGGGGTCAAAGAGTGACGTTATCCGCGTTCCACGTGATCAGGAATTTTGCTCTAGATGCTTCACACGGGTTCACTGCCGTGTTAGGCGAGGACTAGGCTCCGCTCTGGATGCTTCGCACGGGTTCACTGTCGTGTTCTGCGAGGACCAGGATCCGCTCTGGACGTTTTCCACGGGGTCAAAGAGTGACGTTATCCGCGTTCCACGTGACCAGGAATTTTGCACTAGATGCTTCACACGGGTTCACTGCCGCGTTAGGCGAGGACTAGGCTCCGCTCTGGATGCTTCGCACGGGTTCACTGCCGTGTTCTGCGAGGACCAGGATCCGCTCTGGACGTTTTCCACGGGGTCAAAGAGTGACATTATCCGCGTTCCACGTGACCAGGAATTTTGCACTAGATGCTTCACACGGGTTCACTGCCGCGTTAGGCGAGGACTAGGCTCCGCTCTGGATGCTTCGCACGGGTTCACTGCCGTGTTCTGCGAGGACCAGGATCCGCTTTGGACGTTTTCCACGGGGTCAAAGAGTGACGTTATCCGCGTTCCACGTGACCAGGAATTTTGCACTAGATGCTTCACACGGGTTCACTGCCGCGTTAGGCGAGGACTAGGCTCCGCTCTGGATGCTTCGCACGGGTTCACTGCCGTGTTCTGCGAGGACCAGGATCCGCTCTGGACGTTTTCCACGGGGTCAAAGAGTGACGTTATCCGCGTTCCACGTGACCAGGAATTTTGCACTAAATGCTTCACACGGGTTCACTGCCGCGTTAGGCGAGGACTAGGCTCCGCTCTAGATGCTTCGCACGGGTTCACTGCCGTGTTCTGTGAGGACCAGGATCCGCTCTGGACGTTTTCCACGGGGTCAAAGAGTGACGTTATTCGCGTTCCACGTGACCAGGAATTTTGCACTAGATGCTTCACACGGGTTCACTGCCGCGTTAGGCGAGGACTAGGCTCCGCTCTGGATGCTTCGCACGGGTTCACTGCCGTGTTCTGCGAGGACCAGGATCCGCTCTGGACGTTTTCCACGGGGTCAAAGAGTGACGTTATCCGCGTTCCACGTGACCAGGAATTTTGCACTAGATGCTTCACACGGGTTCACTGCCGCGTTAGGCGAGGACTAGGCTCCGCTCTGGATGCTTCGCACGGGTTCACTGCCGTGTTCTGCGAGGACCAGGATCCGCTCTGGACGTTTTCCACGGGGTCAAAGAGTGACGTTATCCGCGTTCCACGTGACCAGGAATTTTGCACTAGATGCTTCACACGGGTTCACTGCCGCGTTAGGCGAGGACTAGGCTCCGCTCTGGATGCTTCGCACGGGTTCACTGCCGTGTTCTGCGAGGACCAGGATCCGCTCTGGACGTTTTCCACGGGGTCAAAGAGTGACGTTATCCGCATTCCACGTGACCAGGAATTTTGTTGATTATATCCGCATTTCACGGAGTTGGGATTTGACTCTCTGTGGGAGTACATCGTCGAGTCACGGAATTGGGAGTTGCCGCTGTTCCGCTTTGCTTGATGATGTGTCCGCTGTGACGAGACGAGTGCTGAGGTGGAGTTGGGATTTTGCCATCACTCCGCTTTGCTGACCATGGGGTCTTTTATTAGCTTTGCATGTACATCCTGCTGGACTGCGAAGGAACGCCATTGTTAACATTGCGTCTGCTGTAATGAGACGAATGCTAAGGCGGAGTTGGGATTTTGCCATAGCTCTGCTTGATGGTGTAACATCTGTGTCCTGCTGGAATGAGGAGGCACGCCGTTGTTGGTCTCCAGGCTGTGGATGTGGCCATTGAGATTTAGAACTAAGGACTTTTCCATGGTTCTGTTTCGTTGCGACTCTGAGGTCGATTGTCGACGTCACGTCTGCATCTGGCTGGAGTGAGGAGAAACGCCGTTGGTGATCTCTAGGTTGTCGATGTTGACGTCGAGACCCTGAAGCTCGGGATATTCTTTTTGCTTCGTTTGTTGACATTATGTCTGCAATATTGCGATAAATGTCAAGATTGTCTCTAGGTTGTCTATTAACCATCGAAATTTGGCTCCGCTTTCTGATGGAGCCTGTTGGGAAGGTATGGTTCCCTTTTTATCTGTGCCTCTGGATTGTATACAGGGATCGATGTGATTTCACCTGTAGGGCAAAAAGTTTCATTCTTTCATTTTTTTTTATTCTTTCCGCGATGCTTTATCATTTCAACTTTTTATATCGCAAAAATCACGATTGCCCAATCATTTCGGCTATTTTTCGCGGTGCCCAATCATTTCGGCTATTTTTCATTTTACTCGCTGCTTTTTATTGCGAGTTGCCCAATCATTTCGGCTATTTTTCATGCATACATTTTTACTTGCTGATTTTGTTTGCAAGTTGCCCCATCATTTCGGCTATTTCGTATGCATTTTTTTTTTGGCTCGCTGATTTTTTCTCGCGGGTGTGGAACTTGGAATCTGGTGCCAATCTCAGCATCAGCATCGCTGCGACTGGAATATAGCCAGGAACGAATCATCATTTGCCATGAAAGGGCTTGGAATTTGATACCGGTTTTGACATCAGCATCGCTGCAACTGAGATATTGCCAGGAGTGAATCATCATTTGCCTCTGTCGATGTTGAACAAAGGTGGCTTAGTAAACAAGGTTAAGGTTCCTGTCGGCTAAGGCTTTTGACTTTATGAGCCGTAAGGGTCTCACAAAGGTATTTCTCCCTACAAGTCGTGAGGATCTCGTAGGTGTGTTTTCTCCTTAGGTATCGTGAGGATTCCTAAGTGCATGTTCTCTTGTAAGTCGTAAGGATCTTACAAAAGGGTTTTCTCCTTATAAGTCGAGAGGACTTACAAGTGTTGTTTGCTGTACAAGCATATCCCTAGTCACGGATGGGACGTTGTTAGGGAAATATTTATTCGTGCCCGTGGATTGTATACAAGGGTCAATACGAGCCGTTTGTAGGGCAAGATCGGAGGTTGTGGGGGTTGCTTAAGAACATGTTCAGGTCTCTGTAACTTAAGACTTTCAAATCTTATGAGCCGTGAGGGTCCCATAAGAGAGTTCTCCTTACGAGTCGTGAGGATCTCGCAAGTGTATTTTCTCCTTAGGAATCGTGAGGATCCTTAAGTGTGTTGTTCCCTTGTGAGTCGTAAGGATCTCACGCGGGTGGTTTCTCCTTACAAGGTCGAGAGGATCCTGTAAGTGTCTTTTAACGAGGTTGCGCCCTTTCGGGTTTTCACAAACACTCGCCGGTAGCCCTGCTGTTTTTACTCACGGAGCCCTTTCGGGTTTTCATCCGTGCCCATTTCGCTTATGGACATACCGTTTTTTTTTATTCTTTTTATTCTTTTTTTCTTTACAAGGTCGCGCCCTTTCGGGTTTTCACGAACACTTGCCGGCAGCCCTGCTGTTTTTACTCACGGAGCCCTTTCGGGTTTTCATCCGTACCCCTTTTGCTTATGGACATACCATTTTTTTTTTTCTTTCTTTTTTTTAACCACGCCAGCCTGAGGATGCTGCGGGTTGATAGTAGTTTAACGACGTTTCGGTCATTTGCAAGTTTTAGGACATTGCGGTCCGCCGTTAGTTTAAGAACATTTCGGTCCAACGCCAGTTTTAGGACATAGTGGTCCATCGTTAGTTTAACGACATTTCGGTCTACCGTTGCCGTATTTGAGGCGAATTTCTAGTTTACTGACTTTTCGGTCTAGGAGGCCTTCCCTATGAATGACCATGATGCCCCCGGCATATCCACATTTTTTGAAGCATGTTGTTGTGGCGGGTTTACTTTCCACTTTTCGGGTAACGCGAACTTGCCCTGTTGGTATTGGTCTTCAACCCAGTTTTTGAAGACGTAGCAATTGTCGAGTGGGTGACCCATTAATCTGTGGTAGGGACAATAGTTAGGATTGTTAACGTCGTCTGGTTGCAATAGACGTTTTGGATCTGGCAGAGTGATAAGCCCGCTGCGCACTGCTAGCTCGAACAATCTCTTTGTTTTATCTTTGGGAAATGAGTAAGGACGTTTCAACTTCTCATTGAGGTGTCGCGGCTTGTTGTTTTGACGACAAAACGGTCTCGGGTTACTCGGCTGTTGTTGAGTGTTGGCAACAAAGGCCGTTTCTTCCTTTTCCTTTCTCATTTCGTTTGCTCTGTCGTTTGCGGGTCCGAGATTCTTTCCGGGTAGCGTGAGATTGTACGGCTGAACATTCTCGCAACTCTCCAATTCTTTTGTTTTAGAGATGAATTCCTTAAAGAGAGGGTTGAGAGCGGCTTCTTCATCAGAATCGCTTCCAAAGGTGAGAACTCGTGATCCCCCGGGCTCGTCCTTATGACAATTGCCGGCAACTCTTTTATGCTCATCTGTCGTATTTTTTCGCTGTCTACGAGCTTCACGCTTTGTCCTGTTGAAGTGTTGCCTGTGAGCGACATACCCTTGCCACCAACACTTAAAAGAGTTGCAGTCTTCAGTAGGATGTACGATCTTCTGATGATATAAGCAGAAGTTAGGGTGTACGTCCGTTTCATCAAAATGTATACCACCAGGAGAATTTTTTCTGAAAGAGGGCGGCCTCATCCCCATTGCTATGGCTTTGGCGAATCGTTTCCTTGTCTTGATCCTACTTTTATTTGCGGCGGATGTACTTTTATCCGGTGGGAGTGTTTCGACCCTTTCATCTAGTCGCCGGCATTTGGCTTTCTCGAATATGGCCATCTCGCCCTCTCGATCAGCTTTGCTTTTAAGACGGGCTTCGTTCAGGAAGGCATCGATCATCTCGTCTGATGGCCACAGAAGTTCTGGTTCAGGCCCCGCCCCTGGTTTCTCGGTGCAAGGAGCCTCTTTATCATCTATCAATGAGTGAGAGATCACATGACAACTTGCTACATAGTCCTCAGATTCATCTGATGAGTCTTCTCCATCATTTTCGTCCTCGAGGACGTGGCTGAGGAACTCTTGGAGCGTGATTGGAATCCGCGCCTTCTGGTTATACTCTTCCAGCACGTCAATCTGTTTCTGCAAATCCGTGCGCTTGTCGCCGGGCTTCACGGGCTTCTTGGATTTCTTCTTGTTTTTCGAAGATTTCTACGGCTGGGCGTGAATGCTTTGGCTATCACCACCGATATTTGGAATTGGGCGCGGCTTCAGCATCCCCTTGATGATCTCAGGTTCCAACGGGTTCTTCCACCCGATCGCCGGGCATGTCTGGAGATCATTCAGCATCTTTTTGGTTTTGGATGACAACACGACCTCCCACGAAGCTTCTTCAACAAAAGAACAAGTTGCCCCCAGTGTGTCCGTCTTCTTTGGAGTGTGCGGTTGTGGTGGGTTTATTTTCCATTTCTCGGACAACGCAAACTTGCCTTGTAGATACTGATCCTCGATCCATCCTTTAAAGACGAAGCAATCCTCGATCGGGTGACTTACCGTTTGGTGGTAAGGACAATAATTGGGATCGTTGACATCGCCTGGCTGCAACGGACGCTTTGGACTCGGCAGATTGATGAGTCTGTTGCGCACTGCCAGCTCGAACAGTCTTCTCGTTTTATCCTGGGGAAACGAGTAAGGACGTCCCAGTCTCTCCTCGAGGGATGGGCGTGGACGCGCGTTGTTTTGGCGAACAACCGGCTTTAAGTTGCTCGGTTGTTGTTGAGCGTTGGCGACGAAGGTTGCTTTCCCTTTGCCCTTTTCATTCCAAGGCTCCGTCTTTAAAGAGGGAGGCCTATGGCCCATCTGGTCCATTTGGGCCAGCTTGTCAATCAAGGCCTGGAAGGTGGTCGGCTTGAAGAACATCATGAACTGTGAGATGGTCGCTTGCGGATCAAGGGTACCCACAAACATGCCTACTGCAGGAGCCTCTTCCATGCGTTGTTCGCATTTCGACCATAGGTTCCACCATCGTGTTGCGTATTGGACCCATGTTTCGCCTGGCCATATCCTGGCATTGATCAGTGCTGTTATCGGGGTGTGTTCACTGGCGCTTGCGAACCGTTGAGTGAACAGCAGCTCCATCTCAGTAAATGTCTTGATAGAGTCATTTGGGAGTTCAGAGTACCACTCAAATGCCATTTCCGACAGACTGCCAACAAACTGGCGGAGCAGCAATTTATCATCACCTCCAGTGTTGCCGCACATGGCTCTAAATTGAGCGACGTGCTGATGCGGATTTCCCGTCCCCTTATATACGTGGAACTTAGGGATCGTATATCCCAGGGGGTAACTAATTTGGTCATACCAGCCCGGGTAGGGTCGTCCGGTTCTAGCAATTTGCCCAGCCGCTTCATTTGCCTGGTGAGCTCGTATTTGCTGAGCTATATGGTCATCCAGTGCGGCCTTGGAAACGGTTTCTTCCTTGGCAGCTAAAAGAGCCGAAGGAGGATTCGATGTCTCTCCTTTGTCATCTTCAAGGACAATCGGAGGATCCTCAGCAGGAGGATCTTGCCGGATCATCATCCCTACCATATCTTGGAAGAGAAGCGCCATTTGTTTTATGTTAGCCGCTTGCTCTGCGACTTCTCTGTCCTTCTTTTCGAGGACTCTGCGTAGGTAGTCAGCGTCAGTTTCTTGTTCATGATGCTGCTCTGATGATGCCCCCGAGCTTTCTTTTGGCCCGGTAAGTGCGGCCATTGCAGTCATCATCTCCTGAAGCTTCTGTTGCTGCTCCTGGGTTTTCGTCACGGATCGGGTGAGTGGTCGGTGACCCGTCGAAGCACGGCTTTCCTCCTTTCCAGAAGCCATATAAACGTGTGCACCACCCTGCCCCCAGACTTGGGGCGTTTGGGCTCAGCGTCTTTGTGGTCTGCCACGTTTACTGGGGCTTTCTCTGGCCTCCTTCTTTTCTGAGTGGCTGACGTTGAGGGGGCCGCTGTAGTGGGCACCCAAGTAGCCGTTGCTTTTTGCGGCTTGACGGAGTAATCCTTCTCCGGCCGAACCTTCATCTTTTTCTGTCGGCGGAGATAGTTTTCATCAATCACCGACTCTTAGACCTGTCGCCAGACCTTATAAATCTTGGAGGATAGCCGTTGAGAGGGCTGCTCCGGCTTTGCATCTGTAATACTCCCCGCAGGTGGAGGAGATCTTTTTAGCGTGGCAGTCGGAGAGTTCTTGCGTACCCCCCTTAGCGGTTCAAAGCTGTTCCCAGTTGGAACAGCAGCATTGATTTCCACCATCGGAGCTGGCGGAGTTATCCCAGAGGGGGTGTTGCCCCCAGCCTTCCTTACCCGGCGCCAGTGGCGACGTCGAGCATGTCGTGCAGATGAGATCACCTCCGTTGTTGGATAAGCTTCTTCAAGCCCACTGCTTTGAGGAGAGACTGTTATTGGTGCTAGCCTATCGAAGACTGACGCCCGTTGAGAAGCAATGTCTAATCTGTCAAAGACAGACCTCTGAGCAGGGTAAGCAGCTTCGAGGACCTCGCCTGGCGCAGCAACCGGAATGGCCAGCCTCGTAAAAACTGACTTCTTGGAAGGAGGAATCTTTCCAATGATTTCGTCTGCTTGAGCCGGGATGGCTATCCGCTTTGGGATGGCAGCTTCGGGTATCACGGGCTTATAGATGTTCTGGCCCAGTCTGTTGAAAACTGAGGTATTGAAGCTAGGCGACCCATTGAGAGGGGCCACGGCAGTGGTAAGCCGATCAAAGACCGACTTCTTTGGGGCTTCTTTCAACGTCATTGTGGCATTGAAGCTCAACGGTGGGAGCATGGTCCCGAAGAATAGTCCAGTGGTGGCTTGAGTTACTTGCTCCACTGGCATCCTGAAAAGGGAGGCCGCTTGGGGCCCATAAGTCACTCCTCCAGCAAGGACCGAGCGAGAGTTGCAGTTGCAGGCGGTGCAGTTTGAAGCCATTGATCTTCTGTTTTCTGCATGGAGCAAGACACCAAATCTTAGTACCTCGAATCCACAGGCAACCATAGTAAACCGCGATTCGTTCGCGAACACGACACACGAAGTGTGGAGTGGAAAGAGGAAAAGGTCCCACCGGGCGTGCCAGAATCTGTTCCCCTCCGAAAGACGGCGCACAAGACTGCGATGTCTTGGCACTGAGATTCGGGGCAGATGCTAATTGGTGCTATCCGTTCACCTCTCCGAAGATGCCAAGTTGATTTATGACACCATGTATCGAAGGTTTAAACAGATGCGTCCGATGTAGCAGACTTCGTCAGATTCCCCCTCGTTTGAGGGGTTTTTGATTGTGGGGACGCTCTTCCCTGCAGGCGCAAGCCCCTGCAGTTAATTACGCTACCGCATCGCGGTAACAACTTTCTCCTTCTCCAGTTGGTCACTTCGTGTCGTGGGTGTTTGTTTTGTGTTTTGTTGCCCGTGGATTGTTTACGGAGACCGAGTTATGTCGTCGCCCGTAGGGCGTGGACTAGTCCAAATCCGTATTATCTTAGATTTGGGTTTGGGAGTTTGGTTTGAGGATACGATAGCCATATTTGAGGCTAAGATCAACTCAAACGTTTGTTAAGGATACATTAGTCCAATTTGAGACTAAGATCAACTTAACGGGATCGTTTAGATCCGACAAAAGAGTGTTTGGACTCTAATGTTCCAGTTTAGGGACATAGTGATCCATTGCATGTATGGCCGTCGGGACCCGTCACCTCTCTGACGACGTTGAAGGATTACAACGACAGGTGTCAGAGGAGTTCAGAGATGTACCCTTGAACCAAAGTTGATTGGAGGGATTCATAGTCCAGTCTGTTTGAAGGTTTAAGGATGCGTTAGCCATATTTGAGGCTAAGATCAACTTAAACGGTTGTTAAGGATACTTTAGTCCAGTTTGGGACTAAGATCGACTTAACAGGATCGTTTAGATCCGACAAGAGAGCATTTGGGGGCTCTATTGTCCCAGTTTAGGGACATAGTGGTCCATTGCCAGTTTAGGGACGTGGTGGTCCAAGTTCCAGTTTAGGGACGTGGTGGTCCGTTGCCAGTTTAGGGACGTGGTGGTCCATGTTCCAGTTTAAGGACTTTGCGGTCCATAGGTAGTTTAAGGACGCATAAGTCCATGGGTTTAAGGACCCCACAGTCCATATGGGTGTGTTCAAGGACGCGTTAGTCCGTTAGTTTAAGGACGCATAAGTCCGCGGGTTTAAGGACCCCACAGTCCGTATCTTGGTTTAAGGACGCATAAGTCCATGAGTTTAAGGACCCCACAGCCCGTATCTTGGTTTAAGGACGCATTAGTCCATGAGTTTAAGGACCCCACAGTCCGTGTTGATGTGTGGTTGTCGGGACCCGTCACCTCTCTGAAGACGTTGAAGGATTACAACGACAAATATCAGAGGAGTTCCGAGATGTACCCTTGAACCAATGAGTTGGTTGAAGGAGCAGATGTGCTCAGATCAAGATGATTTGAAGACTTATGGCCAGTTTGGGCTAAGTCCAGTTATGTTTGAAATATTGGCCCTCTGTTGGTCCATTGAAAGAGAGGCTTTGCCTCTGAAACTTAGCCAATTGGGCTGTTGAACACTAGAAACCAACAGCGTTGAACACTGGGAATAAGATAGCAAGTTAGTGTTAAACACTAAAAGATAATCAGTGTTAAACACTGGGAACAGTGTTTTCAAATTAGTGTTAAACACTAAGCAAATCAGTGTTAAACACTGCAAATAGAGTTTTCCAAATTAGTGTTAAACACTAAGAAAATTAGTGTTACTCACTGAGGACAAAGTCTTCGGATTAGTGTTAAACACTAAGGGGAGAGGGGTCACGTGTGGACACGTGAGAGCGCCCTGATTTCCCTTATCTTATTCTGTAGATCAGTGTTTTAACTCTTTTAATTCTGACGGCCATCACGTGTGAGCATGTGATGGAGGCCCCCACTCTGGTCTGTTGGAATGCTCATTAGGGGTCACGTGGTGACACGCGAGGGCGCCCTAAATGCGGAGCCACATCTTCTTTGTTTTATCCTCAAATCTGTGAATAAGTGTTAAACACTTTTCATCTTTATTTTAGAGCATCACGTGTTGGCACGTGATGGGGGTTTATGCATCGAATATTACAGCACTTGCTGAGGGGTCACGTGGGGACACGTGAGAGCGCCCAGAGCTTCTTTTCTTTTGTTTTGCCATTAAGTGTTAAACACTTTCATTTTTATTTTAGAGCATCACGTGTTGGCACGTGATGGGGATCTGTGCGCCAACTGATAAAGCATATGCTGAGGGGTCACGTGATAACACGTGAGAGCGCCCAAAGCTTTCATTCCCTTTGCTTTTTCTTTCTGCGTTCTGGGAGTCACGTGGGAGCACGTGGGGTGATGCTTCAAAGTTCTTTGCAGGGGATCTTTTCAAGGGTGACCCTAGTTCTTTTCATGAACAGAGATCTTTTAAGAAATGAATTCTTCTTATCTTTAAGAATTAAATTCTTATTTAGGGTAAAACCCTAATTTTGATTCTGGAGGAATTAAATTCCTATTTTGAAAGAATTAAATTCTTATTTAGGGTAAAACCCTAGTTTTGTTTTAGGAGAATTAAATTCCCAGAACTCAATTCCCCTTCTAAGTTTAGGATCTGCATGGCAGGATCTCGACCCGATGAGAATTAAATTCTCAACTTATGGGGAGATGTGCTCTGTGCAGATCTTCAACCGGAAGAAGAACTAAGTTCTTTTCTTTAAATAAGAGTTAAACTCTTTTGAGAATTAAATTCTCTTTTGAATCCTCTCTTTTCTTACCTAGGGTTTTTCTTTTGCAGAGAATTAAATTCTTCTTTCTCTGTTTCTTCTTCTCTTGAGAATTAAATTCTCCTCCCTCTGTTTTTCTCTCCAAAAAGGTAGATCCCCCCTCTTCTTTTCTTGGCTCCTATTTATAGGAGAAGGAAGAGAATCAATTTGTTCAGCAAATCTCTCATTGATAGATTTGATTTGATTGTTGAGAGATTTGATTTATATTTATCATTAATCTGGGCCTTTAGATCATTCAGTGAATTTTATTCACCGTGGATTTTAAATCCAAAAGATATTCTATTTGTTATCCTGGTGAGATTTTCAGGGAAATCTTTCCTTATCCAAGGGTTTTCTATAAATTGGTGATTTTTAATCACCCTTGGATTTTTAATCCAACGGTTCCCCATGACCCTTTTCCATTTGGAAAGATTCAGAAACTTTTAGAATTTAATTCTATTAAATTATAATGCTTTTAAAGCCAGTCACGTGCTGGCACGTGACCTTTGGTCACGTGTGAGCACGTGAGCCCCAATTAGTTTCCTTTCTCAGCCGCTTATTTATGTTTCAGTTTTAACCATCACGTGTCAACACGTGACCATTGGTCACGTGTAAGCACGTGATACCTCGTTGAGGTATTTTCTGACTTTTAGAATTAAATTCTATTCATTATTTTAGAGGCTTTAAAAGCCCATCACGTGTCTGCACGTGACCCATGGTCACGTGTGAGCACGTGATGCCCAATTGGGGTCTTTTCTGAGTTTTTATTGCATCTTTTAACTCCTCCAGCGGGTTCTTAAAAGCCCATCATGTGTGGACACGTAATTCCTCATAACTTTTGATCCCGGATGAATTACGAGGCCCATAATATATCAAATCGAAGGGTTTTTCGAGCCGCTTTCGATACCATCAGAATTTATCTGTTTCTCATTTGGGAGTTTGTCAAAAAATAGCCCGGAAGATACCGGTTCCCATTTTCTTAAGCGTATCGCCGCCATTTGATACCTTGGGCTCTTTTGCGCAGAAATTTTTGGCGGGAACAGTCGTTGGGACCCGTCACCTCTTTGACGTCGTTGAGGAATTACAACGATGGATGTCAAAGGAGTTCGGAGATGTACCCTCGAACCGGACGTAGATTGATTTAGGAGAGCCATTTTGCTCAGTCAATTTAATTTAAGGACTTATGGCCACGATTGGGCTAAGTCCAGTTGAAAATGTCCAACATTGCTTTTACATTCCTTTTTACTTTTATTTGGGCTTTGCCCAGAAAGGATGCAGAGCATCAATTTTATTTGGGCCCAGCCCTTTTATTGCTTTACAATTTATTTTGGCCTGCTAGGTCTTTTTGATTTGGGCCTAGCCCTTCAAGTAATGCACTGCATTTGTGCAAAGCACCAAGAATCTTTTAGATTCAGGAAAAGGAGTACAGAGCACTTTTTAATTTCTTGATCTAAATTTAGATCAAAGAAAAGAAAGAAATCTTTTCTTTCTTTCTGTCTCAGAGAACCAGAGGTTCATAGCAAGTGCAAGGCACTATTTTTTATTATTTTTATTTATTTATTTATTTATTTATTTATTTATTTATTTATTTATTTATTGAAGATCACTGATCTTGTTTTTTAGATCAATGATCTATTCTTTAAGAGAATTTTCTCTTATCTCTAAGGTTTTTACCTTCTTTTTTTGTATTCTCAAGGAGTTCTCAAGAGTTCTCTTCTCTCTTCTTCTTTTTTTTTTATAAAAAAACCAGATGTGTGTTTGAAATGAGGTCTGGGGTCCTTTTTATAGTGCTCAAAAATTAGTTAAATTTGTTAAAAAGATCTTTTTCTGAGTGATTTGGGGAATTTTCCCCACCGTTGGATCTTTGATCCAAAGGCCCCTGTTTTACAGAAGAAATCTTCTTGTTTTAACAAGAACAGAAAAAATTTCCTTAAATTTTCATTCTATTGTTGCGCAACTCACCAGCGCATGACACGTGTCGCGCAGTAAGGCGCTTGCGCAGCTGTGCTTGCGCAACTGCGCAGACACGTGTCGCGCGGTGAAGCGCTTGCGCAGCTGAGCTTGCGCAACTGCGCAGACACGTGTCGCACAACGGTGCACTTGCGCAACAGTGTTTGCGCAACTGCGCAGACACGTGTCGCGCAGTGGTGCGTTTGCGCAGTTGTGCTTGCGCAACTGCGCAGACACGTGTCGCGCTGTGGTGCACTTGCGCAACAGCGTTTGCGCAACTGCGCAGACACGTGTCGCGCAGCGGTGCGCTTGCGCAGTTGTGTTTGCGCAACTGCGCAGACACGTGTCACGCAGCGTACCGCTTGCGCAACTGAGCGTTGCTTTTGCTTTTTAAAGAGCCTTGCTCTGATTGGACGCACTGCCTTGGACGTTGTGCTGCCGAGTCAACTTCTGACACGTGGCAAATTGCGCGCAGCGCACGGGATCTGAAGCGTTGCTTCAAAATATTGAATTTTTGAAATTCAAACAGAGCCTTGCTCTGATTGGGGGAACAAATCCCCCCCCACCGTTGCGCTCACGTGGCGCGCACGTGAGTGCAGCGGTGGCAAGATCCTGACTGTTGGATCATGGGGGTCAGTTGAAGGGGCGCAGGCGCCTATAAATAGGACCTTTGGTCCTTAGAAAATTCTTTACTACTTCAAGAATTTTGACTCAGAGCCTTGCTCTTGCTTAAGAATTTTCAGAGCCTAGCTCTTGATTGATTTTTCAAGAACTCCAGAGTTCATAACCATCTTAGGTATTTAATAAAATTAAATTAACTTAAATTAAAACTGATTAATAGAGCCTTGCTCTTATAGATCTTTGATCTAAAACCCTTTTGGGGTTTCCTCAACAGAACTTTGCTCTTATAGATCTTTGATCTAAAGAGAACCCCTTTGGGGTTTCTTCAACAGAGCCTTGCTCTCAAAAAATTACAGAGATCTTGTTCCTGGGTTTTAACCTATGAACAGAGCCTTACTCCTAGATTAAATGTAGATCTCCCCCCTTTATATATATATATATATATAAAATGGAGAACTCTTAAAGGTTTTCCTGGATCTTTAGGATCCCAAAATTTTTCTTTTAATCCTTAGGGTTATAGTTTTCATTACTATTACAGAGCTAGGCTCTTTTTTAAGAAGTTTTATTTCTTTGAGACCAGAGTTTGACAAATGTCACTCTGTGATAGAGCTTTGCTCTAAAAGAGGAGATTTTCTCCTTGTCTCTAGGGATCCCCCCCCCCAATGAGGATATTCTCTTGGGGGTCTTTTTCATTGACTGACAGTCTCATCCAATGATGGGATTGTCTTATCAAATGATGCGCCGTCATCTTGTTTTTGTGGGTCCCCCTTTGGTCCCCTACTCACTGCATTGTAGTGTGATGTAGGACTTTGAAATGTGAAGCATTGGAACACTAACGGTTATATTTTTTTTTTTACAGGAAACATGTCTGAAGAATTGTCTTTCCCTTTTGTTCGCTCGGAAGGAGGGTTCCCCCATTCGCCAGTGGACCGGGTGGTGTTTTCTCTGATTAAAGATCATGATCCCGAGTGCAAGAAACTTCACCTATGGGGAAGGTGGTACAGCCAGATCATCCAAGGCCGTTGCAGCTTTAGCTCCGCCTCGCCCTCTGAGCCCATAGCCGCGATCCCTTATGCGGACAAGCCTCCGGTGAAGTATGCCGTGGAGGTTAAAAATTGGAATTCCGACGACCTCCTTCAGCCTGCAATCGGTGCCATCCCGGTGCAACCGCCGCCGGCGATAGATATCTTGGGGAGGCGAATCTGTCAGGGTGAAGCACGCCCTTGGGGACAGGCTTATAATATTGGACTGATCCCGCGACCGCTTGCCGGATATTTGCCCTGGGCCCGCTACATCTTAGCGGCGAAAAGGACTCATCTGACGACGATTGGTTTATACTCGGCCGTCTACGTTTCACTTTTCGAATATCCCTCTCCTCCAACATGGTGGATAAAGGCCTTTATCGAACAATGGAATATCCCCACCCACACCTTCTTGACAGCGGATAGGGAAGTCTCCGTCTCTTTGGAAGAATTTGCTGAGATTTCAGGTCTACCAGTGAGGGGGAAGCACTACGAGGAGCTGCTTCCTCCTGACGAGTACGTCTTTGCCACCAAGCAGTTGGTATTTAACTTAACTCCGGAAAATGCCATCCAGCATCAGCATCCGGGCTTGGTGAAGGTGTTGGAGATTTATGAGGAACTGCATTTGGAATCGGGCGATCGGGGCGTCAGTTTCGCGGATTTCATTGCTCGCTTTATTCGCCCGGAGTTCTTATCAGAGCAGAGCGAGAAGTTCGCTCAGCTTGTCGACCCTTTTGGTTTCGGCTTGGACCGCCGACCTACATTGGAAAATGACCAGCGGGATTTTTATCTCCCCGGCACTGCCAGCGTCCCTTTCTCAGAGATCGCCGTTCCTGGCATGGACGAGGAGAATTTTTTCATAGGGTTTTTGGGTCTATGGCTATGCAGCTTCGCGCTCCCCATGCATCCACGCCTCATGCGGCCTTCCGTCTTTTACCCGGCGCATCGAATGGCGGCTGGTTTGCAGCTATCGGTAGGGATTGCCAGGCTGGCTTACCTTTATAATAGACTTAGCGTAGCGGCGGACGCTAATGAGCCTGGGGTACAGCCTGCTAACTTCCCGATGCACTACTTCACTTCTTGGATGGAGCTGCATGTGCGAGGGGTGTTTGGTGCCCATAAGACTCCTCCGTTCTTTGAGAAATATAGACTCCGAAGAATCATGCGGTTGGTCGGAGCTTCAATTGTGGTTGCACCTCCGCGGGAGTCTAGGGGACTGCTCCTGCGTTCACATCTAGTCGGAGCGAAGATCTCTTTTGTGGATAAGGTCATCACTATAGGCTTAGAGACCACTAAGTCAGTGGTGCCGCTGCGCGATGACTTTAAGGGCGGGGCTTCTGTACTGAAGGCTCGGGAAATCCTTCACCTTTACTCCATCCGGCCGGGCAACCTAGTATTTAGGAAGAATGAGACGGCTCTCTTTATGAGGTATAACCCACATCGATTTGCCCCACAATCGAGCTACAATCAAGAGATCCCGATGGAAGCCTTTCTGGAAACACCCGCGGCCAACCAAGGGGAAATAAGGAATGCGATGCAACATTTCACCCGGCTCAATACAGGCTCCTATTTTTTTATCAGTGAACCTAGCTGTGCCCCTAAAATAATCCATCCGTATGTAGCCTGGTATGCGCATGCTATGGGCCCAATCATTTTAATGGAGAAACGTCTGCTGGTTGACCGTAGGGCTGCGCCTCCTGGCGGTGATCGCAAGGCTCCCTTGCAGCCAAGGATCCAGGTCATCCCCCCGATAAAAGATGCCGGAGCTGACCGACCGCGCGTGTTGAGCCCCCCGCGTGGATTGCCATTGCCCACTACGGTGGATGCACCGTCGGCGCCCCGTGCTCCCACGAAGACGGTTAATGTGGTATCACCAGGGTCTGGCGGAGGGGCAGAGATCGGGACTCGCCGCCCTAAAGTGACTGCCAAGCGCAAATCCGCTCCGGGTGGATCTAAAGCTGGTGGACAGCAGAAAAAGAAGAATTCCGCCCTTTCCCACGATGCGATCCTCAGCTTAAAGCCTGCGGCTCCTCCCACTGAAGACATATGTGAGTATGGAAGCAACGAGGGCTTCTTGGTAGACCCTGCGGACACCAATTTGGCTGCCGCCATTGCAGCTTCGGAGCGATCGGCAAGGCTCGAAGCAATGTTAAGCAGACTCGCTGAGTCAGGTAATCATCAGCCGCTTTATTTGTCATATAACTGCATTTTTTTATTATTATCTTCAGCTAATATTTGCCTTATTCTCAACAGGTGTTTCTACTGAAGAGGCCATTGCTTCCTCTTTGAAGACCTTCCAGGAGGAGGAGAAGAAGCGTGTCCCGGCAGGCGTTGGTATGTCCCACCCTTTTCTCTTTCATAAGGAAGGTTTGTCATCTTCTCTGATGGTCAACCTAACCTTCTTTTGTTTCTTTGCAGAGGTTATATCAGTTGACGCGGGGATCCTTCCCAAGCCCGTTACCGAAGTCCTGGCTTCGTCGAAGTTGCCGCAAGAGCCTCGGCTTGACAAAACGACGAGGGATGCCCTGAAAAACCTAGAGGCTTCCCTATTCACGGACGAGGACACCTCAATTAGGGAAGCTCTAGTGGCATCCGTCTCAACGGCTCGGGAGGAGCGGAAGCGGTTGAGACGTGAAGCAAAGGCGCGTAGAGCTGCTTTGGCTGCGGGAGCGGGTCCCAGTACCATTCCTCGCGCTGACACTCCTTCTGAAGAGGCCCCTGTCGCCCTATCTACTGCTTATAGGCGAGCGGCGCGCGCGGCCCGAAGTGCAAATGATAAATCCTCTTCAGGTAGTATTTCTTTCAGAGCTTTGTTGTAAGAATTATAAAGCCATTGGCTCATATGCGTTTCATCTTGCAGGGCCTAGTCCGACTGAGGGGGAGGCGGAGACCGTTGGACCCTAGGAAACGGCGGAAGCGGCGCCTGCCGAACCTGAGCTGACGGTGAGGCGCGTCATTGGGGCCACGGGACCTGAAACAGAGGTTGAGGAATCCGCCGCCGAGAGGGTCATTGATACCGCTCCTGATGTGGCGGTAGATGAGATGATTGTCTTAACCGAGGCAAAGGCGGTAGAAGGCGAAGCGCTCGAGGCTAGAGACCTCGCGGTGATGGTGGACGAGACAACCGTGACCGCAGGACCCGTAGGAGTAGCGGCTGAGGTCGCCACGATTCCTGAGGACGAACCAGCTGCTCTTTCTCAGGAATCTGGCAATGTTCCAATCATGGCCCTCTCCGCTTATATTCCCCCGCCTTCTCCAGGGCCTGCAAGTGTAACAACGGTCCCTATTGAGTCGGGTGACGAGGCTACGGGCGGTGGCCTGATGTCAATGGAGAAAGGAATTGCCTCAGTCTCGGCTGGCAGTTCGTCGGGTAAATTTCGAGTTATTATCGTTTTCTCTCTTCCTTTTTTTTTATATCTTGCAATCTTCTCTAATAGGTTTGTCTTTGCAGGTGCGGCCAGTGCCGACGCTCCATTGCTTGAAGGAGCACCGTCAACCACTGCTTTGGCGGTGGTCACTTCCCCGTCTTCCCTCATGCCGTCGCGGATGTTGGAAGGTATGGATTTATGACTCACAAGTTAATCTTTTAAACGTGTAGTTCATGGACTAACGCTATACCACCGCGTCTTTTCAGGAGTGCTCTTTGATCATCTATATCAAGTATTGCTTCCACACTTCTCCTTCCCATCCGAACTCGCTTCTCCCTCTAGTGGCGCCGGTGAGTATACGTTCACTGCAAAGTCTTTATTTACCCCCCCCCCCTTTTTAGCAATGGGATGATTCCTGACTTTTCCTTTTTCTTATTGAAGTGCCGCAAATAGAAAGAGGGGATGCAAGACCTGCCACGCCACCGGCCCTTCCAGCTTTACCGTCCGTTGCAGCTGGTATAGTAAATTTCCTTTTTTGGTAATCCTTCAACATCTCTTGAGTCATTGTTTGACCATGTTTTGTTTTGCAGCTATTGTTCCGGCTCCGGTCCCTTTTGAGTCTCGCGTCCTTTCGCCGGCAGGCCCTTTCTTGAAACGTCTATCTTCAAAGGGTGCTGTGATGAGCTTGGGCATGCTGAGCGGGTACATCGAAGAGCTTAACATGGAAGCTCTTCCTTCTGCCGTAGATTTCGCTGTGGAGGTTAACCCGATGTTGGAGGCGCTCGTAAACTTTCACAATGAAGGCGCCGTCGAATCTTGGGTTAACCACTGCAGAGAGATTGAGGCCTGCTTGCATCGGTTGGAGACGACGCGCCCTTCTCCCGAAGTTTTGACCATGAGCACCGAACGGACGGCCTGGCTCGAGCGAAGCGCTTCTTATCTTCGCCATTTGGAGCAGGAAGCAGCTTTACGGTTGAAGGAGCGTCGGGAATCCTCAAGCGCAACCGCTCGCCTGCGCGCTGAAGTTATGACGAATGCTGCTGAAGTGAAAGCCGTCTTTGAAGGCCTCCTGGAGCGTATCTCTAATGAGCTAGCACTGAGGCGGAAGCTTGATGCCGCCGAGCGTGATGCTCTAGGTCGTGAAGCAGCTCAGCAGGCTGTTGGGGAACAGCTTGCATCCTTCAAGCAGCAGCGGGCTTAAGCGGAAGCCGAACTGGCGATAGCTGCCGATCAAGAGAAGGCGTGGAAGGAAGTATGCGAGCAATTGCTAAATCTATGCAAGAAGCTTCCTTCTCAGTGACTCTCCTTGTATCATTTGTACTTATAAAATATATGTATATACATTTTTTATTCTTTAGCACAATGTATCCTGTACTCGATCAATATTTATGAATAAAAGATGCACATTTTTGTAATGTCTTGTGTCATTTCTCCGTCTTTTCTTTCTTTTATTATCAGTATGCCACCTTAGTAACCATGATTGACGGATGATTAGGACGAGTATCCCGACCTTCTTAAGAAATAGCGATGGCTTAGGCCGCAGGTTCAGATCTGCTGCTTAAGACTTTTCAACTCTATAAGCCGTGAGGGTCTCATAGAGACTTTTCTCCCTACGGATCGAGAGGATCTCGTAGGTGGATTTTCTCCTTAGGAATCGTGAGGATTCCTAAGTGTGGTTTTCTCTCATAGGTCGTGAGGATCCTATAAAAGAATTTTTCCCTCTTACGAGTCGAGAGGACCCGTAAGTGGTTGTTTCCCTCTTTATCGAATCTCGACTTTGAAGAGTGAGACCCGTGTATAGTATACAAGAGACCATTTTAGATCGACTTGTAGGGTCTCATCGTTCAGGAAGTAAGTTTTCCCACCTCTGCTGCCAGAGGCTTCATCTTGCAAATTGAGAAGCAAATTCGATTTATTAGAGAAATCCCTTTTCTGAATGATCTGGGGGAATTTCCCCTCACCGTCGGATCTTTGATCCAAGGGCTTCTGTTTCACAGAAGCAAATCTTTTTATTTTAAAAAGAGTAGGAACGATTTCTCCAGAATTTTTAATTTTGTTTAGCGCAAATGCTTCAGGGTATGACACGCGTCGCACAGTGCAGCGCAACTGCGTTAGCGCCTCTGCGCTGTGTCGTGTAGCGCACGGCGCAGCGTAGCTGAAGCTTTGCTTCCTTTAATTTTGAAAAGGAGCCTCGCTCTGATTGGGTGCGCTGCTTTGGGCGTTGCGCTGATGCGTCTGTGTCCGCCACGTGGCCCGTTACGCAGCGCAAACAATCTGAAGCGTTGCTTCATTAAATTAATTTTCAAGACAGAGCTTTGCTCTGACTGGGGGAAGACAAAGCGTTGCTTCGTCTCCCGCCTCGGGATTTGAACAGAAGTTTGCTCCGATTAGGGTGAACCGCCGTGACGACTTTTGGAATTCGAAGAGGCGTTTGATGCCTATAAATAGGACCTTTGATCCCCCACAGATACTTTTCATCTTTCAGATTTTTATTTTCAAAAAACTTCAGAGCTTCGTTCTTGCCTTCAAGAACTCTGGTGCCTCGATCCCCCTTTTTTTTTTAAAGTTTTTAGGAAAAAACTTCTTTAGGTAGAATCGATTAACCAGCAGAGCTTTCGTTTGGGGGATTTCATCCTTGAACATAGTCTCGCTCCTCAGGAATTTAGTCCTCTATGTATGTTATCGCTTTTCTATTGCTGATCTTCCTGTAATATTTCCTCCAGGTATAATGGCGGCGGTGCATCTATACAGTTTGCATGAGTTCATTACTTACGACGATATCCGTGCTCAGGGTCGTCAACAAAACCAGGAGTTTACGGACGCTGAATGTGCAGAAGTCATGGGTCGTCTGAACGCAAGCGGTGGTTGGCTGTTGCCTCGTCGTTCGGCCCTTTTGAAAGTCGTGTTGGGAGCCATATGGAGAGCACTTCCGGATCTTCATGAGGCCTTACCGCTCAACGCACTGGATGATGCCGAAGACAAGGTGCATTCAGTGTACCTGACAGGGCTGATCTCAAAGAAACGGCGGAACAGCCTCGTTGACATCCTACACCAAGTCTTCCAGCAGACGACGATAGTTGCTGCTTATCGAAGGCCAGGGGGCTTGCTGATGATATTGACACAGAGGAGCGCGAAAGACTGCGCATAAGAATAATTAGAAAGGCCAGACGAACTCTGGATGGCCTTACTTTCGATTTCCTCAATCCGTGCCCCGGGTCTGAGGTTATACCGTTGTAATAATTTGAATAATGTTTCTTATTTATTGTTCTTATGATTGTAAGGAGTTTTTTTTTTAGCAGTATGAATGGAACTCTCCCCTCTTTTTATTTCAGCTTGTCTTATTCCTTGTCTTGAGTCTTCTGCTTGTGCATAAATGAATGCGATACGAACTCCCGATCAAATGTAGATCAGATATTCTTTCTGTCATCTTCTTTTTATTGTCAGCAGGCTGTCTTAATAACCATGATTGATGGATATCTAAAACAAGTATTCTGACTTCCTTAAGAAATAGCGATGACTTAGTCTGTAGGTTCAGGTCTACTGCCTAAGACTTTTCGACTCTATGAGCCGTGAGGGTCCCATAGAGGTTTTTTTCCCTACGGGTTGAGAGGATCCCATAGGTGGATTTTCTCCCTAGGAATCGTGAGGATTCCTAAGTGTAGTTTTCTCTTATAAGTCGTAAGGATCCAATAAGAGAATTTTTCCCTCTTACGAGTCGAGAGGATTCGTAAGCGGTTGTTTCCCTCTTCGTCGAAACTCGACTTTGGAGAGTGAGACCCGTGAATAGTATGCAAGAGACCATTTTGGATTGACTTGCAGGGCCCCATTGCTCAGGAAGCAAGTTTTTTAATCCTTGCTGCCCGGGACTTTATCTTGCAAGGTGGAACGAACCGAGAACTCTCTCACGGAGACAGTGGTGGTTCTGTGAGTTGACGCGGGTTGGGAGGCTCTCGTCACGGAGTATTTGTATCCGCGAGTCGAGGAGTTTGCTAGGGATTATTTGTCTCCCAAGCATCAAGGATTATTTGTTTCCTTGGGGTTTGAAACGAGTCGAGGATTCCTACGGAGGCACTGGTGGCTCTGCGGGTCGACGCGGATCAGAAGGCTCTCGTCAAGGAGTGTTTTTATCCGTGAGTCGAGGAATTTTGCTAGGGATTATTTGTTTCCCAAGAGCCAAGGATTATTTGTTTCCTTGGGGTTTGAAACGAGTCGAGGATTCCTACGGAGGCACTGGTGGCTCTGCGGGTCGACGCGGATCAGAAGGCTCTCGTCAAGGAGTGTTTGTATCCGTGAGTCGAGGAATTTTGCTAGGGATTATTTGTTTCCCAAGCGCCAAGGATTATTTGTTTCCTTGGGGGTTGAAACGAGTCGAGGATTCCTACGGAGGCACTGGTGGCTCTGCGGATCGACGCGGATCAGAAGGCTCTCGTCAAGGAGTGTTTGTATCCGTGAGTCGAGGAATTTTGCTAGGGATTATTTGTTTCCCAAGCGCCAAGGATTATTTGTTTCCTTGGGGTTTGAAACGAGTCGAGGATTCCTACGGAGGCACTGGTGGCTCTGCGGGTCGACGCGGATCAAAAGGCTCTGGTCAAGGAGTGTTTGTATCCGTGAGTCGAGGAATTTTGCTAGGGATTATTTGTTTCCCAAGCGCCAAGGATTATTTGTTTCCTTGGGGTTTGAAACGAGTCGAGGATTCCTACGGAGGCACTGGTGGCTCTGCGGGTTGACGCGGATCAGAAGGCTCTCGTCAAGGAGTGTTTGTATCCGTGAGTCGAGGAATTTTGCTGAAGTCACTGGCTTCTTCGGTTGAAATGAACCGTTGAGGTTTGGGGTTCGTCGTCTGACGGAATCCGCTGGGAAAGTATGGTTCATTCTTTGTTTACGCCCTTGGATTGTATAAGGGATCGATGTGATCTTAACTGTAGGGCTAAAGTTTTATCATTTCTTCTTTTTATTTTATTTTATTTCCGCGATGCTCTATCATTTCAGCTTTTATATCGCGAAGGTCGCGACTGCCCAATCATTTCGGCTATTTTTCGCGGTGCCCAATCATTTCGGCTATTTGTTTTATTTTTACCCGTTGCTTTTTATTACGGGTTGCCCAATCATTTCGGATATTTTGCATGCATACATTTTACCTGCTGCTTTTTATTGCAAGTTGCCCCATCATTTCGGCTATTTTGCATGCATGTGCGGCCTACTGGCTTTTCGCCGTAAACCTGAAATTAGACACCGATTTCGGCATCAGCACCGCTACAACTGGGATATTGCCAGAAGCGAATCATCATTTGCCTCTGTCGTTGTCGAACAAAGGAGGCTTAGCGACCAGGGTTAGGGTCCTGTCGGCTAAGGCTTTTGACTTCATGAGCCGTAAGGGTCTCATGAAGGTATTTCTCCCTACAAGTCGTGAGGATCTTGTAGGTGTATTTTCTCCTTAGGAGTCGTAAGGATCCCTAAGTGTTTGTTTCTCTGTAAGTCGTAAGGATCCTACAGGAGGGCTTTCTCCTTGTAAGTCGAGAGGATTTACAAGGGTTGTTTACCATGCAAACATATCTCTAGTTTCAGATGGGACTTAGTTAGGGAAATGTTTATTCGCGCCCGTGGATTGTATACAAGGGTCAATACTGAGCCACTTGTAGGGCAATATTGGAAGTTTGTGGGGGTTTGCTTAAGCACAGGTTTAGGTCTCTGTAACTTAAGACTTTCAAGTCTTACGGGCCGTGGGGGTCCCATAAGAGAGTTCTCCTTACGAGTCGTGAGGATCTCGCAAGTGTATTTTCTCCTTAGGAATCGTGGGGATCCCTAAGTGTGTTGCTCCTTTGTGAGTCGTAAGGATCTCACGCAGGTGGTTTCTCCTTACAAGGTCGAAAGGACCCTATAAGTGTCCTTAACGAGGTTGCGCCCTTTCAGGTTTTCACAAACACTCGCCGGTAGCCCTGCTGTTTTTACTCACGGAGCCCTTTCGGGTTTTCATCCGTGCCCATTTTGCTTATGGACTTACCGTTTTTTTATTCTTTTTATATTATTTTTTTTTATTTTCTTTCTCTTTCTTTTTTTTTTTAACGAGGTCGCGCCCTTTCGGGTTTTCACGAACACTCGCCGGTAGCCCTGCTGTTTTTACTCACGGAGCCCTTTCGGGTTTTCATCTGTGCCCTTTTTGCTTATGGACATACCGTTTTTTTTTATTATATTTTTTTTTATTATATATTTTTTTTATTTTTACTCATCTCGTCAGCCTAAGGATGCTGTGATAGTAGTTTAAAGACGTTTCTGTCTGCTATTAGTTTTAGGACATTTCGGTCCGTTGTTGAGAAGGTTGGCTATTTTTATGAAGCTTAAGCTTTGGAAGATAGCGAGCGGACATAGTCGTCGTCATCTATCATTAACCTAGGCTATGGCTCATTAAGCATAATATTTCTTTAGGAAGCGACCGTTTATTGGCCTAAAAGGCCTTTCACCGTGCATGTCCATGAGTAGATAGGCTCCACCTTGGTAGACTTTGTCTATGATGTACGGACCTTCATAGTTTGGCTCGAATTTTCCCCGCTTGGCGCGATTGGGGATCATAGGCCTTTTGACCACTAGCACGAGTTCGCCTTGACGGAATGTCCTCGGTCGGGTCAATCTTTCGTATGAGCGCGTCATCTTTGCTTTATAAGCTTCCAGATTTTGCTGTGCTAGGAGCCGGATTTCATCAAGGGCGTCAAGCTCTTCAAACCGAAGGTGAGCATTTTCTTCGTCTGTCAGCTCGTAGTGGACTGCCACTCGTAGAGAGGGTAATTCTATCTCGAGAGGGAGTACTGCTTCCGTCCCAAATACCAATGCGTACGGCGTTGTGTTTGTGGTCATTTTAAATGTAGTTCGATACGCCCAAAGAGCCTCTTGTAATCTTTCGTGCCAGTCTCTCTTATTTCGTGACACCGTTTTCTTCATGATCTTCGTCAAGGTCTTATTGAAGGCCTCAGCTAGACCATTAGCTCGCGGATTATAAACTGAGGAATATCTCCAGTCTATATTATGCTGTTGCGCAAAGCGACTAATCTTGTGGCTTCTGTAGGCTGGCCCGTTATCGGAGATGATCCGTCGCGGAGTTCCAAACCGATATATGACGTGCGTTTTGAAGAAGTGGAGGATATTTTCTGTCTTCACTTCTCTTAACGGTATCGCTTCTGCCCACTTAGAGAAGTAGTCAGTAGTCGCTAGGATGAAACGATGCCCCTTAGACGATGCTGGTTCGATAGGGCCAACTATATCAGTCCCCCACATTTCGAATGGCCAGCTAGCCACTGTTGGGTGTAGCGGATTCGGATGTTGATGGATGAAGTCGCCATGAATTTGGCATGAGTGGCATTGCTTCGCATATTCGATGCAGTCCTGAATCATCGTGGGCCAGTAGTAGCCCATCTGTTTTATTTTCAACTTCATCTTAGGGCCTGCTTGATGAGAACCGCAGAGTCCGTCGTGAACTTCCTGGACGACTCTTTTCGCTTCGTCAGGTCCTAAGCATCTCAGCCACAAAGAATCAAATGACCTCTTGTACAGGGTATCGTTGACAAAGGCGAAAGACAGGGCTCGTTTCGCGAGCTGATGTCTTGTGGACGCTTCTTCAGGCACTTGGTGGGTCTTAAAGTAGTCTATGAAGACTTCCCTCCAGTCCTCGGCCTTCTCATGGTCTTTTATTTGTAGGGTCGTCTGCTCAGTCGCTCCCTTTTCTTTATATAATTCTGGAGGTATTTCTGCCGGGGCGAGCACTCGACGGCTTTGTACCACGATTCTAACGTCATCGAGGTTCTCGTCAGCCAATTCTTTAGCAAGTTTGGCCAGTGCGTCCGCTTTGCTGTTTTCCGCGTGAGGTATGCTTTCCAAAATATAGGAGGGAATTTGGGTTAGCAGTTGTTGTGCCTTTTCACCGTATTTTATCAATTCCGGTTTGCATGTTTGGTAATCGCCGTTCACTTGACTGACGACTAGCTGGGAGTCCCCATATATGAGGAGGTTTTCAATTCCCATGTCAATGGCAATCTCCAAGCCTGCTATCAAAGCTTCGTATTCAGCTTCATTATTCGTTCTCGACTCTGTCAAGGAGAAGGCGAAGTGCATTATTCCTTCTTGTGGGGTTACGAAGATAAGGCCTACTCCCGATTTGATCATTGACGTATTTTGTTTATGCTTTTTCATGGAAGACGCCCCATCGAAATAAAGCTCCCAACGGGTATCACCACCGTCGATTGCGTCAAACGCATGTTTGTCTGGCAAATCGCAATTCAGAGGAGAATCGGCAGGTATCGGGTGCTCGGCAAGGAAGTCGGCTATGGCCTGACCCTTCACTGCCTTGAGGGGTCGATATGTTATCGAGAACTCCATTAAGAGCAGAGCCCATTTAGCGAGTCGTCCCGTCAAGATGGCCTTTGACATTAAATATTTGAGAGGGTCCACCTTTGAAATGAGATGGACTTCATGCGCTAATGCGTAATGTCTAAGCTTTGTTATTGCGAAGATCAACGCCAGGCAGTGTTTTTCAATAGGGGAGTAATTACTTTCTGCCCCCAGCAGAACCCGACTTAAGTAGTAGAGTGCTCTTTCTTTCCCCTGGTCATTCTCTTGTGCCCATAATGCGCCTAAAGAACCTTCAAGGGCGGTCGTGTAAAGAATGAGAGGCTTTCCTTTAACTGGAGCAGCCAACACCGGAGGGTTTTGCAGATACTGCTTGATCTCATCCAATGCGCCTTGGCATTTATGATCCCAAACGAATGGGGTTCCCTTCTTCATCAGGTGACTGTAAGGACGGCACTTTCCTGAAAGATTAGCGATAAACCGTCGAATGTATGCAAGCTTTCCTTGGAGAGATCGCAACTGTTTAAGAGTTCTTGGCGGAGGCATTTCTATGATCGCTTTAATCTTAGACGGATCTATTTCAATACCTCGGTGTCGAACGATAAATCCTAGGAATTTGCCCGAGGAAACCCCGAACGTACATTTTAAAGGATTCATCTTCAAATTGTACCGCCGAAGGCGTTGAAATACGGTCTTCAAATGCTCGAGATGCTCTTCGTATGACTTGCTTTTAACCACAAGATCGTCGATATAGCATTCGACGATTTCGTGTATAAGGTCGTCGAAGATCTTTGTCATGGCACTCTGATAAGTAGCACCGGCGTTCTTCAAACCGAAGGGCATTACTTTATAACAAAATATACCAAGAGGAGTCCTGAAGGCTGTGTGCTTCTGGTCTTCTGGATGCATTTTTATCTGGTTATACCCCGATGAGCCGTCCATGAAGGAGAAAACCTCATGAGTGGATGTATTGTCTATCATCAGTTTAGTGACTGGCACTGGGAAATCATCTTTCGGGCAAGCTTTATTAAGATCCCGGAAGTCTACGCATACGCGCACTGTCCCATTTTTCTTCATCACTGGGACGATGTTGGCGATCCATTCAGGGTACTGAACTTCCTGGATGAAGCCGGAGTCGATTAACTTTTTGACTTCGGTATTTATGCTCATCTCAAGCTCGAGTCGCATTCTTCTCGGCACCTGTTTGACTGGTTTGACGTTTGGGGATATTGCTAGTCTATGTACAGCGACCCCTGGATCTAGTCCTGGCATCTCGGAATAGTTCCATGCGAAGCAATCTTTATGCTGCACAAGGACGTCTTTTAACGTAGCCACCCTCTCTTCAGATAGCAGCTCGCTGACGAATGTCGGTCGCGGATCATTTACCGTCCCAACTCGATTTTCCTGAGGTTATCTGCGGTGGTATGTATTCCATCCTCCAGTTCTTTCGGGGCTGGGGGAAATTCTGAGATTACCTCATCACTGCTGTTTTCGAGGCACCAAGGGAGGCTGTCCAGGTTCTCGGACTCTTCTTTCAATATCGTTATCATACGACAGGTGTGAATTTTCTGCCAATCCCAATATGGAACTGGTTTTTCTTTCGCGGCCTCGGGCTCGTGCTTCTGTGGTGGCGCTACCCTCCAGTTGTCAGAAAACGCGAATTTGCCAAGCTGATACTGATCTTCAACCCAATTCTTGAAGGTGAAGCAATCTTCAAGAGGGTGTCCCATTGCTCGATGGTAAAAGCAATAATTTGGGTTGAACACCTCGCTTGCGTGCTCGGGGTGCTTGGACTCTGGCAACGTAAGCATTTGATGTTTTAGAGCGAGATCGAATATCTTCCTTGTTTTGTTCCGAGGAAATGAGTATGCTCGACCCATTTTCTTCATGAGGGCTAAGTCAATAACGCTCGACTCTCGGATACGTGGTTTCTTAGCTCTGCTTTGTGGTTGTTGAGCGCCTTTTCTGCCCTTTGACTTGTTTTTGCTTTCGCGTCGAACCTTTTTTGTAGCAGGCTGACAAGGAGCGGCATTTTCATTCTTCACGGCCTGTCGGAGAAGGCGTTGCGTCTTGGCTTTCTCATAGATGGCTGTCTCGCGGTTGTGGTCATCTCGGACTTTTTGACCGGCTTCCCTTATAAGCCTGTCCATTTGTTCTTCAAATGATGGACCGGGCAATTTTTCATCAGGAACTTTTACTGACTTAGGATTAGCGTCCTCCCATTGAGCGTCCGCCTCTTCATCGAAGTCATACATGACATAACAGCTGTCTACTAGCTCCCATTTCTTTGACCGGATGTACCCAAGCCCTTTTGTTTCTATTCTCCCGTTAGGCAGTTTGCATTGAGTCCCGGAAACGTTCCAGACCTTGTCATAGAATTTGGCCTTTCTAACGGTCTGTGTGAAGGATATCCTCTGGCGTTTCAGCAGTTTGTTCAAACCTTCGGTATAATATCTGGGAAGACGGATAGGCTGAAGCCTGTCGAGCGTGGGATCCACGCCATGCCAAATTTCTTTTTCCACCTTGTTTTCTTCAGAACGGTAGAATAGGATTGCCTTTTCGTCCGGGAGGGATATAGAATGTCTGCAATTCTTCTACGCTGTTGGTGTCGAGTGCATCCAATTCTTTGTAATGTTCAAGCAGCACCATGGTTATCTGCAAACTTCGCTCTTCATCAGCAGAAGCTCGTATTGAAAGCCGAGCAGGGAATACAGCATGGACTTCGTCCTCTGAATCACTGCCAAAGATCAATGAAGGAACGGATGGTCCTAGCCTGGTGGATTGGGATGGACCTGAATAAATTATATCCTCCTCCTCCTCGGTGTCACTGCCGAAGACAGGGATGGTGGCGTTAGTTTTGTTCTCCGGTTTGTGACACCTTTCCGTGTCTTCGAAACTCGGTAAGAAGTATTTGGCATCTTCATACTTGCGAACTTCGTTCATGGAAAACGGATTCAACTCTCCCGCCACAGTGTACTCGAGGCCATCCCTAGAATACTTTATGCACTGATGCTGTGTAGAAGGGATGATATTGTACTCGTGTAGCCATGGTCGGCCGAGCAGAGCATTGTAGCACGTCTTGGCGTCTATAACATGGAATTTGATGTCTGTGACGAGCAACCCGAAGCGTAGCGTCAATATCACAGATCCAAGAGTTTTTGATGATTGGGAGTCGAATCCGGAGATGGTGATTTTGTCTTGGGCGAGGTGTTGGACACTCATGCAAATTTCCTTTAACACTCGCACATTGAGTAAATTGACAAACGATCCGTTATCGACCAAGATTTTACCTATCTTTATGTCATGGCAGTATCCTGAGACATAAAGGGGACGATTGTGTTCACACGTCCCGAGGAGAAGGTCTTCATCACCAAAAGCAACGTCGGCTGTGTGCACTTCTTCTAATTCGTCCTTCATCTTTTCTTCGGCTAGGAAGGCTTGGAACTGGTCCGGCTCTTGTAGGGCCTTAATTAAAGAATCCCTCGCCTCTTTTGATAGTAATAGGGCATCGAGAATGCTGAGTTGTGAGGGTAGCTTCCTCAGATGCGCCAAGACATTGTAATCTATTTTATTCCTCTTTGGGGGATTCTTGGCGGTTAACTCTTCCGCGACTCGGTCATCCAAGGCGATATCTTCAGAGACCTTCTCTTTCCCTTTGTCTTTCTTGTTTAAGGGTCCAAGATTCTTTTCGGGTAATGTTCGATTGCGTAGCTGTATATTTTCGCAAGCCTTCGGTTCTTCTTCTTTTCCCGAAGTGGATTCTTTGAAGAGGGGGCCAAGTTCTAGCTCCTCATCAGAGTCGCTCCCAAATGTAGGAACTTGTGACCCGGCAGTGTTAACCATGTGACAATTGCCGGCAGTTCTTTCAAGCTCTTCGGTCGTGTTTCTTTGCTCCCGACGAATTTTATGCTTTTCCCGTTTAAAGCGTTGTTGATTAGCAACGTATCCTTGCCACCATCTATCGAAAGCCTTGCACTCTTGAGTGGGATGCGAGACCTTCTGATGATATAAGCAATAAGAGGGGTGCATTTCTACCACACCAGTAATTTTTCCTTCAGAGGATGGTAGCTTCATGCCCATTGATATGGCCTTAGCAAACCTCTTTTTTATCTTGAATTGGTTTTTGTCAGCGGTGGAGGCATTTTGCTCCAGCGGGATCATCTCAGCTCTTTCCTCAAGTCGCTGACGCTTGGCCCTTTCGAATATAGCCGTCTCGCGTTCTCGATCAGCTTTACTTTTCAATCGAGCTTCACTAAGAAACGCGTCAATCATTTCAATTGATAACTCCGGAATCCTTGACTCAGTATTTGCCCCCAGCGTTTTAGTGCCAGAAGTCCCTTCATCGTTCGTGGTCGAATGGGAGATCATATGACAGCTCGCCACATATTCCTCGGATTCATCCGATGAACTTTCTCCCTCATCTTCTTTTTGAAAGACGTGATCAAGGAAATCTTGGAGCGTAATGGGAGTCCGCGCCTTTTGGTTGTATTCATCCAGCGCGTCGATTTGCTTTTGTAAGTCCGTGCGCTTGTCGCCAGGCTTCACGGGCTTCTTAGATTTCTTCTTCTTCTTTTTCGAAGATTTTGACGGCTGGCTATGAACGCTTGAACTACCACCATCGGTCTTCGGAGTCGGACGTGGCTTCAACATCCCCTTAATAAACTGCGGTTCCAAGGGGTTCTTCCACTTGACCGCTGGACAGGTCTGAAGATTGTTTAGCATCCTCTTTGTCTTGGCTGATAATACAACCTCCCAAGGAGCTTCCTCAATGACGGAGCATGTTGCCCCCGGCGTATTCGTCCCCTTAGAGGTGTGGGGCTGCGGGGGATTCACCTTCCATTTGTCGGATAGCGCAAATTTGCCCTGGCGGTACTGGTTCTCAAGCCAATTCTTGAAAACGTAGCAATCCTCGATGGGATGGCCTAGCACTCGATGGTAAGGGCAGTAATTGGGCTCGTTGACGTCGTTCGGTTGCAACGGACGTTTTGGATCTGGCAGATTTATGAGTCTGTTGCGCAACGCCAGCTCGAATAGCCTCCTCGTTTTATCGCGAGGGAAGGAGTAAGGACGTCTCATCCTGTCCTCAAGGGGTACGTATGGGCGTGTATTGTTTGGACGAGCAAACGGCTTCGAGTCGCTCGGTTGTTGTTGGGCATTAGCGACAATGATCGCTTTTCCCTTTCCTTTGTCGTTTCGGGAGTCCGGCTTCGGGAGAGGGGGTTTATGGCCCATCTGGTCCATCTGCGCTAGTTTGTCGATCAAAGCCTGGAAGGTAGTCGGCTTGAAGAACATCATGAACTGCGAGATGGTTGCCTGTGGATCAAGGGTTCCAACAAACATTCCCACCGCTGGAGCTTCTTCTATGCACTGTTCGCACTTCGACCATAGATTACGCCACCGTATAGCGTACTGAACCCATGTCTCGCCGGGTTTTACCCTGGCATTAATCAGTGTCGTCATCGGGGTACGCTCACTGGCACTTGCAAAACGTTGGATAAAGAGTAGCTCCATCTCCGCAAAGGTTTTAATAGAGTCATTGGGGAGCTCAGAATACCATTCGAACGCCGTATCTGATAAGCTTCCAACAAACTGGCGAAGCAAAAGCTTGTCGTCGCCGCCGGTGTTACCGCAAAGCGCCCTGAACTGGGCAACATGTTGATGGGGATTGCCGGTCCCTTTGTAGACATGAAACTTGGGAATTTTGTAACCCGGCGGGTACTTGATTTGGTCATACCAGCCTGGATACGGCCGCCCCGTTCTTACGACGTGGCCGGCTGCTTCGGCGCGTGATGAACCTTTATTTGCTGGACTATGTATTCGTCCAGATCAGTCTTAGAGATTGTATCCTCTTTAGCTGTTAATGGAGCGGGCTACGGATTTAATGTCTCTCCCTTATCATCTCCAAGGACGATTAGGGGTTCTTCAGCGGGAGGGTCTTATTGTATCATCATCCCTATCATATCCTGGAAGAGGAGGCCTATCCGCTGTATGTTGGCCGCTTGTTCAGCAGCCTCTTTGTCTCTCTTTTCCAGTACTCGGCGGAGGAACTCGGCGTCGGTCTCTTCCTCTTGGCGTTCATCTAAGGACGTCTCAGGGTTCTCTTTTGGCTCCGTGAGTGCAGCCATTGTAGTCATCATCTCCTGGAGCTTTTGTTGCTGCTCCTGAGCCTTGGTCACTGATCGGGTAAGCGGTCGGTGACCCGTAGAAGTACGACTTTCTTCCTTTCCAGAAGCCATATAAACCGTATGAACAATTATGCCCCCTAATTTGGGGCGTTTAGGTTCACTGCTTTCAAACTTTGCCGCTGACGCTGGAGCTTTCTCTGGCTTCCTTCTTTTGTGGGCCATCGAGGTCAAAGGAGCCGTTGGAGTGGGCATCCTAGCAACTGTTGCTCCCTGCTGTTTAATGGGGCGCTTTTTGTTATTTTCCACCTTTTCCTTTTTCTGGTGACGCAAGTGGTCTGGATCAATCACAGAGTCTTGAATCTTCCGCCAGACTTTATAAATTTTTTACGACAGCCGTTGAGGGGGCTGTTCTTGCTTTGCCTCCGGAGCTTTCTCCATAGGCGGAGATCTTTTCAATGTAGCTATTGGAGAGTTCTTTCTTACCTTCCTCAGTAATTCAAAGTTGTTCCCGGTTGGAACAGCGGTGTTGACCTCCACCATCGGAGCAGGTGGAGTCAGCCCTGAGGGGGAACTGCCCCCTGCTTTCCTCACTCGTCGCCAATGGAGACGTCACGCACGACGAGCCGTTGGGACTGGCTCCGAAATCGAGATGGTTTCTTGTTGCCCCCTGTTTGAGCGTGGGGTAACTGCCGATGTCAGCCTATCGAAGACTGATGCCTTTTGACCAGCTGGGGAAGGAGTGGGAACCGTCAATCTTGTGAAGACCGACTCTCTGATGGGAGTAGCCGCTTGAACGACTTCCGGAGCAGCGACCGTTGCCCTCTTTGGGGCGGCCACTTCATGGTTCTGACCTAGCCTGCTGAAAACGGAGGCTGTCGGTTTAGTGACGGGCAACCCGTTGACAGGGGCTGTCGAAACAGTGAGCCGGTTGAAGACCGACTTTTTACCCACTTCCGGTGTAGGTATTGGTGCAGAAAAGCTTGCAGGTGGGATCATAGTTCCGAAGAACAAGCCGGTGGTGGCTTGGGTCACCTGGTCTACCGGCAGAGTAAGGAAGGAAGCCGCTTGGGGCCCATACGTCACACCTCCTGGTGAAGTGGAGCGTCTGTTGCAGTGGCACTTCGAGCAGTTGGTGCAGTTGGAGACCATTGAATCTTGAATTCTGCGCCAGGTAAAAGACCAAATCTTAGTAACTTGAAATCCGAAGACAACCATTTAACAAACCGCGATTGGTTCGCGAAGACGACACATGAAGTGTGGAGTGGAAAGAGGAAGAGGTCCCACCGGGCGTGCCAGAATCTGTTCCCTCCGAACGGCGGCCTGGACTTCGCGTCTGTGCCTGAGGTTCGGGGCAGATGCTATTTGGTTTTATCCGTCTATCTCTCCGAAGATGCCAAGTTGATTTATGGAACCGTGTATCGGAGGCTTAGACGGATACGGCCGATGTAGCAGACTTCGTCAGATTCCCCCTCAGGGTAAGGGGTTTTTGATTGTGGGGACGCTCTTCCCTGCAGGCGCAAGCCCCTGCAGTTAATTACGCTACCGCATCGCGGTAACAACTTTCTCCTTCTCCAGAATTTCACTTCGTGTCGTGTGTGTTTGTTTTGTTTGTGGTTGCCCGTGGATTGTATACGGAGACTGAGTAATACCGTCGCCCGTAGGACGTGGATTAGTCCAAATCCGTATTTGCTTAGATTTGGGTTTGGTGTTTTTAGTTTAAGGATGCATTAGTCGCATTGCGTCTAAGATCGACTTAAACGTTCGTTAAGGATACGTTAGTCCTGTTTTAGACTAAGATCAACTTAACGTAGTGATTAATTTAATGTATGGCCATCGGGACTCGTCACCTCTCTGACGTCGTCGAAGGATTACAACGACATGTATCAGAGGAGCTCGGAGATGTACCCTCGAACCAGAGTTGATTGGGAGTTTTATCATTCATTTAAATATCTAAGGATACGTTAACCGTATTTGGGGCTAAGATCAACTTAGACGGGACCGTTTAGATCTGCCAAAAGAGCGTTTGGGCCCTATTGTGCCAGTTTAGGGACGTGGCGGTCTATCGCCAGTTTAGGGACGTAGGGGTCCGATATTAGTTTAGGGACGTTTCGGTCCGTCGCCAGTTTAGGGACGTAGTGGTCCATCGCCAGTTTAGGGACGTGGTGGTCCGCATTCCAGTTTTGGGGACGTGGTGGTCCGTATTCCAGTTTAGGGACGTGGTGGTCCATCGCCAGTTTAGGGACGTTTTGGTCCAACGTTAGTTTAGGGACGTTTCGGTCCAATGTTAGTTTAGGGACGTTTCGGTCCAATATTAGTTTAAGGACGTTTCGATCCAATATTAGTTTAAGGACGTTTCGGTCCACGAGTTTAAGGATCCCACAGTCCATATGGGTGTGTGGTCGTTGGGACCCGTCACCTCTTTGACGTCGTTGAGGAATTACAACGATGGATGTCAAAGGAGTTCGGAGATGTACCCTCGAACCGGACGTAGATTGATTTAGGAGAGCCATTTTGCTCAGTCAATTTAATTTAAGGACTTATGGCCACGATTGGGCTAAGTCCAGTTGAAAATGTCCAACATTGCTTTTGCATTTCTTTTTACTTTTATTTGGGCTTTGCCCAGAAAGGATGCAGAGCATCAATTTTATTTGGGCTCAGCCCTTTTATTGCTTTGCAATTTATTTTGGCCTGCTAGGTCTTTTTGATTTGGGCCTAGCCCTTCAAGTAATGCATTGCATTTGTGCAAAGCACCAAGAATCTTTTAGATTCAGGAAAAGGAGTGCAGAGCACTTTTTAATTTCTTGATCTAAATTTAGATCAAAGAAAAGAAAGAAATCTTTTCTTTCTTTCTGTCTCAGAGAACCAAAGGTTCATAGCAAGTGCAAGGCACTATTTTTTATTATTTTTATTTATTTATTTATTTATTTATTGAAGATCACTGATCTTGTTTTTTAGATCAATGATCTATTCTTTAAGAGAATTTTCTCTTATCTCCATGCTTTTTACCTTCTTTTTTTGTATTCTCAAGGAGTTCTCAAGAGTTCTCTTCTCTCTTCTTCTTTTTTTTTTTAAAAAAAACCAGATGTGTGTTTGAAATGAGGTCTGGGGTCCTTTTTATAGTGCTCAAAAATTAGTTAAATTTGTTAAAAAGATCTTTTTCTGAGTGATTTGGGGAATTTTCCCCACCGTTGGATCTTTGATCCAAAGGCCCCTGTTTTACAGAAGAAATCTTCTTGTTTTAACAAGAACAGAAAAAATTTCCTTAAATCTTCATTCTGTGCTTGCGCAACTCACCAGCGCATGACACGTGTCGCGCAGTGAGGCGCTTGCGCAGCTGTGCTTGCGCAACTGCGCAGACACGTGTCGCGCAGTGAGGCGCTTGCGCAGCTGAGCTTGCGCAACTGCGCAGACACGTGTCGCACAACGGTGCACTTGCGCAACAGTGTTTGCGCAACTGCGCAGACACGTGTCGCGCAGAGGTGCGTTTGCGCAGTTGTGCTTGCGCAACTGCGCAGACACGTGTCGCGCTGCAGTGCGCTTGTGCAAGTGTGCTTGCGCAACTGCGCAGACACGTGGCGCGCTGTGGTGCGCTTGCGCAACAGCGTTTGCGCAACTGCGCAGACACGTGTCGCGCAGCGGTGCGCTTGCGCAAGTGTGCGTGCGCAACTGCGCAGACACGTGTCGCGCAGCGGTGCGCTTGCGCAGTTGTGTTTGCGCAATTGCGCAGACACGTGTCACGCAGCGCAGCGCTTGCGCAACTGAGCGTTGCTTTTGCTTTTTAAAGAGCCTTGCTCTGATTGGACGCACTGCCTTGGGCGTTGTGCTGCCGAGTCAACTTCTGACACGTGGCAAATTGCGCGCAGCGCACGTGATCTGAAGCGTTGCTTCAAAATTTTGAATTTTTGAAATTCAAACAGAGCCTTGCTCTGATTGGGGGAACAACGACCACTGGACACAGATCATATCCCAAAGTTTCTTTTAGAACGTCGTTCCCTGAAATAACGTTCTAGCTGGATACGAGCGGTGTAACCGGGATCGCATGAGTTCGGACGAACCGTTGCGACATAAAGCAGTGTGATGCCCCAGTGTCGAAGAGCACTAGAGCAGGTAGGGAGGCTACGAAGATTGTACCTAACTCGTGTGGGATAGGTTTAGTTATAACACATATAAGATGACTATGAATTGAAAGGACTTGAAAGAGAATAGGGAAGGGATTTACCGGTGATAACCTGACCCATAGCTTCGACCTCTTCGAACGATATGGTGAATGCTTGGCATCGCGACACTTTCCTATATGCCTGGTAAACACTCGGCGTTGGAGTTGAGTGGTCTGGGTGCGAAGAGCTGGAGCTGGTAGAGCTAACCAGGTAGGAGGATCTTGGATCGCCGGTCTAACTGGAGGATTGTTGGGTCCTCGGTTCTGTAGGCATACTCCAATGGCATGAGTAGAATACCCACAGATCAGGCACAAGTTGTTCGCCCTGCGACATTTTTTCACAAGATACCATGTTCTTTTGCAGTAGATGCAAAAGTCTGGCCTATTGTTGGCGAACGAATCTACTGGCCTCCGAGATAGTCCGTTAAAAGCTGGCCTTGAAGAGGTCCCTCCTGTGATCTGGTGCACAGGGTGTTTCACACCGATAGTCTATGGCATGCCCTTCTTCTTCACAACTGCCTCATAGCGTCAGGCAGCCTTCAAAGCAAGCTCATGGGTTGGGAAATCCCCTGTAGCGAGTGCAGCTTGGATTTCAGAGTCCAACCCTTGCTGAAATCGTCGTGCTCGGATCTCCGCAATGGGAATAAGTTGTGCAGCGAACCTATTATGACCATGTGTTAATAGTGTAGTGAGTGAGATCAGATACAATATCTTACCGGCTGAGCATGGAAAACTCTTCATCATATTCATCCACAGATTTAACCCACATCGAGCCTTGCTGTAGATGGATGAACTGCTGCTCCATATCAAAACGGACAGTCTCAGGGAAGTACTTAGCATCGAAGAGGTCTCGAAATGTTCTCCATTTTATTGGTTGTGCAAGACGGCTCTCCTCAACCTTGCACTAAACTCTGGCATTATCAGTTAGTTACAATTTAGCAACTCTCACCTGAGCAATATCTGGCACTTGAGCAGCTACCAGATCATCTTCGATTGCTTGACCCCATTCTTCTGCCTCAAGTAGGCTTTCTTTATCCGAGAAGTTCTTTGGATGCAATGCCCGAAATTGCTTAACTCCGGGTGCTTCGGCTTCGGGACGGTGCATGAAAATAGCAGTCTGCTACTGCTGACTTTCCAATAGGCTCTTGATAGCCTCAAGCAGTAGCGTTTGCTTATTGATAGGAGCTGCAATGGTAAGTGGTGGTGGTGGTGTAGGCGGTGGAGTATTGCCGTTGACGTTGTTATTGATATTGTTTGGAGAGTCCATCATCTTGATATAAAAGATAGGTTAGAATCGATTCAAAGAATTTGAAATGTAAGGAATATAAATGTTAGTTGAACTCATTAATTCTTGTGGTATATTGTTTACGACTTCATGCAGAATTGACCATGCATGGGCCACCAATAAAACCTGCCATGCCACGCTTCCTATTAGACGGAAACAGTGATGTGGCAAGCTCGTATTTATCCAGAGAAGCTTATTCCCTAAATAAATATACTAAGCATATTGAAAATAATAATACACAATGTAAGAATAAATTGAGATTGTAAAATTTTCAACAAACATTTTTATTTACATTCAACTTCCAATATTTAGAAATACAAGAGTTTGTGCTGAAAAGTAAATACAATACGGAAAATGCCTAAATAAGTGGCATACATAAACTAAAGAAAGAAAAAACCTGAGCTAGCCCTAAGTAGCTATCTGGTCGTATTCCTCCTCTGTGGCTTCAACTTCCTCTGTCTCGACAGTATCTGATGAACATTCCAAGAGAAGAAAAGCAGATGGAATGCCCGTCAGCAAACTAGCGCTCGGTAAGTCCCAAAGATGGGTAAGAGTAAAGAAAATGACAAGTGTAGAATATATATAACGAGTAAGAATATATGTTCATGGGTAAGTATATACTATAGGTCTCTAGATGATCACTATGTTAATGTTAAGTTCCAAGTGTGAATGTCAACGCAGCCGTTGAAGTATTCACGAGCTCAAGAGTGGGGTCCCAAGAGCAAGAAAACACGGGCCCATTTCATGTGTTAGTATCGGGGCTCTAGGCTGTGGATGAGTCAACCCGACTAACATTCGAGTAAAATAAAAAAATGGTTAATATGGGACTCCTGAAGCTCCGTTGCATTCACACAGGAAACTATCCCAAACACCCCGTGTATAGTATGTTATAACTGGTTAATATACTTAATTGATTTGATTGATTGATTGATTGATATGTCTTGATCGGAACCCTAGATTGCAAAAGGTATGGATTGTATTCGAGTGAGTGGAGTAATGTGCGAATCATGACAATTGCAATCTGGATTCCAGTCAAGTTGGCTCGAGTAGTTTGAGTTCGAGTTCATAGTCGAGTTTTGATTCGAGTTAGGTTAGGTTTCGAGTTTGTGTTTGAGTTTAGATTCGGGTTTAGATCTAATTTTATATTTCATGTCTTTTCATGTGAATTGATGTAAATTGTTAAAAAGCTTATGTTCGGGAGATATCGGCAACTGCTGCACATTGATGGTAGAATTTGTGTCTTTTTCCAAGACAATTACCATTATTAACTCCGTTAAGTTTTCTAACCTGAATAGGCAAGCACTCACTTTCTTCGGCTCCCTGGGGCTCAAGAGAATTGATCCCGCTTAAACCTATATTAATTATAGAGTCCTTAAATATTGTTTGTATATCTCGAGGGGGTTTTATGAAAAATATATATATTAATATGTTTAAAAATAAGCCTCGATGGTGATTTATAACATTTAGGGTTTTCATGAACATGTATTTTATTTGTTATGGTGTTTTGGTGATAAAACCCATCTTTATGAAAGTTTGTGGTATTTTTATGAAAATTGCTACTTTTGAAAACTTGGTGGTATTTTATTTACAATTTTAATCATTTTAAAAAAACATATAGTTTCTTAATATGCTTTTATTGAAAATACAGATTTGTGATTTTTATATAATTTTCCCAAAAAATTTAGTTTTTATTAGAAAAGGTCGCGTTTCTTAAAAACCGTATTTTTATTCCATTCAAGAACAAATACTCCGTGAGGAGTTCTTCTTCTTGCTCTACAATCCTAAGGATATGCGATAATTCGTACCATCCATTAGTGGGTCCCCTAACGAGAGTTGTAGAAGCGTAATTGCTAAGGATTTCGAAACACCGATTTAAGGAAACCCGTTTTGAAACGGTGTGGTATTTTAATGAAAAAGTTATTCTTTAAATTAACTATAGCTCTAGAATACCATGATATGGAACCATAGTGTGTGTATGGGGTAGGTCGTTACTCCGTAGAGTTTTTTTTAAAGGTATTTAAACTAATTATCGAGAAGTGCTATACCAAAATTCATGGTATTTTAATGAAAAAGTTTGTTATATATTTGTTTCCTATGAAAATTTTGTTAAATTAAAAACTAAAAGATGTGAGATAAGGTTAGGATTATTGTAGCATGCTAATTTTATCTCGTTTGCTTATCACATGGCTTACAAAAGTTAAAAAGAAAGTGATATCGGAGATAACTCATCTTCTATCAGTTTATTTTAAAGATGGTTTTGAGATAGAAAAGGAGGGGGATGAAGGGACTTACCATTTTTATATGATTAAGAAAAGTTTGAAGAAACTATCGGGGGTCGTGGTTTCGTCGGAGATGCTCCGGTCATCGGGTTTGGCTCGCTATTCCACTTGAGGGGCTTAACTCCACTTGGCAATTAGAAAGTTTTGAGAGAATTTTTGCTAGAATTTGAGTATGGGGGAGAGCTATGGTATGGGGTGGTATTTATAGTGAAGAATTAGGCTTTGGGAATTAAAATTTTGGATTAAAATGCATTAAAAAAGTGTTAAATGGTGAATTGAAAGGTCTCTATTTGATTGCGGGAAAATCAAACAGTGCAGGAGAGTTAAGGGGAGATGAAGAGATAAGTGTGCAAAGCACTGTGCAAAATGAGCGCATCAGGACCATCGGTGCCGGCCTAAGGGGCATTTTGGCGGGTCAGGTCTCGAGGTCTTGCTTCGAAATTCGCACCACATGGGTATTTATGTGTTTACTCCATTTTGCGCATGTTTGATTTTTCTGAAACTTTTCCTTTCCCCGTGTATTGCACGTGCAACTCTCTGGCTTCTAAAAATTAAAAAGAAAAATCAGAAAAAATAATTGTGTCTGATGGGAATCGAACATACAGGCTACGTCACAGCAGTGTAAAGGCTTTATCATTGAGCTACAAGTTATTTCTTGTTTTTATTTAAACAAAATAACTTTTAACTTTTACACATACCGAAATACTCTTTTCTGTACAATAACAAGAAAAAAATTTGTACAGTGTTTTCAGAGTCGTTATCGCCCGGCTCATGAGTAGACACTTGCGCTTGATTGGAGGGCTCCCGAGCAACTTGAACCATGAGCTGCATCATGATATTCGTCAAGTCATCAATTTTAAGGTATAGCTTGGCCATCTCCTTATCTTTGCTCGAAATTGTTTTCGGAGCTCTTGGAGGAGCTCCTGTTCTGCAGTCCGGGGGCGAAAAACCTACTCTTCTTTGTTGTCCGAGCTTGATTTCACATGGATTGAGAGTACCTTCTGCCTATTAGCCTCATCGAGAGGGTTTTCATCATCATGCGGAGGAGGCAGATCTTAGGAAGGGCCGGCCATATTCAAGCCAGATTGGGCTTAGGATGTGGTGGCCCCATCCTTGATTTTGCTGTGAAGGTTGTCACTGGGGCGCATACACACCATGTAGACCGTGTGGATAACATAGCTGGCCATCCTTTGCTTCCGACATCTGGTTTTGCGGACCGCTGTCATGCTCCTTCTGCTTCGGGAAAGGACAATCGAATGAAGACGGTTGACCTGACAGGGTTATCGAGTGGCGCTGGCGCTTCTTTTCAGGCCTTCCCTCGCTGCTTTCGCGCCACACGGAGTGCCTGGTAAATGCTTGAAAAGATGGTATCAGGTTTTCTACGTTGGGGTTTGGACACGTCCCTTTGCAGCACTGTACGAATTGTAGTTCTTTTGATCTTCATAGTCACAGAGTTTCTCTTGACCCACCTCAGATGTTCCAAAGAGTTGCGGATTTTTACGGTCGAGATGGTCGTCCTTGCGGGATAACTTATGTCATGCCCCGCTTCCCAGTAGACAGAAACAGTGACGTGGCGGGCCGCAATGTATTTACTAAGAAAATAAATATGTTAAGCGTAATTAAGCAATATATAAAATGAGTAAGAACGACAAGAGTAATAAAAATAAACAGCAATTTTATTTACATTCATCTTTACATACAACTGTATGAAAATAAAAGGTACAATGAGTAAAGCAGTGCCTAAACAATGGCATACAGGAAACTAAGTGCAACTGAACTAGAAGTCAGGCTGAGCAATAAGCTGGTCCAAGTCCTCCTGGCAAGGCTTGATCTCCTGAGAGTCCGGTCCTCTTAACGAACATTCCAAAGAAAGAAACAGAAGGAATGTTGTCAGCGAACTAACTCTCGGTAAGTTCCAAAACAAGAAAGAGAATATAATAAGCAAAGTGAAATGAACAGGTAAGTAGTATATGATTGATTACCGGTATATGATAATTATTCTAATGTGGTTGTTTGAAGTTTAGTAAAGAAGGTATTCATGTATACGAGAGGAGTCCGTTTTACCCTGTGGATTATGGTAACATGTAGTATAAGGCTCCGTCATAATATACGGGACAACGACACATGAATTTATGTAGGTGTCTTTTAAGTGACCTCTTGTGCCACGATATACGTTTCGTACCAATCTACTCCTTTTATCCTCGCATAATATATTGTATAGATTATATTTACAAGTCTTTCCGAAAACATGGATATAAAATGTTCAGGTATTCATGTTCAGGATGTGATCATGTATTCAAGTAGTCAAGTTAAGCTATAACCATGGTTCGGTCAAGTCAAGTCAAGTATACATGTTTGATATTGAAGTTTGAATTCGAGTATTCATGTTCATGATCAAGTATTTATGTTTGAATTTGAATTCAAGTTTGAAGTTAGACTCAGACCGAGTCAAACACTTATACTGATTTAACTCTGGAATTTTTAGGTTCGGGAATTATCGGCAACTGCTGCATATGGACGGCAGGATTTATGTCTTTTTCCAAGACAATTACCATTGATAACTCCTGTTAAGTTTTCTAACATGAATAGGCAAGCACTCACTTTCTCCAGCTCCCTGAGGCTCAAGAGAATTGATCTCGCTTAAACCTATATTTACTAAAATCCTTAAATATTGTTTTTATATAACTTGATTGGGTTTTATGAAAAATATATCGATATAAATTAAAAATAAAAGCTCGAGGGTAATTAGTATTATTTAGGGTTCACATGAGCATGGATTTTAATTATTGTGGTATTTTAATGATAAATACTTAGCATTTGAATGTTTATGGTATTTTAATGAAAAACGTGTTCTTTTTGGTATCTTGATGGTATTTTATTGGCATTTGTTAATCTTTCATTTTTTTAGAAAAATATAGATTTATTATATTTTGAAAATATGGATTCATAATTTTATATAATTTTAATTATGAAAAATAATTTTATTTATTTAGAAAATTCGTATTTCTTTAAAACGTATTTAAATCGTTTCGAGATCGAATGCTTCATAAGGAGGTCTGCATCTTGCTCTACTATCCCAAAAATATACGATAATCCACACCATCCATTAGTGAGTCCCCTAAAGAGCGTTATAGATGCATAATTGCAAAGAAAATGAAATACCGCTTTAAAAGAAATCAGGTTTTCGAATTAGGTGGTATTTTATTGTAAATACTATTCTTCGAACCAAAAACACATACAACTAAGTATCGTGCTATGAAACCAAGTGTGCATTTAGGGTAGGTCGTTACCCCGTGAAGTTTACCTAAAGGTATTGTTAAGAAATTTTGTCGAAAGGATGTGATAACAAAGTTCAAGGTATTTTAATGTAAAAGTTTAATTAGAGTTGTTTCCCATGAGATTCTTGGGTAAAATTGATTCTAAACATTAGTATTTAGGGTTACAAGTATCGTGTAAAAAAATTAGGTTGAACAAAATATAAAGGAGAAGGAGTTTCTAGGGTTTTGAAAAAAAATATCGGTAATAAATCCAGTTACCGATAAAAGTTTTAAGGTTGAATTTTAATGAAAAGGAAAAGAGTTTGGGAGGGACTTACGGTTAGAAACTTCAAAGAAAGGGTTAGGAAGGAAAGGGTGTCATTATGGGGTCGCGGGAACTCCGGAATTGGCTTCGATCTTCGTCGGAACCAACTTGCTTGCTAACTCGACTTTACTTCATTTGCACTAGGAACCTTTTAAGAGTTTTGGCTTGAATTTTCAAAATGGTGCCGAGTCAAAGTGTGGATTATAGTGGAGAATTAGGGTTTGGGAATTAAAATTGCGAATTAAAAGCATTAAAATTGTGTTTAATTGTGAAATGAAAGGTCTCTGTTTGATTGCAGGGAAATCAAACAGTGCATAAGGGTTAGGGGTAGCTGAAGAGACAAGTTTACAAAGCACGGGCTTCATTGGGCTCATCTCACCCGTCCCCGTAGGTTTTTAGGCAACATTGGTCGGTCAATCTCGAGGCAAATGCCTCGAGATTCGTGCCACTTGATCAACCCTCTGTTTAAACCATTTGCCACATATTTGATTTTCTGAACTTTTCATTTCCCCGTGTATTACATGTACAATCTGTTGGGCTTCCAAAAAGTTAAAAAAATTGAGAAAAAAATAATTGTGTCTGATGGGAATCGAACGCAGGGGCTATGTCACAGCAGTGCAAAGGCTTTGCCAATGAGCTACAAGCTGTTTCTTGCCATTGTTTCACAAAAGTGACTTATAACTCAAACTCAAACTGTAAAACTCATTTCTTATATATTAACAGAAAATTTTCATACAAAGATTTTAGAGTCGTTACATTCTATCCTCCTAGTAAAAATTTTTCCTCGAAATTTACATTTACATAGGGATTAGTTTTCAAATAGATAAGGGTATCTTGCACGCATGTCGTCTTCTCGTTCCCATATTGATTCTCGTGGCGAATACTTTGTCCACATCACTCGGACCAAGTTTACTTCCTTGTTTCGTAATGTTTTTACCTTTTGGTCAGGGATCTCAACTAGTTGTTCCTTGCAGGTTAGGTCGGTCTGTACTGTGAGCTCGGAATGATCGAGTATGTAGCTGGGGTCGCTCACATATCGTCGTAGCTTGGATATGTGGAAAACGTTGTGCACAACTTCCAATGAGGATGGTAGTGTTAAGCGGCATGCCACTTCTCCAACTCGTTCGAGTATATCGAACGGTCCTATGTAACTTGGACTGAGTTTACCCCTCTTGCGACCAAGATGACCCAAGCTCCGGTTTTGAAACTCCCTGATTTTGAGAAAATCTTTGAGGTGTCTTGTGATGCTTAGAGAAATCTTTAGGAATACATGGTCTATAGGTTGGAAATCCAGATGATGCCGCTTTGCATCTGCCCAATGCTTCTGTCGGTCTTGGGCAATGCACATGCTTTCCCTGATCGTGCGAACTATGTCCACAGTTGCTACGATCATCTCTGGTCCAAAGAGTTCACGATCTCCGACATCGTCCCAACTTCGTGGTGAACGACACTTTCGTCGGTAAAGTGCTGTGAATGGTGCCATTCCAATACTTGCCAGCCGATAGCTGTTGTTGTATGAAAACTCTACAAGGTTTAGGTGATCTTCCCATGAACCTTTGAAGTCTAACATACAAGCTCTTATTATATCCTCCAGAATCTGAATTGTTCGCTCGAACTGCCCGTCTGTTCATGGATGATAAGTCGAGCTAAAATTCAGACTCGTTCCTCGGCTAGCTTGCAGACTCTGCAAGAATTATGATCGGAATCTTGAATCACGATCAGAGACACCGCAAACAGGTACTCCATGTAATCTCATGATCTTCTGCATGAGTTCATGGGTATCAAATATAGTACATATTGAAGGTTTAAATCTAATTTTAGATTTATGCTTACCTCCATGTACTTCTTTGCTAACGTATCGGTTGATTGGCCAACTCGAATTAGAATAAAGTGAACCAACTTGATGAGTCAATCCACAATAACCATACTATGTCATTACCCTTCGTGCTGCGAGGAAGGGCAATCGCGAAGTCCATGGTAATGTGCTGCCATTTTCATTCTGGGATTGGTAACGGCTGAAGTAGACCAGCAGCTCTGTGATGTTCAGCCTTCACTTACTGACATACCAAACACATGTCTATATTTCTAGCTACTTCGTGCTTCATTCCATACCACCAGTAGTGTTGCCGTAGATCCTTGTATGTCTTTATGCCACCGGGATGTACAGAATAAGAAGAGCTATGAGCTTCTTTCATCAACTCTTCTCGAACAGGGCCGATTGGCACACATAATCGACTTCCATATCTCAAGGATCCGATTTTGTGGATGATGAAATCAGTTCGAGGTCCACTTTCTACTTGTGCTCGGATCATTTGTAGCTTGGCATCATTTACTTGAGCTACCTTGATCTTATTGACAAGAGTGGACTGGACTTGTAAGTTCATCAAATACGAAGAGTTACCTGGCATAACTACTTCGATCGCCAATCCGTACAATTCTTGCTGTAACTTCCACTGAGCGGTGAGGTTCATTGCTAATGACTGGCGGCTAAGTGTATTAGGAACTACGTTCACCTTCCCAGAATGATACTGTAAGTTGATATCGAAGTCTGCCATGAGTTCTAACCATCTTCTCTGCCGTATGTTTAGTTCTTTCTGAGTAAATACATACTTCAGACTCTTGTGGTCAATGTATATATCCACTTGTTCTCCCAAGAGATAGTGACGCCAAATATTAAGTACGAAGATGACAGCTGCCAACTCCAGATCATATGTTGGACAGTTGCGCTCATGAACCTTCAGTTGTCTTGATGCAAAGGCCATAACTTTTCCATGCTGGTGTAGAACGCATCCTAATCTTTTACCGGACGCATCACAATGCACAACAAATTCTCCAGATTAATCTGGTATTACAAGGATAGGAGCAAAGGTTAATCTTGAATTCTACAAAAACGTTTTCACATGCTTCTAACCATATGAATACTTCATCTTTACGTGTGAGCTTGGTCAGGGGTGCTGCAATCTTTAAGAAGTCTTCAATGAATCGTCGGTAGTATCCAGCTAATCCCAAAAAACTTCGTATATCCTTCACCGTCTTTGGTGTCGGTCATTCGGTAATAGCTAACACCTTAGCTAGATCTACTGAGATTCCTTCTCCTGAAACGATATATCCGATAAATCCGACTTGATCTAGCCAAAATTCACACTTGTTGTACTTGGCGTAAAGCTGATGTTGTCACAATTGTTAGTTATATGTATGCCCTAGAGGCCATTACTGTACACACGATGTATATTGTAGTGGATGCTTGGACATATATAGGGAGGACTTTCTTGCTCGACATGATAGTATGCTATATGGTTGCTCTTTATCTTAACATGTACACTGATTGTCTCTATGTTACATGTTGATAAAGCCCTTAGGATGAGTACTTGACTACTAGGATTATGATGCAGATCATACTAGTAGGGACAGTGTAGTCGGTAAGTACATCCTTCAAATGTTCCTAGTCGTGGGTGTATCGAGACAGGGTATCGATATACCAGAATAGACTAGCGTGTACGGTTCTCGACTCATGAGATGGGCGATGGATGATCCCATATCCATTGGTGTTTGACATCAGAGATGGTATACGGGTGCTCAGTGGAGACTAAGTACACTGGACGAACTCGCCAAGAACTCCCAGATGGTATTATACCTCACGTCAAATGGCAGTTCTCTGGTGACACTGGTACAAGTTAGTCTGTAGACCTAAGATCGTCATAGAGTCTTGTGTGATTCCCACTGTGCTTTGATTTCCACCTTACCACGTTCAAGAGAACGTGCAAAACGGTGGCTTTTGGGTACAGTCCCAAATCACATGGAGGCAATGAGCGATAGGAGGGGTTTCGTCTCTCCCGGTATTGAGGATTGATGTTGCGCTGTGCGATTGCCAATAACAGGAAGTCCCTGGCTAGGGCTGCTTCAGAGATATATTGATAGGTGTTATAAGTAGTTTCTCGACCTGTTATGAGCCCCATATCGGCACGACTTATCGAGTTACTGAGGTCTGACGTTTACCACCCCTAGACGAGATATGCGACATATCAGACGAAGAGACCGGACTGTACGGAAGTGTTACTGATTGGATTCGCAGGAGTATGAGCAGGCTTGCTTGTTGATCTTCTGATCGCTCAATACCCGGGTGGCTGTTACGTTTAGCAGACCGCTTGCAGCTTGTGGGTGTATGATATGAACATCACCTACTGCTGGCGTATTAACGAGTCTTTAGAGTCCTACACAGAGGTTTCCTGGCTCAAGCGAAATGGAGTAGGAGCACATATGTGATATGTGCGGGACCGAGATTAATACTGTATGTGATACCGTATTCTATTCTCGCGAAATGTGACATAGGTCGGTTATATGCGATATAGTCGGGTTATCAGATTAAGTGTTGATTCGATAAGTTGTTACATATGATATTAGTCGGTTATATGTAATATAGTTGGATTATTAAGTCAAGTGTTGATTTAATAATCTAATATATAATTATATATTTGATATATTAATTTACATTAACTAGTATTGGCTCACTTAAGATTTCTTTTCTCACTTTGTTTGTGCACATTGTATATATGTGATATATGCAAGTGTACATTATTTTGTGTCATGCTTGATGATACATGAAACTTGGGTGTGTGTATGACTTACACCATGTTTGGTTTAATCCTAGGGTTTTTATTTATTTTGGTAATTACAAAATAGTGGGATTTTATCATGGCTAGTAGCTTGTTGAAGCTTGTAATGTTCATTGACCAAGTCCACTCTTTTGTTTTGCCCAAGATATTTATCAACCCAACCAATTATCCTAACCATGGTGATGTATCTACAAGGGTTAGCATATGATGCTTAACCCTCCCATGGTTGCAATTATCCTTTGGATAATTATCATGAGAGTTTTCTTCCGCTTCTTCCTCAAAGCTTTCTAGCTTCAATGGAGATGAGAGAAAATATGTGAGAAAATCATTTCTAATATGAGCAAAATTCCTACTTCATCATCCTCTACTACTTGCCATTTAGTATAGGCTGTTTGCTTCACTAATTCCATAATTAGTGAAGAGGTAGCTTGGGTTAGTGTCTCCTCGACGTAGATCATCTTCGGCCTCGAAGACTTCGATGCAAGCATGTTCATTTCTTCATGGGAGCCTCTCTAGAGTCCCGGAGTTCATGATCGCAGCGAATGGACTACTACACGGAGCTATTGAAGTGAAGGACTGATCTACAAAAGTTGTATTCCTTGTTCACTTTAGATGTAAAGATGTTTGCATTTCGATTCGTCACATTTTCTAGTATACGATTCTAGGGTTAGGGTTAGCTAGAATGGAAAATTTTTGATATTGGCACGGACGATGCCTCCCGAAACCTTGCTGGGGTGCTAGGAAACCCCGCAGTGGTATCAGAGCCATTCTAGAAAATTAAACGAATTTTGTTAAGATTACGAAACCGAAATACTCCGAAACTTGAAATATAAAAATGTAGTTTCTGTCGATTTTAAAAATTCCTCAAATTTTTTTTAAACAACTGAAGAATGTTATATGTGATATAACATGAACACAAAAGAAATTTGAAGCACTTTGGTAGAAATTTGGCCGAGCACATCATGAGTTTTCCTGAGGAGGCCGGCCCAATGAAGGAAATTTGGCTTCAAATTTTTTGTGTGTTCCAGTGACTGGGTTTTGGTGTTTCAGGTGTTGTTTGTTTTTTCTAAGTTTTGCATGTGATGTGATCTTACACTATAAGCAATTCGGAGTGTTTCGTATTCGTAGTTTTAACATTGTTTCGTGTTATTCACATATTATCTAGGAGAAGTTAAAAAGTTCGATCGAATTTCAAAAACCTATTTTTTCAAGTTTAACGTATTCAGAAAAACATGCAAGTAATTCTGTGAACCCTCTAGAAGAATGAAACCCTAACTCGATTTTTTGGATAGCGGAACCGCGGTCATACCCTAGGATTTTCTGCAGTTCCGTGGCGACATGAGTGAGGCTTGGGTCTGCCCTTCTACAGCTGGTGCATAGGTACTGTGGCATGTTCTCGATATTATTAAAACTGTGCTCAAGCGTTGAGATCTCGGGAAATCGTGGGACTTTGATGAATCGATCGAAAAGTTTAACGTCGTCCGGGTATCATGTGATGGGATACAATACTTGGAATCCACATAAATTTGAATTTTATAAATCTAGCAATTTAGTCTCATTTGATCGGTTGCCACGGGATTTTGATGTGATCAAAAGTCCATCGCAATCACGTAGCGTACGCGGATACTCGCCGGATAACCTTACTAGATAGTCACGCCTCATAGTCCCGACCAAGTGACTGTAGAAGAACCCCGTGGCCAAAAGCATCCGTTGGGGTGCTCGCGGCTGCGGTGTTCCGCCTTAGTGCACTTCGTCAATGGCATCGGGGGGTGCGGCCGTCTACTAAAGTTTCCGACGAGCATTCGATCAGGATGTCGGGAATCTTGTTGAATTGCCCGACTTTATATTGAAAAGGGTTTTCAAGATTGAGACTAAAATATAGGGTTTATAATTGTTAGGCATGCGATGTCTAAGAAATTCATTTGGTTACGCATGTGATGTCTAAGGTGGTTGCGGATTCCAATTGTAGTAGTTTTCACTTTCTTTTTTGCGACCGTAAGTGTAATATGTGGTTTATCGCCGGTTTCGTTGCTATACGTCAACGATAATTGGGATACGCATATTTACTTACGTTGATGACATATGATATTATGTGTTGCTGTGATATATTATATTGGTGTTCCCCCAATCAGAGCAAAGCTCTGTTTGAATTTTGAAAATTCAAATTTTCGAAGCAACGCTTCGATTGCCGTGCGCTGCGCGCAACGCGCCACGTGTCAGAAGTTGACACGGCAGCACAACGCCCAAGGCAGTAACTCCAATCAGAACAAGGCTCTTTACAAAACATAAGTAACACTCAACTGCGCAAGCGCACCGCAGCGCGACACGTGTCTGCGCAGTTGCGCAAGCACAACTGTGCAAGCGCACGGTAGCGCGACACGTGTCTGCGCAGTCACAACTGCGCAAGCGCACGGCTGCGCGACACGTGTCTGCGCAGTTGCGCAAGTGCAAGTGCGCAAGCGCACGGCTGCGTGACACGTGTCTGTGCAGTTGCGCAACCACAACTGCGCAAGCGCACGGCTGCACGACACGTGTCTGCGCAGTTGCGCAAACGCTGCTGTGCAAGCGCACCGATGCGCGACACGTGTCCGCGCAGTTGCGCAAGAGCTGTTGCGCAAGTGCTTCACTGCGCGACACGTGTCTGCGCAGTTGCGCAAGAGTTTCACTGCGCGACACGTGTCACTCACTGGGAGAGTTGCGCAAAACAGAATAAATCTTGTTAAAACAAGAAGATTTTCTTGTATAAGGCAGGAGCCTTTGGATCAAAGATCCAACGGTGGGGAAAATTCCCCAAATCACTCAGGAGAAGATTTATTGAACAAATTTAACTAATTTCTGAGCACTATAAAAAGGACCCCAGAACTCATTTTTAAGAGGGAGGAAGATCTAAAAAAAAAAGAGAGAAGAGAACTCTGCAGACCCTCTAAAAGAAGGTAAAAACCTTTGAGATAAGAGAAAATGATCTTGAATAGATCATTGATCTAGAAAACAAGATCAGTGATCTTCAATAAATAAATAAATAAATAGAAATAATAAAAATAGTGCCTTGCACTTGCTATGAACCTCTGGTTCTCTGAGACAGAAAGAAAGAAAAGATTTCTTTCTTCTCTTTGATCTAAATTTAGATCAAGAAATTAAAAAGTGATCTGCACTTCTTTTCTTGAATTTAAAAAGATTCTTGGTGCTTGCACAAATGCAATGCACTATTTGAAGGGCTAGGCCCAAATCAAAAAGACCTAGCAGGCCAAAATAAATTGCAAAGCAATAAAAGGGCTGGGCCCAAATAAAATTGATGCTCTGCATCATTTATAAAGAACATAGCCCAAAATAAAATTGATGCTCTGCATCCTTTTTGGGCAAAGCCCAAATAAAAGCAAAAGAAATGCAAAAGCAATGGACTTAGCCCAATCGTGGCCGTAAGTCCTTAAATCAAATTGACTGAGCAAAATGGCTCTCTTAAATCAATCTGCATCCGGTTCGAGGGTACATCTCCGAATTCCTTTGACATCCATCGTTGTAATTCTTCAACGACGTCAAAGAGGTGACGAGTCCCAACGACCACACACCCATACGGACCGAAATGTCCTTAAACTAATATTGGACCGAAACGTCCTTAAACTAATATTGGACCGAAACGTCCTTAAACTAATATTGGACCGAAACGTCCTTAAACTAATACCGGACCGAAAAGTCCTTAAACTAATATTAGACCGAGACGTCCCTAAACTAATATTGGACCGAGACGTCCCTAAACTAATATCGGACCGAGACGTCCCTAAACTAATGACGGACCACTATGTCCCTAAACTGGAACATGGACCACCACGTCTCTAAACTGGCACAATAAAGCCCAAATGCTCTTTTGTCAGACCTAAACGGTCCCGTTAAGTTGATCTTAGTCTCAAACTGGACTAACGTATCCTTAACAAACGTTTGAGTCGATCTTTGCCTCAAAAATGGCTAACGTATCCTCCAAACAGACTTTAGTCCCAAATTGGACTATGAATCTCCCAAACTGGAATAATATAGCCTCCAAACGCTCTTTTGTCGGATCTAAACGGTCCCGTTTAAGTTGATCTTAGCCCCCAAACATGGCTAACGTATTTTTAAACATTCAAATGGATTATAAAACTCCCAATTAACTCTGGTTCGAGGGTACATCTCCGAACTCCTCTGATATATGTCGTTGTAATCTTTCAACGACGTCAGAGAGGTGACGAGTCCCGATGGCCATACATTAAGTTAATCACTACGTTAAGTGGATCTTAGTCTAAAACAGGACTAACGTATCCTTAACGAACGTTTAAGTTGATCTTAGTCGCAACGCGACTAATGCATCCTTAAACTAAAAACACCAAACCCAAATCTAAGTAAATACGGATTTGAACTAATCCACGTCCTACGGGCGACGGCATTACTCAGTCTCCGTATACAATCCACGGGCAACCACAAATAAAACAAACACACACGACACGAAGTGAAATTCTGGAGAAGGAGAAAGTTGTTACCGCGACGCGGTAGCGTAATTAACTGCAGGGGCTTGCGCCTGCAGGGAAGAGCGTCTCCACAATCAAAAACCCCTCACCCTGAGGGGGAATCTGACGAAGTCTGCTACAACGGCCGCATCCGTCTAAACCTCTGATACACGATGCCATAAATCAACTTGGCATCTTCGGAGAGATAGACGGATAAAACCAAATAGCATCTGCCCCGAACTTCAAGCACGGACGTCCTAACGTCTCGGCCGCCGTTCGGAGGGGAACGGATTCTGGCACGCCCGGTGGGACCTCTTCCTCTTTCCACTCCACACTTCGTGTGTCGTGTTCACGAACAAATCGCGGTTTGCTGTAATTGCCTGTGGATTCAAGGTATTAAGATTTGGTGTCTTGCTCCGTGCAGAAAACAGAAGATCAATGGCTTCGAACTGCATCGCCTGCAGCAACAACTCTCGATCCGTCATTACTGGAGGAGTGACTTATGGGCCCCAAGCGGCCTCCCTTTTCAAAATGCCGGTGGAGCAGGTGGCTCAAGCCACCACTAGACTATTTTTTGGGACCATGCTCCCACCAATGAGCTTCAACGTCCCAATGACATTGCAAGAAGCTCCAAAGAAGTCGGTCTTCGATCGACTTACCACTGTCGCGACCCCTCTCAACGGGTCGTCCAACTCCACTGCTTCAGTTTTTAACGGACTAGGCCAGAGCTCTAACAGGCTCATGAAGAAGCCCGCCATACCAGAAGGCGTTATCCCGAAGCGGATAGCCATTCTAACTCCCGTTCCTGGAAAAATCACCAAGGTTTCTTCCCATGTTCAGAAGTCCGCTTCTGACAAGTTGGCCGTCCCCGTTCAACGGACGTCGATCTTTAAAAAGCTGGTACCAGTATATTCTGACCAACATAGGGGGCATGAGAAGATCACCCCTATAATGGAAACAACCCCATCAGCACGACATGCCCGACGTCGCCACTGGCGTCGAGTAAGGAAGGCTGGGGGCAACTCCCCCTCTGGGATAACTCCGTCAGCTCCGATGGTGAGGATCGATACTGCTGTTCCAATCGGGAACAGCTTTGAATTGCTGAATACGGTGCGCAGAAACCCTCCTACTGCGATGTTGAGACGGACTCCTTCACCTGTGGAGAATACTCCAGAGAAGAAGTTAGAGCAGCCCCCTCAACGGCTGTCCTCTAAAATTTACAAAGTCTGGCGACGGGTCCAAGAGTCAGTGATCGATCAAGACTGCCTCCGACGACAGAAAAAGATGAAGGTTCGGCAGGGGAAGGATTACTCTGTCAAACCACAAAAAGCAAAAGCTACTTGGGTGCCCACTACAACGGGTCCCTTAACTCCAATCACTCAAAAAAGGAGGCCACAAAAAGCCCCTGTGAACATGGCGAAGCATAAAAGCGCTGAACACAAACGCCCCAAATCTGGGGGCATGGTGGTGCACACAGTTTATATGGCTTCTGGAAAGGAGGAAAGCCGCACTTCTACGGGCCACCGACCGCTGACCCGATCCGTGACGAAAGCCCAGGAGCAACAACAAAAGCTTCAGGAAATGATGACTACAATGGCTGCACTCACTGAGCCAAAAGAAAGCTCTGAAACGTCTTCGGATGAGCGTCAAGAACAAGAAACCGACGCTGACTTTTTACGCAGAGTCCTCGAAAAGAGGGACAAAGAAGCTGCAGAGCAAGCGGCTAACATAAAACAGATGGCGCTCCTCTTCCAAGATATGGTAGGGATGATGTTACAGTCGGACCCTCCGGCTGAAGATCCTCCGATCGTCCTTGAAAACGACAGGGGAGAAACGTCAAATCCTACGCCAGCTCTATCAACAGGTAAGGAGGAGGCAATCTCCAAAGTCGACCTAGATGAATATATAGCTCAGCAGATCCGGGTTCATCAGGCGAATGAAGCGGCTGGGCAAATTGTTAGAACCGGACGACCGTATCCGAGCTGGTATGACCAAATCAGTTACCCGCCAGGATATACGATCCCTAAATTCTACGTATATAAAGGGACAGAGAATCCGCATCAGCATGTCGCTTAATTCAGGGCCTTATGCGGCAATACTGGAGGCGATGACAAATTGTTGCTACGTCAATTCATCGGCAGCTTAGCAGAAACAGCCTTTGAATGGTATTCAGAGCTACCTAACGACTCTGTCAAAACATTTGCAGAGATGGAACTGCTGTTTACACAAAGATTCGCAAGTGCTAGTGAACGCGCCCCGATTACAGCACTGATAAATGCCAGGATAAGGCCCGGCGAAACGTGGGTCCAATACGCAACACGATGGCGAAACCTATGGTCGAAATGCGAACAACGCATAGAAGAGGCACCTGCGGTAGGCATGTTTGTGGGCACTCTCGATCCGCAGGCGACCATCTCGCAATTCATGATGTTCTTTAGGCCGACCACCTTTCAGGCCTTGATTGACAAATTAGCCCAAATGGACCGGATGGGCCATAGACCGTCTCCTCCAAAATCAGATTTCCGAGATGAGAAAGGAAAAGGGAAAGCGATCGTCATCGCCAATGCTCAACGACAGTCGAGCAACTCAAAGCCGGTCGTTCGCTAAAACAACGTGCGTCCACGCCCATCCCTCGAAGAGAGGCTAGGACGTCCTTACTCGTTTCCTCAGAATAAAACGAGAAGACTGTTTGAGCTGGCGGTGCGTAACAGACTCATCAATCTGCCGAGTCCAAAGCGTCTGTCGCAGCCAGGCGATCTTAATAATCCCAATTATTGCCCTTACCACCAAACGGTAAGTCACCCGATTGAGGATTGTTTCGTCTTTAAGGGATGGATCGAGGATCAATACCTGCAAGGCAAGTTCGCGCTATCTGAAAGCTGGAAGGTAAACCCACCACAGCCGCACTCTCCAAAGAAAACGGACACGCCGGGGGCAGCTTGTTCTTTAGTCAAGGATGAAAACAATGGAGAAAACTCATCGGATGAATCCGAAGACTACGCAGCGACTTGTCATATGATTTCTCATTCACTGACGGATGATAAAGAGGCTCCTTGCGCTGAGAAACCAATGGCGAACCCTGAAACAGAAATTCCGCGACCGTCAGACAAGTTGATCGATGCCTTCCTAAATGAAATTCGTTTGAAAGCAAAAGCCAATCAAGAACATGAAATGGCCATACTGGAAAGAACCAAGGTATTCCCGTCAAATCAAAAGCCATACACTGCGGGTAAAAATAAATTCAAGACGAGGAAACGGTTCACCAAAGCTCTATCAGTAGGAATGAAGCTACCGCCCTCCGAAGAAAATCCTTTCTCTGAGGTAGAGATGCACCCTAACTTCTGTTTATATCATCAGAAGATCATACATCCTACCGAAGACTGCGAATCCTTTAACTGTTGGTGGCAAGGGTATGTCGCTCAAAAGCGACACTTCGACAGGACAAAGTGTGAAGCTTGTGGACATCGGAAAAATGCGATAAATGAGCGCAAAAGAGCCACCGCCGACTGTCATATAGCCGACTTCAAGGGATCACAAATTATCACCTTTGGAAGCGACTCTGACGAAGAAGCTACCCCCAACCCTTCCTTCGGGGAATCTATTTCAAAAATAAAGGAATTAAGAAGCTGCGAGAACGTTCAGCCGTGCAATCGCATGCTACTCGGAAAAAATCTCGGCCCCGTAAACAAAGGATCGAACAAAAAGGATAAAAGAAAAGGAAAAAAGGCCCTCGTCGCCAGCACTCACCAACAATCAGGTGAACCTAGACCGGTTGCTTGCCAAAGCAACAAACGGCAATCCCTCCAGGAAAAGTTGAAACGTCCTTACTCGTTTCCGCAAGATAAAACAAGGGGACTGTTCGAGCTGGCAGTGCGCAACAGACTCATTAATCTGCCGAATCCAAAACGTCCGTTGCAGCCAGGCGACGTTAATAATCCTAATTATTGCCCTTACCACCAAATAGTAGGTCACCTGATCGAGGATTGCTACGTCTTCAAAAACTGGGTTGAAGACCAATACCAACAGGGCAAGTTCGCGTTGTCCGAAATTTGGAAGGTGAACCCGCCACAACCGCATGCTCCGAAAAATATGGACACGCCGGGGGCATCATGCTCATTCATAGAGAAATCCTAACAGACCACTACGTCCTAAAACTGGATAACGGACCGAAACGTCCTTAAACTAACAACGGACCGAAACGTCCTTAAACTAACGGCGGACCGCAATGTCCTAAAACTTGCAAATGATCGAAACGTCACTAAACTACTCCCAACCCGCAGCATCTTCAGGCTGACGTTAAAAAAAATAATAAAAAAAAGAAAAAAAAATAACGGTATGTCCACAAGCAAAATGGGCACGGATGAAAACCCGAAGGGGCTCCGTGAGTAAAAACAGCAGGGCTACCGGCGAGTGTTCGTGAAAACCCGAAAGGGCGTGACCTCGTTTTAAAAAAAAAAAAAAAAAAAGAAAAAAAAAAAAAAAGAGAAAAAAAAAACGGTATGTCCATAAGCAAAAAAGGGCACGGATGAAAACCTGAAAGGGCTCCGTGAGTAAAAACAGCAGGACTACCGGCGAGTGTTTGTGAAAACCCAAAAGGGCGCAACCTCGTTAAAGAACACTTACAAGGTCCCCTCGACCTTGTAGGGAGAAACCACCCGCGTGAGATCCTTACGACTCACAAGGGAGCAACACACTTAGGAATCCCCACGATTCCTAAGGAGAAAATACACTTGCGAGATCCTCACGACTCGTAAGGAGAACTCTCTTATGGGACCCTCACGGCTCATAAGATTTGAAAGTCTTAAGTTGCAGAAACCTTAACCTGTTCTTAAGCAGCCTCCACAACCTTCGATATTGCCCTACAAGCGACTCATAATGACCCTTGTATACAATCCACGGGCGCGAATAAATATTTCCCTAACAAAGTCCCATCCGTGACTAGGGATATACTTGTACAGCAAACAACACTTGTAAGTCCTCTCGACTTATAAGGAGAAAACCCTTTTGTAAGATCCTTACGACTTACAAGAGAACATGCATTTAGGAATCCTAACGATTCCCAAGGAGAAAACACACCTACAAGATCCTCACGTCTTGTAGGGAGAAATACCTTTGTGAGACCCTTACGACTCATGAAGTCAAAAGCCTTAGCTAGCCGACATGACTCTTAACCCTGTTTACTAAGCCACCTTTGTTCAACATCGACAGAGGCATATGACGATTCGCTCCTGGCAATATTCCAGTTGTAGCGATGCTGATGCCTAAATCGGTATCAAATTCCAAGTCCTTTCATGGCAGATGATGATTCGCTCCTGGCAATATCCCAGTTACAGTGATGCTGACGCCTAGACTGGTATCAAATTTCAAGTCCTTTCAAGGCAAATGATGATTCGCTCCTGGCAATATCCCAGTTGCAGCGATGCTGATGCCTAAACTGGTATCAAATTCCAAGTCCGTTCAAGGCAAATGATGATTCGCTTCTGGTAATATTCCAGTCGCAGCAATACTGATGCCAAGATTGGGATCAGACCCCAAATTCCCTACTCGCAAAAAAAAAATGTATACAAAATAGCCGAAATGATGGGGCAACTCGCAATAAAAAACAGCGAGTAAAAATAAAATAAACAGCCGAAATGATTGGGCAACTCGCAATAAAAAGCAGCGAGTAAAAATAAAGTAAGCAGCCGAAATGATTGGGCACCGCGAAAAATAGCCGAAATGATTGGGCAATCGCGACCTTCGCGATATAAAAGCTGAAATGATAGAGCATCGTGAAAAAAAAATGAAAGAATGAAACTTTTGCCCTACAGGTGAAATCACATCGATCCCTGTATATAATCCAGGGGCACAGATAAAAAGAGAACAATACCTTCCCAACAGGCTCCACCAGAAAGCGAAGCCAAATCTCGACAGTTCATAGATAACCTAGAGACCATCTCGACATTTGTCGCAATATTACAGACACGATGTCAACAAATAAAGCAAAGGAAGGTCCCTAACTTCAGGGTCTCGGCGTCAATATCGACAACTTAAAGATCACCAACGACGTTTCTCCTCACTCCAACTAGATGCAGACATGACGTCAACAACTGACCTCAGAATCGCAACGAAATGGAACCATGACAAAGTCCCTAGTTCCAAATCTCAATGGCCACGTCTATAGCCTGGAGACCAACAACGGTGTGCCTCCTCATTCCAACAGGACACAGATGTTACACCATCAAGCGGAGCGATGGCAAAATCCCAGCTTCACCTCAGCATTCGTCTCGATACAGTAGACGCAATGTCAACAACAGCGTTCCTCCGCAGTCCAGCTGGAGGCAGATGCAACGTCAACAAAAGACCTCACGGTCGAAACAAAGCGGAGTAACGGCAAAATCCTAACTCCATCTTAGCATTCGTCTCGTTACAGTAGACGCAATGTCAACAACGGCGTTCCTTCGCAGTCCAGCAGGGTGTACATGCAAAAGACCCCATGGTCGAAACCAAGTGGAGTGACGGCAAAATCCCAGCTCCACCTTGACATTCGTTTCGATACAGCAGACGCGAAGTCACTGCATCGTCCTTCCTCCAGCAGGGTTCGGACGCGACAAAAACAAACGAAGCAAAGGCCAAATTCCTAGCTTCAGGGTTTTGACGACAACTAATATAAAGCCTGAAAGACCATCGGAGATCATCTCGCACCAGCGCGGAGTGATCACCACCTCGACGATCGTCTCGATACAGCAGATGAAATGTCACTACGGCGTCCTTCCTCCAACAAAATTCGGACACGCCAAAGCAAATGAAGCAAAAGACCAAATTCCTAGCTTCAGGGTCTTGACGGCAAGTCATATAAAGCCTGAAAGACATTCAGAGATCATCTCGCACCAATGCGGAGTGGTCATCACCTTGACGTTCGTCTCGATACAGCAGGCGAAATGTTAACCCCAGCGTTCTTCCTCCAGCAGGATTTGGACACACCAAAGCAAGCGAAGCGAAGGCCACATTCCTAGCTTCGACGTCTTGACGGTAACTCACATAAAACCGGAAAGACAACCGGAGATCATCTCACACCAGCACAGAGTGGTCACCACCTTGACGTTCGTCTCGATACAGCAGGCGAAATGTTAACCCTAGCGTTCGTCCTCCAACAGGATTTGGACACACCAAAGCAAACGAAGCGAAGGCCGCATTCCTAGCTTCGACGTCTTGACGGTAACTCACATAAAACCAGAAAGACAACCGGAGATCATCTCGCACCAGCACAGAGTGGTCACCACCTTGACGTTCGTCCTCCAACAGGATTTGGACACACCAAAGCAAACGAAGCGAAGGCCACATTCCTAGCTTCGACGTCTTGACGGTAACTCACATAAAACCGGAAAGACAATCGGAGATCATCTCGCACCAGCACAGAGTGGTCATCACCTTGACGTTCGTCTCGATACAGCAGGTGAAATGTTAACCCCAGCGTTCGTCCTCCAACAGGATTTGGACACACCAAACCAAACGAAGCGAAGGCCGCATTCCTAGCTTCGACGTCTTGACGGTAACTCACATAAAACCAGAAAGACAACCGGAGATCATCTCGCACCAGCACAGAGTGGTCACCACCTTGACGTTCGTCTCGATACAGCAGACGAAATGTTAACCCCAGCGTTCGTCCTCCAACAGGATTTGGACACACCAAAGCAAACGAAGCGAAGGCCGCATTCCTAGCTTCGACGTCTTGACGGTAACTCATATAAAACCAGAAAGACAACCGGAGATCATCTCGCACCAGCACAGAGTGGTCACCACCTTGACGTTCTTCTCGATACAGCAGACGAAATGTTAACCCCAGCGTTCGTCCTCCAACAGAATTTGGACACACCAAAGCAAACGAAGCGAAGGCCATATTCCTAGCTTCGACGTCTTGACGGTAACTCATATAAAACCGGAAAGACAACCGGAGATCATCTCGTACCAGCACGGAATGGTCACAACCTCGACGTTCGTCTCGATACAGTAGACGAGATGTCACCCCAACGTTCGTCTCGACACAGCAGGCGCAACGTCATTAAACGAATGGAGCCACGGCAAAATCCCTAGTTCCAAACCTCGACGGTTCACCAGCAACCCAGAGACAACCTCGACGTCCGTCTCGATACAGCAGACTAGATGTCACCCTAACGTTCGTCTCGATACAGCAGACGCAACGTCATCAAACAAACGGAGCCACGGCAAAATCCCTAGTTCCCACCATGACATTCGTCTCGATACAGAGGACGCAATGCCAGCAAACGAAGCAAAGGCCAAATTCCTAGCTTCAGGGTCTTAACGGCAAGTCATATAAAGCCTGAAAGACTATCGGAGATCATCCCACACCAGCACGGAGTAGTTATGACTCATCGGGGCTCTCCAAAATGAGCCTAACCTCAAGTAAAAAGCGGCATGGCAAATTCCTAGCGCTTGCTCTTCCGACGGTCAAACTGCCAAGGAGGATTGCTTGAAGACGTCTTGTCCAGCCCCGAAAGGATCAGAGACACGGTAGTCGCAGGGCTACTCGAACAGCACGATTGCCTATCGAGGACTATATCAGCTTATGCGACGGTACGATGGCCAAAACCCTAAGTACCACCAACCTTAACGGGCTTCTGTCGTAAAGAGCAGAGGTTAAATGCGACGTTAAGATGTTCTTGCGAGAAACGTTCGATTCGTCTCGACTTGTGAAAAATTGTCGAGGCGGCTCGACTCGTGGGATGAAGCCTTAGGCAGTGGGCATAAAAGAAGCCTGTTTCCTAAGCATTGGGACCCTGCGAGTTGGCCCAAAACGGTCTCTTGCATACCATCCACGGGTCTCTCTCTCCAACATCGAACTTCGACAAGGAGGGAAACAACCGCTTACAGGTCCTCTCGACTCGTAAGAGGGAAAAATTCTCTTGTAGGATCCTTACGACTTACAAGAGAAAACCACACTTAGGAATCCTCACGATTCCTAAGGAGAAAAACCCACCTACGAGATCCTCTCGATCCGTAGGGAGAAAAGTCTCTATGAGACCCTTACGGCTTATAGAATTGAAAAGTCTTAGGCAGCAGATCTGAACCCGCGGCCTAAGCCATCGCTATTTCTTAAGAGGGTCAGGGATACTCGTCCTAATCATCCGTCAATCATGGTTACTAAGGTGGCATACAGATAATAAAAGAAAGAAAAGACAGAGAAATGACACAAGACATTACAAAAATGTGCATCTTTTATTCATAAATATTGATCGAGTACAGGATACATTGTGCTAAAGAAAAAATGTATATACATATATTTTATAAGTACAAATGATACAAGGAGAGTCACTGAGAAGGAAGCATCTTGCATAGATTTAGCAATTGCTCGCATACTTCCTTCCACGCCTTCTCTTGATCGGCCGCTATCGCCAGTTCGGCCTCCGCTTGAGCCCTCTGCTGCTTGAAGGATGCAAGCTGTTCCCCAACAGCCTGCTGAGCTGCTTCACGACCTTGAGCATCACGCTCGGCGGCATCAAGCTTTCGCCTCAGTGCTAGCCCGTTAGAGATACGCTCCAGGAGGCCTTCAAAGACGGCTTTCACTTCGGCAGCATTCGTCATAACTTCAGCGCGCAGGCGAGCGGTTGCGCTTGAGGATTCCCGACGCTCCTTCAACCGTAAAGCTGCTTCCTGCTCCAAATGGCGAAGATAAGAAGCGCTTCGCTCGAGCCAGGCCGTCCGTTCGGCGCTCATGGTCAAAACTTCGGGAGAAGGGCGCGTCGTCTCCAACCGATGCAAGCAGGCCTCAATCTCTCTGCAGTGGTTAACCCAAGATTCGACGGCGCATTCATTGTGAAAGTTTGTGAGCGTCGCCAGCATCGGGTTAACCTCCACAGCGAAATCTACGGCGGGAGGAAGAGCGTCCATGTTAAGCTCTTCGATGTACCCGCTCAGCATACCCAAGCTCATCACAGCACCCTTTGAAGATGGACGTTTCAAGAAGGGGCCTGCCGGCGAAAGGACGCGAGACTCAAAAGGGACCGGAGCCGGAACAATAGCTGCAAAGCAAAACATGGTCAAACAATGACTCAAGAAATGTTGAAGGATTACCAAAAGAAGGAAATTTACTATACCAGCTGTAACGGACGATAAAACCGGAAGGGCCGGTAGCGTGGCAGGTCTCGCATCCCCTCCTTCTATTTGCGGCACTTCAATAAGAAAAAGGAAAAGTCAGGAATCATCCCATTGCTAAAAAAGGGGGGGTAAATAAAGACTTTGCAGTGAATGTATACTCACCGGCGCCACTAGAGGGAGAAGTGAGTTCGGATGGGAAGGAGAAGTGTGGGAGCAACACTTGATATAGATGATCAAAGAGCACTCCTGAAAAGATGCGGTGGTATGGCGTTAGTCCATGAACTACACGTTTAAAAGATTAACTTGTCAGTCGCAAATCCATACCTTCCAACATCCGCGATGGCACAAGGGAAGACGGGGAAGTGACCACTGCCAAAGCAGTAATTGACGGTGTTCCTTCAATCAATGGAGCGTCGGCACTGGGCGCACCTGCAAAAACAAGCTTGTTAGAAGAAATCGCAAGATATATAAAAAGGGGGAAACGATGGTAACCCGAAACTTACCCGACGAACTGCCAGCCGAGACTGAGGCAATTCCTTCCTCCATTGACATCAGGCCACCACCCGTAGCCTCGTCACCCGACTCAATAGGGACCGTTGTTACACTTGCGGGCCCTGGAGAAGGCGGGGGAATATAGGTGGAGAGGGTCATGATCGGAGTATTACCAGATTCCTGGGAAAGAGCGGTTCACTCCTCCTCAGGAATCGTGGCAGCCTCACCCGATACTCCCTCGGTTTCTACGGTCGCGGTTGTCTCGTCCATCGGCACCGTGACGTCTCCAACCTCGAGCGCCTCAACTTCTACTGCCTTCGGCTCGACAATCATCTCATCTACCGCCACGTCAGGTGCGGTATCAATGACCCTCTCGATGGCGGATCCGTCAACTTCTGTTTCAGGTGTCGTGGCCCCGACGACGGTGCTCACTATCGGCTCGGGTTCGGCAAGTACCGTTCCCTCCATTCCCCTGGGGTCGACGGTCTCCGCCTCCCCCTCAGTCGGACTTGGCCCTGCAAGATGGAATACGGATGAGCCAATGGTTTGATAATTCTTACAACAAGGTTCTAAAAGAAATATTACCTGAAGAGGACTTATCGTTCGCACTCCGAGCCGTGCGCGCCACTTGCCTATGAGCAGTAGACATGGCGGCAGGGGCCTCTTCAGAAGGAGTGTCGGCACGAGGAATAGTGCTAGGGCCCGCTCCTGTGGCCAAAGCGGCTCTACTCGCCTCTGCTTCGGAAGAAGTGTCAGCGCGAGGAATGGTACTGGGACCCGCTCCCGTAGCCAAAGCAGCTCTACGCGCCTTTGCTGCACGCCTCAACCGCTTCCGCTCCTCCCGAGCCGTTGAGACGGATGCCACTAGAGCTTCCCTGAGTGAGGCTTCCTCGTCCGTATATAGGGATGCCTCTAGATCCTTCAAGGCATCCCTCATTGTCTTGTCAAACCGGGGCTCTTGTGGCAACTTCGATGAAGCTGGGACTTCAGTAACAGGCTCAGGAGGGATCCCAGCGTCAACTGATATAACCTCTGCAAAGAAACAAAAGAAGGTTAGGTTGACCATCAGAGAAGATAACAAACTTTCATTACGAAAGGGAAAAGGGTAGGACATACCAACGCCTGCTGGGACACGCTTCTTCTCCTCCTCCTGGAAGGTCTTCAAAGAGGCAGCAATGGCCTCTTCAGTAGAAATGCCTGTTGAGAACGAAGCAAATATTAGCTAAAGATAGTAATAAAAATGCAGTAAAATGACAAATAAAGCGTCTGATGATTACCGGACTCAGCGAGTTTGCTTAACATCGCTTCAAGCCTCGCCGATCGCTCCGAAGCTGCAATGGCGGCAGCTAAATTGGTGTCCTCAGGGTCCACCACAAAGCCCTCATTGCTGCCATACTCGCATATGGCCTCGGCAGGAGGAGCCACAGGCTCTAAGTTAAGGATCGCGTCAAGGGATAGGGTGGACTTCTTCTTCTTCTGTCCACCAGCTTTAGATCCACCCGGAGCGGATTTGCGCTTGGCAGTCACTTTAGGGCGGCGAGCCCCGATCTCTGCTCCTCCGCCAGACCCTGGTGATACCACATTAACCGTCTTCGTGGGAGCACGGGGCGCCGGCGGTGCATCCACCGTAGTGGGCAATGGCAATCCACGCGGGGGGGCCAACACGCGTGGTCGGTCAGCTCCGGCATTTTTTATCGGGGGGATGACCTGAATCCTGGGCTGCAAGGGAGCCTTACGATCACCGCCAGGAGGCGCAGCCCTACGGTCGACCAGCAGGCGTTTCTCCATCAAGATGATTGGACCCATAGCATGCGCATACCAGGCTACATACGGATGGATTATTTTAGGGACACAGCTGGGCTCACTAATAAAAAAATAGGAGCCTGTATTGAGCCGGATGAAATGATGCATCGCATTCCTTACCCCCTCTGGGCCGACCGCGGGTGTTTCCAGAAAGGCTTCCAACGGGATCCCTTGATTGTAACTTGATTGTCGGGCAAATCGATGCGGGTTATACCTCATAAAGAGAGCCGTCTCATTCTGCCTGAATACTAGATAGCCCGGCCGAATGGAGTAAAGATGGAGGATTTCCCGAGCCTTCAATACAGAAACACCGCCCTTAAAGTCATCACGCAGCGACACCACTGACTTAGTGGTCTCGGAACCTATGGTGATGACCTTATCCACAAAAGAGGTCTTCGCTCCGACTAGATGTGAACGCAGGAGCAGTCCCCTAGACTCCCGCGGAGGTGAAACTACAATTGAAGCCCCGACCAGCCGCATGATTCTTGGGAGTTTGAATTTCTCAAAGAACGGAGGAGTCTTATGAGCACCAAACACCCCTCGCACATGCAGCTCCATCCAAGAAGTGAAATAGTGCATCGGAAAGTTAGCAGGCTGCACCCCAGGCTCATTAGCGTCCGCCGCTACACTAAGTCCATTATAAAGGTAAGCCAGCCCGGCAATCCCTACCGATAGCTGCAAACCAGCCGCCATTCGATGCGCCGGGTAAAAGACAGAGGACCGCATGAGGCGTGGGTGCATGGGAAGCGCGAAGCTGCATAGCCATAGACCCAAGAACCCTATAAAAAAAGTCTCCTCATCCATGGCAGGAATGGCGATCTCTGAGAAAGGGATGCTGGCAGCGCCGGGGAGATAAAAATCCCGCTGCTCATTTTCCGATGAAGGTCGGCGGTCCAAGCCGAAACCAAAGGGGTCAGCAAGCTGAGCAAACTTCTCGCCCTGCTCTGATAGGAACTCTGGGCGGATGAAGCGAGCGATGAAATCCGCGAAACTGACGCCCCGGTCTCCCGATTCCAAATGGAGTTCCTCATAGATCTCCAACACCTTCACCAAGCCCGGGTGCTGATGCTGAATGGCATTTTCCGGAGTTAAGTCAAACACAAGCTGCTTGGTGGCAAAGACGTACTCGTCAGGAGGAAGCAGCTCTTCGTAGTGCTCCCCCCTCACTGGTAAACCTGAAATCTCAACAAATTCCTTTAGAGAAATGGAGACTTCCCTATGCGCTGTCAGGAAGGTATGGGTGGGGATATTCCATTGTTCAATGAAGGCCTTTATCCACCACGTCGGAGGAGAGGGATACTCGAAAAGCGAAACGTAGACGGCGGAATATAAACCAATCTTCGTCAGGTGAGCTCTTTTCGCCGCTAAGATGTACCGGGCCCATGGCAGATATCCGGCAAGCGGTCGCGGAGTCAATCCAATATTATAAGCCTGTCCCCAAGGGCGTGCTTCACCCTGACATATTCGCCTCCCCAAGATATCTATAGCCGGCGGCGGCTGCACCGGAATAGCACCGATTGCAAGCTGGAGGAGGTCGTCGGAATTCCAATTTTTAACCTCCACGGCATACTCCACCGGGGGCTTGTCCGCATAAGGGATCGTAATTATGGGCTCGGAGGGTGAGGCGGAGCTAAAGCTGCGACGGCCTTGGATAATCTGGCTGTACCACCTTCCCCATAAGTGAAGTCTCTTGCATTCGGGATCGTGATCTTTGATCAGAGCAAACACCACCCGGTCCACTGGCGAATGTGGGAACCCTCCTTCTGAGCTAACGAAAGGAAAAGACAAATCTTCAGACATGTTCCCTGTAGAAAAATAAAATAATATAATCGTCAGTGTTCCAATGCTTCACATTTCAAAGTCCTACATCATACGACAATGCAGTGGGTAGGGGACCAAAAGGGGACCCACAAAATCAAAATGACGGTGCATCATTTGATAAGACAGTCCCATCATTGGATGAGACTGTCAGTCAATAACAGAGACCCCCAAGAGAATATCCTCATTGGGGGGGAATCCCTAGAGACAAGGAGAAAATCTCCTCTTTTTAGAGCAAAGCTCTGTCACAGAGTGACATTTGTCAAAACTCTGGTCTCAAAGGAATAAAACTTGTTAAAAAGAGCCTAGCTCTGTAATAGTAATGAAAAATTATAACTCCTAAGGATTAAAATTTTTGGGATCTTAAAGATCCATGAAAACTTTTAGGAGTTCTCTATTTGATCTATGAGCAGGGCTCTGTTCATGGGTTAAAACCCAGGAACAAGATCTCTGTAAATTTCTGAGAGCAAGGCTCTGTGGAAGAAACCCCAAAGGGGTTTTCTTTAGATCAAAGATCTATAAGAGCAGGGCTCTGTTGAAGAAACCCCAAAGGGGGTTTTCTTAGATCAAAGATCTATAAGAGCAAGGCTCTGTTAATTTAATTTAATTTAATTTAAATTTTTTTACCTAGAATGATTCTGGGTTCTGAACTTTAAAGTTCTTGGGAAGAAACAAGAGCAAGGCTCTAGAAGTTCTTAAGCAAGAGCAAGGCTCTGAGATTCAAATTCTTGAAAAGGTAAAAAAAATTTTAAGGACCAAGGGTCCCATTTATAGACGCCTGCGTCTCTTCACCTGACCTCTATGATCCAAGGGTCGGGATCTTGCCACCGCTGCACTCACGTGCGCGCCACGTGAGCGCAACGGTGGGGGGGCATTTGTTCCCCCAATCAAAGCAAAGCACTGTTTGAATTTTGAAAATTCAAATTTTCGAAGCAACGCTTCGGTTGCCGTGCGCTGCGCGCAACGCCCCACGTGTCAGAAGTTGACACAGCAGCACAACGCCCAAGGCAGTAACTCCAATCAGAACAAGGCTCTTTACAAAACATAAGTAACACTCAACTGCGCAAGCGCACCGCAGCGCGACACGTGTCTGCGCAGTTGCGCAAGCATAACTGCGCAAGCGCACGGTAGCGCGACACGTGTCTGCGCAGTCGCAACTGCGCAAGCACACGGCTGCGCGACATGTGTCTGCGCAGTCGCAACTGCGCAAGCGCACGGCTGCGCGACACGTGTCTGCGCAGTTGCGCAAGTGCAAGTGCGCAAGCGCACGGCTGCGTGACACGTGTCTGCGCAGTTGCGCAACCACAACTGCGCAAGCGCACGGCTGCACGACACGTGTTTGCGCAGTTGCGCAAACGCTGCTGCGCAAGCGCACCGATGCGCGACACGTGTCCGCGCAGTTGCGCAAGAGCTGTTGCGCAAGTGCTTCACTGCGCGACACGTGTCTGCGCAGTTGCGCAAGCGTTTCACTGCGCGACACGTGTCACTCACTGGGAGAGTTGCGCAAAACAGAATAAATCTTGTTAAAACAAGAAGATTTTCTTGTATAAGGCAGGAGCCTTTGGATCAAAGATCCAACGGTGGGAAAAATTCCCCCAATCACTCAGGAGAAGATTTATTGAACAAATTTAACTAATTTCTGAGCACTATAAAAAGGACCCCATACCTCATTTTTAAGAGGGAGGAAGATCTAAAAAAAAAGAGAGAAGAGAACTCTGCAGACCCTCTAAAAGAAGGTAAAAACCTTTGAGATAAGAGAAAATGATCTTGAATAGATCATTGATCTAGAAAACAAGATCAGTGATCTTCAATAAATAAATAAATAAATAGAAATAATAAAAATAGTGCCTTGCACTTGCTATGAACCTCTGGTTCTCTGAGACAGAAAGAAAAAAAAGATTTCTTTCTTCTCTTTGATCTAAATTTAGATCAAGAAATTAAAAAGTGCTCTGCACTTCTTTTCTTGAATTTAAAAAGATTCTTGGTGCTTGCACAAATGCAATGCACTATTTGAAGGGCTAGGCCCAAATCAAAAAGACCTAGCAGGCCAAAATAAATTGCAAAGCAATAAAAAGGCCGGGCCCAAATAAAATTGATGCTCTGCATCATTTATAAAGAACAAAGCCCAAAATAAAATTGATGCTCTGCATCATTTTTGGGCAAAGCCTAAATAAAAGCAAAAGAAATGCAAAAGCAATAGACTTAGCCCAATTGTGGCCGTAAGTCCTTAAATCAAATTGACTGAGCAAAATGGCTCTCTTAAATCAATCTGCATCCAGTTCGAGGGTACATCTCCGAATTCCTTTGACATCCATCGTTGTAATTCCTCAACGACGTCAAAGAGGTGACGAGTCCCAACGACCACACACCCATATGGACCGAAATGTCCTTAAACTAATATTGGACCGAAACGTCCTTAAACTAATACTGGACCGAAATGTCCTTAAACTAATATTGGACCGAAACGTCCTTAAACTAATACCGGACCGAAAAGTCCTTAAACTAATATTGGACGGAGACGTCCTTAAACTAATATTGGACCGAGACGTCCTTAAACTAATAATGGACCGAGACGTCCTTAAACTAATATTGGACCGAGACGTCCTTAAATTAATATCGGACCGAGACGTCTCTAAACTAATGACGGACCACCACGTCCCTAAACTGGAACATGGACCACCACGTCTCTAAACTGGCACAATAGAGCCCAAATGCTCTTTTGTCGGACCTAAACGGTCCCGTTAAGTTGATCATAGTCTCAAACTGGACTAACGTATCCTTAACAAACGTTTGAGTCGATCTTTGCCTCAAAAATGGCTAACGTATCCTCCAAACAGACTTTAGTCCCAAATTGGACTATGAATCTCCCAAACTGGAATAATAGAGCCTCCAAACGCTCTTTTGTCGGATCTAAACGGTCCCGTTTAAGTTGATCTTAGCCCCCAAACATGGCTAACGTATTCTTAAACATTCAAATGGATTATAAAACTCCCAATTAACTCTGGTTTGAGGGTACATCTCCGAACTCCACTGATATATGTCGTTGTAATCCTTCAACGACGTCAGAGAGGTGACGAGTCCCGATGGCCATACATTAAGTTAATCACTACGTTAAGTGGATCTTAGTCTAAAACAGGACTAACGTATCCTTAACGAACGTTTAAGTTGATCTTAGCCGCAACGCGACTAATGCATCCTTAAACTAAAAACACCAAACCCAAATCTAAGTAAATACGGATTTGAACTAATCCACGTCCTACGGGCGACGGCATTACTCAGTCTCCGTATACAATCCACGGGCAACCACAAATAAAACAAACACACACGACACGAAGTGAAATTCTGGAGAAGGAGAAAGTTGTTACCGCGACGCGGTAGCGTAATTAACTGCAGGGGCTTGCGCCTGCAGGGAAGAGCGTCTCCACAATCAAAAACCCCTCACCCTGAGGGGGAATCTGACGAAGTCTGCTACAACGGCCGCATCCGTCTAAACCTCTGATACACGGTGCCATAAATCAACTTGGCATCTTCGGAGAGATAGACGGATAAAACCAAATAGCATCTGCCCCGAACTTCAGGCACGGACGTCCTAACGTCTCGGCCGCCGTTCGGAGGGGAACAATTGGATCGTCGTGTTTTGAATAGCCGGGTTTTTTTATGTGAGATAAGAGTTTTTTATTTTCATTCATGTAAAAACTTGTATATAATATTCTTTTATTGAGGCACTTCCTGGTTGAGGAAGATGTCACCGTTGATGTATATTATTTACTTTTCCGTATTAGGTAGACCCAAGGAGGGGAGCATAAGTAACTGGGTTCTAGAGTCCGGCGGGAACCAACTCGAGGCGTCGAGTCCGGCTCTCCTAACTCTAGAATTGGTAGGGTTGCTTGCCGCTCTCGTAGGGCTCTAGAATCCGTGTTTTATACATGCTTAATATAAAACCCGGAAATCCTAGTATATCTAATATTTTATATGTTGATTTCTGCTGCGATATTCTTTGATGTGATCACTGTTTATGATAAGATAGATACTGTATATAGCATATGTGATATATTATATAGACGTTGCTTACGTTTTACACCCGCGCTAGCCCTGCCCCGCTTTGTCGTTATTTACCTAACCTAACAGTGCATGACGGGACATCGAGGCGAATGCGGATGGCATACGCGTACGTTGTATTTATCTGTGATGTTTAGGTAACTAAAATGATGGGACTTCATTAATGAGATTAATGAAAGAAAATAAACCTAAAAATGTTGTGGAATCGAATTTTCAAAAACAGGTAGCTCTAGTTCTTGCTTTGCACAGCGGTATTCCTTGTAGAATATCCAGCACCTTATTCGATAAGGAAAGAGCCGAGATCCCTTCACCGGGAGTGACCTCTTTAGCAATAACTGGCAGATGCTACAACCCTCGGTTTCATCTTTTGACTGCTTTTCTAGTTTTTTCATTGCATAGTGGTATTGTGAATATCATGCACCTCATTCGATGAGGAAAGAGCAGAGATCCCTTCACCGGGAGTGGCCTCTTTAGCAAAACTAGCAAAGGCCTCAAAAACGCTCCATTTAAATCATTTGATTCTACAACGATATCAAGTTCATTACGCTCATGGTTTTCTTAAAAACCTGCGTAGCCCTCCGTCATTTCAGATAAGTGCTATTTTATTATTCGTGTTGCGGTAGTTTGGCCTCCGTCAAGGCGTAGTATACGGTAGTTGATTAGTGCTTATCTGCTAGCATATGATGCGATTGGATTAGGGTATTCGTATGGCGTAGTTTGGCCTCCGTCAAGGGTCGTGCGGGTAGGTCTAATTCAATCAGGAAATGACGGGTTGAACTTGACTAGCGGACTATGGATAGTTTAGCCTCCGTCAAGCTCATAGGACGCTAGGGGTAAAAACCATTATCGGGAATTTCAAGTATTGAAATTTGCAATGAGATTGCATACCTTCTATGAAATAGTTAGATCCCGATACCCACTGCGAATAATTGTTACTCTTGAGAGAGTTTTACACTTTACAATTAGCCGATCAAGTAGGTGTCTAGAAAGGTATCAACGGGGTTACGCCCCTGGGAAAACGAGGTTTATTTTAATTAGGTCCGTGTGAAAGCAAGGGGAACCTCCCTCAAAGTACCGACACTGGCCTGGCCGAAAGATTGGCGAACTTGTAGGGTATAATTAATCCTGGCTAGTCTTTCCTTTTAGGGTTTGAAGGAAGATTTGATAAAAACAGTGGGAGCAATCCTGATTAGATAAAATAATAACAATTCTAATCTTGTAAGAGCATACGCTGAGTGTTTTCTTCTCTCTCTCTCCAGGTAGCGACCATGTCACGCCTTAATCAAGATAATAATATGGATGTATTGACCGAACCCGCTTGTTATACTGAGCTAGGGAACGTTGGTCCCGCTCCAACTTATAATTGTTATAAGACCGAGCAGGAAATATGGGGATTACCAGGATTCCCGTGCCGCCCAAACGAAGAAAGTACATGATGATGCATCTTCTTCGGGTGTGTTCATTACCGAGAACTGTTTCTCAGTATCCTTTACGTACTGGGTATGAGATACCGGATCAGGATCCCACATATGTAATTTATTACATGGGCTACATATAGGTAGAGATCTGAGAATGGTTGATAAGTTTCAAGAGTTGGAAACAGTGCAATTGTTGCAACCAAGATATTGGCAGTTATCATCCTATATTACTAAATACATTGATTCTGAACGAATATTATTAGATACCGAACCTGATATACAACATCATATCAGTCTCTTTATTAAGTAAAGAAGGATATAATTTTGTATTGTTGGATAATATTTTGAACATTTCCTATATCAAGAGTTGATCGGTTCAGGCACGTTATCTAATGGCATATACGTTCTAAATCAAACTACAGTTCATAACGTATAGAACACACACAAGAGGAAGATTTTAGAAATGAACGAATCCTTCTTGAAGCATCATAGATTGCGTCATATCAATGTGACCCGACTTGCTAAGTTACATTAAGATGAATATTTAAATCAGTTTGAATTTACATCTTATGAAACTTGCCAGTCATGTCACAAAGATAAAATGACCATAACTCTATTTACTGGAAACAGAGAAAGAGTTAGTGAACTCCTGGGATTGATACATGATGATGTATGTAAGTCCCCTGTCTACACATGCCAGGACTGGTTCTTTGTACTTCATTACATTCACTAATGATCTCTCAAGATTCGGACATATGTTCCTGTTGAAACACAAGTCTGAAGCTTTTGAGAAATTCAATAAATATAAGTCAGAAGTAGAGAACCAAACACAAGTATAAGTATTATGTCCTTTGATGTGGTCAGGGAGGAGAATACTTGAGCACGATGATCCTGGACTATTCTAAAGGAGAATGAGATTCTCTCTCAGCATTACTCTTCTGTATACACCACAGCACGTCGGTGTATCGAGGCGGAGCAATTGCACCCTAGGAGATATGGTGCACTCTATGATGAGTATTACTTAGTTGCCTATTTCCTTTTCGGGAGTTATGCACTTGAGAAGCTGCATACCTATTGAATAGGGTTCCAACCAAATCAGGTGCCTACCACTCCATATGTGATATGGTATGGGAAGAGCCCATCTCTTAAGTAAGTTAAGATTTGGGGTTGTCCGGCCTATGTCTAAAAGAAAAATCCGGATAAGCTCGAAGCAAAGGTCCATTCTGTGGAAGTTTGTTGGATATCCCAAGCATTCGCAAGGGAATATCTTCTACCGAACTGAGGAGCAAAAGGTGTTTTGTTTCTCAGCATGCCACCTTTTTAGAAAAGGAATTTATTTTGGAAAGAAATTTGTGTTCATGAGGTAGAACTGGAAGGAGTTCCAGCTATACAAACTACAGCTGAAGATTTGGTAGAACCGGAGGATTCAATAGTTCCCAACGAACCTCAGCCTCTCCGCCGATATAGTAGGGTTTCTCATCCACCTGAGAGATACTTAGGTTTCTCTATGACAGTGGGAGGGAGTATTGCATCATGAGATGATGACCCAACTAGTTTCGAGCAAGCCATCAAGAGTGGCGACTCTGTAAGAATGGCTGAATGCTAAGCAATCTGAGATGGAATCCATATACACCAACAAAGTATGGACTTCGGCTGCTATATCTGAAGGGTTAAATCCCCATCAGGAGCAAGTATATATTGAGAAGATTACTTGGTGTACATGGAAAAGTTGAGACTTTCAAAGCTAGACTTGTTGTAAAAGGTTCTCGTCATCGACCAGGTATGGATAATGATGAAACCTTTTATCCAGTAGCTATGCTTAAGTCCATCCGGATCCTACTTGCGATTGCTACATACCATGACTACGATATCTGGCGGTTGGGTGTCATGACTGCTTTTCTAAATGGTGATTTATAAGAAAGCGTCTATAAGTACACAGCCAGAAGGCTTCGTAGACAGTGGGAGCAGTGGAAACGTGTGCAAGTTGCTTTACGGGTTAAAGCAGGTATCGCGGAGTTGGAACGTCTATTTTGATGTGGTAGTCAAAGGGTTTGACTTCATCAAAATGGTAGATGAATCTTGTATATACAAAAAGATAGTAGAGAGTATGGTGGTCTTCCTCGTATTGTACGTGGATAACATACTCTTGATAGGAAAGGAGTTTCCTATGCTACGCTTGGACAATCTCCTCTTATCACATGGATTCTCCATATAAGAATAAGGTGATACCTCCTAAATCCTGGGTTTTGGATCTATGAGATAGATCTAAGTTGATGTTAAGATTTTCACTGGGTGTAGTGAGATGGTATCAATCGATCCTGGGAAGAATCACTGGATAGCTTCCAGGGTAGTAAGGACGACTGAATGTCAGTCACAGGCATTGTCTTTACCCTCAGTGGAGGGATGTTATGTTGGAAGAGTTCCAAGTTAGATACCGTGACAAACTAGAAGATAAAGGCTGGGTACATTGCTACCAAGGATACTACTAAAGAGATAGTCTGGATGTATATTAGTGCATGAGATGAACTTCGTTCCTACCATTGTGTGACAATGGAGTTGTGGCTTGTGCCTAGGAACCCCCGTCCCATCAGTAATCCAGATATATTCTAAGGCAGTATCACCTAATCATGGAGATGGTTGATCTCCAGGGAGATCGAGATTAGGAGAGTAAACACAGAGAAGAACAAGGCGGATCCACTCACAATGGCCTATTCCCAGGAGAGGCTTTTATGGGATGGTTGAATATGAGATACTTCAACCACTGCTGATTGTTAGGTATTGGATACTACAACAGATGACCCTAGTGCAAGTGGGAGATTGTTAGTTATATGTATGCCCTAGAGGCCATTAGTGTACATACGATATATATTTTAGTGGATACTTGGACATATATAGGGAGGACTTTCTTGCTCGACATGATAATATGCTATCTGGTTGCTCTTTATCTTAACATGTACACTGATTGTCTCTATGTTACATGTTGATAAAGCCCTTAGGATGAGTACTTGACTACCAGGATTATGATGCAGATCATACTAGTGGGAACAGTGTAGTCGGTAAGTACATCCTTCAAATGTTTTTAGTCATGGGTGTATCGAGACAGGGTATCGATATACCAGAATAGACTAGCGTGTACGGTTCTCGACCCATGAGATGGGCGATGGATGATCCCATACCATTGGTGTTTGACATCAGAGATGGTATACGGGTGCTCAGTGGAGACCGAGTACACTGGACGGACTCGCCGAGAACTCCCAGATGGTATTATACCTCACGTCGGATGGCAGTTCTCTGGTGACACTGGTACAGGTTAGTCTGTAGACCCGAGATCATCATAGAGTCTTGTGTGATTCCCACTGTGCTTTGATTTTCACCTTACCATGTTTAAGAGAACGTGCAAAATGGTGGCTTTTGGGTACAGTCCCGAATCACATGGAGGCAATAAGAGATAGGAGGGGTTTTGTCTCTCCCGGTATTGGGGGTTGATGTTGCGCTGTGCTCGATTAGCTATAACAGGAAGTCCCTGACCAGGGCTGCTTCAGAGATATACTGGTAAGTGTTATCAGTAGTTTCTCGACCCGTTATGAGCCACATATCGGCATGACTTATCGAGTTACTGTGGTCTGACGTTTACCATCCCTAGACGAGATATGCGACATATAAGACGAAGAGACCGGACTGTACGGTAGTGTTACTGATTGGATTCGTAGGAGTATGAGCAGGCTTGCTTGTTGATCTTCTGATCGCTCAATACTCGGATGGCCGTTACGTTTAGCAGACCGCTTGCGGCTTGTGGGTGTTTGATATGATCATCACCTACTGCCGGCGTATTGACGAGTCTTTAGAGTCCTACACAAAGGTTTCCTGGCTCAAGCGAAACGGTGTAGGAGCACATATGTAATATGTGCGGGACCAAGATTAGTATTGTATGTAATACCGTTTTCTATTCTCGCGAAATGTGACATAGGTCGGTTATATGCGATATAAACGGGTTATCGGATCAAGTGTTGATTCAATAAGTTATTGCATATGATATTAGTCAGTTATATGTGATATAACCGGATTATTAAGTCAAGTGTTGATTTAATAATCTAATTTATAATTATATATTTGATATATTAATTTACATTAACTAGTATTGGCTCACTTAAGATTTCCTTTCTCACTTTGTTTGTGCACATTGTATATATGTGATATATACAAGTGTACATTATTTTATGTCATGCTTGATGATACATACAACTTGGGTGTGTGTATGACTTACACCATGCTTGGTTTAATCCTAGGGTTTTTATTTATTTTGGTAATTACAAAATGGTGGGATTTTGTCTAGTAGCTTGTAGAAGCTTGTAATGTTCATTAACCAAGTCCACTCTTTTGTTTTGCCTAAGATATTTATTAACCCAACCAATTATCCTAACCATGGTGATGTATCTACAAGGGTTAGCATGTGATGCTTAACTCACCTATGGTTGCAATTATCCTTTGGATAATTATCATGAGAGTTTTCTTCTTCTTCTTCCTCAATGCTTTCTAGCTTTAATAGAGATGAGAGAAAATATGTGAGAAAATCATTTCTAATGTGAGCAAAATTCCTACTTCATCATCCTCTACTACTTACCATTTAGTATAGGGTGTTTGCTTCACTAATTCCATAATTAGTGAAGGGGTAGCTTGGATTAGTGTCTCCTCGACGTAAATCATCTTCGGCCTCAAAGACTTTGATGCAAGCATGTTCATTTCTTTATGGGAGCCTCTCTAGAGTCCAGGAGTTCATGATCGCACCGAAGGGACTACTACGTGGAGCTATTGAAGTGAAGGACCGGTCTACAAAGGTTGTATTCCTTTTTCACTTTAGATGTAAAGATGTTTGCATTTCAATTCGTCACATTTTCTAGTATACGATTCTAGGGTTAGGGTTAGTTAGAATGGCAAATTTTTGATATTGGCATGGATGATGCTTTCCGAAACCTTGCTGCCGTGCTAGGAAACCCTGCAGCAATGTCTCCAGGACAATCCGTAAATACTCTGCGTGTTCTTTCTGATCCTTTGAATACACCGGGATGTCGTCGATGAAGATGGCAACGAACCTGTCTAAGTACTTTCGGAAAACTTGATTCATCATGTTCATAAAGATGGCTGGTGCATTGGTAACTCTAAATGGCATTACGAGATATTCATAATGACCATATCGAGTCTTAAATGCCGTCTTCGGAATGTTGGACTCTTTGACCTTCACCTGATGATAACCTGAACGAAGATCTAGTTTTGAAAATGCATAAGACCGACTTAGCTAATCGAAAAGATCATCGATGCGCTGTAGTGGATACTTGTTCTTAATCGCCACCTCGTTCAGAGCTTGATAATCCACACACATCGTGTATGAACCTTCTTTCTTCTTCACGAGTAATACTGGAGATCCCCTGGTTGAAATACTGGGACGAATCCAACCTTTCTTCAGGAGTTCGTCTAACTGAATGCAGATCTCCTTCAATCCTTCTGGACTTAGCCGATACGGAACTTTGATTACCAGTTGCGCACCAGGTTGTAAATCGATGCTAAATTCAAGAGCTCGATCGAGAGGCAAACCTAATATATCTTCAGGGAATACATCCTCGAACTCTCGAACTACCTCTGGCTTCGATTCTTCCGCTTGTAATGTTGCAACCACTGTTTTCTTTGGTTTTGCTTTATAGACGCTAGGTTCCAAGGTACGGTCTCCACTCTTGAAATAGGACACTGGATGATCTGGTATTTCGAACACTACCCTCCTTTAGCGACAGTCGATGGTAGGAAAGAAAGTTCTCAGCCAGTCCATTTCCAAGACTATGTCAAAGTTCGGTATGTCCAGCATCTTGAAGTCCGCATAAAATTCTCTACTGCAGATGACCATTGGGCACAGATCGTATCCCAAAGTTGCTTTTAGAATGTCGTTCCTTGAACTTACATTCGAGCTGGATACGAGCAATTTAACTGGAATCGCATGAGTTCGGACGAACCGTGGCGACATAAAACAATGTAATGCTCCAGTGTCGAAGAGTGCTAGAGCAGGAAGGGAGGCTACTAGTATGGTACCTAAGTTGTGTGAGGTTGGGTTTAGATATAGGAAAAGTATAGTGATTACAAGGATTGAAAAGGTTTGAAAGGATTGGGAATTACCAGTGATGACTTGGCCCGTGGTTTCGGCCTCCTCAACCGTCATTGTGAAAGCTTGACATCGTGGGACGTTCCTCCTTGCTAGAGGCACATTCATCTATCCTTGGGGCACGTTTCTTTGCCTTTGAGGCACGTTTCTCTGTGCCTGATGGAATTGACGTTGAGGCTATGCAAGAGATCCATGTGGAGCTGGTGCAGGGAAAGCTAAATAGGGTGCAGGTGCTTGGATAGCTGGCCGCTGTGGAACTGTGATTGCGGGTCTGGGTGTTGGTGCTGTGTTGATACGATATGGACATGCTCCTATTGCGTGAGTGGATGCGCCACAAATCAAACACAGACCATTTCCACGCCTGCAGTCCTTCACCAAGTGTCCAGTTCTCTTGCAGTAGAAACAGAAATCTGGACTGGACCGGTTAAATAATCCTCCCGGTCTTCTGGGTGCAAAAGTTGGCCTAGAAGAGGCTTCTCCTGACATCTGTGTAGCAGGGCATTTTACATCGACAGTCTGCAGCCTGCCCTTCTTCTTCACAATTATCTCATAGTGCCGGGCAACTTTCAAAGCAAGTTCATGGGTTGGGAAATCCCTTGTAGCGAGTGTAGCTTGGATTTCCGGGTCTAACCCTTGCTGAAATCGTCGTGTCCGGATCTTAGCAGTAGGAATCAGGTGTGCAGCAAGTCTGTTACAACCTTGTGTTAGCATTGTAATGAGTAAGATCATAAATTTGAATTTGAAATAATATCTTACCTGCTGAGCATGGTAAACTCAGTATCGTTTTCATCCATAGATTTGACCCACATCGAGCCTTATTGTAGTTGAATGAACTGTTGCTCCATGTCAAAACGGGCAGTCTCAGGAAAGTACTTCACATCGAACAGATCGCGAAACGTCTTTCACTCGATAGGTTGGGTGAGACGGCTTTCCTCAGCCTTCTATCAGATCCTAGTATTGTCTGTCAGTTGCAACTTAGCAACTCTCACCCAGGAAATATCTAGCACTTGAGCTGCTGCCAGATCATTTTTGATCGATTGAGCCTATCCTTCCACCTTCAGTGAGCTCTCTTTTCCAGAGAAATGTTTTGGATGCAATGCCCGAAATTGTTTTATTCCGGATGTCTCGGCTTCGGGGCGGTGCATGAGATTAGCAGTCTGCTGCTGACCCTCCAGTAGGCTTTTTATAGCCTCAAGCAGTACCGTTTGCTCATTGATGGGAGCTGCAACGGTAGGTGGTGGTGGTAGAGTAGGCGGTGGAGTGTTGCCATTGACATTGGTACTGGTATTGTTGGGAGAATCCATGAACTTGATAGAAAAGAAATGGTTAGGATAACTTCAAGAAATTTGAAATGTAAGGAATGCATAGTTGATGATTCTTATAATTTTTGTGATAAATTGCTTAAAACTTCATGCAGAACTGACTTGCATGGGCCGCCAACAAAACCTGTCGCGCTCCGCTTCCTAGTAGATAAAAACGGTGACGTGGTGGGCTGCAACATATTTACTAAGAAAATAAACACGTTAAGCGTAATTAAGCAATATATAAAATGAACAAGAACGAAAAGAGTAATAAAAAAATAACAACTTAATTTACATTCATCTTTATATACAACTGTTTGAAAATAAAAGGTACAATAAGTAGAGCAGTGCCTAAACAATGGCATACAAGAAAATAAGTGCAACAGAACTAGAAGTCAGGTTGAGCAGTAAACTGGTCCAAGTCCTCCTGGCTAGACTCAATATCTTAAGAGTCCGGTCCTCCTGACGAACATTCCAAAGAAAGAAATAGAAGGAATGTCGTCAATGATCTAACGCTCGGTAAGTCCTAAAAGAAGAAAGTTCATGGTATTTTACTGAAAAACTTGTCCGTTTTGGTATCTTGATGGTACTTTATTGGTATTTGTTAATCTTTCATTTTTTTAGAAAAATATAGATTTATTATATTTTGAAAATATGGATTCATAATTTTATATAATTTTAATTATAAAAAATAATTTTATTTATGTAGAAAATTCGTATTTCTTAAAAACGTACTTAATTCCTTTCAAGATCAAATACTCCGTGAGAAAGTCTGCATATCGCTCTACTAGCCCAAGAATGTGCGATAATTCGCACCATCCGTTAGTGGGTCCCCTAAAGAGGGTTGTTGATGCATAATTGCAAAGCAAATTAAATGCCGCTTTAAAAGAAATCCGGTTTTAGAATTAGGTGGTATATTATTGTAAATACTATTCTTCGAACAAAAAACACATACAACTAAATATTGTGCTATGAAACCAAGTGTGCGTGTGGGGTAAGTCGTTACCCCGTGAAGTTTTCCTAAAGGCATTGTTAAGCAATTTTGTCGAAAAGATGTGATAACAAAGTTCAAGGTATTTTAACGTAAAAGTTTAATTAGAGTTTTTTCTCATGAGATTCTTAGGTAAAATTGATTCTAAACATTACTATTTATGGTTACAAGTATTGTGTTAAAAAATTAGGTTGAACAAAGTATAAAGGAGAAGGAGTTTCTATAGTTTTGAAAAAGAATATCGGTAATAACTCCACTTACCGATATAAGTTTTAAGGTTGAATTTTAATGAAGAGAAAGAGAGTTTGGGAGGTTCTTACGGTTTAGAAACTTTACAGAAAGGGTTAGGAAGGAAAGGGTGTCGTCGTGGCGTCGCGGGAACTCCGAAATTGGTTTCGAGCTTCGCCGGAACCAACTTGCTCGCTAACTCCACTTCACTTCACTTGCACTAGAAACTTTTAGAGATTTTTGGCTAGAATTTTCAGAATGGTGCTGAGCCAAAGTGTGGTGTGGTATTTATAGTGGAGAATTAGGGTTTGGAAATTAAAATTATGAATTAAAAGCATTAAAATTGTGTTTAATTTTGAAATGAAAGGTCTCTGTTTGATTGCATGGAAATAAAACAGTGCAGAGGTGTTAGGGGTAGCTGAAGAGACAAGTTTGTAAAGCACGGGCTTCATTAGGCTCATCTCACCCGTCCCCGCCAGTTTTTAGGCAATATTGGCCAGTCGATCTCGAGGTAAATGCCTCGAGATTTGTGCCACCTCATCAACTCTCTGTTTAAACCATTTTCCATATGTTTGATTTGTCTGAACTTTTCATTTCCTCATGTATTGCATGTGCAATCTTTTGGGCTTCCAAAAAGTTAAAAAGATCCAGAAAAAAATAATTGTGACTGATGGGAATCGAACGCAGGGGCTACGTCACAGCAATGCAAGGGCTTTACTAGTGAGCTACAAGTTGTTTTTTGCTGTTATTTCACAAAAGTGACTTATAACTCAAACTCAGGCTGTAAAACTCATTTCTTATATATTGATAGAAAATTTCCGCACAAAGATTTTAGAGTCGTTACAACTTGGCTTTTGGAACCTCACAAAATCCAGCTTGGCCGGAGTTTGCGCTCTTTTGTTGGCTCTATATCTGAGCTGCTTCTGCCTTAGATTTTCTGTTTTGAGTGCCTGGTGGGATTCCGCTCTTTAGGAAACCGCAGTAGGTCGGCCGGTAGAGAGCCTTGGAAAGAAATCCGGTTGCGCACTCATCGAAAGCATCGCCTGACCTTTCCTGTGACTGTTGGAGACTTCTTTCACTCTGACGGCTTTGCCCCCGGTCGAAGCCATGAAAATCCATTCAAACACCGACCTGCGCTTAGGCTGTGGTGCCTTCGAGATCACCACATTTGGCCTCCTGCCTTTAGAGGCCGGCTTATTTGATACCAGGGTCTGAGGAGTTGGGAGGGCGTTAACTGGCATGAATAGAATAGAGCCAAATGGTAGCAGTTGATCCTCCCACTGTCGCCCGAGACTGACCGGGAGGATTGTCTTGACGTCCATCTTCATTGTGTAGAAGATAGAAGCTATGTTGAGAGCTGAGCTTGTCCTTGGAGACATCTTTGTTGTGTCCGAAAATTGAGATTGAAGGTTGTTAATCTGCGCAAAAGAATAGAATTTCAGTACAGACAATCAATATATATTAATTGAGCTCGCATGAATACTTGACCCAAAATATGATAGGAGAGAGAAGGTCCCTGTTCCCCACCGAAACACGGAGGACGCAACCGCGCAGGTCCGTCTTGCCTGAATTTCGGGGAAGATGCTAATTGGTGTTATCCGTCCCCCTCTCCGAAGATGTCAAGTTGATTTATGGCACTGTGTATCGAAGGTTTAGATGGATGCGGCCGATGTAGCAGACTTCGTCAGATTCCCCCTCGTTGAGTGGTTTTTGATTGTGGGGACGCTCTTCCCTAGAGGCGCAAGCCCCTGTAGTTAATTACGCTACCGCATCGCGGTAACAACTTTCTCCTTCTCCAGATGGTCACTTCGTGTCGTAGGTGTTTGTTTTTTGGTTGCCCGTGGATTGTATACGGAGACTAATTTACGTTGTCGCCCATAGGGCGTGGATTAGTCCAAATCCGTATCTTCTTAGATTTGGGTTTGGGGGTTGGATTTAAGGATACATTAGTCTCATTTGAGACTAAGATCAACTTAAACGTTAGTTAATGATACGTTAGTCTAATTTCAGACTAAGATCAACTTAACAGAAGCATTTAGATCCGACAAAAGAGTATTTGGGCTTTATTACTTAGTTTAGGGAATTTGCGGTCCATAATCAGTTTAAGGACATTATGGTCCATTGTTAGTTTAAGGACATCTCGGTCCATTGTTAGTTTAAGGACATCTCGGTCCATGGGTTTTAAAGGACCCCACAGTCCGAGGTTAAGGACATCATAGTTCATGGGTTTTAAAGGACCCCACAGTCCGAGGTTAAAGACATCATAGTCCATGGGTTTAAGGACCACACAGTCCGTGGAATGTTTGGTTGTCGGGACCCGTCACCTCTCTGAAGACTTTGAAGGATTACAATGACATATATCAGAGGGGTTCAGAGATGTACCCTTGAACCGATGTGAGTTGGTTGAAAGATCAGTAGTCCAATTTGGGGCTAAGATCTGTTAAAATATTTATGAGCAGATGGGCTCAATTAATATGAGTTGAGGACTTATGGCCAATCTTGAGCTAAATCTAATCAAGCTAAAATGTTCAACATTTTTATTTTTGGGTTGTTGAGCCTTTATTTTGGTTTGGCCCTGACAGTGTTCTTGTCTTTTACTAAATGCTGAGCATTCCTCATAGCCTTGGGTTTATTACAGAACAATTTATGTTCTATCAGCGCAACACGTGGCGCGTTTGGCGCATTGCGCCAGTCAAAGAGCGCAGCGCGCTTCTGCCGAGTATCGAACACATGAGGGACACGTGTCGCGCTTGGCGCTAAGCGTCAGATGATGGGCGCATTGCGCCAGTTTATGAGCGCATTGCGCTATTAATTTAGTGGCGCACATGTAAGTCCATGCTACCTCTCCCGGTACTTTCGGGCATGCGGAATTTGGTGAAAAACAATTTTCTAGAGGCGGTAACATGGACTCAAAACCGGATCTTTGTTAAACTATCTACCTAACAACCTAACTAGGAGTTGTTAACTACTCGGTTAGGGGGTTATACCTTTCTTTCTTGAACTCCTTCGCCTTTGACTCTCGATGGTGTACGGATTAGCTTCACTCCGTCGTTTCCTTGCGCCGAAGATCGATCCACCCGAAAGCTTCTACCTTTGGCTTCTTCTTCGAGCTTTGAAGAAACTAGTTCACTCGGTTTGCTAAACCTTGTGAACTAGAGTGAGTAGAGAAGAGTGTGTTGGGATTATACTCTATGGTTCTTGCTTCTCAACACATGAGACAAGTGAACCATAGACTAAAGAGAGGGAGAGCAAGAGGAAGAGGATGAGAGCTCAAGAACAAGAGAGAGAATGAAAATGATAGAATGAGAAAGACTTTTCTCTCTTGGCTCTCATAATCCAAAGCCATCATAACAAATCATAGCAATCAAGTATTATGTGATGGTTTAAGCTACAATAGCCATATCATTTCATGCACTCATTTTTCACAAGAGAACAAGCAAGCAAAAAGTCTTTACCATGAAATGATAGCCATTGTCATCATGATGGTCAACTAGTCAAACCTAGTCAACCGGTCAACACAGTCAATAAGTCAACAAAGTCAACCCCTCAACAACCATGTCACCATAATACTTAATTAATATTATTGTTAATCATATATCATATTCTCATTAGGGTTGAGCAAAAAGTCAATAGTCAACAGTCAACAACCCTAATGAGAATCCTCTGCCTCTGTCTCTCTGTCAACTGTGCATACACACCCGCATCCGCGTTCCGAGGAATACGAATACATACTGGATAAAACCAATCCCAAAACGTACACTAGGATCTGGCTTAAACCAAAGCCCGCTGGTGTTAACTGTCCGGACACTGTATGTGCACAAGTGCACGGATGTGACCGAACCCTGTCGCAAAACCATGCGACCTCTACTCTTTTGCCTAAAGGCGAATAGCTTTCTGTGTGGGACTCTAAAGACTCGACACTACGCTGGCAGTGGGTTTAACCACAGACCGCAAGCGGCACTAGCTGTGCGTAATGGTCCCCAGGTAGATGCCGACAAGAAGACTGACAAGGTGAAACCCATCTGAACTCCTACTGAGCCTGAATGTGACAGTCTCCGTACAGTCCGGTCTGTTCGTCTGATACATCGCATGGCGGGCCTAGGGGGGCGGTAAACGTCAGTCCCCTAATAGCGGTACAAGTCGTGTCGGAGTGAAGCCCAAAACACCCTGAGATAACACTGGAAGCCTACCAGTATATCTCGCTTGCCCTGGCCAGGGACTACTCGTGTAATGGCTCTCCTAGACACAGCGCGATGTCAACCCCCAATACCGGGAGAGACGAATCCTGTCTAACCGTTACTGCCTCCAAGTGCTTCGGGACTGCACCCAACTACTACCTGTTTGCACGACTCCTTTGAGCCGTGGTAGGGTAGTAATCAAAGTACAGTGGAAACACACTCGAGGCGAAGTGACAGTGTCAAGTCAGCGGACTAAGCTGTACTCATGTCACCTGGGAACTGATAACTGACGATAGGTATAATACCAACCGGTCAGTTCCCGACGAGTCCTGTCTAGTGTACTCGTAACCCAACGAGCACCCGCATACTATCTCCAGTACGACGTACTGATGGCTGTAGGACAGACCATCTCCCACACTGGGATGAGAAGCGCATACGCTAGTCTACTCCGGAGTATCGATGCCCTGTCTCGATGGTCCTGCGACTAGGGACCTATATAAAGATGTGCTTATAGATTACCCAGCCCCCACTAGTGTGACTGCCATCACAACGCTGGTAATCAAGCAAAGATCCTAAGGGCTCCACTAATGTGTATAAGTGATATACTAAAATAAACACATGTACACATTGAAGTAGAAACAAACCAAGTAGCATACTACTATATTAAGCAAGATTGTTTATACAAGGTGAATATCCCAAGCATCCATTAAGTAATATACAAACTAGTATGATACAGTAATGGCCTCTAGGGCATATACACTAACAATCTTCCACTTGCACTAAGGCCATGTACTGGCGTATCGAAGACCTATCATCTCGATCAGCCGCTCGAACTGAGTCTGGGGCAAGGCCTTTGTGAGTGGATCAGCAGTGTTGTCTTCTGTAGAAACTCTCCGAACCTCGATCTCCTGCGACCCACGATCCCCCTGATCAGGTGATACCGCCTTAAGATGTGTCTGGACTTCTGATGGGACCTTGGTTCCTTTGCTAAAGCTATAGCCCCATTGTTGTCGCAATACAGAGGTATTAGATCAACAATGGACGGAACCACCTGAAGTTCAGTTAAGAACTTCCTTACCCAGACAGCTTCTTTTGCGGCATTTGCAGCAGCGATATATTCCGCTTCCATCGTCGAGTCAGCAATGGTTTCCTGTTTGGGACTCTTCCAACACACCGCCCCTCCACTGAGGGTAAAGACATAACCCGACATGGACTTGGAATCATCCTTGTCACTCTGGAAGCTGGAGTCAGCAAAGGCCTCGATCTGGAGGTCTTTTCCATCATACACCAAGAACATCTCCTTAGTCCTTCTCAGGTACTTGAGAACGTTCTTTACCGCTATCCAGTGTTTCTCCCCAGGGTTTGACTGATACCGGCTTACTACACTCAGTGCATAAGCTACATCCGGTCTAGTACACAACATCGCATACATTATAGAGCCTACCGCAGAAGCGTAGGGTATAATAGACATGCGATCCCTTTCCAAATCAGTCTTGGGAGACATCTCTTTGGAGAGGGTGATCCCGTGACAAGCCAGTAGATTACCGCGCTTGGAATCTTCCATACTGAATCTTTTCAGTATGGTGTCGATGTACCTGGACTGTGAAAGTCCTAATATCCTCTTGGATCTGTCACGATAGATCCGGATCCCCAGAATGTATGAGGCATCACCCAGGTCTTTCATGGAGAACCTGTGTGACAAGAACCCCTTGACAGATTGTAGCATAGGAATGTCATTTCCTATTAAGAGAATGTCATCCACGTATAAAACGAGGAATACTACAGTTCTACTATAGATGCATGGTTCATCTAGATTTTTGATAAAGCCAAATTCCTTGACCGTCTCATCAAAACAGATGTTCCAACTCCGTGATGCCTGTTTTAGTCCGTAGATGGACTTAAGCAACTTGCACACCTTACCGCTGCTCCCACTCTGAATAAAACCCTCTGGCTGGTCCATATAGACACACTCCTCTAAATTTCCATTTAGAAAAGCGGTCTTTATGTCCATCTGCCAAATCTCATAATCGTGGAAGACAGCAATGGCAAGAAGGATCCGAATGGATTTCAGTATAGCCACTGGAGAAAAGGTTTCGTCATAGTCCAAACCAGGTCTTTGACGAAAACCCTTTGCAACAAGTCTAGCTTTATAGGTCTCAACCTGTCCATCTACACCAATCTTCCTTTTGAAGATCCACTTGCATCCTACGGGTTTTACCCCGTCTGGAGCAATGTCCAACGTCCTGTTGGAGATAGTGCCCTCATAGTCAATTATTGGATCGCAGGTACGTGATTGCAATGATTGCGGAGGACCTATCCCGGTAGGACAGTCTTACTCGAGATGATAGTATGCTATCTGGTTTGCCTTTATCAGTCGTGTACATGTTCAGGTGACTGATTGCATGTTACACTTTGATAGAGCCCTTAGGATCTTGCTTTACTACCAACTGTATGAGGGCGATTATATACGTGAGAGTTGGGTAGTTTATATGCATATCCTTAATTGTGGTCCCTAGTCGTGGGAGTTTCGAGACAGGGCATCGATACTCCGGAGTAGACTAGTGTATACAATCGAGACCCCGACGAGGGGCGGTGGCCGGTCTCACAAGCCACTGGTGTCAGTTGGATCACCTAAGATGTATACAGGTGCTCATTGGGTTATGAGTACACCGGACAGGACTCGCCGGGAATCTGCTAGTTAGTATTATATCTACCGTCAGATAGCAGTTCCCTGGTGACATGTGTACAGGTTAGTTCATCGACCTGAGGTCGTCATTTGTCTCGTGTGAGTTCCCACTGTGCTTTGATTTCTACCCTACCACGGCTCAAAGGAGTCGTGCAAACAGGTAGCTTTTGGGTACAGTCCCGAGCCATATGGAGGCACGTGAGCGGATCGGCAGGGGATTCGTCTCTCCCGGTATTGGGGGCGAGGTCGTGCTGTGTCTAGGAGAGCCATTACACAAATCCATGGCCATGGTAGGAGATTTACTGGTAGGTACTCCAGTAGTATCTCAGGGTGTATTTGGGCTTCACTCCGACATGACTTATACTGCTATTGGGGGTCTGACGTTGCTAGCCCCCTAGGCAGGATATGCGATACTCATTGACGAACGGACCGGACTGTATATACATTGTCACTGTTAGGCTCAGTAGGGTTTTTCCGGATGAGTGCGCTCATCAGGTCACCCTTGAGGTCAGTCCATGGGCAGCCGTTATGCATAGCTAGTGCCGCTGACGGTTTGTGGTTAAACCCACTGCCAGGGTGCTGACGAGTCATTAGAGTCCCCCATAGACAGTTTCCCAAGTTCGGGCGAAACGTTGTAGAGGCCGTATGGTTTTATGGCAGGGTTCGGAAAATGCACGTGCGTTTACGCACGTGTCGATTTTCGGACAGGTGATACTGGTCGGCTTTGGTTTAAGCCGGTTCCGAGTATTATATTGAGTAGGTTTAATATCTTTGTCTCAGTTGCATTTGTATTCGGTCGTAATACAAATGCGGGTATATTTATACAGTTTCGGGGTTGTCCTGAAATTCGTTTCAGGATCACTTTTGGAAGTTGCCAGTTTCCAGTTATCTATCAGCCGTCTTTTAACATTTGGTTAAAGGCGGATTTATCTTTTCTTGGATGAGAGTGAGTCGAGCTTCTAGAAGGTTCTAGAAGGTTCTAGAATTTGTGACTAAGCTTTGTGACTCATGCTTTGATTTCATTACTTTCTTGTTTTGCTTAAGATCTTTAAGCAAGATATTTGTAAGTGTTCACATATGATATTTATCATATGGTCACCCCCCTCTCCTACGGTCACCTCCCTCCTTCATATATATGGCTTGCCCTCTCTCTCTCCTCACACTCACTCTCACTTGTTGATTTCATTTTAGAGAGAAAAGATTATGATAGGTTTTATCGGTGTATGGAATTTCACAGTCCATTTCATTCCATCACCCGATTCCCTCGGCAACTTCATTAACCGATCGTCCACGGATTTGGACGAAGTGAGACAAAGTCATCTACTCATTCTCTACATCAATCTTGGTCGTCTCTTTTAGCAAACTTGATGATCGAGTTGCCTCGAGTCAGAGGCGGGAGCCCGTTTGAAGAACCGATCATGTGGTGCCACCTCGACGAGGAGATCGAAGATCGACGAGATCGGAGCAGCCGCAACGGAGCGTGGGATGATGGTTGAAGAACGAAGGACTCGGATCGTTCGGTATAACCATTCTACACTCTTTACAGTTTGTTAGTTTAGCAATAATGGCAGATCCGGGTTAAAGTATACGATAGCGCCAGTTAAAAGTTTTTGTTCCGCATTTTGGCGTCTGTAGACTGCCGGGGCGCTAGCGTAGACTTACAGTGGTATCAGAGCCTAACCATTTTGCTATGCTAACTTGTGCTAACGCGTTTAAAACATCGATCCGACCGGAAATCAAAAATCGCAAAAATCGCAATTTCTTATCCCGACAGTTTCTGTTAATTTTAAACGTTCTTAAAATTTATTTCTGGATGTCTTAAAAATCCGTGCAGGGAATTATAAGAGCCACGACAAAATTTGGGGTCGTGATCCCTCCAATCCGCCGCGGAAGGGGGGCCAAACCCATGGTTTGGCCGCACATCCGCGGCCACGTGGGGAGCACGTGCTCCCAAATTTTCTCAGTAGGCTCTGTGTTGGATTTTGGGGTTTTTGGCATATAAAGTTTTGGCCCAGATTTTGTTACTGTTCACCAGTAAGCAGTGGGGCCCACTTTTCGATATTTGGTTTTTGGTCGATCGTAATTTAAACACGTTAGTTTACAGTGCTTACATTATATCTCCGACCGGGAATGTCATTTGATCGGTAAACCGCGTTTGATTGCTATAGTTCTTTTAGACGGGTTTGCGAACGTGACATTCGCGTTGATGTTCTGTGTTGTGCTGTGATGTTGCGGATTTGTCGTGGTGGATAGCAGTGTGCAATGGTAGTACAGTTTGTGTTTATTTGTACATTTGATATTGCGGGGCGAGCGTCCAACTTGTGGACAGCCGTCACTGCCTGTTGTATAATATTCTTTTTAGGGCACGGCCAGGTTGCGGTCGATGTACCTATTGTACTATTTTTCATTACTGTACTAGGTTTTGCCCCGCGACGGAGTGCACGGATAGCCGAGTTCGGGAAAGCAACGGGTCCGCATCTCATGGCTTTGAGAGGCAGAGGGGCCCCACTTCAGAATTGGCAGACTATTCGCCGCACTCGTAGGGGGTACAGGTTGACCCAAGGAGGGGTGCTCAATTTACCGGATTCCATGAAGTGCCGGGTGTTCCATTCACTATGCTGTGGGGGACTGCCTCGCTTCAGGTTTTGGCGGGTAACTTGCCGCACCCGTAGGGGTCTAGGTTTCATTGCACAGGCTATCCACACGACAGGGGAACGTCGAGTTTCAGCAGCGGCTCTGTGAAACTCGGGGATCCCAGATATCTGTATTGTTCTGTGATGCTATTGCTTTTCTGTAATGTTGCATACTATCACGCCTGGAGCGATTATTGTATATTGGTTTATATACTATTAGATGTTGTATATGTTTTACACCCGTGCTAGTCCAGTCCCCGCTCTGTCGTTAGTTAAGTAAACCTAACGGGTTATGACGGGACCCAGTGACGAATGCGGATGGCATATACGTACATTTTATTTTCGTTCTTTTCTGGTGTGATTGAATGATGGGACGGCGTTGATTCTGATCAACGCAAAGTAAAACAAATCTGTTTGAGTTGTTGGAACAATTTTAAAAAGTGTTATTGCAAAGACGTTTCCTTTTGTTATGCATAGCGGTATTCAGTGGAATATCCTGCACCTCATTCCACGAGGAAAGAGCCGAGATCCCTTTACCGGGAGTGACCTCTTTAGCAAAAGGTTTTCGCCACTATATTTTAAAAAAAAGCTATCAGGTTCCTTCAGCGATATCAAGTTCACTACGCTAAAGGTTTTTCGCCAAAAACCAGTCGTAGCCCTCCGTCACTTTTTTTGGGTATTCAGTAGTATTCAAGCTACGTATTTTGACCAACGCCAAGGCATAGTGTTTGGTAGCTGCTGGGTATTCAATTGTTGCATAGATAGATGAGTTAGTTTGGGACAGTCGTTCTGCCATTTTGGCCAACGTCAAGGGCATGTGCGGGTGGGTTCAAATTGGCAAGATAGTGACGGGTAGAACTTGGCATGTGACTTATGACATTTTGACCAACGCCAAGGTTATAAGAGCATGGGGCAAAATTAATATCAGGAGTTTCTAAAGAAACTGAAACTTGCCGAGTATGCGCATACCTTCTGGAGTATGAGTAACGTGGATGCATTCCACCACGTTATCATGCGATGAGAGTTGGATCCTGATTCCCACTGATGAGTTGGTTTACTCTTCGGGTGATCCCGATTGATTCTTCTTTAGGTTTGGAGGAGAATTTGACAGGACAGTGGGAGGTTTCCGGATTAGATAAAATGATGACCATTCTGATCTAGGTTAGAGTGCACGCAGAGTGTTTCTTTTCTCTCTCTCTCTTTAGCAGCGACCTTTGACCGACCCTAGACTATGACTCAATGACCAGGTTGACCGAACCTTCTTAAAATACAGGCTTTTTGGATTGTCTGAGTTGCATAAGTCATTGCCACTCCTTCTTTTACCCTTTGAATTTCTCAGAACACCCGTATTACTACGGATATTCACTTCCATTGGATAGATCCATCGTATGGTTATATACGAACTCGAAGGGACTTCTTCGGGGATGGATCCAGGTTCAGGAGAAATAGAATTGGTTTATTCAGTTGTCTTTTATTATCACCTTCTCTCAGGTTGCGAGAGCTCCTTGGTTTAGGAGAGTACACCTATTACGCCTATTGGATAGTCTTATTCCAAACCATAGGCTGGTGCCGAAAGGTAGGGAATGAAGAAAACCAATTAGCCTAAGTAGGGTGTGCAGAAGGTAATATGTAAAGACAAAATAAAGGGATTAGAAAGAGGGCAAAGTAAATTGCGACTGATATCATTCACGACCAAAACCGCGTACTTCATCGCCGCTCCTATTTCACCTTTAAAAAGAATAAGGTATTATTCAGTTGTCTTTTATCGTCACCTTCTCTCGAGATGCGAGTACTCCTTGGTTTAGGAGGATACACCTATTATGCTTACTGGATAGTCTTCTTCCAAACCATAGGCTGGTGCCGAACGGTAGGGAAGGAAGAAAACCAGTTAGCCTAACGATGGTGTACAGAAGGTAACGACTAAAGACAAATAAAGGGATTTGGAGAGATGGCAATAAAATATACGGTTGAAGTCATGAATTGGATTATGGAAGAGGCATTGCTATGAATACCAGGATACCCCTACGAAACATTTTAATGTTTCAGTGCATTGTTAAAGAAAAACTGTTTTCCCGATTAGACACTTACTCCAAGGGTATGTATTTACCAGGTTTCATTCTCATATCTGTATGGTTTTACAGATGATGAGTGGGAGTAAGATATTGGGAATTAGGTGATCATCCTCATTATATCGGAATTCGTTGCAATTGGTGATATTTGAGGAAATCGCCAGGGTACAGTTTTCTACCTACGACGCACAAGTTTTGAGTTGTTCAACTCAGCGGACTTATACAGAGTATTGTATGTTGTCCAAGTGTCCATCAGGACAAAGGGGTAGGTCCTCGTACTATGTTCTGTTTACTTATAACTTCTCTAGTATTTAGACAAGTGTTTCGTAGAAATACAAGGTCTAAGTTTTGAGAAGTTGTGGGTATAAGAATAAAGTGGAGAACCAGGTATCACAAGTATCGGGATTCTTCAAAGAGATCGAAGATGTAGATTCTTATGATTGGTATTCAGATGATAGTGATGGTTTTGAGAAACGTGTTTCTCTTTCAGGTTACTCATAATTGGATGGATTCCTAAGTTGAGTAATGCTGATTAGCCTCTTTTCATTAAGTTGATATGCACTGGAAACAGCTGCATGGATTGAATCTTGGTTCCAATTAAATAAGTGCCAAAGTTTCTGTATTGGATATAGAATAGTTCGTACCTTAAAAGAAATTAAGGTACGGGGAGTTGTCCAGCTTATGATTAAAACCAGACACTGGATAACTCAGGGCACGTTTCTGTAATGGCTGTTTGTGGGTTGACCCTGGCTATGACGAGGGTTGATATTCTACCATTTAGAAGATCAATAGTGACATTGTTCTTGACTCGCCACAGTTTTAGTAAAAATGGATCTTTTTCAGAAAACAGTAGTGGGAGTATGGTAGAACTGGAAGTGATTCCAGAACCGCGAACAATTACGGAAAAATTTAATAGGACCTATACATTCAATCAGGTTTGACATTCCAATAGCCACTCCGCAGGTATGGTAGGTAACCTCAGACACCCGAGAGGTACTTCGATAGCCTCAAGGACGGTGACAGGGAGGTTCTTATCTACCCAGACTTGACACTACTGTTGTTCCAGGATATGAGACCTGGTAGGAGGGTTGTCGTAGTCAGTGGGAGCAACGGAAGTATGGTGGGCAAGTAGCTTATGTCTATTTATAGACTTGAGCAGTTATAGCGGAGATAGATCATCTAATTTTGATGTGACAGTCATGGGTTTGACTTCAATCAGAATAGGGGATGGATCAGTTAAGAAGGTAGTAGGGTGTGATGTCATGGTATCTGGATGACATACACAGAGTAGGAAGTAAAATTCCTATACTACGATCGGTTGGACTGTGGTCGTCGCACAGTTGTTTCTCCAGACAGGATATAGATATAATATTTGACATTCTGGTTTCTAGATCTATGGTTTTAGATCTGGATTTGGGTAGTTTCCCAATATGGGTACTTTGACAGATATTCTAATGGTTTTTAGAATAGTTGACTCCTAGCATGGTAGTGTACCTTCAGGTGATGGAGTCACCCTCTCTAAAGGTGTCGTATAGACTAAAGGGGAGAGGGATGTGCATGATTGGCAGATCACTTGCTTAGGCAATTGAGTCAATCATGTGATGTCAAGTACCACACCAAATGTTGGTTTTGCACTAGATGCAATAAGTTTGTATTAATCCAATCCTGGAGAAACATAAGGAAGCAGTTTTAGAACATTACTACATGTTCTATGGATTTGATAACGGCAGCCTCTTTCGGGAGACGGTTATCATTCCAGGCTTCAAAGGTGACATGGATGACAGAGTGATTGTCAGAGTTTTAGTTTTCCTTCTGACGAAGGACAGTATTATGGACAGGTGGTTCCAGAGGATACTGTGGGTGGCATGGTGCCGGATACTGATTAGGTTCAGTGATCCATACAGTCTAAGAAGTTTGGATATGGAGTTCATTTATGAACTAAGGTCCCATCAGATATCCAGACATATTCTAAGACAGGTACTACTCAATTCGGGAGATGGCTTTCTCCGCGAACTTGAGATTAAGAGAGATACAGAAAGAAACTTCTAGGCGGATCCACTCACCGAGGCTATTTCTCGAACACAATAGTTTTACAAACGGGCTTTGTGAAACTGATTAGTAGAGGAGTTGGATGTTCGGTTTCACACGGGCTGTGAGTAGTCGACATCGCAATATTAGCCTTGAGTGCAAGTGGGAGATTGTTGGAGATAGTGCCCTCATAGTCAATTATTGGATCGCAGGTACGTGATTGCAATGATTGCGGAGGACCTATCCCGGTAGGACAGTCTTACTCGAGATGATAGTATGCTATCTGGTTTGCCTTTATCAGTCGTGTACATGTTCAGGTGACTGATTGCATGTTACACTTTGATAGAGCCCTTAGGATCTTGCTTTACTACCAACTGTATGAGGGCGATCATATACGTGAGAGTTGGGTAGTTTATATGCATATCCTTAATTGTGGTCCCTAGTCGTGGGAGTTTCGAGACAGGGCATCGATACTCCGGAGTAGACTAGTGTATACAGTCGAGACCCCGACGAGGGGCGGTGGCCGGTCTCACAAGCCACTGGTGTCAGTTGGATCACCTAAGATGTATACAGGTGCTCATTGGGTTATGAGTACACCGGACAGGACTCGCCGGGAATCTGCTAGTTAGTATTATATCTACCGTCAGATAGCAGTTCCCTGGTGACATGTGTACAGGTTAGTTCATCGACCTGAGGTCGTCATTTGTCTCGTGTGAGTTCCCACTGTGCTTTGATTTCTACCCTACCACGGCTCAAAGGAGTCGTGCAAACAGGTAGCTTTTGGGTACAGTCCCGAGCCATATGGAGGCACGTGAGCGGATCGGCAGGGGATTCGTCTCTCCCGGTATTGGGGGAGAGGTCGTGCTGTGTCTAGGAGAGCCATTACACAAATCCATGGCCATGGTAGGAGATTTACTGGTAGGTACTCCAGTAGTATCTCAGGGTGTATTTGGGCTTCACTCCGACATGACTTATACTGCTATTGGGGGTCTGACGTTGCTAGCCCCCTAGGCAGGATATGCGATACTTATTGACGAACGGACCGGACTGTATATACATTGTCACTGTTAGGCTCAGTAGGGTTTTTCCGGATGAGTGCGCTCATCAGGTCACCCTTGAGGTCAGTCCATGGGCAGCCGTTATGCATAGCTAGTGCCGCTGACGGTTTGTGGTTAAACCCACTGCCAGGGTGCTGACGAGTCATTAGAGTCCCCCACAGACAGTTTCCCAAGTTCGGGCGAAACGTTGTAGAGGCCGTATGGTTTTATGGCAGGGTTCGGAAAATGCACGTGCGTTTACGCACGTGTCGATTTTCGGACAGGTGATACTGGTCGGCTTTGGTTTAAGCCGGTTCCGAGTATTATATTGAGTAGGTTTAATATCTTTGTCTCAGTTGCATTTGTATTTGGTCGTAATACAAATGCGGGTATATTTATACAGTTTCGGGGTTGTCCTGAAATTCGTTTCAGGATCACTTTTGGAAGTTGCCAGTTTTCAGTTATCTATCAGCCGTCTTTTAACATTTGGTTAAAGGCGGATTTATCTTTTCTTGGATGAGAGTGAGTCGAGCTTCTAGAAGGTTCTAGAAGGTTCTAGAATTTGTGACTAAGCTTTGTGACTCATGCTTTGATTTCATTACTTTCTTGTTTTGCTTAAGATCTTTAAGCAAGATATTTGTAAGTGTTCACATATGATATTTATCATATGGTCACCCCCCTCTCCTACGGTCACCTCCCTCCTTCATATATATGGCTTGCCCTCTCTCTCTCCTCACACTCACTCTCACTTGTTGATTTCATTTTAGAGAGAAAAGATTATGATAGGTTTTATCGGTGTATGGAATTTCACAGTCCATTTCATTCCATCACCCGATTCCCTCGGCAACTTCATTAACCGAACGTCCATGGATTTGGACGAAGTGAGACAAAGTCATCTACTCATTCTCTACATCAATCTTGGTCGTCTCTTTTAGCAAACTTGACGATCGAGTTGCCTCGAGTCAGAGGCGGGAGCCCGTTTGAAGAACCGATCATGTGGTGCCACCTCGACGAGGAGATCGAAGATCGACGAGATCGGAGCAGCCGCAACGGAGCGTGGGATGATGGTTGAAGAACGAAGGACTCGGATCGTTCGGTATAACCATTCTACACTCTTTACAGTTTGTTAGTTTAGCAATAATGGCAGATCCGGGTTAAAGTATACGATAGCGCCAGTTAAAAGTTTTTGTTCCGCATTTTGGCGTCTGTAGACTGCCGGGGCGCTAGCGTAGACTTACACGTCCATACTTTATTGGTGTACATAGACTCCATTTCGGTCCGCATTGCATCTAGCCATTTTACCGAGTCAACGCTCTAAACGGCCTGTTGGAAGCTAGTAGGCTCATCATAATCTATGATGCAACCTCTCTATCCCCGTCTATAAGAAAACCGTAGTATCTCTCGGGCGGATGAGACTGCCTACTACTCCTGCGGAGCGGCGTAGGAATGTCCTGTTCTTTTGAACCCTCTGGTTCCACTAAGCTTTCAGTAATAGTCTGTGGTTCTGGAATTTCTTCCAGTTCTACTGCGCTCCCACTTATCTGGTTTTCCAAAAACTCAGTTTCCAAGAAGTAGGCATGACGAGAAACAAAAACCTTTTGTTCCTCTTCGCAGTAGAAGAAATATCCCTTGGAGTTCTTTGCCCACGAACTTGCATTGTACTGAGCGTGCCTCGAGTTTGTCCGCATGCTGCTTTTTGACAAAAGCTGGACATCCCCATGTCTTAATGTGATTAAGATAGGGTCTCTTCCTACACCACATCTCATATGGTGTAGTAGGCACAGTCTTAGTTGGAACTCGGTTCAAAAGGTATGCAGCTGATTCTAGCGCATACTCCCAGAATGATCGCGGTAACTCAGCGTTACTCATCATGGACCGTACCATATCCAATAGGGTTCGGTTCCGTCTCTCCGATACACCGTTATGTTGCGGAGTGTATGGAGGAGTAAGCTGAGAGAGAATTCCGTTCTCTTTTAAATAGTTCAGGAACTCGGCACTCAAGTATTCACCACCTCGATCCGATCTTAGAATCTTGATACTTTTGCTGGTTTGTTTTTCTACTTCATTCTTATATTCCTGGAATTTTCCAAAGGCTTCGGACTTATGTTTCATTAAGAAGACATAACCGTACCTTGAAAAGTCATCCGTAAAAGTAATGAAGTAAGAATAACCGCTTCGCGCGTGTGTAGACATTAGACCGCACACGTCGCTGTGTACGAGTCCCAAGAGCTCGCTCGCTCTTACTCCGTGTCCAGTGAACGGAGTCTTTGTCATCTTTCCTTTGAGACAGGATTGACAAGTGGCATACGATTGATATTCGAACGGATTCAAATATCCTTCTGTATGTAACTTCGTCAACCTTCTCTCATTGATGTGACCCAGTCTACAATACCATAAGAAAGTCTGATTGATTTCTGGAGACTTTCTTTTGTGTGTTTTCTGGACATTGAAAATCTGTGGTTGGTTTAATACGTATATACCATTGCTTAATGTACCTGACCCAATCAGAACTTGATTAAGGTGAATGTTTACAACATTACTTACAAACGCAAATTCATAACCTTCTTTAGAAGTCAAAGATATAGAAATGATATTACAAGTTGCGTTGGGTACAAAAAAACAATTACGCAAAACCAAAACATGTCCATCTGACATTCCCAGGTGATAGTCCCCCACGGCTTTAGCATCCATGCTAGCTCCGTTTGCAACTTTGAGGGTCATGTCACCTGCCTTCAAAAACCTACGGTTTCTCAACGCCTGCAAAGAATTACAGATATGAGATCCTGATCCGGTATCCAATACCCAGGAAGTAAAGTTTATTGAAAGACAGTTATCAATAACATACACACCTGAAGCTGAAGCCGCAACCTGCTTCAGTTCCTGTGTTCTGGCCTTCCAAGCCCTGCAATCATTCTTCCAGTGTCCCTTCTTATGACAATAGAAGCATTCTTCTTTATCCACAAGCTGCCCCGCTTTCTTTGTTGCTTTTGCTTTTGCTTTTCCCTTCGTATCCACTTTACTAACACCGCCCCTTGGTTTGGCGGGGGCTTTCTTCTTCTTTCCCTTGGCTTTCGCCTTGGACCTAGAAGAGGAAGATCCTCCTACAAACAAAGTGGATGTTTCCCTACCTTTCTGTAGGGTGCCCTCTGCGCTCCTCAGCATGTTGAGGAGTTCTGAAAGTTCAACTTCCTTTTCTTGTAAGTTGAAGTTCAGGATAAACTGGGCGTAAGTGGAAGGAAGGGACTGGAGAATCAAGTCCGTATAGAGCTCATTCTCCAACGTGGTCCCAAGGTCCGCGAGCTCTTCTATGTAGCCAATCATCTTAAGCACGTATTCCGCTACTGATGATCCGACGGCCAACCTTGCCTAAAATAACTTCTTCGATATTTCGTATCTTGCGATACGAGACTGCTCTCCATACAGTTCTTTTGTATGGAGAAATATGGATTCGAGGTCCATATTCTCGTGCCTCCTCTGATGTTCGTTGTCCATAGAGGCAAGCACGAGGCACCTGGCCTTCGCGCAATCGATCTCCCAAGTCTTACGGATTTCCTTATCCGTGACGCTGGAGGTGGGACCTGGGACAGGGGGAGCTTTGGTGGTAAGAAGATCCCCCAGCTTGTCGTAAGTGATTGCCATTTTGACATTCCTGAGCCAATCTTTGTAGTTTGGCCCTGTCAGTATGTTTTTATCTAGAAGTAACTTAAGTCCAGTCATGTTGATTGGTCGCTGCAATTAGGAGAGAGAGAAGAAACACTCAGCATGATGCTCTTGCAAGTTTAGAGTGGTTTTTAGTTTGTCTAAACAGGATGGCTCCCACTGTTTCTCGAATCCCTCCTCAAACCAAAAAGGAAGAATTAGTCAGGATCAATCTCACCGTACAATACTTGCTTAACCATTCAGCCAGGCTAGTGTCAGTACTTCGAGAGAGGTTTTCCAACGCTTTCGCGAAGTTCCTTAATTTAAGAACCTCTTTCCCTGGGGGCGTAGCCCCGCTAACACCTTTCTAGACACCTACTAGGTTTATAGCATTGATCGTTAAGTGAGAAATTTCCCGAGGAGTAGCATATACTCACAGTAGGATTGGGATCCAAATATCATCGCGTGACAAAACTGAAGGAATCCTACCAGAATCATCATACTCCAAATAGTATGCAACACTAGCAAGTTTCAGTTCTTTTGAAACTCCCGATGTGGATCTTTGCCCCATGCTCTTATGACCTTGACTTTGGCCAACAAATCATAAGTCACATGTCAAGTTCTACCCGTCGTTCTCCAGGTTAATTTGAATCCACCCGTACCTACCCTTGACTTTGGCCAACAAGGCAGTACGACTGTTCCAAACCAACGCATCTATCTATGTTGCACATGAATACCCAATAGCTACCAATCACTATGCCTTGACTTTGGCCAACAAACATAGCTTGAATACTATTGACTATTCATGTGAAACGACGGAGGGCTACGAATGGTTTTGGCGAAACCGTGAACGTAGTGAACTTGATATAATCGATGGAACGGGATAGCTTTTAAAGGGAGTGGCTCAAGCTCCGCATTTAAAAGTTGGTTTTGAAAAGAACCGAGTGGTTTTTCGAAAGTGTTCCAACGACTTTTACTTGGTTTATTTTCTTGCATTAGTTCTTTTAATGCGTGATATTCTTGCATTAGTTCTTTTAATGCGTCCTATCATTTAATCCTACCATTGCAGAAAACAACCAAAATATGACGTACGCTTATGCCATTCGCATTTGCCACGGGGCCCCGTCATTACCCGTTAGGTTACTTAACTAACGACAGAGCGGGGGCTGGGCTAGCGCGGCTGTAAAACATAAGCAACGCCTAAATAATATCATATATAGATATATTGCAATGATAGCCATTTCAGATCACAGATGAACACATTGGATATACTAGGAACCCGCAATTCGTACGAGCCTGTAACGAAAAGCAGATTACACGGTCGCGGTGAATAGCCAAAACCCCACCCAAGACCCCTACGGGTGCGGCAAACTACCCGCCAAGTACCCGAAGCGAAGCAACCTCCCTCAACCCCGTGAGTAGGCCACTCGGCACTTCGGGATACCCGGTAGTTTGTGCACCCCCTCCATGGGTCTATCCTAGGAGCAAAAACAGTAAAAAGAAATTATACAATGACAGCTACAACCCCGACCCGGTTGTGCGGCCATACAAATAATTATTACATCAATTTACAAATTTACATGAATTGAAAGAAAAGAAAACTCTCGTCTCCCAACCCCCGGCTATTCACCCGTGACAATCCAATGAATTCATATACACAAACCAATAACATTACAGATCACAGATTTGTATAACTCCCACTAATCGACATATAGCGATTAGCAGACGTTCAATACAAATATCACATCACAGAAATAAACCCGTCAGCTTAAGTCATAAGAAACTCGATCAAAATACGATTTTTAAAGCCCCAAAAACAAAATTTTCTTTCTGGAAAATCTGGGCTGAAAAAACATATACCAAAATTCCCAAAATACCCCATAGAACAAACTGCAATGAAGACGATCCACAGAGGAGCTTAGTCGGCCGCGGAACCGCGGCAATAGCAAGCTATTGCCGCGTTTCCGCGGCGGTTTGGTGGGATCTCTGGACCGTTTTTCTACAGTATACTATAAAAATCCTGAGTCGATTTTTGAAGCATTATTTATTACTTTTACAGCACTTTGAAAATCGACAGCAAGTTTGAAATCGGGGTGTATTTCGCGACTTTTTGTCCGATCGAATTTCTAGTTACTATGCTAACATGTTAGGTAGTGTTTAACTAGGCTCTGATACCACTGTAAGTCCATGCTACCTCTCCCGGTACTTTGGGGCATGCAGAATTTGGTGAAAAACAATTTTCTAGAGGCGGTAACATGGACTCAAAACCGGATCTTTGTTAAACTATCTACCTAACAACCTAACTAGGAGTTGTTAACTACTCGGTTAGGGGGTTATACCTTTCTTTCTTGAACTCCTTCGCCTTTGACTCTCGATGGTGTACGGATTGGCTTCACTCCGTCTTCTCCTTGCGCCGAAGATCGATCCACCTGAAAGCTTCTACCTTTGGCTTCTTCTTCGAGATTTGAAGAAACTAGTTCACTCGGTTTGCTAAACCTTGTGAACTAGAGTGAGTAGAGAAGAGTGTGTTGGGATTATACTCTATGGTTCTTGCTTCTCAACACATGAAACAAGTGAACCATAGACTAAAGAGAGGGAGAGCAAGAGGAAGAGGATGAGAGCTCAAGAACAAGAGAGAGAATGAAAATGATAGAATGAGAAAGACTTTTCTCTCTTGGCTCTCATAATCCAAAGCCATCATAACAAATCATAGCAATCAAGTATTATGTGATGGTTTAAGCTACAATAGCCATATCATTTCATGCACTCATTTTTCACAAGAGAACAAGCAAGCAAAAAGTCTTTGCCATGAAATGATAACCATTGTCATCATGATGGTCAACTAGTCAAACCTAGTCAATCGGTCAACACAGTCAACAAGTCAACAAAGTCAACCCCTCAACAACCATGTCACCATAATACTTAATTAATATTATTATTAATCATATATCATATTCTCATTAGGGTTGAGCAAAAAGTCAATAGTCAACAGTCAACAACCCTAATGAGAATCCTCTGCCTCTGTCTCTCCGTCAACTGTGCATACACACCCGCATCCGCGTTCCGAGGAACACGAATACATACTGGATAAAACCAATCCCAAAACGTACACTAGGATATGGCTTAAACCAAAGCCCGCTAGTGTTAACTGTCCGGACACTGTATGTGCACAAGTGCACGGATGTGACCGAACCCTGTCGCAAAACCATGCGACCTGTCGCAAAACCATGCGACCTCTACTCTTTTGCCTAAAGGCGAATAGCTTTCTGTGTGAGACTCTAAAGACTCGACACTACGCTGGCAGTGGGTTTAACCACAGACCGCAAGCGGCACTAGCTGTGCGTAACGATCCCCAGGTAGATGCCGACAAGAAGACTGACGAGGTGAAACCCATCTAAACTCCTACTGAGCCTGAATGTGACAGTCTCCGTACAGTCCGGTCTGTTCGTCTGATACATCGTATGGCAGGCCTAGGGGGGCGGTAAACGTCAGTCCCCTAATAGCGGTACAAGTCGTGTCGGAATGAAGCCCAAAACACCCTAAGATAACACTGGAAGCCTACCAGTATATCTCGCTTGCCCTGGCCAGGGACTACTCGTGTAATGGCTCTGCTAGACACAGCGCGATGTCAACCCCCAATACCGGGAGAGACGAATCCTGTCTAACCGTCACTGCCTCCAAGTGCTTCGGGACTGCACCCAACTACTACCTGTTTGCACGACTCCTTTGAGCCGTGGTAGGGTAGTAATCAAAGTACAGTGGGAACACACTCGAGGCGAAGTGGCAGTGTCAAGTCAGCGGACTAAGCTGTACTCATGTCACCTGGGAACTGATAACTGACGATAGGTATAATACCAACCGGTCAGTTCCCGACGAGTCTTGTCCAATGTACTCGTAACCCAACGAGCACCCGCATACTATCTCTAGTACGACGTACTGATGGCTGTGGGACAGACCATCTCCCACACTGGGATGAGAAGCGCATACGCTAGTCTACTCCGGAGTATCGATGCCCTGTCTCGATAGTCCTGCGACTAGGGACCTACATAAGGATGTGCTTATAGATTACCCAGCCCCCATTAGTGTGACTGCCATCACAACGCTGGTAATCAAGCAAAGTACCTAAAGGCTCCACTAATGTGTATAAGTGATATACTAAAATAAACACATGTACACATTGAAGTAGAAACAAACCAAGTAGCATACTACTATATTGAGCAAGATTGTTTATACAAGGTGAATATCCCAAGCATCCATTAAGCAATATACAAACTAGTATGATACAGTAATGGCCTCTAGGGCATATACACTAACAACACACGTGAGTGACACGTGGCGCATTTGGCGCTGAGCATTAGCCCATGAGCGCAGTGCACTATTTCAAGAGCGCCAAGCACTGGTTATTTAAGTGGCGCGTCTGTGATTGACACGTGGCGCACTTGGCGCTGAGTGCCAGCCTATGAGCGCAGTGCGCTATTTCAAGAGCGCAAAGCGCTAGTTATTTAAGTGGCGCATCCGTGATTAACACATGACGCATTTGGCACTGAGCGCCGGTCCAAAAGCGCAGAAGCGCAGTTCAAGGGCGCAAAGTGCAGTTCCAGAGCGCAAAGTGCAGTTCCAGAGCGCAAAGCGCATCTGATCAATTTTATGATCCAAAAAGAGACTTTGTCTCAAGATTCTAAGAACAAAAGTTCTTCAATTTCTTTTATCGATGAAAGGCTTTGCCTTTATGGATCTGTGATCCTCAAGAGAATTAAATTATTCTTCCTCCTTTTTAAGATGTTTATGATCTTTCCTTGTAAAAGATCTTTGTCTTGTAGATCTATGATCTGTGAGAAAGAAGTAAATTCTTCTTTTATTTATGAGATGATTTCATCTCTATGTTCATCATCATTTTTTTTACCTTGAAGAAAAAGAATCTTCTTCCGAGAGCTTGCTCTTTATCTTTGAATTTCTCAAAGTTTATGGGAGGGTTTCTCTATATAAGACTTGAATTCTTGGGGCCTTTATATAGGGCAAGCTGATTAGTTCAATCAGTTAAGGAGATCTTTTCTCCAATTGATTTGGGGAATTTCCCATCGTTGGATCGTTGATCTAAGGGCTTCTGATTTACAGAAGGTAATCTTCTTGTTTTCAAAAAAAATTGGGAAATCTTCTAAGCGAAATTTATTCTGTATTTTTAGTGATTTTTTAATCACCATTGGATCATTGATCCAACGGTGCTCTGATTTACAGAGCACAATCTTGTTATTTGGAAAGATTTTGAGAAATCTCTTCTTAACAGAATTTAATTCTGATCAATTAATGATTTATCATTATTATTAGATCTTTGATCTAACGGTGGGGAGCTTTTAGTTCTAGTGCTAGCGCACCCGTGCTTTGCACGTGGTGCGCTACTTCGAGCGTAGCGCACCCATGCTTTGCACATGGTGCGCTGCTTAGGGCGCAGCGCACTTGGCGCTGCACCTGAAGCGTTGCTTCATTTCAAAATTTAAATTTCAAACAGAGTTTTGCTCTGATTGGGGGAAACAAATGTCCCCCACCGTTGCGCTCACGTGGCCCACATGTGAGTGCAACGGTGGCAGCTTCTGCGCCCTTGGATCAACTCAGAAGTTGAAAAGGTTTATCAATGCCTATAAATAGGACCCTTGGCCCTCTGAGATGACCATTGTTCATCTTCTTAATTCTGAGAATTATTATTCTCCCACAGAGCATAGCTCTTCATCTTAAGAACTTTCTTAAGGACAGAACTCTGTCAAAATTTAGGTAAAGATTAAAACTTTTAATAATCTAGGGTTTCACCCATTAATAGAGCTTTGCTCTTCATAAATCTTTGATCTAAAAAAATTATTATTATGGTTTTACCCATAACAGAGCTTTGCTCTTCATAGATCTTAGATCTAAAGAAAACCTTTTGAGGGTTTCTTGACCCAAGCGTCAGAATTTAAATTATAGCACAGACGGTTGACTTTTGTTCTTTTTCACGCAGGTGATATGTCTTTTGACACTTCCTTTCCGTTCGTTCGCTCAGAAGGCGGATTTCCTGAAGCGCCCGTAGACCGGGAGGTTATTGCGCTGATCAAGGACCATGACCCGGAGCACAAGAATCTTCATTTGTGGGGCAGATGGTATGATCAAATTATCAGAGGCTGCCGGAGCTTTTCTTGTGCAATGCCCTCGGAGCCTATCTCTGCGATCCCTTATGCAGATGCACCCCCGATCAATTATACTGTGGATGAGGTAAATTGGACTTCAGAAGGTCTCCTTCAGCGTTCTATTACCGCAGTACCCATGCAGCCGCCGGTGGCTTTGGACACCCTAGGACGGCGCATATGTCAGGATGAGTCGCTCCCTTGGGGACAGCCCTATAACATCGGACTAACTCCCCGTCATCCGGCCGGATACTTACAGTGGGCCCGATATATCTTATCGGCAAAGAAATCGCGGCTGCTGAAACTTGGCTTATACCCTGCGATCTACGCTTCCTTGTTCCAGTATTCTGCACCTCCCAATATGGTGGATCAAGGCATTTTTAGAGCAGTGGAACATTCCGACCCACACTTTCCTCCTATTGGATCGAGAGGTCCCCATTTCCTTAGAGGAATTTGCCAAGGTTTATGGTTTACCAGTTAGGGGAGAGCACTACGAGGAGCTGCTTCCTCCAGATGAGTATGTTTTTGCCACAAAATCAGTGGTGATGGGTCTTACCCCAGAGAATGCCATTCAGCACCAATTCCCAAGTCTGATAAAGGTGTTGAATATGTATGAGAGCCTCTTTCTTGAATCCGGAGGCCGGGGGGTCAGCTTTGTGTAAGTCCACGTTGCTCACCCCGGTTCTTACGGGGAGGCGAAAACGGCGAAAAACAATAATTTTGGCGCAAGGCAACATGGACTTAAAAGCCGGATCTTTGCTAAACTAGAAACTAGCAAACAACTAGAGGCTTTAACTACTATGCCGTAGAAATTATACCTCACGGAATCGGTCCTTCGGGTCTTCATTCCGCTGTCCCGTTCGTCCGTCCAAGCTCCGAGTGTCGATCCGGATCTTGGTCACCTCCACGGCCTCCTTGAGTCGAAGACGATCCACCCGAGAGATGTACACCGAGCTCCACCTCGAGCCGAGGCAACTAGGGCAACGAGATTGCTAGTCAAGAAGCCCTAGGATGTGTAGAGGAGATATATGGAAGTGTTTGTCAAGTGGGATCCTTTTTCTCTCAACACATGAGATCAAAGGATGAATTTCAAGAGGAAGAAGATGAAGGATATTTTGCAACCATAGAGCTCTTCTTTTCTTCTCACTTGAACAAGAGAGAGAATAAGAAAAGAATTATGAACTAAAGAAAAGAACCATGGTTGCAATAATATACAAAATCATCATTACTAATCCTATCATGATAAAGTTGATGGCTACATTGAAATGACCATTTTCATAATCAAAAAGAAAATGAAAACCAAAGAATACTTTAGATCTTTCAAGAAGATCCTAGTCAACTTTGGTCAGACGGTAACAAAGTCAAGATGGTCAAATGGTCAAAGCAATTAGCCATAACATAATTATCAATAAAAGGATTAGTAAATAATGTCTCCAGCTCATAATGGTTTTGACTAAACGAATTGCCAAAACCCTAATGAGCCTGCCACATAATGGTTTTGGCCGAACCAACTGCCAAAACCCTAATGAAGCACCTCCTCCTTCATCACTCCTCAAAACTGTACATACACACCCGCATCCGCATTCCGTAGAATGCGAATGCACAGAAGACAAAACAAATCCATCCGTGCAATACTAGGATCTGGCTTAAACCAAAACCCACTAGTATTGCCTGCCCGAATAGCATACGCACACAAGTGCACGTAAGTGATCATAGCCCTGCCGTAAAACCATATGGCCTCTACATGTTTCACCCAGTGCAGGGAAACTCTCTGTGTGGGACTCTAAAGACTCGACACTACGCTGGCAGTGGGTTTAACCACAGACCGCAAGCGGCACTAGATGTACGTAACGGTCCCCAGGTAGATATCGATAAGAAGGTCGATGAGGTAAACCCATCCGAACTCCTACTGAGCCTGTATGTGACAATCTCCGTACAGTCCGGTCTGTTCGTCTGATACATCGCATGACGGGCCTAGAGGGTAGTGAACGTCAGTCCCCTAATAGCGGTACAAGTCGTGTCGGAGTGTATGATCGAACCCTGCCATAAAACCATACGGCCTCTACAACGCTTCGCCCGAACTAGGGAAACCCTCTGTGTGGGACTCTAAAGACTCGTCAATACACTGGCAGTGGGTTTAACCATAAGCACGTCAGTGGCACTAGCTATATGTAACGGCTACCCGGGTATTGAGAGAAAGGGAGGCCGACGATCGAACTCGTCCTGAAACCCTACTGAGCCTGTCTGTGACAATCTCCGTACAATTCGGTCTGTTCGTCTAAGAGTATCGCATATCGGGCCTGGGGGGATCGTAAACGTCAGACTCCTAAAAGCGGTATAAGTCGTGTCGGAGTGTAGCCCAGAACACCTTGAGAAACTACTGGAATACCTACCAGTAAATCTCACTTGCCTTAGCCAAGGACTTTGTGTAATGGCTCTCCAGACACAGCGCGATATCAACCCCCAATACCGGAGAGACGAATCCTATCTAACCGCCACTGCCTCCAAGTGCTTCGGGACTGCACCCAACTACTACCTGTTTGCACGACTCCTTTGAGCCGTGGTAGGATAGCAATCAAAGAACAGTGGGAACACACTTGAGGCAAAGTAGCAGTGTCAAGTCAACGGACTAAGCTGTACTCATGTCACCTGGGAACTGCTCCTGACGATAGGTATAATACCAATCAGCAGTACCCCTACAAGTCCGTCCGGTGTACTCATAACCCAATAAGCACCTGTATACTATCTTAGGTGAACCAACTGACACCAATGGCTTGTGAGATCAGCCACCGCCCCTCGTCGGGGTCTCGATCCGTATACACTAGTCTACTCATGGAGTATCGATGCCCAGTCTCGAAACTCCTACGACTAGGGACACTTTAAGGATGTGCTTATAGACTACCCAACTCTCACGTATATGATCGCCATCATACTGCTGGTAGTCAAGCAAGAATCCTATGGGCTCTATCAACGTGTAATAGTGATCTGTAATGTCACCTGAAGCATGTACACGATGATAAAGACAAACCAGATAGTATACTATCATCTCGAGTAAGACTGTCCTACCGGTATAGGTCCTCCCTCAATCATTGCAATCACGTGCCTGCGATCCAATAATTGACTTTGAGGGTACTATATCCAACACGTAGGGTGTACGACATTGGCTTACAGTCAACACCCTATGATTAATAGATGAACGAGACATATGAGGTCACTTGTGTCTATAAGTTTGTGATAGGACTGTGACTGAAATTTGGTCGTACGACGTTGATTTCCTCAGGGAGGAAACGGCAAGCAATTTTCTCAGGGAGGAATTTACGCAAAAGACAGAAATAGGTCAGGATTTGGGATTCTACGAAATTGAGGAGTCTCCTAGCCGGTCAGCAGTGCAGAAAGAATAGTTTCTTCAGCGGCTGGCGACAGTGGGAGCGATCATTCTGTTGATGGCTCGGAGCCAATCACGGATCCTCAAGAGACTTGTAGATAGTGTTGTGGATTGACAACCCGACAATATTTTGATATCAAAAGGGAGACGTGTATGGTAACTCCGTATTGGTTGCGGAACCCAAGTCATTTGTGGGCGCTATTTCTAGGCCTACTTCAAAGAAGTGAATAACGACGATGCAAGAGATGCAAGAGTCCACGGTAAAAGATCATGTCTAGTATTTGATCGATTATCCTACTTAACATAAGACTATTGATAAAAACTAGGTTTGTCGAAGTCTTGCGAGATGAGGAGGATACTGTAGAGAGATACAAGGCACGCTTGTTGGCAAAGGAATTCACCTAGCATAGATGGAAAATGAATAGACACTTTTCACCTGTGGTGATACTTGTGTCTATTTCACCTTCCCTAACTAATTGTTACATATAAAGATTTTGAACTAGTCCTAGGGATTTAGATTATTTTCTTGATGGAGATTTGATAAGGAGATCTGGAAGATCAGCCTATGGATTTCAACGCCAACATAACTTGAGTAGACTTAGAGAGTACATTTATGACTTGAAACACTTATCCAAGCAGTTGTTGGTTCGATGTCATCAATAAATATTGGATATAGACTGGCGATAATTGAATATGACAACTGTAAATTCAGAGATCTCGTTGTGAAGGATGTTGTGATGACCAAAAGTGGCTTGGAGACAATGAATGCCACTTAAAGTGGTTGTTTCTCACTATAGAGGACACGCGAGATATTGAGTTTGTGCTATGAAATTGGATCCATGAAGAGCCGTTTCAAGAGCATTCTATGTTTTGTCTTCGGAGACTCATATAAGTTATGTCTTAAAACGGTTCAGCCTGCACGATCACTCTCCAATTGATTACTCCATTCACTATTGGATATGTTTTTAGTCTTGATTTTTGCTATAAGACTCTAGACGTAGAGAGACAGATTTTTTGGGTTCAATTTTGCATAGTCAGTAGTCAAATGTATGTATGGTGTAAACTTGATCAGATATATAACCCTTACTGATTGGACTTAGTATTAGGGTCTGCTTGTTGGGATGAAGTAACGAGAATTTTCAGCTATTTATGTGGGACAACCCACTATACCTTGTGCTATGAGAAATTAGACTTGCGGTTATGTGAACATACAAATACCGACTGGACCGACAATCTAGGTATCCGTACATTCACGTCTGCACATGTTTTCTTGCATAATAGCAGGGCCATCACTGGGAATAGCAAGAAGCATGTTGTATAGATTTTTCACCGTGGAGGTGGAATATGCAACTACCTCGGTAGAGCCAAAAAGGCTACTAGGCTGAAGTCATTCTTCGGGAGTCTACGTGTGATTTCGCACGCAAGAAAAACATGGTTTCTCTCTATCGTGACATCAGGTCAATGATAGTATACTCAAAGGATTCCATATATATGGGAAATTGAAGTACTTATAGATCTAACGACACTTCATCAAGAAGTTAGCGGTATGAGAACGTGGTCTAAGCTATAGGGTTTTCCTTCAGGTCAGACGATAGGGGATTCGATGACGAAGGAAATGGCCAAGTGACGCTATGTGCGTTTTGGGCTTCGTCATGGATGATGTATTACATTTCAGATAGTTTGATAGACCTTACTCTTATGTTTGGAATTATTATTATGGATGGCGACTTTTTATAAATGCATATTTTGAGATTGATTATGCGTTAATTTCTTTCTTTATGATCTGAGATCGATGGATATGTCTATGTTTTTGTTTAACCATTTTAGGCATGGAGTACAAGTATACAAGGTACACGAAGTGTACAGGGTACACGATGTATGCAAGGAACACGTTTAATAAGGATACGTCCACAGGTAGGAACTCTCTATCACACAAGAAATCCCTTTTATATTAGAGAAGCATACGAAAGTGAGACTAGGTGTTAAACGTCATCTGCTCGGAGTAATGACGGTGATGTTGTATACTAGGTATGGTGACGGTGGGAGCATTTAAAAGAGTCACCCTGACCGAGTCAGGAAGAGGTCGCCATGTGTTCGTTATGTATATGTCCTAGAGGCCATTATTGTACATATGATGTATATTATAGTGGATACTTGGACATAAATAGAGAAGACTTTCTTGCTCGACATGATAGTATGCTATCTGGTTACACTTTGTCTTAACATGTTGACTTGTATTGTGATACTGTCTTGCTCTCACATGCTGACGAAGCCCTTAGAATGCGTACTTGATTACCAGGAATATTATGGAGATCATACTAGTGGGGCCAGGGTAGTCCATAAGTACATCCTATAATTGTTCCTAGTCGAGGGTGTATCGAGATAGGGCATCGATATTCCTGAGTAGACTAGCGTATACGCTTCTTGACCCATATGATGGGCGATATATGATCCCACATCCATTGGTGTTTGACATCAAAGATGGTATACGGGTGCTCAGTGGAGACTGGATACACTGAACGGACTCGCCGAGAACTCCTAGTTGATATTATACCTATCGTCAGATAGTAGTTCTCTGGTGACACTGGTACATGCTAGTCTGTAGACCCGAGATCGTCATAGAGTCTTGTGTGATTCCCACTGTGCTTTGATTTCCACCTTACCACGTTCAAGAGAACGTGCAAAACGGTGGCTTTTGGGTACAGTCCCGAATCACATAGAGGCAATGAGCGATAAGAGGGGTTTCGTCTCTCCCGGTATTGGGGGTTGATGTTGCGTTGTGCTCGATTGGCTATAACTAGAAGTCCCTGGCCATGGCTGATATGGAGATCTACTGGTAAGTGTTATCGACTTGTTATGAGCCTCACATCGGCACGACTTATCGGTTACTGGGGTCTGACGTTTACCACCCTTAGACTAGATATGCGACATATCAGACGAAGAGACCGGACTGTACGGTAGTGTTACTGATTGGATTCACAGGAGTGTAAACAGGCTTGCTTGTTGATCTTCTGATCGCTCAATACTCGGGTGGCTGTTACATTTAGCTGACCGTTTGCAGCTTGTGGGTGTTTGATATGATCATCACCTACTGCCGGCGTATTGACGAGTCTTTAGAGTCCTACACAGAGGTTTCCTGGCTCAGGCAAAACGGAGTAGGAGCACATATGTGATATGTACGGGACCAAGATTAATACGTGTATGTGATACCGTATTCTATTCTCGCGATATGTGATATCAACCAGTTATATGCGATATAGCCGGGTCATCGGATCAAGTGTTGGTTCGATGAAATGATACATTTTCTATTAGTCGGTTATATGTGATATAGCCGGATTATTAAATCAAGTGTTGATTTAATAATTTAATGTATAATTATATATTGGATATATTAAATTACATTAACTAATATATGCTCACTTAAATATTTCTATTTCTCATTTTTGATACATTTAACATATATGTGATATATGTTTATTGTATTGTTTTCTTTTGCTACATAAATAATATATATGTGATATATATTATTGTGACATGCTATGTTATATATGCAACATGGGTGTATGAGAGTTACACCATATAAAAGATAATAAAAAGGCTTTTATTTATTTAAGAAATTCAAAATGAATGGAATTTGTCATGGTTGCTAGCAATGGATAACCATTGACTTAGTTCACCATTTTTGTTTTTCTTTAGATATTTATAAACCTAACCACTATCTCTTTAACTATGGTTTATTCTCTACAATGGTTAGCCATGACATATACTCATCATGATTGCATTTCTAACCTCACTCTCTCTCATTTTTCATCACTTCATCTTCTTCCTCAAGCTCAAGTGAGAGCTCTCTAGGTTTTTGAAAAGAGAGAAAAAATTGTGAAAAATTAAATTCTAAAGTGAGCAAAATTCCCACTTCATCATCCTCTTCTATACTAGCCATATGGTTTAGGGTGTTAGCTTCACTAGTTGCTTATTAGTGAAGAGATGGCTTGAGTCAGTGTTTTCTCGAAGTAGATCATCTTGAATTTTGAAGACTTCTAGCAAACATGCATCATTTACCTTGTGAAGCCTTTCAAGAGTTTGGGAGTTCTTTGATCGCAGCGAAGGGACCACTACTTGGAGCATTTGAAGTGAAGGACCGGTCTACAAAGGTTGTATTCCACAATCACTTAGTTGTAAAGTTATTTACACATGCTTTTGTCTAAATTTTTAGTTAAGATCTAGGGTTAGGGTTAAGTAGCATAGCAAAAATTTGAAAATGACATGGACGATGCCCCCCGAAACCTTGCTGTTGTGCTAAGTAACCCTACACCATGTGCTATAGGCTAAGCGATCGAAGTGGTTATCCTATGGCCAGTTTACCTGTTACTTATAGTCGTACTGGAGGTCTGACTCATCGCACAGGGTGCGAGCTTGTCGGGAGATCCCAAGCATATCGCTGGGCGATATGGCCGAGCAAGTAAATCATAAAATTATTGGACTTGGGTCCGTACAGTATAACCTTAATGACGTACGCTCTCATGGAGAGAATTTTATATCGTAGCACGTTTCTATACGACGTGCGCTTGCATCGTGCACAAAGGTGCTTGAGGGATGGATCCGATCTCTCACACTTGTGACCCTTTATGACGACCTCCTTCACGGAAGGACAGGCAGTCTATACATCCTTAGCGACACTGGGCTGTTTGGATAGGCATGTTATGAGCGTCTTCTACTTTCGCTACTGTTTTCTACTGCGATGACAATATACCGCACATACGGGGCAGTGTCATGAAAGCGGATGAATAGCAGACCTGGCTATTCATAGACGGAGGAAAATCGATTGGAATGTCTTCTGATTACATTGTAAGCGCAACTCTTATTGACGACATGGTGACGAGGCCTAAGAGTGCGATAAATCGAAAGGTATACTTAGGTGTTCAAGTACGCTTCTGAAAGGGATCGAAGGTGCTTGGGCAGGCATATCTGATTGGATCTGGGGTACGAGATTTCACGAGCCCAACATATATTTAGTTTTATTGTTTTTTTAGGGAGATCTTTATGTCGGTTCTAATGGATTTAATTGTAAGGCTACCCGCTTGCAGGTTCTCAACGGTCCACGACGTTCCAACAAACATGTATGGGTAAGACTGAAGAAGAAAATGAGGAGATTCTCAGGAAAACAATTGATTCAGGGAATCAATGGTTCAGGGAACCAGCTCAGAGAGGTATGAATGGTACCCACTCGAATGTATGAGTGGGGGTATGTTAGCCATTGGGCCCGTCCGGCCCAATATCTGCCCATATGAGTGGGTACCCCATATATTCATATATAGGAGGCTAAGATTTCATATGTGAGATATACAATAACATATAAAGAGTTTTCTAGAGAGAAAATCAAGAGAGTTGTCGTCTCCTTCTTCATTCTATTCTACTATGGTTGGCTTGTGGCGTGATCATATGGGGGATTCTTACTTCTTCAAAATATGGTTTTCCTCCGGCAGTTACGTGGAGGCGTAAGAGACCGGATCTACAACGTGACGTGGACGAGAATAACGATCCCACAAATTGGATCAGGTATATCGGTAAAATTTTAAAGTAGATACATGTTTCCGCTTTTTTGATCGTTTGTATTGTATGAACGTATCTAAAGTGAACACATGCATTACCTACCTTTTGAGAAGTTTAATCTTGAGCTCTTGTTTTGTAATAGCTTAAGATTTTGTTCATTTGTATATTTTTCTTTTTTGTAACTATTACATGTTTTTATTTAATATATAAAAATTTAGGCATCTGTCCTTCATGCTTAGATTGTTTAATTTCTCTTATTGCATTTGGGTTATTGAAATTTTTTATTGGCTCCCTGTTTAATTCTCTTATTATATTTGGGTCATTGAAATTTTTTTATTGGCTCCCTATTCGATATTTAACGTACAACTAAGCTTATATGGTGAAGAAATTCTAATTGATCCATTTCTTTAAAATATTTCTCTCTCATTATTTAGCTTTTACTAGCAAAATATTAAAAATAATTAACGATTTTCTGTACTATATAGCATCTAAAATATTGAAAATTCGAAAATAATTTTTTTTAGAGTTAAAAAATTCCGCGATTATCATTTCGCATTGCCAAAAAAAATATAGAAAAACCAAAGAAGACAGAAAATTTTGATATTTTTGAAAATAAAATATTATTTTCATGTTCTATAACATGTATCATGATTTTTGTGTGCTAACATGCAAAATATTGAAAAAATGAAGAAAACATAAAATTTTGCGGTTTTCTTGAGCTATAGCGTGTAAAATATACAAAAACGGAAGAAGAACAAAATATTGAGAGTATAAAAATTTTGCGATTTTCGTATGGTAAACAAAAAATATTGAAAATCCGAAGAGAACAAAAAAATCCTGAGATTTTTCAAGCTTTTGCGGTTTTCATATACTATAACTAGCAAAATATTGAAAAATTAAAGAAAAACAAAATATTTTTAGATTTTTGAAGATTTCATGATTTTTGTGTCGTTCAAAATAATGAAAATTTGAAGAAAACAAAAAAAAATTGGCATTTTATAAAACTTCATGATTTTTCGTATGTTGCCTGGGTTCCCAATCACTCAGAGGCATAATCACTCGGACAAGATTTTTTTGTTATGTTCGGTTATTAATATCAATCGACGATCTTTTCTTCCTGCACTTTACATAACTTGTCTCATCAATATTCAAAAATCTCCAAAGGTATTGGCAAGTAAAATCTTGAAAAACTGAAAAATAAAAAATTATGAGTTTTTTAAAATTTCATGATTTTTGTCTGCTATATAGCATGTAAAATAATTTTAAAAGAGGGAAAACAATTTTTTTTGAATTTTTTGCGATTTTATGTGCTATATATCATGAAAAATATTTTTAAAAAATGAAGAAATGGTTGTTTTTAAAGATTTCTGAAAATTTTGCTATCTTCATTTATTATATAGCCAACAAAATGTTGAAAACCCCGAAGAAAACATAAAATTTTAAATCTTTTAAACTATTGCAATTCATGCTCTGTGTAAGAAATACAATAATAAAAAACTGAAAATACATAAAATTTTGAGATATTTGAAAATTTCACGATATTGTATAACTTGCAAAAAATTTAAAACCGAAAGAAACAAATTATTTAAAATTTAGCAATTTTCGTGTGTTAAGAAAATATTGAATAATTGAAGAAAATAGAAAATTTTGAAATTTTTGAAACGTTCGTGATTTTTATATTATGATATAACAAGAAAAATATTGAAAGTTGAATAAAACGGAAAATATTGAAATTTTTGAAAATTTCGTAATTTTTGTGTGCTGTAGCAACAAAACATTGAAGATTTGAAGAAAATTTTAAAATTTTAAAAAAATTATGATTTTCATGTGCATGCAAAATATTGAAAATTTAAAGAAAACGGAAAATTTTAGGATTTCGAAGATATCCCAATATTCATGTATTACAACAAGCAAAATATTGAAATCGGAAGAGCATAGAATTTTTTTAGATTTTTCAATATTTCGTGATTTTCATGTGCTGCCATACAAAATATTTAAAAATCAAAGAAAGCCGGATTTTTTTTGAGTTTTGGAAAATATCGCAATTTTTTTGTACATGTGCTATAGCAAACAGATAATATTAGATTTTTAAAAAAGTTTGAAATACTTTAAAACGAAAGAAAAAGATTTTTTTTCTTGAGATTTTTAGAAATTTGTGATTTTCGGGTAATATTGAAAAAGCAAAGATATCAAAAAGATATTTTACTTTTAAAAATTTCATGATTTTCTTATGCCAATTACCATAAGAAGCAAAATATAGGAAAACTGAAGAAAACCGAAAAAGATTTTGAGATTTTTAAAATTTCATCATATTCATGTGCTATAATGTACAAAATGTGGAAACTTTAAAAAGCACAAAAGATTTTGAGATTTTTGAACATTCCGTGTTTCAGGTTAACAAGCAAATTATTTAAACGCCGAAGAACACTTTTTGGTTGATATTTATAAAAATTTCACGATATAACAAGAAAAATATTATAGAGTTAAAATTATATATGTGAAGGATTTACAAGTTAATCCTTCATAACTTTTACATATGAAGATCGGAAATATGAAATATTACAATTTATAAATCATATAACAATATAACAATAAACTTTTAAGTTAATATATTTTTCTTTACTTTGTACTTCGCATTGTTCCTTGTTAGTTACTAATACAAAGTGCAAATTCAAACAGGAATCTGATAAATGATTGAATATTAGTTCAGCAAATCAAATCTACAGATGTTCATTAGTGCAAAAGACATTCCATGAACCACAATAACAAAAGATATCTCTCAAAGGCTACAAAACAGAAGTCAAAATTGCAATAAATTTTTGCCTCAATATTTGAAAATTAAAAAACACTGCATCTGCAACAACAAATTGGAAAGCATGAAAGTTGAATGAAACGAGAGCCTTCTTGCTCTTCACCGTCCTTTCTGCGAGTGCTTTCGGTTGGGATTGGGATAACATCCTCTGTAACACCAGAAGAAGAATTGATTAGTGTGCTTGTAATCACTGATTACATTAAACAACCTCTAACCATGAAAAGTTTCCACTAATCTACCGTGTTTTCTTACTTAAAGTAAGCTCCCTTAAAGTGTCGCGTTTTAAGATATTTCAGTTATTAGAAAACTCGCTTGAAACAAAAGGTTTAAGGAAGCTTAATGTATTTTGATAACTTTAAGGTAGCTGGAGGGGCAAGTGACATGGATTTGGGGTTTTTGGTGGTATTTAGGAATTAAAATAAGCTAAGAAACCAAATATTTTTTATAGAAGGCAAGTTAGATAATTGGTCAGCATTGGGAGAACTGCAATGCTTATCAGAAACCGAAGCAACTATTTAACTAGATATACTTGCTCATATAATGCTGACGCACAACACACAACATATTTGATAGGGTAAAGTGAAGTGTACACACCGCAGCCAAGGCCGAAGTTGCTAGAGGCTTACCATAGGTGAGATGTGGGTCATCCCACGGAGAATGATAGTTAATGTTCAAGTTTTAGACAAGTCACCGTGAGTTTGTTCAAGATGTTTGTTCGTTATTTAGCTATGTGATAGGTCAAGTATGAAAGAAGCTTGTTAAGGTCTTCGGCTTGGGTAGTTAAGTAACGGAATTTCTTATTCTCTCCTTTGAGCTTCTCTTTGAGTTGAAGATAAAGCAATAGGCAATGGGGACGAGGTTTCAAATAAGTATAGGGGTATGTGTATATTATTTTCTTTTTTTTGTGAATATTCATTTTCTGTATAAAAAAAAGAAAAAGAAAAAGGAAAATACAAGAAAAAATGAGATGCAAAAAATTCGATGATATCTGAAAGAGATGTGAATTTTTAACTAAATCTCTTCACATAAATAATCTCTCAAAAAAAACATTTTGCAAATTTTTTATGAAAATTTTGAACACTTGATCAGGGAAGAATCGTGCACATCTTCATTTTTGTGCCAATACCAAGTTTGGAGGGTTTTGTGCAAAAATCAAAAGTATCTTTGACCAACTTTTGGACCACCCTATTTAAACAATTTTCCCCATCTTTTCAGCCCCCATCTCCCAAACCGGTGCCTTCTCAAATCCCCTAATTCTCAAATCCCTACCTCCTCCAGAAATCACCGCCCATAGCTTAAAGCTCCGACTGCCGATCAGCGGCCAACTGAACTGCGGTGACCGCCAATCGACGGCCGTTTGGCGTCCCGACCACCTGAAACTTTCGGGGGAGGTTTGAATCCTCTTTTCTCATTTCCGAGTTCTGTGCTTAAATTTGGCTGTCAATATGGTGCATAAAATGTGTTTTGAGGGCAATTTCGCTGAAGTTCTAGGACACAATATTTGGTGCATATTTTGGAGCCGAGATTAGGAACCGCGGTTGGGAATATCTTTTATATCAACCCTCCACCCCTAACGCAATTCCAAGTCTGGCAGAAATTTTTTACGATTGTGGAACAAAATTGTTTGAAAGATGTCGGGCACACTAGGCTTAATTGGGATGACGGGTAATCGTCATAACCACCGACACAATTTGTGATGTCTCACATTCATTCCACGTATAACGATTCATACTCAACCCCTCACTGTTGATGAATATGTACCCCTCATGGGTGAAAAATGCATTCGAGTGTCTAAAGGGGGGATTGAGACTGTATCGATGTATGCAAATGTGTTTACCACTTGTCAGTGACTTCAAACAAATGTTTTCGGCGCTTCACACAAGTCCATTGTCTTTGCGCTAGTTCATCATGTCATTTATTATTTAATGTTTAACGACCCGCAAATAGATATAAACATTATTTTGTTGCGTACGATCGGTGCGGCCAATGGTGCCGCTATTTGCCCTTGTCCTATGCTAGTCACACCCCTTTATAGATTATTTATTAATATGGATGAGATTAGCGTTCACTTGAACGAATCCGCTACTGTTACAACTGTGACTGAAAGAGTGACCGCTGGTTATCAAAAGCTCACTTATAACTGGTCCCTTACTGTGCCCGAGGGAGGGGCTCCCATTCCGACACCGCCACCGCGTCGGGATTGTTCGATCGTCCCACCCGCGGGCAGTTGGCCTTGCTTCACTGAATGGGCACATGCCAATCCTCACCCTCGGATGACCCGACAAACAAAAACTTCTTCCATTCGTGAATGGAAGAAGGTACTACGACGACCCTTGACCGGGCAGGACCTCCTCGGTGTTTTCTAAAACTAATGTATACCCAGCTCGGCTCGTCCCTGCGAGTGTCGGGGTAGTTTTTGTAGCAGAGAGAGGAAAGGAGAAGACTCCGACTGAAAGGGATCTCCCACAATTTCAACCGGACCAGGAAACCCGAGGAGAATCCTTCAGGAGTTCGGCACTAACTGGCCTGGGACTAACTGAAAACAATTCAGCGCCGCACTTATCTCGGAGGAGAAGGGCAGGCGCATTTCGGCCCAAAAGGCTTCGAGGTACAGGGCAATTTCGTTGCCCTATACCTGGTATGCCCTCTATCCTTCCCCGGCAGGACAGAGCGAGTAACCAGGGAGAATGTGAAAGCAAGCCCGAATGGTGACAAGCTCGCCCGCATGTCTCAATGCGGATGACACATCGCGGACACCCCTAACCTGTGCTTTGGGGGTCGCCCCCGCGGTGTGACCTCGGGGGGCACTACTAACCCTAGCCCCCGGGGGGATTCCGACTTGGACGAGATAGAAGCGGAGGAAGAAGTGGATGAAGACTCCATAGACTCTACCCGGACTACTTCTACAGACTCCTCGGTAGAAGACATCTAATCTGATCAAGAGAATGAGTTTTCGGAAGAGAAAACGAAAAGAATGCGACCTAAAGAGAAGAGCGCCTAGCTAACAAGCAAAGAGACGAGGAAGTTATGACAAGGTATGGACCCTGAAGAGGATCCCACCTCTATTTATAGCTGCCGACGTACGCATCCTACGGCGCTGATCGTCTCCCGCCAAAACGACTTTACGCATTCAACGGCCATCAACGCTCCATGTGTTGCACGTGCATTGGGCGCGTCCTTTTGGGCGCGGATGACACCGACGGCCCAGCACGTCAGCAAACAAGCGCCAGACACATGGGTTGGTGCTTCGACGAACGTACGCACGAAATAGCGCTTCCTCTTTAATACGAGATCTCTCCCCTGATCCGCTGACGTCATCAAGAAAATACAGCTAATTGCCCGGGAATGCGCACCGACGGTGTCTTCAAATAAGAGCTTATCCCGGGTGACCAGTCAGACTACTCTCGACCCGACCCATGAATGAAACGGGACGAGACGAGAGTGGGGGCTAATGATGATGCTCGATACCGGGGGTTCCCTAGATCATGACACGTGGCAGATGACGTGTCCCAGAGCTTACAAGAAAGGATCAAGAACGGTCCATTAGAAGCACGCCTGTTGATTTAGAGAGATTTTTAGATCAAAAATAATATTACCGTAATCAAGAACGGCGTCGCTTGGTAGCTAGCCGGTGAGTACGGGTCGGTCCACAAGGATGATGTATATTTTCTAGTTGTTCTAACGAGTTAACTCCAAACGGTGTGAATGGATTTTTAACACTAAAAAAAAACTAAATTGACTTAGACTAAGATTAGGAATTTTGCTAGGGTTAAGTTCAGGTTAAGTTTGGTAAAATAAAATTTCCCACCTCTTTCAATGCCCTAAATTAGATCTTTTTAGGAGTTATGTTAATTATTAATAAAGGGGATTAGGACGATCGGGAAGAAACGATGTTTCTTCCTCTAGGTCTTTATCCGTCCTTTCTTAATCCTTACCCTAACCTCCATGAAAACATGCATATCCGGTCTTTTATACTACGGAATCACCGTTACCTCGTGGGTAAGGTGCCGTAGGGAGCGGAATATGTATGTATGCACGGAATTCTAATTATTAACATGTGATGGGCAAGAAAGGGGTGGGAGATTTGCATCTCTCAAACTCTTCCCTATTCCTAACCTTAACAAGCGAGAAAACTACTTGCTCATTAAGGGATCTACGAAAAACATGATTTTTATTTTGGTTTTAGAGTTAAGAGATTAATGATGTACTGCGGATTAATAAAAATTCTAATCTAGATTTAAAACTAAGGCAAAGAATAGATCTATCTAGGACAGAAATTAAAATTAAGAACTAAGGCAGAAAATAAAAACTACTTACGAATTGATACTCTCCAAAACTTGAAAAGAAATCTGAATTTTATTAATGAAAGGAGGCATAACCTAATACAAGAATTTGAGTCTCTATTTATAGGACATAGAAAATCCTAGGTTTACAATCGCCGCATGTATACTTTTACAAAAATAACTCTAGGAAGACTAGTCAGCGCCACCAGAGATTATGGTAAAAAAATTTGCCACTACGGGCTCAGCACGACCGCGGAACCGCGGCCGTAGGCCAGGTTTGGCCGTGGTTCCGCGGCCAAGTAGGAAGCTTGTATGCTGTATTTTCCTGTGACGCTTTTGGCTGTATTTATCTTCCTGTTTCTTCAGTTGGTTCTTCAGATTGTCTTCTATATCTCTTCCAGATCTCCACAGTGAGTAATGTAGTGGACTTTAACCGTTCGCTTTGTGTCGAAGTTTTTAACCTTGCTCTGCTTTGTACTTTGTGAACTGATCTTCGTTTAGGCTTGATCAAGATTCTTCTATTTGTTGGTCATAGTCTCACTTTTGTATCGTATTTTATCTTTTTTACTGTTTTTGTTCCGAGAACCTGTAACCTGTAATTATATAGCAGACATGGGTTAAAAACACTTGTTTATTTGTAAAATGCATAAGAATGGGGAATATAATAATGCAAAATTACAGTATGAACAAATTCATTTGATTTAGAGAGTTTTTTAGATCAAAAATAATATTACCACAATCAAGAACGGCGTCGCTTGGTAGCTAGCCGGTGAGTACGGGTCGGTTCACAAGGATGATGTATATTTCCTAGTTGTTCTAACGAGTTAATTCCAAACGGTGTGAATGGATTTTTAACATTAAAAAAAAACTAAATTGACTTAGAGTAAGATTATGAATCTTGCTAGGGTTAGGTTTATGTTAAATTTGGTAAAATAAAATTTCCCACCTCATTCAATACCCTAAATTAGATATTTTTAGGAGTTATGCTAATTATTAATAAAGGGGATTAGGACGATCGGGAAGAAACGACGTTTCTTCTTCTAGGTCCTTATCCGTCCTTTCTAAGTCTTTACCCTAACCTCCATGGAAAACATGCATATCCGGTCTTTTATACTACGGAATCACCGTTACCTTGTGGGTAAGGTGCCGTAGGGAGCGGAATATGTATGTATGCATGGAGTCCTAATTATTAACATGTGATGGATAAGAAAGGGGTGAGAGATTTGCATCTCTCAAACCCTTCCCTATTCCTAACCCTAATAAGCGAGAAAACTACTCGCTAATTAAGGGATTTACGAAAAACATGATTTTTATTTTGGTTTTAGAGTTAAGAGATTAATGATGTACTGCAGATTAATAAAAATTCTAATATAGATTTAAAACTAAGGCAAAGAATAGATCTATTTAGGACAGAAATTAAAACTAAGAACTAAGGCAGAAAATAACTACTTACGAATTGATGCTCTCCAAAACTTGAAAAGAAATCTGAATTTTATTAATAAAAGGAGGCATAAACTAATTCAAGAATTTGGGTCTCTATTTATAGGAAATAGAAAACCCTAGGTTTACAATCGCCGCATGTATGCTTTTACAAAAGTACCCTTAGGAAGACTAGTCAGCGTTGCCAGAGATTATGGTAAAAAATTTTGCCACTACGGGCTCAGCACGGCCGTGGAACCGCGGCCGCAGGCCAGGTTTGGCCGCGGTTCCGCGGCCAAGTAGGAAGCTTGTATGCTGTATTTTCCTGTGATGCTTTTGGCTGTATTTATCTTCCTGTTTCTTCAGTTGGTTCTTCAGATTGTCTTCTATATCTCTTCCAGATCTCCACAATGAATAATGTAGTGGACTTTAACCGTTCGCTTTGTGTCAAAGTTTTTAACCTTGCTCTGCTTTGTATTTTGTGAGCTGATCTTCGTTTAGGCTTGATCAAGATCCTTCTATTTGTTGGTCGTAGTCTCACTTTTGTATCATCTTTTATCTTTTTTACTGTTTTTGTTCCGAGAATCTGTAACCTGTAATTATGTAGCAGACATGGGTCAAAAACATTTGTTTATTTGTAAAATGCATAAGAATGGGGAATATAATAATGGAAAATTACAGTATGAACAAATTCATTTGATGTAGAGAGATTTTTAGATCAAAAATAATATTACCGCAATCAAGAACGACGTCGTTTGGTAGCTAGCCGGTGAGTACGGGTTGGTCCACAAGGATGATGTATATTTCCTAGTTGTTCTAACGAGTTAATTCCAAACGGTGTGAATGGATTTTTAACACTAAAAAAAACTAAATTGACTTAGAGTAAGATTAGGAATCTTGTTAGGGTTAGGTTTAGCTTAAGTTTGGTAAAATAAAATTTTCCACCTCTTTCAATGCCCTAAATTAGATCTTTTTAGGAGTTATGCTAATTTTTAATAAAGGGGATTATGACGATCGGGAAGAAACATCGTTTCTTCCTCTAGGTCCTTATCCGTCCTTTCTTAGTCCTTACCCTAATCTCCATGGAAAACATGCATATCCGGTCTTTATACTACGGAATCACCGTTACCTCGTGGGTAAGGTGCCGTAGGGAGCGGAATATGTATGTATGCATGGAGTCCTAATTATTAACATGTGATGGGCAAGAAAGGGGTGAGAGATTTGCATCTCTCAAACCCTTCCCTATTCCTAACCCTAACAAGCGAGAAAACTACTCGCTCATTAAGGGATTTACGAAAAACATGATTTTTATTTTGGTTTTAGAGTTAAGAGATTAATGATGTACTGCAGATTAATAAAAATTCTAATTTAGATTTAAAACTAAGGCAAAGAATAGATCTATCTAGGGCAGAAATTAAAACTAAGAACTAAGGCAAAAAATAAAAACTACTTATGAATTGATGCTCTCCAAAACTTGAAAAGAAATCTGAATTTTATTAATGAAAGGAGGCATAACCTAATACAAGAATTTGGGTCTCTATTTATAGGACATAAAAAACCCTAGGTTTACAATCGCCGCATGTATGCTTTTATAAAAGTACCACTAGGAAGACTAGTCAGCGCCACCAGAGATTATGGTAAAAAAATTTGCCACTACATGCTCAGCACGGCCGCGGAACCGCGGCCGCAGGTCAGGTTTGGCCGCGGTTCCGCGGCCAAGTAGGAAGCTTGTATGCTGTATTTTCTCGTAACGCTTTTGGCTGTATTTATCTTCCCGTTTCTTCAGTTGGTTCTTCAGATTGTCTTCTATATCTCTTCCAGATCTCCACAGTGAGTCATGCAGTGGACTTTAACCGTTCGCTTTGTGTCGAAGTTTTTAACCTTGCTCTGCCTTGTACTTTGTGAACTGATCTTCGTTTAGGCTTGATCAAGATCCTTCTATTTGTTGGTCGTAGTCTCACTTTTGTATCGTCTTTTATCTTTTTTACTGTTTTTGTTCCGAAAACCTGTAGCCTGTAACTATGTAGCAGACATGGGTCAAAAGCACTTGTTTATTTGTAAAATGCATAAGAATGGGGAATATAATAATGCAAAATTACAGTATGAACAAATTCATTTGATTTAGAGAGTTTTTTAGATCAAAAATAATATTACCGCTATCAAGAACGGCTTCGCTTGGTAGCTAGCCGGTGAGTACGGGTCTGTTCACAAGGATGATGTATATTTCCTAGTTGTTCTAACGAGTTAATTCCAAACGGTGTGAATGGATTTTTAACATTAAAAAAAAACTAAATTGACTTAGAGTAAGATTAGGAATCTTGCTAGGGTTAGGTTTAGGTTAGTTTGGTAAAATAAAATTTCCCACTTCTTTCAATGTCCTAAATTAGATCTTTTTAGGAGTTATGTTAATTATTAATAAAGAGGATTAGGACGATCGGAAAGAAATGATGTTTCTCCTCTAGATCCTTATCCGTCCTTTCTTAGTCCTTACCCTAACCTTCATGGAAAACATGCATATTCGGTCTTTTATACTACGGAATCACCGTTACCTCGTGGGTAAGATGCCGTAGGGAGCGGAATATGTATGTATGCATGGAGTCCTAATTATTAACATGTGATGGGCAAGAAAGGGGTAAGAGATTTGCATCTCTCAAACCCTTCCCTATTCCTAACCCTAACAAGCGAGAAAACTATTCGCTAATTAAGGGATCTACGAAAAACATGATTTTTATTTTGGTTTTAGAGTTAAGAGATTAATGATCTACTGCAGATTAATAAAAATTCTAATTTAGATTTAAAACTAAGGCAAAGAATAGATCTATCTAGGGCAGAAATTAAAACTAAGAATTAAGGCAGAATATAAAATCTACTTACGAATTGATGCTTTCCAAAACTTGAAAAAAAATCTGAATTTTATTAATGAAAGGAGGCATAACCTAATACAAGAATTTGGGTCTCTATTTATAGGACATAGAAAACTCTAAGTTTACAATCGCCGCATTAAAAAATACCCCTAGGAAGACTAGTCAGCGCCGCCAGAGATTATGGTAAAAAATTTTGCCACTACGGGCTCAGCACGGTCGCGGAACCGCGGCCGCAGGCCAGGTTTGGCCGCGGTTCCGCGGCCAAGTAGGAAGCTTGTATGCTGTATTTTCCTGCGACGCTTTTGGCTGTATCTATCTTGCTGTTTCTTCAGTTGGTTCTTCAGATTGTCTTCTAAATCTCGTCCAGATCTCCACAGTGAGTAATGCAGTGGACTTTAACCGTTCGCTTTGTGTCAAAGTTTTTAACCTTGCTCTGCCTTGTACTTTGTGAACTGATTTTCGTTTACGCTTGATCAAGATCCTTCTATTTGTTGGTCGTAGTCTCACTTTTGTATCGTCTTTTATCTTTTTTACTGTTTTTATTCCGAGAACCTGTAACCTGTAACTATGTAGCAGACATTGGTCAAAAGCACTTGTTTATTTGTAAAATGCATAAGAATGGGGAATATAATAATGCAAAATTACAGTATGAACAAATACCCCCAAACTTATCTTTTACCCGTTCTCGAGCAAACCTAGTTTTATTCTCAACAAAAACCTACCCTCACTTTCGCAGGGAAACGCGATTGCACTGAGCTCGTGCAACAAGCCGTTAAACCTCTAGGTGTCCCTAGTAGGAGGAGTGTTGTCTTTCGAGTGTTTTCAGCGGATACTACCCACAATATCCTATCAATTTGGCCTATTGACTTTTATTCTCCAATTTGGTTTTCTAACAAGGAAGTCTATTATCTTCGATTCATAAATTATCCACCCGTATTTTTCATGCTTCCTTATCATTTAACTAAAGATTATATATGTTCTGCAGACCTACTTAGCTTTTGGCATCTCTTAAGTTTTCCTTCTAGGGTTCTATCTCAATTTAGGAATTTTTATCATTTCCATTAAAGATATAAGTACTATTCTTCATTCCCATCTCTTATCTAAACTCCAATCACATACCCCTACGTGTGTGTATATATCATCCTTATACTTGGAAATTCAAATCAAGCAATCATACTTTTGTTCGTCGTCCAAAGCACTTCGTTAATTGGTGAATTTTTAGATGAATTTCGCTAACACATCCTTCATGCGACCGTAAATACTTCTTGAGGTATCAACAACCGATTACAAGATATATTTGCACATTAAAGCGTAATTCCTAGTCTTGTAACACCTAAGACTTTAGCAGTGACTCTCAAACCAGTTGGTCTAAGGCATTAGGTGATGAAGCACCCTCGCTAAATTTTTCAATTTTTGCAGCCTTAAGTAATTACAAAAACCAGTGTTCATTTTTTTCTTTATTCATACCTGTAAATTTTTTTTATTTTTCTTCGTACTAAGGACTTAAGACGAGCATTTCAAGGTCTCTTCTACTATTCCAAGTTTCAAGGTTCATGTTTGTGCAATTTGTTGGGTATATATTTTTAGAATCTAGAATTAAGCTTAGGAATTATTTTTCAAACTTATACTCTAATAAAAATAGCAATACTTTTCCTCTGTTTTGACTTAGCCCAAGAAGTGAACTCAAAATTTGCCTATTTCTAAATAAACTACAAAGACGTATACTTTCTACCGTTAAATTTTAAGAAAAGTTGTTTTTAGGGTTTTTAATTTACTAAGTCTAAGTCCTAGTTGTTCCTAACTAGTTAACCTATTTGTCAAATTTAAATCAAATACGACCAAAATTGAATACATTAATTTTTATAATTTTTTAAATTTTCAATTTTTATGGGTTTTTCTTTTTCTATATTTTTTCTTCAGATTTTTCAATTTTTATGATTTTTATATAAGGATGCAATGCAGAAATTTAAATATGCAAAAGAAAAAGAAAAATATATACAAAAAAGAAGTTAAAAATATGCAATGCAATAGATAACTATATACACCACCATCTCCCCCAAACTTAAACAAAGCAGTGCCCTCACTGCCCGGCTCCACGTCGCGCTCTCGAGCGTGAACGTGATCGCTCTTCCCTAGCCAACAGGGTTTGAATACCCCTCTCAACCTCCGTCAGTCGACGGTCGTGCTCCCTGCCGTTGACCTAAATTCCTCCCTCAATGCATCAATTCCCCTCACAGCTCTCCTCAATAATCGTGCATGCTCTTGAGGTGTCATTTCACTCTCGCTCGCTGTCGAGCTAGAGCTAGGGGTGAGAGCGGGTACATTTTCCGCCGGTTCGGTTCTCGACCATATATCAGTCAATCGTGAGTAGGACGTAGAAACGCCCTCAATAAGAGGCCGGACTGGTATCCCTCACAAGTAATAATCGAATTCCTCAACGGGGAGGAAATATCGGCAAAGCTGTGTGACCAGCATCGGACAGGGGTAGTTTGCGGCCCGTTTTCTCGCACTTATAGAGTTTAGTAACACTGTGCATATATCAAAACGTGGGTTTTTCGTCATAAGTGTGTGCACAATATATAAGGAGGGTGAAAAAAGTTGTATTGTGTGAGTTACCAAAAATGTTGTTTTGTGCCCACCGGCACACGGTCAAAACATTCGCGAAAAGGGTTCGAGCTTGAATACCCTGTCGTGGCGCCCTCGAGCAATCGGTGCTCATCAGGGGCATGTAGTCCTCGAATTGTAGGGGTTGGTCGTGTGCAGGTATGCGAGGTATCAATGTGACCTCGTGAATTAAATCCCTATCAATTATGATTTCGCGATCGCCCCAATTTAATTTTATATAACCCAATAAAGCGAGACTCCCATCCTCCATAGATTCATAAAATCGGTTAACTAATTCAGGTAATGCAAATGCAGAAGGGTGGTTATAGATCAGAAAATTCCAACCCCTCCGCGTGATTTCATTCGCGAAATAGCAACCATACACCTTATGTGAGAAAACCTGTGAAAAATCTCTCTCTAATTGCATGCTGTGCGACATGGTGTTTTCTGCAGATTTAAAATATTCAAAACAGAGATGAAAAGAGATATTGTACCTCCCCTGAAAATTTCAGGGGGTGACGGCTGAAGATGGCAGCGGATGGGCGGTGGGAGAAGCTTCTGGCGGCGGTTCCGCGGCGGCAAGGTGGGTCTCTGCTGCAGAAAAGGAGCGGCGGTTAGGGTTTGAGAGGAGATGAAAATTAGGGCTAGAAGGGGTGGGTGCGGGCTCTTTAAATAGGATGAAAATGATGGGTAATTTGCAACTAAACCCCTCTAAAAAGAGGAATTTATTTGCAAATTCAAAATTTATTCTGCAATTTTACAAAAAGGTCCAATTTTTTTTCAATTTTTTTCAATTTTTTATGTTATTTTGTATTTATGTATTTACAAATGATACACCCCCAAACTTATTTGAAACAGAGTTTTGGCAAATAAGAGCTTACCCCGGTGACCAGTCAGACCACTCTCGTCCCAACAGGCCAAACATGAATGGATTTTTAACACTAAATGAGATCAGAAAATTCCCGCTCCGCTATGATACACACCTCGCTTGAAGTTTCTTTGCATTCCCTTCGCTTTAAAACCACTTCTTGTTAAGAAGCGCTCTGCTCGATCCATGCCGCCCGTTGAATGCTTGTGGCCAGATTCTCAGGTGCTGGACGCTTAAGCTCAAGCTCATGCAAGTAAGTCTCGACCTCCCGGCAGCGATTAACCCAAGACTCAACGACGCCCTCACCATGAAAGTTCATGAGCGTCGCTAGCATAGAGTTAATCTCTGCGGCAAAATCCGCGGCAGATGTGGGAGCCTCTACGTCGAACTCCTCGATATACTCGCTTAGCATGCGTAGGCCCGGAGACCTGTTAGGCCTTTGCTCTTAATTCCAAACGGTGTGAATGGATTTTTAATACTAAAAAAAAAGCTAAATTGATTTAGACTAAGATTAGGAACCTTGCTAGGGTTAGGTTTAGGTTAAGTTTGGTAAAATAAAATTTCCCACCTCTTTCAATGCCCTAAATTAGATCTTTTTAGGAGTTATGATAATCCGCTGCAGAAAAGGAGCGGCGGAGTGCAAATTTCACGCGATGACATCAGATTATGCTTATTAATTACAAAAACCAGTGTTCATCCATTCGAAATTATGTGCGACGCATCAGATTTTGCCATTGGTGCTGTTCTTGGACACCACATTAATAAGATGCCGCACGTGATTTATTACGCTAGCTATACACTAAATGGGGCCCAACTGAACTACACAACAACAGAAAAAGAATTTTTAGCCGTTGTGTTTGCACTTGAAAAATTCCGGCCTTATTTAATCGGCTCTCCAGTTATTGTGTATATGGAGCATTCAGCGCTTCGCCAACTTTTTGCGAAGAAGGATGCTAAATCGATGCTAATACGTTGGATCCTCTTGCTACAAGAGTTTGACCTTGTCATAAGAGACAAAAGAGCATGTGAAAACGTCGTGGCCGATCACCTTTCACGACTTCCTTCTTCGCTTACACTTGAAATTCCAATCAAAGATGTTTTTCCCGATGAGCAACTCTTAACCGTGTCTTGCGAATCATGGTTCGCTAATATAGTAAATTACTTAGCCGCCGGTTTGATACCTAAAGATTGGTCGAAACAGGATAAACTCCAATTCGTATTCCAAGTAAAACATTTTTACTGGGATGAACCGTATCTTTTTAAATACTGTTCCGACTAAATCATTCGTCGGTGTGTACCTGAAAATGAGTTTAAGAGTGTGCTGTCTTTTTGCCACGATCAAGCATGTGGCGGGCACTTTGGCCCAAAAAAGACAGCCGAGAAAATCTTGCAGTGTGGTTTCTATTGACCACGACTCTTTAAGGATGCATATGAATACTGCAAGACATGCTTCCGGTGCCAACACTTGGGCCGGATATCGCGGAGAAACGAAATGCCGCTCCAACTAATTTTGGTTGTGGATGTTTTTGATGTTTGGGGAATAGACTTCATGGGACCATTTCCCAATTCCTTTTGGAATGTGTATATTCTTTTGGCTGTAAACTATGTGTCAAAGTGGGTCGAGGCTGTGCCTAGCCGAACGAATGATAATAAGGTTGTCATTCGATTTCTTAAAGAACATATCTTTTCTCGATTTGGGCACCCTCGAGCGATTATAAGTGACAATGGATCTCACTTTTACAACAGGACTTTTGAGTTCTTAATGCGCAAATATTCTATTACTCACAGGCTGTCAACGCTATACCATCCCCAAACATGTGGGCAAGCCGAGATTTCGAATCGGCAAATTAAGCAAATCTTGGAGAAAATGGTTTCTAAAAACCGTAAAAATTGGTCACTCAAACTGATCGACGCACTATGGGCATTTCGTACTGCATACAAGACCGATCTTGGTATGTCTCTATACCGGCTTGTTTATGGGAAGGCTTGCCACCTCCTAGTTGAGATCGAGCACAAGGCATTTTGGGCGATCAAAAATTTGAATTTATCAATGGGAGATGCGGGCAGCAATCGAAAGCTGCAATTAAACGAACTAGAAGAGCTGCGGGATGAGGTTTATGATAATGCGGTCATTGTTAAAAACCGAACTAAGGTGTTCCACGATAAACACCTTCTGCGCAAAACGTTTAAACCTGGTCAACATGTTTTACTCTATGACACTCGGTTACACTATCACCCCGGCAAGCTCCGATCTAGGTGGAAAGGGTCATTTTTAGTACGCACCGTTTATCCGCACGGTGCAGTCGGTCTTGAAAATCCGGAGGACGGTACTTTATTTAAAGTATCGATTGAAACCGTTCCTCACTGCGGACCCGTCGGAGGAGCTCCTGTTTTTGCAGTAGCCGAGTTACACCGATTAATTCTTCTCCACTTTTACCCCCGAATTTTCGATCTTCTTGCCAAAACTCTGTTTCAAATAAGTTTGGGGGTGTATTATTTGTAAATACATAAATACAAAATAACATAAAAAATTAAAAAAAATTTGAAAATAAAATTCATTTTGGACCTTTTTGTAAAATTGCAGAATAAATTTTGAATTTGCAAATAAATTCCTCTTTTTAGAGGGGTTTAGTTGCAAATTACCCATCATTTTCACCCTATTTAAAGAGCCCGCACCCACCCCTCTGTTCTAACCCTAATTTTCATCTCCTCTTAAATCCTAGCCGCTGCTCCTCCTTTTCTGCAGCAGAGACCCCCACCTTGCCGCCGCGGAACCGCCGCCAGAAGCTTCTCCCGCCGCCCATCCGCGGCCATCTTCAGCCGTCACCCCTTGAAGTTTTCAGGGGAGGTACAATATCTCTTTTCCTCTCTGTTTTGAATATTTTAAATCTGCAAAAAACACCATGTCGCACAGCATGCAATTAGAGAGATTTTTCACAGGTTTTCTCACATGAGGTTTATGGTAGCTATTTCGCGAATGGAATTGCGCGGAGGGGTTAGAATTTTCTGATCTATAACCACCCTTCTGCATTTGCATTACCTGAATTAGTTAAACCGATTTTACGAATCTATGGAGGATGCGTCTCGCTTTATTGGGTTATATAAAATTGAATTCGAGCGATCGCGAAATCATAATTGATGTGGATTTAATTCACGAGGTCACATTGATACCTCGCATACCTGCACACGACCAACCCCTACAATTCGAGGACTACATACCCCTGATGAGCACCGATTGCTCGAGGGCGCCGCGATAGGGTATTCAAGCTCGAACCCTTTTCGCGAATGTTTTGACGGTGTGCCGGTGGACACAAAATAACATTTTTGGTAGCTCCCACAATACAACTTTTTTCACCCCTCCTTACATATTGTGCACACTTATGACGAAGAACCCACGTTTTGATATGTGCACAGTATTACTAAACTCTATAGGTGCGGGAAAACGGGCCGCAAACTACCCCTGTCCGATGCTGGTCACACAGCTTTGCCGATATTTCCTCCCCGTTGAGGAATTCGATTATTACATGGGAGGGATACCGGTCCGACCTGTTATTGAGGGCGTTTCTACATCCTACTCACGATTGATTGATGTATGGTCGAGAACCGAACCGGCGGAAAATGTACCCGCTCGCATCCTTAGCTCTAGTTCGACAGCGAGCGAGGGCGAAATGACACCTCAAGAGCATGCACGATTACTGAGAAGAGCTGTGAGGGGAATTGATGCATTGAGGGAGGAATTTAGGTCGACGGCAAGGGAGCACGATCGTCGACTGACGAAGGTTGAGAGGGGTATTCAAACCCTGTTGGCTAGGGAAGAGCGATCACGTTCACGCTCGAGAGCGCGACGTGGGGCTGGGCAGTGAGGGCACTGCTTTGTTTAAGTTTGGGGGAGATGGTGGTGTATATATTTATCTATTGCATTGCATATTTTTAACTTTTTTGTATATATTTTTCTTTTTCTTTTGCATATTTAAATTTCTGCATTGCATCCTTATATAAAAATCATAAAAATTGAAAAATCTGAAAAATAAAAAAATATAGAAAAAGAAAAACCAATAAAAATTGAAAAATTATAAAAATTAATGTTTTCAATTTTGGCCGTATTTGACTTAAGTTTGACAAATAGGTTAACTAGCTATGAACAACTAGATCTAGTAAATTAAAACCCCTAAAAATAACCTTTCTTAAATTTAACGGTAGAAAGTGTATGTCTCTGTAGTTTATTTAGAAATAGGCAAATTTTGAGTTCACTTCTTGGGCCAAGTCAAAACAAAGAAAAAATATTGATATTTTTATTAGAGTATAAGTTTGAAAAATAATTTCTAATCTTAAATCTAGATTATGAAAATATATACCCTACAAATTGCACAAACACGAACCTTGAAACTTGGAATAGTAGAAGAGACCTTGAAATGCTCGTCTTAAGTCCTTAGTACGAAGAAAAATAAAAAAATATACAAGTATGAATAAAGAAAAAATGAACATTGGTTTTTGTAATTACTTAAGACTGCAAAAATAGAAAAATTTAGCGAGGGTACTTCATCACTTAGTGCCTTAGACCAACTGGTTTGGGAGTCACTGCTAAAGCCTTAGGTGTTACAAGACTAGGAATTACGCTTTAACGTGCAAACACATCTTGTAATCGGTTGTTGGTACCTCAAGAAGTATTAACGGTCACATGAAGGATGTGTGAGCGAAATTCATCTAAAAATTCACCAATTAACGAAGTGCTTTGGACGACGGACAAGAGTATGATTGCTTGATTTGAATTTCCAAGTGTAGGGGTGATACACACACGTAGAGGTATGTGATTGGGGTTTAGATAAGAGATAGGAATGAAGAATATGACTTGTATCTTTAATGTAAATGATAAAAATTCCTAAGTTGAGATAGAACCCTAGAAGGAAAACTTAAGAGATGCCAAAAGCTAAATAGGTCTGCAGAACATATATAATCTTTAGTTAAATGATAAGGAAGCATGAAAAATACGGGTGGATAATCTATGAGTCGAAGATAATAGACTTGTTAGAAAACCAAATTGGAGAATAAAAATCAATAGGCCAAATTGATAGGATTTTGTGGATAGTATCCGCTGAAAACCCTCAGGAGACAACACTCCTCCTATTAGGGACACCTAGAGGTTTAACGGCTTGTTGCACGAGCTCAGTGCAATCGCGTTTCCTTGCGAAAGTGAGGGTAGGTTTTTATTGAGAATAAAACTAGGTTTGCTCGAGAACGGGCAAAAGATAAGTTTGGGGGTATTTGTTCATACTGTAATTTTGCATTATTATATTCCCCACATTCTTATGATTTTACAAATAAACAAGTGCTTTTGACCCATGTCTGCTATATAGTTACAGGTTCTCGGAACAAAAACAGTAAGAAAGATAAAAGACGATACAAAAGTGAGACTACGACCAACAAATAGAAGGATCTTGATCAAGCCTAAAGAAAGATCAGTTCACAAAGTACAAGGCAGAGCAAGGTTAAAAACTTTTGACACGGTGAACGGTTAAAGTCTACTACATTACTCACTTTGGAGATCTGGAAGAGATATAGAAGACAATCTGAAGAAACAGGAAGATAAATGCAGCCAAAAGCGTCACAGGAAAATACAACATACAAGCTTCCTATTTGGCCGCGGAACCAAGGCCAAACCTGGCCTGCGGCCGCGGAACCGCGGCCGTGCTGAGCCCGTAGTGGCAAAATTTTTTACCATAATCTCTGGCGGCGCTGACTAATCTTCCTAGGGGTATTTTTGTAAAAGCATCCATACGGCGATTGTAAACCCAGGGTTTTCTATGTCCTATAAATAGAGACCCAAATTCTTGTATTAGGTTATGCCTCCTTTCATTAATAAAATTCAGATTTCTTTTCAAGGTTTGGAGAGCATCAATTCGTAAGTAGTTTTTATTTTCTGCCTTAGTTCTTAGTTTTAATTTCTGTCCTAAATAGATCTATTCTTTGCCTTAGTTTTAAATCTAGATTAGAATTTTTATTAATCTGCAGTAGATCATTAATCTCTTAACTCTAAAACCAAAATAAAAATCATGTTTTTCATAGATCCCTTAATGAGCGAGTAGTTTCCTCGCTTGTTAGGGTTAGGAATAGAGAAAGGTTTGAGAGATGCAAATCTCTCACCCCTTTCTTGCCCATCACATGTTAATAATTAGGACTCCATGCATACATACATATTTCGTTCCCTACGGCAGCTTACCCATGAGGTAACGGTGATTCCGTAGTATAAAACACCGGATATGCATGTTTTCTATAAAGGTTAGGTTAAGGATTAAGAAAGGACGGACAAGGACCTAGAGAAAGAAATATCGTTTCTTCCCGATCGTCCTAATTCCTTTTGTTAATAATTACCATAACTTCTAAAAATATCTAATTTAGGGTATTGAAAGAGGTGAGAAATTTTATTTTACCAAACTTAACCTAAACCTAACCCTAGCAAGATTCCTAATCTTAGTCTAAGTCAATTTAGTTTTTTTTAGTGTTAAAAATCCATTCACACCGTTTGGAATTAACTCGTTAGAACTAGGAAATGTACATCATCCTTGTGGACCGACCCGTACTCACCTGCTAGCTACCAAGCTACGCCGTTCCTAATTGCGGTAATATTATTTTTGATCTAAAAATCTCTCTAAATCAACGCCCCGGGGCTTCGGGCCGAGGATATTTCCGACCTTCGGCGGCCTTCCTGACCGTTTCTGTGCCCACCTTACAAGCAACTATTAGGCTCGCCTTCGAGCCTTCATGCATGATGGGCCTCTTCAGCCCTCCCGGCTCGCCCTAGAGCTATCACGTTACGAAGCCTGCTCGGCCTCCCGCTCGCCTCCGAGTCTCCCGCCGAGCTTAGTTTCCTCGGTCTCATCGGCTGACCCACAGCACAGATCACAGGCGTCTCCGCCATGGCCCCGCGAATCTCGGCTGACGCGAGATATCCGCCTCCCGCGATCTCGCGTTCCACGCCACCACGTTCCCCTGTTAACGGGCCTATCTCGCCATTAATGGGGGATCCCGTCTTCCGCGCAGGCACGACTTCGAGGGCATAACGGCCGGCGTAAATCTCGCACCCGCCAACCCACAACTGCCACTATATAAACCCCCCAGACGACTTAGGTAAGGCAATTTTCACCCAATAAGCCGCTATTCTACCCGATTATCCCATCTAACTTGATCATCGGAGGGTCCTCGGTGGTACAACCACTCCGGGACTTCTTTGCAGGTAGCTCGGCTTCATCTCAAATCAAGCCCACTGAGATCCACATGCTTCAGGAAGGCAACCTCCCAATTCAATCTCAGCCATCCATCAACCCTCGCTACAGATCAACTGAAGGTAATATCTGAAGGAGATCCAGACCTCCATCAGTACCGTACTATATAACTTTGAGGTACTCTATGGGAACTCAAAGATAGTTAAGGGCATTCTGGTGCTTTAGCCTGATAACAAAACTTTATGGGCACTGCACTATTAGTTGCTAACAGAAAATCTCAAATATGACCAGTTAAAAGAAGAATTTAAGGTCATGATTCGCCACCATAGTTGGTGAAATTTACGGGTTTTTGAAATGTCCTAAAACTTAAGGCTATTTCACTTTGTAACATTAAGACATCAAATTGTTCAGATACTGCATATTTCATGTGAGTTGTGCGCTATCTACTTTAGAAGATCGCTTACACTATATAGAATTGTTTATTACAAAAACAATAATAACTCTTTCGAACGATACACGTTCTCATAAAAACATTAAGAAGGAGATGTATCTCCAAACAACATGGAATCACAGTGCAAACTTCTCACTTACACCCAAACTAGGAAAATATTCAGACAAAACATAAAATGGGGATTTAATTTGTAATTAGAAGAGCAAAAGTGATAAAACCAATTGGTGAATTGGCCATAGAGAATAAGTTTATCAGCCAAGGATAACCGAGCAAGGGCGGGCCCGGTTGCCTCTTGGTGAGGGCTATGATCCTTAGCGCGGGAAGGGCTGTAAGAGACTGCTAAGGATGGGCTGAGCAGTGAAACTGCTCAGTTGCCTCTTGGCGAGGGCGTCGTGGGGGTAGTGAACTACCAGCCAGGGATAGCCGAGCAGGATAGCCGCTCGGATTGTCTCTTGATGAGGGCTTCAATCTTGGCATTGCAGGGTAGGGAACTACTAGCCAGGGATAACCGAGCAAGGGCGGGCCCGGTTGCCTCTTGGTGAGGGCTTCGGTCCTTAGAGCGGGAGGGCCGTAAGAGGCCTGCTAAGGATGGACCGAGCATCGTTGCTGCCCGGTTGCCTCTTGGCGAGGGCTTGGATCCTTAAGGACGGGTCGAGCAGCGTTACTGCCCGGTGCCTTTTGGTGAGGGCTTGGATCCTTAGCGCGGGAGGGGCCAGGAGAGGCCTGCCAAGGACGGGCCGAGCAGGGTTGCTGCCCGGTGCCTCCTGGCGAGGGCTTGGATCCTTAAGGACGGGCCGAACAGAGTTACTGCCCGGTGCCTCTTGGCGAGGACTTCGATCCCTGGCGTTGCGGGGTAGGAACTACCAGCCAGGGATAGCCGAGCAGGTAGCCACTCGGCTGTCTCTTGGTGAGGGCTTCAATCCTTAGCGCGGGAGGGGTCGTAAAAGGCCTGTTTAAGGATGGACCGAGCAGTGAAGCTGCTCAGTTGCCTCTTGGCGAGGGCTTAGATTCCTGGCGTCGTGGGATAGTGAACTACTGGCCAGGGATAGTCTAGCAGGATAGCCGCTCGGCTGCCTCTTGGCGAGGGCTTAGATCCCTGGCGTCGTGGGGGTAATGAACTACCAGCCAGGGATAACCGAGCAGGGTAGCCGCTCGGCTGCATCTTGGTGAGGGCTTAACTCCATAAGGACGGGCCGAGCAGGGTTGCTGCCCGGTGCCTCTTGGCGAGGGCTTTGATCCTTAGCGCGGGAGGGACCGTGAGAGGCCTGCTAAGGATGGACCGATCAGTGAAGCTGATCAGTTGCCTCTTGGCGAGGGCTTAGATCCCTGGCGTCATGGGGTAGTGAACTACCAGCCAGGGATAGTCGAGCAGGGTAGCCACTCGGCTGCCTCTTGGTGAGGGCTTAGCTCCTTAAGGACGGGTCGAGCAGGGTTGCTGCCCAGTGCCTCTTGGCGAGGGCTTTGATCCTTAGCGCGGGAGGGTCCGTGAGAGGCTTGCTTAGGATGGACCTTCTCGGTGTGAGTATCGGGAAGAGGGACAGTCGCGGGTGACACGTGTTATGAACGCGTGGGGGAGGCGAGGCACCGGAGCCGTGTTGTTTCGATTTTGCCGAGAAAGGCTCGATGTCTGCCGCGTGGCGGTACAGTTGTGTGCGAAACGAGCGGCTGTTGGACTCCTGGGGCGTCGTGGGCTATAAAACGGTGGGAGCGTCGATCACTCCTTCATTCACATCCAAAATGTAAGAATGGAGGACTTTCCTTTTTCCATCCCGACATTATAAACTTCGAGAACGTGTACCTCTACGATCAGTACTCCACCGAGGATACGATGCGGTTAGCGATAGGCCGCATTGAGGATCTTTTCGGCCGACTTCTTCCCTGGCGCTCCCCCTGCTCTAGCTGTTGATGTACTCCATCTGGAGGGCGTCGCCGGGGTTCTACAACCTCTTGTCCGAATAGCTGAGGGACAAGGCGGTTGGTAAGTTAAGGTCTTTGTGGCGCTTTGGCCTGATTTCCGCGGGTCGGCGAGATCGCTCCGGCTCATCCTTGAGTGCTACCAATTGAGGCATGATGCCAACGTTCGCGGGCGGCATCAGAGACAGGTCTGAGGCCGCGAGGGCTCGGCTAGCGGAGATATCCTCGGAGTACCATGAGCAATGTTCGCTGCATCCCTTTCCCCCGCTATTGTAATTTTCTTTTTCTATGTACGGCTGAGGAGCCCATAGTACTCTTTTGAATAAACAAAACTTTTCTTTTTGCAATTTTTATTGACCCTTTCTTATTATATAAACAGAAAGATCTTGAGAAAAGTTTACATTGTCTTAGTAAAAGAAGTACACGCTAGTAGATGTTCTTTTTATTAGTACGGTTTGAGCTTCTTGGCGGTGTAAGGCCGTCAAAAACGATCGGCTCGGTCTCCCTGGCCTTCATCCTCGGATGGTTGTTGGCTTCCACGACTGGCGTGGGGTGCTGAGTCTCGTAGGTACTCGACGTACCATCCGCCGACATGACCATAATTTGGCCGATTGTCAACTCGTCGGGAGGGGGATGCTGCTCCTGCTCGCGGTCAACTTGCTGCTTGTCCCTCAAGTACGCTGCCAGGTGTTCCGAACGGATGAGCTCCTCGATGTAGTCTCGGAGCTGCTTACAGCTCTCCGTGGAGTGGCCTTGCAACCTGTGGAAACCGCAGTAGGGCCCCGGGTGCGCTTTGTCGCCCTGCGCGAGATCGGGGGAAGCTTGAAGAACCTCTCGTTCTTAGCCTCCTCTAGCAATACCGTCTGGGAGACGTTGAGCGGGTGTACTCCTGAAACTTCGGGAAGTAGGGCTTTGGCCGCTCAAGTCTCTTTCGCTCTTCCCTCGCCCTTTTCTTTTGGTCGGTTTGCTCTGCCCCGGGGAGATTTGCGTTCACTTCGGACTCGAGCTGGATCTCACAGCTCGGTCCAGGTCTTTACCTTGGCCATGGTCTTAGGTTGCGCTAATATAAAAGAGCGTAACCACTTCTTGTGCCCAAGACCGGACTTAAGTGCTGTAATGATCGTCTCGTCCCGGTGCTCTGGGACCTCGAGAAGGGTGTTGTAGAAGCGGGTGACGTACCCTTTGAACGTTTCTTTGTCCCCGTTCTTGATCGTGAAGAGATGGTCGACTGTCCGCTTCTGCCGTCTGTTCCCGACGAAGTGGCCGAGAAATTGGGTGGCTAGTTTGTCGAAAGTTGAGATCGAGCGTGGCGCGAGTCCTCGGAACCAGTCTCGTCTGGAGCGGATGAGAGTGGTCGGGAAAGCTTGGCATTGGGCGGCGTCAGAGTTGTCTTGAAAGCCCATTCCTGCAGTGAATGCGTCTAAGTGGTCTTTTGGGTCAGACTTACCGTCGAAGAGGGAGACCTTTGGGGGCTTGTTCCGGGAGGAGACATGGACGGCGAGCAGCTCATCGGTGAAGGGTTTTGTAGCGAGTCGGCGGCGTACTTGGCCCCGTCGCTCGAATGATGACCTTCCCCATGCTTACTTTCGATCTTCTTTTCGAGGGCGTCGAGTCGGTCGTGGTACCCCGACGACTCGGCACACTCTGATTTTTGGCCTCTGCTGTCAGAGACGTCTGCCAGGCCATGGACTGGTTTCGTTCGATGAGGTGCCTCAGGTCCCCCGGTGAGGTCGTTTTTGAGCCGGTGTGGCGAGTCCCATCCGCGTGATCCTGTCGAGGGAGGTGGTGCCCGTCATATGCCTGGGCGCAGGCGAGCTGGCCGACGCCTCCTCAGGAGGGACGGGGGCGCGATGGGGCTTGGGGCGAGACGCTCTGGCAAAAGACCTAGGTGTTGAGCTGTGTGGCGCCCATCGAGTCCTTGAATACGTTGGCCTGGGGATCTGCGGCCGTGCGAGGCAGCGAGGCGATGGTCGGCAGTGCCGATGCGAGCAGGGTCTTCTCTCCCTCTGTAGGGGTCCCGGTCCCGAGGTGGGGGAGTGGTGATCTGGGGAGCCTGCCTTGCCGTTTGGACAGGAGCGAGTGCATCCACAACATTCGCGAGTCGATCTATCCGAGCGGCTAGGACGTTGATGGCGTTCGAGGGGAGGAGATTTGTCCGCGCTTTCGTTGTGGGGGAGGCGGCGGCTAGTGCTTGGATCGTCACGGTGATCGCTCGCCATTGAGTTGAGATCGGAAGATGAACTTTTTTGAGTGGAATCAAGATGTTCCCACAGACGGCGCCAGCTGATGGAGCCTTAAATATCCTTCAGATGTTGCATTCTGTAGATTTGCTGTTGGCGACGATGGACGCTGTGAATTGAATTGGAGGTTGACTCCTGAAGCGTGTGGATCTCAATGGGTTTGAGGTGGTTAAGGCCGGGCTATCTGTAAGGAAGTCTCAGGGTGGTTGCACCACCGAGGACCCTCCGACGATCAAGTTAGACCGAATATTTGAGCAGAGTAATGACCTAGTGAGGAGAAAAATGACTTACTTGAACCGTCTGAAGGAGGGGTTTATATAGTGGTGGCGACAGGTAGGCAGGCGAGAGGATTACGCCGGCCGTTACGCTCCCGACGTCACACCCGCGTGATAGGCAGGATCCCCCATTAATGCCGAGGCAGGCTCGTTAATGGGGGATAGTGATGGTGTGGGGACGTGGCCAGCGGATATCTCGCTCATGGCAAGATTCGCGGAGGTGAGGCTGATGCGCTTGCGGTTGGTGCCGTCGGTCGGTCGATAAGACTGAGGAAGATGAGCTCGGCGGGAGGCTCGGGGACGGGCGGGAGGCTCGGGGACGGGGGGAAGGCCTCTTGGTTCTGCTATAGCCCGGAGGCGAGCTGAGAGGGCCGAGGAGGCCCATTGTGTAGGAAGCTCGGAGACGAGCCAACGGTTGCTTGTAAGGCGGGCATATGAGTGGTGTGTGTGGCTGCTGAAGGTCAGCTACGTCCATGGGTTGCAGACCCGAGGTATTCTTCCGACGTACCGTTCTTGGTCCTTTCTTGCAAGCTTCGGGACACGTCATCTGCCACGTGTCACGATCTGAGTGATCACCGATATCGAGCATCATCATGACTTAACCAATTCAAATCACAGCATGTGA